>CM040430.1:31156347-32412972 GCA_022702705.1 Papilionanthe hookeriana x Papilionanthe teres | reverse complement strand
GCTTGGTTCATTCATCAAGGTTTTTCGGCTGAGGAAAACTCACATGATTGAGCTTGATCTTGGTGCAATCAATTGGGTTATGCCATGTGTAAAGTCAAGGATTTAAATGGCATGGGTGAAGGAGCATTTTTGGTCCAATTTGGGTCAATTCATGGTTTTGGCTTGGTTCACTCACCAAGGCTTGATTTGGGCTGATGTGAGATCATTTGGGTCAACCTCACATATGTGGTGAAGTCCCCATCCAAGGTGAGGTGGCCAATTTTGGTTAAAGTGTATCATGAATGGGGTTAAAAAAGGTTTAGTGAAGGCTTAAGAAAGGCTCCCTCTCCTTGCCATAAGTGGCATGGTGAGGTGGAAAGGGCTCCCCATGGCTTGCATATGGCTTATGCATGGCTCCATGACTTCATTTGGCTTGCTCATGGCTTGGGGAAAAGGTTGGCTCACTTGCATGGAAAAGGGTTATTTGGAATTTTGAAAACTTTGGATTCCATTGATGGGATTTGTCATGATGCTACAAATGGGTTGATTTCATGATGGTTTAAGACTTTGGTCAAATAGGATTATCAAAGGAATGATGAAGAAAAGGTTTCATGTGGGCTTGGAAATGGACTTTGGGCTTTTAAAATTTGGTAAAGGTGGGCTTTTAGGAAGATTTAAGGGAGTGGGCTTTTAGGTTAGAAAATGGGCTTTTGAATAGAAAAATTTGCAATGGGCCATGCCAAATGAATGTTGAGTTTTGTCTAAGGATGTGTCATGATTGATTTGAAACAAGTTTGGAGTGATTTGGGTTTGAATTGGGTCGGATTTGGGCTTCTTTGGTAAAGGGGTTAATGTAGGTCAAATTGGGCTAACTTGGACCAATGTTGGGCTAGGGTTGAAATTGTTGTAAAATTAATGTCGAGAAATGTTTATGGGAGTATTTCAAAGAGGTTTTGACTTTGGTTGGGTTTTGATTTTGGGATTTGGGCTTATTTGGGTTAGGTTTGGGTTTAGGTCAAGATTGGGTCTTTTAGCTTTGGGTTGAATTTGAGTGGGGTTTGGGTCTAAATTTTGGGCAAATTATGTTAGCGTTTTGTTTGTGGGGATGTTAGGGAAGGTTTAGAAAAGATTTGGGGTTAATTGGAGTTGAATTGGGTGAGTTTGAGCTACGTTTGGGTCATGGGTCCAAATTGGGCTTTAAGGTCAAAAGTAAAATTGGATTCAAATGCCAATCAAATTGCACTTGGATTTGGTCTAGATTGGTGTTGGGGATGTTGAATTGAAGTTTAGAATTGAATTGGACAAGAATTTGGGTCAATTGGGTAGGTTTGGTTTGACATTGGGTTCACTTTGGGTTAAAAATGGTCAAATTGGGATTTTGATAAAAGTGGGTAAACTGAGAAAATCGACCCATGGTGTAGTTAGACAAAATGAAATTGGGAATATTTGGAATTTTCTGGAATTTTCTGGGAATTTTCTGAATTTTTGGATTTTTTGGCTAAGAGGGGCATTTTGGGTATTTGGAGGATATCGGGAGGTATTTTTGGTATTTTTGGCTATGAATGATCAATTTGAGTGATGTGGGAATGTTTGGGATCGGTTTTGAGGAATTTGGGTGATTTTGGAGAATTTTGAAAAATTTGGGTAATTTCGAGGTTTTGGGTAGCTAGGCAGGTGTAGAGGTCCCGGTGTCAAAAATCGAAAATTTGAAAATCGAAGATCGGGTAAATGAAAGTGGAATGAAATCATTTTGGTTGAGCCATGAAGCCATGTTAAGCCTATATAAACCATGAGAGGACTTATTCGAGCGCATTCACTATGTTGTTCCTAACCCTCTGACCGAGGGCTTAGTGGTTAATGACCATCCATGTGAATCACCTTCATGAGTCGGAGGTCAAGTTAGGTATGGGTGTGTTTTTAGGAGGTGTGTGAAAGTGTAGTGTATAGGTGTAGTGTGTGTGTAAGTCAGCCCTTCACCGGACTAGGCCACCTGTAGGCGGTCCTAAGCGCCAAAGAGTCCCATAGGAACTCATCCTTTAAACTTCCACATTCGATTTCAACCCTCTAGGTGATTAGGGGTCTACAATCAAGTTTGTGGAGTTTGCGAGGAGTTAAGAAGTGGTTTGAATTTCTAAGTGGTGGGTCCCAATTCTAATCCTCTAGGATAGTCAAAGGAAAAGCCTAAGGCTAGATCCTAAGTACTAAAGAGAAGAAGAGAAGACCTCATCAAAAATGTGGTCAACAACATTCAACATAATTCTTTCATTTACATGCCAAGTATTAGATAATAAACGTGTAGCAATTGGTTGCTAATTCCACTCAATTTCTCCTTAGGAAAAAGATTAGATGCTAAAAACAAAATACAGCTTGGTAGGCTTCACTGCCGAATAATATCTCATAAATTGATTTGAAAGTAGATGTTGGTGATGATGAAGATACGCTTTGAAAAAATGTACATGATATAATAGATATTTTGTTACTTAAATTTCTATTAAACATTACAAGCCCGCAAATGATACAAATATAAATAATAAATGAATAGTCTTTTTCATGTACCCTCGACAAGAAAGTAAAAAACTTATAAGTCGGAAAATATATAAATAATTTCTTTTTTAGAAAGGATATTTTCTAAAACACCTTCAAGTCAATGGTTGTTGATGAAAAGATGCATACGAAGGATAGCATAGTTTTTTAGAGCAAAAAAATTCAAAGTCAATAAATTAAGAAAAGTTATTTAATATATCCACATTGTATGTGACAAAATATTCATAAAGCTTTGGAGCTACAAAGTTAGCACGGTTAAAGATTTGGAATCACTTGTCTAAAAACTCTTGCTCTCTGAATATTAGATGCAAAGGAAATCAGTGAGCTAAATCTTAACTTGTTGGATATATTATTAATCATAAACTCGCTGGAACAAAACTAAATTTGAAGCTGAAAATGAAACATAATCTTGTTTAGGAGAATTATGAGATTGATTTATCATATGAGAAGGCTTAATAACATCCCGAGCAAGCTGTTTTTTTTTTTTTTCTTTCTTTCTTTCTTCTTGCAAGTGTCACCTAATGCATCTATTCAAACATTATCATTAAACCTTCTTATGTTAAATAACAAAATGCACACATAATAATTGATCTATTTTATATTTTAAGCTTTAAATATGCATGTTATCTAGTGCTTAGTGTCTATGGAATATTTTTAAATACTTGATATATTGCTCATGGTAGTGACATGATATGCAAATACTTAGATTTATCTAATAGTACTCACAATATATGACTTAAAATTAATAATCATGAAAATATTTCATGATTAGATTAAATTTAATATATTTGGTAGAGAATTGCGTTTATTTATAGTTTGTTATGATATTATGGATACCAACTAGTTGAGCTAGCAAAAAACCAATGTTTTCAAAAGCTGACCAGATCAGTCGATTCGACCAGCTTCATGGTGTGAATCAATTTTGTGATATTTTTCCATCGTAATTTTCATTCTTTCTACCTTTATTATGATGATTTTACACGTGGATAATATATTTTGGCTATGTTTTAAAGGTTACAAATATTGAGTGCGTTTCCAGAAGCTAAAATACAAAGTTGGATAAAATAAGGAACTGGCATAGCTACACCGTCCACTAGCATACCTATGTCGAGTCCTAACAAAGAAAGCGCTCTAAAGAAATTGAGGGCAGAATAACTATGCCACTTTCGGCTTAGCTATACCGCCCTTCGATGTACCTATGTCGGACTTAAGTTTACCTATTTTGGGGCTTCGCAAAACATCATTCTAGCA
Source organism: Papilionanthe hookeriana x Papilionanthe teres (assembly GCA_022702705.1). Lineage (NCBI taxonomy): Eukaryota > Viridiplantae > Streptophyta > Magnoliopsida > Asparagales > Orchidaceae > Papilionanthe > Papilionanthe hookeriana x Papilionanthe teres. The sequence goes on along the minus strand of CM040430.1, from coordinate 32,409,198 downwards.
AGAGTTTTGTGCATATTTAGAGCCTTGTTATTTAAGGAGATGTTTGGGAGGATTAAAGTTACTCTTGAACTAATTGGAGGCTATTCTTCTCAAAGTTTTAGAGGAATCGTATCACCCTATGCTCTTCTCCTTTGATTCTTCTTTGGAGAAGAGTTCTAGGGTGTTTTTTCTTGGAGATGATTATGAGGCCATGAGGGAGAGATTGTGTGCATTAAGGGGAAGGACTCTGGTGTATTGCAAAGAATGATTAACTTAGTTGTGAGTTTTTTATTTTTATTTTTTTGTATTTTTAATATTTTCAATGAAACTTTGCATATTCTCTCATCTCATTTATCGTAGTTTTTTTTATGCCCCAGTGATATGAGACATGTGATTTTTTTTTTGTTATTGTCACGAGTTTTTCTCAAAATATTTTTTGTGCTTTTGAATTTCATATGTTGATATGTTAACCTTTTGATTGCCATTTACTCCTTATTTGACCAATTACGATATTAGAACTTCTTTTGATCTATGACTTCTAACATTTGACTCATAAGTAATAGGATAAAACACTGTAGCCTAATAAAATAGACATATTGCTAGTAGAAAAGTGCAACTTACTTAGGAGGCTAGAGGATTCCTATGAAATGTTATATGGTTCAGGTCTCATTAACTGTAATAGGATTTCTAACGTTTCTTATGACTTAGACATAAACCAAGAAGGATTTGTCTCTGGTTATCAAATATAACGTGGAAAACTCAAAAAAATACAGAAGATTCATTAAGTTTGTGTCACGCCCATGAGGGTCATCACCTCTGAAAAATGCCAAGAATTCTAGTATTATTTTCTGATTTATGCATTAGAAATGTAGAACATTTTACTTTCTGCAAATCTTAACCTTTAAAATGAACTTAACGGTGTAGTTTAACTAGACTTTAACCAGTTAAAAAAGTTGACAAGTTTTCTCTTGGATCGATACACAGACCCTATTCTATATATTACTTGATCGATATATATAAGTGAGTGGACTAATTGCTTTGTAGAAATTCAGACATAAAATTTTTGGCGCCATTGTCAGGGAATATATTCAAATTTTCTAATTTTAAGAAAGTTTTAATTGAAACACTTAGAGTTTAGTTTTTAGTTTTTCCTATTTTTTTTAATGGGGATTTGCATGCGTATCATGAAAAAACTTGATATTTACCTATCTAATACCCAAACTCTGTTATTTACATCACTACCATCTAAACATTATCTACGCAGCAAAAATGCCACTCAACGGAAGAAATATTACATTTAGACTACGCACGTAGAGTTACGTGCGGAGTCCAATCACTGGAAGTCACGTGAAATCCCGAACCCACTAAGAAAAAGACGAAACATTATACACGCGAACCTAACAATACCGAAACCCGACCAATATTCTCAGCCGCGCATGACACTGGGAATATTCCCGTAACACCACAGAATAACATCTGAATAACGCATAATAACACATCAATACCACCACAATAACAATTGAATAACGCGGAAGAACACTAACGAATATTCCCGGTGTTATAATAACAGAATAACACATCCATAACTCCACAATAACACTTGAATAACGCGGAAGAACACGGATGAATATTCCCGGTGTTATAATAACACATCAATACCGCAATAACACTTGAATAACGTGGAATAACACTGAGGAAATATTTCCCGTTTTACGGGAATATTCCCCCGTGGTGTTAGGGAATATTCCCGGTAGTGTTAACCGCTGCGTTAGTGAATAATCCTCCAGTGTTATTCTGCAGCGTTACGAGAATATTCCCCCATTTTATTTTAGTGAGGCCGAGATTTCACGTGGCTCCCAACGATTGGACTCCGTACGTAAATCTATGTGTAGTCCTGATTGTAATATTTCTTCCACTCGATGAAGGAGCTTTAAGTTGTCGTCTGCCACCTTTTTCATCTTCCTCGCCGTCCATCCGGAAAATCGGCATGAGCCAGAGGATTGAGGTCAATTATCCAATAAAAGGAGGAATTTCACGGCTGAAACGATTAAAGAAGAGATCCAGTATTTTGAGTGTTGTGAATTTACTGTACTCCAGCGGAATTCTTCGTTGAACACCGTGAAGTTGAGAGGAAGCTCCAAGGAGAAGTTGTTAAAGTTGAGATAAAGCCATATAAGATTTGGAAGCTTGTGGACTCCACATTCTTCGACGCCTTCAGTGTACTAATTTCAATGCATAAGTAGAAAGTTCAGTGAGGAGAAATTTCCAAATATCAACTGCATTTCTCTACAAAAATGGATCTTGCTGACATCGAGATATTATAGTTTCAAACAATTAAGGAGCCCCACCGGCACTTCCTGATCGAAGCTATTGTTGTCGATTTTCTCAGATGGATGGCGAGGAAGATGACAAAGGGGGCATATGGCAACTCAAAGCTCCACCACGGAGTGGTATTTTCATTGCTTAGATAATATTTAGGTGTTAGTATCGTATATAACAGAGTTTAGGTGTTAGATAGTTAAATAACAAGTGTTTTCGTGGTATGTATGTATATTTCCCTTTATTTTAATGTGTTCTCTTATTATAGTTCTACTTGTTCTTTGTTTTTGAAAAATTCTTTTTTTATTCATGTGTGTTAGATAATTAAATAACAAGTAGTGTGTTTTTTTTGTGTTTGTATTCCCTATTTTTTATTTTTTTATTGGATTAGGGTCACTTGTGGGCAAATTGTAGTTGTATTTGTAAGAGCTCAAAAAATTCAAAAATAATCACTTAGCAATGGCAAACCCTCAAGAAACCATCTAAGACCCTCAGGAAGTATGTCAACCCATCGGTAGAGAAAACCCATATGAGTATCAGTAACCATACTGTAGAAGCCAACACATTTGAACTGAGAAATACAATGATCCAAATGGTTCAAAACAATCAGTTTTGAGGATCACCCACTAAGGACCCTAATCTTCACTTGTCAATGTTTTATAATTGTGTGCCACCTTAAAGGTAAAATGGTATCCCTATTGATGTTAAACTAAGGTATATTAATTTCTCACTTAGGATAAAGCCAAGATGGGGCTAAACTCCTTAACACCTGGATCTATCACCACTTGGATTGACTTAGCTCAAAAATTTGTGATCAGATACTCCCCCCATCCAAAGCTATTAAACATAGAAATGACATCACATATTTCATCTAATTATATGGAGTTGTGAGAGGTTCAGGGAACTGCTTTGAAAGTGGTCATTCCACGTCTTACTAGATTGGCTGATTATACAGACTTTTTATAATGGGTTGGTAGAATCCTTAAGATCGATCATAGACACTAGAGCTAAGGGGTTCCTAACATAAGAAATTTATGATAAAGCTTATGAATTGATAGAGGAAATGACCACAAACAACTTCCAGTGGCCACCTGATAGAATCACTTTGAAGAATGTAGTTGGTGTGTAAGAGACTAATGTTCTAACTGTCATAGCCTCATAGATTGTCACCATCTCTAGGAAGTTAAACAATTTTGAGATGAATTCTTTGTTGGGATCCCTACCAAGGAATGAAATGATTTATGAATTAGTAGGATATTTTAGCACCATTACCTGAGAGTCTGTGGATGTCATAGGAAGCTAGTTCAACTATCCTTTTTCAATATCCATAACTAAGGCTGAAAAAATCATCTAAAGTTTAATTGGAACAAAAAAAATCCAGAGACATGGAACCAGCTGTGTGGGAAGACCCAAGCAAACCCTGTAAGAAATTGGGCCTATCAAGGCAGCGGTATCCCAAGGCAAACATGCCCACATATATTCATCTCTAACTCAATTCACACTTTAAGGAAAAGAAATCAACATTGGAGGAGTTGGTGTTATCTATGGGGAACTAATTATAGCTATGTTGCTAACATAAAGAACGTGGAGAATCAAATTGGACAATTAGCTAACTTGTTGAGTAATAGATCTTAAGCTATGCTCTCTAGTAACACGAAGTGAATCTAAGGGATCAGAATATGAAGCAATGTAAAGATCAGGGTGAAGGTTTGGATGCAGTGGGAAGATGACCCTAAGAAGAAGACTAAACCTATAAAGCCACATCCTGAGCCTGTAACTTATTGACAAACTGACTACCTCGCCTTCAGGGATAGTACAAGAGAGACCATCATCACATTTTTCCCAGATTCTCCTGAAATAAAAAATAGACAAACAATCTACCAAGTTGTTATAAGATTTAGAAAACTTTCAATCAATATTCTATACACTAAATATCTAGAGCAGATATGATATACTTGAAAAAAAGAGGAAACTAGTAAATTTTGAAACTGTGACCCAGACCAAGAAATGTACTGTATTAGGCACCAAAAATTGCCACAAAAACTAAAGGACTAGATAACCTTACTATTTTGTGTGTCATTAGAAAAAAAATAATTTAGGAAAGCCCCTTACAATTTAGGAGGCAGTATCAATCTCGTGTCCCTTTCTATTTACAAAAGACTGGGATTATGAGAAGTTCAACCCACCAAATTGACCATGCAATTAGCGGACTGATCTTGGACCTAACCCAAGAGAGTGATAGAGGATGTTTTAGTGAAGGTTGTCAAGTTTATCTTCATTGCTAATTTTGTTGTCTTATGCATGAAGGAAGATAAGAATATTCTAATTATGCTTGGTAGACCTTTTTTAGTCACGGGAAGAGTAATAATTGAAGTTTAAAAAAAAATCTTACCATGAGAGTTAACGATTAGGAGCTGATTTTTAGTGTGCTGAAATTGATGAAGTTTTCTCAAGATAATTAACCTTGTGAGTTGTATAGATAATTAATCTTGTGAGTTGTATATTTCATGTTATGATGTTTTGGACTCCTATTATGTTTCATGAGAATTTATTTTGCACTCCATATATCATTTTGTGATGTGTTTTGTTATGTTAAGCTTCAAGTGTGATATTTTATTAACATTGTTGATGTTATATATTCTATGATATTAGACCCCTATTATTAAATGTATAATATATTTCCCTTTTTGCACTCTTTGCACTCTTTCACTTGGCATACATAAGATAAAAAATAAGTTTTGAGGTGGAGTTATGTATGTGCACTTATCCTTGAGTGGTTCACATAACCAATCTATAAGCTTTATTGTTTAAGTGTTGCTCAGAAAGGAAATTCTTGTAATTTGAAAGTAGTTTAATATCTTTAAAAGTGGTGTGAATATTCATCAAAGGATGGGCTAAATTTAATTTTAGAATAATTTCACTCTTCACATTGATTATTCTGGCCCGCAACATAAAAGTTCTAAATAATTGAAGTTGGATGGCTATAAATAGCATTGATTAAGTAGAGACCCTTTAAGCCCTTTAATTGTCATCTCAAATAAACTTACTGAACTTATTTTTAAAAAAAAAATTATAATATTTGTGAATTTATATTAAGAAGTGATTAAGGATTGTTTATTAGGGGAGCTTAGTCAGACAAAATCATGAAAAACATGCTTAACCAAATATTCTAATTCTCAGTGGAAAAGAAAAGAGAAAAAGAGAAATCAAAAGGAAGAAAATAAAAGATGGGAAAAAATGGTTAAAAGACTTCGAACAAAAAGAGAATTTATTGAGTCTTGGTGAGAAGAAGCTTGAGGTTAAGTATGAAAATAAAAAAATATATATTGTCAATTCTTCTCTTACTTTAGGACTTAAAAGTCTTCTTATAGGAACTTTTAGATATTATATCCGAGAAAAGAAAATAGATTTTTAGGTATTTGAGTGATAGTTATTTGACTTAAAAAGATCCTTACTATTTAGGCACACTAAATCAAGTGTTTTGATGGTTGTTATGCTAAAAAAAGAGTAAATTAAAAGAAAGTTTAATTATTTAAAATTAATGAAAACTCAACCCTAAATGTTATATACCTGATTTTATAGAAAGTTATAAGAATTTGCTAAAAAATAAGAGATATCCCATAAAAGAGCTACGATATCAATTTCATGAGTCTATGTTTAGATAAGAGATTACTTGTAAGCAAATAATAGGCAAGTTTGGAGGAATTGATTTGATCATTTCTATGACATTTTTTAAAACTTATTTTCATGTTTTCTTTAATTATTATGATTATTTTATGCATGTGGAAGATATTGTGGCTATATTTTGCAGGTTACAGGTATTGAGCGTGCTTCGAGAAGCTGAAATATAATATTGGACAAAATAAGGGACTTGTGTTGCTATGTTGCCCACTAGCATACCTGCACCGGGTCCTAGTGAATAAATCGTCAAAAGAATTAGAGGCAAAATAATTACGTCAGTTTTGGCATAGCTACATTGCCCTTAGGCGTACCTACATCGAACTCGAGCGTACCAATGTTGGGGCTCCGTAAAATACCATTTTGGCAGTAATTTTGTGGGATGTTTTGAGCGCTATTGTTTAAGGAGAAATTTATGAGGATTAGAGTTACTCTTGAACCATTTGGAGGCTATTCTTCTCAAAATTTCAAAGGAGTCTTGTAACCATAGGCTCTTCACCTTTATTTTTTTTCCCTTGGAGAAGAGTTCTAGGGAGTTGTTTCTCAAATAGTTTTGAGAGGATTGTGAGGGAAAGATCGTGTCCTACTTCATGTCTTTTCTCACATCATGCATCGTTGCTAAATTTTCTTTCATGCTTCTGCGATGTAAGGAATGTGATTTCCTTGCTATTATTTTCATAAGTTTTTCCCAAAATATTTTTTGTGCTTTGAATTTTGCATGTGAGTTATATAATGGACTAAGATGATTCCTAGGAAAGGGTGCATGGTTAAGTTTCCTTAACTGTAAAGAAGGATTTTTCCCTGATTGTCAACTATCACGTGGGAAACTCTTAGGAAAATCATCGATGAATCATTAAGCCGGTATCACTGGAGCATAAGCCCCATCTCTGAAAAACCTTGAGTTTAGTGCATTTTCCAATTTCTATATTTAGACTGTAGAACCTTTTGTTTTCTTCAAATCTGAACATTTAAGCTGAACTAAATGGTGTAGCAAACAAGAACATAGCTTAATAGAAAAGTTGATAATTTTTCTCGTAGGATCGATATGCAGATAATTATTTCGTATATTACTTGATCGGTTCATATACTTGCGTGGTTGATTGATTGCTTTGCCTCAATTTCGAGCATCACTCCAACATAAATCAATCATAAGTTCGATTCTGATTCATCCAAAAAACTTTTCATCATTAAATCATTCCAACCTGTTGTGAATTGGTGCCACTCAAGAAAAAACAAATTGATTCTTTCGATTTTTATAAATTACCTTTGTTCAAAATTTGAGCTTTTAATTAAACATGAATCAATCATCAAATCATTGTAAATAAGTTTATTAAGTTTAAAATATAGTATTTAACTTTAAATTTTATTTAAACTCTTATAAATGATATAAAAATCAAATCAACATGCAAATTAAGACCAATGTGTACATAAATTAAGTCAGCTACAAGCTCCTGTTTCTTTTTCAAATTAAAATATATAAAATTAACTCTCACTATGAAATTAGAGTAAATGATATATGTGAATGACCATAAGACTGAAGAATTGGGCGGTGAGATTTGTGTCAGGCTAAGAAAATTGGGCTGTGAAGCTACAAAAATTAGGATTGGTTGTAGGAATTTGGTTCTAGTAATTTATAAAATCTATTATAAATTAATTTATATTTATACATTTATATTATAATTTTAAAAGATTTTAAATAAATTTAAAAGAATTATTATACTACGGTAAGTTATATTTAAATAATTTTAATATTTATTATATTAATCTGTTCAACCTTCGAAGCTTAAACATTTTCTCCTTCTGTTTTGATAATATAGTCTAATTTTCAAAACCTTGATAAATACCTCAAAAGTTATCTCCGAAGTTTTGGGCGAAATTTTGGGCTTTCCAATATTTTATAGAATATCGATAGTATTATAAAAAGTGTACACTCATATCCAATAAATATTTTGAAAGATATGTTGACATATACCACAAAAAAAATGATTATTAAAGATGTAATGTCATAAAAATATAAAATCTACTTTTTCAAAAGAGCTCAAAGAAGCATTAAATAAACTCTGAATGAAAGCTCAAATGTTAATTATTTATGTCATTAGATTATTTGCATTGCATTCAATGGTCATCTTTATGGTGAAATTAATGGAAATACACAAGCTTGTACTTGGGTCTAACATTTGAACATGCATTGGATGGAGCTTCATATTGGGATTAGTGGTGTCAAATCAAGTTGGTGTTACTAGAAATTGAGTCGAACTGAAACTACTTAACCCAAAATTGACTCGAATATTAAATGGGTTACAGAATTTAACCTTGGCCCGCCTTCAAACTTGAATTTGACCTGCACAACTTTAACACATGCATAAAAGTTATTCGGGTCAATTTCGGATTGACGTGCCAAATTTAAGTCAATTTTGAATTAGCGGGTCAACCCAAACTTGACTAAAAAAATTAAATATTTTCAATTTTTTTATCTAAATCCAACCTAAAAATTAATCAGTTCACCATAAAATAAATTTTTTTTAGTAGGGATTGAGTTGATTGACATGTTGGGTCAATGTTTAATGCCCCTAAGTGGGGCAGAAGAAACTATAACTTGAAATTCTTCTTTGGAAATTAAGAGCATCATATGTTGAATTGCATACACTTTGTAGTCTTTATTTTAAAAAAAGTGGTGAAAGCACATTATAATTTCATATTTGTAATATCATAATATTTTTTAAAATTATATGTTATTTATCTTATAGATTTTGGCACAAAAATTGTACTAACTATTTTTTGTTTGTAGAAAGAACTTTTCCATCTATAAATAGCCCCAGCTCTTTTAATAATAATGCTAATTTTTTTTTGCATAATAACTTCATTATCTTCTCTGATGTTTAAAATGCAATTATAACATGATCAGGTTCACACAATTTCTTTCTTTTCTTCGATATTGTAATCTTATATATTATCCAATGAACTTTATTCTATTTCATTAGTTATATGAAATATGCATGTCTTCATCACCAATTATATACTCCAACAAAAAAGCATGGCTCATGAAGGGATCCTTCGACCTTTTATTGTTCATAAGCTTGACAAATATTACTAGATAATATTGATCAAAGATTTTATCTAATAAAACAATATCAAGCCCATATATCTTCGAATATTCTATATTTTTCCCATTATTTAAAAAGGATAATATATTTGTGCTATAAGAAAAGAAATTCTCTATTTTAAATAATTGTGTATCACTATAATAATGGCATATTAGCATCTAAACATAATGCATTAGAATGGACACCTTAATATCTAGCTATATAGTAGGTATATTTAACTGTTGAAACCAATACTCACTATTAGTGCTAAGTCTAATCTCTTCTTTTTCATTGAAGTTATCTATTATCCTTGTAAATCCAAGATTTTTAAAGCAAAACAACTACTTTTGTATTGGATGATCAAAGACATATGGATTCTAAATGAATCATTGACAAAAGACTAAGAAATGGCAAAGGATAATTCTAGAGAAAGCATTTAAAATGGCAAAAGATAAATCTTTATTTTACTTTGTTTTGCATAAAATCAAAAGAAAAATTGCTAATATTTTTAAAAATTATAACAAGATAAAATCATATACAAACAGTTCAATGAATTCAATGGAATAAGAATTAAACCCAAGCTCATAAAGTATAACATAGTTAATATATAATTAATGGAGGCTTAGATATGTTAATAAGCTACCATAAAAAGAGTAAATAAAAAAGTGAAAAGTCTAAACCTATAATAATTTATAAAATATAAGATAGTTATCATCTATCAATATAATTAGCCATGTGGTCATATAAATAAGAAATTTAATGGCATAAACATGAAACCCAAGACATAAACTTTAAATTAATATAAAGAATCAATTTCAATATAGATGAAGATTTTAACATGTAAAATCTAATATTATAAAGTACTTTCTTATTATGGAATAAATGAAATAATTATAAATTCAAGCCAAATAAATTTTCAAAAAGAATGGAAGAATTTTTAAAATATCTAAAGTATAATTTTAGATAGTTTTATCATCAATCATAAAATTTGATAAGGTCATATTTAATCAATCTACAATGAATAACATCCTAAATCCATTGGCTAATTTCAAGGTAATGTTAGATATATTTGCACTCAACTTTATCACTAAAAGCCATCTTCCAAGTAGCAAATCATTCAAGGTAGATTAGTGAATAAGATGATATCTTCATAGTTGCTACAAATCGAATTAGCTAAACTAAAAATTTTATATGCCACTAAAAGATATCTTATAATTTTGTTATCATTAATCCCTGATGAGGCACATATTGGATAGGCTCATGAGGTTAAAGACATCCTTTATTTGATGATAAAAGTTTGATATAGGTGTGAAAAAAACAAAATATTGAACATTTAAGAAAGTCATCTCTTTACTAATTCATAAAGGAAAACAACAAAACTTGAATTTATACATCCATCATCATCACACATACACTAGCACAATAATCCTCCTCTCTTTGATATTATCAAAAGAGCCCAACATGATTTCATTAATCTATATCACAAGAAAATCTTCTCCCTAAAATGTAATAATCCTTATGAAAATAACTTGCATATAGAGGATATGAAAAATTAAAAATAATATACTTGAAAAAAACACACAAGGTAATTAATCCAATTCTACTACAAAAATTATCAATTGAAAAGAGACAACTTGTGAAGTAAAAGTCATTCTAATTGATTGAGAGGAACATAAAAGACTGAGTTAAATGTAACATAAAACCAGTCATATAATGTAGTGTTGAAATCTATTGATATAAGAACACCATGGTGCCTTTAAGTGATTTATAGCATTTTAAATTAAGAAACAAAGCATTACTAAAACATTTAAAGTGATTTTAAAATGATGCAAAATTCTTTTAGTAATGAATGATGAGAAATACATCCATGCTGTGCAGTATGAAGAAGTTCCTATCATGTAGCTTACATCGAATCAATTTTAGTTATAAAACTACGTATAAAATACTAAAATATTTTACTTGAAAAAATTAGAAATCGAGTACTAGAATAAGCATTAGATTTAGGAGGATTCACATACAAACCATTCTATTTCTATGTAATTACATATCTAACACCTAAACTTTAACTACCTATGCATGAAAATGTGTATGTTACATTTTAAAAGTGAAAATGGCGATATTTTTTTATATGATATGAAATATTTTAATGGTATAAATGTAAAATATAATATTTTGGTGTTATATATGTAAATACATAAGAATTGGTTGACATGCATGTAAATGCCCCTTAAATTTACTATACATAACACTAAATTCATATACTTAATATCTTATGTATTTACAAATCTAAAACCTAAATTTTCATATTTAAATGCATAGCACTAAAATGTCTCAAATGTATGATATCGTATCAAAAATATCACTATTACTAACTTCCTAAAAATGAACAGCAGTATTTTATGCAAAAAATTTATGAAACCAAAATATTATATCAAACTTTCGGGTCTTAGAGATGTAAATACATAAGAATCATATGGTTAAGATGTAAATCCCCCAAAAATCACAAGACAATATCGAAGGAAAATTTACGATTGGCTCGAGTCCTGCTTGAAAACAAGATCCAACTGATGATAATTTTCTTATTAATGATTCATAAATATGCCAGGCATATTAAAATTTCGATTAACAAGAAGCGTGCGGCTTTGGTAAGCAATCAATCACCTCAAACAACAGCAACAACAAAAAAGCAATTTTGCTTGATATGCATAAATACATCCATATATAAACAATGCTAGCACATGGAGATAATTTCGAAGGGGAGATATAACCTTTATGCTATATTCCTCGCTCTCATCAATGCTTCTATCTTGTCAACATCTTCAGGTGTGTCTACTCCATGAGCTTCATGGTCAACCTTGATAACCTGCACCATATAACACCATGTAATCGCTAAAGCCCATCCTATCAACCAAAAATTCAATAAGAAAAAGATCTGAAAGCATCTTCTGGTGCATGATTGCAGTGAAGATTAACATGAAGGACGCATGGATTACTACATGTCCGGCTGTATGTAAGGTACAAAAGAAATAGGGAAATTTACATAACTAGCACACAATTCCTATGTATTTACACCTAAATTTCCATATTTAAATACATAGCACTTTGGTGATTTAAACCTATCCATGAAAAAGGTGTATTTTACATTTAAAAAGTTGTCGTAGTGCTACTTTTGTTGTGATATTAAAGATTTGAGTGTTATGTGTGTAAACATGAAAGTTTAGGTGTGAGATATTTAAATACATGAGAATTGAGTGCTGTGTATGTAAATGCCCCTAAAATATATAAGATTGCAAAATTTTACATGGCACAAACATGGAAGTAACTGAATGCTCAAGATCTCTGTTATGGATGCATGAATGCAAGTTAGGATCCAAGGTTTAGATTGAGCATTCAATCCGTTCAATGCTCTCCAAAAAAAATAAATAATAAAAAATAAAAAAAATTTAGAATGTAATGGAAAAGAAAGGTGGGTGATCAAAAATAAAAAGGAACAATGCAATAACAAAATTGAGGGGAGAGAATGACACCGTCAGTAAATGGTCAAAGTTGTATTATTGAAAATGTAACTATAACATGAGGAGTGATGTATAAGAGGTGTTGTTTCACATGAATCACTTGACTACGACAACAACAACAACAAACCTTTATTATATTAAGTGGGGTCGGATACATGAATCCTTTTTCTCCATTGCATCCAATAGAGTGTCATATTTTCATTTAATTCTAATAAATTAAGATCATTTTTTATACAATATGCCCAAGTCTTTTTAGGTCTACCTCTGTCTTTCTTAACATAAGTCGAATCTAAAACATCTACTCTTATAATCGGATCAACAGATGGTCGACGTTTAATGTGACCAAACCATCTAGGACGACTCTCTAATTTTGTCTGCCACTGGAGCTACAACAACCCTATCACGGAAATATTCATTTCACATTTTCTCTCTTAAGTGTAAAGCCACTCATCCACCTAATCATTCTCATCTCAGCAACACTTAGTTTTATGCTTCTTTTTTAAAGGCCAACATTCAGCGCCATAGAGCATTGCAAGCCATAGAGCATTGCAAGTCCCACCACCATCTTATAAAATTTTCCTTTCAATCTAAACGGTACTTTTCTATCACACAATAGGCCCGAAGCATTCCTCCAATTCAACCAACCAGCTTGAATTCTACTAATAACATCCCCATCTATATCACCATCACTTTGAACAATAGACCCGATATATTTAAATACTTCACACCTTTTAATAATTTGATCACCCATAGTTACAACTCCATCACTAGAGCTACTACTAGTAAACTTACATTCCATGTATTTAGTTTTAGTTCTACTCAAACGAAGGTAGACTCCATTGTAAACCTCCATAATTCAAGTTTTTCCTGAGCTTTTTCTCCCCTCTTATCCAACAGAAGGATATAATCAGCGAAAAGCATACACCAAGGTACATCCACTTATAAATGTCTAGTAAGAGCATCCATAACTAAAGCAAAAAGATATCGACTTGAAGCCTATTCCTGATGTAATCCAACTGAAATAGGAAAATATTTTGTCAATCACTTGGTATAAATAGCTTGACATAAGAAAATAAAAAAATAAAATAACTCTCCAAAATCACATCTAGTGTTCTAGGAATCATTTAACGAGACAATAAAGCCATTGGCAAAACCATTCAAATTCAGGTTGGAAAATTGTGAATCATAAATGAAATAAATAAGATGCTTTTATAGCCTCAAAAAAATATACAAAAGCTATTGGACAAACAAAAAAATATATATATTTGTATCTAATTAATAAAGATATCCAACAAGATAATGAGAAGAATCTCTTGTATTTTCAAGTATCTATATTATCTTTTCAATTGTTACAATGGGTGGAAATGTGGAAATACCATTCAAGAGATTTGAAGCAACTTTGAACAGAAGCTCAACACAAAGAAACACAAAAACACCGTGATTTAACGTGGAAAAACGAGAAAACAACATGGACCACATCACATGAAAAAACTCAATATGAAGGAACGAGGAGAAATGTAAAGATTACACCACACTCAAACCTCTCAACTGGAACTCAAGGACGCTCCTTTCTTCCCTCTAGCATTAGAGAAAACCGTAAAATCCAAACGCCTTCAATGCAAACTCTTACATTCCCGTAGTGAAAACGAAATTTAAACATTGAACTACAAAAATTCAGTTACATGCGACTAGGCACCACACTCGGGTGTTGGGGAGCTCTAGTTCGGGGAACGATCCGGACACCGTTGAGCCCCTCAAGGGCATCGCAAGTCCAAAATTTGCCCCGAAAGTATGGGGTTAGTCACCTAGGCGCCCCAATGGGGGCACCACTCTAGAGATTGCTTGTCAGGTGCCAAGAGCCAAGAGCCATTCCAAGTGTTAGGTTTCCTACGAACTGCACAATCAGAATTCATGTATAATAATCTTCCACTTTGAGACTAATTGCAACCAATCCTAGACCTTCAAATATGTATCATCTTCTAGTAATGTATCGTAGCGTGGTTCAACTCCAGTCTAAACATTCCTAAATTCCCACTGAAGTCAATAGCTTCATGTTCTCAATTGTAGTAGTCTCAGTCAACATATATGCAAAATTATGAGCTGTGCATCTTCTCCAAAAATAATTGATCATCTTCTAAAGTGAACATATGAAGTGATTGCTTAGTTGAATGTGCTTCATCATGCATCGTTCTTGGCTAGATGAATAATACTCTTACTGTCACTGCGAAATTTTAATTCTCTTGATCCTTGCCCAGATCTATCATAAAGCCCTTTAGTCAAATCATTTCATTGTTAGTCTCAATGAAACTAATATACTCAGCTTCCATAGTTGATATGCGACAATCTTCTGTAATCTGGAAGCCCAAAGCACTATTGTGTTCCCCGAAGTAAAGATATAATTTATTGTATTTCTTCTAGCATCAACATCTCCTGTTATATCTGAATCTACATATCCCTGCAGATCAATCGCTGCACTTCCAAAGCAAAATTTTTTGTTTACTTTACTGTTCCTCTCAAATATCTGAGACTACTTCACCACCCCCCAATGATATTTACCTAGATTACTCATGTACTGGCTAACCACTCTCATTGCATCTGCAATATTAAACTTTATACATATCATTGTATACATCAAATTTCCAACTGTTCAAGCATACGGAGTTCTTATTCATGTTTGTTATGCTTCAAACTTGGGGCAATTGTTCCTTAGATATCTTTAAGTGACTAAATTAAGGGGTTGCAAATTGATTTGCCTCACCCATGTTAAATCTATATAGAACGTTATCAACATTTTAGGCCTGAAACAACTTCAATTTACCTACACTCATGTCCCTTCAAATTCTTATACCGAGAGTTTTCTTGGTTGAACATAAATCTTTCATTTCAAACTCCTTTGATAATTGCGCTTTCAAGTCTCTAATCTTCTCCAATCTACTCCTACAATCCACATGTCATCCATATATGAAAGAAGCACAATATAATAATCACCAAATATGTTTGATGAAGCAACAGTTATTTTCTTGACACTTCATGTACCCATTATCTGATATAAACCTGTCAAATCTACTATATCAATGCCTTGGGGCATTCTTCAAATCACAAAAACTCTTCTTCAGTTTAGAAACCATATTTTCCCTTCTTGGAACTTGATATCCTTATGGTTGCAACATATACAGTTCCTATTCTAAGTCATCATATAAGAATATTGTCTTCATATTTATCTGCTCTAGACGTAGATATTTCTCAGCTGCTAATTTTAACACGACTTTGATAGTTATCTTATTCAATACTAGAAACGATATCTCATTGCAGGATAATCATTCATTTTTCTCAAAACACTTCACAAAAGCATCACCTTGTAGTGTGTTACCATCAAACTCTTCTCTTAGTTTGTAAATTCACTTGTGTTGTGTTTTTTTGTCATAATAATTATATCAAAACAGCTATCTAATTTAACCTTAGTGATTAGAACACATTATCCAAGATAAACACTCAATCTTCAACTTGAGTGGCCTCGTCATAACATTATGTTTCACCACTATCAGTTAACAATATACAATACAAAAAATGAGAATAAATCTATATCAATCGTATGATTCATTGTGTCTTTTAACTTCCGTAGTAGGTGTCGACATAACTTCCTGTGCTCAATCTTCCTGATCATCATTATTTTCTATCTCAACAAATTTGGATGGCTCTTCACTGATGGATAATTTTGAATTCTATTTTTGTCATTGTACATCTTGAAAGTGACATCAAAGCTCCTCATGAGTTTTTGATTCTGATAGTTTCATAATTTGTACTCAAATTCATCTAAGTCATACCCAATGAAAGTACACTTGAAATTTTTGAATTAAACTTACTATTGAATCTTGCATCAACATGAATATATGATAAACAACCCAAAGCTTTTAGGTGAGAGATTTACTTTTGTCACTCCAAACTTCTTCAGATAAGTCTTCACCAAAGGTGGTGATAGCCCACGATTGAACAAATAAAATGTAGTGTTCACTACTTTTGCACAAAATTGTTTTAGCAAGCATGCATAAACCGCATGCTCCTATCACAATCTATGATGATTCTATTCATGCGCTTAGCAACACCATTTTGTTGTAGCATTCTTGGAACAATGAGCTCATGCTGATTCCTCTTGAAGAACAATAACATGAACCTCGCATCAAGATACTTGTCACAATTATATGATTTAAGACACTTGAACCTCAAGTTAGTCTCATTCTCAACCATGTCTTTCCACTTTTTAAACAACTCAAATACACCAAATTTATGTTTGAAGTACAATAATACCTTCCTAGTGTGATCATCAATAAAAGTGACAGTATTGGGAACCTCCAATGGACTGAACTAGGACAGGACATCCTACATCATTATTCACCTACTCTAGTTCTTTGAACTTCATCACCGACTCATTTTTAGAGAAAGTAACCTTTGTTTGTCATAAACACAATCTTTATAAAAATTTAGATTTATAAAATTTAAACTAGAAAGCTTGTTTTTAGAAAGTAGAGACTTTATATATTTCTCACTCATATGGCCAAGTCTACAATGTCATAAAACTGCATCACCTTTTGTTCCAACAACACCAATAGATTCAAACATCTCATTAATCAAATAAAAAATTCATTCAATGTTGTCGCATGTCATCACTATTGCTCTTGTGGTCACTATCCACGAATCACCTGTGAAGGTAGTCATATACTTTGACCTTGCAAGCTAACTCAAAAAAAGAAAAAATCCTCAAATATGAAAAATGTCAAAATTTATTAAGCTTAAAGACCGATTTATTTGACAATTTGATATCAACATAACCATTTCCAACAATATTGCAAGTCTTGTTATATCCTAAATATATCTTCCCTAGATCACCTTGAGTTTAATTTTTAAATATCTCTTTGTAAAGGCAAGCATGAAAAGAGACACGTGAATCAACTATTAAGGATTCAATACTATTTGGGGACAAAATAAGAGTCACCTTGAATTTCATCTGTGGAGACATTTATAGATATTTTTTTATTTAAACATCCACCCCTTGACATTCTTAAGAGCTTTATGGTATTTCTTAAAGTGACATTTCTTCCCACGGTTGCACCATTCTCCTCTACATTTCTCTCTCGACTTGGACTTTCCTCTCTTGTACTTGAATTATTCTCTTTATATTTTTATACAGATTCAATCCTCTTTTTTTCAATATTAAGAGTAGAACTCACCTTCTTGCGAACTTCTTTATTCAAAACTAACCCCACAATATCATCAAATTTTAACATCACATTACCTGAAGAATCACTCGTCATAATGATTAGTCCACCCAACTGACCAACAATAAAGATAAAAGTAACAGTGTCCTGACATTATTATGAAATTTGATGTCAATTGAAAAGTCGTAGTGTTAAAGTTACTCAAGTGCACAGCAGCTGAACTACTATCCATCATCTTCATATTACATAATCTCTTCATTAGAAAGACTTTATTTGAAGTCGAAAGCTTCTCATACATTCTTGCTAGTGCAACCATGAGATTAATTATAGTTTTCTCATTCATAATGTTGAAAACAACATATAAAGAAGTGAAGGACGGATCAAATCTATTATTGTTCAATCAAGAACTTTCTATTCTTCTAAAATCATCAATTTCTGCTTCTAAGTGATTCCTTTTAGTGGCAAATACAGTTTCATTTGATACAATAAATCTTAAATTTTTATTTTCCAAAAAGCAAAGTTTGAACCATTTAACTTCTACATCTTGTATTTTGCTTCATCGGTCATTGCTCCTACTCAAACAAAAAAATCTTCAAAAAACCTTGCTCGGATACCACTGTTGAGGATAGAGATCTGTGAAAATATGGAAATATCGTTCAAGAGATCTGATGCGAAATTTTGAACATACGCATACAAACAAGAAATCACAGAAAAACACAACACTAAGTTTTAACGTGGGAAAATTAACGAAACCACACCATACTAAAAAATTCACTATGAAAGAATGAGGAGAAATGTAAAAATTACACCACACTCAAACCTCTCTACAACTTTGGATCTCAATGACACTTCTTTCTTCTCTCTAACAATAGAAAAAAAAAACATGAAATCCAAAGCCTTTGAAACAGATTCTTACATTCTCGTAATGAAAATTAAATTTAAACATTGAATTGCATAAATTTGATTACAGGTGCCACCCCAGACACTAGTTTTCATGTGCACTTGTTCAAGGAACGATCCGAGGCAGTTGCGCCCCTCCTAAGCGCCACAATTCCAAAGGCTGTCCGAGAAGCGTGGTGTTAGAGGCCAATCCAGAAGCTGGCCGCCACTCCAGATGTTCCTGGCAGGTGTCATGCGCCATTCCAAATGTTGGGTTTCCTCCAAACACCATAATCAGACTCCACATATAACATTGACTTTCCTCAAGTTCCTAGAAAACGATAGAATAAATAGAAAAGGTACTATTTACAGTTTTTCTTTTCCCGTTAGAAGTAAAGGTAAAAACTTTGAGCGGATCACATGGGGCCAGACAAACTATGCGTACAATTGCAATGGAAAAACTGAAAAATATAAGCCAAGACTAAAATTTAAGCATTTGTGTATAAAATCTTATATATACAGAATCGCCTCTTCGAGTACTTGAACAACCCTCTTAGACTTCCAAACACAACAACAAAGTTCATTTTCATCAAGGCATAAAAAATACTGATGAATTCAATTAACAGTCTTTGCAATCATTTAACCTTTAATATATCGATTAAATAAAAAAGATTACCAGTGTTGTATCACTTAAAAGGTTCACTTTCCTACATGCAATTCAACTTAAACAATATACGTATTAAATTCCAGAGTAAAAGAGAAATGAGAGACGAAGTACATGACCGTACACCTTTGAGAAGAGACAATTGCTAGCACAAATGCATTGATCATTCATTAATATACTCCTACAATCATCCTCTATTTATAATGACGATCTTACATGTGAATAAACAGCGAAGTGAAGTAATCTAAGCAAAACCATTAAAAATAATTAAGCACAATTTTTCATAAAAATATGTTCTCTTATAAGAGGATCATAATAAAGTCATTTGGATACATCCTTATTCTATGAATAACCTTTGTACGATCACTGTGGTAGAGAACTCAAAAAGATGGGCAATGACAAGTTAGAAGAAAGTCCTATATTTTTACCCTATGATTGGAGGAAATATTGCTTGAAACTATTAGAAGCGACAATTAAGGAATCATACCACTATATGGCACATAATTCTTGATTACACATATGATCATAGTTCTTACTAAGGCTATCAAAAAAGCTCGTTGTTCGCGAACAGTTCGTGTTCGGTTCGCCAAGAAGTTCGTGTTCGATTCATTCGATAAGCAAGCGAACGCGAACAATTTTTTTCGTTCGGTTTATTAAACGAACCAAACACGAACAGTGATGTGTTCGTTCGTGTTCGGTTCGTTTTTGTTCGAAATATAAAATAATTTAAAATGATTATATATAAAAAATTTATGATATTTTAAAAATAATTATATATTATAAAAATTTATCATATTTTAAATAATTAAACTTCTATAAATTATAATATATGATAAATTGTTAATAACAATAATAATATTATAGTATTAATTATATTAATATAAATATTATAATATTATAATTAATATACTATACTATATATTAAAATAAAACCCTAAAAAAAACCCTAAACGCCTTATTCGATTTGCTTCATTTTGAGGAAGTATGGATTACCTGATGTGTGCGGAATAACTTATCAATATGCTTCATTTTGAGGAAGTATGCTATCAAAGCTAGGGTTGTCAAAAAAGCTCGTTGCTCGCGAACAGTTCGTGTTCGGTTCGTCAGGAAGTTCATGTTCGATTTGTTCGATAAGCAAACGAGACGAACACGAACAATCTTTTTCGTTCGGTTTGTTAAATGAACCAAACACGAACAGTGATTTGTTCGAACATTTCGAACACAAACACTAGCTCTGTTCGTTCGTGTTCGGTTCGTTTACACCCCTAGTTCTTACTCCTATCAATATTACGACTAAAATGAGTCGCATTGCAATGGGTCTCATAATTACAATTAATTTTATGGCGATGGTAACTATCATTGTCAATATAAAACTTTTTGCATATGGTATTCCCTTCCCATCCCAACCCATTCAAAACCACCTTATCCATGCTCATTAATCATATCATGCACCAATTTCTTGAACACCACTAGTTCAGAAACCTATATCAATTCCAAAAATTCAGGCAACTTGTTAACCCTACTAATTCAAAATTTTGATCTTTTATTGACTGAGACAATGAAGATTACTACTGTGATGATATCATCAATCAATAGAACTCAATCACCTTGCTGATGCCAATCATGATTTCTGTCAGAACAAAAATTTGAGGCCATGTTGGAGTTTATTGCTGAGATTGAGATATCCCCCACTACTAAAACAAAAATTGGCATCAAGATTGTTTATTCAGCATTAGGTATTTCATCATAAGCAAAATCTCCTATGTAAATAATTATTCCTAACAGAATGTTTAACGGCTCAACGAGAATCAAAACAAGAAAACTTAGTAACGGTCTATGAAATCAAAGGATACAACGTAACTATGGGATAACTTGCAATAATCCATTCAACAATCATTATACTTTCCAAAAACGTTTTGGCATCCTCATGGTTCCATGAGTAAGACATCCTGCATTTAGTTGATAATATAAAAATATGGTATAAACTGTGAAATATATCAAAACTGCATGAATGGATGTTCCTATATTGCAGACAGTGCAAACAACATGATGGTAAGAAACATCAAGATGAACAGATTAGGATAAAATATCAGAATATTCCTTTGAGAACAAGAAATGGCATTTCATTAAAACGAAAAAGATTTTAAGATCAATCATGCTATATGATAGCAACTCAATGCCCTAATAAGAGCAGAAAATGGTCTAAAAGGTGAAAAAAGAAACTCAGCAAAATACAAAGATTAATATGATAGCATTGATTGCATAAATTTTGTAAGATAATCGTACTTGATACGTCAGAATTACCTTCATCTTGTAACCATTCTCAAGAACTTTAAGCTGCTCAAGATCTTCTTCTAACTGAAGAGGAGTTGGTGCAAGCTTTGGGTAGATTTTTAAAAACTTTGCATCAAAACTCTGATCAAATGCAAAATACAACATCAGAACATATTATGTACTATCTATGCAAATGACCAATTGCATTAGCATGGAACTTCAAGATGTGTTATAATTTAAACAGAATTTAATTACGTAATTGTATGGAGAACATACAAAATATAAATATTGAATGAAAAGAAGGAATTCATTATAAACTCAAACCTGAATGCCAAGATGAAGTAGATATGGGAATTGCGGATTAATTTTTCCTGATCTGAAATATAAGAGGAAAAAAAAAAGAGCAATATATGCTTTCATAGAAAAGTTCCTACTACCACTGCAAGAAAAGAGGCATAAATTTAAAATGACTCACTTGTTATAGGGAATTAATCCTCTCGAAAAGTATATTGCATAACCATTATTGTCCACAATGCACTTTACACGGTTGGGATCAGTCCCGTCTTCAGGCTTTAAGGACGTTACAGCGGTACTAAACACAGCATCAGGACATTCCTACGGTCCAAAATTATTTTAAAAAGAAATATTGAATACAAGTAAAAAAAAATGTGAAGCGGCCTGAAGTTTACAACAACAACAAAAAAAAAAAGGAAAAAAAAACGATAGATCCCAAGTATAGTATAGTATCAAAATCAAGTATAAAAGATATGCGCTGAATAATGATGTTAAATAAAAAAACAAGGTACCAGAAGTATTTTACTATCAATAAAATACGCAGCATATATACAAAGGAAAATAGAGCTTTATCTATTCAACATCCATTTTAAAAGGGTAATTTTATAGTTTTAAAATGTTAAATCTTCATAAAATTTATATTTTCTTCATGAAGTTCAATCTCCATAATAGTTAGCAGAATTCAAGCAATTTCTTACAGTTGCGACAGTTTCAACAACCTTATGTAACTCTACTTTATCCATCTTCATCAAAAGGAAAATAAATTCAGGCAGTACGTTTACTGTGTTCAAACCTGGTTTATAGTTTTCAAATACCTCATTACAAGATTGCAGCACAAATGGTTTAAGATCAAACAAACTGTTAAAATAAGCTCAAATTTGTCTATAACACATTATATTTTTGCTGACAAATATGTATATTTTCTTTAAACTGTCTTTTTTTGCAACAGGAAAACCACATAAGCAAGTACAATTTTTTCCCCACCATTACTCATGGTTGAGTCATTTCGCTATTATGCTAAATTAAAAGCGGTGGATATATAAATTTACGGCATTTTTGGTAATATAGAGCCCTTCCTGATGTGTATAATCTATGGCTTTCAGTCTTGGGCTCGCTGTCACATCTTCCTTCCGCTCCTTGCAATCTCCTTAATTCAATTTGGTTCTTCGTTGCTTGGCCTAGTGCTCCATTGTAGCAGCTTTGTGCCCTTTAATATTGCCTTGAGGTATTCTTTTGTGACACATCCATTTGTAAATGGATTTTCACCAACTCCCACACCTAAAATGACATGGGGCTGCCACTACTGCAGCACGTCGAGCCGGGCGTGACAAGAAAGCAAGCCTGCCCAACCTTCCCTGGTCCAGACCGGGCCAATCTACTTATCCCACATTTGGCTACCCCCTCCCGTGCCCACCATGTCCTAGTCTCTCGCATCTTTTCGTAGCAGTTACAAACCACCCTTTTGTCGCCGCGCCCCCACCCCCCTTTGTTGCCTACCTCTCCTCCCCTATTTATGCTTGTTATTTTGTTAGGTCTAACCAATCTTATATTGTTGATTTTTTTGTTCAAGGTGATCCTCCTGGCATCCTCCCTCATTTGAGACTGTATCCTTCGGCGGTGTGGTGCTGTGGCCATATCCCACCAAGATAGCATGTATCCCCGCTCTGTTCCCTCCTCTAGGCGTCATCCTCCACTGTTGCCGCCCTCCCCAGTTCTGTCCAGCAGGTCGGCCACACCCCCAGTACTCCACAAGAAGCCGTCGTACTCCAAGTCCTCCTGTTGGTCACTCAACCTCCCTATAGACTACTTCCAGTCACACCGACGAGCCACGCCACACCTCTAGGCCGCAGCACCACCCTCATGTGCCTCTTCCCTCCTCTGCTGCGCCTTCACTTGTCTTCTGGGCTGCCGCGCCAGCCTTTCTATGCTACAGTATTCCTCTGTCGCGCCTCCTAGTCTCTCCAGCAGATCACTGCCCCTCCAGGTCCCCTACTACACGCCCTCCAACCGAAGTTGAGACGCTTCTACACTCACTTCTACCCACCCACAGGCCTACCTTCTCCAACGACGCTCGACTAATAGTTGTCAGCTTTTCCTAGTCTCACTCCAGCAGTTTTCCGACCGCCTTCCGAAGCTGTCACACTTGCTCTGCCACATTTCATGACCGTTCCTACCTTGTGTTGAGTCTATTTCTACATTCACTATTTCTTTTGTTGTTCAGGTATTATTTCGTTTACTGTTTATGTGCTCTTTGTTTATTGTTTATGTGTTACTGTTTGTGAAGAGTCGTCATTGTACTGACTTTTAAAATTCTGCAATAGAATTTTTCAAGTCTATGTCGTGGTTTGGTTTAACTCTGATATTATTTGATATCAGAACTAGCCCAACCTAATCCTAATCTAAGGTTCTCTAGCATCCGCCTACACCCAATCCGCCCAAAACTCGACTAACAGACGTCAGCTCCACCTAGTCTAACCATAACGGTTTTCCAACCGCCTTCCGAGATTGTCACACTAGATCTACCGCATCCAGGTCTGTTCCTACCTTTTGCTAAGTCTATTTCTACATTCACTCATGCCACCACGTCAATATGTGTCGGACCTAAACCGAGAAGAAATAAAACGAGAGATTTGTCGCTTACAAAAACGATTGGCAAAGATGGACGATGGAACTCAAGGTGACGTTACCCTTAACCGTGACATCGAGAGTCGAAGAAGAGATCGCGACGATGACCTAAATTTGTTTCATCGCGATGATGTCAGCGATGATGAATATTGCTAAAGCCACTTTGGCATTCACTATCACATAAGACCACAAGAGGAGCCCACGTTCGACACCCATTAGGATTTTGGAATCAAAACAGACCTATTAAAATTCGACGGAAGCATAGACCCCGATGACTTCATCGACTGATTGCAAGTGATCGAACACATATTTGATTACAAGGAGATACCCGAGGACAATTAGGTTAAGCTTGCCGCTATAAAATTAAAGAAAAGCGGGTCGTTATGATGGGACAACTTGCAACAGTAACGACAACGCGACGGGGATGACAAGATCATGGTCAAAAATGAAGAAAACTATGCAAAAAAAATTCCGTTGTGTTCCTCCAATTTCACAATCTGCAACAGCGTGACCTCTCGATCAAGGAATTCACGACAACTCAATCACCTACATATGAAGTGCGACCTGGTCAATCAAGAAGAGCACACACAATCGAAGATAAGTCAAGCTCACGGGCCAACTTACTGCAATCACTTCGCGATGCGTCAATAGCCTCCAAGAAGACACCGACAAGGATAATGAGATACACACAACTTAAACCACTCATACACGATTTCCAAGCCATCATCACCAACGACCCCCAGACAGATTACCTGCACTACTGTTGACCTCACTTTTGTCGAGGTTTAGTTTTCCTCCTAGGATTTAGGTTTCTAGCCTTAGGATCTTCCCCGACGTTCTTAGACTTCTAGCAATGGGATACGCCTCGTTTTAGAACATTCGGAGCCACCTCTTTACTCTTTTGAAGTCCCGTACAAGATTTCATACCTCTAGCTCATAGCAGGTTGGAATTGACGTCGGGAATCCAGATTGAGTCCCCATAGGACCAATTGACATTAGGACAGCCTCGTGCACATTTTTGCACCACCGCGCACAAATTTCTCGGTTTACGGCCTCAACGCCTTCAAGTTCTCAACGGATCGAGATTGAAGTCAGAATGTCAGAACGAGCTACGTCGAGTCAGAATTTCAGAAAGGATCGGATTTGACGCACTTTCGACCCGACCGACGACGCCGGATCACAAAATTGACTGCGCCGATGAGTCAAGAGCGTCGAATTTGCTAGGGAGGGACGTATAATTTACTTATGTTTCCGAGCGCGAGCGTACTACGCAAATTAAAACTTAAAAAAAAAAAAAATATATATATATATATATATATATATATATATATATATATATATATATATATAAAATAAAATATATGTTTTAAATCTATTTTAAAACCTAATCCTTTAATCACCAGGCATTTGGTCTTGCCCCCGCCATTTTGCTCCCCTCCGCGGCTCGTCATTCCTCCCTTCGACCCGGGTGAAACCCTAGGGGCGAGCTTGCCCCTCTCGCGCCTCATTCAGTCTCCTTCCCCGCGAGCCGTTCTCCCACGTGAGGTAGGGAGTTGACTTACCTGTTCCTTGTGCCGCGTGTTCGAATTTTTGGCTTCCCAACGCCGTGCCAGGTTGAATGTTAGAGCTCTTCCTCTCTATCGCTCTGCCTCTCTTGGCACAAATGGGAGAAGTTTCTCCACTTCCTCGTGCTTCTTCTCCCTTCTCGAGCCTTCGTTTGGCAGAACGGGTAGGGAGAATTTTAGATTGGTCTTTTCTCTGGTGAATTGAGCAGGAGAAAGGGGCGGAGGCTTTTCTTCTGTTTTTCTTGACCGAGGGGATCGGTTCTCTATTCTGCAGTCTCTCTTCTCTATTCTCCTCATTCTATTTCTTTTCTCTTCCCTTCTCTGCTGGGAGTCAACTCGGTGAAGGCTTGTGAGAGAAACACCTCCAGTTGGCTCTTGTTTTGAGGCCGACCGAGCCCTGCTGCTTCATATAGAGGTGGACTTTGGCCTCTTGCTTGCTTCCTTTCTCGGTTTCCTGGGCTTGTTTGGCTGTTAGAACACTAAGGCTTAATGCTTGTGGGAGAAATACATGAAAGAGGGGAGGCAGTGATAGCTTGATTTTGGCTTCGCCTGGTTGCGGTTTGGTCTGTTCCTAAGCTTAATTTTGTGTGTCTTTATGTGTCATGGTTCTACCCTGAAATTGGCCTAATTTTAGGCAGCTTGGTGGTCCTGTTTTGGTGCCTTGTTTGGCTCGGTTTTGTGATTTATGTTGCCTTGCAGCCGCCCCATTGCACATAGGGGGCTCGGTTCTCTATTTCTGCTGCCTTGCAGCTGCCCCATTACACATGGGGGCTCGGTTTGTTGTCTTTGTTGCCTTGCAGTCGCCCCATTGCACATAGGGGCTTGCTTTTCTCTATTTCTGCTGCCTTGAAGCTGACCCATTGCACATAGAGGGCTCGGTTTTGTGGTTCTTGCTGCCTTGCAGCTATCCCACTGCACATGGGCGCTCGGTTTGTTGTCTTTGTTGCCTTGCAGCTGCCCCATTGCACATAGGGGGGTCGGTTTTGGTGTTCTTGCTATTCCTGCAGCTGCCCCTTGGCAACTTCTATATGGCTCGGGTTACCTATGTTGGATATGTGCTTCGGTTAATTTTTGGACTTGAATATTGGAGCTTGATTAAAGTTTTATATAAGCTTAAATAGTGGCATTCATTTAGGAAGTTATTGATATATTCAGCTCAGGTTTCAATATTTGTTTGGGCTCATTGCTGTGACATTTAGCAGAGCCGGATTGCGAAGTTTATTGGATTATATTCTCAAGTAATTTTGTACTCTGATGTACGTCGAATTTGTGAGTTTTAAGTCTAGTTTCTTTTAGCAGGCCTTTTGAGTCTGGTTTGGGGTTCAAGGGACCCCGGGTAGAAGTCTGAGTTTAGGGGTTTTCCCCGCAGCTTTGTTTTATGTTTCTCTTTTCTTTGTTATTACTTAAGTGTCATGGGAATGGGTTCTGCACTGCTTAGGTGTCTAGTTCACTTCATGAGCGTGACGACACTTTTAGGTCTTTCCCTTTAGGACGAGTGAGGACTGTCGGGAATCCGGGATGATTGACTTGAGTTGATCGATTTTTAGAACTAATTCACCTCGTTTTATGATTCTGTGTTAGGTGAATTGTTTTCTCCTCTCTCCTTTCATTGATCCCCCGTCCCTTGATTTTCTCCTCGCTTCTTGGTTTAATGTCCGCACCTGCAGAGGACGTGTAGGTGTGCGCATATAGACACTTTAGAGTATATGTGGCCAGTCAGCAGCGCTAGTAAGTAGGGTGGTTAGGGTCGAGGACGGCGACGATAGTGCTTATGTGTGCTTAAAAGAGATAGACTATTAGAATAGTATCCCCTTGCCTTTGAGTAAAAATCTCCGCTGGAGTCGAGGCTTGAGATCGACGATCTATGTCGCCAGTCTTGGTAAGATCATTCTTCTACTAATACGCTTAAGTTATTAGTAGTCCTAGTTCGATTAGGGTAGTTGGCCTGTAGATTGTACTACTTTATAAAAATAAATATTTTGAAGCAAAATTTCATCTACAACAAAATTACTTCTCACCTATAAATTTTATATGCATGCAAACTAAAATGAATGAAAATTAGTACAGGTCCACGGTTAATTACTTCTAGTCGAGGTTAGGATCGCTTACTATAGGGAGTCGATGCAGTAGCTCTTATCCAAGATTGGGACGCACACTTATAGTCCTTTTTCAGATGTTCCATGGTTTTCTTACGGTTCTCCGTGAGTTTAGCGGGACATCTGTGAGTTTCTTCTTTTAGTGTTTTTGTGGTTTTTGCTACGATTTTTGTGTTCGTTCGTGATTTTCTTCAAGGTTTCCCATGGGACTTCTTTGTTTTCTTTCTCGATTTTCTTTTTTTCTTTCGTCTTTCATTTGGGTTTTTCTTCCTTTCGCTTTCCTTTAGGATTTACCATCGGATTTCATGCTTCACCTCTCCTGCACATACAGTAGCATCTTTACTCAGGTTTTCCTTACTACGTCTACTCTGGTTCCTTTTTTTTGTGCTAATCCCTTTCTTGCAGAAAATAAAATGAAAATAATAAACAGGTAGCAATGCATAGCGGGTAATCAGCGTTTTCGGTACATTTGTAGCACTGTTACTTCTTTTCTTTATCGTATTACATGTTTTACCTTTTTCAACACATATACCTGTTAGTATAGCATGTTTTACTTCTTGCAGCATATACTTCTGCTTAGCGTAGCATGTTTACTATAGCACACATGTTTAGCATAACCTGCCTGTGATACATGTTTCCTGCTGTTTACTATAGTGTGTTTTATTTTTGGCACATACTTCTGTCAGTTTACTGCTTAGCATAGCATATTCTTGTTTTCCTGTTTTCTTTTATTACTGCTCCTATTACTGTAGTATACACACACATTTGCAATAAAATAATAATAAAAAAGGAAATAATAAAATTAAATAAAACATCGACATAACAGTTTACATGTCCACTTTTAATAATTTAAACTTTAAATCTAAACTGCAACCCTGCTACGATGTGGAGTACGGAGCACGACTTCGAGGGCAGCACGGTCATCTTCAACAGCAAAACTTGTCTACATCAGCTAAACCTTTCCTTAGCCTAAATAACAAACCATAGAACTTCGTGGTAGTCCGTCTAATGAGACATAAATCCTCACATGTTCTTTTAGGCCTTTGCACAATGCTGTCCAATATGAGACCTAACTCGCTTAGGATTCCGAGGTCGTCGTCCGATACAGCGTAAATTCTCCTATCTTTCAGGTTATTTGCATAATCAGGTGATTCTGTAAATGTAATTCCTATAATTAATTGGTAGGATTGAAACTTAAATAAATCCACTTCCGAAATTTAAAGCCCAACCATTAGAATAGTCTGGGAAGTCATCAAGGTTTTCCTCGGGATCGTCGTCCGATACAGCGTAAATTCTCCTATATTTCAGGTTATTTGCATAATCAGGTGATTATGTAAATGTAATTCCTATAATTAATTGGCAGGATTGAAACTTAAATAAATCCACTTCCGAAATTTAAAGCCCAACCATTAGAATAGTCTGGGAAGTCATCGAGGTTCTCCTCGGGATCCGTGACGTCCCCTACCTCTCTTTTCTTTGACTCTGGGAATAAATGTTCCAATCTTGTACCTTTCATCTATTGTATTTTCTACTACCACACTTCTTCGAGAACCCTACCATTTGAATTCATGAAGATAGATACCCCTGATCTAAATCGTGAATTCTCTCAAGTGACTTCGGTCGTTTGAGGGGTAATTGACTGTAGGGTTTGCCTCTATAGGGAGCTTTATGAACCCAGGTAATATAAACTCTATTTAATTCATTTTGTATTAAATAGGGGAATTTTTCGGTCCACATAAAGGTTTGCAGGCCAGAACGGATGTCATGAATTTTGTGGTTTATTTGATCGAGCGATATCGTCAAGTAGAGTGCATATTCTTCGGGATAGATGCATTACTTGTGATATAATGCTCGTTCATTCAAACTGATAAATGAATGAGATCCGTTCATTCTCATTTTTGAAATTTAAAATTTTACTTTCAAAACTAATACATATATACTAAATTAAATCTTAAATCTCAAAACAAAACAAAAAAAATTTCCAAAACTTAAGCGGCCGACAACTACGAGACATCCAAATACCATCGACCACATACCAAGGTCAGTCCTACCAAATAGACCTGTCTACCAATTGCGACCCGCAGAGCATGAAGAACTTCAACGTCAAGTGTGAGATCTTGTTAAGAGAGGATTAGTACGTGAAAGCACCAGTCCATGTGTTGTTCCCACCCTCATAGTATCCAAAAAAGATGGTTCCTCACGGATGTGCATTGGCAATCGTGCCATTAACAAAATTACAATCAAATATCACTTTCTTATACCACGACGCCACCAACTTCTCAAAAATTGACCTGCGGAGTGATATTATCATATCAAAATGTGGCCGAGAAACAAGTGAAAGACTACCTTCAAGACAGAATATGGTCTTTCTGAATGGAAAGTCATGCCTTCGACCTGTTCAACTCGCCAAGCACCTTCATGCGCCTAATGAATCAAGTCTTCCGATCCCATATTAGGAGATTCGTGTTAGTCTACTTAGATGATAATTTGGTTTATAGTAAATCCGAAGAAGACCACCTACAACACCTACGGGCGATATTTGATGTCTTACGATCCGAGCAACTGTACACTCACCCCAAGAAGTCACTTCCTCACAAACAAAGTATGTTTTTGGGCTACCTTGTGTTTAACATGGGGATACAAATGGACATAAAGATGAGGCACTCGTGAACTGACCACGCCGCAATCTTTCACCGAACATCGACAATTTTTGGGGCTAGCATACTTCTAATGAAGATTTATTTGCAACTTCAGCACTATCACCGCCCCCCTCACAGAGCTGTTGAAACAAAAACAATTCACATGAACGGCCATAGCCCAAACCAGCTTTTACATACAGAAGGAGAAGGTCCCTCAAGCCCCGTTCTCGCCCTACCTAATTTCAATCAACCATTCAAGATCGAGTGTGACGCTTCCGACGTAGGCATTGGCGCTGCAAGGTGGTCCTCCCATTGCCTATTTCAGTGAAAAAACTAAATGAGATTCGATAAAAAATACTCCATCTATGACAAAGAATTTTATGTCATTACCTGCTCGCAACCGAGATCACCCTCTTCACAAATCATGAAGCTCTAAAATTTCTAAACAGGTAGAATAAACTCAAAGGGCATCACGCTGCCTCTGTAGAATTCTTAGTGTCATTTCAGTTCGTACTCAAACACAAAGCTAAAAATCAAAACCGCGTCACGAAAGCTTTGAGTTTTCATCAGCTCCTGATCACATCCTTGCAAGCGTACATGATAGGCATTGAAGTTATAAAAGACTTACTCGAGGCAGATGAAGACTTCAGGAAATCTAGGTGCAGTATCAGGAGAAACCTCACAAGCAGTTTTACAAAACAGACGGCTTCTTATTCCGCCAAAACAAATTATGCATTCCTCAATGCTCACTACAGAAAGCTATCATCTAGAAGAACCACAATAGCAGATTGGTCGGTCATTTTATAAGAGATAAAATTCTCGCACTAGTGAGAGTTTTTTTTTGGCACCGCCTAACACGAGATGTTGAGCGACATGTCTGGTAATATTCGCCAAATCACGTGGCTAAAACACAGAATTGTACACACTTTTACCAATCCCTAAGGTGTCTTGGGTCGATTTCAGCATGGACTTTGTCATAGGATTACCACGCACACAAAGAAACAAAGACTCAATCATGATCGTAATTTACCATTTCTCCAAGATGGTGCATTTTTCGTCTGCGTAGGACGTTAGATGTGTCTTATATTGTCGATTTGTAATTTTGCGAGATCATTCGGCTTCACAACAATTTTAGGATTATCACTTCCGATCGAGACGTTAAATTCATGAGCCACTTCTGGCGAACCCTCTGGAGCAAATTAGGCACTAAACTTCAATTTAGTTCTACAGCACACCCTCAAACAAACAGGCAGATCGAAGTAGTTAATAGGAGCCTGGGGCATCTTCTTCGATGCTTCATAGAGAAAATTGTGTATGGGCATACGCTGGACCACATGACACACGCCATTCGAAATTGTGTACGACCGCAACCCGATCACACTCTTGGAGTTGGTCCCACTTCTACCCCGAACAGAAGAGATCAACAAGGATGCTACTAAACATGCTTATCAAATTCAATAACTCCTTGAGAAAGTTGGGCGAGCAATTTCTCAGCAAAACCATAATATCAAGCACAAGTTAACAAGTTTCGAAAAAAAGTAGCCTTTGGATCTTCCTTAAGAAAGAGCAACATCCCGCAGGAGCACATGGAAAACTCAAGCCCATAGTCAATGGGTCGTTCCGTATTATTAAAAAACTAAATGACAATGCCTACAAAATTGGCCTACTAGGCTACTCCAAAATTCGGTAAAATTCAATGTCGCAAACCTCACCCCATACTATGAAGAAACGCAAGCTTTAACAAATGATGCCGAAGCTACCCCATCCACGAGAGATCGACGAAGAGCTGCCATTACCACAGCACGTCGAGCTGGGAGCGACAAGAAAGCAAGCTAGCCCAACCTTCTCTATGACCAATCCAATCTACTTATCCCGCACCTAGCTCCCCCCACCCATGCCCGAATCATTCGCCCCTCCTCCGCCCCCATGCCCTAATTTCCTAAATCTTCTCCTAGCTGTAGCAAAACCTTCCCTTTCTTTCCCCCCTTCCTTCCTAAGATCATACCTTTATTGCCAGCCTCTCCTCCCCTATTTATGCATGTTATCTTCCTAGGTCTAACCAATTTATTGTTGTTAATTTTTCTATCTTAGGTGATCCTCCTGGAATCCTCCCTCGTCTGAGGTTGTATCCTTCGGTGTTGTGGTGTTACAGCTATCTCGGCAAGGTGGTATCTCTGTCCTCTAGGCATCATCCTCCGCCATTGTCGCCCTCCCCAGTTTTGTCCAGCACGTCAGCCATACCCCCAGTACTCGACAGTAGGCTGCCACACTCCCAGTCCTCCCGCCGGTCACTCGAAATCCCTCCAGCCGTACCGACTAGCCATGCGCAGGCTGTCGCACTACCCTTCTGTGCCTCCTCCCTCCACTGTTGCGCCTCCACTTCTCTTTGGGGCCGTCACACTGGCCCTACGCAACAGTCTTCCGTTGACGTGCCTCCTAGTCGCTCCGACAGACCGCTGCCCCTCTAGGTCCCCTCCCGTACTCCCTCCAACTGACGTTGAGCCGCATCTACACACTCTTCTACCCCCCCCCCCTTGCTTCTTTTTGCGGTGCTCGGCTAGCAGTCGTTTGGGGAACCGTGAACCAGTTTGATAGGGATCAAATACCATGGAATTATTCCATGGAATCCTTCTTAGTCATGAATACATAGAGAGGAGGAAGAGAGAGATGCAGGGTCTGGGGAACCGTGGACCAATTTGGTCCAAGTTGAAGGAGGGCAGATCAGCCCTCTCTAGGCCTAGGGTTGCCACCCAATCGAAGTGGGGCCCACTCCTAATGGTAGCATATATATTTTTCTTTTATATTTAGGATTGAGTTTTTCTGTGATTAGCTTTGAGACACCAGTCGACAACTCCTTTTTCCTTTCTAGGACTATATCATAGGGTTCCAACTGTTGCTCAGTCTATATCTTGGTCTTCGGGTGGTGTGTATCCCCTCTTATCCTTCCCCTACTCTCTCCACCCTTGCCACTTTCCCCTTGTTGCCACCTTATGAAACTCCTTCCCCCTTGTTGCGCCACCAAGAACAGCCCCTTCTACGGCTATTTCCAGCTTGCTAGCCACCCTTTGCCACCACTCTGGAGGTTCAAACTCTAAACAACACGACCTACGCTTTAGATCCAACTCTAGTTCTAGTGTTGTATTGTTTTTTTGTTGCAATTTCAGCTTTCCTTATTTGTTTGTAGTAATTTCAAACTTTGAATTCAGTAATAATATTTAGTTTTCATTGGGTGTTGGTTAAATTCCGGTTTTATTTGATATCAGAGCTCGCCCAACCCTAATTCTATTCTAGGATGACCTAAACCCACCCAACCTTAGCCAACTCTTGACCTAACCCTAATCCCCTCTTATTGATTTTCAAAATTAGTGCAACTTAAATCAGCCCCATACACAAAAAAATAAATAAAATTTAAAAAAAAATCATTCTCATACACCCTCCTTCACCTCCAAACCTAAATTTGAGTTGCTTACAGAGGGACAAGTGCCGCAAACCGTTCAGGAACTTGTCATGGAAGAGATGCAACAGAAAATCCGCCGATTTCAGCAAAAACTTGTTGAAATTGAGAAAATGCCTCATGGAGAGATCACCGTTGATTGTGATAGTGAGATTCAAAAAGGAGAGGGAAAACAATCTGAATCTATTCCATAGAGATGATTCCAGTGAAGAGGATGATAAACCACGACACTTTAAGATTCGGTATCAGAAGAGGTCGAGGGATGGAGTGACTTTTGGAAGACATGGAGATGTGAGGGTAAGGTAGACTTACCATATTTCAAGAAAAGAATGGATTTGGATGACTTCATTAAGTGGATGCAAACTGTTGAGATTGAGTATAAGGAAGGTGAAGCTTGATGCCATAAAGCTGAGGAGGAATATCTTTTTGTGGTGTGATAATCTAAAGAGAATGAGACAGAGAGAAGGTAGGAACGAGATCACTACTAAAGAGAAGATGAGGGAGATGCAAAGAAAGTACATGCGGGAGTTGATAATAAAGGAGTTCACAATCGAGTTTGAGCAGCTCATGTTGAAATGTGAACTAAGAGAGCCAAAAGAGAACACCATAGTCAGGTATTTGGGAAACCTGAAGTCAACCATGTCGTTTAGCTGCATCCTTATAATCATTGAGTGATGTTCAGACGACCCTAAAGATGGAGAAATAGCATAAATAGATCAGGATCAGGCCTTCATCCAGACAATCACCCACATAAGTCAGTTGAAGTACACATGAGGAATGTGTGAAAATTGTTCATAAAAATTATAGAACATATCAGAATGGGAACAAGCCAGAGAGAGAGTATACCCAGCACAGCTATCGCAAAGAAATATTTACAATGTCACAGGTTTGGACACATTGCATCCGGTTGCCCTACTATCAGAGTTGTCTCTTTCACTGAGTCGGGAGCAGTAGAAGAAATGGACAGTGATATTGGAGACATAGAAGATAGTTAGAAGATACAGGAGTATCATGTTCTAGCTAATGAGAGCGAGATGATTGGGGTTTAATGAATCCTTCAGACTAAAGCTACAAGAGAATACAATTGACTTCGCCATATCTTTTATACATTTTGTATTGTTAAGGAAAACGGGAGCAACCTTATCATCGATGGAGTAGTTGTGAGAATGTGGCATTTAAACAATTGGTAGACAATTTGAGTTTCACTACTTAGACATTCTCAGTCATATTCTCTGACTTGGTTGAAGAAGGGGAATAGGGTTAGCATTGATGAGAGATGCCTCCAAGAGTTTTCTATTGCAGGACAATTGCATAACCAAGTCTATTAAAGAGACCGTGGCAGTTTGATCACAAGATTCAGCATGATGGGTTCAAGGATACTTACTCATCCATCAAGAATCTCCTACCTTTTGCACAGTCTAGAGTTATAGGTGCTTTCGCCATGAGTGAGGCCCCAATTTGATCAGTTTTAGTGATGTTAAAGGATACTAAGACAAAAGAGTCGATGTCGGACACAGGGCAGCCACTACAAAAAGATTTTCAGAATATCCTAACAGACAGCTTATTGTCATGATTGCTACCATTAGGGGAGGTTCAATAATGATGACATGAGGCTCTAGTTCAGTTTAGCAACGTACAGGGTCGATGTCGGACACAGTCTTTACGTCAGAGAGGAATGGGTTAATCTTGAACTACTTTTGGAGGATTGGGAGGAATAAGGATGACATGAGGCTCTAGTTCAGTTTAGCAACGTACCCATAGATGTTTGGACAAATAGAGATGGTCACTCGCAATTACAGAAACCTTAGATGTATTGTAGGATAGTGCATCCGACAGTAGGTTCCAGGTGCTTCAAACGTTGCAGTCAAAGGCCCTCAAATCCTGCGATGTTACGGCAATTTTATCACCTTCAACATGGCCAACCAGAAGTCATATCATGGGTCACAATTTTTGAAAGATGAGGTCTAAGCTCCATTAATCATGGTAGACTGATGCGAGGGGAGAGGGGACTCTGGACCGATTCAGTCCAGGTTAAGGGAGGATTAGTGAGGCCATTTTGGGTCGTAGTAGGTCTATTTAAGTGATTCTTTGATGTTTAAAGTTGAGATTTTTCTGTGATTTACTTTGGGACAGTCATCGGCGTTTGATTTTCCCTTTCTATGATTTTATCCTAGTCTAAATGGTACTCCGGCTGTATCTTTGTCTCCAAGTGATGTGTATCCCCTTCTACAGTTTCCCCACTCTCTCATGCATCGATTCCCTTCTTCTCGCCGCTTTCCCCTTACTGCTACCTTGTCGAACCCTTCCTCCCTACTGGCGCTACCACCCAAAACAGCCCTTTTCTATGGCCATTTCCCAGCTTTCTAGGCACCCTTAGCCACCACCACACCACCTACAACCCAGATCCAACTCTAGTTCTAGTGGTGATTTCAGATTTCCCTGCTGCTTGTTGTAATTTTTGACTTTGAATTAAGTAATTATATTGTTTCCCCTTGGGTGTTTATTATATTCCAGTATCAGAAAGAGAGAGAGAAAGAGGGGGGGGAGAGAATAGTTGGGTAAAGCAGAAAGCCAACGGAGGGAGGAAGAACCAAAATAGCAGAAGACAACTTAATTGCAATTGTCTGTATTGATCATCGAGGATGTTTAAATATACAAGCATTCCTTGTTTAAAAAGAGAATATCCATCATCATAAGAAATTATAATAAGGAAAGCCTTCAAAAGAGCAACCAATTCAAGTCATCTATAAAAAATTCCGCTAAATAAAGTTAACTCTAACTTATATATTTATTATGAAATAAATTTTAATACAACAGGTGTTGATATGTCCAAAAAGATGGATTATGTCGAGTTGGATAATTATGCTGTGCATCAATTTTCTTAAAAGATGATCATTAATTTACATGACTAGCAAAAACCAAAGACCAAAAGATACTTACAGCAGATTGTACTAAAACAAGTTAACAATTAAATAATGAGAACAATTAAGCAGAAAGCACCTGCAAGGACTTCACAATGCCATCAATTATCTCCGGTTCAATAAGAGGTTCATCTCCTTGTATATTGACCACAACATCATAATCTTTCCCAAGTTTTTCTAGAGCTTCATTGCAGCGTTCCGTTCCTGCATTTTCAGCGAAG
Source organism: Papilionanthe hookeriana x Papilionanthe teres (assembly GCA_022702705.1). Lineage (NCBI taxonomy): Eukaryota > Viridiplantae > Streptophyta > Magnoliopsida > Asparagales > Orchidaceae > Papilionanthe > Papilionanthe hookeriana x Papilionanthe teres. The sequence continues at coordinate 32,371,779 of CM040430.1, read as the reverse complement.
TTTGTTACTACTTAATTAGCTTTAAGCATTACCTAGAATCAATACACAAGGCCATAGATAATAGTACCATTCTTGCAAGCTTCAGAAGTCATTACCACATCAGCTCCAAACCCGCGACAACATTTTGCAATTGTTTCATCATCAGTCGCAACAACTAAAAGAGAAAATAGTTAAATGAAAATAAGTGAAAAGGCACATAAAAGGGTCAAAAAAAGTTTGTACTAATAATCATTTGAATGAAGCATTCTGATAAATTCCTCATCTTCCAAAATGCATGTTAAATTAACATCAAAGATGTGAGGGAGAAGAAAAAATGTTATCAAGGGTCAACATTAGACAATACAAAACATAAAATTTTCAATGTTCAATACGTCAACTACAGTAGGAACATAAACAAAAAAATTCTACATAAGCAGCTCGCCTCCTAGCTGATGTTTTAATCCTCGTTATAAAGCATCTGTTTAAGAAAATAACATCAACTTAGCAACAATATAACTAACAGGCATCGTGCATAACATTCGTCGACAATAGGTTATCAGGTAAATCAAAATTATGGTGTTATCTGACATATGAAAAGTCATCGTTAACAACATGTCTATAATTATCTGCAAAGCGCCAAGTTCAATACAATGCACATGAATATAGATTTGCTTCCATGTGCAAATTGTAAAGTGAAGCAATGCTTTTCAAGCTACAATGTTCATGAGTTTCATATCATATATGCACATATCATATGCATAAAATGTCTATTTAATTAGTTGACTTTAAACCACATAATTTAATTATTTTTCAACGCATACAATGATAAGTTCAATAACAATAAGTTCCAACTATTCAAAGGCCATAAAAGATATAAATAACAAAAAATATAAGAATACCTAAAAATCAAAAATATACTTGTGAGATTGAATGACCAGATAAAGACAGAGAGGCAGAAACAAAGGAAAGAAAAAGAGAGTGAAGATGAGGCATCAAGAAGCTTTTTTTGCGAAGAATCCTGTGAGTGAGAAGCTACAAGCGTCAGCAATAAAGACGGGTAAAAAACGTATAAGAACTAATAGGACATTAAGCATGAAAAGAAGAAACACTGAACCAATGAGCAATGACTAAATGAGTACAATAAATAATGAGAAAAGGCAAAAGATCGTGCCTAATTATTGTGGCAGATGTTGAATCGAATCATGAAATCTAAATCAGGATTCAAGCCAAGCGCACAACGCTGTGACAAGCTGTGGCAAAATAGTGCAACACACGCTTAACTATGAGCTTATGCTTCACAGGTAAGCGATGTGCAGAATGAACGCATCATTTTATTTCGCTCCTAAAGAAAACTTTTAGTAACACACCTAAACTTAGTAGAAAATAATTCTTCCTGGCGGAAGCATAAAGAAAATGTACTTAAAACATCACATCTCTAAACTTTTTCATTATATTTGTTATAGAAGAAATGTTGCTAATTCGGGTGGGTTTGACATAAAGTGTTGTTTCCATTACTACACCAATCAAGGTCAAATAAAAACAAAAAAAAAAGAAGTCAGGCAACACTCAACCTGATAATGTCAACTGCTTATACGAGCTGAGAATCTGAGGATTACTATTTTTCATTAGAGAAAGAGTCTAAGACAAGAACATTATTAATGAGAAAGCATAATCAGCGACATACAAATACATTAGAAAATGAATGGGATACGGACAGTTACCTCTCAAATATACAAACACGAGTGGAATAAATGTGTTTATTGCATTAAGTGTAAATGAATTGAGCTCATGCAATAGGGTAAAAGGTAGATGCGTGCAGATTAAATTATCTTCTCATTCTCCTCCATTGTTTCATGTTTCATGACACCATGAGATTTAGATAAAGAATAATCGACTAATTCAGGAAGATCTCTAACACATTTTAAAAGATCCCAAATCTATTCCAATCCACAATGAACCAGTTATCACAAATGCCTATGACCAACTAGCATTTTTCTACTTAAGCAAGTATTTTGATGAATGAAGGCAGGTTTCGAAATGGGAAAAATCAACCTAAACAGTCCACAAGCTTGAAACCATCAAAGATTTGGCAACAATATTATTTGGTTCTTTGAGCCACATAAGTGATATTTATCTAACCCTAAAAAATATAGTCAATCCCAAAAATTTAGAAATCTTGGTCGAAGTTGTTTTCAAGTAATTTGATTTTCATTGAAATATGAAAATTATTACCATATTTCATGTTTCAAAATTTTTGGATAGCGTATTTAATTTACAAATAAAAGCTAATTCTATTACATTCATGATAAATTTTGATTTTAATTTAGTAATCCGTATCCCACTTCTATAAAAAGGAAATTAAGATATTATTTTGTACTTTTCTTGAAAGCGAAAATAAGCTTATAAATCCAAAATTTCCACAAAAGTTTTCTTCAGTCTTTCCTAGTCCTCCCCCCTCTGATTTTCAATTCCTGCGGCGACTTTTTTTCTTCCACTGTTATCCTGGAGAAAACTAGCCACATGTACGCCATCAAAGTCCTACTACCGAAATGAACCTTCAACTAAATAATTGCAGTTCCTTAAACATTTCACTATGGCAGCAAGCAACAGCCAGCCTGTTTCGTCAACAATTCTATTTTATCTTCTAGAATTATTTCCAATACCATACAACTATTTCCCTCATAAGAGGAAACAGGAAAACGATAACAACCCACTATATTTTGGAAAAAGGCAAGGAATCAAAAATATATGCAAGAAGGAACAAATAGGAGAGGAATCTGAAGGGAAGGAAGATAATATTTTTTTCCAACAAAAAATTGGCTTCACATTGGTGATGCTCGTCCAACTTTAGTCAAAATTCTAGTAGTAATTTTTAAAGACATTTTCATTCCAACATAATTGTGTGAGCTCTAGTGTACTACCTTAGCCCCTTTTCTCCTAAATTGTAATAATCATTTTTGAGAAATAGCTTACAAAAATATGGCAATTTTAAAATATACCCTAAATTTTACATCCCTCAAATTTCAACCGAATCAATTTTATAAAATTTTACGTGTCAAAACAATGAATTCAATATATAATACTATATACAAATTATGAATAGATTATGAGATATAAAAATTGGAAGCAATAAATTTAATTGAACCTAATTATTCCTTAATTCTCCTCCACCTTGATGTTCCCAACCGACTCACTCGCGATATTTATCTCTGTATGGCATTGAATTGCGAGATCCTTACCCCAAAGCCCTCGATTACTCTCCCACCTCTCGGTTTTATCGCTCGAAGCATCTCCTATTCTCCCTCTTCCCACGATTTTTTCAGCTCGACTAAAGGAACCTGCGACAATGGCTACAATTTCGGGGCCAACAGCTAACCAAATGACACTGGGGAAGCCGCAACTCATGGTAGAGGCTCCCGAGGAAATTTTGGTAAGTGTGACACTGTTTGAGATATTCATTTGCTTACTCACACTTCAATTTTGAGATTTGCCACGAATCATGCATCCTTTTTGTTTCAAGTTCCCGTAGTGAAGACGAGTTTGCATTGAAAGCAATGAAATTGGTTTGTAAACTTGTGCAAGGGACTTAAGCAAGAAATCGCCGAAGAGAAGAGAGGACTAAAATGATAAGAAGAAGATTTGGCAGCTTTGGAGAAGACCAAATTCTTGTGAAGCCATTTAAGGTACGTTTAGGCTAATCAATTATGTTTTGGGTTAAATCATTTTATGACCTAAGATATTATGAAGTCGTAAGTTTTTTATGAATTTCAAGTTGTTTACTTGAGGTGACAAGCTCAAGTCGAGCATGTGGAACCTAGTCATAGGACGGCTCTGTAAATTTAGGCAAATTAATCATATGATAGGAATAATAATTTCATTAACAAAAATTGCTTTGATCTTAAAGTTTGATATTATATTTTGTAAGTCATTAAAATCAATGTAAAGGTTATTACGACGTCCAACTAATTATCGAAGATTTAGAATCTAACGTGGGAACTGAGGTGAATAATTATATTTTTTAAATTTCGGTATTTTTTTTTTTTATTTCGAAATATATGTATACAAGGTATGCATGAAAGCTATGCATGAGATGCATGATAGAAATAATATGCAAAATAGCGTGGCATTAAAAATATGCATAATATAATAGATATACATGAGATAAGAGATATGAATGATATGAGAAATATGCATGATATGAGAGATATGTATGATGAATAATTGTACAACAAAATAAGTATGTATGTTAGTAGAAGCATGAAGATGTTTCTAAAAAATATATGTTATAAAGAATGAAATAGTTATAAATGAATGCTTGTATGTGCATGTTAAGAGGAGTTTACCCTCTAATGTTACAGGTAGAGAACGCCAGTGTACCTGCATGCATAGTTTTTTCTACCACCCTAGAAGATTATGATGTTTAAATCACTAGATGCTGTGCCGACGAGAGAATATCAGCCAGAGGCAAGTATACAGAGCTTAACTCCCCAGACAATTACGATGCTTAAATCGCCAACTGTTGTGTCAATGAGAAAATATCGGTCAAGGAAGGTAAGGATCATTCCATACAATTGTGATATTTAGATTGTTAACTACTATGTCGATGGGATAATATCGATCAGAGGTATGTTAGGTTTTATTGAATGTGATCCTCAAAAAGACAGATGTGTATGTAAATAGGATAAAGTAAAAGTAAAGATAAAGTAAATACATATATAAGATTTGAATATTTTCATGGAATAAAAGTTATCGATACATATATTAACATATTATAAGATTTCTTATAGAAATATGAAAGGCCAGTATTGTAAAAGATTTCTTATAGAAAAATAAATGACCAGCATGCATATTGATTTTTCATGAATTACTATAGTTTAAAATTTGCTTTAGGTTTTAAGCTTTTGAACAAGACGAATAGAAGATGAGCAAATGTGAATATGAGAAGAGAAAAGGAACCAAAATGGTGTAAATTTTTGTTTGCTAGTTTAATTATTTTATTTAGACTCTTTCATGAACTTTTTGAATATTAAACTATTAGTGTTTAGAGATAAAATAGCAGAGAATTGATTCCCACAGTCCAACCGTCTATTCTCGTTTTAGTTAATTCTAAGCCTCGAGTCAAGTCATGACAAAAGTGGTATCAGAGCAAGAGGTTTAGATTAAATAATATGAATCAACAAAATAGCCAATAGAATGAATGAATTAAGTTATAAATAATATAAATTAAAAATTTTAATTGATAAAGCTATTGTTATTTCAGAATTATGAATGATCATGAGAAAGAGGTCGAATATGATAATGTAGAATATGTTGAACCTCAGAAAGTCACAGTCAATGCTGGTGAATTTTCTGATATGATGAATGATGTGACTCAACTAATTAACATATCTCAAACTCAAACTAGTAGAATTGGAGGAACCCGAATGAATAAATAATTTAAACTCTTTCAGGATATGAGACCAACTTTATTTTCTGGAGCAGGAGGGCCTATGAAAGCTGAAAACTAGCTATTGAGAGTGGAGAAGATTATTGAAGTGATCATGTCCACAAAGAAGGAGACTTACCCTTGCCACATTTATTTTTGAGGGGAATCTGAAAGATGGTTGCAATGTCAGATGTAGGAGAAAATTGGACATAGAACCAGCCACTTGGTACAGTGGGACAAGTTTGTGAGAACTTTTAGAGATTGGTCTGTACCACTGTTAGCTAGGAGACAGGTGCAAAATAAATTTATTAGGTTGGTGCAAGGAGATAGATCAGTTATGCAGTACGAAGTGGAGTTCACTAAGTTATCGAGTTATGCACCACAGATCGTTACAAATGCAGAGGAGAAATGCCAATAGTTTCTTTTTGGACTGAATGATTCAATCGAGCAACTACTAGTGTAATTTGGGCTTAAAAAGAATTCAGTGCTAGTAGAGAAGGTTAGGCGGGTGGAGATTGATTTTCAACAGACTCAAAAGCACAGAAATTTGTATAAGAGAGAGTTTGAACGAAGTCGCACCAACAGTTCATTCAAGAGTCTAATGGGAAGAAGATAAGTTCTACACTATAGAGTTATTAGTCAGGCTGACAACAGCACTATAGAGCCCTGTGTTAAATGTAAAAAGCAACATCGTGTTGAATGTTTATTTGAGATGAATGTGTTTACTTATACATACATCTTGGACATCGGACGAGAAATTTTCTTAATTCTGCTTAGATATGCACGTCAGATGCTAACCCATGAAGAAATCGAGCTCAGAAAAAATTTGTAAAAATGATCTACTTTTAGAAGTGGTTAGCAAAAGATAACACAAGGTGGCACTATGACTCGTAGTGAGCTATCGAGGCAGAACATTCGTCTAGGTGTTTATTCCTTAACTCATCAGGAACTAGAAGAACATGTCACTGATATTGATGCATAAAGTTTGATAGATGAATTATATTTTGGGTGTTATGTTGGATCTATCAGATGTATAGTTTATCACATATATATTAGTTACTACTTAACAAGAAACAAACATTTGTAATCAGTTTATGTTTTATCTTCATCAAACATATTTATATAGTTGATGCGGAGTTTGAGAATTTTAAGGATAAAATTATACGAGGACATGTTGTAATAATTGATTTTGAGAAACAACCAAAAAATTTTTTTGCAACTTTTAAATGTACACCAAATTTCTCTCTCGGATTTCAATTGAATCAATTTTATAAAATTTTATGCATCAAAACAATCAATTTAATATATAATACTATTATAAATTATGAATAGATTGTGAGATATGAAATTGGATGTTATGGTTAATTAACTTAACTAAACCTAATTATTCCTTATTCTCCCGCACCCTTACGGCTCCCAACCGACTCACTAGAGATATTTATCTTTGTAAGGCTTGGAATGGGAGGATCCTTACTCCAGAACCTTCGACTGCTCTCCTACATCTTGATTTCGTCGCTTGAAACCTCTCCCTATCTCGCTCTTCCCACAATTTCTACAACTCAACTGAAGGAACTCGTTTCACTTGCTACAGTTCTGTGAAGAGCAACAAACTGAGCGGCACCAGGGAAGTCGCAGCTGGCGGTAGGGGATCCCAGGAAAATTTTGGCAATTATGAAACCCTATTTAATGCTATTTGAGATATGTCTTTCTTTCCTCACAGTTCCATTGTGAGCTTTGATACGAATCGTGCATCCTTTTCGTTTGTGGTCACCGTAGCAGAGACGAGGTTGCGTCGAAAGCGACAAAATTGGTTTGTAAACTTCCGTAAGGGTTTTAAGCGAGATATCAGCAAACATAGAAAAGGACTAAAGAGATAGGAGAGAAAATGATTTGGCAATTTAGGTTGCCGTGAAAGTCGTTTAAGGTATGTTTAGACCATCAGTCATGTTTTGGGTTTTTATGAGCCAAGATATTATGAAATTCCAAGATAATTATGAATTTCATGTAGTTTACTCAAGATTGCAAGCTCAAGTCGAGCATGTGGAAGCTAGTCGTAGGACGACTCCATAAATTCAGATAAATTAATCCTATGCTAAGAAGGATAATTTAATTAACAGAAATGACTTGAATCTTAAAGTTTGATAATATATTTTATAAGTTATTAATCAATGTAAAGGTTATTAATGTAAAGGTTATTAATGTAAAGGTTATTACAACCTCTTACTTATTACCGAAGATTAAGAATCTAACATGTCAACTGAGGTGAGTAATTATGTCTCTAAAGTTCAGTAATCATTTTTATTTCAAAATTTATGTCAATTACATATATTGCTTTAGTTCAGCTAGATTTATATTATAAGAAAATCTTCATAGTGTTATAAAAATTTTATATGACAAAAAAGATATACAATGTATGCATGAAGATATACATGAGATGCGTGATAAATTTGATATACAAGATATGCAAGATATGCAAGATAGGAAAGATATGCATGATATAAGAGATATGCATGAGATAAAAGATATGAATGATATGAAAAATATGTATGATATGAGAGATATGCATGATGAATAGTTGCACAACAAAATAATATGCATGTTAATGGATGCATTAAAATGATTTAGAAAAATATATATTTTGAAGAATGAAAGAGTGCATATATGTATGCTAAGAGGAGGAATTCACTCCCGAATGGTACATTTAGGGGACACCAGTATACCCGCGTACGTAGTTTTTCTACCACCCCAGACAATTATTATGTTTAGATCACTAATCGCTTTGTCAATGAGAGAATATTGGCTAGAGGCAAGTAGACAGATCTTACCTCCACAAACAATTGCAATGCTTAAGTCGTTATCCGCTATGCCGACAGGAAAATATCGGTCAAGAGCAGATAAGGCTATTTCCACTCTAAATAATTGTGATATTGAAGTCGCTGATCGTTGTGCCGACGGAATAATAGCGGTCAGGGTGTGTTAGGTTTTGTTATGGTGATCTTGAAACAGACAAATGTGTATGTAAACAGTATAAAGCAAAAGTAAAGTTAAAGTAAATGCATATATAATATTCAAATATTTTCATTATATAAAGGTTATTGATTAAAAAATTTCTGATAGATATAAAATAACTAGCATGCAAATTGATTTTTTTTCTTTTCTTTTCTTTTTTTTTTGAATTACTGTAGTTTAAAAGTGTAATTATTCAAGAGTTATCATTAAATAACTCATTATATTGTTTTATTATTTTTTTAGGTTTTAAACTTTAAAAAAAAAATAGAAGAGATGCAAATGCATATAAGAGTTGAGAACAGTAACCGAAAAGATACAAATTTCTACTTGTTAATTTAATTGCTTTCTTTAGATCTCTTTCATGAATTTTTTAATATTAAACTGTCAGTTATAGAAATAAAATAACAAAATTCATTGCCTGACCGTTCGTTCTCGTCTTGAGGCAAGCCCTTAAAAGGTTGCATATCACTAAGGGTCTGTTTGGAGCATAATGTCGTTTATCCAGAACTTATCCCGATAAGTTGACCTAGTTGTTTAGAGCAATTGTTCGTGAACAAGTGATTTGCAGTTGTTTGTGGATAAATGAGTTTTCTGCCCTTGTTAAGTAATAATGTTCGTAATAGAACAGTCTTGGCAATATATTCGATATTGTAGTAGCAGAAAAATAAATTCTATTTTGAGAGTGTATCTATGTTTTGAATATTTTGATTTTTTTATCCCTAAAAGTCTTATTAGAACACTTTCATCATGCTTAATTGGCTAGACACAATTTTTCATTATAATATATAAGATTGGATATCAAAGATATAATTTGATGCGGCATTGGTCATTGGAAACTAAAGGTTGTTTAGCCATTGTGCATATGTTATGGAGAAGATTTGGTGCAACTTTAACCCAGAAAATACTTTTTCGATGCATACAAACAATTAGCAATCATAAATCGATCAATACAAAATTTATTAAAATTTGAACCGACCATACGTAAGATTAGAAACCTATAACATTCAATTCAGAAATTTTCTAATTTTACTTTGAGAAAACTTCTTGAAAGTTGTCTATCGGGATGTTGTAAGTAATTATAGACTTATAAATACCCCCTCAGTCTTGGCAATATATTCGATATTGTAGTAGCAGAAAAATAAATTCTATTTTGAGAGTGTATCTATGTTTTGAATATTTTGATTTTTTTATCCCTAAAAGCCTTATTAGAACACTTTCATCATGCTTAATTAGCTAGACACGGTTTTTCATTATAATATATAAGATTGGATATCAAAGATATAATTTGATGCGGCATTGGTCATTGGAAACTAAAGGTTGTTTAGCCATTGTGCATATGTTATGGAGAAGATTTGGTGCAACTTTAACCTAGAAAATACTTTTTGGATGCATACAAACAATTAGCACTCATAAATCTGATCAATACAAAATTTATTAAAATTTGAACTGACCATACGTAAGATTAGAAACCTATAACATTCAATTCAGAAATTTTCTAATTTTACTTTGAGAAAACTTCTTGAAAGTTGTCTATCGGGATGTTGTAAGTAATTATAGACTTATAAATACCCCCTCTCCTTCACTTCCAAATGTTGATGGATCAATGAGCTCAATGTTATTATAGTAAATCATTTGGTAAAAAACATGGTGCAACTTACGTGATCCGATGCAAATTCGAAAAAAATCACATAAAAAAAATGAAACATGGTGCAACTTATGTGATCTGATGCAAATCCGCCTAAGTGATTCGGTGCAAATCCGCCTACATCCACGGGGAATGGTTATTCCATTATCAACAAGCAGGGAGAACGGAAATGCGGCTGAAATAAAATTACAACTTCAAAAACTTAAATTAGCCCTAATAAAAAAAAAAGGAAAATGTCAAAGTAATCCTTATAAAAACAAAAGCCTCTAGTAGGGATATAGCTGCTTGATATGCCCCGTAATATGTGAAATTATCCATACATTCCCACAATACATTTATTTGCAGAAACATACCTAATAATCCATTTTAGATGAAACTGCAACTCAGAAGGGATAACCTGTAATAATCAAGGGCTGCTTTGCAATGTTCAGGCCCTATAAAATTGATCCAAACCCAAATTTGAACTGGTTTTAAGCAAATATAACTAGCACATTCGGCAATTTCCCAGTTTATCCCAAAAATTTTATATATTTGCATATCTAGCACCCAAACATCGATGCTTAGCGCAATTATCACTGCTAGAGGTTTGATCTTATCAATGGTGAATCTTATAAAGCAGAAAACATGACAATCAAACATCTCAGACCGAACACACTAAATCCAGAAGCTCCTGCAGAAGGACTAGAGTGCATTCCTTCTACACCAAATCATGCCAGACAGCAAAAAACGCCTCATGTAAATCCCAAAGTGGCATTGATTCGCGATATATCTTGCGAATCGGCGGACTTAAGTAAATTTGGGACGAACTAAGAGGAAGTTGGGTGCGAACATGCTTACCTTGGTCAGAGCAGTGTGAAAGGATGAGCAAGATGGGAGTTTCGGTGGTCTCTGTAAGCCACGATACCTTCGTTGCCATCCTAGCTATGTATTGCGAAGATTCATCACGAAGTCGATGATTTTGGTCGCGGGAGAGAAGGGATCGCGAGAGGCAAATAAATGTGAGAGAGACAAGAGCAGACGGGGTAAAATTCGCGAACGAAACGCGGGCTGCGAGGTCAATTCAGCGGCCGCGGTTATTAAACAATCAAAAATGCAGTTTTTCAAAACGCAGTCTGAATGTACTTACCAAATGGGACAGCGGCATTTTGAAAAAGCCGCCCGCACTTATAAGCTGCCCTAAACGGGGCCCAAGTCGAGCACCATTACAATGTGCACTTAAGAGAATGATTTGCATCAAAGCATCAATCAATGAGATAAGTTATTTACCTTCATTGGGGTGAAGAGCACTAATACTTCAATCAACAAAGATGAATTAGTCTTTTATGATGATAAATATGAAGTGACATGGAAAGAACAAAAAGATTTAGAGAAACACAGAAGTTAGCTACGGAATAAATGAGATCAATTTTATGTGATGCAAATTAGAGTATTAATGTTAAATTTTAAAGATGTAAAAGATTAGTCTGATGCGAACGAGTAAGAGATGGAGGACTACAAATTTAGCAACAACAAAAACAACAACAACAATAAAGCATTAATCCCACTATATGGGATCGGCTACATGAATCCTTTTTCTCCATTACGTCCTATTTAGTATCATATTCTCATTTAGTTCTAATAAATTACGATCATTTTTATATAATTAGCCCCAATTCTTCCTAGGTCTACCTCTGCCTATCTTATCATAAGTCGACTCTAAAACATCTACTCTCCTAATCGAATCATCGGATGGTCGACGTTGAATGTGACCAAACCATCTAAGACATCTCTAATTTTGTCTAACACTGGAGCTACACCAACCCTATCACGAATATAATTATTTCGCATTTTGTCTTTAAATGTAAAGCCACTCATCCATCTAATAATTCTCATCTCGACAACACTTAACTTAGTATTATGTCGAAGAATAGGTGGCAAAACCCTCTTGCCATCCGCACTTTGCTGATTCATCGTTTGCTCGCTATTTTATGCCAAGCAGCCATCAAAGTCATCACCATCTAGTGTTTACAATATGAATCTTCGCCGTTTTCACTTTCAATCTATTGTCCCGTCGTTGGTCATGCCGATTATTAGGTGCCATCCATTCTTCTATTCACATAATCAATCCTACAGCTTCTTCAATGTCTTTTGATGCTTTAACACTTTCTAGGAGTCCTAGAATGGTGTCATCTAGTATCAAAGCCCAACAAATTCTAAAAGATTAGAGCCTTGTTCTTTCTACACATATACTATGAATCCATGCAACCTAAAATAACACCCATTTTTTTTTCTTTCCACATTATCCACCTAGTCATAATCTTGACCCTAAACCTTATCTTCCTTTTCCATCAAAATTTTCATTCGAAGAACGAGACATCATGTTGCCGAGGAGAAAACTACAACAAGATGTTCAAAAGCTCACTATGGAGGACATGCAGAGGAAAATCCTCAAATTATAATAGAAATTTGTCGCCTTTGAGAGAAGACAATTTGGCGAGATCACTTATAGCTACAAAGATGACTCACCAGCTTAAGAGGACGAAGTGAATTCTTTCAATAAGTTAATTTTTCATTGATGAAGAATTCATTACCTCAATGATTTGACATAGCATATCCGAGAAGAATCGAAGATTTTAGAGTGAAGATTGATTTGTCAAATTTTGATGATTATATAGATTCAGATGAATTCATCGAGTGTCTTCAAGCAGTGGATGAGTCCTTAAATACAAGGATATTTCAACTGATAAAATTGTAAAGCTATCATCAAGTTAAAGAAGAGTGCGTTTCTGCAGTATAAAAAATTGAAATGCTTACGCTAGCGAGAGAAATAATATAATCACAACTTGATCTAAGATGAAAAATGAGATGCTACGCAAATATCTCCCAACAAATTATATATTGGAATTGTTCTTGACGACAAGATCTTTCAGTTGAATAGTACACAACTGAGTTTTTGTAGCTTATGTGAAAGTATAAGCTGTTGGAGCCGAAGGAGAGTGATATATGGGGGTTTGAGACCATCTATTAGCAATGTGATATGATTGTAGTCATATTGGACATTAGATTATGTTGAAACTCAAGCACCGGAGGAGGAGAGACAACAATGCAGTATCAGGTCCACACCATTCTTCAAACAAGTTTAACCTTAGGACTAAGCAGCAGGAGTACGCAGTGGAGCATCCCACCCTACCCCGCTAGAGGAAAAATCAGTACATAGCAGAGACAACGTGGAAATCTCTAGTACTCCTAAATACGTCTCAGCCATGAATTGTTTAAAGTGATCGTAGGAGTCTCGGCTTTACCTGGATGTTTTTTATCTTTTCTCTCTTTGTTTTCAACAACTTTTTTTCATTTGCTTCATTTCTTTTTGGTTCTTACCTATTTCTCTAGTTTCTAATTTGGTATTTCCTATTAGGAGACTTGTTTTTATGTGTATTAGGCTGTTTGAATTTTCAATTTGCTTATTTTTTTGAATTGAGAGACATTTTTGTGTGTTTTTGCTCTCCGGGGTATTGTAGTCTCTTTCTATTGTAAGTGTTGTGTTTGTAGCCTGCTCTGGAACATGTGGAACTACCTTATCGTCAGCACCTAGCCAATTGACTTTTTCATTGTTTTCAGTCGGGCAGTCGTCAGAATCGCTGTCATTTGCTTTTTACAATAGGAATATGCCTTTTCCACTTATGATTTGTCTTCCTATCGGCGGTCGTGCCAATTATTAATCGCCATCATTCCCACTCATGTAATGAATTCTACAACTTTCCTAAAGTCTTTTGGTGCTATATCACACTTTCTAGGAGCCTTGAAGGGTGTGTAGTATGATTAATCTTAACTAGTATGTAATTATTTTAAATGATGAATTTTTTTATTGAAAACAACGAAAAGTCATAAATGACTTTTTATCTGGGAAACCATCTAAACTAATGCTCTAAGAAGGTTGCTTTTTAGCTTTTTATACAATTGAAAGTTTTCCCACTTCTTTTACACCAGACGTCCTGAAATGCTTCTGTTTTTTAAGGAAGCAGAAACAAGTAGCAACAAGAATAATTAAACAGAAACTTAATATTTGAATAATGAGGAATTATTTTGAGATGCTAGAATAAGTAGGAAAATAATGATTCTCAAGTTTCAATGCATTGTAAATTCAAAAATATTGCTGAAACTAGCAAGACATAAGGAAAAAATAAATAAATATATTGGTAAAGTTGAGGCTGCCACGATCCAGTGTTCTGCGGGATTCCGCAATACCGTGGAGGTGGTAATGACGCTCCCGCATCAATAACAATATAAACTTTATAATAATATTTATTTTAATCATTCAAATGCTTATATCAATGCCACGGTAATTTTTTTACTAAACAGCTACAACTCTTAAAAGCATTTTAAACATTAACATTGCCAACTGATTAACCACTATATTCACAGAACTAGCGTAGTATGGTTAATTATAGTATGATACAATGCAAAATGGCACGGAAAAAATATTAAAAAAAAAGCCCTAAGTGATGAGCCTCATTTTGCTCAATCGATGGCCTAAAGTTTTAGCACCTAAAGCATTGGACAACCATATCTGATGTTTATGAGGATATTTCATGCTCTTGATAGATATTTTAACAATAGACCTTAGACTTCCTCAACATGAAAATTTTGGATGAGTTGTTATATGTACTATTGACAAAATACTTTGTTTTGAAAAAAGAAAATTTTAGTCCTAACAATAAATGTGTTTACCGTTGTATTTGGCATGGTTACTACAATAATGAATCTAGTTATTGTTTCTTTGAATTTGATTACTAAAATAATGAATCTAATTACTCAAAGTCTGAATGATGTGTAATCAAATCCATTATTTTAAGAATTACATTCAAAGAGAAATAATCAAACCCACTTAGTAAATATGTTCATATTTTTTACTTGAATTATTTGTGACTAAAAAAATTGAGGTAGCCATAAGACCTTAGGAGAAGTTCCCCTGAATTGTTACATTGCATTACCAATAAAACAGGTGCTTGGATCTACTTGAAGAATAGCAATTAACTGAAATTGAATAAAAATTTAACTCAACCAGGAAAATCAGCTTACCAACATGGTCCAAAGTAGAAGCCATTTTTGCCCTCTCCCATGTCCTCTGTGATAGAAATGTATGGTGAGCTCAACTGATTACGCAAAATACCAGCAAAGCATGCTACTTGGAACTGGCAGTTTACGAGTCTGTTTGGGGCAGCTATAGCTGTTTAAAGAAACAGCTCTGAAACTAATGTTCAAAAAACTGTGGTGGCTAATACAAATTTGTTTTTTTTTTTTAAGTTAGACCGCAACTTTTTGGTAGCCAATGCATGCAATGTCTGGTGGGAAAACGCAGCTTTTAACTATACCTTTTTGAGAACGCAAGCAAAACTCAGTTTTGTCAAACAGGAAAAACTGCGGTGCGGCACAGCACCGCCGCTCCAAACGCACCCTATATCTTATTTTTCTAATCCCCACTGGTATTAATAGTACTTTAACACATGCACACACCATTTCAAATAACAAAATACTACCCTCTCCCGCAAAATCTGTTTTGCTGCTATAGCTACAAAGCGCTCTCCTATTTAATTGGTGCTTATGAACCTTCTGTTCCAGGCATTGGTTATTTCACCTTCCTATTCGTTATGACAAAGTAGATTGTTATAACCTGCCCCTTATCATCATCTATCGATTAGAACAAATCAGCATTTCGTCCAAAACCACAGTTTTGGGGTTCGGAACAGACCTACGGTCATTAATTTCAAGTAGATCTATAAGGAATCAGTAAGAGCAAATGTCTTTCTCCACCCGAGGACACTTAGCATTAATTAATCAACACTAAAGTTTCACAGTAATTTAAAAAGGCGAAATGTGTGGAGCAGCAAATTCAAACCTGGATCATAGGCTTTCCAAGGATGTGAACAAGGGGCTTGCCCTGGAATCTCGATGAAGCAAACCTAGCCGGAATGATTCCGACTACTCGGCTACGGTAACCGCCCCGCCGTATTAGCCGACGGAAGAAGACTCCATGCGCGACAACCGCTGCGGCGACCGCCGCTCCAATAAGAAGGCTGTGCACGATCCACGCCTTACCGGTAGATCCCGAAGGTGCGGATCCCGACGAGCACACTGTCATTGCTGTAGAATTCTAAAGCTGCAGTGAGCTAGGAGGCTTGCGAAAGTTAGACCAGGATTTAACATGGATTTAGGCTAAATCTTGCGAGACAGTCAGTTTGGACAATAAAGCCGCGTATTTGCTAATCCGGATTTCACGGATTTCAGCCATAAATCCTAGATTTACTGAATTCTGCTGTTCCGCGGATTTAGCATATCCTCAAAGAGCAAAGAGAAAGAATGGTGCGAACAGGCTTACCCTCCTCGATGATTTCGAGTAGCGGAGGGAGGAGAAAGATGGGACGTTCAGTGGTCTCTATACTCCGAATTTTTATTCGGTCCGGATCGCTTACGCAGCAATGCGTCTGGTAGCCTATAAAAACGCGCCACGTGGATTTCTGGACCCCACCATGGCACGTTTGAAAAAAAAGCCTTTTATCTTCGTTCTGCTGACCCGACCCGAACCGACTCGAAAAGCATGAAATTTTTACCGTTTTTTTCCACGCCAAAGTATAAAGGCGTTTTTGTCTCAATTATCTTTAGGATGCGGAGGCTTGAGGTTTCTCGACATACTTATCGTGAAAGGTGAGAGTCGAAATTTGATTCTAACACAAAAGTTTAAAGAATGCTTCTGGTTTGCACGAAAAGCCGATCAGTCGACGTTGAGTTCGAATCTCAAAATATATTGGACGAACAAGATTCTCGAGCTTAGTTTAGGCTACGACAGAACAAATCCCTCGGGTTGGTAAATTTTATTGTATGCGATGTTTTATTACGGTTTCGTTGTTTTTAAGTTTTATTAAGGTAGTATGCACTGTAGATTCGGAAAGAGCGACGTCGAGTTATTTTCTTAAAGAACCATGGTATTTTTGGGTAATATTATAGGTGTATTCGGGTAGTGTCGGGAAAGTATATTTGTCGAGTCTTCTTTCGGCGGTATGTGGTGTTATTTTGGTAATTTTGTCGTGGTATTCGGACGGTTTCTTAAGAGTAACTTAAGTTTGCTTAGATTTCGACGATTTGAAGGTAGTATTCGGTAGTTTGGTGGATGATGTGTTTCATTGTTCCTTCCCTCTCAACTCTCCCCAATCTGGCGGAATAGTAACCTCGAATTACCTAAATAAAACTTAATAAAATTTGTTCTATTCTTGTTTTATTACGCTAGTATGCCGTAGTTTCAAAAGAGTAATGTCGAGTTTTCTTTTATAGTGAGACATGGTGGTATTTTGGTAATATTATAGGTGTATTCATGTTGTTTCGGAAAAGTATACTTATTAAGTATTTTTTCGGCGGTACGTGGTGTTAATTTGGTAATTTTGTGGTGGTATTCGGGCGAGTATCTTAAGAGTAACTTTGCTTGATTTCATTTGTGGTTTTATTTATGTAATTTGAAGGCGATACTTCTCTTAGTTTGGGTGTATTATTAGTGATAAACCCGAAAAACACCAATGCTTTTATATTTATTATTATGATGTTATTCTTGTGGTCTTATCATGATATGATTTTTGTATTATTGGTTGTTAAGTATAGTGATATCGACATTCAAATCCGATTCGATTGCGGATACCGAGAGAGACGAGTGCTTCCCGATGATCCAGCTGGTAAACATATTGCTTGATTGTTATCGATGATGAGAAGGCGGCACATGAAAAATATTGTGCCTATGCACACATTGTTGGATTCTGTGTGCGAAAGGACCACATTGGTTATTGGCCGAATTCGAGGAGGATCGAGACGAGGGAGTTTGTTTGTGGTAAGGGTGGTATGAAGAGAGAATTGAAGGACGATGTATCGGTGAGGTACGAGCGAGCGGATACGAGGACTAGTTGTCTGCCATGATCCGATATGTCGTTGATGTCAGAGGAGCGATCGGTAAAGAAATTCATAGAAAGTCATAACCATCCGTTGGCGAATGTTGGCGACACTCACCTATTGCGTTCGAGCGGAAAGATGAGTGACATCGGTGCGGATGTCCTCGGATCGATGTCAAGCGAGGGATTAGAACCACCGATGCGTTTAGCTTCCTAGCCACGAAGTTGGTGGAGTGGAGAACCTAGAGCGTACGAAGAGGGATGCATATAATCTCTTACAAAGAGAGAGAAGATTACACATTGAACTTGGGGATGCTAATTCCTTACTACTGACTATTCACTGCACGGCGAGCCGAGGATCCGATGTTTGCGTGGGACGTCCGAATTGATGAGTCGGGCGGTTTGTTGAATTTCTTATGGAGTGATGGGATGTCCGGACTCGATTATGATTGCTTTGGTGATGTCATAATATTTGACACAAGCTATAGGCTGAATAAATACGACCTATGTTGTGCGCGGATTGTCGGTGTGAACCACGCAGTGGCGAGAATGTGCTTTTTGCGATTGGCTTTTTGTCGGATGAAACGATCGAGTCCTTGAGTGGTTATTCAAAGCCCTTATCCGTATAATGAATAACAAGCACCCAATCACAATATTCAACGACCAAGATCGAGCGATGAGTAGAGCGATCCGAGAGTGCTTGCCGCACACTAGACATAGATTATGTCGATGACATATATACGAAAAATTATCTTGAAAAGTGCATTGTGGTTCGGGGAAAAACAAGATAGTACACGATCTCTTTTTTAAATGCATGCGTAGATGTGACTCGGAAAGTCTGAATTCGAAGAAACTTGGGGCGAAATGATTGAGATAGGAGAACTTCGGGAAAATGTATGGTTGGATGAATTGTATAATATAAGGCATCGTTGGTCGACGGCATTCGATAAAGACATTTTCGGAATGGGGATCCTATCTACGCGAGGAGTGAGTCGACTAATAACATCCGTCATAGTTTACGCAAGCCAACAAGCACGATAGCCGAATGTTTTACGGCCCTTGAACATATTGCTAAAACTTGGCGAAGAAATGAGAAGGATGAAGATTTCCGATGCGAGCAATCTGCTATTGTCCCTGCGAGTAAAATGCGGCCACGTTACGAGGCGGAGTTGCTTTACTTTACACGCGGAATTTATACTCGAAGTTTGAGTTAGAGTTTCTTCATGGTTTGGGTGGACTTGCTTTGGAAGGATTTGCCAACAATGATTCAGAATTTCACATAAGAACCTTCGATAATAGAGACACGGACAAATGCTTGGATTGTGAAACTAGACGGAGCTAATTTGGATATCGCGTGCGGTTGTAAAAATTTGAAATGATGGGGTTCTTGTGTGCTCGCGCTCTAAGGGTTCTTCGGCATGATAATGTATACAAAATTTACGAGAAACACATATTACTTCGATGGT
The DNA here is from genome assembly GCA_022702705.1 of Papilionanthe hookeriana x Papilionanthe teres. NCBI lineage: Eukaryota > Viridiplantae > Streptophyta > Magnoliopsida > Asparagales > Orchidaceae > Papilionanthe > Papilionanthe hookeriana x Papilionanthe teres. The sequence goes on along the minus strand of CM040430.1, from coordinate 32,352,348 downwards.
GTACACATGCAAAAGGGACATATACAAAAGTTTGGAATATCGACATCTTAAGGGGTCTCGAATGTTGCCGATCGTCTCGAGTGGTCTTATATATCGCACACATGTTCATAAATTAGCGTACCGGATAAGTACGAAACGCTGAGGCCATGAAGTTGCTGAGAAGTTTGTCTTAGATACACTAAACAAACTAACACTTGGCGCTTGATGAAATATTACATGGGAGAGAACCCCAACAAAAGGCAAAAACAACTAAGAAGAAGACCCCATGTAAAGAGAGAAATGCGAATGACCCGAGTAAAGGTGCGTCTAAAGGGATATCTAATTCAAGATTAAAAGGATATTGGGAAAAAAATATGAAAAGAAAAAGTAAGTTTAGTTTGTTGAAATATTTTTTATTTCTAAAACTTATCTTGTCTCCGTCATAAAGTGTCGAATTTTATGTAGGAACGGATAAAGATGTCGGTCCAGTGATGCTACGGTTTTCCAAAACGAGCAGGCTTGGTTTGGAACGTCGGCTCCCTTAAGTCGGGTAAATTATAATGTGGACGAGGCTATTTATTTACTATTCGATACTGTGATGTTTAAAATTTTTTTATTCATATTACTCCGAGAAGCTGCCTCCATCACAACGAGACAGAGACATACACAAGCATGCTTAATGAATCCGGACGATGAATTCTAGGCTTGCTAAAGAATTGTTCTACGATGCTAATGAACATATAGGATAATTTGTTTGAACATATTTTTTGATTTTATTGAATGACGGACAGATTGCTTATGGTTGATTTATTGAGTTACCTTTTTGGTCTCCTTGTGTTTTACCCTTTAAGTTGTGTTTTTTATCCCCAATTCGTTGCATCATTGTATTAATCACAGATAATACAGTCGAAAAACTACTGCAATATTACTTAAATACAACCGCGCTGAGGCATGATTGGGTAGAAAGCCGTTGAATTGGAATATTCCTTGTTTTATTCGTGGACAACGCCGGTTGTATTGGAATATTCCGCGTTTTACTCCAACTCGTCGACACTACGACCCGAATACAACGGCGATATCATCCCAATACAGCGAGAGATAACTCGCATATCGATCTATCATTGATCTCCATTTACATTGTGAAAATATCGGGAATTTTTTGAAGTCGTATTCGTGAACTGTTTCGAAGAAACGATCGAACGTGTTCGATCTTTTTTGTAATTGAAAAAAATTTACATACTTACGTAATACTTAAAAGTTTATAATCAAGGAAATAATTTTTAGATAAAATTGCACGATTATTAAAATTTTAAAATCACGATCGACTTAAATTTAATAACATATAATACACTCTAAAAACGATCGGAATATTACTTAGATACAACCGCGCCGAGGCATGATTGGGTAGAAAGCCGTTGTATTGGAATATTCCTTGTTTTATTCGTGGACAACGCTGGTTGTATTGGAATATTCCGCGTTTTACTCCAACTCGTCTGCACTACGACCCGAATACAACGCCGATATCATCCCGATACACCGAGAGATAACTCGCACGAAGATTTATCATTGATCTCAGGTTACATTGTGAAAATATCGAAGAAAATTTACATACTTACGTTGTACTTAAAAGTTTATATCAAAGAAATAAATTTTAGATAAAATTGCACAATTATTAAAATTTTAATATAATCCCGATACATCGGAGATCACTCGCACAACGATTTATCATTGCTCTCGGTTGGATCGTGGATATATCGGGGATTTTTTCGAGTTGTATTCGACGAACCGTTTCGAAGGATCGATCCGACATATCCGGTCTTCTTTTGTAATTGAAACGATTTATGCACTAACGTAATACTTAAAAGTTTACAATAAGGGAAATAATATTTAGATAAAATTGCATAATTATCGAAAATTTTAATATTACGAATTGGGTAATTCTAATACCGAGATAGTACACTCTCGAAACGATGAGAATATTCTTAGGATACAACCACGCTCGTTCATGATTGGAGGTAAAGCGGTTGTATTGGAATATTCCTTGTTTTATTCTGAACGACGTCGGTTGTATTGGAATATTCCGCGTTTTACTCCAACTCGTCGGCACTACGACCGTAATACGACGGAGATATAATCTCGATACACCACGGAAAAATCGCACGTCGATTTATCATTGATCTTAGTTGGATCTTGGATATATCGGGGAATTTTTTGAGTTGTATTCGACGAAACGGTTTCGAAGGAGAAGTCCAACATGTTCGATCTTCTTTTGTAATTGAAACGATTTATACACTAACGTAATACTTAAAAGTTACGAATTGCATAATTCTAATACTTGTAGATAGTACACTCTAAAAACGATGGTAATATTACTTAGGACACAACCACGATAGGGCATGATTAGATTAGATCGAAAGTTTACTGATTTGAGCCCACTGCTACATCATATTGATAAAAAACTCATATTGAAAAACATTACATATTCATGCCTCCATTTGCAAAGATCATCTGCAGAATCTTCTTTCCACGAGGTCTTCACTTAGCCATCTATTATCGGCTTCCAAAGTTGGTTTTCCACATAACAAATTGTTGCGATGAATAAATGGTAGAACGGACCATTTTTCCAACTCATTTTATGGAAGATTCTTGAAACCTTTTCTCGACACTGATGTACTTTATTCGATATCTCGTTCAAAAGATTGATCCCATGCGCGCGAGATGTCTCTTCACGTAGCAACACTAAGCCCGCGGTATATTTGGAAAAAAGATGCCCTTGACTTGCAGCTATCGGGAGATAATGTAAACCAATCTCGATTCTTTCTTGAATCCGCATCTCCTCCTAAAATATTGAGATATTTATCTTTGATGAACATTGCTTTATAATACATATATAAAGTATAAATGAATATTGAGAATTGTATTATTAAAATTTTAAAAATATTTATCGCTTACCAATCCAAGCAAGAAGAGAGCATTACTTATTTTCGCTATCAGCACAACTACGAAGAAATCTTAAATATCCTTGCTTGTCGTGCCAATTCATGCCCCAGTCTTGAAAGACCATGTATTTTTCTACCCTTTTTGATGAAGATGTTGCATGAAATTTTTTGCACTATAAAGAGACCAATATTTTGATTAATTATATCATAGTTACATGATTGAAAGAGGTATGGCAAATTAGTAAAAATGATAATTCCATAATAAATTATACTCGCGTTTTCAGAAAATTTCTAATATCTACGATAGGTGATGGAGAGACGAGAGATCATTTTCGGCGATATTTCCTCCAAAAGGTCGGGTGGTAGTGAATAAATGCGAGGCTCCCTTGTTTAGAAAATGAAGACAAAAATTATAAGGTTAATGTAGAATTGCAACAAAATAACAATGTAATATATAGCCGTTGAATTGTAGGGCGGCTTATCCAGATATCACCCAAAAGAGGAAAGCTTTCTTATAGAGTATGCTTCTAAAAGAGGAAAGATTGCAATAAATTAAGAGTTTATTTCTAAAAGAGGAAAGATTGTATGGCGGCTTATCCAGATTGTACTTCAGTACTGTTCGGAGTTTAAGTATAAGAATGCTATCTCCTAATAAAAATACGAATGTAGATTAAGACTATTACCTCGACGAGCCGTCGCGGTGACCATTTTCTTTGCTAGTCCCCTTCTTCTTTTTTGGTCTTCGATTCCATCGTATCTTCTAATGTTCTTCTCTACTCGATTAGAAAACGCAATACTGCGAAAACCTCGAAAATTTAAATTTTTGAGGGCTATTAAATGCGTAGCGGGCAAAGTACTCGAGACGTTTTGTTTCCGGTTGTATTTCCTAGGCATTGGAGCGGTATAAATGCGTAGCTTTCCTCGGGCAAAGTACTCGAGACGTTTCGTTTCCGGTTGTATTTCGTCGGCATTGGAGCGGTATTAGGTGCGTAGCTTTCCTCGGCGATGGCGCGGAATTTAATTTAAAAATACACTTTTTTCTTTATTCAAAAGAGTATATTTAATAAAAAAAATGTATTATAAATATTTAATATAAAAAAACTCTTTTTTGGATCTTATTCGATAACAAAGCAAGACGAGTTGGAGGAACACGACGAATATTCCAATACGACCGGCGTTGTCCATGAATAAAACAAGGAATATTCAATAAAGCTGCTTTAACTCCGAACATGGGCGAACGCGGTTATATCTAAGTAATATTACGATCGTTTTTAGAGTGTATTATGTGTTATTAAATTTACGCTCGATTTGTATTCGGCAAAATGTTTCGAAGATACGGTCACCGTATTCGGTGTTTTTGTAATATATAAAATTTACATACTTACGTAATACTTAAGAGTTTATAAGAAACGAAATAATTTTTAGATAAGATTGCATAATTATTAAAATTTTAATATTACAATCAGCTTAAATTTAATAACACATAATACACTCTAAAAACGATGGGAATATTACTTAGATACGACCGCGCTCGGCCATGATTGGAGAGTAAAGCGGTTGTATTGGAATATTCCTTGTTTTATTCCGGACAACGCCGGTTGTATTGGAATATTCCGCGTGTTCCTCCAACTCGTCGGCACTACTGACCCGAATACGATGCCGATATCATCCACTATGCACCGAAATAAATAGCGATCTTGTAGATGTATTGTAGTATTTTCGAGTTGTATCTTGTGAACCATTAAAAGTCCAGTCTCTCTCTTGTTTTATTTTAGTTGTATTTTTGTATTATTCTCGTTTTATTCCGAAGTTGTGTCTTGATTTGGAAGAAGCGTAATAAATACTTGTAAAAATTCATCGATACATCGTAATAAGCTGCAAATAAGCTGCAAATCCAAGTCGAGGCACAATGATATAATTTCTCCAATACACCAAAAAAATGACAAAAGAAATGAAGCATTGGAATTTTCCATCAAAACAACCAACATACATAGTATCCAACACCCAACGATAGACTTAAAGCAATAAACCAATTTCAATCAGCTGTCGATTCTTTTCGATTGTATTTAATAACGAAGGAAACCACATGCGAGAGGTCGTATGCTAGTTGAGCGCGGATTACAGGCATTTCGGCTTGCCAGTCTGCTCTCGCTTCCGGTCGGTCGGGGTAGCACGGGTTAGTCTTTCAATATATTTGCGAGACAAACATGCCGCGATCAACGTCGTTCGTACGTGCAGGAATACCTTTGACGTGAGCCACATCCCATGACGCGGGTTTCCTATTCTTGAAGCATTCGGCGGTTAAGCTCTGTAAATAGTTTGATCTACAAAGTGCAATATAACGATTACTTATTTAATCTACACAAGTCGAGGAAATTAAATTACTGTCCACCATATACTCACAAAGTTTTTGCAAAGATCCTTGTGTATGTCGTTGGGTAGAGAATCGTATATTCGCCACTTTTTATTTTTTAGATCGCAAACCAACAACACCCAATGAGAATTATGCACAATAGGAAAAAATATAAAATCCGAGTTAGATACCGTTGTGGGAGTGATGTGTGACGAGAATTGATAAGGGTCACCATCCATTTTATGATAACTGCGTAGGAAACGATATTTAGTTAAAATTTTAGTGTCATTCATTAATATGTCGAATCAAACTAAACTAAGGGCATTACCCAAAATAATGGGGTAACATAAAGGTATTTACGGTACTTGTTGGGATGCATCCTCTTCATTTGGTACAAGATGGCGGCGAGGGCATCGACATGATCATTACCGATAAACTCATTAAAAAGCAAGTCATCCATCATCCACGATCTAACAACAAGAAGCGTTGGTTTATGATAATATCACTCTGCATTAAAATCGACTCCATTTAATGTCGGTTATGTATTAAAGATATGTGAAAAACATTATATAAAAGTTGGTGCACGTACGGCTTCTTATAATTTGTCAAAAACTGTTCAATTACATGGCGTGGTCATCTCGATAAGGTCTCTACCGGGATACGTTGCTATGTCTCTCGACTCTTCTTCGTTGTGCACAAATGAACTCAACTTTAATGTATGATGTTTAAATAGAAGCATATATAAATGGATTTAATAATATTTATAGAAATACCATTGGGGGAGGCACGGGTAATTTTGGTTGATACAACACTAATGATTTCGAAGTACCCGGGTCGCTGGGTGCAACTTCCTGTGGAGTTGGAGTGGTCAAAGACAGAGGTGAGGGTGGGGCTGGACTGTCCGGAGCCGGTGCATCATCCCTTTGTGGTGTCTCTTCATCGTTGGTATCCTGAATAATCTTCTCAATTAATGCAGATATCTGTGCAAGGGGTTTTGTTCCTGGTGATAAGGGCTCTTTCTCTGTCAGATGATGGTGTTCCTTGCTCTCTAGTGGTTCCTGGTGAGGGGGTCTGCCAGCGAGGGGTGTTGTTCTGGTGAGGGGTCCGCTGGTGCGTTGTATCCTTCACCGTCTTCCTTCTTTTGAATTGAAAGGATATGAAAGGTGATTTCACGACCTTCTTCGCCCGACTCCGTCGGCGCTTCACCCTCCGCATCGAAGCTAGGTATGGATAGTGCTACCTCGGCTGATCATGAACATCGGTTTCGACCTGCGGTATGACGGTGTCCTCCTCCTCACCCTCTCGGATTGGGAGGTGTGACCTCCCATGATATTTTCATACGCATTGGGTGGGACTTCAACGGGTTGTTCGGTAAAGCGAGTAGGGTCTTCGAATTCGAGCGGCGGGGTCTCCAAAAGTAGGGTCTCCAAATTCAGCAGTAGGTTGTTCGGTACGGCCGTAGTGTCTCCCAAAGAATCGAATTCGGCGGCAGGGGACTTCGGGGCAGGCCACGCTGGGTAGAATTCTCTAGCCATTTTGGGTTCTTTGATTGATAAATGTTGCTCGATCCTATCGACATTTTGGCTCGGCTCGGAGATTTGCACTGCGGCCCCGTCGGCCCAACATTTACGGTCTCGAAGTTTCCTTGATATTCTTGGACACATTGTTCTCGGCGTCGACTAATTCATTCATAACTTCGATGTTGCGAGTCATGGTAGCTAGGAGCGAAGAAATGGTGTTATTATCTGCGACGAACTCCACCGATAGAAAATGAAGGTGAAGAGGGGGATAGAAGTTCGGTTTGTTGAACTTGGGCCAGTGTTTGGAAGGCCCTCGTCCGGGTTGGCAATCCGCATAAGTTCATCGGCGGTAACATCATCGAATTTGTCTTGCACCTAAATACGGCTTCAACGAGGTATGAAATGTTTTATTAACCATTACACGGCTAGTACTTGGTTAGAAAGTTGGGAGTGACTCACTATTTCGGTGTTTAACCGTTTGAAGAATAGGTCGGCTTGTGACGCGTTCCACTTAAGGTACCTTGGCCACCGCAACATTCTTGGTCTAGCATTGGGAGGCTGCGGGAGGCACGGAGAAGTGTGCTCGAAAAACCAAAGTCTGCGTGGAATCGATGTAACATTACCATTACCGATCAATCAATAAAGTAAATAGAATGATTAAATAAGATACTAACCGTTAACAAAAACGAAACCCATTTATGTAGCCGATTGAGCGATTCGATCTAATTTTAATGGCAAGCTGCGTTGATGCGCTCTATAAGATATTCACGAGAGCCGCGGGCCGGTTGTATGAGGAGAATGACTCTAAATTATCACCGTAGGCATCAAGGTCCGAAGGAAAAGCGAAATTACTTGATGGAAAAAATAAGTTTGACAACGGATATTTTATGTAGAGGTTCTCGAATGGGATCGAAGTATCCCTCTTGCATACACTTAATATTTCGTCCTTTATGTTAACGACATTCATTGTCGCCGATGGACGTAGCTTCCACTTCGGCATTGGTCCTCCGTTTGGCATCCCGATCAAAAGTGCAATTTCATCGGGCGACAATCTAAGCTCTTTCCCACCTAATTTGAACAACATTTTGTCATGCCTCCAACATCGTAGTATTTGCGGAGTGAGAATATTGTCCTGGGGATACGGAGGCAAATCAAAGAGCTGGCGAATATTCGGTCGGCGAGATTACTCATGACGGCTTCGAGACTGCGAGCTGACCACATCAAGTAACTCCCTCACAGCGGACGACCGACATCTAAAGCTCATGTTTCTCGAGTTAAGAAACCTGTAGAACAAAAAAAAAAATAAAAGCCTTAGTTGTATTATTGTAGTTTTAAGAGTTTTTCGAGTTTTATTCTAGTTGTTTTTTGATTTTATTTCAATTTTATTTCTACACTCAGTTTTATTTTCGTAATATTTATTGTTTATATGAATATTATTGTGTTTAGATGTTTTGGCTTGCGGTTAGGTTACACATTTGGAAGTTTCTCGATTTTATTTGGGTCGTATTCGGATCATATTACGGATATTCGGCTTGTACTTCGGTATTGTTTGGAGTTTAAGTATAATAATGCTATCTCTAATAAAAATACGAAGGTAGATTACGAGTAGTACCTCGACGAGTCGTCGTCGGTGACCATTTTGATGCCGGTCCCCTTATTCTTTTTCTTGTATTTGGTCTTCGCGTAGGTGATCGGATTGTTGCTCCTCATTCAGTAGAACCTCTGTTTCCATCATATCTTCGATTCCATCGTTCGTGTTCTCTGCTTCCATCGACGTAAATTTGAGAAGTTTGGATAACGTTCTTCTCTACTCGACTAGAGAACTAAATACTCGAAACCACTAGAAATTTTAATTTTGGACCGGTAAAAAGTGGTGCGTAGTATTCCTCGGGAAAAGTACTCGACGAGACGTTTCGTTTCCGAGTTGTATTTCTGGGCATTGGCGCCGAATTTCAAAAGGGCGAGACAATTTAAAAAAAATATTTTTTACCATAGTTCTTCTTGAAAAACACGGAATATTCCAAAACACCGAGTTTAATATCCGCACTTCTTCAATTGCTTAGTTGTATTTAAGAAATATTACAAGAGTTTTATAGCGATCTTATATTCGATAACCACCAACTCGAACGAATACGACCGTAATCCAACGGCGATATAATCGCATGATACTAACGATATTAGATACTCCAATTTATTCTTTTTTGTAATCGAGAAAAGTTATATACTTATGTAATACGTAAAAATTTATATTAAAGAAAATAATAATTACAAACAATTGCATAATTATGAAAATTTTAATATTACGATCTGCGTAAATTTAATATCATCGAATACACTCAAAAACGATCGGAATATTACTTGGATACAACCGCGCTCGAGCATGATTGGAGCTAAAGCGGTTGTATTGGAATATTCTTTGTATTATTCATGAAAAACGCCGGTTGTATTGGATTATTCCGATTTTTAATCCAGCTCGTCGGAATACGACCAAAATCCAAAGGGGTTGGTTGGAAAATTTTCATATAAATAAAGTTTTAATAATATCAGAATTATAATTTTTTAATAAAAATATTAAATATTTATAACTACATCCTTACATTATTATATATATATATATATATATATATATATATATATATATATATATATATATATATATATATATATATATGTATATATATATATATAGAATAAGCATAAAAAATGTACTGTTTTTCTTTATTGAAATTAGTATAATTAATAAAAAATCAATTATTATAAATATTTCATATAAAAATACGAGTTTTTATGGATCTTTTATTCTACATCTTTTGTTATGTTCTCTGTTTTTATTGATATGCAGGATATAAAAGCGTTACCGAAGTATATAACTTTTTTCATTAACAAAACAAACTCGATTTCGCGTATTTAACACCGATGTGCTCCGCTTTTATCTCCGTTGGATTTTGGTCGTATTCGACGAGTTGGATTAAAAATCGGAATATTCAAAGAGAACCGGCGTTTTCGGGGAATAAAATAAGGAATATTCCAATACGACCGCTTTAACTCCACCTATGCCCGAGCGTGGTTGTATCTAAGTAATATTCCATAGTTTTTAGCGTGTATTATTTTTTTTTAAATTTACGCAGATAGTAATATTAAATTTTTTATAATTATGCAATTATTTGTAATTATTATTTTCTTTAATATAAACTTTTACGTATTACATAAGTATATAACTTTTCTCGATTACAAAACAAGACTGAATTGGAGTATTTAACTCTGTTGTATTCAAATTATATCTCCGTCGTATAGCTGTCGTATTCCGACGAGTTGTAGTAAAACGCGGAATATTCCGATACAACTCTGTTTTGTTCATGAATAAAACAAGGAATATTCGAATACAACCTCTTTTACTCCACTTATGCCGATTGTGGTTGTATACGAGTGATATTCCTATTGTTTTTAGAGTTTATTAACTCTGTATTAAAATTATGCAATTAGTAATATTAAAATTTTGATAATAATGCAATTTTTGAAATTATTATTTTCTCTAATATAAACTTTTAAGTATTACATAAATATATAACTTTTTTCATTAACAAAACAACACTTGAATATCTTTGAATTTATTTATTCGAAGCTGTTTATCGATACAACTAAAAAATACTATGATATTTCCATGATACGAGTAGAGATCTATGATACATCCATCTACGATTTAAGCGTGTTGAGTTCCGACTATATCGCCGTTGATACAACTAAAAAAAATACCACTCGACATCACATCACTAAATACAACCCTAAAATAACATAGGTATCGTTCAAATACAACAGAGTTAAGTCGAACTGTTGTATTGTATAGGAGTGCGGAATATCTCTAATACTACCGCGCCGGTTGTATTAGAATATTCCGCGTTTTATTCCAACAACTAGGCGGAACGTTACTGAATACGACCAGTAAAACAACATAGATATTGTTGAAATACGATAAAGTTAAATCGTAAAGATGGACGTATTAGATATCTCCGAGTTGTCTTGTTGATGTATTCTTGTATTTTCGGAGTTGTATTTTACGCACCGTTCAATTTTATTTTTGTTATATTTTTGTATTATTGTCTTTTTATTCTAGAGTTGTATTTTTGCCTTCATACTACGTTAATGACAATATTTGATTTTCGAAATAAGCTGTAATAAAGCATTTTTCGATGACGGAATAAAGCTGGAAAAAACACTCTTAGAGCATTTCTCGATTTGATTGATTAAACCTTGCCGGGGTAATTTGGAATAAACCGTCATAAACACGGTAAAAAATCATCCAATATCTTGCACGAAGCAAAATAAACTACAATACGACACGTTTAAAGTCCGTATTTCTTCACGTAGTTGTATTTGAGAAATATTATAAGTGTTTTATAGTTTGTATTTTTTAGCGGAAAACATAATTCCGTGATAAAACAAATATTATAAGAAAATAAAACACTAGATGTTACAAAGCGAACGTAAATATAATCCGCAATACAAACGAAAATGTTATTAAAATCAAACAAAACATTGCCAACTCCTACATTAAATTAAAAACTGTAGAAAACTTTTACGGTGTCGCTTTCAGTGTTACTCGAATAATACTGAATTACAACTTAAATAAAACTCTAATAATACCAAAAACAAAATTCTCTAAATAAAACAGAACTTATAAGACAATAAAACATAAATTTTACGAATGCAGAACGTAAACGATAATTTATATAATCATCTTGAAAATCCATCTTCACTGCTACTACCCTCATCCGGGAATCTCGGCACCTCCGGGAATAAAAAATCCAACTCATTCTTGCGTCGTCCCTCCAAAAATCAAATTTCGGCTCCGCGGCTCTACGACGAAGTAGGTCGGACAAAAACCACAAATGTCGGCATCCTAAATATAATGGAGACAAAAAATGCCTTTATGATTTGGCGGGAAAATAAAGCGGCAAAAATTTCGGCAAATTTCTGCTCGGGTCGGGTCGGGTCGGCAGAATTGAGATAAAAAAGCCTTTTTTTTTCAAACGTGCCATGGTGGGGTCCAGAAATCCACGTGGCGCGTTTTTAATGGCTACCGGACGCAGCGCTGCGTACGCTGTCCGGACCGAATAAAAATTCCTATACTCCGCCATCGCGTTGTTGCCTTCCGAGTTCCGAGGTAGCTCTAATCGCGACTTTGTAAGGCTGAGTAGGCCCTCGAATAACCGGAGGCCACCTCAGTTTATATCCTCTATGTACCATCTAAAATAATAGAGATGGTACATGGATGGTACATGAAAGTTTCATGTAAACCCTCCATGTATCATTCATTTACCTTCCATGTATCATCCATGTATCATCCATGTACCCTCTATGTACCATCCATGTACCATTAAAACCGTACGCAGCGCTGCGTACGGTCTCCGTATGTAAATTTTTTTCAACCGGGAGGGGGAAAGGACATAGACGAGGGTTTCAGGCAGTAGAACTGTCGAAATGGGAAAAAATTTGCATACGGAGAGCGTATGCAGCGCTGCGTACGCCCTCCAATAACAGGAGGCCACATCAGCTTATACCCTCCATGTACCATCCAAAATAACTGGGATGGTACATGGATGGTACATGGAGGTTACATGAAATAACACATGAAACCCTTCATGTACCACGGAAATCGTACGCAGCGCTGCGTACGGTCTCTGTATGCAAATTTTTTTTCATCGAAATGATCGTTTGTTCCTTATTCTTCTGCTCAAATTGACTCGAAAAAGAAGTAAATAAATTAATATAGAAATATAAATATAAATATACTTAATATTATGCGTTATTATTTAGTTATTTTCATATTGCAACATAGCAGAATAACATCCAGTGTGTTATCGATGTTATTCTTCCATTTGCAGTATTATATGTGTTATTCTACAGTGTTATTTTACAGTGTCACACTGTGAAATAACACCGATAAAACTAATAATTCCACAAAATAACACCGAGTAACATGCGTTATGTTATCGGTATTATTTTGTAGCCAACGGTGTTACGGAATAACAACGATAACACCACAGAATAACATAGATAGCACCAATAATACCACGGAATAACACCAATTATACGAGAATAATAAGCAGTATTATTCTAGTATTATCGGTGTTATTTTGCAGTGTTATCGGTGTTAATTCGCGGTGTTATTCTGAATACCAAAATAACACTCTAACAATACCAATACTACTGCAAAACAACACCCAATAACACAGCAATAACACTCTACTAACATCTGCAATAATATCTGAGTAACACACGTGCTATTTGGGTGTTACTCAGGTGTTATTGTGGGTGTTACTCGGGTGTTATCGGCGTTATTCCACAGTCCGCAGTATTATTAGCGCAATTCCACAGCATTTTATATTCTACTGAGCCTATTTCCAGTCGAACACGATCAGGAATATGATGAACACATTGTTCACGAGTCATTTCGAACTTGAGCTAATTTGGAACGAGCAGAACACAAGCTACGGCTCAGCTCACTCAAGCTCTGCTCGTTTACAGCCTTAGCAGAGAGGGAAGGGACATTGTGTCTTGTGTCCGGACATCAATTAATAATCTCCACGTGTAAATGTGGGTCCAATTAAAAATAAAAAAAATGTGTTTTTGTTGTCACACCCGGCCTATATCCCATCCATCATTCCATAAAACCACGAAGAACTATGAAAAAACTGTGGAAAACACTAATACCACTGAAATACAACGCCAATAACACCGCGAAAAATCTCCAATAACACCAACGAAAAACTCGGTGGTGTTATTGTATTTCTGCACAGTATTATTATAGTATTATTATAATGTTATTATGGTGTTTCTTTACTGAATTGTGTGGTTGTGTTGTGTTATTCTTGAGTGAGTTATTATGTGTAGTTTTGATGATTTTTTCATGCTATTGTTAACTCAATACAATGACAATAATGACAGTTAATACTGATACGTCACCTACAAATTTTCATCATTGAGCACGAATCTCGAGGCATGACAAGGATCTCGAGACGATATTTTGAGCAAAAAAATATTTAAATCATGATAAAAAGTTATACAGAGCTCCGATTTCAGCAAGCTTATAGTCAAACTGACCGGATCGATGAGACGGACCCAATGATATCAAAACTAGTCCAATCCAAGTCAAATCAAGATCAGATCAAGTCATTAATCTATTCCTAGAAGATTTCCGGACATATTTGGAAGATCAAACAAATGTCGACACTAGCAAACCTATACTCGGATCGAACGTCTCGACAGAGACGAATCCGACGAGCCCGATATCACTCGATCCCGACATCGTTAAGGCCATCGAATGCCCCTGTACGTTGTCTCAATCGAGGAAGCTCTCTGGACGATCCAGTCAGAAATGACTGCATTAATTGCACCAATAACCCTATAAATAGACTCCAACTCTCACATGAGAAGGGAGAGAGGCATAGAGAGAGCCTGAGGCCTTGAGGAGAAGCTGCAGCTTAGCTCCATCATCGAGAGTCGTCGACCGCCGCCGACCGCCCCCGACAGCCACTGACCGCCGCCTACCGCTGATGACCTCCATCGACTCCTGTCGACCTCCGTCACCGTCGACCTTTGTCACCGTCGACCTCTGTCACCGTCGACCTCTGTCACCTTGACCACCGCCGACCGCCGTCAACCATCGCTGACCTCTTTCGACTACTGTCGACCTCCGTCTTCGTCGATCTTTGTCACCGTCGACCACCGTCAAGCACCGTCGGTCGCTGTCGACCACCACCGGCCGCCGTTGACCACCGCTGATCTCCGTCGACTACTGTCGACCTCTGTCACCGTCGACCTCTGTCACCATCGACCTTCGTCGACCATCGCCTACCATCGTCGACTATCGCCTACCTTCGTCGACCTCCGCCTACCTTCATCGACCTCCGTCACCGTCGACCTCCATCAGTTATCGTCAATCACCACCAACCAGACGCCATCCGTCGATATTGTTGTCTGAAAAAAATAATTACTCTCTCCCGTCATGGGACAGAGGATTTCTGTAATCATCAATCAATAGTGGATTTTCGCAACTGGGTCAGGCCCTGTGGTTTTTCTCTTTACTGGTTTTCCACAGAAAAACCTCTGGAGTAGTCACCGCTTGTGTCTCTTTCATCTGTGTGTGCTGAATTTTTGTACAATACTAAGACGATAATTTGTTACTCTACCGCCGCAAATTTTCCAGCACGCATCAGTTTGGCGCCGTCTGTGTGAAATGAAGTCCCGTTCGACATTGTCTACAACTCTAAGACACTGAGCTCATATTTCCTTTCCCAATGTCGTATTTCATCCAACAGACAAAGGAATCATTTTTGCATCTTAAAGATCATCTCTGGAGAATTCTACAATGTGGGGGGCAACCTTCACCGCGATCTCGAAAGGTCATTCACGTTAAAGTCACAGGCACAACTGTGGTGAGGATGTCATCCCATATTTCATTCATATTACAAGTCTAGTAGAATCGCTTATGGACCGGGGGGGGGGGCAGTCTTCACTACAAATAATGGTTCCTCAGCACCTGGAGTTCCTCTTCAACTAGATCGGGAATTTGATCTCTTCAAGACCCAATATATGTGCTATTTTACAAGCTTGCATGGAAAATACCCCCGCTGGGGGGCAAAAAATTAAAAAACAGTAACTGACAAGTTGCCAAACATTACTGTTGAGTATGACTACAACCATATTTCCAAAAAAATATACGATCCATTTCGATCTACTCTCTAGTCTCGAGAAATGCAGAGCATCTCTAACACCTCATTATAGGCTTAATCGATCCCAAGGGGGCTCGATTCGACCTCTTCCATTACAAGATATAGTCGTCAAGCAAAAGCTTCGACATGCAGCCTCGGATAGGTCAAAAATCCTTGGTGGATTTCCTTTGACCAATTCCATAACAGGTTACGGTCGTCAAGCAAAAGCTTCGACCAACAACCTAGGATTGTTCAACCATCCTCAGTGGATTTCATATGACATAATTCATTACTGGTTATTACCATTCGAGCATCTCCGGTGATACAACTCAGAACTAATCTTACATTCTTAATGGATTATCTTTTTTACCATACCCCTTGAAGTTGAGCCTAAGAGGCAAGACTCGACGGGAAGATACGGTATTCCTGAAAGTCAAGCCCAAGAGGCAAGACTCAATGAGAAGTAACCATGCCCCTGGAAGATGAGCCCAAGAGGCAGGTCTCGATGGGAAGCCACTAGAAAGACTCCATGAGAGCAAGTGGTTGACAGGGTCTCCACTCAAAGATCTCAGAAGGCTTGAAGCCTCAGAAGTCATAAGTACATCAAAGACCTCAGTAGGCTACAAGCCTCAGAAGGCACAGGTACACCAAAGACCTTAGAAGACTTGAAGCCTCAAAAAGACACAGGTACATCAAAGACCTCAGTAGGCTACAAGCCTCAGAAGACACAGGTACACCAAAGACCTCAGAATGCTTGAAGCCTTAGAAGACACAGGTACATTAAAGACCTCAGTATTCTACAAGTCTCAGAAGACACAAATACACTCAAAGATCTCAGAAGGCTACAAGCCTCAAAAGGCACAAGTGCATAAAATTCCTCAGAAGGCTACGAGCCTCGGAAGGTACCGGTTCATTTCAAGCTCCTATAATGTATAAGCCCGAGAAGGAATGACCTCAGAAGATAAGAGCCTTGAAAGGTACACGATTCATTATTATATAAAGTGTGTGCTAACTTTAATTCTAGAACATTGCACAATTAAGAAACCGCAACAACCGTGGAAGCAACAAAAGGAATACATTGTTATATTCTACAATTGTCATATCATATGATTAAAAATGCTACAAATACCAACATATACTAGTATAAGGGCTACAACGAATCAATTCAGCTTCAATTAAAGTTTGTATTGTCTTTCTAAAATTCTATTACTTCTGAAGATCGTCAAGGGTTCTCCAGATATCACCACCACATATGCATGAAAATATTCCCCTCGTGACATGACAAGAAAACTACAACATTTTTTCATCACCTTCAGAACGTGCAAGAGTGACACGAGAATCTCCTCTAGAATACGAGACATCAAGTACACGATCCGCGATGCTTCATCACCATGCGTCGCTGCGATGCCCCTCTGTGATGATCTACCGCAACTTGTTGTCACGACGCTCCGCCACAACACGTTGAGTTGCCCCGACGCCCTGTCGCAACGCGTCGCCGCGACGCACCACCACAACGCGTTGCCGCCACGAACCGCCGTAACGTCTCGCGTCACCACAACGTTCTGTCGCAACGCGTCGCCGCAACGCAACACCGCAATGTGTCTCCGTGATGCTCCGCCGCAACTCGTCGCTCCAATGGCCCACCGCGACGCTCCTTTGCAATATGTCGCCACGACGTACCACCGCAATACGTCGCTACGAAGCTCTGTCGCCATGCGTCCCGTCGTCGCAAAGTTGCGACACGCCGTTGCAACACGTCTCTGTGACACCCCGCCGCGAAGCGTCTTCACGACGCCCCGCCGTGACGCTCAGCCGTAACGCATCATTGCTACGCCCCGTTGCAACGTTCCTTCGCAGTGTGTCGCCGCGGCGCCTTGCTAAGACACGTTGTATGGGCTTCTTCACAATGTGTCGCATCGTTGCAATGCTCCGCCGCAATGCGCCACCGCAACATGTCAATGCATTACGCTGCTGCGACGTGCCACCCATCATTTTGTTGTGTCGCATCACCGCAACACTTCTCCGCTACGGGCCGCCGCAACACACCGCGACGCACTGCCACGACGCTTTACCACAACATGTTGTTGCATCCCGTAGCAGCAACACTTCTCTGCGACGCGTCACCGCTCCTCGCACACCGTGACACATTGCCGCGACGCGCCACCGCAACATGTTAATGCGTCCCGCCGCCGCAACACTCCGCGGCGACCCACAGCCGGGACGCCCGGCCGCAAAGCTCCGTCGCAACACGCCTCAGCAACGCACCACCGCGCCCCTCGTCGTGCGTTGCATTGCCGCATTGTATCGTCGCGACGTGCCACCACGACGCTCTGCTGCAACGCTTGCGGCAACTCACCCCTCTTATTTGGGCCTATTTATAGACTTTAAAAAGCCTTTGACTATTAAATGCTAATTAAAAAAAACAGTTGTTCATTTAAAAATAAAGTAAAACAACTATTTATTAAAAATAAAATAAAACAAAGACTCTTCATTAAAAAGAAAAACGACTCTACATAAAAAAACACTGTCCTTCATTAAAAAAAAAACCTGCTTAAAAAAAAACTCTTCATTAAAGAAAAAGAGTCGTTTATTAAAAAAAAGTTTTTCATTAAAGAAAACAGCTCTTTATTAAAAAAAATTAACAAAAAAAGTGAGCTCATTAAAAAAATGTAATAATAATAATAATAATTACTATTTCTTTTTCAATTTTTCTGGCCACTGTTTTAGATTTTCGAGTCAAGTAAAAATTTTAATTATGTCTTAGGAAAGATTTGAACCCCCAACGTCACACATGAAAGAAAGAATAATAACCAACTCAACTAAAAATACCCTTCTTTGTATATAAAGGTTTATTTTATTCTTATCTATAAATAGGTTTAAGAATGTTACTTTTATGTAACAAAAATGAAGTAAATCTAGATCTGGATATTTTCGGATGACGAGTATAATCTCTCCCTAAATAGGGGGGCAACTGATACGTCACCTACAAATTTTCATCATCGAGCAGGAATCTCGAGGCATGACACGGATATCGAGACGATATTTTGACCAGAAAACATTCAAATCATGATAAAAAGTTATTCATAGCTCTGATTTCAGCAAGCTTATAGTCAAATTGACCGGATCGATGATACAGACCCAACAATATCAAAACTAGTCAAATTCGAGTCAAATCAAGATCAGATCAAGTCATTAATCTATTTCTAAAAGATTTCCGGACATATTTGGAATGTCAATAAATGCCGACACTAGCAAGCATATACTCAGATCGAATGTCTCGACAAGACGAATCCAACGAGCCCAATATCACTTAATTCCGACATTGTTAAGGCCATTAAATGAGCCCTAAACGCCGTCTGATCAAGGGAAGCCATCTGGACCGTCCAATCAAATTGACTGCATTAATTGCACAAAGAACCCAATAAATAGAACCCAACTCTCACATGAGAAGGGAGGGAGGCCTAGAGAGAGCCTGTGACCTTGAGGAGAAGCTGCAGCTTAGCTCCACCGTCGAGCGTCGTCGACCACCGCCGACCGCCATTGACCACCGCCGACCTTCGTCGACTCCTGTCAACCTCCATCACCATCGACCTTCATCACCTTCATCACCTTCGACCTCTGTCACCTCGACCACCGCCGACTGTCGCCTACCATCGTCGACTAACGCCTACCTTCGTTGACCTTCGTCACCGTTGACCTCCATCAGTTATCGTCAATCACCACCAACCAGACGCCATCCGTCAATATTGTTGTCTGAAAAATATAATTACTCTCTCCCGTCTATGGGACAGGTGATTTCTGTAATCATCAATCAATAGTGGATTTTCACAATTGGGTCAGGCCCCGTGGTTTTTCCCTTTACGGGTTTTTCACGTAAAAACCTCTGGAGTCGTCACCGCTTGTGTCTCTTTCATC
Source organism: Papilionanthe hookeriana x Papilionanthe teres (assembly GCA_022702705.1). Taxonomy (NCBI): domain Eukaryota; kingdom Viridiplantae; phylum Streptophyta; class Magnoliopsida; order Asparagales; family Orchidaceae; genus Papilionanthe; species Papilionanthe hookeriana x Papilionanthe teres. The sequence goes on along the minus strand of CM040430.1, from coordinate 32,332,931 downwards.
TGTGTGTGCTGAATTTTCGTACAACGCTAAATGATAATTTATTACTCTACCCCCATGAATTTTCCAGCACACATCAAATACAACGACAATATTACAGTTAAAATTATAATATTTTTCAGGTGTAGTAAATAATTTCGAGTGGCATAAATAATTTCAATTTTTTTCATAATTGCATATGCTATTTTCATTTTATTAATAATTCTATCTAAAATTAAAATTTCGTATATTTTATTAATAAATATATCAAATCAAATAAACAGATAAATATAAAGAAATATTTTAATAGGTTATAAATAAAATGAAATATTTATTTGTAACCTATTAAAAAATTTTCTTATATTTATTTCTTTATAAATAAATTAATATTTTAAATTTCATTTCCTTATAAGGAAATATTTTAATAGATTCATTTCATTTTAAATATAAGGAAAAAAATATAAGGAAATATTTTAATATATTCATTTTATTTTAAATATAAGGAAATATATAAGAAAAAAACATAAAGAAATAATTTAATATATAATTTCATTTTAAATATAAGTAAATAAATATAAGAAAATATTTTAATGTATTCATTTTAATATTACATCCAATGCTTTGAAGAACAACATATTAGTTGTGACAGTGGTGTTATTTGTGTTTTTTCGGCAGTAAAAACACGACATAACACCACAAATTTACTCAAATAATACTCCCACCGAAAATACAACAAAACACTATAGGTTACCTCAAATAGTACTGTAGTAACACCTCAAATAACACATGTAAAACACCGCCGCTGAAGAGACACATGAATAACACCGCAATAACATATTATGACGATTTATGATGTTATTATGATGTTATTGTGTGTTATTGTGGTGTTGTTTAAGTGTTATCACAGTGTTATTGACATATTTTTGTTGGGAGTGTTATTCGAGTAAATTTACGGTGTTATTGCGGCGTTATTGCCCCTGAAAACATGCAAATAACACCATTGCTGCAAATAAAATGTTGTTATTCGAACATTACACGTAATATTACAATTAATATATTAAAATATTTTCTTATATATATTTCTTTATATTTATTTCATTGTATTTATTTCCTTATTTTTAGAATTAAATCAATATATTAAAGTATTTCCTTATATTTATTTCCTAAGGAAATGAATATTTTAAAATATTTCCTTAATATTTTGATATTAAAATGAATATATCGAAAGTATTTGCTTTTCTTTATTTTCTTATATATATATGTCCTTACTTTAAAAATGTAATGAATATATTAAAGTTCTTCCTTATATTTAAAATGAAATGAATATATTAAAATATTTCCTTATAAGGAAATGAATATTTAAAAGTTTTGACAGTTTAAAGACTTTAAAATATAAAACTATTTATACTGAAATGATTTTTGTTGTGATTAATCTACATATTTACTAATTGTGCTGCCATGTGTGTTGTAGTATTGAAAGATATTTACAGCACATACAGAAAATCAAACGCCTCAGTGAGGTTTTTTGCTTCGTTGCTGGGGAGGTAACGGCAAATTACTGTATAATTTAGAAGACTTTGTTTGAATTGAAAAACTTATATTTAAAAAAATCTTAGTATAATAAATATTTTAATATTTTAGAATGTTTACTTATTTTAATTACTTATTGTGTTTGTGTATGCGTAGTTTAAGATCTGAAAGTTTAATACCTTATGATTCGGAGTTAGAAAAAAAAACTATTAGAAAATTTTGAAAACAACAAAAAAAATCTGAAATTTTGAACAAAATGACTAACAACTTAAATAATCAAGGAATTAAAAATGAACATCATCAGAGACCTTTAAGAGATTATGTCGATCCTACATCAGATGAAATTCACTTGAGTATCCAAAATTCTATTATAGCTGCTAATTCACTTAAGCTTAAAACTGCTATTATCCAAATGTTACAAAATATTAGTTTGGGGGAACACCGACTGAAGTTTCTAACTTACATCTTGCTAGTTTTCTGGAATTGTGTGTTACATTTAAATATGATGGAGTGTTGAATGATGTCATCAGATTTAGATTTTTCCTCTTTCATTAAGGGATATAGTTGAGATGTTAAACTCTTTAGCACCTGAATCTATCAAAACTTTGAGAGAATTATCACAAAAGTTTTTATCTAAATAACTCCCAACATAAAAAACTCCTAAGCTTAGAAATGATATCACATCTTTTTGTCAATTTGAAAGAGAATTAATATATGAAGCTTGGAGACGATTTAAAGATCTCTTTAGTAAGTGTCCACAACATGCATTGCTGGATTGATTAATAATTCAAACTTTTTATAATTGATTAGTTAGATCTCTTAGATCTATAATCGATGCTGCTGGTAGATCATTAATGTCTAAACTATTCGAGGAAGCATATTATTTAATTGAAGAGAAGACTACTAATAATTTTTAACGACCCTTTGAAAGGGTAACTCCAAAAAGAGTAGTCAGTGTTCACGAATCTAATGCACTATCTATTTTAGCTTCTCAATTTGCGACAATATCAAAAAAGATAAATCAATATGGGATGCATTATTCTCAAACACCTCTTGTGCTTGAGGGAAATTCATTGGAACAAATGATAGATTCTCAACCATCATATGAAAATTTAAATTTAATAAATAATCGAACTAGTAATCCATATTCAAATTATTATAATCATGGCTAGAAAAATCACCATAATTTAATTTGGAATAATAATAACTCTAATGTTGTAAATCCACAATGGGGGAACAATCTTGAGACCCATTGGAAATTCAAACAACCAGGGAAACACTAACTATAAACCTTATTACCCTTAAGGTTTTAATAGCAATTCAAAAATTAAGGAGAAGAAATTATCAATGGAAGAATTAATATTGCAAATGTGAAATCAATTACAAAGTCAAGGAGCACAATTACAAAGTCAGGGAGCTGCAATTAGAAACATGGAAAATCAGTTGGAACATATTGCTATTGCACTTAATAATAAACCTCTAGGAACTTTGCCTAGTAATGTTGAAGGTAATCCTAAAAATCAGAATAAAGAGCAAATTAAGGTTATTTAACTGAGAAGTGGAAGAAAACTAGAAACAAAAGTTCAAAAAGAGATTGAAGTTGAGAAAGAAGAGGTGAAAAATAAAAAGACTAGCAAAGATTTTCATCTTGATTCAGAATATCCTATTAAATCAACGAAAATTACTGTACAAAGACCACCATCTCCATTTTCTCAAAGATTGAAACAACATAACAGAGATAAAAAATTTACTAAATTCTTAGAAATATTGAGGAAATTAACTATAAACATTTCATTTGTTGAAGCCCTGAAACAAATGTCAAGCTATGTGAAATTTATGAAGGATAAGCATAAAAAAGGAAGTTTACAGTAATGAGACTGTTGCACTTAGTGAAGAGTGTAGCGTAATAATTCAGAGAAAGCTTCCTGAAAAAATTAAAGATACTAAAAGTTTTAATATTTCGTTTGCTATTGGCAAAATATTTTTTGGAAAAGTTTTATGTGATTTGGGAGCCAGTATTAATCTTATGCCTCTATCGATTTTCAAAAGATTGAGTTTAGGAGAAATTTCCCCTACTACGGTAACTCTTCACTCAGTTGATCATTTGATTGTCTATCCTAAAGGAGTTATATAAGATGTATTAATAAAAGTTGATAAATTTATCTTTCCTATGAATTATATTGTGTTGTATATGGTAGAAGATAAATAAATTTATACCATTTACGAAGATCATTTATTGCCATTAGATGAGCTTTGATAGATGTACAGAAAGGAAAGCTAATAATGAAAGTTAGTGATTAAGAATTTACATTTAATATATCAAAATTAATGAGATACCTAGCAAAAGGAAAAGACAATGAATACTTCAGAATGGAAGTTATTGATTATTTAAGTAATGACTATTTCATAGATACATTTGAAAAGAAAATTGAAGAAGAACATTTGGATCATGAAGGTGAGGATATAATTCAAGATGAATCTATAGAAGTGAGTATTGAAGAATTGGGTTATGTTCAGGAACAATTTGAACTGTTAGATACTGTGGATAATAATAAGATTCTTATTCCTTCGATTTTAAAACCTCATGAACTTGAAATGAAAATACTTCCTACACATTTAAAATATGTCTTTTTAGGATATTTATCCACATTGCTTGTTATTGTATCATCAGAATTAACAAATCAAAAGAACAAAAGTTGTTGGAAACTTTAAGAAAATACAAGAAAGCCTTTTGAAGAACATTAGCTAATATCAAAGAAATCAACCCTTCAATTTGTATGCACAAAATTTTATTGGAAGAACATCACGAACCTAAAGCTGATCCTCAAAGGAGATTAAATCTGATGATGAAAGAAGTTGCAAAGAAAGAAATTTTAAAATATTTAGATACTGCAATAATATATTCTATTTTAGATATTGCTTGGGTAAGTCCAATTCATAATGTTCCTAGGAAATGATATGTGAATTTTGCAACAAATGAGAATGATGAATTAATACTAACACAACAAGTCGCTGGTTGACGAATCTGCATTAATTATAGAAAATTAAATTATGCCACTAGGAAAGATACTTTCCTTTACCTTTTTTGGACTAAATGTTAGATTGGCTAGTTGTGCACAAATATTTTTACTTTTTGGATAGATATATGATGCGCCCCCGACGTGTGCTATTTTTCTGCTTGTTTTTATGTCTGTATGTATGTGCACACACTAGATGTTCTAAGCAAATATACGTATCGTTCAAGTAATATATGACTCTAGTGGAGTCCCGTTTATCGATCCCAAGGGGAAGCGAGGTAAGAGATCCTTAGTCAAATGCTAGTCTACTATTATCAGACTTTAGTTTGGAAGGTTGATATAAATGGTTTTTCTAACAAATACTCCTAAAGATAAGTCTTATGTTTAAAATAACCAATAACTACTCCTAAAGGAAAATATTAATTCTAAAGATAACCCTTTCTAGATGAATTGGTTTGGTGAATTTTGAGATAATAAAATCTACAATTCTTATGTAGTGAATTGGATAATGTAAAGGAATAAGATACATTAAATATTGTATGTGCCAAATAAGAGTAAACATATTCTTTACCCTCTTTTTAAGAGTATAAAAAACATTGACTAATCCTATGTTTAGTCCCTAAATATAAGGTTTGGTTGGAAGGATACTGGCTCTCACTCCAGAGCTCCCACTTCCCTTCGCTTAAAGGTTAACTCTCGCTTTAGTTTCCAAACACTAGGACCGAATTGGGGATTTTAGTCTGTGACCGAATTGGGGATTTTAGTCTGTCACCATAAAATCTCCAATTCTATGCCCATCAAAGTAAATTTTTTTATTTATTTGCACTCAACCCCCAAGAACTTCACCATCCATGAATATTGAATATGGTTCCACTTTGTTGAGAATTACACTGCCCTCTCGGATCTTAATGCAATTACAACAAATTTTAACACTACAACGAGCTTTTATTGTAATGTAAATGAAGTGCAAGTAAAAATCATCACATTTATAATTAAAACTTCTTCTAACATGCATCCCAATATCCCAAACATGAATCATACTCATTGCAAAAGAAAAGTAGAATGAAAACAATGGAAAAGTCTTTTTATGTCACTATTTCCAAACAAGAAGAAAGAGTAAGAGAAAGGCATCACAAAGCACGAAGAAAATACAACAGAAAACTTCATTTCATCAAAGCAAATCCACTACATAAGTGTTTATAAAATCATAAAATAATGAAGAACACAATACTTAGTTTTTTCTCTTTGAAAGATAGATGAAAATCTCTTTCATAAAGTCTCCCGCTGATCCATGTAATGCTAGTACAAACCCTTACATTTTCTCTCAAAATCCCCTCACCAATCTCTCCAAAAAGGTAGAAATCTACATTTATATTCCTATTCTAAGATCTCTAAACATTTTTCACATTTTTTCTAACATCTACTCCCTTTTTATCTAACCTAAAATCGCTATTTTCAAGTGTAGGGTCGAATTTCCAAGAGTTTCCTCAAGCACCCTTCCAAAAAGCGTCCAAATACGTTGAGTCTCGACCATAACCGCCCAAAATTGCATCAAAATTGTCTCGGGCGCCGGCGGCGCTGGATAGGGTGCTGGAGGTGCTACCCCGACGATTTAATTCAAATGCTCTTTAGAATTGGGCGCAGGCTGCGCACAGGGAATTCGGCGCCGGCGGTGTGATGCACCAAAAATATATACTATTTTTGCTATAAAATTTTACCCATTTCTGGTGATATTGCACTTTAAAGAAAGGTATTTTTCATGATTTGTTGCAGGTATGATGATTTTAGGTGATTGGAGCGAAAAGAAGCAAAAAGGAATAAATTCGGAGCAAAAAGAACCAAAAAGGGAGAAACTAGTTTCTGGCTCCATCGGCGCCAGAATTGGCTCCGCCGGTGCCATTTTTCTGAGAGCTCCAGAACTAATCAGACAGTAGAGCGCCGCCGGCGCCCAATGTCGGTGCAATTCAAATTTGAAGAGTTTTGGCTACTTTTTGAAGGGATGCTTAAGGAAACTCTTGGGAATTCGTTTCTAACATATATGTAACTGTTTTTGGACGAATTAGGGTGGTGGTTGCGTGTGTGTAAGTTGAGGAGAAGTGTGTTTAGAGTTAGGGTTTGGAAGAGAAGAGTGTAGAAGTGAAGATTTGAGAGGGATTCTTCTCTAGTGAAGGAGAAGGACTAAAGTGAGAGATTGCTTCTTCCTTTCCATTCTAAAGAGGGAATTGAGTGTTGCAAAGAAGAGAGAAAAGGATTCAAAGGAACTTCAAGGGATTTGCTTGGGGAAGAGAAAAAGATAAGTTGTATTTTCTATTATGGTTCGTATGACTTTTCTTTTATATATAAAATCAATGTTTTATTGTGTCTTCTCTATAAATTCTAAGTAGTCTCCTTTGTCTTTCTTCTTGCATGGAGATGTGATGATGTGATGATGTGAATTTGAAGTGCTTTTAAAGTATTGAAGAAATTGTAATGGTTTTTCATTTCAAACTTAATTTACTTTTCGATCTGGCCAATTGAATTGTTAAAATCTGTTGTTGTACATTAACTCTGAAAGGATTTTGTGTCCTACAACAATAATGAAAAATCCATTCAATTTCCATGGATGAATTGCGTTGTTCATGGGAATTGAGTGCAAATAAATAGGGAAATGTGTTTTGATGGGCTTCAAATTGGAGGTTTCAGGGTGACAGGCTGAGATCCCCAATTTGGTCTTAAGATTGGTAACTAAAGTCAAAGGTTAGCCTTCGGGTGAAGGGTGAGTGGGAGCTCCATAGTGACAACCAGTATCCTCCCAGCCTAGCCTTAGATTTAGTAAGTGAACTTAGGATATGTCAATGTTCTTTTTATGCTTGGAAGAGGGGGTACTCTTTTGAGGGTAAAGAAATATTTATGCTCCTATTTGACACAATATAATAAATAATCATTCTCTATCATTCACAGATCATATACTCATTGCAAGAGGAAAGACACTTTTCATATATATCAAAACCTTTCAAATAAAAAACTTAGTGTGTGTGTGTTAGTTAATTCTGTTTAAAGATATTAGAAGTAATTGTGGTTTGCTTAACTGTTACTGTTTTCTACATCTTGTTAGTAAGAGTAAACTTAAACTTCAATTGCGATTTGAGTATTGGATTTCAGTATTACACTATTTATTGTAAGGAACGTGCCTTCCCTATGGGATCGATAACCAGGACTCCATTAGAGCCTTGTATTACTTGATACGATATGTATACTTGTGTTGAAGTTTGGACTTTACAAAATCATTATAATTATATAAATTGGGTTCATAAGTTCTTGCATAATATAAAGTCCGCCCCGCATCAAGTTTTTGGCACCGTTGCCGGGGAAGGTATAAACGGTATATATTGATAATTGATGCGACTTTTTATATGTAAGAATTATGACCTTAGATTTATATCTTTATAATGATTTTTGTAAAGTCACAATTTCAAACGCAAGTATACATATCGTATCAAGTAATACAGGGCTCTAATGGAGTCTCGTTTATCGATCCCACAGAGAAGCGAGGTAAGAGGTTCTTAGTCAAATTCTAGTCTACTACTAACAACTTTAGTTTGGAAGGGTGATATAAGTGGTTTTTCTAACAACTACTCCTAAATGCAGATGATTATATGTAAGGATAATAACTACTCCTAAATGTAAATATTACTTCTAAAGATAACCCTTTTTGGGGTTTTGGTGAATTTTGAGATAATGAAATCTACTATTCTTATGTAATGAATTGGATAAAATTTAGGAATGTGATGTATTAAATATTGTATATGCCAAATAGGAGCAATCCTATTCTTTACACAGAAAAGAGTACCCCCTCTTTCAAGCATGTAAAGAACATTGACATATCCTAAGTTCAGTCACTAAATCTAAGGCTAGGCTGGGAGGATACCGGCTGTCACTACGGAGCTCCCACTCACCCTTCACCTGAAGGCTAACCTTCGAGTTTAGATACTAATCTTAGGACCAAATTGGGGAACTCAGCCTGTCACCCTGAAATCTCCAATTCGACGCCCATCAAAATCATATTTCCCTATTTATTTGCACTCAATCCCCATGAACTACGCAATTCATTCATGAACATTGAATGTGGTTCAACTTTATTGAGAATTACACTGTCCTTTCAGGACAATGCAATTACAATAAATTTTAACAATACAACGGGCCCTTATTGTAATGTAAATTAAGTGCAAGTAAAAACCATCACATTTATAATTAAAACTTCTTTTAGCATGCATCCCAATATACTAAACATGAGTCCTACTCATTGTAAAAGAAAAATAGAATGAAAACAATGACATAATCTTCTCATGCCACTATTTTCATAGAAGAAGAAAAAGTAAGAGAAAGACATCACAAAGCACAAAGAAAACACTACGAAAAACTTCATTTCAAAGCAAATCCACAAAATAAGTGTTTACAATATCATAAGATAATGAAAAACACAATACTTAGCTTTTTCCCCTTATAAGAAAGATGAAAATCTTTCCCACAAAGTCTCCCGCGGATCCATGCAATGCTAGAACATTCCCTTACAGATTCTCTCAAAATCCCCTCACAAATCTCTCCAAAAAGATAGAAATCTACATTTCTACTCCTATTCTCAGATCTCTAAGCATTCTCCAAGTTTTCTCTAACATCTCTTCTTCATTTTTGGCTTCAAATTCGGTTTAAAATAGAGTATGGACGAATTTCCCAAGAGGTGCATGAAGAAACCCTCCAAAAAGCGTCTAGATTCGATGTATTTAGCCAAAAACCGCCTAATATCGTGTCCAAGCCGTCTCGGGCACCGTCGGTACTGAATAGGGTGCTGCTGGCACCCTATTTTCTGTGCTCTCGGGCTTCTGGCGCTGCCGACGCCAGTTTGGGCGCCCCCGGCGCCCATCCTGCGCAACTTAACCATTTTGCTTCGTTTGGCTCCGTTACAGCTCTGATTCGCCCCGTTTCAGTTGCGTTGCGTTCCTAACAGATAGTCCTATAAAATAGGAATAAAAACAACCTTTCTTTAAAGTGTAATCTCATTCAAAAATATTCAAGAAGTGTAAAAGAGATTAAACATAGAAAGACTTATCGAAAGGTGTCAAGCCAAAATTTGTTTTCTTGCTCGTTTTTGCTCTAAATTGCACCGTTTTTGCTTCTTTTTGCTCCAATCACCATTTTTGTACTTAAAACCAAAAAACATACAAAATAACTTCCTTTTAAAGTGTAATATCACAAAAAATAAGTAAAATCATATAGTAAAAAGCATATATATTTTTTGTGCATCAATAATATAGTAACTGAAAACATTTACTTTGTAGTGTGTAATTGTGTGTTTGTTTACTTTTTAGATATTTCTGTGATTTTATATGCACAGTAGTGGATCTATAGGTTTAATATCTTACAATTCAGAGTTAGAGCGTATTGTTAGAAAAATTAGAAAACAACAAAAGCAAATTGAGAATCCTTGCGAAATGGCGAATAATCAAAATAATCAGAGAAATGATATTGGAAATTTGCCAAGACCTTTAAGAGATTATGCTAACCCAACAGCAGATGAAATTCATGTGACTGTTCAAAATCCTGATGTTGCTGCTAATTCATTTGAGTTTAAACCTGCTATTATCCAAATTGTACAAAATAATCAATTTGGAGGAACACCTAATGAGGATCCAAATTTACATCTCGCTAGTTTTCTAGAACTGTGTGCTACTTTTAAATATGACGGAGTGTCGAGTGATGCTGTCAGACTTAAACTTTTTCCTTTTTCATTAAGGGAGAAAGCTAAGGCGTGGTTAAATTCATTAGCACCTGGATCTATTAGAACTTGGGGAGAACTTTCTCAAAAGTTTCTATCAAAATATTTCCCTTCATCAAAGTCTGTTAAGCTAAGAAATGATATCACATATTTTGGTCAGTTTGAAGGGGAATCAATATATGAAGTTTTGAGAAAGATTTAAAGATCTTCTTAGGAAGTGCCCACATCATGCTTTATCATACTGGTTAATAATTCAAACATTTTACAATGGATTAGTAGGATCATTGAGATCGATTATAGATGCTGCTGCTGGTGGATCGTTAATGTCAAAACCTTTTGATGAAACATGCACATTAATAGAAGAAATGAATACTAATAATTTTTAATGGCCCTTTGAACGGGTAAATCCTAAGAGAGTAGCTAGTGTTCATGATTCAGATATGATGACTATGATAATTTCTCAAATTTCAGCCCTTTCTAAGAAAATAGATCAGCATGGAATGAATTATTCTCAACCACCCCAAGTGTTAGAGGAAAATTCATTTGGACAGATAACAGAATCTTAAACACCTTACGAAACTTTGAATGCTATTAATAGACCTAACAATCCTTATTAGAATTATTATATTCCTGGTTGGAAGAATCACCCAAATTTCAACTGGAATAATAACAATGTTAATGTTAACCCATGACCACAAAAAAATGAATTGAGAAATTTATACCAATTTTATATGAAATTGCACTTTAAAGAAAAGTATTTTCTTTATTTTTTTGCAGGAATGAAGATTTATAAGTACTGAAAGCAAAAAGCACAAAAGAAGCGGATTTGGAGCAAAAAAGACTCAATTAGATGAAAATTGAACTATCTCGCCGATGGCGAGGAAAAGGCCGCCGACGGTGAGTTTTTCCCGAAAGTTTTGAATATATTATAAGGAGCCCGCTGACGGTGAGATCGAGCCCGCTGACAGCGAGATCGGCGCTGTTAGCCCATCTTTTAGAAGCCCGCCAACAGCGAGATCAAGCCGCTGACGGCGAGACGGTTGAAAAGAGCTAAAATACATTGAACTTGGACGCTTTTTGAAGAGGTGTTTAAGCAATCTTTGGAGATTTGACCACTTCTATAAATATAGACGAATTCTAGTCAGTTGTGTGTCGGTTTTGTGTCATTTGTGTGAAAGTTAAGTGTAATTTAAGAGTCTTTTTAGTGAGTAGATAAAGTGTTTAGCGTTTTGGTGTGCTGTGCTGGAAGGAAGAGTCAAAGGAACTTCAAGAAATCTGCTTGAGGAGAAGAATTGAGATAAGTATATTTGTAATTTGTTTGTTAACTTTAATGAAATCCATGCTTTGTGTTACTTTTCCCATGCATTCTGAGTAGTTTGCTTAGTCTTTCTCCTTATTATAGAGATTTTGTGAAATGATGAATTAAAGTAATTGTGCCTTAAAAATATATAAATTGTGCTAATCTTTTATTTAAATTGTAATTTACTTTCAATCTGGCCAATTGATTTGTTAACATATGTTGAATTATCAACTATAGTAAATATTACATCCAAGATTCAGGGAAGTCAAAAGCCTTGGAAGGAGGGTGCAAATAAATAGGGAAATATTAACTATCGGGCATAGAATTGGGCATTTTAGTGTGACAGACTAAAATATTCAATTCGGTCTTAATGTTTGGGAGTTGAAGTGTAGATGTTAGCCCTCGGGCGAGGGAACGTGGGAGCTCTAAAGTAGCGATCGGTATCCTCCCGGCCTAAGCTGCAGATTCGGTAATCAAACATAAGACTAGTCAATGTTCTTTGCACCTTGACCAAAGGGTAAAGAATAGGAATGCTCCTATTTGGCACAATACAATTAAAAACTCAATTAATTCTTCATTCACTTAATTCTCTAAAACAAGGAGAAAGATAATTTTTCTGAAATCTTATATTGAACTTTTAAAGAATTAGTTTATTTTAGTCTAAGTGTTCTTAATTTCCGTATACTAGATTAGTAAGTAAGTTTACTTTAATGTCTTTGAAATTCTCTAACTTCCCTATGTGATCGATATCTAGGACTCCATTAGAGCCCTATATTACTTGATACGATACGTATACTTGCGTAGTATCCAAAATATAAATCATAAATCCATAACAGAATCATCAGTATCTACATATATTCAGTGCGGGATGAAGTTTTTGGTGCCGTTGCTAATTTTTAATATCATACTTGTAAGTATAAATATCTAAAAGTGGATCAACCCACAATGGGGAACAATTCTATAAATCCAGTTGGAAATTCGAACAATCAAGGAAATACCAATTTTAGACCATCTTATCCTTTTGGATTCAATAGTATCCCGCAATTTAAGGATAAGAAGTTGTCTACTGAAGAAATGATTCTGGATATGAAAATCAACTACAAGCTCAAGGTGTTGTGATAAAAAATATTAAAAATCAATTGGGGCATGTTTTCACTGCACTTAATAATAGACCTTTTGGAACGCTTCCAAGTAATGTTGAGATCAATCCAAAAGATCAAAACAAGGAACAACTTAAGGCTATTCAATTAAGGAGTGAAAATGAATTGGAGACAAGAGTACAAAAAGAAGTTGAAATAGAGAAAGAGAAGGTGGATATTGAAAAAGGTTCAAACAAGATTTATCCAAAATTGGAATATCCTCTTGAACCATTGAAGATTACTGTTAAAAAACTAACCCCTCCATTTCTTTAAAGATTGAAGCAACAAAACAGGGATAACAAATTTGTAAAATTTTTGGAGATCCTTAAGAAATTAACAATAAATATTCCTTTTATTGAAGCATTTGAACAGATGTCTGACTATGCCAAGTTTATGAAGAATATTCTCAAAAAGAAAAGAAAGTTCATAGATTATGAAACTATTGCACTTAGCGGAGAGTGTAGTGCAATTATTCAGAAGAAGCTTCCGAAAAAACTTAAAAATCTTGGTAGTTTCACTATCCCGTGTGTTATAGGTGAAATTTTTTTCGAAAGAGCCTTATGTAATCTGGGAGCTAGTATTAATCTTATGCCTAAAAGGAGAAAATTCTCCTAAGTCAGTGACACCTCAGTTGGCCGATCGTTCCATTACTTACTCTAAAGGAGTGGTGGAAGATGTATTAGTGAAAGTGGATAAATTTATCTTTCATGTGGATTTTATTGTACTTGATATGGAGAAAGATAAAGAAATTCCAATCATTTTGGGAATACCCTTCGTTGCTACTGGGAGAGCAGTGATTGATGTTCAAAAAGGAGAATTATCTATGAGGGTTAATGATCAAGAGGTGACCTTTAATATTTTGAAATCTATGAAGTATCCCTCAATGGTAAAAGATGATGAATGTTTTAGGATGGAGGTTTGTGAATATTTGAGAAAGGATCATATTGAAAATATATTTTAAAAAAAAGCGGAGTATGAAAATATGTTTGAAGAAGGAATTAAGAGTGAAGAAAATTCAGATAGTAAGAAGAATGAAGATTTGGAGTTTGTTCAGGGGAGATTTGAAGTATTAGACACTATGGAATGTGGACATAAAAGCTTAATTTCATCTATCATAAAACCTCCTGAACTTGAGATTAAAATTCTTCCTAATCATTTGAAGTATATGTTTTTAGGATAATCATTTACCCTACCAGTTATTATATCTTCGGAGTTAACGAATATCAAGAACAAAAATTGTTGGAAATTTTAAAAAGATACAAAAAGGCTTTTGGATGGACTTTAGCGGATATTAAAGGAATCAATCCTTTGATTTGTATGCACTTGATTTTATTAGATGAAGAACATAAACTGATAGTTGATCCAAAGAGGAGATTGAATCCAATAATGAAATAAGTAGTTAAGAAGGAAATTTTAAAATGGCTGGATGCTGGAATTATTTATCTTATTTCAGATAGTGCTTGGGTGAGTCCAATACATTGTGTACCGAAAAAGGGAGGAGTGACCATTGAAGTGAATGAATGTAATGAAATTATACACACAAGACAAATTAATGGATGGTGAGTTTGTATTGACTATAGGAAATTAAATGCCGCCACCCGAAAAGATCACTTTCCTCTTCCTTTTCTCGATCAAATGATGGATAGACTTGCTGGACACAAGTACTACTCGCTTTTGGATGGATATACTGGTTATCATCAAATACCTATTGCTCCTGAGGATCAAGAAAAGACAGCATTTACTAGCCCTTACGGAACCTTTGCTTTTCGAAGAATGCCTTTTGGATTGTATAATGCACCTGCAACGTTTCAGAGATATATGATGTCTATCTTCAGCACTATGATAGATAATGGAATAGAATTTTTCATGGTTGATTTCTCTGTATTCGGGACTTCATTTGACATATGTTTGGAAAACTTAGCAAAAGTTTTGGAGCCTTGCGAGAAAAAAAATTTAGTTCTGAATTGGGAGAAATGTCAATTTATGGTTGCAGGAGGCATTGTGCTTGGGCATAAAATTTCTGAATTTGTTATGGAGGTCGACCCTGCTAAACTTCGAGTGATTGAGAGATTGCCACCACCCACTACCATGAGAGAGGAGAGGAGTTTCTTAGTACACGCTGGATTTTACAGGCGATATATTAAAGATTTTTCTAAAATTACTAAACCTTTGTGCCGACTTTTAGAAAAATGATAGAAAATTTGATTTTAATGATGAATGTTTGTGTGCTTTTGAAATATTGAAAGAAAAATTAATCACTGCAGCTACAATTTTTTCACCTGATTGGGAGAAACCATTTGAACTTATGTATGATGCTAGTGATTATGCGATCGGAGTAGCGTTGAGGCAGAGGCATGATAAAGTTTTCAAAGTCATTTACTATGCTAGTAAAACTCTTAATGAAGCTCAAATTAATTATATCACTACTGAAAGAGAGTTATTAGCTATATTATTTGCTTTTGAAAAGTTTAGACCTTATTTAATTGGAGCTAAAAGTATCGTGCATACAGACCATTCAACTATCAATTATTTAATGCAAGAGAAGAATGTCAAACTAAGATTGATTAGATTGATATTTCTTCTACAAGAATTTGATTTTGCAATAGTTGATAGGAAGGGATCTGATAACCAAATAGCTGATCATTTTTCGAGATTAGAATATGATAAATTATCTGAATTTGAGAAGGAGTTACAAAAACTTTCCCTGATGAACAACTTTATACTATTATGGGAAGAAATTTGCCTTGGTATGCTGATATTGTGAATTATATTGTGAGTGATATTGTACCACCTGATTTAACAAGGCAATAATAAAAGAAGTTTAAATATGATGCAAGATTTTATTTTTGGGATGAGCCCTACCTATATAAACAGTGTAAGGATCTGATTATTAGGAGATGTGTGCCACGAAAAGAAACTAATTTAATTATTCAACGATGTCATGATTTTGAATTTGGAGGTCATTTCGGTGTTGATAAAACTACTTTTAAGATTTTACAATCTAAATTTTATTGGCCTACTCTTTTTAAGGATGTATATAAATATATTAAATCATGTGATCGATGTCAGAGAGTAGGTAATATCTCTAGAAGAAATGAAATGCCTCTAAACTATAATTTGGAAGTTGAAATTTTTTATGTATGAGAATTAGATTTTATGGGACCATTTACTCCTTCATTTGGGAATTTATTTATACTGGTTGTCGTTGATTATGTCTCGAAATGGATTGAAGCTGTTACTTTACCTAGATGTGATGCTCGGAGTGTTTCAAAATTTTTAAAGCAAAATATATTTGCGAGATATGGAATGCCGAGAGTGATTATAAATGATGGTGGATTCCATTTCAGGAATAATCAAATTAAGAGATTGATTGAGAAATATAATATTATCCATAGAATCTCTACTGCTTATCATCCCCAAACTAATGGTTTAGCAGAAGTGTCTAATCATGAAATTAAAAGAATTTTGGAGAAAACTGTGGATAATCACAAATTAGATTGGTCTTCTCGATTAGATACAACATTATGGGCTTATAGGACTGCTGGAATGTCTCATTATAGACTAGTGTTTGGTAAGACTTGCCATTTACTGGTTAAATTGGAGCATAAAACATATTGGGCGACAAAAGAGTTGAATTTTAATTTGAAAAATGCTGGAGAGAAGAGATTTATGCAATTGAATGAATTGAAATAAATTAGAAATGCATCTTTTCACAATGACAAGATTTATAAAGGGAGAATGAAATTGTGGCATGATCGGAAGATATTGAAGAAGAAATTTGAATATGGACAGAAAGTTTTGTTATACAACACAAGATTGAAATTATTTCCTGGAAAGCTAAAGTCTAGATGGTTGGGACCTTTTACAGTTGTAAAAATTCATTCTTTTGGTGCTGTTGATGTTGAGGATCCCGATACTGAAAAGATTTTCAAGGTTAACAGGCATCAATTAATGCCTTACTTTGACGGGTTTCAACCCGACTTTAAAGAGATTTTAATGCTGAGTCCTCTAGATTAACTGAATCATTTGTCGAGCTGATGATGTTAAACCAAGCGCTTTATTGGAGGCCACCCATATGTATTTTTGTGGTTTGTTTGCTTGTTTGTTGTAGTTGTGCTTTTAGATAGTTATTTTGGAATCCTAATCACTCCTAACACTTTTAAAAATTGATAAATATTGGATAGAATTGAGATATTGGAATATTTCAGGCCAAACGAAGTTCGGTAAAATTTTTTACCACTGGCGCCGTCGGCGCCCTAATACAATGAGTATGCTGAACTTCAGGATTTGAGCGCCGCCGACACCCAAATCTTGGCGACGGTTTTTGGAGTTTAAAAATTCTATTTTTGGCGATTTTGAGCGAGGTCTTCTTCCTTATAACTCTCAAAACTCCATTTTAGACCTCTAACCACCAGAAAAATGAAAACTTCCCTTCCCAATTCGCATTCCATGGATTCCTACTCCATAAAAACCCCTTGATTTCGCATTTTCAACTGACAAAAGCTTATCAGTTTCGAGGCACAGCGATTATTCACCAAGGTGATGATGAAAAGGAGGATTATCAAGGAAAGAGGCTTTATTAATCGAGGTATGGATAATTCTACTGCAAGAGTCGAAGAGATAATAAAGAAAAGGCGTTGGGAAGTGCTATGTCACACTACCGCTGCCGCAGTCGTTTCAGTGTTGAAGGAATTCTATGCAAATCTTCACGGGATCAACCAAGGATTCGTCTTTGTGTGAGGTAGGTTTATGCAATTCACTCATGCGAGAATTAATGATCTCTTTATGATTGAGAATGTACATATCTGCCACTATTTCAATTTTAATGCGACAAGCGATAATATGAATGATGTTTATCGTTATTTGACGGATAAAAATGAAGATTGGGAAGTAAGAGACAATGGATATATTAGTTTCCCTTCTGCATCTTTAAATCCGATGTCAAAGCAGTGGCATTATTTTATTTTAGTGAAGTTATTTCCAACTTTGAAGATTAGTAAAGTAACTAAGGAAAGTGCTATTTTAAATTTTTGTATTCAAACTGGGAGGTCGATTGATATTGAAAATATAAATGTAAAATCTGTTTTGGGATTGATAGTTCATGGATCTAAATATGGGCTTGGACACCCGTCCACCATATTTCTGTTGTGTAGTCAATCACAAGTTCCGTATGAGAGTTGGGAAAAAGTTCTTCTTCGCTAGAGGCCTATTGATCCAACTAATCTTTATGACTACCAAACAGTAGGAGATGAAGGTGATATAGATCTGCTTGTTGATCAAGCAACTCAAACTTCACAACCCATTCAGCCTTACTTTCCTGAAAATTCCAGAGTGACACTGAAGAAGATCAAGCAGTTGAAAAAAGAGGTACAAAATATTTTGAATGCCATTAATAATACTTCTGATTTATTTGATCACATAGACTAGAGGATGAAGGAACAATTTGATCACACTGTTCGGATTAAAATGGGTCTGATTAATCTGATGAAGAAGAATGTTGTGATTGCTGAGGATTCATCTGATGAATTCCTATTTCGTCCCTTCTACAATTTGTTCGTGCATCATTAATCTATTAGAGATATCAGAGAGGAAGATAGTTTGGAAACGGATGAGGAGTGACTACTGGATTCTGCTTATGTTTGATGTGTGTATGCTTTGCTTTGCTTAATTTTGTTTGGTGTGTTTAGCATTTTCTATGCTTTACTTTGTAGTTTGCATTTGGATTTACTATGCTTAATTTTGCTGTGTGTGCTTAGATTTTAGTGTTTGCTAATCATAGTGCACTTGAAACGCTAAAAATCTAAGGGTCATTGGTTTGATTTGATGAACATGTTAGTTTTTGTGTTGTAATGTGGATTTTTTATATATAAGTGATGTTTTATGTTGTTTGTGTAAGAATTGTGATAGTTATTGCTTGTGTGATGGAATAGATGCTTAATGAAGTGTTAAATGTCATTGTGGAGGACAAAACGATTGAAATTACGAAAAAATTTTCGGACCCAGAAAAATTTTTGCATTGGCGCCACCGGCGTCCAAATATAAAGAGTTTTGGCTAAATAAAAAAATAGAGCGCCGCCGGCGCTCGAATACAGAAAAATGCCAAAACCCTTATATTTCGCGATTTTGACTCTGGGCCCCACAGATTTTTCCCTTGACTTCATCATCCTCCTCCATTTTTGCGACTTTGAAGACCTAGGGCTTGCTAGATCTTGGATTTGAGGTGATTTTAAGGCTTTTTGAGACCGGATCTACACTTCTCTCGGTAAGAGCTTCACCTTGAGTTAAAATTTTTTTATTTTCTCTATAGGAATCTCTCACATTGCTTAGATTGGAATTTTAGGATTTTTGAAGAAATTATGGGATTTCCTATGATGAAATTTACTCTTACATGTTTAGAATAGTATTTGGAGTTTGTTACATTGTGGATTTGGAATTTATTATAATTTTCTTGCAATTTTTAGAAATTAACATGGCTCCAAGGATGAGTAAATGGAAGAGAAAATTGGATTTTGATCAAGACAGATTTGTCAATGTCAAGACATAATTTCATTTTAATTCTTACCTTTACAATAAGAAGTGTATTCAGGATCGAGCTTTTGACAATCCTGGTGGATCTGTTGAACAGTTAATTGCAGAGCAAAACTGGGAAAGATTTTGTTATTTTGCTGTTAATGCTATTTTGTGTGTTGTTAGAGAATTCTATGCAAACGTGTCCTAGACTGAGACATAATATGTGTTAGTTAGAGGAAAAATGGTTGAATTTTCCCCTCAGCGTATTAATGCATTTTATCATACTTAGGAACCTTTTGTATGTGAATATGAAAATTTTGATACCCGAGAAGCAAATATAAAGGAAGTGATTGCTTTTCTTATAGACAAAAAGGGGAATGGAAAGTGAGTCAAAAACAGATGATCAACTTCCCTGCTTCCAAGTTAAATGTTGCATATAAAGTTTGACACTATTTCATCTCTACAAGACTGTTACCTTCTTATCACCATAGTGATGTTACAAGAGATAAAGCAATTCTGAATTATTGTATTCAGAATATGAAGAAAATTGATATTGGAGCTATTGTATTCAAGAACATTGAGTCTATTGCTAGAGGAGAGACCACTGAAGGATTAGGACATCCTGCCCTAGTTCATGCCCTGTGTGTACAGTCTGGAGTAGATTTCAACAGTTCTGAAGAGGTGACTATACCACTGAGACTCATTACCAAGACAATTATTCGTACTTATGAGTCTCATGTGGGAGCACGAGTTGAGAGTAGGAGTACTGATATTCCTACTACAAGCTACGACATTCCATCAACGTCTGAGCCCCCTACATTGTCCGATATTATGGAGCAGTTGAGATTACAGAGTGCTAGTATGGATAGACTCCATGGTAGGATGGATTTGTTTGAGGCTAGAAGTGATGTGAATGAAGATTATATGAGAAGAAGAGTTGAGTTTGATATTGCCTATCATGACGCCCAGGTCAGATTCATGAGGAGGGAGACAGATGTGATATTCCTACATGCCCCAGCTATACACCGTATAGACCTTGTCCTGCTGAACCTGCTGATGGAGCTGGTGATGAAGATTGGTAGTTTGTTTATTTTTGTTTATGTTTTCTTTTTATGTGTTTTTTTGTGATGTAGTAGTTATTTATTTTCCATGTGATGTGTAAACCTGTTGATGTACTATAATGTTGTAATGAAAAGTTGAAATTGTTAAATGAAATGTGTAGTACTGTGATAATTTGTTTAGTAGTTGTGGTGTTTTGATGGATGTTTAGATGCTTAAAGTTGATATCTCTTTACCCTGCAAATGTTTAACATTTTTATATCATTGCTACTAACTGTTTCATATCTGTTAGCTGTAAATTTTGACTAATATCAGATAGCTTTTGAAGATTTTGAGATCCTGACCCAAAAATGTTAGTTTCTTTTACTCTTTACTGTTTCAAATTTATTGAAAAATTTATGTTTGGGGGAGGGTAGAAAAATATTAACTCTTATTTGTTCTCAATTATTATATTTTCAAAAATTATTAGCATAACTTCTGGTAGTTAAACCTCACTTTAGATAACTAAAACTTTTTATTTCAGTTGAATATTATGGAAGGATTGGATGAAAGTTTTTAGTAATCAAGGTTAATTTTATAGGGGTATGATATTTGGTATGAAAGGATTTGATTATAGTTAACTATTTAAAGTAAAGAAAACTGTATTTTTGAAATGTTAAGATACTTAAAGTATTATGTGTTAAGAAGAGATTGTGACTTCATGATGACTAATAAAGCTCATACCTAATTATAAAGTAATAAGGTGTTTCGAGTTTGAAGTATAGAAAGAGGAGAGTGAAGTTCAAAATCATTAAAGGCTATCTTGATATAGTAATCCTCATAAAAACAAGAAAAAGGAAAGGAAAGAAAAGAAGGATTGAAAAACAATCCCAAAAAGAAAAAAAAAGAGAAAAACAAAAAGAAAATAAAAAGAAAGAAAAATATTTATGAGGAGAAGCTTGAGGAGATGCCTAATCAAAAATTGGCTTCACTTGAGTCATCCTAAAGAGAGAACTTGATTTCATTTCTAAATTTATATTTAAAGTATTGGCCTACACTCTGATGAAGTTTGCATGAATTTATTTTTCATATAGTCTTTCAAGGCACTCTTAATGTGACAAATTATGGTTTATCTTGAAATAAATAGAAGACTAGAACCCTTAAACTTGAATGCTGAATATTCTTATATCTGTAGTGTTAACATGAGTTATTGAATTTCTTTCTAAAAGTCTTACCAATATATACTTTTGAATGAAAAATTTTAGTTTCCTGCAGGTGATAAGTACATTGCCTTGAGTTATATATTTATGTAGTAAAAGGATTATTTGAGGACAAGTAATAGTTAAGTTTAGGGGATTTTGATGCATCAAAATATATACTATTTTTGCTATATACTTTTACCCATTTTTGGTGATATTGCACTTTAAAGAAAGATTATTTTCATGATTTGTTGTAGGTATGATGATTTTAGGTGATTGGAGTGAAAAGAAGCAAAAATGAACGAATTCGGAGTGAAAAGGAGCAAAAATGGAGAAACTAGCTTCTGGCGCCGCCGGCACCAGAATAGGTCGACGCCATTTTCCCGAGAGCTCGAGAATTAATCGGGTGATAGAGCGCCGCTGGCACTTGATGTCGGTGCAATTCAAATTTCAAGAGTTCTGGCGACTTTTTAAAGGGATGCTTAATGAAACTCTGGGGAATTAGTTTCTAACATATATGTAACTATTTTTGGATGAAATTAGGGTGGTGGTAGAGTGTGTGTAAGTGGAGGAGAAGTGTGTTTAGAGTTAGGGTTTGGAAGAGAAGAGTGTAGAAGTGAAGATTTGAGAAGAATTCTTCTCTAAGGAGTGAAGGAGAAGGATTAAAATGAGAGATTGCTTCTTCCTTTCCATTTTAAAGAGGGAGTTGACTGTTGCAAAGAAGAGAGAAAAGGATTCAAGGGAACTTCAAGGGATTTTCTTGGGGAAGAGAAAGAGATAAGTTGTATTTTCTATTACGGTTTGTATGACTTTTCTGTTATATATAAAATCTATGTTTTATTGTGTCTTCTCTATGAATTCTGAGTAGTCTCATTTGTCTTTCTTCTTGCATAGAGATGTGATGATGTGGATTAGAAGTGCTTTTAAAGTATTAAAGAAATTGTAATGGTTTTTCATTTTAAACTTAATTTACTTTTCGATCTGGCCAATTGAATTGTTAAAATTTGTTGTTGTACATTAACTCTGAAAGGATTTAGTGTCCTACAATAATAATGAAGAATCCATTCAATGTCCATGGATGAATAGTCTAGTTCATGGGAATTGAGTGCAAATAAATAGGGAAATGTGTTTTGATGGGCTTCAAATTGGAGGTTTCAGGGTGACATGCTGAGATCCCCAATTTGGTCCTAAGATTGGTAACTAAAGTCGAAGGTTAGCCTTTGGGTGATGGGTGAGTGGGAGCTCCGTCGTGACGTACCGGTATCCTCCTAGCCTAGCCTTAGATTTAGTGACTGAACTTAGGATATGTCAATGTTCTTTTCATGCTTAAAGAGGGGGTGCTCTTTTGAGGGTAAAGAAACATTTATGCTCCTATTTGACACAATATAATAAATAATCATTCTATATTATTCACGCATCATATACTCATTACAAGAGGAAAGACACTTTTCATATATATCAAAACCTTTCAAGTACAAAGCTTAGTATGTGTGTGTTAGTTAATTCAGTTTAAAGATATTAAAAGTGATTGTGGTTTGCTTAATTATTACTGTTTTCTGCATCTTGTTAGTAGAAGTAAACTTAAACTTTAATTGCGATTTGAGTATTGGATTTCAGTATTACACTATTTATTGTAAGGAATGTGCCTTCCCTATGGGATCGATAACCAGGACTCCATTAGAGCCATGTATTACTTGATACGATACGTATACCTGCGTTGAAGTTTGGACTTTACAAAGGCATTATAAATATATAAATTGGGTGCATAAGTTCTTGCATAATATAAAGTCCACCCCGCATCAAGTTTTTGGCGCCGTTGCTTAAAAGGTATAAACGGTATCTATTTATAATATAGTAATTGAAAACCTTTACTTTGTAGTGTGTAATTGTGTGTGTTTTTACTTTTTAGATATTTGTGTGATTTTATATGCGTAGTAGTGGATCTATATGTTTAGTACCTTACGATTCAGAGTTAGAGCGTACTATTAGAAAAATTAGAAAACAACAAAAATAAATTGAGAATCCTTGCGAAATGGCGAATAATTAAGATAATCAGAGAAATGATATTGGATATTTTCTAAGACCTTTAAGAGATTATGCTAACCTAACTGCAGATGAAATTCATGTGACTATTCAAAATCCTGATGTTGCTGCTAATTCATTTGAACTTAAACCTGCTATTATCCAAATTGTACAAAATAATCAATTTGGAGGAACACCTAATGAGGATCTCAATTTACATCGCACTAGTTTTTTAGAACTATGTGCTACTTTTAAATATGACAGAGTGTCGAGTGATGCTGTCAGACTTAGATTTTTTCCTTTTTCATTAAGGGATAAAGCTAAGGCGTGGTTAAATTCGTTAGCACTTGGATCTATTAGAACTTGGGGAGAACTTTATCAAAAGTTTCTATCAAAATATATCCCTCCATCAAAGCCTACTAAGCTAAGAAATGATATCACATATTTTGGTTAGTTTGAAGGGGAATCAATATATGAAGCTTGGAAAAGATTTAAAGATCTTCTTAGGAAGTGCCCACATCATGTTTTACCAGACTGGTTAATAATTCAAACATTTTACAATGGATTAGTGGGATCATTGAGATCGATTATAGATGCTGCTGCTGGTGGATCGTTAATGTCAAAACCTTTTGATGAAGCATACACATTAATAGAAGAAATGACTACTAATAATTTTCAATGACCCTCTGAACGAGTAAATCCTAAGAGAGTAGCTAGTTTCTCAAATTTCAGCCCTTTTTAAGAAAATAAATCAGCATGGAATGAATTATTCTCAACCACCCCAAGTGTTAGAGGAAAATTCATTTGGACAGATAATAGAATCTCAAACACCTTACGAGGCTTTGAATGCTATTAATAGACCAAACAATCCTTATTCGAATTATTATAATCTTGGTTGGAAGAATCACCCAAATTTCAACTGGAATAATAACAATGCTAACAATCAAGGAAATAACAATTTTAGACCATCTTATCCTCTTGGATTCAATAGTATCCCGTAATTTAAGGATAAGAAGTTGTCTACTGAAGAAATGATTCTGAATATGGGAAATCAACTACAAGCTCAAGGTGTTGCGATAAAAAATATTGAAAATCAATTGGGGCATAATAAAAAGTTAAGAAATCACCTCCCTCATGACACACGAAGATCAAATCAAAACACTAACAATCCAAACATCTACCAATCAACAATCAAACTGATCAATCCACACTAAAGCAAACACAATACAACACTAACGATCATGAATCTCAAGCATATTAAACCAAAGCACACTGATAATTATGGGTTGCCTCCCACAAAGCGGTTGTTCTAACGTGGTCAGCCCGACAAATGATTCCTCCTAGATCAAAATTTCAATTAAGTAATCATAGATCAGTCACCCAATCTTTTTCAGATCCAAGGATTCCTACAAAATCCTTAAATTGTAATTTTTCATTTAGCTCTTCCTTTTTAAATTGATTCATATCATTATTACGCATATTTCTTTCTAGATCCAATATTCTTATATTGATTTTCTCAATCTGCATATTGACCAGAGAAAAATGTATTGAGAAATTCATACTAATATTACATTAACTTTTGATGAAATTGCACTTTAAAGAAATGTATTTTCTATGTTTTATTGCAGGTATGAAGATTTATAAGTAATGGAGCAAAAAGATGGAAAAAGGAGTGAATCTGGAACGAAAAAGACTAAAAGAGATAAAAATTGAACCAGCCCACCGACGGCGAGGAATAGGCCGCCGACGGCGAGGAATAAGCCACCGACGGCGTGTTTTTCCCCAGAGCATTTGAATATATTATAAAGGAGCCCGCCGACGGCGAGATCGAGCCCGCTGACAGTGAGCTTGAGCAGTTGGCCTACGTTCTAGAAGCCCGCTGACGGCGCCAACGAGCCCGCCGGCGGCGAGAAGGTCAGTTAAAGCAAGATACATTGAATCTGGACGCTTTTTGAAGAAGTGCTTAAGCAACCATTGGAAATCTTTCTTCCTCTTTAAATAGAGACGATTTTAAGTCGAATGTGTGTCTTCAGTGTGTCTTCTGTATGTCTTCTTTGTGTCCTTTTTATATCCTTGGTGTGTCATTTTTAAGTGTTTTATTAGTGTATTTAGTGTGTGAGTGTGTTCTAGAGAGTATATTAGTGAGTTTAATTGAGTGTGTTGTACAAGAAGTAAGAGTCAGAAGAACTTCAGGGAATCTGCTTGGGGAGAAAATTCGAGATAAATTTTGTTTGTTGTTATATAATTTTAATTTTATAAGAAATCTAAGTTTTATGTTATTCTTCCTATGCATTCTGAGTAGTTATCTCTGTTTTTCTCCTTGTTTTTTAGATTTTGTGAAATGAAAAATTAAATTAGTTATGCCTAAAATATTAAATAAAAATTGTGATAATCTTTTACTTGAATCTTAATTTACTTTCAAATTGGCTAATTGAATGTTAAAATATGTTGATTTCACAACTAAAGTAAAGATTACATCCAAGATTCAAGGAAAGCAAAAGCTTTGAAAAGAGGGTGCAAATAAATAGGTAAATATTATTTATCGGGCATAGAATTGGATATTTTAGAGTGACAGACTAAAATCTTCAATTCGGTCCTATCATTTGGGTGCTGAAGTGTAGATGTTAACCCTCAGGTGAGGGGAACGTGGGAGCTCCAAAGTGAGAGCCGGTATCTTCCCAGCTTAGCCGCGATTCAGTAACCTAGCATAAGATTAGTCAATATTCTTTATGCATGGACCAAAGGGTAAAGAATAGGAATGCTCCTATTTGGCACAATATAATTCTAACTAATTTGATTATCCTTTCACTTAATTCTCTTAAACAAGGGGAGAGATACTTTTCTAAATTGCAATATTCCATTTAAAAATTAGTAATAGAGCTTAGTGTAAGTGTTATTTATTTTCGAATACTAGATAATAATTGCATCTGCTAAAAATTAGTTCATAATCTCTAACTTCTTTGTGGGATCGATATCTAGGACTCAATTAGAGCCCTGTTTTACTTGAACGATACATATACTTGTGTTGATAAATGGGGTAATTTTATTATTATTGAATATTATTTTTATATTGGTTAAACATTTATATAGTTATACACTTCCGCCCCGAACCTGTCAAGTTTTTGGCGCCGTTGCCAGGGAAGTAAAGTAATTATTAAGGTAATTAATAAAGAATTATTAAAATAATTACTATAGTAACGGACTATTTAAAATTTACTTAAGTTTTGTATGTGTAAATTTGAAACCGAAAATTTAATACCTTACGATTTAGAATTAGAACGCACTATTAAAAAAAATTAGAAAATAGAAAAGAGAAATTATAAATTTAAATCAAATGACAAATAATCCATCAATTAAAAATACAAATCAACCGAGACCTTTAAGAGATTACGCAAACCCTACATTAGATGAAATTCACTTAACTATTCAAAACCCTGATGTAGCGGCTAATTCATTTGAGCTTAAACCTACAATTATCCAAATGGTACAGAATAATCAATTTAGTGGTTCACCAAACAAAGATCCTAATTTACATCTCGCTAGTTTTTTAGAACTTTGTGCTACTTTTAAATATGATGGAGTATCTAATGATGCTGTTAGACTTAGGCTTTTTTCTTTTTTCTTTAAGGGATAAGGCTAAGATGTGGTTAAATTTGTTAGCACCTGGATCTATTAGAACTTGTGGAGAATTATCAAAAAAAATTTCTATCCAAATACTTTCCTCCTTCAAAAACTGCAAAGCTTAAAAATGATATAACCTCTTTTAGTCAGATTGACGGAGAATCGATATACGAAGCTTGGGAGAGATTTAAAGATCTTCTTAGGAAATGCCCACATCATGTGTTACCAGATTGGTTAATCATTCAAATTTTTTATAATGGATTAGTAGGTTAAAACCATTTGATGAGGCTTATTCATTAATTGAAAAAATGACTACCAACAATTTTCAATGGCCTTCTGAAAGGTTAAATCCTTAAACAATAGCTAGTATCCATGATTTTGATGCAATATCTATGTTAGTTTCTCAGATTGCTGCTATATCTAAGAAATTCGATCATTTCAGAATGAATTATTCTCCTACTATAATAGAAGAAAATTCATCTGGACAATTTGTGGATACTCAACCTTCTTATGAAACTTTAAATGCTATTAATAATAGACCAAATAATCCTTATGCAAATTATTACAACCCTGGTTGGAAAAATAATCCAAATTTTAATTGGAATAACAATTCTAATAATCAACAATGGATGAACAACTCAGTAAACCCATTAGGAAATTCATCTAACCAAGGAAATTCTAATTATAAACCTTCTTATCCACCTAGATTTAATAATAACTCTCAATTTAAGGAAAAGAAGTTATCTATGGAAGAATTGATATTAAATATGGGTCAGCATTTCCAGAATCAAGGAAATCAGCTACAAATTCAAGGAACCAATTACAAAATCAAGGAACTGCAATTAAAAATATTGAAACTCAACTTGGACATATCGCTACTGCGCTTAATAATAGAATTCCTGAAACTTTTCCTAGTAATGTGGAAATAAATCCTAAAGACCAAGGAAAAGAACAAATTAAAGCGATACAGTTACGAAGTGGAAAAGAATTAGAAATAAGAGTACAAAAAGAAATAGAAATTGAAAAAGAGAAAGTGGAAACTGAAAAATAAAAGGATCAGTAAGATCAAGATTTAGAATATCCACTAATACCTATGAAAAGTTCTGTAAAAAAACCACCACCACCATTTCCTCAGCGATTAAAGTAACATAAAAAGGATAAGCAATTTTCTAAATTCCTTGAAATGCTGAAGAAATTAATGGTGAACATTCCCTTTGTAGAAGCATTAGTACAAATACCCAATTATATGAAATTTATGAAAGATATTTTAAACAAGAAGAGAAAGTTCACAGACAATGAAACTGTTGCACTCAGCGAAGAGTGTAGTGCGATTAATCGAAAAAGCTTCTCGAGAAATTAAAAGATCTCGGTAGTTTCACTATACCTTGTGCTTATTGGAGAAAAATTTTATGGAAAAGCTTTATGTGACTTAGGAGCCAGCATTAATCTTATGCCTCTATCAATTTTTAAAAGATTAGGATTGGGAAAAGTCTCACCTACTTCAGTAACTCTTCAGTTAGTTGATCGTTCAGTGACTTATCCTAAAGGAGTTATTGAAGATGTGTTAGTAAAAGTGGATAAATTTATCTTTGCTGTGGATTTTATTGTTTTATATATGGAGGAAGATAAAGAAATACCCATAATTTTAGGAAGACCCTTTTTAGCTACTGGAAGAGCTATGATTGATGTTCAAAAAAGAGAATTAACTATGAGAGTAAACGATCAAGAAGTAACTTTCAACATAGCAAAATCAATGAAATATCCTGCTATTGAAAAAGATGATGAATGTTTTCGAATGGAAATTCTTGAACATCTGCGAAATAAACATTTTAAAGAATACTTTGAAGATAAACAAGAAATAGAAAATACAGAATTATTTAAAGAAGCAGAAAATGAAGAATTAGATTATATACAGAAAGATTTGAGATGTTGGATATTACAAAAAATGCTGAAAAGAATATAGTTCTGTCGATTATGAAACCTCCTGAACTTGAGTTAAAAGTTTTACCTACTCATTTGAAGTATGCATTTTTGGGAAATTCTTAACTTTACCGGTCATTATATCGGCAGAGTTAAACGAATTACAAGAGAAAAAACTTCTGGATACACTAAAAAAGTATAAGAAAGCTTTTGGTTAGACCTTAACAGATATTAAAGGAATTAGTCCTTCAATCTGTATGCACATAATTATTTTGGATAATGAACATAAACCAAGTGTTGATCCCCAAAGGAGATTAAACCCGATGATGAAAGATATAGTCAAGAAAGAAATATTAAAATGGTTAGACAATGGTATTATATATCCTATTTCAGACAGTACTTGGGTAAGCCCAATTCATGTGTTCCTAAGAAAGGAGGAGTGATTGTTGAAGCTAATGAAAATAATGATTTAATACCTATCAGACAAGTTACTGGATGGCGTATATGTATTGATTATAGAAAATTAAATGCAGCCACCAGGAAAGATCACTTCTCTTTACCATTCCTAGACCAAGTGTTGGATAGACTTGCAGGGCACAAATACTTTTGTTTTTTAGACGAAAATACTGGCTACCATCAAATTCCTATTGCTCCTGAGGATCAAGAGAAAACTACATTTACTAGTTTTTATGGAACATTTGCTTTTCGAAGGATGCCTTTTGGACTATGTAATGCACCTGCAACATTCCAGAGATGTATGATGTCTATATTTAGTAAATTAATTGATGATGGAATAGAAGTATTTATGGATGATTTCACTGTGTTTGGAACATCATTTGACGCATGCTTGGATCATCTTGAAAAAGTCTTGGA
Source organism: Papilionanthe hookeriana x Papilionanthe teres (assembly GCA_022702705.1). Classification (NCBI taxonomy): domain Eukaryota; kingdom Viridiplantae; phylum Streptophyta; class Magnoliopsida; order Asparagales; family Orchidaceae; genus Papilionanthe; species Papilionanthe hookeriana x Papilionanthe teres. The sequence continues at coordinate 32,303,034 of CM040430.1, read as the reverse complement.
GCTATGTGAAAAAACTAATTTGGTTCTAAATTGGGCGAAATGTCAATTTATGGTTGCAGGAGGAATTGTATTAGGGCATAAAATTTCGGAAAATGACATGGAAGTAGACCCTGCAAAAATTCAAGTTATAGCTAAATTACCACCTCCTACTACAGTAAGAGGAGTAAGAAGTTTTCTTAGACATGCTGGATTTTACAGACGCTACATAAAAGATTTTTCAAAATTTACCAAACCTCTATGCCAACTTTTAGAAAAGGACGAGAAATTTGAATTCACTAAAGAATGCTTAAATGCTTTTGAATCATTAAAAAATAAATTAATCACATCACCTATATAAGTTTCACCTGATTATGAGAAACCATTTGAACTTATGTGTGATGCTAGTGATTATGCAATAGGAGCTGTTCTTGGACAAAGATATGATAAAATTTTTAAAGTCATATACTATGCTAGTAAAACTCTTAATAATACTGAAATTAACTATACAGTTACAGAAAAAGAATTATTAGCAATTGTATATGCTTTTGATAAATTTAGATCTTATTTAATTGGAACTAAATGCATTGTGCATACTGATCACTCTGCTATTAAATATTTAATGCAAAAAAAGGATACCAAACCAAAATTAATTAGATGGATCTTACTGATGCAAGAATTTAATTTTGAAGTAATTAATAGAAAGGGAACAGATAATCAAATTGCAGATCATTTGTCAAGATTAGAATATTGTGAATTATCTGACACTGACAATGAAATTACAGATAATTTCCCTGATGAACAACTTTATAATATAAATGAGTGGAAAATACCTTGGTATACTGATATAGTTAATTATATTGTAAGTGATATTTTACCACCCATGCTAACTCTGCAACAATAGAAAAAATTCATTCATAATGCTAAAACGTATTTTTGGGATGAACCATAATTATATAAGCAATTGAAGGATCTAATTATTAGAAGATGTGTGTCTTATGAAGAAACTGAACAAATTATTCAAAAATGTCACGATTCTAAATTTGGAGGATATTTCGGGACTGATAAAGCTGTAAATAAAATTTTACAATATGGATTTTATTGGCCTAATCTATTTAGAGATGTTTATAGATATATCAAAACTTGTGATAAATGTCAAAGAGTAGGTAATATATCTAGAAGAAATGAAATGCCTCTAAATTTGATATTATAAGTTGAAATTTTTGATGTTTGGGGATTAGATTTCATGGGACCATTTATTCCTTCATTTGGAAACTCTTATATATTAGTTATTGTTGATTATGTTTCTAAATGGATTGAAGCACATGTCTTACCTCGTTGTGATGCTAAGAGTGTTTCAAAATTTTTAATGAAAAATATTTTCACAAGATACGGAATGCCAAGAGTCATTATCACTAACGGAGGATCCCATTTTAGGAGTAAATATATTCACAGATTGGCAGAAAAGTTTAATATTATTCATAAAATATTGGCTGCTTATCATCCACAGACCAGTGGATTAGCTGAAGTTTCCAATCGAGAAATTAAACAAATTTTAGAAAAGAATGTAAACCCTTGTAGATTAGATTGGTCCACAAGACTAGACACTGCATTATGGGCATACAGATTTGCTTACAGAACTCTAATTGGAATGATTCCTTACAGAATTATTTATGGAAAGACTTTCCACTTACCAGTTGAATTAGAGCATAAAGCTTATTGGGCAATTAAAGAATTTAATTATAATTTGAAAGATGCTGGTGAGAAGAGATTGTTGCAGATGAATGAATTAGAGAAATTAAAGAATGAATCCTATAATAATGATAGAATTTATAAAGAGAAAATGAAGATATGGCATGATCGGAAGATTAACCAAAAGAATTTTGAACCAGGACAAGAAGTATTGTTGTACAATACAAGGCTGAAATTATTTCCTGGGAAATTGAAATCTCGATGGTTAGGACCTTTCACTATAACTCAAGTATTTACATACGGAGCTATTGAAATTGAAGATCCAAAGACTGGAAACAGATTTAAAGTAAATGGACACAGATTAAAACCATATTTTGAGGGTAAAAGACTAAATTTTAAAGAGGTTTTAATGCTCAGTCAACCTGATTAACACTCTGAATAGGTCGGGCTGACGACGTTAAACCAAGCGCTTTATGGGAGGCAACCCATAGTTATCTTTATTTACGTACAATGATTATATATCTGTTTAATTTATTATTAGTTTGTACTTCTACTACTCAAATTTACCCTTATAATCATCAAGATATTGGATCCATAGAAAAATTTGGAAAGCATTCGGACCAGAGCAAAACTGGGCATAATTTGCCTTAGCCGCCGACGGTGAGTTTTGCCCACCAAATTCAGTTTATATTTTTTTAAGAATCCCGTCGACGACGAGATCGTTGCCGCCAACAGCGAGATCGGTGAATGAACGGTTTATGGAGTTATTTTGACGGTTTATGGCGATTCTAAGTGTTTTAACTCTTTAAAAACTCCTAGAACTCGAATTTTAAACTATCTACATCCTAAAAACGATTTGAAACTCCACCAAAACTCATCATTATGGCATCCAATCACCTTGAAATCCCTAGATCTCGAGTGTTCAATCGAAGAAAATTTATCAGTTGTGAGGCTCAACGAATCTTCAATAAGGTATTGATGAAAAAGAGATTGATTAAAGAACGAGTATTCGCGAATAGAGGAGTGGAGAATTCGACAGCACCTATCGAGGAGATGATTGCGCGATGACGTTGTGAAGTATTGTGTTATACCACTTCTGCAGTAGCCTTACTTGTTGTAAAAGAATTCTATTCCAATCTACACGGAATCAATAATGGAGTTGCCTATGTGCTAGGCAGATGGGTAACTTTCACTCCTTCTAGAATTAATGAGTTATATTCAATTGAGAATTCACCTGTTTGCCACTACTCCAACTTTGTCCCTACAAGGAATAATATGAATGAGATCTATCGTTATTTGACTGATGAGGCGGAAGATTGGGAAACAAGAGGAGACGGGTATGCTAGTTTTCCTGCATCACTTCTAAACCCCATTTCTAAACACTGGCACTTCTTTATTTCTTCAAAACTATTACCCACTATGAGGGTCAATAAAGTTTCTAAGGAGTGTGCAATTCTGAATTATTGTATTCAAGCGGGACTACCTATTGATGTTGGTTCGATTATTGTGAAGTCTGCTTTAGGCCTGATTGTTCATGGATCAATTTATGGGCTTAAACATCCTTCTACAATTTTTGCACTATGCAGTCAGTACCAAGTTTCATATGAAGCATGGGAGAAGGTACTTCTGCCTTGAAAACCTTTAAATCCAACTGATATGTTTCCTACACTGGATGATGATAACGATGGAGCCATTATTGTGGATCAAACATCTCAGAGTTCTTTTTTAATCAGGCCCTTGACTGATAAAATTGATCTGATCTTATAAAAACTCAAAGGACTGGAAAAAGAGGTACAAAACGTGATGACTTCAATTAATAACATCTCTAATTTATTTGATCATATTGACTGGAGGATGAAAGAACACTTTGATCATTCTGGACATCTTGAGGCTAGTTTCATACGGCTTATGAGAAAGAAAGGATGGATAGAAGAAGATTCTACTGAAGAGTTTCCTTACAGACCCTTCTACAATCTATTCGTTCATTTACGTTCTATCGGTGATATCAGAGAATAGTTTAGCGTTGATCCTGACGAGTAGAAGATGTTTGTATTTGTTTATGTGTTGTGTTAGTTTGAATTTTATTTTATGTAATCTGCACTTTTGATATTTTCGATTTTGATATTTGATCTCAGTATATATGAGATTATGCATTGTTTGTTTGTTTTCAGCGTTTTGAGTATTGTGGTTTGGATTGCGACGCTGAATTTGACATATTAAGGTTGAGAAAATACCTTGTTAGTAATGTGGTGTACGAATATTGTAAACACTTGGATTTTATATAAAATTTGTGATATTTTAGGTTGTGTGAATTTAATTGAGTTAAAGTAGTATCTAATCACGATGAAAATATATTTAATCGATTGATCGGACGTTAACGAGGTTTAAAATGAATTATAAAATTATAAAATATTAAAAAATTTTAATTTCTGAAAATAGCCCGCCAACAGCGAGATTGACGCTGCCGACGGTGACTTTTTCTCGGGACTTTAACCTATTTGAATTAATTAGCCCGCCGACGGTGAGATTTTGCCCGCTGATGGCGAGGTTTCGAAAAATACCTTTATTTGACCGATCAACCGACACTATTCATCGTCCCTTCCTCAAAACTTCAAAAAAACCGACCTAGGGCTTGAGAGATCTTGGATTTGGGGCAGTTTCAGCTCATTTTGACATCATATTTCATCTTCCCTTGGTAAGAGCTTCACTCCCATGCAAAAATTTTTGACTTTCACCATGTATTTCTTCCACATTTGGGAATTTTGGAAAAATTGAATTATGAAGAAAATAGTTGGAAGAAATTCTTGTAATTCATTTTAGATTACTTTAAGTCACCTTTGGAAGCCATTCTAGTGTTATTTTGGGATTTAGTTGAGATTTTTGTAAATTTGATAGATCGAGAAACGACTCCACGACAAAAGAGGCGACTAGATTTTGATGAGACAAAATTTGTGAATGATAAGGCTCAGTCAAGATACAACTTTAGTATCAAAGCGAGAAAATGCATCCAAGATAAAGTTTTCAAGAATCCGGGGGGAGAAGTAGAACAGACGATCAAAGAGAGAAGATGGGAAAATTTTTGTTATACGACGAACAGAGCTGCAGTTGAAGTCGTAAAGAAGTTTTATGGCAATTTGACCTAAATAGAGGATGGACCTATAAAGGTTAAAGGATTTTTAGTTGATTTTAATGCTGCACGTATTAATTCTTTCTACGAAGTACAAGATCTTCATACCAGCGAATAGATACATTTGGAATAATGGAAGGACAGCTGGAGAAGCTGATTAACTTTCTCACTGATGGGAAAGGGACTTGGAAAATAAAGCAGCGTGAACAGATAAATTTTTCTCTTTATATGATGAATGCCATAGCTAAAGCATGACATTATTTCATTTGTTCTACTCTGCTACCTACCTACCACCACAGTGAAGTGTCGAGAGATAGAGTGTTTCTGATTTTCTGTATTCAAAACAATAAAAGCATTAATGTGGGGAATATAATTTATAAGAATATTTTGGCCACGACAAAGAGTGAATCAAGTGGAGGACTAGGACATCCTGGCCTCATTTATGCACTTTGCCAAATATCTGGAGTGGAAGCTAGAGATGATGAAGAATGGGTTTACCCTATGAAACCCATTAGTAAAGCTAATTTGAAGACATACGAATCCCATGAAGAATGGAGATCTGGGAGTAGGAGTAAAGCACCTTCTACTAGTAGAGATATCCCCTCTACTAGTTATGACCCTCCTGCCTCTAGCTCCCATACCCTTTATGATTTGATGAATGAGATGACCCTGCAGCGGAAGAGTTTTGAAAAGTTAGATGAAAGATTTGAGAGAATAGATCAGAGGATTGAAGGATTAGAGCGGAGACATGATCATGATAGTGAGTATCTTCAGCGGCATTCAAATTTCTAGATTGCCTATTACGATGCTCAGGCCAGACACTATAGAGGTGAGCCTGATGTTACTTTTCCTGAATGCCCCCGATATACTCGTTATCAGCCCAATCCACCTGCTGACCAGGGATATGAAGACATAGTATGAGATTTTGATGTTTGATCTTAAATTTGATGATTGTGAGGTATGTGTATTTTTGTTGTAGTATTTTTTTTTATTCTGTTATTTGTATATTGTGTATTGTATTATTTTCTGAATTGTGTATTTTGTTTGTAGTTTGTATTTCATTTCTGGATGGATTGTGATGCATAAATTATAATTGTAATTGTAATTGTGGACTCTAAGATAAAATAGTAGATTGTTTGTTATTGTGTTGTGAAATGCAAATGCCATTTGGTATTGTACTGTGTAGTGTAATCAATTGTGGTTGTTAAATGTTTAATTTATGTAGTTATTTCAAAATTTCATTACCCCAGCAAATTCTCAAATCTATTATATGTGTAAAATGTTCCTAATATTACAGGTCAGTTGAAGTTAAAAATTTTTTAGAAGAACCTGCAAAATTTTAGAAAGATGAAAATGCATAAAGTGCAAAGGTATGATTTATATTTAGAATTTTTCTTTCCACCTGTATTATTTCTATTATTAAAAATTTTAAGTTTGGGGGGAGAAAAATATTAACTGTTATGTGTTCTCAATTAAAAATATTTTCAAAATTTATAAATATGATTTTTGTGATAAAACTTAATTCAGTTAACCATATTTAGATTTTATTTAAATATTGTAGAAGATTCAAAGAAATATTTTTGGTAATGAAAATTAATTTTGTAGGTTAAGATATTTAGTATAACAAGATAAGACTATAGTTAACTATTTTAAGTAAAGAAAACTATATTTTGAAATATTAAAAATCTTAGGAATTTAGTTGAGAAAGAAAAGATTGGGGCTCAATGATGTAAAGACTATGAATTACATATAAGGTAAAGGAATGCTTTAAGTTTCATATTTTGGAAAAGAACAGTGAAGTTTAAAATTATTAACAGGCTATCCAGATATAGTAATCCTCACTTGAAAATGAAAAAGAGAGGATTGAAAAAAAATAATTCCTGAAAAGAAAAGAAATATATATATATATATATATATATATATATATATATATATATATATATATATATATATATATATATATATATGATTGAAAAGCAATCCAAATGAAAAGAAAAGAAAAAGTAAGTGAGAAGAAGCTTGAGGAGATGTCTTATCAAAAATTGGCTTCACTTGGATTAACTTAAAGGGAAAACTAAATACATTTCTGAACTTATATTTATGAACTAGTTTCTTTACTAGTAGTGTTCTCATGAATTTCTTATCATTTGAATATTCTAAGTGAATTGATATTGCAACATATAGTCATTCTTGAAATGAATAGAAGACTAGAATTCTTAGACTTGATGATTAGATAGCCTTACATCTACAGAGGTAATATAAATACTTGAAAATCTTTCTAAGAAATCTCACTATGATATTTATATAAATCAAAATTATAGTATTTTTGAATTAAAACTTTACCATAATGAATCATAACTTTTATGTAGTACTAAAAATTACTTGAGGACAAATAATAGTTAAGTTTGGGAGATTTTGACCAACTGAAAAAATGTTGAGATTTTCATGCCTATTTTATATTGATTTTGATGATATTGCACTTTAAGGAAAGGTATTTTTGATGTTTTGTTGCAGGTATGTTGATTTATGGACATTGGAGCAAAAAGATGTAAAAATGAGCGAATTTGGAGCAAAAAAAACCAAAATATGAAGATTTGACCTAGGGCGCCGACAGTGAGATCGACGTCGCCGACGACGGATTTTTCCCGAGTGTTCAGAAAATAAATTACAAAGAAGGTCACCGACGGTGAGCTCGACTCCGTCGACAACGAGCATTAACAGAGAATGTCCAAAACCTAGTATTCTAGAAGGCCGCCGACGGCGAGATCGAGGCCGCCGACGGCGAGTATGTCGGTTCTCTCACGAGGTGCATTTAATATAGATGATTTTTGAAGGGATGCTTGGGCAACTCTTGGAAACTCTTTAACTACTTTAAAAGAAACAATTTTAGGCCAAAAAAGGGTGTCCAAGGGCGTCCGTGAGTGTCTGTTATGCTTTAGGTGCCCTAAGAGTTATAGGGAGTGAGTTAAATTAGTGTTATTTGTGAGGAATTCTTAGAGAGATTGTAAGTGTGGTAGGAAAGTGAGATATTTCTTCCTCCTTGCCGCTCCGAAGGAGAATTGTGTGTGCTGTAAAGAAAAGAAGAGATTCAGAGGAACTTCAAGAAGTTTGCTTGGGGAGGAATTCGAGATAAGTTGTATTTACTTATTGTAGTTTGTATAACGTTGCTTTTATATGTGAAATCCAAGTTTTGTCGTATCATTTCCATGTTCTGATTAGTTTCTTTGTTTTTCTCCTTATTTTGAGATATTTTGGGAAATGGTGATTTGAATTAGTTGTGCCAAGAGAATGTTAAAGAAGATGTGATAATTTTTTCACTTCAATCTTAATTTACTTTCAATCTGGCCAGTTGATTTGTCAAAATATGTTGATTTTTACAACAAAAGTGAAGATTACATCCAAGATTCAGGGAGGTCAAAGTCCTTGAAAGTAGGGTGCAAATAAATAGGGAATTATTATTTATCGGGCATAGAATTGGAGATTTTAGAGTGACAGAATAAAATCCTCAATTTGGTCCTATCGTTTGGGTGTTGAAGTGTAGATGTTAGCCCACAGGTGAGGGGAATGTGGGAGCTTCGAAGTGAGAGCCGGTATCCTCCCGAGCCTCAGCCGAGATTCAGTAACCAAGCATAGGATTAGTCAATGTTCTTTATGCCTGGACCAAAGGGTAAAGAATAGGTATGCTCCTATTTGGCACAACACAGTTTTTAAACTAATTCAATTTATCCATTCACTTAAATTTCTTAACAAGGAGAAGGATGCTTGCTTATATATTGATCCTCACTTTATTAGTTAAATTAGTTAATTGTTAGTAGAATTAGTTTATTAAAATTACATCTTATTTACAATTGCATATTAGTGAAAAATAGGCAATTTGAACTACAAGATTGTGATTCTGTATTGGTTTCTAAAATCCTAGTCCGTAGCCTTTGAAATATTCCCCATGGGATCGATATCCAGGACTACATTAGAGTCATGTATTACTTGAGCGATACGTATACTAGCATTGATAAGAGTAACTCTGCGATTATTGAATATTTTTATACACTTCTATATCAAATTCTTGCAATATTAAGCTTACGCAAAGTGTGCGGAGTGGTTCAAACCTCATACCTCGCTTCCCCGTGGGATCGATAAATGGGACTCCATTAGAGCCCTGTATTACTTGATATGATACGTATACTTGTGTTGGATCATTGTGACTTTATAAAAATTAATATATATTTACTGTTCATAAATCCTTGCATAAAAAAAGGTTGCATCAGCTATCATCAAATTCTTTTTTCTCCTAAGGATCAAGAAAAGACAACATTTACTAGTCCTTATGGTACTTTTGATTTTCATTAAATGTCCTTTGGTTTATGTAACACCTATAACATTTCAAAGATGTATGATGTCAATTTTTAGTGATTTAATTGAAAAAGGAATATAAGTTTTTATGGATGATTTTTCTGTGTTTGGAACTTCATTTGAATCGTCTAAATCATTTAGAGGAAATGTACTTGGGCATAAAATTTATGAAAATGACATGGAAGTAGATCCTACAAAAAATCAAGTCATAGCTAAATTACCTCTTCTTACTACTGTGAGAGGGGTTAGAAGTTTATTAGGACATGCTGATTTTTACATGCGGTATATAAAATATTATTCAAACTTACTAAGTCTCTATGCCAACTTTTGGAAAAAGATACAAAATTTGATTTTAATCAAGAGTGCCTTAAGACATTTGAATTATTAATAAAAAATTAATCACTGCCCCTATAATAGTTTCACCTAAGTGGAAGAAACCATTCGAGCTAATGTGTGATGTAAGTGATTATGCAATTGGAGTTATTTTAGGGCAAAGATATGACAAAATTTTTAAAGTTATATATTATGCTAGTAAAACTTTAAATGACGCTCAAATTAATTATATCACTACTAAAAAAGAGTTATTAATAATTGTTTATGCTTTTGATAAGTTTAGGTCACATTTGATTGGAGCTAAATGTGTTGTGCATACAAAACACTCTATTAGAAAATATTTGATACAAAAAAAAGATACGAAACTAAAATTAATTAGATGGGTACTTCTGATGCAAGAATTTGATTTTGTGGTAGTAGATAGGAATGAGACTGATAATCAAATAGCTGATCATTTATCTAATCTGAAACAAGAAGAAATATTTGATCTTGAAAGAGAAATTGATGAAACTTTTCTTGATGAACAACTATATATTGTTAAAGAATGGGAAATGCCATGGTATGACCCATATTTGTAAATGTAAAGATTTAGTAATTTGGAGATGTGTGCATATAAATTGAAGAAATCATTAAAAAATGTCATGATTATGAATTTGGGGGTCATTTCAGAATTAATAGAACTGCAAATTAAATTTTACAATCTGTATTTTATTAGTCAACTCTATTTAGAGATTTTAATATATATATATATGTATATATATATATATATATATATATATATATATATATATATGTGTGTGTGTGTGTGTGTGTGTGTGTGTGTGTGTGTGTGTGTGTGCTCGATATTAGCGAGTAGGTAATATTTCAAAAAAAATTAAATGCCCCTAAATTTTACGTTGGAAGTTGAAATTTTTGATGTTTGGGGATTGAATTTTATGGGACCATTTAGACGTTCATTTGAAAATTTATATATATTAATTGTAGTACTATGTATCAGAATGGATTGAAACATTGACTTTACCTCGATGTGATGGTCGAAGTGTAATCAGAAATATTTTACATGATATGGAATGTCGAGATTAATCATTACTGATGAATGATCTCATTTTAGAAATAAAATAATTAAAAAATTGGTTGAAAGGTATGATATTATACATATGATCTCACTGCTTATTATCCTCATACTAATGGTCTATAATAAATATCTAATCGTGAATATAAAAGAATTTTGGAAAAAATTGTAAATTCTAATAAAATAGATTGGTCTACTAGATTAGATATTGCATTATAGGCTTACATGATAGCTTATACAACCCATATAGGAATGTCCCCATAAAAATTATTTTTGGGAAGACTTGTCACTTACCAATAGAATTGGAGTATAAAATTTATTGGGTTATTAAGGAGTTTAATTTTAATTTAAAAGATGCTAGTGTGAAAAGATTGTTGCAACTAAATGAGTTTAAGGAAATTAGGAATGAATCTTATGATAATGTTATGATATATAAAGAGAAATGAAAATTGGCATGATCGGAAGATAATGAAAAAAAAAATTGAGTCTGGATAGGAAATTTTACTATATAATATATGACTGAAATTATTCCTTGGAAAACTTAAGTCTAGGTGGTCAGGGTCATTCACTGTTGTAAAAGTTTACCCTTATGGAGTTTTTAATATTGAAGATCCAAAAATTGGAAAGATATTTAAAGTAAATGAGCACAGACTGAAATCATATTTTGATGGTCAAAGGAAAAATTTTAAAGAGATTTTAATGTTGGGTCACCTAGAGTAAAGACTGGGAATGTCGGGCTGACGACATTAAACCAAGCGCTTTATGGGGGCAACCCATAGTTATCTTTGTTAAAGATGTGAATCTGTTTATATAAGTAATATTATATATATTTATATTTAAGCTTTCTTTATGAATTTTGTGCACTAGGGAGACTTATATATTAAGAAAATTTATTAAAACATCTTTAATTATTGAATTATATAGAAGATTTGAGAGTTATTTATACCATAATAAAAATGGTGCAGAATTTTGTTCTGGCACTAGAGGCACCAAAATTGGCACCCGAGGCGCCAGACTACAGAGAACTAACGCCAAAATTCGGCGCCAGAGGCACCATAGTTGCCAAGGCGATTTGGAAGAATATAAAGGTGGGTTTGGATGAATTTTCTTCCTTGTAGCTCCCAAAATCTGTATTTCGGACTTATTTAAGTCAGTAAATGAAAGAGAACTCACCATTTTTGAATCCCATGGCTTCCAACTCTATAGATACTTCTAGATATGAAATTTTTAATAGAAGAAAGTTCATTAGTTTCGATGCATAAAAATTATATGATAAGATTCTCATGATGAAGAGATTGATCAAGGAGAGAGGCTTCGTGAATCGAGGATTTCACACATCAAGTACTCATGTGGAGGAGATTATTGTGTAGAGAAGCTGAGAAGTGCTATGCTATACCACTGCTGTAGTAGTAGTTCCAGTGGTAAAAGACTTTTATGCTAATCTTCATGGAATTAATCAGAAGTCGTCTATATTCGAGGCAAGTGGGTACCATTTAATTCTTCAAGAATAAATGATTTGTGCATGATTGAAAACATCCTGATTTGTTATATGCCAACTTTGCCCCAATAAGAGATAACATGAATGAAGTTTATCAATTCTTAACTGATGAAGATGCAAATTAGGAGATGAGATAAAGGACATTTAGGTTTTTCTTCTTCATTGTTAAATCCTACATCAAAGACAAGGAACTTCTTTATTTCATCAAAACTTCTTCCTACCATGAAAATTAGTAAAGTGACCAAGAAAAGCGCTATTTGAGGTTGGCGCCCAACTCTGTTGACTCCAAATCTCTATTCTACTCTTAATAAAACTAGATACAATTGATAATAAAAGTGGTGAAGTGTAAAGGTGAACTCTCAATGGCTCTCTAACATAAACTTGACTTCTAACACTAATCACACCCTCACACAACAACCATTTTTCTAATCTTCAAGTCTTCTTTTTAAAATTTTCCAAAAGGTGTCTTGGTGTCTCTTTAAAATATTTATAAATTCAATGTATCCACCAAGAATGCATCCATCCGTTTAAATTTTAAATGAGTTTTGACACTGATGGGAAGTTAGTGAAGTTTAAACCAAATGATGCTTCAAAAACCTCTTCAAATTCATGCCAAATTTAAATAAATTTTTTATTTTAACTGTGGCGCCTATGTGCCAGCCATCCGGCGCTTAGGCGCCAGAGGCGAATTTTGTACATATTTCAATTTTTTGCTCCTTTCATCATAGTCACTCATTTTAATCATACTTGCAAGAAAAACACAAAAATACCTTCCATTAAAGTGCAATATAATAAAAAATAGGTATAAAAATGTGCTTAAAAACACTATATATTTTAGGTATATCACGCTATCGGTGCCCAATTCTAAAAAAGTATAGAATTAAAAGGCGGCCCAGCGCCGCCAGCGCTCTATCCAACGCCGCCGGCGCCCAATGTCGGTGAAACTCAAATTTAATGTAATTGGACGCTTTTTGAAGGGGTGCTTGAGGAAAATTTTGGGGAATTCGTTTATAAACTATTTTAGACAGTTATGGATGCCAATTTGAAGAGAGTAGAGAAGGTGTGTGTGAGTGTGGTGGTGGAGATGAAAAAAAATGATAACGATATGATACCGTCGTTGTTGGATGGGGTCATGTCATCGCCATCCATTTATATATCGTGTCAATGTCAAGGGGTCGCCATCTAATATTAGCCTAGTTTTATTCATATAAATCCTATGAAGGATTTAGAGAATTTTTAGGACTAATAGTTAGAAAAGGATGTTTATGATAATTCTTATATGAGGATATTCTAGAATAACATATTCTAGAATTCTCATAGTAAGAAAATCATGGTAAACCAGAGATTTCTATTTCGGGTTCTTTTAGATCTCCTATAGAGGTAAGCCTCTACAGTTAATTACATCTTAAACAATTTTCAATTGTTTAAGAAAACTTCTGATTAATGTTAATCATTTATTTTCTAAGAATTCATTTTAAGGAGAGATGTACCCACTATCACTCCCGAATGTCGTTATATCATGTTATTGAATAATTTTGGTATTATGTCTAACCTAAAGGTTTTGGTTTTGTTGTCAATGTTGTTAATTTGTAGAAAAATTTCAGGTTATATGTCTAACCTAAAAATTTTGGTTTTGTTTTTTTTGTCAAAAGTTTCAGGTTATATGTCTAACCTAAAAGTTTTGGTTTTGTTTTTGTTGTCAAAAGTTTCAAGTTATATGTCTAACCTAAAAGTTTTGGTTTTGTTTTGTTGTCAAAAGTTTCAGGTTATATGTCTAACCTAAAAGTTTTTTGTTTTATTTTTTTGTTCGCCTAGAATGTCGTCCTGCAAAATAGAGTTAGTACACCCTATAACATGTAAAGAAAATCTAAGCGAAATTTCTCGTTTTCACCCTGCAAAGAAAACATTGTCAGAAATAACATCACAGAATATTTGGATATGTCTTGGATGTCAGTTTATGTCAAATTATTTTGAAATGTCAATTTTTTTGTTGATTATGTCAGTTTTGGTTTTAAAATATTGAATTTATTAACTTGAGTTCATGTCTCGTTCGAACTCTAAGTTAAAAAGGTTTGGAATTAGATTCAATATTAATTGAATTAACTTGGGTTCATGTCTGGTTGAACCTAAGTTAGATTCAATGTTGATTGAATCTATTTAACTTGAGTTCATGTCTGTTTGAAGTCAAGTTAAAAGGTTTGAAATTAAATTCAATATTGATTGAATTGACTTGGGTTCATGTCTGGTTGAACCTAAGTTAGATTTAATGTTGATTGAATCTATTTAACTTGAGTTCATGTCTGTTTGAACTTAAGTTAAAAGGTTTGAAATTAGATTCAATATTGATCGAATTGACTTGGGTTCATGTCCGGTTGAACTCTAAGTTAGATTCAATGTTGATTGAATCTATTTAACTTGACTTCATGTCTGTTTGAACTTAAGTTATAAGGTTTGGTTTAGAATAGATTTAATTAAGTTTTAAGTCTTGTTTAAATAGGACTTAAAGGTTAATCAAGTCTAATAAATTAGACTCGATTAGATTTGCATCTAATTCCCTTTTAGATAAGACTTAAGTTTTAATTAAGTCTATTTAAAGTTAGACCTAGACTTAGGAATGAACTTAAGCCCGGTTTTAGTTTAGATTCAAGTTAGGTTGAACCTAAGGCTTAAATTAGACTTAGGTTTATATCATGTTAAACCTAAGTATAGTTTGACTTAAGTCTAATATGGGTTAGACTTAAGTTAGGTTTTTGGGTTAGGTTCATGTCATGTTGAACCTAAGTTTGGTTTGACTTGAGTCTAACGTGTGTTAGACTTAAGTAGAGTTTAGATTAAGTTAGGTTCAAGTCAGGTTGAACCTAGACTTAAGGTCGATTTAAGTTCAATACGGGTTGATCCTAAGGTTTAGGTTAACTTGAGTTCAAGTTAGGTTGGACTCAAGTTAGATTAGGTTTAGGTTAGGTTCAATGTGGGTTGAACCTAAAGTTTAGGTTAACTTGAGTTTAAGTTAGGTTGGACTCAAGTTAGGTTAGGTTTAGGTTAGGTTCAATGTGGATTGAACCTAAGGTTTTGGTTAACTTGAGTTCAAGTTAGGTTGGACTCAAGTTAGGTTAGGTTTAGGTTAGGTTCAATGTGGGTTAAACCTAAGGTTTAGGTTAACTTGAGTTCAAGTTAGGTTGGACTCAAGTTAGGTTAGGTTTAGGTTAGGTTCAATGTGGGTTGAACCTAAGGTTTAGGTTAACTTGAGCAAGTTAGGTTGGACTCAACTTAGGTTAGGTTTAGGTTAGCTTCAATGTGGGTTGAACCTAAGGTTTAGGTTAACTCGAGTTCGAGTTAGGTCGGACTCAAGTTAAGGTTAGGTTTAGGCTAGGTTCATGTGGGTCGAACCTAAGGTAACTCAGTTAGGTTGGACTCAAGTTAGGTTAGGTTTAGGTTAGGTTCAATGTGGGTTAAACCTAAGGTTTTGGTTAACTCGAGTTCGAGTTAGGTCTGACTCAAGTTAGGTTAGGTTTAGGTTAGGTTCAATGTGGGTTGAACCTGAGGTTTAGGTTAACTCGAGTTCAAGTTAGGTCGACCTAAGTTAGGTTAGGTTTAGGTTAGGTTCAATGTGGTTGAACCTAAGGTTTAGGTTAACTTGAGTTCAAGTTAGGTTGGACTCAAGTTAGGTTAGGTTTAGGTTATGTTGGACTTGGACTAAAAGGTTCGATTTGGATTTAATTATGCCTTAGTTGATTAAGGTTCAACAATTAATTAAGTCTAATGTAGTAGACTTAATTAGGATTTGTGTTTGATTAAGTCTTACTTAGTTTAATAGTTTAATTAGGTCTAATGAGTTAGACTTAATTAAGGTTTATGTTTGATTAAACCTTAGTTAGTTAAGGTCTAATGGTTTAATTAGGTCTAATGGGTTAGACCTAATTAGGGTATAAGTTTGACTAAACCTTTGTTAGTTAAGGTCTAATGGTTTAATTAGGTCTAATGGGTTAGAACTAATTAGGGTTTAAGTTTGACTAAACCTTAGTTAGTTAAGGTCTAATAGTTTAATTAGGTCTAATGGGGTTCGACCTAATTAGGGTTTACGTTTGATTAAACCTTAGTTAGTTAAGGTCTAATGGTTTAATTAGGTCTAATGGGTTAGACCTAATTAGGGTTTAAGTTTGATTAAACCTTAGTTAGTTAAGGTCTAATGGTTTAATTAGGTCTAATGGGTTAGACTTAATTAGGGTTTAGGCTCGACTAAACCTTAGTTAGTTAA
The DNA here is from genome assembly GCA_022702705.1 of Papilionanthe hookeriana x Papilionanthe teres. Taxonomy (NCBI): domain Eukaryota; kingdom Viridiplantae; phylum Streptophyta; class Magnoliopsida; order Asparagales; family Orchidaceae; genus Papilionanthe; species Papilionanthe hookeriana x Papilionanthe teres. The sequence goes on along the minus strand of CM040430.1, from coordinate 32,286,731 downwards.
GGTCTAATGGTTTAATTAGGTCTCAATGGGTTAGACTAATTAGTGGTTTAAGTTTGATTAAACCTTAGTTAGTTAAGGTCTAATGGTTTAATTAGGTCTAATGGGTTAGACCTAATTAGGGTTTAAGTTTGATTAAACCTTATGTGTAAGAAGGTTAATTAAGTTTAATATGTCTTTAAACTTAATTAAAGGTTTGGTTTTGATTAATTAAGTTTAATATGTTCTTAAACTTAATTAAAAGTGTTTATTTTTGTATTTAAACCTAATTTAGGTAAGGTTTAATGGGTTAATTAAGTTTATTAGGTCTTTAAACTTAATTAAAAAAGTTTTAATTTGATTAATTAAGTTTAATATGTCTTTAAACTTAATTAAGATTTGATTTTTATATTAAACCTAATTTAAGTAAGGTTTAATGAGTTAATTAAGTTTATTATGTCTTTAAACTTAATTAAATGGTTTAATTTTGATTAATTAAGTTTAATATGTCTTTAAACTTAATTAAGATTTAATTTTTATATTAAACCTAATTTAAGTAAGGTTTAATGAGTTAATTAAGTTTATTATGTCTTTAAACTTAATTAAAAGGTTTAATTTTGATTAATTAAGTTTAATATGTATTTAAACTTAATTAAGATTTAATTTTTATATTAAACCTAATTTAAGTAAGGTTTAATGAGTTAATTAAGTTTATTATGTCTTTAAACTTAATTAAAAGGTTTAATTTTGATTAATTAAGTTTAATATGTCTTTAAACTTAATTAAGATTTAATTTTTATATTAAACCTTATTTAAGTAAGGTTTAATGAGTTAATTAAGTTTATTATGTCTTTGAACTTAATTAAAAGGTTTAATTTTGATTAATTAAGTTTAATATGTCTTTAAACTTAATTAAGATTTAATTTTTATATTAAACCTTATTTAAGTAAGGTTTAATGAGTTAATTAAGTTTATTATGTCTTTAAACTTAATTAAAATGTTTAATTTTGATTAATTAAGTTTAATATGTCTTTAAACTTAATTAAGATTTAATTTTTATATTAAACCTAATTTAAGTAAGGTTTAATGAGTTAATTAAGTTTATTGTGTCTTTAAACTTAATTAAAATGTTTGATTTATTTTAATTAAGTTTAATGTGTGTTTAAACTTAATTAAGATTTAATTTTTATATTAAACCTAATTTAAGTAAGGTTTAATGAGTTAATAAAGTTTATTATGTCTTTAAACTTAATTAAAATGTTTAATTTTGTTTAATTAAGTTTAATGGTCTTTAAACTTAATTAAGATTTAATTTTTATATTAAACCTAATTTAAGTAAGGTTTAATGAGTTAATTAAGTTTATTATGTCCTTAAACTTAATTAAAAGGTTTAATTTTTATTTTAAATTTAGTTAAGTCCAATTTGGTCATTTTAGACTTAAGTGAAATTTCTTAGTAGTCTATCATAGACTAAAACCACTTTCAAACTTTGATTGTTGATGAAAATAGGTTAAATTTATAAAGGGGTATTTTTAGGATTAAAATTATTTAATTAATAAAGGATTTTAACCCTAAATTTCAAAATACCATTCAAAATGATTTCTATGACTTAGAAATAATTTTCTTAGGGTTATTGTCTCGTTGCTCTATCATTTCTAGCCATTTGCATTTTTATTTTCCTTAATTTTCAATTTTTATAATTATTATTTGAAATAATCATAAAGAAACTTGAAAATTAAAGAAAAGTGTCCTAAGCATGTTTCTGTCCTTGGAAAAATTATGGAAGGTTCCTAAGAACATAAAGATAAATGCCTCAAAGTTTCATAATTTTTTGATTTATAAATAATTTTTAATGATTAAAATACTCCAGAGATTATTTAATTAATTAAAAATTAAATACTGAGAATAAAATTAGGATTTTGGTCTCATAATTTTCTCCTCTTCAAGAGCTTTCCAGAGGTATTTTTATTTTATTTTTATGACCTCTGGATCAAAAGATATGGATTTTTGAAGTTTTTAAGGTTTTAAGAGATTTTTTATTAAATCCCGCCGCCAAACTCACCGCCATTCGACGTGTGTCCTCGTACGCGTCTAACAAGCGGGAAGATCCGCTACGGGCAGCCGAACAGCGGACACCGCGGGGAGAGATCAGCGCCGTCCATTCCTAAAGTGCGGGATCGGACGGCGGACAAAATTCGGCCAAAAATCTGAAAATTCTCGAACCATTAAACTTCAAACATCAATATCTCACTCATTTCTTGATGAAATTTAGTGATGTTTTTTTTTAAAATGATCATCTGGATGAGAAGTATCCATCCATACGGTGATGATACACTTCTGGACTAGTATAACACATGATATGTCGAAAATACGATTTATTTTGTAAAGAAAAATTCCATACCTTTGCCACAAGCAAATCAAGCTAGATCAGACATTATGGTTGCCTTCTAGGACTCCAATAGCAGGTTATTGCTGCAGCAATTTGATCCAGAAGTCGGGCTTGGGGAGGAATTTTGAAGAAGTGCCTAAATTGGGGCTATTTTTGAAGTTTGGTCAAATTGGCTCAAATAGGCTCAAACTATGGCTTGGATTTGATCCTAAAAGATTGTTGGGACTCTTAGGAAGACTTTTTATGTTGGGAGCAGGTGGATTTGGGCAGCCTATAGTGCTCCCTAATTTTTTTTTCTTCTTATTGCTAGGTTCGGCCATGGGGTTTTATTTATAGCAAGGGGAGGTTATGGCTTAACCTAGGATGTTCTAGGGGAGTAGTTACCTCCTCTATCAGCCCATTGGGTGAACGAATTGGCTGAAGATAGGCATTGATGCTTCTCCCTAAGTTTTCCATGATGATCTCCATTGTTTTGTCTCTCACCCATCGGCTCATGTGAGAGGTGCATGGTGAGCCGCCTCTACTCTTCTTAGTGGAGCTTACACCTCATCTCTTAAGCTTGGTAAATGGTAACACACAAGCTCATCCCTCATCATTGCTTCTAACCATGGTAGGGGGGGTTCATGCATGGTTTTCCTTCCATCGAGTGGCTTCGGGAGGTGGGAGGTGAGGCCTCATGTCAGCCGGCCACCTCATGGCTAAATGAGGCTTAAGGTGAAGGAGAGAGTGACACCTCACCCCATGCATCATGATGGGTATTAACCCATGGCTAAGTGGTCTTAATGTGGGCTTAATTATGTGTTAATTAAGCTTTAAGATGAATATAGCCTAATTAATTATGAGAAGGCTATATGTCATTTCATTTCTTTTTAATTTCCCATTTTAATTAATTATTTTATTAATTAAAATTGTTAGAAAATATTTTATTGATCAATTTATTAATTGAAAATACTTTCAATTTAATTAATTGATTAATTTTATCATTTTTGTCATTTTATGATTTTAATTTAATTTTCATTTTAATTAATTATGTCGTTTAATTAAAATATTAAAAATTAAATCATTAATCATTTTAATTAATCAAAATAATTTTGAAATTAATTATTTGATTAATTTTGTTGTTTTTATTTCATGTTTATCTATTTTAATCAAAATAGATATGTGTTGACCAATTTTGACCTAAGTTGACCCAAGTCAGTCCAAATTGATCAATTTAATTTTAAAATGTCCAGTACTTGTGATTTTGTCATTGTGGGGTTTTAAATGTGTCATTGGGTGAAAATGTTGACTTATGGGTCAACGAGATCGGTCATCGGTCCGGTTTGACCATTTTGACCATCGTTGACTTTTTAGGTCATAAGGTCGACTTATGGGGTCAACATGGTAGTCATTAGGTCCGGTTTGACCAATTTGACCAAAGTCGACTTTTTAGGTCATAAGGTCGACCTATGGGTCAACAGTGGTAGTCATTAGGTCTCGGTATGACCATTTTGACCAAAGTCGACTTTTTAGTCAAAAGCGGTTAGCTCTATGGGGTCAACAGTGGTCAGTCATCAGTCCGGTTTGACCATTTTGACCAATGTTGACTTTTTAGGTCAAAAGGGTGACCTATGGGGTCAACAGTAGTTAATCACTGGTCCGGTTTGAGCATTTTGACTAATGTTGACTTTTTAGGTCAAAAGGGTGACCTATGGGGTCAACATGGTCGTCATCTAGGTCCGGTTCGACCATTTTGACCAATGTTGACTTTTTAGTTCAAAAGGGTGATCTATGGGTCAACTGTGGTCAGTCATCGTGTCCGGTTCGACCATTTTGACCAATGTTGACTTTTTAGTTCAAAAGGGTGGCCTATGGGGTCAACAGTGGTCGGTCACTGAGTCCGGTTTGACCATTTTGACCAATGTCGACTTTTTAGTCATAAGGTCGACCTATGGGGTCAACAGTGGTCGACATCGGGTATGGTTTGACCATTTTGACCAAAGTTGACTTTTTAGGTCAAAAGGTTGACTTATGGGGTCAACAGGGTAGGTCACTAGGTCTGGTTTGACCAGTTTGACCAAAGTTGACTTTTTAGGTCAAAAGGGTGACCTATGAGGTCAACATGGTTGGTCACTGGGTCTGGTTTGACCATTTTGACCAATGTTGACTTTTTAGTCAAAAGGGTGACCTATGAGATCAACGGGTCGGTCACACGGGTCCGGTTTGACCATTTTGACCAATTTTGACTTTTTAGGTCAAAAGGGTGACCTATGGGGTCAACAGGGTTGGTCATCGGGTCCGGTTTGACCATTTCGACCAATATCGACTTTTTAGTGTCAAAAGGGTGACTCATGGGGTCAACGAGATCGGTCACTGGGTCCGTTCGACCATTTTGACCAATGTCGACTTTTTAGGTCGTAAGGTCGACTCTATGGGGTCAACAAGGTCAGTCGATGGGTCCGGTTCGACCATTTCGACCAAAGTTGACTTTTGAGGTCAAAAGGTCGACCTATGGGGTCAACATGGCAGTCACTAGGTCCGGTTCGACCAGCTTGACCAAAGTTGACTTTTTTGTCAAAAGGTCGACCTATGGGGTCAACAGTGGTAGTCATTAGGTATGGTTTGACCATTTTGACCAATGTTGACTTTTTAGGTCAAAAGGGTGACCTATGGGGTCAACAGGAATGGTCACTGGGTTGGTTTGACCATTTTGACCAATGTTGACTTTTAGGTCAAAAGGGTGACCTATGGGGTCAACAGGGTTGGTCATTAGGTCTGGTTTTACCAATTTGACCAAAGTTGACTTTTTAGGTCAAAAGGGTGACTTATGGGGTCAACAGGGTAGGTCATTAGGTCTAGTTTGACCAGTTTAACCAAAGTTGACTTTTTAGGTCATAAGGTTATTGACTCATTGTAAAATGAGGTCAACAAAAGGGCCTCCAATATGTGTAGAATATTATATAAGTATTCTGCACATATTGGCGTTGACCGAAGTGATCTAAGAGATGTCGCATATGATCAGGAGAGGAGTGAATGTCATATCGCTCCTAGAGGATGTCAGATGTCTTTTATTCGGTTCTAAGAAGAGCTTTTCTTCTTGTATTTGAAAAGAGATTTACTGGGAGGGAAAATGGATGTCATATTTCATTTTTCAGAATGTTTGTGTCGAAATTTTCCTAAAGGAATGTCGTGATTTTCGTGTCAGGAAAGGATGTATATCCTACAACAGGAGGGAGAAAATGGATTTCATTTTTCATTTCTCAAAATGTCAATGTTGATATTTGGTTAGAGGAAAGTCACGACTTCTGTGTCAGGAAGGGACTTATATCCAATAACCGGAGAGAGAAAATAGATGTCATTTTCTATTTTCCTCAAAATGTCAGTGTTAAGATTTGGTTAAAGGAAAGCCGTGATTTCCGTATCAGGAAAGGACTTATATCCAATAACCGAAGAGAAAATAGATGTCATTTTTATTTTCCTGAAAATGTCAATGTCAATATTTGGTTAGAAGAAAGCCGTAATTTCCTTATCAGGAAAGGACTTATATCTAATAACTGTATAGAGAAAATAGATGCCATTTTTTATTTCTAAAAAATGTCAATGTCAAGATTTGGTTAGAGGAAAGTCGTGATTTCCGTATCAGGAAAGGACTTATATCCAATGACCGGATAGAGAAAATAGATGTCATTTTCTATTTTCCTGAAAATGTCGATGTCAAGATTTGGTTAAAGGAAAGTCGTAATTTCTGCATCAGGAAAGAACTTATATCCAATAACCGGAGAGAGAAAATAGATGTCATTTTCTATTTTCCTCAAAATGTCGATGTCAAGCTTTGGTTAAAGTAAAGTCGTAATTTCCGCATCAGGAAAGGACTTATATCCAATAACCGAAGAAAGAAAATAGATGTCATTTTCTATTTTCCTCAAAATGTCAATGTCAATATTTAGTTAGAGGAAAGCCGTAATTTCCTTATCAGGAAAGGTCTTATATCCAATAACCAGATAGAGAAAATAGATGTCATTTTCTATTTCTCAAAAATGTCAATGTTAAGATTTGGTTAGAGCAAAGTCGTGATTTCCGTATCAGGAAAGGACTTATATCCAATAACCGGATAGAGAAAATAGATGCAATTTTCTATTTTTCTAAAAATGTCGATGTCAAGATTTGGTTAAAGGAAAGTCGTAATTTCCGCATCAGGAAAGAACTTATATCCAATAACCGGAGAGAGAAAATAGATGTCATTTTCTATTTTCCTCAAAATGTCGATGTCAAGATTTGATTAAAGGAAAGTCGTAATTTCTGCATCAGGAAAGAACTTATATCCAATAACCGAAGAGAGTGGCGAACTCATTAATATTTTTGGTGGGAATATCCGCCGGGGTTTCGACCTATATAGGTTGAAAGTTAATTCTCATGTTTCGATTATCATAAATTATTCATTTTGTCATTTATTAATTTCGAGACTCCGTCGACATATCACGGACAATGGGGATATATTTTTCTTCAACACTTCATTTTATTTCCATAAAAAGTCACCAGTACATATTTATTGCAAACAAAAGCTTACGAGACATACATATGTACATATCATATAAGCACGCCGCAACAAACTACCGATATTTTACATGTCAACAGCTACCGATATGTCACATATCGACAACTATAAATATATTATATGTCAAGAGTTCTTCATATCATGTCATAGATTTGGAGATTATCAGATCGTCCATAAACGTCCTACACTCCAAAACATCATTCATTGAACATGTTTCAGGTGTTCAGACATTTATGGGATCACAGCAGTTCCAAAGGCTTTAGTCCTTCGAGCTCCGGTATTGGTCGATATCCGTCCGGTCGTTTGTCGTGTTTCATTCGTCGCAAGGTGATGGAGATTCGTGGCTTGTTAACACCTGGGTATGCAGTGTTTTACAAAATTCGCACCGTTCCCTTGGAACAGAAGAACTGATCCTCGGGTTAAAAGGACGCGGCATGTCCCTTCAAATTTTCCGGGTCCCAAGATTTGTATCTCTCTTCCGAATATCACGGAGCAACGATTCATTAAAGACAGAGTACAAAATGGTCTTTCAAAATCATGACTGTCGATGTGAGGAGGGATACAATCCCCTTTATCATACATATTAATGATGCAGTTATCGGGAACACAATCCGCAGGTATGATCCCCCAAGTAATAAGTCGTCCGATAATTGGATTATCACAACGGTAAAGGGTCGACTTGTTCATGTCGTATAATCCCGTGAAGATTTCCTTCTCTCGTCTCTTGCATAGTTATAACAACATCCGTATTGAATGGTTTGCCTACCCTTACCGCGAATCCATTTACTAGGTTCAGAATAGGTCCTCCTTCGAAGGCGTCCAGCCCTACCCTGATCTCGGGCTTCTATGATGTGGTTGATGATAGCAGCTTGTTTAGTTTCATCAAATATTCTGGTAAAAAGTTTAAGACCATCCAGAATATTTATTGTTCTTTTATTCACATATTTATATTATTCGAAGGTTCTCCACTCAATGGCGTGAATTCGTCGTATCTCTTCCTCCGAGTGATTCTTTTTGTCTGATACTCTTAAACATTGAGCAGGTGTGACCGATGGTGGAGTGACGAATGCTTTGCCATCCTCTTTTTCTGTACGGTCTAGATTTGTCGTTTCCGATATTATTTCCTCAAACGGAGTATTGATAGTTCGCGATTTTAACTGACTCATATCTTCCATGTCTTGTTTATCTTGTAATTGTTTTTGTCGTTTTAGTCGTTTATTGCGATTTCGTCTTTGCGATCTGGTGAATCCTGTCGTCGGATTTTGGTTCCCGATGTCGATGCTCCTTGTACCGGGGCAGTCATGAATTCTGCTTCATCTGAGCTATCGCTGATTGTGAAGTCATATTCTTCGGGTTGTCGGAGTTTGAATTATATCAAAGGTGTCTGCAGATTAACTTCACTGTGATTCACTAGATAAAGTAACGATCCATGATATATGGATTCAACCTGCAACAGGTCAAAATCAAAGTGCACGCTGGTCCCCGCGTCTATATGTCGATGGTCCAAGGCAAAAGTCATATTATTTCGGAATGAGAAAAATAATCTGTCTTCAGGCATTTTTCCTGAAAATATCAAGACAGAGTATTATTTTATATTTTCAAATGTTCGTTTAACAAATGAAAGAGATGTCACAAAACATCAAATATGATTTTTGAAAGGAGAATTTATTGTCCCAGTTTATAAAAAAGTCTTTATTCATTTCTTTTTTTTTATGTCGCGTAATATTTCTTTAGAAAACGCCCATTGATTGGAGGTAGGATTCTTTCTCCTTGACAATCCACCAATTGGTAGGATCCTCCGAAATATGTCTTTTCAATTACATATGGACCTTCCCATATCGGTTCAAATTTGCCACCTATTTTTCGATGAACTAGTATAGGTCTTCGAAGAACTAAAACTAATTCACCGATTCGAAAGGTTCTAGGGCGAACTAGTTTGTCGTGAGCTCGTATCATTTTTGCTTGATACAATTCAAGATTTTGTTGGGCTTGCAGACGTTTGCCTTCTAAATTTTTAAGTTCTTCAAGTCGCAACTTGACATTTTCTTCTTCAGTTATTTTATCGGTTATTGCGATTCTGTGAGAAGGAATTTGGACTTCCAGAGGCAAAATGGCTTCAGAACCATATACCAAAGAAAATGGTGTAGATCGTGTTGGAGTTCGGTATGTAGTTCTATAAGCCCATAAAGCTTCTATTAGTCGTTCATGCCATTGTCTCGGGCTATTACTCAATGTCTTTTTCAAGATTCGAACCAACGTTTTATTGAAAGCTTCGACTAATCCATCGGCCTTAGGGTAATAGATTGTGGAATATCTCCAATCAATCCCATGTCTCCCGGATAAAGTGATTCATTTTTATGTTTTTGAAGGCCAACCCATTATCCGATATGACTCTTCGAGGAATCCCAAATCTATAAACGATATGTGTTTTAAAGAAGTGGAGAACTTGTTCCGCCTCGACTTCTCGAATGGGTATTGCTTCGCCCATTTAGAAAAATAGTCGATAGTCGCTGAATAAATTTATGGCACTTGGAGGATGGAGGATCTATAGGGCCCACTATGTCGGTACCCCAACATTCAAATGACCATGATGCAATAGTCGAGTGTAGGACATTTGGAGGTTGATGTAAAACTACTCCATGTATTTGACATCGATGACATTTCTTTGCAATGTCAAGACTAGTCGATCATCATTGTTGCCAATAATAACCCATTTTTTTATTTTCATTTTCATTTTGGGCCCAGATTGATGTGCACCACATAAACCTGAATGAACTTCCTTAACAATCTCTCAAGCTTCAATTTGGTTTAAACATCTTAACCACATTTGATCAAAAGATCGTTTATAAAGTACGTCATTTATTAGAGCATATGATAATGCTCTTCGTTTAATTTGGTTGGCAATAGAACTATTTTCAGGCAATTTTCCAGTTTGTAAATATTGGATGATTGGTTGTCGCCGATCATCCTTCTCGTCACTTATTATCATTGTCATATTTTCACCGATTTTATGCAAATTATCCATATCAATTTGAGAAAAAACTTGTCGTCCTTTTATAGAAACTGGTATGTCATCTTCTTCTGGACACGCAAATTCCTTTGCAAGTTTTGCCAGAGCATCCGCTAGAGAGTTATCTCGTCTCGGATTAAGAAAAATGTTACATCGGGAATTTGTTGAAGTAATTTCGAGTGTAACGAGAATATTGTTCAAGTCGTGGTTTCAAAATTTTGTATTTGCTAGCAATTTGATTGATAATTAACCGGGAATCTCCGTAAATATCAATATTCTTAATTTCCATTAATATTGTCAATTCTAGACCGGTTATGAGCGCTTCATATTCGGCTTCATTATTCGTGCATGGTTCTGTCAAATGATAGGAAAAGGGCATCATCATTTTGTCTGGAGTAATAAAAATTAATCCTACTCTGGCTTTGCCTGGTATGATTATATGTTTATCTTTGTCTTTCCATGCAGATGATACTCCGTCAAAGTAGAGTTCCCATCGTTGCATGTTAGAATTTTTTACTTCTGATATTTGTTCATCAGGTAGATCGTCATTAAGGGGTGATCCCGCTGGAATTGGGTGTGCCGCTAAGAAATCTGCTAGGATTTGTCCTTTAATAGCACGTAACGGTACAAATGTTATGTCGAATTGTAACAAGATCATTGCCCATCTTGCTAATCTCCCAAAAAGTGTCGGTCGTGTTATTAAATATTGTAACAGGTTAACTCTTGAAATAAGAGTTACCTTATGAGAAATCATATAATGTCTTAGCTTTTGAACTGCGAAGATCAAGGCTAAACAATGCTTCTCAATTGTCGGATATTTTATTTTCGTTGGAACTAAACAACGACTCAAGTAGTATAACACATTTTCTTTTCCTTCATCATTTACTTGTGCTAGTAAAGCTCCAAGTGAATTGTTCAATGCCGCGGTATAAAGGATTAAAGGTCTTCCTAATACAGGGGCTGCTAAGACAGGAGGGGTTGTCAGATATCGTTTAATTTCTTCGAAGGCATGCTGGCATTTTTCATCCCATACAAATTTAGCATCCTTTCTAGTAAGGGCAGTAAGGGGTTGACATCTACCTGATAGATTGGAAATGAAAAGTCGTATATATGCTAATTTTCCTTGAAAGGATATCAATTGAGTTAGATTTTTAGGAGGAGGCATATTTAGGATAGCTTCAATTTTGAGAGGATCAATTTCTATCCCACGATGTCAAACTACAAATCCTAAAAATTTTTTTGAAGTGACACCAAAGGCGCACTTTAAAGGGTTCATTTTAAGATTATATCGTCGTAGTCGTTCAAAGACAATCCTCAAATCGTATATATGATCGTCTTTTTGTTTACTATTGACAACCAGATCGTCGACATAACATTCGACTTGATTATGTATTAGTTCATCAAAAATCCGTGTCATGGCTCTTTGATAGGTTGCACCGGCATTTTTTTAGTCCAAATGACATAACCTTATAACAATATATGCCCATGGGTGTTAGGAAAGCTATATTTACTTCGTCTTCCGAAAACATTTTTATTTGGTTATATCCTAATGATCCATCCATGAAAGAAAATATTGCATATTTTGATGCAATATCAACCATTAACTCAGGAATTGGTAAAGGAAATTCATCTTTTGGACATGCTTTGTTCAAGTCCCTATAGTCTATACAGACTCTTATTTGTCCATTTTTCTTTTTAACTAGCACCACATTGGCTAGCCATGTTGGATAGTTTTCTTCTCGTATGAAGTCAGCCTCTATCAATTTCTTGATTTCCGCAACGACTTGTCGCTCTATTTCGACACGCATCCTTCTTGGAGCTTCGTTTAACTCGGGTTTATGATTTGGTCTATCCCGAGTTTATGGACCGCGACTTCGGAGATAAATCGGCATTTCGTCATAAGTCCAAGCAAAACAGTCTTTATATTCTATCAACAATCGAGTTATGTCTTTTATTTCCTCATCATTAAGGAATGAACTAATAAAAGCTCGGTTTTAGATTTTCATTAGTTCCTAAATTTATTTCTTTTAGTTCATCAATTGTCGATTTAATTTCTTCTTCCAACTCCGGGGAGCATTTTCAATTGGAAGATCAGTGCAATGATTCGGAATCACATTCTTCCGTAATGATCAAACAAAATTTCGTATCATCTAATGGTCTCAAAATTCCAAATCCAACACCTTTTTTAGAGTTAGAATTTCGTTTATTATCATTCCACATTTGTTCAATGAAATGTGGTTGTTTTAAACACCATTGTTTGAGCATTAAACTATTTTGGATGAATTTTCGTGCCCAAGGAGAATACAACTCAAAAGGAATTTTCATTGATTATGGAAGATTTTCATCTTCTATTTTTACATCATTTTTAGTACAAGAAGAAGTAGAGCCAAGTCTAAACTTAATTGGCTTTTTGTCATCATTATATACTTTTTTACTATTAGATTCTCAATCTTAGCAAGTGGAGATTGGAGTTAGAGTCATAGAATGTATATAATGATTGATTTTGTCATACATAGATTCAAATTGTTTCTCTTTATCTTCCTCTTCTAGAGATATTTTGAATCGGGTTCCTTTCGCAACCACGTATGTTGTTTCTTCTTCGAATCCAGTGGATTTTGAACTTCAGTGGTTTCTTCATTGTGACAATTGGATCTTCTCTCCTAAGTCCTCGTTCTCAGCCTCGACCTCGAGTGTGAGTCTGACGGAAATTAGTCTCTTTGTCTTTATTGAAGAAAAATCCTTTCATTTATTTTCTTTTCTTTGTTCTTTTCTTCCATATTTACCGTTGTCTCTTTGAAAGATATTGTTTTATTTATAGGAGCATAATATGTTGCATCTTCATGTATACCGATTTCATGGATCGAAAACGGTTGCAGTGTCTCCTATAATACGAAATTCTTGTCCTTTTCGTAAATATTTGATACATCGATGTAATGAAGAGGGTACCATTTTATATTCCCGGAGCCATGGTCTGCCAAGTAAGGCATTAAAAGAGGTATCTGAATCAATAATATGAAATTTTGCTGTTGTTGCCAAGTCGGCTATTTTTAAGAGCAATGTTATTGATCCAAGGGCCCGTTCTCTTTATTGATTGAATCCTCTTAACATCATTGTATCTCTTGATAGTTGAGAGGCATCAATGTCTAAGTATGCAAGGGTTCTCGCATTCATAATGTTGATCGAAGCACTCGGGTCAATAAGAACTCTCGAAAGTATCGTGTCATTGATGTTTACCGTAATATATAGTGGACGATTATGTTCGATTGTTCCGAGCAACAAGTCATTGTCGCAGAAGGTAATCTTTGTTGATTCCTCTAATGAGTAAGCTTCGTTTTGGGTAGTAATAGCAAGTTGAGTTAAACAAATGTCGTGGTCCGAAAGGGCCTCGATTAATGATTCTCTCATTTCTTTGGAAAGTATGAGAGCGTCATAGATGCTTAATTTTGCAGTAATTTTCTCAAATGGGCCAGCACATTATAATCCACCTTGTTGTGAAGATCATCCTTATTTCCTTCGAAGTTCGGGGATATATCGGAGGAATAATCTTATCCGGTGTAATTATTTGTTTTTCTTTTTCTTGTGGAATTATCCTAGGAGGTAAGATTTTTCCACTTCTCAAGTTAATTTCAATTATTTCCTCAGTGTTGATTATCCAATTCATTTGTTTCGAATCCGAAGATTCCAATTTTATAGAAATCAAATTCCTTGTAATTGAAGCGTAGCAATGTCATCTTCATTTTTGTCGTTGTCAGATTTCTCATTTTCATTTTCATTAGTTTGGTTGTCTTTAGATTGATCATATACGATTTGAGTATTGTCTATAGGGTTAGAATTCAAATGGTCATTCTCAGAAGCATCATCCATAATAGACAAAATGTACGCAAAACTAGGATTGTTATTATTCATGGTAAAAAGAAAGTCATACAAAGTTATCGGTTTGAGGATTTTTCGTCATTCGGCCAACATAACTATCCTAGTACAAGAGTAAAATGAACTAGAAGGTACAGAAGGAGTTGCAGACCCTATGTCTGGAAGACCTCTAATCTTTTCCATTTTCTTGATTTTCTTTTTCTTTTCTTTCTTGGGAGATTTTGTAACTTGGTATTTAGCGAAGATCTCTTCAGAAATGCTATCCTTGTTTTTAGGATTTAGTTCCTCTATCAAAATCATATTGACTGATCCCTTTTTAGGTTCTTTCAAGTATTCTTTCGGGATGACTATATTTCCATCTTTGAAATTACGCTCTAACCAGTCTTTGAAGACAAAACATTCTTCAATTTTATGTCTGAGCATCCTGTGATAAGGGCAATAATTAGGATTGTCCTTCATGTCAATTTCTGCTGGTCTCTTAGCTTCTGGTAGCTTAAATTCATGTATTTTAAGCAAGCTATGAAATATTTTACTGACGGCTTCTGTTTTAAATGAATATACTTTATTCATTCTTTAAGCCATTGTTCTCTTTTCAGTTGATACTGGGATTGGTTGTTGAAGTTGTAATTGAGGTGATGTCTGCGATGTCGAAGGATTTTGTCGTTGCTTCTTTTGCTTCGGTTGGATTTGCATCACTTGTTTGCCTTTTTCTGCAATATTCCCAGGTTTCTTTTCAAAAGTTTTGATAGTTTTTGTCTTTTCAGCTTTTCTCCATTACACTCATCTCGCTTAACCTCTTCTCGAAGATTGGCAGCTTTTACCGTGTAATTTTTCAAAAGTTTTTATCGTAAATCCTTTAAGCATGAAAGCTATAGGACCATGGATATTTTTAAGCAATATTCCAATAGCATGTTGTCTTGTAACTGTGGCACACATTTCATGCTGAGATTTCTCCAGCGTAAAATATAATCTACCTAGGTTTCTCCTGATTTTTGTTTCTCTACCACCAAATCACCAACAGTGGTATGATGTTGTGCTCCTGTAAAGCGTTGAATAAAAAGGCTTTCAAGCTCTATAAAGGTTTTGACAGATCCATTGGGAAGTTTTGCATACCAATCGAAGGCAACTCTCGTGAGACTGTTAACAAATTGTCGAAATATGAGAGCATCATTTCCTCCAGCATTACAAGACTTGCTTCTAAAATGTGCCGTATGTTGTCGGGGATTTTCCGTTCCATCGAACATTTTAAAGACAGAGAGGAACAAAACCCTTAGGATATTGAATAGAATCATATTCCTCCGGGTATGGCCTACCCTTTCGGAGTTAATGCTCCAGCCTTTTGCCCGAGTCATCGTTTCTTTAATTTTCTCGTTCCACTATTTTTGTAATATCCTTTTCCGGAGTTTCGTTATGAGGAGAATTCTTTCTCTTTCGAGTGCTTTCCTCGACATTCATTAGTTCTTCTCTGCTTTCAAGGATGTGAATAGCCTCCGGTCTAATAATTTCAATAGTCGGAGAAGGGTCCGCCGGTGGTTTTTGCAAAGTCGCTACCAGTTCTTCCATTCTTTGTTCAAGACGACTTATTTGTTCATCTCGTTTTCGTATCACCTCTCGCAATTCCTCTTCATTTGATTCTCGTGCTAAGGAAGAAGATCGGGTTTCTACCATGTTAACACTGGCAACATTCTCATTGGAGCTGTCAGAAGTATTTTTCCTTTCTTGTCCTCAAAGTTGTTTAATATCTTCTTTTAATTTCTTTAATCTTTCTCGAAATGATTTTGTAGAATGTTTTCTCGCAAATCTCTTCGTGAACTCGTTTGCAGGAGTGTTGGTGGTATTAGAATTCCTTTCAGATGATATTCGCCTCTATACATTATTTTCAAGTATAGGGCGAGAATTCTCAGGTGGTATATCATATCCAGTATAAGGATAATTTGCTTTTTGTAGCATCTGGACCAAGTCCGTCATTTTAGCAGTTGTATCCTCTGCTTCTGACATTAATTTATCATATCGAGTTTTGTCATTGGTGACCACTACATCTTTTATTCTAGGGCCCAATCGAAATTTTACTGGCACTCGAACACAATGTTTATCAGTTGGGAATTGATAATCAGTTTCTTGATAATCAGATTTTTCCATTGCTAAAATTCTCCTTTTCATGGTGTTGGAGACCGCACAACCCATTTTATCTAATAACTTAGATAATGAACATTTTTCTTTTCGTGCTATTCTCTTAAACACTGAATGTACAGCACGAAATGGAGGAGATCTTTTAGGTTGAAAGGAATTGTCAGTGTATTCAACAGGAATTGGAATATATTGATTTTCTTCTAAAAAAGAAGGATTTCCAAAAATATTCTGTTGAAATTCAGATGTTTCAAAATTATCATTTTCGTTTCACTTTTTCTTTCTTTTAAATGAAGGAGTTCTATGAACGTTCCTCGAAGAAGATCCGATTTCATACATAGATGATGGTGGAACATCATCTTCCTCGTAAACTTGTTTTCCTTTCTTATCACTCTGTCTTTTCATTTCTTCAAGGATGTAAGGTTCTTCAGGTGTATATTCGGTGTAAATTGTCTGTAAAATTCAGAAAGTCTTCATAAGGTTCCAAGTCAAATTCTTGAAAAGATTGAGTATCATTTTGATATGGATTATCTAATATGAATTCCGTTTCACTAAATAATCCATAATCAGTGTGATAAAAAGGAGGATTTTCCTCTATTGGTATGTCAAAGTCTTGAAAATAAGAAAAGATCGAATTCGGAGAATCCATTGCGATTTTTCTGTAATTTCAAGAAAAGAGAATATTATTGACTTATTTATAAACTGGGAACTTTTTATTTTCAAAATTTTGAAATGAAAACAAATGATAACAAAAGATGAGAAGAAAGATTCTCCCCAGCGAAGTCGCCACTCTCTTTTGGTGGCGATGAAAAAAAATGATAACGATATGATACCGTCGTTGTTGGATGGGGTCATGTCATCGCCATCCATTTCTGTATCGTGTCAATGTCAAGGAGTCGCCATCTAATATTAGCCTAGTTTTATTCATATAAATCCTATGAAGGATTTAGAGAATTTTTAGGACTAACAGTTAGAAAAGGATGTTTATGATAATTCTTATATGAGGATATTCTAGAATAACATATTCTAGAATTTTCATAGTAAGAAAATCATGGTAAACCAGATATTTCTATTTCGAGTTCTTTTAGATCTCCCATAGAGGTAAGCCTCTACAGTTAATTACATCTTAAACAATTTTCAATTGTTTAAGAAAACTTCTGATTAATGTTAATCATTTGTTTTCTAAGAATTCATTTTAAGGAGAGATGTACCCACTATCACTCCCGAATGTCGTTATATCATGTTATTGAATACTTTTTGTATTATGTCTAACCTAAAGGTTCTGGTTTTGTTGTCAATGTTGTTGATTTGTTGAAGAATTTCAGGTTATATGTCTAACCTAAAAATTTTGGTTTTGTTTTTGTTATCAAAAGTTTCAGGTTATATGTCTAACCTAAAAGATTTGGTTTTATTTTTGTTGTCAAAAGTTTCAGGTTATATGTCTAACCTAAAAGTTTTGGTTTTGTTTTGTTGTCAAAAGTTTCAGGTTATATGTCTAACCTAAAAGTTTTTGGTTTTATTTTTTTGTTCGCCTAGAATGTCATCCTGCAAAACAGAGTTAGTACACCCTATAACATGTAAAGAAAATCTAAGCGAAATTTCTCATTTTCACACTGCAAAGAAAACATTGTTAGAAATAACATCACAGAATATTTGGATATGTCTTGGATGTCCGTTTATGTCGAATTATTTTGAAATGTCAATTTTTTTGTTGATTATGTCAGTTTTGGTTTTAAAATATTGAATTTATTAACTTGAGTTCATGTCCGTCCGAACTCTAAGTTAAAAAGGTTTGGAATTAGATTCAATATTAATCGAATTAACTTGGGTTCATGTCCGGTTGAACCTAAGTTAGATTCAATGTTGATTGAATCCATTTAACTCGAGTTCATGTCCGTTTGAACTCAAGTTAAAATGTTTGAAATTAGATTCAATATTGATCGAATCGACTTGGGTTCATGTCCGGTCGAACCTAAGTTAGATTCGATGTTGATTGAATCTATTTAACTTGAGTTCATGTCCGTTTCGAACATAAGTTAAAAGGTTTGAAATTAGATTCAATATTGATCGAATTAACTCAGGTTGATGTCCGGTCGAACCTAAGTTAGATTCAATATTGATTGAATCTATTTAACTCGAGTTCATGTCCGTTTGAACTTAAGTTAAAAGGTTTCGGTTTAGAATAGATTTAATTAAGTTTTAAGTCTTGTTTAAATAGGACTTAAAGGTTAATCAAGTCTAATAAATTAGACTCGATTAGATTTGCGTACCATCTAAGTCCCTTTTAGATAAGACTTAAGTTTTAATTAAGTCTATTTAAAGTTAGACCTAGACTTAGGATCGAACTTAAGCCGGGTTTTAGTTTAGATTCAAGTTAGGTTGAACCTAAGGCTTAAATTAGACTTAGGTTTATATCATGTTAAACCTAAGTATAGTTTGACTTAAGTCTAATATGAGTTAGACTTAAGTTAGGTTTTTGGGTTAGGTTCATGTCAGGTTGAACCTAAGTTTGTTTTGACTTTAGTCTAATGTGGGTTAGACTTAAGTAGAGTTTAGATTAAGTTAGGTTCAAGTCAGGTTGAACCTAGACTTAAGATCGATTTAAGTTCAATATGGGTTGATCCTAAGGTTTAGGTTAACTTGAGTTCAAGTTAGGTTGGACTCAAGTTAGGTTAGGTTTAGGTTAGGTTCAATGTGGGTTGAACCTAAAGTTTAGGTTAACTTGAGTTCAAGTTAGGTTGGACTCAAGTTAGGTTAGGTTCAATGTGGGTTGAAAGGTTTAGGTTAACTTGAGTTCAAGTTAGGTTGGACTCAAGTTAGGTTAGGTTTAGGTTAGGTTCAATGTGGGTTGAACCTAAGGTTTAAGTTAACATGAGTTCAAGTTAGGTTGGACTCAAGTTAGGTTAGGTTTAGGTTAGGTTCAATGTGGGTTGAACCTAGTGTTTAGGTTAACTTGAGTTCGAGTTAGGTTGGACTCGAGTTAGGTTAGGTTTAGGTTAGGTTCAATGTGGGTCGAACCTAGGTTTTAGTTAACTCGAGTTCGAGCTAGGTTGGACCGGTTAGGTTAGGTTTAAGTTAGGTTCAATGTGGGTCGAACCTAAGGTTTAGGTTAACTCGAGTTCGAGTTAGGTTGGACTCAAGTTAAGTTAGGTTTAGGTTAGCTTCAATGTGGGTTGAACCTAAGGTTTAGGTTAACTTGAGTTCAAGTTAGGTTGGAATCAAGTTAGGTTAGGTTTAGGTTAGGTTCAATGTGGGTTCAACCTAAGGTTTTGGTTAACTTGAGTTCAAGTTAGGTTGGACTCAGTTAGTTAGGTTTAGGTTAGGTTCAATGTGGGTTGAACCTAAGGTTTAGGTTAACTCGAGTTCAAGTTAGGTCGGACTCGAGTTAGGTTAGGTTTAGGTTAGGTTCAATGTGGGTCGAACCTAAGGTTTAAGTTAACTCGAGTTGATTAGGTTGGACTCAAGTTAGGTTAGGTTTAGGTTATGTTGGACTTGGACTAAAAGGTTGGATTTGCATTTAATTAGGCCTTAGTTGATTAAGGTTCAACAATTAATTAAGTCTAATGTAGTAAACTTAATTAGGATTTGTGTTTGATTAAGTCTTACTTAGTTTAATAGTTTAATTAGGTCTAATGAGTTAGACTTAATTAAGGTTTATGTTTGATTAAACCTTAGTTAGTTAAGGTCTAATGGTTTAATTAGGTATAATGGGTTAGACCTAATTAGGGTTTAAGTTCGACTAAACCTTAGTTAGTTAAGGTCTAATGGTTTAATTAGTGTCAATCGGTTAGACCAATTAGGGTTTAAGTTCGACTAAACCTTAGTTAGCTTAAGGTCTAATAGCTTTAATTAGTTCAATGGGTTAGAACTAATTAGTGGTTTAAGTTCGATTAAACCTTAGTTAGTTAAGGTCTAATGGTTTAATTAGTGTCTAATGAGTTGAACCTAATTGTGGTTTAAGTTCGATTAAACCTTAGTTAGTTAAAGTCTAATGGTTTAGTTAAGTTCAATGGGTTAGACTCTAATTAGGGTTTAGGTTCGACTAAACCTTAGTTAGTTAAGGTCTAATGGTTTAATTAGGTTCAATAGAGTTAGACTTAATTAGGGTTTAAGTTTGATTAAACCTTAGTTAGTTAAGGTCTAATGGTTTAATTGAGTCTAATGGGTTAGACCTAATTAGGGTTTAAGTTTGATTAAACCTTATGTGTAAGAAGGTTAATTAAGTTTAATATGTCTTTAAACTTAATTAAAGGTTTGGTTTTGATTAATTAAGTTTAATATGTTCTTAAACTTAATTAAAAGTGTTGATTTTTGTATTTAAACCTAATTTAGGTAAGGTTTAATGGGTTAATTAAGTTTATTATGTCTTTAAACTTAATTAAAAAAAGTTTAATTTTGATTAATTAAGTTTAATATGTCTTTAAACTTAATTAAGATTTGATTTTTATATTAAACCTAATTTAAGTAAGGTTTAATGAGTTAATTAAGTTTATTATGTCTTTAAACTTAATTAAAAGGTTTAATTTTGATTAATTAAGTTTAATATGTCTTTAAACTTAATTAAGATTTAATTTTTATATTAAACTTAATTTAAGTAAGGTTTAATGAGTTAATTAAGTTTATTATGTCTTTAAACTTAATTAATAGGTTTAATTTTGATTAATTAAGTTTAATATGTCTTTAAACTTAATTAAGATTTAATTTTTATATTAAACCTAATTTAAGTAAGGTTTAATGAGTTAATTAAGTTTATTATGTCTTTAAACTTAATTAAAAGGTTTAATTTTGATTAATTAAGTTTAATATGTCTTTAAACTTAATTAAGATTTAATTTTTATATTAAACCTAATTTAAGTAAGGTTTAATGAGTTAATTAAGTTTATTATGTCTTTAAACTTAATTAAAATGTTTAATTTTGATTAATTAAGTTTAATATGTCTTTAAACTTAATTAAGATTTAATTTTTATATTAAACCTATTTTAGGTAAGGTTTAATGAGTTAATTAAGCTTATTGTGTCTTTAAACTTAATTAAAATGTTTGATTTTGTTTAATTAAGTTTAATGTGTCTTTAAACTTAATTAAGATTTAATTTTTATATTAAACCTAATTTAAGTAAGGTTTAATGAGTTAATTAAGTTTATTATGTCTTTAAACTTAATTAAAATGTTTAATTTTGTTTAATTAAGTTTAATGTGTCTTTAAACTTAATTAAGATTTAATTTTTATATTAAACCTAATTTTAGTAAGTTTTAATGAGTTAATTAAGTTTATTATGTCCTTAAACTTAATTAAAAGGTTTAATTTTTATTTTAAATTTAGTTAAGTCCAATTTGGTCATTTTAGACTTAAGTGAAATTTCTTATTAGTCTATGATAGACTAAAACCACTTTCAAACTTTGATTGTTGATGAAAATATGTTAAATTTATAAAGGGGTATTTTTAGGATTAAAATTATTTAATTAATAAAGGATTTTAACCCTAAATTTCGAAATACCATTCAAAATGATTTCTATGACTTAGAAATAATTTTCTTAGGGTTATTGTCTGTTGCCCTATCATTTCTAGCCATTTGCATTTTTATTTTCCTTAATTTTCAATTTTTATAATTATTATTTGAAATAATCATAAAGAAACTTGAAAATTAAAGAAAAGTGTCCTAGGCATGTTTTCTGTCCTTGGAAAAATTATGGAAGGTTCCTAAGAACATAAAGATAAATGCCTCAAAGTTTCATAATTTTTTGATTTATAAATAATTTTTAATAATTAAAATACTCTAGAGAGTATTTAATTAATTAAAAATTAAATACTGAGAATAAAATTATGATTTTGGTTTCATAATTTTCTCCTCTTCAAGAGCTTTCCAGAGGTATTTTTATTTTATTTTTATGACCTCTGGATCAAAAGATATGGATTTTTGAAGTTTTTAAGGTTTTAAGGGATTTTTTATTAAATCCCGCCGCCAAACTCACCGCCGTTCGATGTGTTTCCTTGTACGTGTCGAACGAGCGGGAAGATCCGCTGCGAGCAGCCGAACAGCGGACACCGCGGGGAGAGATCAGCGCCGTCCATTCCTAAAGCGCGGGATCGGACGGCGGAGAAAATTCGGCCAAAAATCTGAAAATTCTCGAACCATTAAACTTCAAACATCAATATCTCACTCATTTCTTAATAAAATTGCGTGATTTTTTTTAAAAAATGATCATCTGGATGAGAAGTATCCATCCATACGGTGATGATACACTTCTGGACTAGTATAACACATGATATGTCGAAAATACGATTTATTTTGTAAAGAAAAATTTCATACCTTTGCCACAAGCAAATCAAGCTAGATCAGACCTTATGGTTGTCTTCTAGGACTCCAATAGCAGGTTATTGCTGCAGCAATTTGATCCAGAAGTCGGTCTTGGGGAGGAATTTTGAAGAAGTGCCTAAATTGGGGTTGTTTTTGAAATTTGGTCAAATTGGCTTAAATAGGCTCAAACTATGGCTTGGATTTGATCCTAAAAGATTGTTGGGACTCTTAGGAAGACTTTTTATGTTGGGAGCAGGTGGATTTTGGTAGCCTATAGTTCTCCCTAATTTTTTTCTTCTTCTTGCTAGGTTCGGCCATGGGGTCTTATTTATAGCAAGGGGAGGTTATGGCTTAACTTAGGATGTTCTAGGGGAGTAGTTACCTCCTCTATCGGCCCATCGGGTGAAGGAATTGGTCGAAGATAGTACATTGATGCTTCTCCCTAAGTTTTCCATGATGATCTCCATTGTTTTGTCTCTCACCCATCGGCTCATGTGAGAGGTGCATGGTGAGTTGCCTCTACTCTTCTTAGTGGAGCTTACACCTCATCTCTTAAGCTTGGCAAATGGTGACACACAAGCTCATCCCTCATCATTGCTTCTAACCATGGTAAGGGGGGGTTTCATGCATGGTTTTCCTTCCATTGGGTGGCTTGGGAGGTGGGAGGTGAGGCCTCATGTTGGCGGCCACCTCATGGCTAAATGAGGCTTAAGGTGAAGGAGAGAGTGACACCTCACCCCATGCATCATGATGGGTATTAACCCATGGCTAAGTGGTCTTAATGTGGGCTTAATTATGTGTTAATTAAGCCTTAAGATGAATTTAGCCTAATTAATTATGAGAAGGCTATATGTCATTTCATTTCTTTTTAATTTCCCATTTTAATTAATTATTTTATTAATTAAAATTGTTGGAAAATATTTTATTAATCAATTTATTAATTGAAAATAATTTCAATTTAATTAATTGATTAATTTTATCATTTTTGTCATTTTATGATTTTAATTTAATTTTCATTTTAATTAATTATCTCATTTAATTAAAATATTGAAAATTAAATCATTAATCATTTTAATTAATCAAAACAATTTTGAAATTAATTATTTGATTAATTTTGTTGTTTTTATTTTATTTTTATCTATTTTAATCAAAATAGATAGGTGTCGACTAATTTTGACTTGGTTGACTCAAGTCGACCTAAATTGATCAATTTAATTTTAAAATGTGCAAGACTTGTGATTTTGTCATTGTGGGGTTTTAAATGTGTCATTGGGTGAAAAGGTTGACTTATGGGTCAACGAGATTAGTCATTAGATCCGGTTTGACCATTTTGACCACTATCGACTTTTTAGGTCATAAGGTCGACCTACGGGGTCAACGAGGTAGTCATTAGGTCCGGTTTGATCAATTTGACCAAAGTTGACTTTTTAGGTCATAAGGTCGACCTATGAGGTCAACAGTGGTAGTCATTAGGTCCGGTATCACCATTTTGACCAAAGTCGACTTTTAGTGTCGAAAGCGTCGACCTATGGGGTCAACAGGGTCAGTCATCGGATCCGGTTTAACCATTTTGACTAATGTTGACTTTTTAGGTCAAAAGGGTGACCTATGAGGTCAACAGGGTTGGTCACTGGGTCTAGTTCGACTATTTTCGACCAATGTCGACTTTTAGTCAAAGGGTGACCTATGGGGTCAACAGGGTCGGTAATCGGGTCCGGTTTGACCATTTTGACCAATGTCGACTTTTTAGGTCAAAATGGTGACCTATGAGGTCAAGAGGGTTGGTCATCGGGTCCGGTTTGACCATTTTGATCAATGTTGACTTTTGTAGTCGAAAAGGCGACCTATGGGTCAATGAGGTTAGTCATCGGGTCCGGCTTTGACCATTTTGACCAATGTCGACTTTTTAGGTCATAAGGTCGACCTATGGGGTCAATAAGGTTGGTGAGTGGGTCCGGTTTGACCATTTTGACCAAAGTCGACTTTTAGGTCAAAAGGTTGACTATGCGGTCGACAGGGTAGTCACTGAGTCCGGTTTCGACCAGTTTGATCAAAGTTGACTTTTTAGGTCAAAAGGCGACCTATGCAATGAGGTTGGTCACTGGTCCGGTTCGACCATTTTGACCAATGTTGACTTTTTAGGTCGAAATGGTGACTCTATGGGGTCAACAGTGGTCAGCCATCGGGTCCGGTTCGACCATTTCGACCAATGTCGACTTTTTAGGTCGAAGGTGACCTATGGGGTCAACAAGGTCGGTCATCGGGTCCGGTTTGACCATTTTGACCAAAGTCGACTTTTTAGGTCGAAAGGGTGACCTATGGGGTCAACGGGGTCGGTCATCGGGTCCGGTTTGACCATTTTGACCAATGTTGACTTTTTAGGTCATAAGGTTGACCTATGGGGTCAACAGGGTTGGTCAGTGGGTCTGGTTTGACCATTTTGACCAAAGTTGACTTTTTAGGTCAAAAGGTTGACATATGGGGTCAACAGGGTAAGTCACTGTAGTCCGGTTCGACCGTTTGACCAAAGTTGACTTTTAGAGTCGAAAAGGTTGACTTGTGGGGTCAACGAGGTAGGTCATTAGTGTCCGGTTCGACCATTTTGACCAATGTTGATTTTTTAGGTTAAAAGGGTGAACTATGGGGTCAACGAGGTTGGTCATCGGGTGCAGTTTGACCATTTTGACCAATGTTGACTTTTTAGGTCAAAAGGGTGACCTATGGGGTCGATAGGGTTGGTCATTAGGTCCGGTTTGACCAATTTGACCAAAGTTGACTTTTTAGGTCGAAAGGGTGACTATGGGGTCAACAGGGTAGGTCATTGAGTCTAGTTCGACCGGTTGACCAAAGTTGACTTTTTAGGTCATAAGGTTATTGACTCATTGTACAATGAGGTCAACATGTGGTGTGAAAGAGAAGTGAAGACGAGTGAAGAGATTATGTTAGGGTTTGTAGAAAGTGTGTTTTGAGAGGGGTTCTTCTCTAAGGAGTGTAGGAGAAGGAGGAAAGTGAGATTTTGCTTCTTCCTTACTATTCTAAAGAGAGAATTGAGTATTGAATAAAATAGAGAAAATTATTCAAATGAACTTCAAGAGATTCGCTTGGGGAAGAAAGCGAGATAAGTTGTATTTACTTTTGTGGTTTGTATGACTTTGCTTTTATATATATAATCCATGTTGTGTTGTACATTCCTCATGAATTCTAAGTAAATTTCTTTATCTTTCTTCTTGCAATGTGATGTTGTGAAGTGTAATGTAGATTTGATGTGTCATAAAAATGTTAAGAAATTTTGATAGTTTTTCACTTTGAGCTTGATTTTCTTTTTGATCTCGCCAATTAAATTGTTAAAATTTATTGTGAAACATCTAATCCGAAAGGATTGAGCGTTCTACAACAATAGTGGAGAATCCATTCAATGTCCACGAATGAAGTACGTGGTTCATGGGAATTGAGTGCAAATAAATAGGGAAATATGGTTTAATGGGCGTCAAATTAGAGGATTTAGAGCGACAAGCTGAAATCCCCAATTTGGTCCCAAAGTTTGGTAACTAAAGTTATGGTTAGCCTTCAGGCGAAGGGAAGTGGGAGCTCTGAAGTGAGAGCCAGTATCCTCCCAACCTAACATTGAATTTAGTGACTAAACCTAGGATTTGTCAATGTTCTTTTCATACTTGGAAGAGGGGGTACTCTGACGAGGGTAAAGAATATTATTGCTCTTATTTGGCACAATACAAAATTACTATAAATCTATATTAATCACTCATCAAAGACACATTGCAGGAGGAAAGATACTTTTCCATATTTGAATCTTTCAATACAAAACTTAGTGTGTGTTAATTAATCTTGCTTAGAAGTTTAGAAAGTAATTGTAGTTAATTTAGTTTAATTATATTTGCACTAGTAACTTAGATAGTACTTGAATTTGCATGGTGAATTTAGAATTGGATTTCAAATCTTGGCTATAATTTGATAAGTTACGACCTTCCTCATGGGATCGATAACTAGGACTCCACTAAAGCTCTATATCACTTGAGCGATAATTATACTTGCGTGTACGGGGTGGCTGCCTAATTATTAAGATTAATCTTATTATGAAACTAAATTGAAACTATCTTTTGAATATTATTTTAGAGACTGTATATCTGGTAGAACTGAAACACCATATTAGTAGTTCATGGGGGTTGAGTGTAAATAAATAGGGAAATGTGGTTTGTTGGGCGTCGAACTAGAGATTTTAGGGTGACAGGCTGAAATCCCCAATTTGGTCCTAGTATTTGGTAACAAAAGCTAGGGTTAGCCTTCAGGTGAAGGGAAGTGGGAGCTCTGAAGTGACAGTCAGTATCTTCCCAGCCTAACCATGGATTTAGGGACTAAGCCTAGGATTTGTCAATATTCTTTATATAACTCTGAAGAGGGGGTACTCTAAAGTGGGTAAAGAATATTAATGCTCCTATTTGGCACAATATAAAACTTTATCAATCTATATCATTAACTTATCATAGTAACATTATAAGGGGAAAAATGTTTTTTCCATATTTGAACCTTACAATACAAAACTTCGTCTGTGTTAGTTAATTCTGTGTAGAAATTTAGAAAGTAACTTTATTTAATTTAGCTTTAAGCCATATTTACACTAGCAACTTTAATATTTCTTGAACGTGCATTGTAAATTAGTATCAGATTTCTGTACTAAACTTTGAAAAATTCCAACCTTCCTCGTGGGATCGATAACCAGGACTCCACTAGAGCCCTGTATTACTTGAACGATACGTATACTTGCGTATACGAGTGACTGCCTAATTATTAAAATCAACTTTACTTTGAAACTGAACTAAAACTACCTTTTAAATATTTATCTGTGTGGCAATGCACCGTCAATCACTGAGTTGATAGTAAATGAATTTCGTCCAATGGTGTAGACAGTGGCTGTTGAGCCCCGCATAAGAGATGTAGGATCTCTAATTAAGACTCCTCCATTTCACGCATTCGTTCTTCTATAGTAGGACCCAAAACAGTTTCTTTAGCAGGATAACATTTTCCAAGGCGAGAAGATGAAGAAGCACACTGCCTTTGGCTTCATGACTGCTCCCTGAAACAATGGGTGTTGGAACGGGATGCTCTGTTGTTACGAATATTGTGTTTGTTGGCAATGTAGTAAGCCTCAGACGTACTTTGGTGGCGAGATTGAAGCCTTCCCACATATGATACCAAATTGATGCATGCTAAAAAATTCGCGGTGGTACATTATGAATTATCATTTTAGTGTCGCATGAGATTTCAACACACATACATAAAAGAAAACAACTAGTAGTGACACCAGATGTTTTTACGTGGAAAACCCGCAAAGAGAAAAATCCACAGGGCCTAGCCCAACTAAAGAAATAAACTCTTCGGATTTACAATGTAGGTGCATGAATAAGAAGTGGGAGTTGGCTGATGGAGATTGGTAGAGGCCGAAAAATAGTGGTCGACGGTGGTCGACAGTAGGTAGTGGTTGGCGGTTATCAACAATCTTTGGCGGTGATCGACAGTAACTGGAGTGATGTTGGGCTTCAATCCCTCAACACTTCAAGCTCTTCTTCAGACTTCAAGCTCTCTCCCCTCATGAGAGGGTTGGGTATCTATTTATAGTGTTCTGGGTGTAATTAATGCAAGAATATGAACCACTTTGACTGGACGGTTCGGAGAGCTTCATTCGAACAAACGGTAATTAATGGACATTTGAGTGCCTTAACGATGTCATAATCGAGCAATCTTGAGCTTGTTAGATTCGTCTTATCGAGACGCTCAATTCGACTATAAGCTTGCTAGATTAGACATTCGTTTGATCTTCAAAATATGTTCAACAAACTTTTAAGAGTGGTTTAGTGACTTAATCTGAGTTTGATTTGACTCAGAATAAATGTGGTAACATTGAGTTCTTCTTCTCAAGCGGCCAGTTTGACTGTAAGTTTGCTAAAATCAGAGTTCTGGATGACTTTTTATCGATGATCAAATATTTCTTGCCAAAAAGTTGTCTCAAAATTTATGTCATGTCTCGAGATTCATTCTGGATGATGGAAATTTGCTGGAGGTGTATCAATGATGATGATGACGATGATAATAAAATATAATAATATTAATAAAAATAATATTAATATTAATATAATAAATAATAATAATATAAGTAAAAAATAGTCAAAATTATATATTTATACACAGTGCAACTAAATCATTGAGAATGAAAGTTAATAATTATATTATGTTATTAAAAATTTAGTAAATAATATAATAAATGGAAATACTAGATAATAATACTTTTTTACCTACACACCTAGGAACACGCTGCCACCTGCAAGGGTGTTTTTTTTTTTTTGTTTCTAACGCGTGAATGCACGTGCCAGTCTGGAATTAAATTTTACCTAAAATCGACTCGGTAAAAGTCGACTTAAGATTGTGAATATTTTTTTAAATAAATAATTTTATTAGAAACTTTTAAATACCATTGATTTGAAAAAAAAAAAACTCTTTTTTATTGTATATTAAATTTTATTTCTGCATTAAGTAAACTTATAATATACCGATAAATCTATATTGTTTTTTTAAGACTGTGTAAGTAGAAAGTGAACATAATTCAAATGATTTTTCTTTATATCATGTATATTTTTTTGTTTATGTTTAATATCAATAGATTAAAAATATTAGGACTGGATTATGATAAATTGTAACACTATTATTCCACTCATTTGAGAGATCAGTGTTTATGAAAATTGAATTTGATTGAGTCATCCTCTTACGTTATATCTCAGGTTGACCCAAAATATTTGGTTGAATCGTGACACTCAAACCCAATATATTCATTCTTCTTTTAAAAATCAATGTTCGATTAATATCGATTATCATGTGTAGGGTTGTCAAAAAAGCCCGTTTTTTGCAAACAGCTCGTGTTCGACTTGGTAAGTAGCTCGTGTACAATTTGTTCGTTAAATAATCGAGCCGGACACAAATAAATTTTTTAGCTAGATTTATAAACAAGCCGAACACGAATAAGAAGTTTTCATTCGTATTAGGCTTGTTTGGCTCGACATAAATAAAACATTAAAAAATATAAAAGTTAAATTAATGATATATTCGATATAAATATAAACAAAATGCTTGGATTTTATGTTGAGATTTTTCATTTCAAATTAATGCTCCTTTTCCTTTACAATTCCCATTGAGAACCCTTTGTGTTTTTAAGAGAAATAAGACTTTTGTTTTTTCAAAGGAAATAAATTTTATAATGTGGTCCATATTGAGTCTAAGTTCAACTCTTTCGTATGCCCTGCTCACATCCGTTGATCTCTGTGATAGAATCACGACCGTATATTTCTGTGATGGGCAGAGCACTATAAATAGATGTGATGCTTGTTGTTTTGGTCCCTAAGCTTACTCCTCATAATTTTATTTTCCCCACCATCGGATTGTGAGTGAGAAAAGTTTAGAAGATCTATAACACAAAATTTACCGTGTAAGCAAAGAGTGTCAACTCTACACGTGTAAGTTATGGCTGAAGATGTGTGTTGACCTCATTTTTGAGGTCATTCATTCCCCTCTCTTTAGACACTTATGATCTAGCCTTAGGATCTTCCTATTTTGGACTATCTTAGAGGACTAGACTGGGATCCACTATGTTTAGAAATTCGAGTCATTTCCTCGCTCCTCGAAGTTTCATATGGACGGTTTTAAATCTTCAACATCCAGTTGGATCGATTAAAAGCCGACATATTGAAACTCTTGTCGAGTTCCTATAGGGATTTGAAAGCCATAGGTGGACCCCACTGTGTGCGACGTTTGACTTTTTGCCACGAGCAATATGTTTGACTATGGTTCTTGCTTAGGCGAAGACCGGTCATTAATTTGCTCGATAAATGGCTCGGTCGAGTCAAAGTAAATTTATTTTGCCACGTGACGCAAATTTAATTTAAATTGATACGACCGTCGGCGAACTTGTCCGAACGGCCTCGGATGACGAAACGGACTGCGCCGTTGCGTACGGAACGTCGACTTTAGCCGGGAAGGACATATAACTTGATGGGATTTCAAATCGGCTCGATTTGCGTGCAAGATTGACGATTTTAAATAAAATAATAATATAAATAAATATTTTTTTTCTTTTATATGATAAATAAATAAATAAATATATATATATATATATATATATTACCCTAATTCTAAGGTTCACGGGCGCGGCACTGTTCATTTTCTCTCTTCTCTCGCGCTAACTTTCTCCCTTCCCGTGCCCTAACCGGTCCTAGTTGTTTCCTTCGATAGCGGCTGGATTCGAGAAGCTTCCTAACCGGTTTTCCGGTCACCTCTTCCTTCTCCGACCCCGATCGATACTCTTTTCCGGTTAGTAATCGCCGGTCGTGTTCTTGTAACGAACCCTCCCGCCCGAACAAGTCAGGTAACCTTCCCTGTGACTTGTTTTGGTCGGTTCTCCCGCTAGTGGTAGAGTTCTCGTCACCGTCGGTCTTCATCTGTGGTAACGTTAGCAGCGAAGTCTCTGTCTCTGTCGCCTATAAATACTCCTATGCTGAGAGGATTTGGGGTTGAGAAAAAATCTTGGCTCGTGTGCTAGAGAGAGTGAGTGAAGGTTCATCTTGTAAATACATAAGGATTATCTTGTATATATACATGGATGTGAATACTTATCCCATTTAACATTTTTATAAGCTCGAAACTTTGATGATGATGGGTGCCATGAAATCACTGGAACATTATTTTTACATCGTAGTTGGATATATTTAAATACCTAAAGATTGCATATGAAACATCAAAGTGGGTATAAGTTGGAAGTGCGGGGTACAGGCAATGATGCACACTCGAATAATCGTGCTTTTATAGCCGAGATAAATAAAAAAAAAATCAATACTCAATATTAGATGCTCATTTCACCTTGAGTTGGGTAATTCTAATCTCTACCTTTAA
Source organism: Papilionanthe hookeriana x Papilionanthe teres (assembly GCA_022702705.1). Taxonomy (NCBI): domain Eukaryota; kingdom Viridiplantae; phylum Streptophyta; class Magnoliopsida; order Asparagales; family Orchidaceae; genus Papilionanthe; species Papilionanthe hookeriana x Papilionanthe teres. The sequence goes on along the minus strand of CM040430.1, from coordinate 32,255,579 downwards.
AAAAATCCGTGGACCGATAAACAGATACTACGACACTAGATATTATACTGGTTCAATAACAGATACTTTAATAACAAGATACTACACCGCACCCGTACCACAATAAACACCTCGCTTGCACAACAGATGCTACATTGCACTTGCACGATAATACTACACTGCACCCATACGATAACAGATGTTACACCGACACATCAAATCAAACATTACACACATAGTGCAACACATATTACCTCATACACATGTTATATCAAACACATACAACACATCAGACACATCATATCAAACATAACACATATAATTATCGAATTCACCACACACATACATCACATATTAAACATCACACACTGCATACTATGCACTAGTTAATGCACATTACACATCACATATTAAATATCACACACAAACACCATATATTAAATATTACACACACACATCACATGTTAAATATCACACATACACACATATCAATTATCAAATCACATACACTACACAATACCCTACTACACACTATCCATTAAACACTATACACTATACACCAGTTAACACATATCACACATCACAGAACAGATACTACAACGTACCAGATATCACACTGGTAAAGAATTCAGATACTACAGTAACAGATACTTCACTCTCAAGGAATTCAGATACTCCAAACTGGTTCACTCACTAATTTAAGTGGTAGGGATTAGGATTACCTACTTTAAGGTGATTTGTTGGTGACTTTATTTGAGATTGATACAGACTTCAGCACTTCGTGTTGCCTGTGGGATCGAGATAAAAGGGAAGTCTACAGACTGAGCCTATCCTCAAATAGAATTCTTATTCCCCACTTTGATATTTTATATGTTTATGGCTAAACTTGATTATATAGTTGTTTGTAGCTTGCTTCCGAGGCATCGACGGAGTCGGCGGTACACATTTATTTATTGTACAGTTCATTTACTTTCTTTTATCGCATGCATTCTTTTACTTTTTATATATACATTTACCCGCATTTATACTTTTTCTTTCATGCTTGCTCTCAGGATAGGCCATCTAGGGCATGGTTAGTTTATTTTGATTACTCGTTTCTCTTGCATACTCGTGCTTGCCTTCAGGATGTGCCATCTAGGGCATGGTTAGTTTATTTTGATTACTGTTTCTCTTGCATACCTGTACTTGCCCCTAGGATAGGCCCTTTAGGGCATGTCTGTTTTTCTTTTTCATTATACATGTTTTTTCTCTTGTATATGCCCTTAGGATAGGCCGTTCGAGGCATGATTTGCTCCTTTCTCTCCTATCTCTATTCTTTCTCGAGACAAGACGACAGAGGACAAATGAAGGATCTTCGATCGGATTTCCATAGATTTAAATAACATCTATAGGACGTTGAGGTCGTCGTTTGATACGACGTAAACCCTCACATTATCTTTTAGGACTTAGTACGATTTTATATCGTACGATATATGTCCTAAACTGTTTAGGATTCCGAGGTTGTCGTTTGATACGACATAAATCCTCCTATTTTCTCGGGCTATTTGCATTTAACATACAGATATAAGTCCCGGACATCTAAATAATTTGCAAGATTGAAATATAAACATAACTTCACTTTCAAAGATGTCAAGCCCAATCATAGGTTAGTTTGAGATGTCACTGAAGCTCATTCAGTATCTTCGACATCTCCTACTTTTCATACCTTTGGATTTCGAAAATAACTGTTCCATATTGAACCATTCCCTTTGATTCTCCTACAAGCAATCTTGGAAAATTGAACGTTGATATTCTTGAAGACGAAGCCCATGATCCTTATCGAGAGTTTTCTTAGGTAACTTCGGTTGCTTAAGATGTAATTAACTATAGGGGCTTGCCTCTATAGGGAATTAGGAACCCAGATTAATCTAAACCCTGCCTAATCTGTGCATTAGACAGGGGAATTTGTCGGTTATAAAATACACGGACCAAAATAGAGTTATAAACTTTTAAGTTTAGATAGTTAAGCCTACTAACAAGTGGTACGCTCATATTTTGAGATGATGTGTCACTTGTGGTATCGTGCTCAACTATTTAAACTATTTGATATAAGATCTATCTGGTCTCGTTATTTTCAAAATAAAATAATATATCACCATTTTCAAAATAAAAAAAATATACTTTACATATTACATTAAATTTAAATTTTAAAATTTTATTTTCAAAATAAAAAAGAAAAAATTAGCCGACAATGTGTATGATCCTATCTCACTTCCACTTATCTATTCAACAAATATATTATTTGAAATTAATAAACATGTTTAGATATCATTAGGTTATATCATTTGATATGATTTGGCTATATCATTTATGTTTAGATATCATTTAGTTATATCATTTGGTATCAGAGTGTGATTAACCTCTGTCTTGCTTACTCTGTTTCACTCTGGTTATAAACCCGTATATGTGATTTTCATTTATTTTTGATATGACGTATTTTCAATGGAAAATAGAATTAGAAATAATCATATATAAGGATTTCGAACATATTATGCATAAATCATGGTTGAGACATTAAGGTTAATGCCCGTTCTTGTTGCCCGTTTTGGAGAAAACGTTTTGATTTTGAGCATTAGAATTTTGACGTTATTAATCCAAAATTAAATCAGAAATCTTGTTGAAATCAAGTTTCTAAATGATTTTATATATGAACTGTTTGACACAAAATTGATTTTGAGATTAATTATGAGTTAATTTTATATTTTAATGTATCTAAATTATTTAGTTATTTTGTTAAATTGTATGTTTAATATTTGTGTTAGATTAAGCATACAATATTAAGTTAAGTAATTTATGCACATTAAAATTATAATTAAGAACTTATTTGGTTTAAAAGTTGAATAACAATCATGCATATATTATTTTTTTTTTTGAAATTTATGTGTATAAATTTATGGTTATTATACATGCAAAAATTAAGTTAAATAATATTTATCCAATGTTATTCATTTTATTTATATTATTTATGCAAATGTTTAGCTCTTAATAAAGAATTAATTAATGTTAGTTGATTCATATAATTTTAATTAATTAGGGAATAGCCACATCATCTTTAATTAATTAAAATTATATATTAAGTTCAAGAATCACATTAAAACATTAGTTGTAATTAATCATAGAAAATATAATGAAATCTACCAACATGAGTTTTGTTATATTTGTATGATTAATTACGATGAAATATCAACTTATATTTATTAATCTACCCATAGGAATTAATAAATGGAACATAATTTGATAGTTTTATCATGAACTTATTACATGAATCTATTTGAGTAGGATTTTAGCCCACAAGCAAGTTCTATGTCACTAGATTCATCGATTTGAGCTTGATTTACATTGGTAAAACATAACTTTTTGTTTTTTATGTCTCAAAATTTTGTTTAATGAGCATGCATGTTTGAAAAACTTTGCATTTATTCAACCTGCGAATATTTCTGATTTTAAGTGTGATATTCCTAAATTAAAGGGTGATAACTATAAGGTGTGGAAAGAGAGAGTTCTTCTCTATTTAGGATGGATGGATATTGATTATGCTATAAGAAAAGACGAATCACTTGCCATTACTGAAACCAACATTTCAGATGTTGTTGATCTTTATGAAAAATGGGAGCGATCCAATCGTCTCTCTGTGATGTTTATAAAGACCAAGATATCTCATGGTATCTGTGGTTCTGTCGAGCAGCATAATAAGGTCAAGGACCTTCTGAAAGTCATCGATGAGCAGTTTGCAACATCTGACAAGGCTCTGGCCAACACCTTAATTATGCAGTTTTCATCCATGAAGCTCACCGGAATTAAAGGTGTGCGTGATCATATCATGCACATGAGGGACATAGCGGCTCAGCTTGAAACTTTGGAAGTTAAAATGTCAAAATCTTTCCTGGTTCATTTCATTCTAAACACTTTGCCCCAACAATATGGACCCTTCAAAATCTCTTATAAAACACATAAAGATAAATGGTTAATTAATGAGCTGTTGACCATGTGTGTCTAAGAGGAATGTAGGTTGTCAATGGAAGAGGGTGAAAAAGTGAATTTTACTACTCAAGGAAAGAGAAAGAGGGATCAAGCAAAAAATAAGGAAAATGATAAGATTCCTCCTCAGCTATACATTAAGAAAGAGTCAAAGTGTTTCTTCCGTAAGGAGAAGGGGCACATGAAGAAAGACTGCATCAAGTTTAAGATCTGGCTCGACAAGAAAGGTACTCAACTTTCATTTGTCTGTTATGAGTCTAATATGTTAAATGTTAATCATAACACATGGTGGATTGATTCTGGTTCTACAATCAATGTTTCTAATAACTTACAGGGTATGCAAAACCTAAGGAAGCCAGTGGGAAGTGAACAATGCATCTATTGAGGAAGCAAGATGAGTTCACATGTAGAAGCCATTGACACGTGCAGTTTGGTTTTAAGCAGTGGTTTCATTTTACGTTTGAAAAAGACTTTTTATGTTCCAAGTTTCTCTAGGAAATTAATTTATATTTCAAAACTTGTACCTTTGGGTTTTTTCTTTAACTTCTTGGATTCTGGTTTTAGTTAATCTTTTGAATCTAAGGTTATTGGTTATGGTATATTGTCTGATGGTCTTTACTCTATTGAATTGTAAAATGATGCTGCTTATAATTCTATGCATGTTACTGCAGAGTTAAAATGATGTGTTGTAAATGAGGAATCCTCTATGTTGTGGCACCGAAGATTATGACACATCTCCATTAAGAGAATTAAAAGTTTGGTAAATGAAGGGGTACTTTGTACTTTGGATTTTGCTGACTTTGAGACTTGTTTAGATTGCATAAAGGGTAAGCAAACTAATAAGTCTAAAAAGGGTGCCAAGAGGAGCACAAATCTATTGGAGATCATACATACATATATTTGTTGTCCAGACATGGATGTAGTTGGTCCAAAATACTTTATCACCTTCATAGACGATTATTCACGGTATATGTATCTCTACTTACTTCGTTCTAAGGACGAAGCTTTGGATGCCTTTAAAGTTTTTAAGGCTGAAGTGGAGAATCAATGTGGAAAGCAAATTAAAATCGTGAGGTCATATAGAGGTGGGGAGTACTGTGGAAGAGACACAGAGAGTGGACAAGCACCTGGTCCATTTGCAAAGTTTCTTCAAGAACATGAGATTGTTGCCCAGCACACTATGTCTGGTTCTCCGAATCAGAATGGTGTGGCAAAAAGAAGAAACCGAACTTTAATGGACATGGTGAGAAGTATGCAGAGTAACACGAAACTCCTTGAATTCTTGTGGACTGAAGCTCTAAAGACGGCTGCGTATATATTAAACAGAGTTCCAACCAAGGTTATTCCAAAGACGCTTTTTGAGTTATTCAAAGGTTGGAAACCAAGTTTGCGACATATGCGCTTTTGGGGATGCCCGTCTGAAGTAAGAATTTACAATCCTAAGAAAAGAAGTTAGACCCAAGGACCATTAGTGGGTATTTTATTGGATATGCTAAAAGGTCTAAATGATATAGATTCTATTGTCCGTCTCAAGCACTAGGATTGTGGAATCAAGAAATGCAAAATTTCTTGAGTATGATTTGATCAGTGGGAGTGATCAATTTTGGGATATTGTATCTGAAAATGATCACTGTGAAACTTAACCCTCTAGTTCAAGTGACAGATTGATTGTCATTCACACCCCTCAAGGACAAACAGGTGTTATACAACCAAATGTTGAAGTTCCACAAGCTATTAATAATGATTAAGTAGATCAAGTTGTAAATGAGGAACAACTTAGTATTGTTGAAAAACCAGTTGAACAACATTCACTTGAGGAGAATGTTGAAACAACGTTCAGAATGTCAACTAGGGAAATAAAATCAGCCATACCTAGTGATTATGTTGTGTATCTTCAAGAATCAGACTACAACATTGGAGTCGAAAATGATCCTGAAACGTTTTCACAAGCCATGAGTTCTAAGGAATCGAACTTATGACATAATGTCATGAAAGATGAGTTGGATTCTATGGCATCTAATCGAGTCTGGGATCTCGTTGAGTTACCTAATGGTGTAAAAGCCATTGGATGTAAATGGGTTTTTAAAACAAAGAAAGACTCTCAAGGTAACATTGAGAGACATAAGACAAGACTTATTGCCAAAGGGTTCACTCAGAGGGAAGGAATTGACTACACGGAGACATTTTCTCTTGTATCTAAAAAGGATTCTCTCCGAGTAATTATGACATTGGTAGCTCATTTTGATTTTGAGTTACATCAAATGGATGTGAAAACGACATTCCTTAATGGTGATCTAGAGGAAAAGGTTTACATGAAACAACTAGAAGGCTTCTTCTCTAGTGATGGTGAACACTTGGTCTGCAAGCTAAATAAATCCATATACGGTTTGAAACAAGCCTCCCATCATTTGTATTTGAAATTTCATAAAGTTATTACTTCATTTGGTTTTGAAGAGAACGTCATGAATCAATGTATATACTAGAAGGTTTGTGGGAGTAAAATTTGTTTTCTTGTACTGTATGTGGATGATAATTTACTTGCAACCAATGATAAGAGTTTACTTTATGAGGTAAAACAATTCCTCTCTAGGAACTTTGATATGAAGGATATGTATGAGGCACTTATGTCATTGGCATTAAGATCCATAGGGAAAGACATCGAGGTATTTTGGGTTTGTCTCAAGAGACCTATCTCAATAAAGTTTTAGAGAGATTTCACATGAAGAATTGTTCACCAAGTATAACACCTATTGTGAAGGGTGATAGATTCGATTTGAGTCAGTGCCCGAAAAATAATTTCGAACGGGAACACATGAAGAACATTCCATATGCTTCAACTGTTGGAAGCCTTATGTATGCTCAGGTTTGTACCAGACCTGACATTGCATTTGTTGTTGGAGTGTTGGGAAGATATTAGAGTAATCCAGGTATCGAACACTGGAAAGCTGCAAAGAAAGTGATGAGATATCTTCAAGGTACAAAGGACTATATGCTCATGTACAAACGAACTGATAATTTGGAGGTGATTGGCTACTCTGATTCAGACTACGCTGGCTGCATTGACTCAAGAAAATCAACTTTTGGTTATATTTTCATGCTAGTTGGTGGAGCTGTATCTTGGAGAAGTGCTGAGCAGACATTGACTGCTACTTCCACTATGGAAGCTGAGTTCGTATCCTGTTTTGAGGCTACCTAGCATGGTGTATGGTTGAAGAGTTTCATATCCGGGCTTAGAGTCGTGGACTCTATTTCGAGGCCATTAAAGTTGTACTGTAACAACTCAGCTGCAATATTTATGACCAAGAACAATAAGAGTGGAAGTCGAAGTAAACACATCGACATCAAATATTTAGCCATAAGAAAATGTGTTAAAGAAAAAAAAGTGGTCATGGAATATGTTAGCACTGAGTTAATCATTGCTGATCTTTTGACTAAAGACATGCTACCAAAGAATTTTAAGGATCATGTAGTACGAATGAGACTTGGTTCCATAATGTGATTTACATTGAACGCATATTTATTGTTTTAATGAAACTCTTATTTAGTTGATGTTTTCTCATATAATTTTGTGCACATATTCGTTTATTATGAGAAATCTCATTTGGTTTGGACATGAAATAAACATATGACTTATTTTAAGTTGTATGGGCGAGTATTAAGAGACATGATATAGTGTAATACATGGAAGATAATACTCACTATAAGAGGATCTATCATCATGATTCATATATTTTGCTTCTCTATATGGTGTGTGTTTGAACTATATGGACCAGGTGAGAGAATGTTGAGATTTTTCATTTCAAATTAATGCACCTTTTCCTTTACAATTCCCATTGAAAACCCTTTGTGTTTTCAAGAGAAATAAGACCATTGTGTTTTCAAAGGAAATAAATTTTATAATGTGGTCAATATTGAGTCTAAGTTCAACCCTTTCGTATGCCCTGCTCACATCCATTGATCTCTGTGATGGGATCACGACCGTAGATCTCTGTGATGGGCAAAACACTATAAATAAATGTGATGCTTGTTGTTTTGGTCCCTAAGCTTGCTCCTTATAATTTTATTTTCTCCATCATCGGGTTGTGAGTGAGAAAAGTTTAGAAGATCTATAACACAAAATTTACCGTGTAAGCAAAGGGCGTCGACTCTGCACGTGTAAGTTATGACTGAAGGTATGTATGATCCTATCTCACTTCTGCTTATCGATTCAACAAATATATTAGTTGAAATTAATAAACATGTTTAGATATCATTATGTTATATCATTTGATATGATTTGATTATATCATTTATGTTTAGATATCATTTGGTTATATCATTTTAGAAATATAAATAAATAAAAACTGGGTGCTATGCATGTAAATATTTCCCCTCAGATAAAAAAAAAGATGATAGATTTATAAATACATAAAACTTGGGTGGTATCCACGTAAATAAAAAATTTTCTCAAGTAGGGCTGTCAAAAAAGTTCGTTGTTCGTGAACAGTTCGTGTTCAATTCGTCAAGAAGTTCGTGTTCAATTCGTTCGATAAGTAAACGAGATGAACACAAATAATTTTTTATTTCGTTCGGTGAGTTAAACAATCCAAACACGAACACTGATGTGTTTAATCGTGTTTGAATCGTTATTGTTCGAAATATAAAATAATTTAAAATAATTATATATAAAAAATCTATGTTAATTTAAAAAATTAAATTTTATAAATTATAATATATAATAAATTAATAATAATAATATATTAATATACTATATTAGTAATATACTAATATAAATATTATATATTTATATAATATAAGTTATATAATTAATATAATATATTATTTATATATATATTAATATTAGGGTTGTCAAGCTTGCTCGTCATTCGCGAACAGCTCGTGTTCGACTAGTTCGTTAAGAAACAAACACGAACAGTGACTTCACAATTTCAAACGCAAGCTTATTTTAAACAAACTAAATTTTAAACGAACCGAGCACGAACACAAACAAACACTGTTCGTTAATTTTTGATTCGTTTACACCCTATTCTCAAGTGGATGTTCTCCTCTTTTTTTGTCCCACATCAGGATATTGAAATTTTTTTATAAAAAAATCCACTATAAATCTAAAAAGAAAAAGAAATAAGAGCAGGACAATCCCCAATTTAACTCATTTACATGCTTATAATCATCTACACCGTCATAATAAAATCATTAAAAAAATAAGCATTAATTAACAGCAAGACAGTCCCCACCACTTTAATAGCTAAATCTGTCGTCACCGGATAAGTTAAATAGTGCGTTAAGGTACTGCTGCTACGGAGCTGCTACGGATTGCAATAAGTCGCCTGTCGATGGACCGCGACTTTTCCACCTGATCATTTTAGCTCGTCTTCTTCCGTCAGAACTTCCGAACGAAGCATGGGAGAAGGAACAGGGCTGCTTCGTAACTCTTTTTTCTAAAGCCTTATATTTCCATTTCTGAACTCTGGTTTTTCGGGGTCTCGATGGCTTCCGGCGGTTCTTCGAGGCGTCCGATGTCATCGGAGTCTAGATCGTTTGAATTCGGCTCCGATGAACTCTTGTTTTCATATGACGACTACACGGCGCATAAGGATCAGTCGGCGAACGCAAAACGATCGGAGTCCACGGCGAAGGTGACTATTAGATATTGTTTTCGATCGAGTGATTTTGGTTTGACTTATTGTTGTTGATTTGGTTTTGGATATGATACGATGTAGCGTTTTTGTTTTGATATTTATAGAAGAAAATAAAGGGGTTTGCATATTTGGAACGGTGATTGACTTGGCCCTCCTTGGTTATTTGCAGTGCAACATAATTTATTCTGAACTGTTCTTTTGTTTATGCGTTAAGCGTCAGTATGCCTTGAGAGAGAACGGTATCTTTTTATTGGTTTTTTTCCTCTTACAGCCGTTGTGTTTTGTTCCTTACAGTTTAAAAGTTTCTTGTTCTAGAAAATTTTGTGGTGATTACTCTGTTTGATTGTATGAGCTTTAGTGGATAAGCCAAAATTCGAAGGATTCCTTAAAATTAGGTCATATAATCTTGCAACTTCAAGTTGTAACTTTGATTTTACATGATAAGCTCCGTTTTCCTATATGAAAAGGTGGAAATACTATAACCCACCTTTTCATGCATAGGTTAGGGTGCTTACCATGTAAAAATCAAAGTCTGGGTGTGAGATAAGTAATGCATAAAAATTGGATGCAATGTATGTAAATTTTCCCTTTTTTTGGCTAGAAATAGTTCCGTTTTGTCATTTTTTTAATATATAAATGGTTTGGTGTAAAAGGGAAAGAAAAAAAAAAAAAACCGAAGAACGCCTTGATTTCCAAGTGGTCTGGTTCTATTATATGGCCTCTAGTTAAGTCGCAGTGATACCTCTGTCTCATACATCATTTTTGTTTTATTAGCCAACCTTAACTCCTTTATACAAATATTTGGTTTTATTGATGGGTGATTTGTTCTAATTTATGCAGGAGCTTCATGAGAACAGAGTTGGGAGGCCATTTGCTACTGTCTACGGACAACAAGAGGAATTTCCAAGAGATGATGTAATATCTGCTGTCGAAATTTGTATGAAAAAACATGCTGACAACCTTATGAGGAATCTTGAGGAAATCATTGGTAGGTTGACCCAGTTGGAGTTATTTTGTTACAAGCTCGAGAGATCAGTGGGTGAATTTCGAACTGACATGATTCATGGTCAAAGTGAAGCAGATATGAAGCTTAAGTCACTTGAGAAGCATGTTCTTGAAGTAAGTCCATGCTTATTATTCATATTATCATATTTATAGTTGTTTTGTTGAGCTCTTCAAATTGGTAGACGATCTTTTCAAATTGGTAGATATCTCTTCAAATTGGTAGATTGCACACTGTTATGGGATATAATTTTTTCATAATCAGATACTTGTGATGCAAATGTTTCTTAAGTCTTACCTTATAAAAGCATGCACTTATTGCTTTATATTTGTTCGTGATATGCTTCTGATATATTTGTTTTTTGGCCGATTGAAAACTTGGCAACTTCTTTTGATTTACTTAACCATGGCGCATCCGGCTGCATGTGGCTAAGGTTTAATAGTAAGGGGCATGCTATTCTATCTACTTATAAATCATTATATCCTTGCCTGCTTCTGTCTTGATTTAGTCATCCTTTTTGCTCATTGTATTTACATTATTATTGTTAATTCCAATGTATATCTCTTGATAAGATTTCATATGATTACCTTTTATTCCTTTTGAATTTACGTGTAAACAAAACTAACATCTTATTGGATAAATTATGTTCGATATTGGGGGATACTTTTATTTGAGTGTTGAAGCTAACATTTATACCATTTTTTTGTTCAGATTGTTATTACTAATAAGGTTATTGTCATGGTGCTCAAGGAGATATAGTTTATTGTATTGTTTGGTATTGTGAATTTTGTAACATATGTGATGTGAATGGGTATGCTAGACGTGTAACTGTTCAAATATATTCATTGAGAAATTGATTTATGCAAGTAAAATTTTATCATTATTATCTAATAATCCTAACTTGGGAAGTACTTCACTAATTTATTTTTTATCATTTATTCTTTAGAAAGTTGCATTTATGAATGATTTTTAGTAGTGCTTGGTTTAGCTTCTTTTTTATGCCTTTGATTTTTGTTGCTTATTTACTAGTGCTTCTTTTAATGTAGGGTTATGTTTAGATGGAGTTGTCTTCATTTATGATTTTATTTTTATCATGATATCATCATAACAACAACCTAAAATCTATTTTCCATGGAATTTGAGGGCATTTTTATGATATGATCTTCTTTATTTATAATTTATAATAACCACTGTCAACACAGGTGAAAGGCTTCAAAGTGTCTGTCTTTGATTCCGTGGACTTTTCTAGAGGCCCTAGATTAAATGAAGGCATTTGACAAAAGCCTCTATAGTCATGAGTAACCATGAACATTTAGCTTTTTGGTCTGAATTGGGTAAGCTTACCAACAAACTAATTACACATGATAATGATGATCTTTGTGCTTGAGACCCTCCCAAAGCTGACCCATAAACTTTTCCTACATCTTTTGATAAATCTTGATCATGGTGCTAGGTAGTTATGGTTTGTTCGATCTTGCCTCTCTGTTACAATTATTGGGCTATGTGTTATGTCAACCCAATTGCTTGCAGTAGAATGGGCCTAAGAAAGTGAGTCACATCTTGAAATATTGGGAAAGGCTAAATGATTGGAATATATTGTCGTGCCTTATAAGCAAGATGGCTCAAAGGATTAAATTGTTGGATGAATTTTCATCACAAAATACTTTGAAGGCTTTATCCAAATGAATTGCCAATTATTTTCACAAATTGAATTATTGATTTTGGGTCCTCAATTAAAAGTTCAGTTGAAATTAGGGATAAAAAAATTAGTTTCACTTTTTGTCCTTGATTGATATGGCAGTCCAGATTAAGGTTGTAAATGAGTCAAGCCGGCTCTAGCTTGATTTTTTAATGAGCTCACTAGCCAAGCTTATTGTGCCATAATCTCGAGCTTAAACCCATGTTCATTTATTAAACGAGCTTAAGATCAATCTTGTTTAGGCTTGGCTCATTGGCTCGCGAGTTGGTTTGACTAGCTGATCGATGGTCACGTCGATTTCTTCTCCGACAAGTTGCCATGACATTCAATCCTCTAGTCATCGATGTCTTCTCTAGTTAGCTCCCATGATAATTTGAAATTTTGGCTCAAGCTTGCGAACCTGCTGTTATCATTGCAAGTCGAGCCGAGCTCGAGCTTGCATTTTGATGGACGACTCGTGCTCGAGTTAGACATGATTCAAGCCCCGCTCGATTTGTTTCAACCCCTAGTCGGGATTCTATCCTTGTAATATATATTTCTCACATGCGAAGGATTGGGTAAAAAAAATTGATGTATTTTTGTCGATATTTTCAACCCATTTTTTAATTTTCTTTATTTTTCAAAGGGTTAACAATTTTTGTGGGAGGAAATGAAAGTCATATAGTTTGAAATGCCACAAGAAATCTCTAGAAGACGACAACAACAATAACATCATCAACAAGCCTTTCTCCCACTAAGCGAGGTCAGCTACATGAATCCTTTTTTTCCATTGTACACAATTATTGAGTATCAAATTTTCATTTAATTATAATAAATTGAGATCATTTTTTATACAACATACCTTTATTTTTTTTTGGTATACCTCTACCTTTCTTAGCATAAATTGAATTTAAAACATCTACTCTCCTAACCGGATCATCGACGTTTAATGTGACCAAACCATCTAAGACAACTCTCTCTAATCTTGTCTACCCCTAGAGCTACATCAACCTTTTTACGAATATATATTTTATGCATTTTGGCTCCAAGTGTAAAGCCACTCATCCACTAAGCATTTTCATCTTAGCAACACTTAACTTAAGTTTGATGCTTTTCTTTTATAGGTCAACATTCTATGCCTTAAAGAATTGCAGGTCTCACCACCATCTTATAAAATTTTCCTTAAAGTCTAAGTGGTACTTTTCACACGATTGGCCCAATGCATTCCTTCACTTCGACCATCCAACTTGAATTCTACTAATAACATCCTCATCTATATCACCGTCACTTCGAACAATAGACCCAAGATAAAAAATGTTCACTTCTTTTAATGATTTAAAGAAACCTTTTGTTACAACTACAACACAAGATCTACTACTACTAAAATTACATCCCATGCATTGAGTTACAAGAAATCTCTAGGATGCTTAAAATATTTTATATTCTTGAATTTTTATGGAATTTGCTAGTATTTTTCTTAGTTTTTTATTTTTCTTTTTTTCCATTTTGTTAACTTTATTTTTTTATGTTCAAAATTTTTTTCAAAATATTAGGAGCATTTCTTAACTTCTAGTTAGCTCGAGTGCATACATGTGATGTAGCAAAAAATTGGAGGCTACTTAAAATATTGCTATCCCATTTATATTTTAGTCATCTCCATACTCGAGCACGCCCTACAAGAAAGGAAATCTGCATTTATAGGAGACAAGGTTTTTTTGTTTATTTTCTTTGGCATATCATGTTGCCTGTGTAAAATGCCATTTATTCTTCTGTTTTACTTCTTTTATAATAATTCTTATACAAATTTTGCACTTTTCCTCATCTTATTTTTGCATTTTTATCTTATTATTGTACTTCTAGCCTCATTTTTTCATTCTAACAACATCACACTCACTAAGCGTTTGTTAGAAACATTTCAGTCTTTCCTACTACACCAAGGATTGTATTAATAATATATGAAACATTGTCATCACCAAAGTGTCTCCTCCGAGAAAAAAAATGCACATATGGGTGATGCAAAAAAAGTTAAATTTGGGCATTGGATACTCACCATATCATGAAATGAATTTATGAGCATTTTAGAATTCTTCATAGAACTGAAGAAGGCAAAATGATATGCATACTTCATCAAGAAAAATGCATATAGTTGGTACTCTTTTTTGGCGGTTCAAAATTTCCTTTTGTTTTGTAATGAAATATGAACTTTATTTGAGTTGGAACTAGCCAGATTGGTGAACATAAAAGTTGTGGAATATTGAATTAGCATCTCATATGATTCTGACAATAAATGAGAAAGTTCTACCTAAACTTGTGAGAAGTGGGTTGGAAAAACTGTTGAATTTTGATTTAGGGGTCTCTCTCATTCTTTGAAAATTGTTTCATTGGCTTAAAATCAACCAAATTGAAAACATCAAAGTTAGAAATAATGAGGGTTATGGCTAAATTCATGAGAATAGGTTGGAAATAATGTTGAAATTCAGATTTAATTTTTCTTGAATAATTCGAAGTACGTAGGGGACTGAGTTTGAATTGTATGGATATTCATACTGTTTTGATGTGGAATGAAGGAGTTATGCTTCAATTAATGTGAATGGGTAGTAGTCATTGTTGAAATTCAGGTTGTGTTTCTCACATTTTTTTAAAATTATTTTTCATTGACTTAGAATTGACTAAAGTGAACTGCAAAGTCACAGAGAATCGTGTCAGGAATGTGCCCTAAATTTCAAATGATTTTGAGTAGAAATAAGGGAGCGCCCAAATTAATGAGAAAAAGTTAAAAATCTGAAACTCAATTTTCAGGCTTCTCACATTATTTGAAAATTGTCTCATCAACTCGAGATCGGTCAAAGTGACAGCATGAAAATTGGAGGAAATCAAATCATGAATCAACCCTCCAAATTTTTTATGATTCCAACCAAGATTGAGGGAATTGTGCTTAAATTCAAGGGATCAAGCCCAAATTCCACTGAGATTGGCTCTAGATGTTCCATTGATTGTTAGGAGTTTGATTTTGATGCAATTAGATTTCAACATTTAAGATATATAATAATGAGATATGAATCTAATAATGTTACATGGGATCTGTTTTATATTCTTTCCATGGACGGTGTCCTTCTCACTCTTATTTTCATGCAAAATCTACATCTGTTATCTACCAGCTTCATGACATGTGACTACTTGAATGCACAAGCATATGCTTGTTGTCTTTGACTCCAATCTTGACCTTATTGATGACGAAGTGAATTTTCTTACAATTGAAATTTTGGCAGTCAGTTTTATGTAAAATTGTCATTGATTTCTCGATATTTTATTTTACTTAACCTCTTGGGTGGCAACACACATGCTTGTTGTTGACTTAATTTCAACCTCATTGGCAATGAGATCATGTTCCATGCTTTTGGAATGTTTGAAATCAATTTTGCGTAAAATTCATGCTTCTTTTCAAATGTTTTTCGTTGTGATTCAGGTTGGTAGGGGAGTACTTTGATTTGGGTGATAGCACATCAGGATGTGTGTGGTAAAGTCATACTGATTAGGCTTTGTAAATTAAATGCGTTTAGAGAGTCTGCAGATTGTAAACTGATTATTGCTTTTATTATCCTGATAATATTTTGTGGATCCCACCACCTGCTTGGTGAAAGTTAACATGAGATGATGTAAATAGTGGTTGGTATAAATTTATATTGAAGTCGAGAATGATTGAATAGTAGACTTATATATAGTATGTAGCATTCTTTTAAGCCTAATGATTATAAGATGAGTCAATATCCTTTATTTTCAATTTTGAAATAATTAAATGGAATTGGGGGAAATTGGGGACATTAAGAGAAATTATAAGCTATTGTGTATTTGGAGGATTCATTATAGGAATCATGTATATATACTAGTGGGTTATGAGTTGAGAAAAATAAAATTTATGTGTAAGTTAGAAAATAGAATTCTGATAGAGAGGTTAAGAGGTCATGATTATAAAAAAGCTAGAATTATAATGAAGAGTTTATGAACAAAATAAAAGATATAACCTCATGATTTATATTATAAGACAGGCTAATTAGAAGGAGATTTATAAAATATCTAAGGCTAGAGATAATATTGTAAAACCCAAGTGCGGACTTGTTTCAAGGAAAAATAAGGAGACCTGCTTGCCAGGAGAGGCTAGTAACAAGCTCTCCAAGTTGTGTTAAGATCAAACTCGCTAAGCTAGGTTTGAGATAAGTCAGATCTGAAGCGGAGAGAACTCACCGATGGAATCTAAGATGGACTGGACTCACAGGCGAAATCAAGGCATCTACTTGACTTGATCAAGGAAAACTCTTTAGATGACTAGTGGGCATCCTTCAAGCTAAGGGTGAACTTGCCAAGACCACTGAAGGACTTGTGTCTCAACTAAATTTAGACAATTTCTTCCGTTCAAGTGATACTTGATGACTACTACCAAATTAGTAAACCATTTCCCCAAGCCCAATAATTGATTACTAGTCTGAGTTTGTACTTAGGCTACATGCCTCGATTATTTCTTCTTGTATTTTCTACATGCATAGCTAATTTTATCGCCATTCTTATAGTGCTCGAGACTCTAGATTTGTCTATAAAAATGGGATCTTAGGGAGAGCTAAAGGTGGGACTTTTTTCATGCAATTTTGCCCAAGTAATCATGTATACTGTTGCATTGATTTGCTAAACTTTATAGTGAATTTTTTCCTTTATTTCCCCCAGTTTTTCTCTCAGCTTCTCTCTTTCCTACCTCCTATCCATAGGTTAGTAATACATTGGAATATCCTACAAATTAAACTTGATTCAACTTATCTTTTTTGAGATTTTGATTAAATTGATGCATTAAAATTTATGACAATAAGATCTTAATTATAGAGGAAGATATTAAAGAAAGATAAAAAATGACACTTTGAGAAGAGCATAATTAATAAAATAATAAGGTCCATTATAAGATTGATAAAAAAGAAGTGACATGGACTTACCTCTGTAGTGAATACAACAACAACAACAACAACCCTTTATCCCACTAAGTGGGGTTGGCTACATGAATCCTTCTCTCTCTATTGTGTTCTATTGAGCATCATATTTTCATTTAGCTCTGATAGATTATTTTTATACAATGTGCCCAAGTCTTTTTAGGTCTACCTTTGCCTTTCTTAACCTAAGTCGAAGCTAAAAGATCTACTCTCCTTACCTGATTATTAGATGATTGACGATTAATGTAACCAAACCATGTAAGACGACTCTCTAATATTGTCCACCACCGGAGCTATATTCATTTCGCATGTTACCTCTATAGCGAATAGATGATGTTGGTGTAGCTTTGCTGACAAATCTTTTTAATTAAATTTAAAAATTAAGAGAATACCGATTGATTATAAAAGAAACATTTTATTACCAATTACAAGTATCTAAAATAAAAGTTTTTTTAGAATGTTGGTAATTAAGAGAATTAAATTTATGGGCCATATAATAAAGTTTTGGGAGAGAGCAATGCAAAATAGTCTTATAAAAAATATAATGAGACAAATCTTCATGTAATTTTATTGATCTTGGGAAGGACTTTGATTGGTACCACAAGGCTTCATTTAATGCACATCAAGAAAAAGCGGCAAATTTATTAACTAATATATATTCAGGAGCATTGGCTAATATGAAAATCTCATAGTGACCAAGGTTTTGTCTTTCTTGGTAGATTTATGCTAGCGATCAGTATTAAGGTTATATCTTTTTGCATCATTTATGTTGAGGATATTCACAGTGAAGTGCTTTGATATATGTTTTCAAGTATGATATATATCTAATTGGCAAGATCTTTGTCAAAATAAAGACCATTTAGAACCATGAAGAAAATTTTGAGAAGATAAAATGCTAGAATTAGTGGAACAAAGATATTAGTATAACAAGTTGCTTAGATGAAGGGCAATTGTAGGGGGTTTCATATCACTTATTATAATCATTAGAACTAAAAGATAAACTAATATAGCATTCAAGTGTGATAGTTTTGAATAACCTTGATCTATCATACAAAATAATGGGGATATATAAGAAGATTTAACTTCTAAGAGTAAAGTTTGGTGAAAAAATGCTCTAAAAGTACTATGAATAAGAGAATGTCATAGAGACCTAGAATGAATTTTAATAGTCAGGTCAACTACGGTATTTGGATATGAGTATTAGGAAGTGAACAAATCATTGATAAATAAGTTGAAAATGCAAAAAATTTTGTAACTTTCAAGGAAATTTACATAATACGAAAAAGTTTTTTATCTATATATCAAACACCCAATCTTCTTTGCTCGCAATTTTTTCACTCAAATCTTTAAAACAAAATAAATATCACTCTAGTTGAAAACTTAACTTATTACTCTTACTTTATGTTCTTCTTCATCTCCCATACTACTTTCACCTCTCTCGCTATAAATCCTTCACTTTTTTACCCCTTTGCCACCTCCCATCTTCCGATGAGAACACCCTTCTTTGCTATGCTGCCTGAATCTGATTTGGACTAGCTCGTCTCTTTACTCCCACCCCTTCACTCACATTAACCACATCTTCTTGGCAGCTTTTATAGCTAGCTAACAAATCTTCCCCGGTCTCCCCTATGGCATGTAATTTCCATCTCCCTCTATCACACACTTAATAGCACTGCGTTGTTGTAAATCTTGTCTCCAACATACTCCTAACAACACCATCAACATCACATGTGCATGCCCGCGAGCGCATCTGCATGCACAGACTTTCATGCTCATTTAGCACTCATAAACCACACTCACCAAGAAATCTGCAACTTCTCAGGCTAGGCAACCATCAGCACTTTCTTCCTCCCAGTAGTTGTTGAACTTAGTGGGGAGGATCAAGAAATGGAGAGGAGAGCCAATTAAGTTAACGGGAATGAATTTAAGGATGACTTGAATGTGGCCGAACTCGACTCATTTGTTAAATTGGTTGAAATCGACATTATTATCACAATTAAAAAATAACAAATAATTTAATGTATTTTTGATGAGAAAAAAGAATCAAATGGATTAAGTTATTATCTTCAAGTTGACACAATGTCGACTTAATTTATTTTATTTTTCAGTTTTTAAGCTCACTTGAACTCGACCCAATTTTTTATGGGCTAACTTAATGATCAAATTGTTGTGCTAGGCTTGAGTTAGGTTTGTATGTTGGGTCTAAAACTGACATATTTCTCACTATAGAGTGTATCTGATTTTAACATGTAGTTTTACCAACCTTGCAATCTACATTGCTTGTATTTTTCTAAAAATTGGATTATACAGGTGAAATTGTCTACCTATCTATTTTACCTATTTTATGAGTTTAAATAATGGTGTTCAAATCATGTAAAAATAATTTTGGCTTGGGAAAATAGTTTTGTCGATGTGATGCTTTCTCCATTATCTTGGGATTTTAATCCTCGGTCAAGTATGAGAACCAGCATTCTTGAAGCAAGAATCTCTTTGTTGATGTGATACTTGTTATAAGGTTTATTTGTTGCTTTTTTTTTACTTGCTTCATTTGCATGTTTGATGTTTTAATTATTATGATTTCCATTATTATTTCTTATCGATATTGTCTTTAGGAGATTCACTGGAAAGTATTTTCTTTTATCTTTTATGTTAATTAACTGTTTGAAATAGATAGTTTACTTTCTCATACTATATGTATGTTTTTTTTTTAAATTATTATATAATATAATTAATTTATATATTTTTAATTAATGAATTTCTATTTTGCAATTATTTTTCATTAAATATCCCGGACTCTTTATGCCTTTAAATCACTATATTATCAATTAGATTTTATTAAACAAGGGCTTATCAAAAAATTAAGATGCGGGATTACATAGAGCTTTACATTTTAAGAAATATTAAAATCCTCCCATTAGGATTATATAGCACCCTTGCTTAAAATTTATAGGGATACATCATTGAAAGGCTATAAAATTTATATAAATCTTAGGAAACATAGCATTATTAGAGCCACACATGGTGTCAAATTTGAACTCGAGGAAAAATTGTACATCTTGAATACTCTTTGAATGATGAATTAGATAAAGGAAAAATATATGTAATTATGACCGACGTGTACAGCATTCTCAAGTATAAGTACCGTTTAAAATAATAAATTGATGAATTGAGTATCATTCTCATGAGGATTAATCTTATATTTTTATTAAGTTAAATACTAATATTTTAATCTTTAATTTATCCAATAATTCAAACAAGGATATTAAACTTCAAAAGCCAAAATCTAAACTACACAAATGATTTCTTTTGGGCACTATAATTAAAATATATGAATTTACTATTACTTAAAGTATCTTATGCAGAAATGTGTTTGCTTATTTTTTGACTAGTTATTAATCAAGGGCGAAATTGCCTCCTGATCTCCGTTGGTAATTAGGAAACTTAGTCTTTTTTTTTTATTGATCAAGAGCATTTCTACCTTAACCTAGCGCAAATGATGGCAAATAAAAGTAGTCCTTATCTGCTAGCAATCCTTAAGATCTATATTCCTGTGCATTTGATAAACTAATTGTTTCACTTTAATTTTTCTACTTGAGTTTTGTAGAATTGACAAAATTACACTAGGTTTTAAAATATGCTTGGTTAAAACACATTTAAATAAAGAATAAAATAAAATAAAACAACAATTCAACTTTTCTTAATAAAATTTAAAACACTTCACGTAACTTCAAATAAACCATAAATTCAGAGATATACAATTAGTTCCTACACATGATTGCTAGAACAATGAAAATATAATAAAAAAATGTGAAAACTTCATTTTGGTTTGATAAAATCAGATTTTAATCCTTAAGATCGAATCTCTCCTCTTCTTTCTTTTGCTCAGTTTTCTCTCACTTGCCACACTCTTCTCTCCCCTTTTGGCACAGACCTACTAATTAAGAACCCCCTTGTTCCTATTGTGGTAACCACTCCAAACACTGTCATCTTTACCCGGTGGACCCCTAGAAAACTGTCATGGTCGTCGTACTGCAGCACCGGTCCTGAAATGCTAGCAATTGGCTCTGCAACACCGGACTCTTGGGTTGATTTTCCATATTTGCTTCTTCCATGTTGATTTTCATAGCACGACTGCATGCTTTTAAATGTGTCTTGGCCAGCATCGCTGAAAAATTCTTACAAGTTGTTATCTTTCTTCACAACAGGAATTCCTGTCAAAATAACAAAATTAGTTCAATAAACATGTACACATTTTTTTTTAAAACACATTTTAACAAACTTTATATTTACTCATCTCACTCAACAAGTTACAATATGATTCTCCACATGCTTTTTTTATTTTTTATTTTTAATTAGAGTCTTCATGGATGCTTTTTAATGACCCCAAACCTAAAACTGAGCAAGGTTCAAAGTCTTGACTCTAAAATTGAGTAATTAGTAAAATTTTTTCTTCCTAAAGTTTAACGTAAAATGGCATGAAGACAGATTTTAATCATCATGATTTGAATTTATCCCTAGCCATTTACCAATGTAATTAATAATGAAATTGAACTTATCATACATTTTGAAATAGATAAATCAATTGAACGATATGAATTTAATTCTTGATGATGTAGCTTTTGTAACTATAATTGCATATGCATATTGGAATGACATTGATTTTGTTTTTATTATTATAGTTTACTCTTCAAAAAATATGAAATTCAAATATTTTTCTGCTTGGTTGAAGCCATCGTGCATTATTCACCACAGTTAGTATTTGAACCACTTGAATTAGCTTTCTTTAAAGTGATTTTTTGTCCATATGATAAACCCATCATATTTTTGTGGCTTGTCAGTTATCTGAAAGATTTTATGGAACGCATCAAATACGCATTTTAAGCTTACATTTTCTCTTAATGCTAGAGTATATCCATTATGAAATATGTATGTATTTTAGAATTATCATATAAATTATATTTATTGTATTATCTATTAGTCTTGTGTATGATTTGTATGAAAATTTTCATTAGCAACTTGCTATTAACTGCAATAGTACAAATGTACTTTCTTAAATGTTGGAAGAAAGATATATTGAGTTCAAAGATAATGACATAATAATGAACTTAAGAAGATTGAGAGATTTCATCAAATAACTTTTGAGAAATTATTGACTAGAAAGATTGAACAATGCAGATGAATTGGACTTCTTGGAAGTGTTTTTTTTTTTTTTTTTTTTTTTTATGTATTAGATTTGTCTGTATATTGTAATCATCAACCACTACTTTGAATTCTTCTCTTCTTCCATTCTCTCCTAACTTCACATACTCTACATATTTTTGTTTAGTTTCAAACATAAATACTAATCTATTTCGTATAATTATTCTTGATAGTATGAGCGTACTTTTGATGATTTTTGGTGGTCATTTTGGAGGAACTCCAATTGTTAGTAGGTATTTTAGATGAATATTCGGTAAAAACAATTCATTGTAGCTTTTTTTTTTTTTACCAAGTCATCTTTGAATTGATGCAAATATTTAATGATTATGCTTATTAAGATTTCATATTTTTTTGGGACTTCAACAATCTATGAATTACCGTCCAGGACTCTAGTAATTTGCTAGAATTATATTATTATGCAACTTCTTATTTTAGGATTATGACAAATTAGGAGTTGTATGCTATAGCTATTTATTCCATCGAGCTTGTATTATATATTATTGTGTAAATGCTATGGCGTCCCTTGGAAGCAACGCGCTGCATGACTTGAATACAGCGAAAAGTATGCAATGGCTACTATACCGAAACTCGTGTGTAGCGTTAAATAAGCAAGTGTTTTGGTGGGGGAAGTAACCAAGTGTTTCCGCATTATAGATGAATGTAGACAAAAGGTTAGTCCATGAAATTAATCTTATGATATGAACTTAGAATATAGTGCTATCACGGTTAAATGAATGAAATTAATAGATATTATGGTTAACATGAAGATAAATATCTTATGTATTCAAGAAATTAAATGGATTGAAAAAATGCTAAAGAGATTGATAGTTTAGGTTTTAAATTTTGATATTAAGGTATTAGTTGTGCTAGAAATGATCTAGGTGTAATTATATATAAGAGTTTGAAAGATAATATTGTAAAAATTAACAGAATTATTAGATAGAATTATAGTGCTAAAGAATGTTATTGATATTAAGATTTTTAATGTTATAACTGTTTATGTTATTAAAGTAGGTTTAGATATATGTTTAAAACTAAAATTTTGAAATGGATTAGAAGAATTAATACAAATGATACCTTCTAAAGAAAAAAATTTTATTGGACATGATTTAAATGGACATGTTGGTAGTGGTAGAAGATCTTAAAAATTTCTTTGGTTGCTACGATTTAGGAGTGACTAATGAAGAATGTAGAATCGTATTGAATTTTGTTTTAGCTCATAATCTTGTTATTGCAAATACTTTATTAAGAAAAGAGATCGAGCATATTACCACTAATAAGAATGGATCTAATAAAATTTGAATTAATTGTTTTCTTATTAGAAAATGAGATTGTCGATATTGAAGATTTTAAGGTCATTCCAAGTAAAATTTAAGTACCAAACATCGATTATTAGTTTTGAATTTTAAGATGAAGTGTTGAAAGATAAAAAATACAACAATATATTTTCATAGAATTAGACGGAGGCACTTAAAAGATAAATAAAATTATTTTTATGATCAAGCTTCAAGAACTTAAGTTTGGGCATGCTTATGAAGAAGCTATTCCTATGTGGGATAAAGGCTTGTTGTTGTTATTGTTATTGTTGTTATTGGGCTTTTAATATATATTGGGCTTGCGATTTTTCCAGATGCTAGATTTCCATGTCTAAATTTCATCTGTCTGTGCCGCAGCCGTGGCCTGGTGGTTTGGGCGGGGTTCACCGTAAGTCCCCCGAAGGTCCCGGGTTCGATTCCTACCGAGGGCGCGGACGGATCGGATAGGCACATGGGAAATCGGTAGTTGGGAGCCCACCGGACCCAAATACCGATTTCTTTTTTTTATAAAAAAAAAAAATAAGCATCTTATAAGGCATGTAAAAAAAAAAGAACTTAATGCTTGAATAAAATTTTGTTTTTATGGACGGGAAGCTTTCATAATTATTCATGGATTTTATTCCTAGACTAAGTGTAAAATTTGAGTGATAAGCTTGTTATTTGTTTTATTAATTTTCTTTTATATTCTCTTCTTTCCTTTATTTAATTTTCAATTGACAATATAATTTGTAGTTTTTAGATTTGATACATATGTAGCTTCATAATATCGTTGATGTTTTAATTATTGTGATTTTCTGATTCTCTTTTATGGCTGATTTCATCAGACTACCAGATTTTTCATTGAAATTTCTTTATAACTATAAAAAGTATGATACAACAACACTTAAAAGGAGAATATTTTTTTATATATAAATTATAAATATGAAATATAATAAAAGCTCCAAATGCCAATAATTAAAAAAATAAATACATTACATTATGAAGTATGATGTCTTTGGAATGACACAAAAATCTTAATGATCAACAAAAGAAAAATTAGTATTGGATTAATTACTGCTATAGCTTGATATTTTATAATATCTACTTAATCTCCAATCACACAATAATATCAGCATTAATCATTAGACATGCTTTTAACAGTGTATTATCTTTGCACAATATCAAGAACTCAAAAAATATATAATTTTCAAATAATCAAACTAATTTTTCTGAACTAATATTTGAATCAGCATTGGGACACTCATCCATTGTCCGCCCTAAACAGAAATTTTCCTGAACCAGAAATAGGTTTTGCATGTTCTTTCCATGGCTATATATGTTATTAGAAGAATAAAATACATCACACTTTTTAGCTTGTGAAATACGTGTCAGATGCGTGTTATGTTTGAAACAGACATGAAATTCTTCTTGAGGTAGCGGTGCTTCATAGATAAATAATAGGCACAACATATCTTCCATGTAATCAAACATTATTTGCATATTAAATTTGCATTAAAATCCTAGGTGTTAATATAGTTTTACTTGCAAAACATCCTTTTTTTCTCAAAATGGTAATTTAACACCTTGCATAATACGGAAGTACATGTTTTGCATTGCAATCACAGCTATCATGCAGAAAACCTCATAATATGTTTATTTGTTAACCTATCCAAACTCCCTTCCCTCTCATTCTATCCAAATCCAAAGTCCTAGATTGAAAAAGTCTATAATCCTCTAAGAAAGTTCTCTACTACTGTGAATTCCTTCGGTAGTATTAACTATGAGTCAATCTTCCTTACCTATATATACATCTTTAAACAGACATGCTATCTCAGAGATGAATCCTCTTCTTTGTTTTCTAGGTTCAAAGATCTGTTCAGGTTATCAGAGACAAGCAAGACATCGCCGATGCCCACAAGGAGCTCACCAAACTTCATCTCTCCCAAAAGGAAACTGAGGATGTTACAGCAGCAATATCTGATACTAACCCTCAGAATGATAACAAAGACATGTCAAACCTGCAGTTAACCCTCGCTCTTCCCAACCAATCCTCCTCCTCACATCCCATTAAAGCTCCTGATCAAAACCCACCTCACAAAGAATCACCATCACAGCACCCTCCACCTCCGCCCGATCAATACATTCAAAGTCATGCAACCACATACTACACTCACCACCAACATCCTCCACCTCATGATCATCATATCCAGCATCTCCAAACTGAGCTACCTTACACACCACAAAGAGCTCAAGTCCAAAATCAGTCTCACCAACCACCACCACAGCAGCAACCACCATTCTCTCAGTATCAGCAGCAATGGCCTCAGCCAATGCTGCCTCAACAACCCTCTTCGCAAAGCCAAGTTCAAATGCCACAAACTCTGCCCTCCTATCCCACATATGCTGCTTATAACCAATCTTCCATTACTGAATCATTCCAAAGCAGCAGCATTCCGCCCCCCGCTCCATACTCGACTCCACAACCAATGGGATACGGAGTTTCTGGCAGCGGCATTTCCCATCCACCACCTCAGCATATTATGCAGCGGCACACGTCACCACCGCCGCCGCTTGTGAAGAGCAGTTATATCGGACCCAACCCCTATCCACCTCAGTCGAACATCCAAGCTTATACTTCTTCAGGCTTTGCCATTGATGGAAGCAGAGCTTCTCATCCACAGAACTATCAGACAAATATGAACAGGCCCCCTACTTCACAGATTTTGCGCAATCAACCCTATGGAGAGATGATTGAAAAGGCTGTTAATATGGGTTATTCAAGAGACCACGTGGTTAGCGTTGTGAAACTAATGGGAGAGACAGGTCAGCCTTTTGATTTCAATGCTTTGCTTGATGAGCTGAATGCGCAAGCTAATGGAGGTCCTCCTCGGGCCTGGTCTCGCTAGAGCCGTTGTTTTATTCAGTAAGAGTCTTCTTATTTTTGTAAATATTTAATTCGAAATGTTGTTTTTTTTTTAATAATAATAATTTCCATGTTGGTTTGGATTTATGTGTGAGAAAAACCGCATAATTACATTATTAAGTTGTAAATGCAAATGAATTAATATGATGTTGAAGTGGCTGTGCATAGGGGTGTAAACGAACGGAACACGGACGAACAGAGGTCGTGTTTGTGTTCAGTTCGTTTGAAATTGTGTTTGAAATAGACTCGTTTGAAATTGTTCGTGAAATTAGAGTTTGTGTTCGGTTTGATTTGTTTGAAATTAGTTTGAATTATTCGAATCGTTTGAATTATTTGAAGAATTTTAAATTTGTTATATAATTGTGGGGAGATTTATATCTATTAAATTTTTTGAAGACGGGGGGATATAACAGGCATCACTTTCTTAGGGGAAATTAAATGTTACTGTTTAAATGACTTGGCTTGCATATATTTTGTGGGTTGATATGTTTTTTCATTATTGCTTAACATTCTTTTTAAATCTTTTTGTTGTATTTATTTCACTATTATTTCCCTACCAATAAATAAATAAGTAAAATCAACAATATGTTAATTCTTTTCTTATAGAAAAATTGCTTCCGAGTTATTAGAACGGTTGATTTCAACTTTCCTATTGACCTTTGTTTTATTATTATTATTATTATTTTTATCACAAATTTTGCATATTAAAATTCTAGAACTCGAGATCTCTTAATTGAAAATTTAACTTTCTCAATTAATATGATAAGGTGGCTTGCATGTTAGCCTTTTGATTGAATATCATTACTTTTATTTTGAACATCATTAATTAAAGTATAAATCACTTCAAAATAGAAAAACTAGATGCTCTTAATATGCACTAATAGGGGTGTAAATGAGTCTAGTCGAGTTGAGCCACTTTTAACTTGTGCTTGGCTAATTTTGTCAAATTTGAGCTCGAGTTCAAGTCTATAAGTTGGCCGGTTTATTTAATATAATATTAATTTAAGATAATATTATAATAAGATGATAATTATAATGGTTAATTAGAAGAGAAGTAATCATTTAATATAAAATATAAAATATTATTTTTTAAAATTTTTAATACTCTTAAAGATAAACATTTTAAATCTAATGTGTTATGAGCTTATTTTATATTATTAAGACTTTTTGACTGAGCTGGCTCATGAGCTAATGAGTCGACTCAGGACTAGCTTGAACTTGACTTGTTAGCTCATAATAACAAGTTGTTTATCAAATCGAGCTCAAGCTGAAACATGAGTCAACCCGACTCACCCTATGCTCAAGTGTCACTGTAGGAGTTTGAAATTGTATTTAGGAAATTTCTTATACTATTTTTTTTTTAATTCAATAAGTTAACGATTTAAGCATAAAATAATTTAAATGATATCTATTAAAATGAGAACACCAAAAATTAATGACAACATAGTTTAAAAGGACACATTTCCTTTAAAAAAAAACATAAAATTTAGTTCAAAATATTAGAAAATTAAAGAACAAAAGTAAACACCTATTATACTCAACAAATAATTCTTAAAACTACTTATTAAGATAAGACAAATAATTCAATATTATTGAAAGAAATTGATAGAATGACTGACGGAGGGATATGTGGGTAACCATAGCATGAACATTGAGCCCATGGTGACGATGACTAAAGAGCCTGCAGGCTTGGCCAGGTGGCTGCTTTGTCAAGGACTAAGAGTAGAGCTATCCAAAAAAAACTTTTGTTCGTAAACAACTGGTGTTCAAATCATTAAAAAGCTTAAATTTTAATCGTTAATTAAGCAAGCCGAACACGAATAATCATTTGTTCGATCATGTTCGGCTCGTTTTAGATGAATATGTGTATATATATATATATATATATAGTAATATATTTATATCCAAGTTTATATCACCACATCTTGTGTGATCCTGTAGTTCTGTCTTTTATTGCATAGAAATTGTATCGGTTTGAATCAAATACCCTACATCTATTTTTTCTTTTTTCTAATTAATTTAAACGAGCCAATTTCGAGCCGAACACGAGCCAAACGTGAGCCAATTTCAAACAGAATTAATTTCAAAGTAGCCAAACACCTGCCGAGCTTGAGCTTCTTCCAGCTTAGCTACTCTACAACCCTTAGTGTTGTTTTAACACATAATAGTAAATAAAGATTTACATACATACCACTTAATTCATATGTATTTACAGTTTTAACACCTAAATTTCAATTGCACCTTTCCTACATACGAGAATGTGTATTTCACTTTTAGAAAGTCAAAGTAACAGTTTTGATGCGATACGAAAATTTTGAGAGATATAAATGTAGAAGGAGGGTCAGAAGGTATGCGTTTAATTATTAAGCATTGTCACGACATATCATGGATACATTTTAATATATAATGAATTGCTAATATAAAATATTTATTTTTCCATTGTTCTTTATTAATGACGACACAAAATAAAATATGCAAGAATAATATTATAAAACCTCATGTTTATAATATTAACTTTTAATGTTAGACATATAATATTTTTAAAATGAATTCCTCCAACTTATCTATTAAAATATAAAATATTATATTTGTTTAATTAATTAAGTTAAATTTAACTTGTACAATTAGAATAAGTATAACGATCAACTCATTAATAAGTAAACAAAATATAAATTATCATTTACAAAACCAAGGCGCTTTTACTCCACTTTGCTTCGATGAATAGAAGCTTTGGTGCAAGCATCGTAGTGCTTTACCATGTGCAGGTACAACTTTGAAAAAGAAAATGCAACTGCAATACTCAACTTTGACAAATGCAGGATGGACATTTGATGCTCGACTTCGACAAATAAAAAGGGAACTACTGATGATCAGCTTCGAAGAATATTGGATACACCTTTGCTGCTTCATTTTGGCGAATGTTAGAGGGAGCTTTGACATGATGAGAGAGGAGGCGGCTTCTACTATGAGGTATAATTAGGGCCATACGTATATCTATAATTTTTTACTTCAAGTGTCCTGTTTTTCCCCAAAATCACGTTGAGATTATACTTGATGCAATGTCAAGGAGTATCCTGGATATGTTCGAGCATGAAAAAACTTTAGACACATTTTGTAGTGTCAGAAAAGTGAGGACATATCGATATGATACTTGTCTATTACATCTACAACTTACTATTATAAGTGTTGGTGCTACATGAGCATTATATACACAACACAATTCTTATATCTTTACAAATCTCACATCTAACCATTCATATTACAAACATAGCACTTTGGTGTTTTCATACCTCTTCATGAAAAGATGAATCACTTTTAAAAACCAATAATACTATTTTTATTTGATATTAAAGCTTTTAGTGTTTTGTATGATGAAAGTTTAGATGAGAGATATGTAACATATGAATTATGTGCTTCGCATGTAAATTTCCCTAAAGTTGAAATGTAGAATTTAGGTGTTAGATAAGTGATTACATAGGAATTAAGGGGTATGCATGTAAATGCCACAAGAATAAATTGTTTATTTCAAGGCTTGATAGGATTTTATGATGCAAATGGGAGAGGAGACATCTGTTTGCGCATTGCTATTAGAAAAGACATTAAAATTTTGTGGCTTAGGTTGTGTTTGAAGCACTATTTTTTTCACTTTTCGTCCTCCAAAATGCCAAATGAGTGTATGGGAGCCCGTTTCTTGCGTGCATTTTGACAAGGTCTGGCTGCGGAACGGCGAAAGCCAAAACAACGGGAGAAGGTCGTGTTTCGTGGTTTGAGCTCTATTTCAACTTTGAAATCTGATCACTGCCCCTCTATAATATCCAAAATCCCTCCATGTGTCCCTACAAATACCCCTACTCGCCTTCTTCCCCCATTCTCGACCGTTCTCTGTCTTTCAAGGTAGAAACCTTCTCCCCTCTGTGCGTTCTTAGTGTCTTTGACTCTCACTGCCTATCTCTATATGTATCTCTTTATCTCAATTATTCTCTATGGGGGTAGTTTTATGATTTGCATTTTACCTTTTTCGTTCGGGTGGTTTAATGGTTTGATCGTTTGCATTTTATTTTCCTCTCGATTTATATGTTGGTGGTTTGATGGTTTCTATTGTATCATTTTTTTTTCTTTTTGTTTTCTATGCTTGCCCGAGAAATTACATTGGCTCGATGGAAATATGAAAGTTCAGCTAGTAGATAAGATACATAAGTTGTGTTATAGTAATTGCATTTCATTACCTCTGTTTCAATTTTGGCACTTCTGGTTCATTTGAGATAATGAAGTTTTTTTTCACTGCTTTTCTGAGAAATTGCATTGACCCAATGAAATCTGCAAGTTTAGCAGCTAGATAAGTTAGGTAAGTTGCATTATAACAATTGCATTTCATTTGCCTCTGAATTATGAGCACTATTGATTTTTTAACAAATTTTACATGGGTAATGTCTTTGAAATGATGCAAATATAAAGTTTAGATGTTATATAAGTTATTGCCTTTCTCTTTCCTCTTATTCAATCAGGAAAAGTTATTCATGAAAAGATCTATGAGCACTGTTGTTTATTTTGAAAATTTATTTTAAAAGTTATGCTAAATATTAGTTTTCTGGTGTTAGATGGGTAATTTCGTTTCTTTTACATCAGCCTCAATTTGAAAAAACATTTTTTGTATATAATTATGATCACTGTCGGTTTTTTTGGAAAAAACATATATGGGAGATTGCTTTGAGCCCGTGAAACATGAAGCTTAGATGTTATATAAGTCATTTAATTTCACTTACCTCTTATTTAATCTAGAAAAGCTTTTTCTAAAAAGAATTATGAGTACTAATGATTTTTTTAAAAAAAATATACAGTATAATGAAATTACTTATGTAACATCAGTTCTTCAATATTTATCAAAGTTTCAAAACAAATTTTTAAAATAAAAAACAGTGCTCATATATGCTTCCATGAACAACTTTTTTTGATTGAACAAGAGGAAAGCTAAGAGAAATGTTATGTTGATCAAGTTTGGATTTTTGAAAGAAAGAAGTTCACATTTGAAATGTATTGATAGATGAATTTTGTGATGATGGTTTGGTTCTTGTTATTTGTTTGGCGGTGGATTTTTGGTGGGTTTGTGCACTTGAAACTTATGATTTTATGCAATTGAACATTTGCATTGGTAGTTTTAAAGTTTGTATTGGTGACATATTTCATTTTTTGAAATGTTATGTAGAGCGACGATGGAAAAAAATGAACTTAACCGATTACTAATTGTGAATTCAATAATTGACCCTAAATATTTGTCACAGATAATATCTGGTATTACAATACACATGCAACTGTTTGCCACAAATAATACTTGGTCTTAAAGCCTAAATGATATAATTGATGATTCTGGATGGAGCATTCTTTGATAACTTGATCTCACCGACCTCTATTTTAAAATCTTGTTTTTCACCTGCTTATTTTGTTTTAAAGTAATTATGTTTACTTGCTAAATAATATTATGTCGACCATATTTTTTAACTGAATAATACATCAGATAAGAAGACAAAAGGATGGTGGAATATTTTTCATTTAAGATAGAGAAACAAAGACAATATGTGATTTATGTTTGAGAGTGGTAGAAATTAATAATAGAACACACACTTCAATAAGGAAGGCTAACAAAACATCATGAAAAAATTTAAAGAAAGAACCAACAGATTATATGACGAAAATTAGTTGAAAAATAATTGAGATCAACTTAAAAATGATTGAAAATTATGGAAGGAGCTAAAGAGGGGCTGATGGACTAAGCTAGGACCCTGTTAAGAAAATAGTGGATGCACCAAAGGAGTGGTGGTAAGAAGAAAATTTAGTAAGTATAAACTCTTTTATTGAACTGCAATTATATTAGAATACAACTTCTTTGAAATTAAATTTTATTAATTGTATGTCTCATCGAACACAAAAAAAGACCTACTGGCACTGAATCGTAGTTGGAGGAGAAGCTTGATACTACGTTCCTCTGAGTTGTGGTTACATTCATCAATGTATGGGCTACAACACATGACCCCGCCCATAATTTAGATGAGCCTGAATGTGCTTATTCTAATAAGGTCCATGAGGAACAACGAGAGGAGTGGGAGGAAGTTAAGTCTAGTCAGTCCAAGCGTCCTACACCCTCCACCTAGAAAGGCAAAAAGAAAATGAAGACTTAGGTGTTACATTTATCCGAGCAGATCCTACAGCTAGTTATGAACTACACCATTATCACATCCAGTGCTCGCACAACTTTGCATAGATACCCGACTATGGCAGATGTTGTAAAGCTGCTAGATTCTATTTCAAAGATTTTTGATGACATGCACTTTTACTTATTTATATAAACTTTTGGAGGTGTGAAATAAGTGGGAGGCTTCTTCACCCTGTTGTTAAAAATTGAGGATTCGTTATCTCCCATATTTTTTAGAGAATCAGACTAGCTAGTTTTAATTTCTTAATTCTGTTTCGGATTTATGATTTGTAATAATTTACTTTTCCATAATGACCGTGGATTGTGTCATGTTAATGTGGCATTTCAGTATTTATGGATTAAAATATTTGTTTACCTCCATGATGAGTCATTTCATCATTTCTTTGCACTTCTGCAATATCTTGTTCTTTTTATTAAATTCTAACATATATTAGACAAATGGGCTGATCAAATGAAGAGGAAATTATAGAGATAGTTAAGAGATTAATGATTCTGACCACAACAGTTTATCTCCTTAATGATTACTAGCAGAGAAATTTGGGCAAAACACCTTGTGTGTCACCATCATCTGTGGATGACAAATGAGTTGGTGAACTACTCAAAGTTCATCCAAGCAGAAATCATAGCATATTTTGATTGTTGAAAATTATTTTCTGTGACGTGCTTGATAAATTGAAGTCTAAATATGGTTTGCATAGAACGTCATGCTTTATACCTCAAAAAGTTTTAGTTATCACACGATTTATTGTCACACAATGAGTCAATTAATGTTGCTTCTGATTGATTCCAAAACTCTACAATGATGATTTGCAGGTATTTTGATATCAAGGTTAACTCTTTGATGAAATTGTCAACCAACATTGTCAAACCGCTAGACTCAGCTTTTGCCCAAACACCGTAAGAAATTTGTAGTGATCTGAGATGCATATCCCTATTCAAGGTATTGATATCTCTACTTATTATAATATTAGTATGTTATAAGAAAAACAATAATGGTCTAACAAGTTTTTTAAATAATATTATATGAGAGCAATTGATGGCATGCATATCGTTGCACGTGTGGGGCTGCTACACAGAATATCTTAGTAGTGTATGATTTCAATATGTATTTCACGTTAGTGATGGCTGGTTAGGAAGGGAGTGATTATGATAGCCGAATATTCAAATTTACAACCAGACAGTGTGAATACAAATTTTCAATGCCTCGGGCTAGTATATTTAAGATTTATGAATGTTTTTATTTTAGGATATGCACTCATGAAGTTATTATTCAGGAAAATATTACCTCTTCAATTCAGGATATCAATTACAATGAATTTTCATAAAGTCATTTCCTAACACGAGGTATCACCATCCTGATTTTGAGCACAACAACCGAGTGACTAGAGGGAGGAATGAAGTCTTCAATAAAAGGCATTCAATTATTACAGAGAGTTACCGAGAAAGCATTTAGCAAGGTTTTGAAAACCAGTCCAGATATTGAACCGATAAGGGGAGAGGTTCCGGGTTCAATGGTTCAACCGAATAGCTTAATAAATTATAAATTTATTTAAATCCGATATTGATGTAATTTAAACTAAAATTATTATAAAATAAAAATGAATACCTCAATATTTAAATTACTAACATTATAATAATTTTAGTATATATTTTAAAATTTAATAACAATTAATTTTTAAAAATATAAATATGAATATAAGATTCAGATCATAATAATTTAGAAAAATATTTATAATTAATA
The DNA here is from genome assembly GCA_022702705.1 of Papilionanthe hookeriana x Papilionanthe teres. NCBI lineage: Eukaryota > Viridiplantae > Streptophyta > Magnoliopsida > Asparagales > Orchidaceae > Papilionanthe > Papilionanthe hookeriana x Papilionanthe teres. The sequence goes on along the minus strand of CM040430.1, from coordinate 32,220,927 downwards.
AAAATTAAATATTGACAGAACCAAACTTTTACTTTTCTGAGGTTATTCTCGGTTCCCGGCGTAAGATCCCACCATATAGTTGGCTGAAGTATTTGACTTCATCCCATCACTGAATTTGCCACGTGGACGTTGAGGAATTCTTTGTCAACTATGTAATCATCTTCTTTCTCAAAACTCCATTTTTTTATCCTCTTTGCCGCGGTCTCCAATGTCTTTCTTATCTATTGTAAACTCCTCATGCAGAGCCCTTATACAAATTGCTTTCATATATTCTTTTGTAGATAGATCTCAGAAATGACTTGGAAGCTTTTCTCCCATGGCAGAAGAAAATTCAAAAGAAACTAGACAACGAATTTCAAGGCGTCGCATGCAGTGAAGCGATCGCGTCACCGACAGACAGCGAAGCGATCATAAACAAGAAATCGGTTGGCAATTTGAGTGGTTTTCCAGTTGGACTTATGTTTCGAGTGGTTCAACATTGGTTTACTGCAAATCTATGTTTTACTTGCATCTGTACTAGTATCATAATTGATTCCCATTTGAACCGGTCCGACCGACTGGTCATATCATTTTTTCAAAGTAGGTCATACTCCAAGAAATGTCGATGTACTCTTTAAAAAAAACAGGTCAAAATAGTTTGCAACAACAACACTCCATAATTTTATTCAGAGGTTCCATCTCGAAACAATCTTTGATTTCATAGTCTTAGATGAAGATCCAACAACAAGCCCGAGGAAACATGCAAACATTGGGTTGAACATTCATTGCATAACGAGGACTCTGATATGAATGGTACAACATATCCAAAAAGGTGTTCAAGAGATGATCTAGTTAAGAAAAGAGTTTACAGATGCTTTGGCAATGCATCAACTATATTGATATAACGTTACTTACTGCCTTCTTGTTGACGATCGTTATTTCATGTATATGGTGAATTTATAAATATATATACTTTCTACACTTTTGTAGCATTTTGTATTAAAGATTTCTTGATGTGTCCTTTCTACGTTTTGATTTTATTGTAAAACAGTTTGATTTTTTCAATGGTTATGTTGCATATCTATTCTTTTTGGTCAACTGAAGCCATAATGTAAGTTCAAGATCATCAGGTACTTTGAGAGTTTCATCCTGTCACAATGGCACACAGTGTGTTAAGACAGCTACAAGGGATTTTACTGTTGTCTTAGAAACATGATACATCTAGATTGCAAGTCTTAAATTGGACTGATAACAAATGAGCTCGCTCAGTCAATAGTTAGACGAGTAGTGCTGCTGCTATGGAGAGAAAATTATCGTGAAGATTTGATCTTTGAGGCATGAAAACGAAAGTCATTTTAAGATTACTGGTTATTTTGGTGATTCTTATTATTATAGATAAATGCATCCAAGTAACTTGTCATTTTTTATGTATTAGACTTTTGGACTCCTATGATATTATTTGTATAACTAGACATTTTTATGTTTTTTTGAGATATATATATATATATATATATATATATATATATATATATATATATATATATATATATATATATATGTCTTTTTCATCGAAATAACTGCAACACAACAGATTATCCATACTATTACTTTTTCAACATTAACTTTCTAAAAAGTATATATATATATGTCTTTTTCATCAGAAACAACTGCAACACAACAGATTATCCATACTATTACTTTTCAACATCAACTTTCTAAAAAGTAGCACGTTTATTTTTAGAAAAGTAATAACGCCTCAAAAAAATCCTGCGCTACGACATGAAAGAAATATCGACTTTCCCTAATGAATCTCAAAAGGGTCATACAAGCAAATTAAGTGCTTCATTCAAACCAAAAAACTCTAAAATTTCTTCGGATTTTTTGTATTTTTCTTTTTGGGTGTAAGAAACAATAATCAGATGGCATGTATTAAAAGAATAAAAAAATTAAAAACAAGACAGCCGCACATTAATAAAGCTTCCTTTGCCAACCCAGTTGCTCATATTCAATACTGTGCAGTTCAAAATAAAAATCATTTTACACTCTTAACAGATGAACCAATTACTCAGCAATTATATTATCATTAATCATTAACCATTATGTACATGCATAATAACAATATCATATATTTTGTCTTGTCGACACTAAAAAAGGTATAAGAATAACAAAAATGTGACTCATTTGGTTAGTTTGCTTTCAAATTCAATTTTCCCACAAAAAATGGTTGGAAACAAACCCCAAATGAATCATAATACCAGTCTCACTAAACTTGATAACTTAACCTCTCTGAACCGGAGACTCATAAATGGGCATATTCACCAACTAATCTTCTCTTTAACTTAAGTTAGCGAGAAAGGTAATTTCGACTTCGACCATGCCGATCTGTATCACAGAGTCTCCTCTTCTTCTTCTTGGTACTACCACTCAAGTTATTGGTTTCCTCCCTGTTTTTTGCAGCCTGCAACTTCGCCCTCTTGCCATACATATGTTTCATTCTTTTCGTTAGTAAGGTTCGTCGTTTTTGAGCCGGCGCGCTTTCCTCATCAACGAATTTGCTTTCCCTCGGCATTGGTTCATCATCCAACAATTGCCAATTATAGATGACATCGTTGTTAAAACCAAATTGATTGGTCACAGATTCACCCGCCCCAGGAAGCAGAGTGTTGAATGTAAGCTCTCCGTTACAACCACCTTTCCGATCGAGAAGAACTGGATCTGGTCTAATTATGGTCCCAAGAATGCTCTTTTGAGAACCGAAGGACTTTAGAGCTCTTTCATCAGTCAATGAACTGTAAGCCATTGAGAAGGCTGACCTCACCTGCATCAACAAAATGATTTCTGATAGTTGAGAAGATTTTGATTTACTTCAATTTAAGAAAAAAATTATTTAATTTTAAGTCAAAGATGAAATTCAGTTGATGTAAAACTCAAATAAGCTGAGCAAAATGAAGCATAAAATATGTCAATCCAATACAATAAAGGGCATCCAAACTACATAATTCAGCAATCAGACCATATGAAGAACAGGCAGTGCTAAGCTATTACAACACGATAAAGACCACATATTGAAGTTGATATTATATTTGTACCAAAACTCAACCACCGTCGCTATTGCAACTTTCATTTGGACCTTATTGAACAAATAACGAAGAAAATCATGCTTTCAATCCAAATTTACACCCAAATTCCACTTAGGTAAGATTTTAAACTTTTAATCCATTCCAAATCTGACATACATTCTCACCATCCTTTTTAAACCATTCCAAATCCGACAAAGATTCTAACCACCCTCATAATGAAAACTATATAATTTCAGGTTTCTACAAACAAAACTGTCCCTGCTCCGGGATTGAAAAGGCCTTTTCTAGGAGAACACTATTAGCTGCACTGCTAGAGGTCCAACTATGATAAAATGGTAAAGCTGCTTAAGCTCTCTACCACCAGGACCTTTTAAGCATTATCAGTAATTCAATTAATGGGACACTTGCTTGTAGAAACATCACCACCAGCTTCCATGAAACCAATATTTAACAGCATGCTCAAAAATATCATGGAGAATCAACTGTCCCTTTGCAAATGCAGAAGAGCTGCTGACCTGAAACTATACCTAAAATAAAAAGTAGCATTTACATACATACCACCGAGTTCCTATGTATTTACATATATAACACCTAAACTTTACTTTTGGCATTTATGCCAACCAAATCTATATATCACATCAAAAATACCAAAAACACCTTTTCATGCATAAGTTGGCATGTATCATGCATGTAAAAACTGAAGTTTAGGTCTTAGATATGTAAATGCATAAGAATTGAGTGATATGTATGTAAATCTTCCAAATAAAAAACAGAGCAATAGGACTTCAACACAATTAATTTGTATCAACAAAATAAAAGGCTGATGCAGGAATAAAAACATGTAAGCAGCTTTGAACAGTAACAGAGCACCTGAACCATGCCACGATACATTGAAAAAACAAAAGGCTACTTCAATAGTAAATAAATAAAAAACAGGTTGATCACAAAGAAGAATAACCTTGTAATAGTTGAATGAATTTCTCCCAATGTCATTGCCTGGATCCTGCATAAAAGAAAAGACATACCATAACTTTCTCCAAGGGTGACATATAACGGGTCATAATCACAAAAAGAAGAAGAAAAGAAAAAGGAGAACGTTTATGAGGCTAACCTGAGGATCCTCAATAGCAAGAAGATATGGCCTTTCACTGTTCAAAAACCTAAACAAATAAACCTTTAAAAGTAAATATTTGCATACAAATCCATCATAAATACTCAGAAGTTACATCTCAAAAATCTAGGCCATATTCAAGCAAGTTGAGCAGCAAGGAAAGAAGATATACCCTTTATCACACTTCAAGAAAAATGTGCTTGACGAGTTACAAGAAACACCAACAGCAGTAGTATTCAACTTGCGTCCATAAAATTCAAAAAACTTTACCTTACTTCATGAAAAGCAGCAGTGAGATGAGAGGTAAAATATAAAAAAACAAATAGTTTATTTAAATCAACTAATTCAGGTATATCACAGATGTAATCAAACTCAATAAGTGCCCCATCAAAGTATAAAAACTAGGAAAAATAAAGAAATGAGGTAATTTTTAAACAGTAAAAAATTGCAATGAAGCTAAAATAACATTGTTTATCCAGATCAATTCGACTGATTGCAGCTGACCATTAACACAGCACAGTTGGATGCTTATTGTTGCTGGTAAGTTGAACGTATAAATAAAGCTTCAGAGAAATTACCTAAAATAGCAAGTAAAATTGGTAGGCAAGATAACTTGGCAAGATAAGGAAAAACATAATTGCACAGTACATTAACTAAAAAAAGGGATGGGCCAATTTTTGTCTGGTCGTATTAAGAAGCCCTCCAAGAGCACTACGCCATCATACAAACCTAATCCCTCCTTAGGACAGCGAGTGTTTTCATTGTCATAAAAAAGTTTCATCATGAGTTTGAAGGGTAAATTTGGAAAGACTGGATGGATGTTCATGTGCATGAAAAAATTAATAGCATAAAAAATTCATAACATAAAGAAATAAATAATATATTTAAATCATATTGCAAAGTAAAAGCTTCCATACATTGATAAATTTATTTATATAATATAAATCAAATTAAGAGTAACTTGATAATATATACTATTTATATATACAGTGTTAGTAAAGAAAATATAGTTGATAATTTCGTACATGATATTAGAGAAGAATAACAAAAAACTAAAAAAAGAAATGAGCCATGTTCATCCTTTTCTAAATTTTATAATTTGAAGTGCAACTAGAATTGCTCATAAACGTCTTCTCCCATGCAAGTGATAAATTTTCAAAATTTCACAGCTTGGGCTGCAATTACAAGTTACAACTAGCAAGGTCATATTCAGGGCAGCCAGGTACTCAGCATTATGCAAACACTAATGAATTCCTTCATTAAAAACCTATCTAACATCTATATTCTTGTATGGAGCATATTGAAAGAGAAGAAAAAGCCTTCCTTTTCAAAGTAATCAAATAGAGAAAAAAAAAAAAAGACATTAATAGAACACATACCAAAAGGATTCCCAAATTATGCTCCATGGACTTTTGGACCCCTTGCATATCTTGCGATCTTCGATATATCTGGGAAAAAAGTTGCTTTTGAGATGAAAAGGGCTGATCAAACAACTGAATCAAGAGATAAAAACCTAGATGAACAGTTAACTATTTGGAAATACAAGTAATCCGTATTTTCTGTACGCTTAGCAAAACTGAAGATGGAAACAAACATAACAAGTTCCATCTGAGAGAGGCAAAGCTAAATGGTTACATAAAACCTATATAATATGGAATCTTACGACTTCAGTTGTGGTGTTAAATTTTAATTTCAGAATGAAAAAGTTTCAACTTGTATTATGCGAACAAGAGAATATTATGAATAATTGGATGAAATATTAGTTGAACCAACTATACCAAAAGAATTTACACACGACACGATGAAGTAGAGCAACTGAATCACAACCATTAAGAGGCTGTTTGGATTTCTTAAAAAAAAAAAAAAGGGCATTGCAAAAGTAATGTATTGTATTTGGAACATTTAAAGTTGTCTGATTCAGTGTAAAATAAATGTAGAACTTTATATTTTCTAATTTGATTTGAAGAAAAAAAGAAATGAATATAAAATATTTGCTGGCGAGGGGGGGCGGATGCTCGGGTGACAGCAGTCACCTACAGTGGCAGTTTGCAGCTGGTGGCAGGAGGTTGGCAGGCAGTGGCGAGGAACATCCAGAGTTGGCAGGCAGCGAGCGGCAGCTGGCAGGTGGAGATGGTGGCTGGCAATAGGGGCAGCAGACATTTGCGATGGGGAGCAACACTTTACAGAAAGCAGTGTATTTAGAATTCATTCAAATCCAACGAACTCCAAATACATTGAAAATGAACAAGAAAATGAATTCCTAATACATTGTACACTGCATTTGGAATTCATCCAACAAAACACCCAGATCTCTGAAACTTCTGCAACTTTTGCTGCCAACCAGACAGCCCCAAACAACAGGTTTAGGAAATATAAGGCTAAAATGTTAGAAATAGATTAAATGACTTGGGAAGGCAAAATCAAGGCTAAAGATGCACAAACATGGCATAGAAACATAAGAGTAGAAAGGAATTGAAACAACATGGATGGGCCAAAAATAAAATTGGTAGTAATTGAGAAAAAAGACTTGCATAGATCAAACGTCTCATATAACTAACAAGGACAACAGGGGAAGATGATTTATAAAGTAAAAAAAAGGATAATATTAAAAAAGAAGCTAATGGTAATGACATGATGGCTTCAATTCTGTGCGAATTTACATGAAATATTCTAAGCATACAGCATGGTTAATGGGAAAAAATTAAGACCCTGGCAGCTTAGGTCAAATGTGTCTCATGAAGAAAAGATGACATCTTCATTTTAGATTAAAAAAATGCAATATGTACCTGCAGGTGTGCTATCAGCATTGCAAGCAGCGCATATGAACCAATTCCACCGGAATATACCTGCAAGTGAAGTAAAAGTGTGAAAAATCACAGGATAGCAAATCAAAGGCGGATGAGGAAAAATAAATAACCAAAATTTCAATATCTCAAACCTCATTCAGTTCCCTCTGCTGTAGAAAGACCTTCAAAATCAAACACAAGTGTCGTAGAGGAGGAATCTTTTCCACGACATCCTGGAGAATTATTCCATTAAAATATAAATTAAATATTAAATTGAATTTACAAAAAACATCAACTAGCCAAAGCCCGTGGGAATTATTGGGAAACAACCCCTCTTAGGTAATAAATCAAGGATTAAATGTCAAAATTTTAGGGAAAATGCACAAAGAAAAAAAAGTGATGTTAATGAAGATGTGATCATCACTCGTTGGCTGTAAATTTTCCATAAAAAAGGAACATGTTTCCTGTCCATAAAAAAATAAACATGCTTTCGGTTTGCAAAATCTATGTATGCATGGAAAAACTAAGAAGATTGTTTGGGATCATTATTTTTTTTTGTTTTTTTCTTTTTTTATTATTTTTTATTTTGTTTTTAAAACATATTTATTTAGTATATTTTTTTAGAATTGTTTTAACAAAAAAAAGTTAACAACATCACTTTTGTTTCATGTTTTTATTTTTATTTTTTCTGTTTGATTGGTATTACTATATATATATATATATATATATATATATATATATATATATTTTTTTTTTTTTAAAAAATCAACTTGTTCTAAAAATACTCAAAACACTTAAAATAATGTTTTGAGTGCGTTTAAAAATAATTACTTTAATAAAACATGTTTTAATTTAAATTAAAATATAATTAAAAAAATAAAAAAATCTCAAACGACATTTAAGATACTTTAGTGTTTTCAAAAAACAGCCGTACTTTATTTAAACATACCAAACATATTTATTTCAAATAAAAACATAAACAAAATAAAATTAATTAAAAAAAAACCAAGAGGCCCCTAATGTTCTATGAGATTTAACAGTGTTACTACGTACTTTTTGTTGTAATCACGCCAAGGTTTTGCAGGTGTAAAATATGGCGTGAACACTTGAAAAACCAACATAACGCAACCCACATCCCATTTATAAATCTTTGTGTTTTAATCCAAAAAAAAAAAAATAAAAAATAAAAATAAAATTTGATAGTATAATTCCATGATCACCTAACATCCAATCCAAACATACAGCCAAATATTATTCTATGCTAATTAAGCCTCCCCAGCATGCCATCACCACTCCTTTTCAGGTTTCTTGAATCTCTACATATTTCTCAAGGAAGAGCGTCGTCAAAATGAATCTTCCCTCATCAGACGGCCAAGCATACATATTCCAGATGATGCACTGATCTGTGAGGAAGATCCAAATTCATACTGTTTTTGCATAATTTCCTGTTAACTAATCCAATTCCCCATCCTGGTATTTTCCTACTGTGACTTCCATTCCTTTGTACTTTATGTTGAACAAATATTTCATGCAGCCATCTCAGAGCGTCATGTGGTTTTCTAATCACCTTCTCCTACAACTTCCATTCAGTGACCCACCTGCAGCTTTCCATTTGGTATCAAGCTACTGCAGCCTTTACTAAGAATTCAAGATTTATTTCTCCCAGAACTTTATAATTGGATACTTTGGACTTTTATTTCAGATTGATTCACGGAATTTTCTATTAAGTTCTATAAATATAAATAAGAGGTTTAAGGCGTATTAAAAAAAAATACAATTTGTACCCTACTAAAATTTTAGTTAGATGTGCTATAGGCAATACTAGTAAAATTTAATTTCTTGATCAAATTAGAGAGTTTAACAATTTTGAAAAATATTCTCCCTGTACAAGTTTGAGGCTTATTTCTTTTATATGAGGCTTATAGATTCTTTTATATTTTATTATTGGTTGAAAAGGTGTCTGATTTATGCATTCTTATTCTTCAAAGTAAAATTCTAAGTATTTGCACGAATTTTTGGTACTGAATTTCTTGTCATTATTTCTAGGCATTAGACATTTTCCCTAAGTTGATTTTCATCATTGTTTTCAAATTTCATTAAATATAATAAATAATTATTAAATATTAAGATTTTGTAAACAATAAATCTTGTGTATTTGCATGATTTCTGCATCACATATTAGATTTAAAATAAAAAATATAAACTAAATATTTCCTATATAAGATTTAGTATTAAACCTAAAGGTTGAGCCGTGACCTATTCTAAATCAAGGATATGATATTGGGATTAGTTAACAACAAAATAAAATATGGGACTTCAATTAAACTATTTTAATTATAATTCTATATTATTTCAAAAAATTATTATGTGGTCAAGAATTATAATCTTACGTTCAATAGCAATTGTAATCTCATACGGATATTTTTGAATTTAATAGATATCTTGGAAGTATCTTTGAAAGATATTGTGTTTGAATCTCAAAGACTTGAACTTCCTAAAACAAATTCCTCGTGAACTTTTTACAAAGATAAGTTAAAGAACAATATTTGTAATTTATTGATTTTAAATACTAGCTAGTTACATGATTAAGCTAAGAACTTTGAAAAAGAGAAATATCATTTGAATATATATTTTTTTCATATTCAAAGGTCGTGCAGCCAAACATTATTTGCTCAAAGATTCTTATGCTAGCAATTTCTATTTCTATAAGGGTAATAATCAATAAATCAAGCATAAGCTATAATTCACCAAAGACAATAGATGAAGCCTTCTATGGAACTCTAGCATTATGAAAATATTGCAAATATCCTCACATTAGTACTACTATGCAGTTGTTGAATATTCCTATCGTCTCACTATAATAAGCCGATCAAACACGCCAACACCTAATACTATCAAAGATGTTATAATTGATGAGTATACTTTAATAATGAATAAGATGAGGGAAAATAACTAAAGCTACAATATGATTCAATATCCTATCTTGCTAAGGATAAAATATAATCAAACTCAAGCAATATCTATAAATTTAAAATTGAGCAAATCATGCATATTGAAGTTGGCAAATCAAATGATAACTCCTTGTGAAATTTCAACTGAAATTATTTCTATGGCTCAATTAGGCTAATATCAATTTTATTTTTGGCTTTTCGTTTCTCAATACACATTCATAAAGAAATCTTGCTAAGGAAATAAAACCTCATCAACGTACCAATAAGACTTCGTGAATTTTTTTAATAAAATATATAATTCAAAACTTCATCCATCTGATTAATTCGAAGGGAACATAATTAATCACGACGAATCTAAAACCCCATTGGATTAAAACTCTTTGAAGAGGTTGGGCATCTAAATGATGGATTATCATAATTATATGGTTGAGAACGAGAAAAAGTCATATCAATATATTAATTATGATTTTTATTTTCAACTCCAGGAATTAGCTATAGTGTATCAAATATAAAAAATATTAGTCCTTTTTTTTGGCATTATCTTGCATACACCATATTCTATTGCACCATCCTTTAATCTTATGCATAATTTATATAAGACTATTTGCAGAAAGCTTTCAATTGGCATAACAATTATAAGCCTACTGCACTTGTGAACTAAAAATATGTGAAATTCAAAAAAGATATTAAGATAATGCTTCATCTGAATCTTGGGAGATTTATTGCAAACAGTTCACCAATTAAATACAAGAAAAATCAGATAATCTAAAATCATAAATTAAACTGGGGTGAAAACTTATAAGTTGCAAATAATAGGAAATTTTGATATTAGTCAATTTTTTAATAGATCTATCTGGATTTTACATCAGAAACTATCAAATAATATATTGGATCTCTTTTCATTTCATTCAAGCTTTACATCTAACGCATAATATGATAAATAATTGTTAAATATCTATTCACCATTTAAATAAAATTTGTATGTTTATTACATGATTTTCTACATCTCATATTAGATCTAAATGACAAACCCAAAAGCCTAAGTCATCTTACATTAATTATGCAAGTAGGAACATTTTATGCAAAACTCCATGAATTTTTGGCCTTTCTAAACCCAAATCCCATTACAGTGTTCTTACTATAATAAGCCTAAACCAATCTTTGTTAAGTATCTACCAAAGTTGTCATATTATGTCACTTGAACCCCCATGTTATTGCACCACAGCAACACTTTGTAAATTTTACTTTCTCAGTACACGCAAATTAGAAATGGTCCCACTTGCATAAAAAAATGCCTTTATAATATCACATGGATGGTTCATTAATTGATTTCCTCTGAAAACATTACCTGCATTAGTACAATATGTTGCATAGATAAAATTAATTAAACATGAATAAATTACATCAAACAAGTTGAAGATGAATAATTCAATAAAATAACTAAAACTGGAAAGTGTATTTATTGCATGGATGAAATGAATTAAAACTAAAAAAAATTACATCAAACAACTTGAAGATATATAATCAAATAAAATAACTAGAAGAGGACAAGACCACAGCATGCTTGTCTAGGACATGTAAATTCCATATATGGCTATTGAAAACTTGATTTAGCATAACGAATCAACATATTTCGAGGAAAAATAAAGCAAAAATGCATATCAAAGATAAGTAATAAGAGATACCTTAATAAAATTGGCAGCTTTCGGACCGCCATCCATATCAAAACTGTTGAGAAAATAAAAAACCATAAAAGAAAACATAAGGATAACCCATAAATGTAACAAAATCTCACTGGCTTGTAAAATTTAGGACATAAACTGATTTTAATTATTTAAAAAAATAAAATTGAAGCAACCAGCAAACAACATCAACTATTCACTTGTATCTACAATATTACTTGTTTCTCATAAAACTTAATCAAGGGATACTATCTAAACTCCTATTGAGAAAAAAATTAAAGTATTAAGAGGAAAATATTTAACCAATAACTTTCACCTTCATAACAATTAATAAATTCATTATACCTAAACATTATGAAAGTAGTTGTGCACTTTACCTCATATATTTCCATTTGAATATCCAAGTTAAGACCAATGTTGTAAAAAGCACCAGATGATCTCAAGTTGATATGATTGTTTAATGTTTGAGGCACTGGGCTCTACTGGAGGCCTTTGTTAAGGTGAAATGAAAAACTAGAAAAGAAATAACAATATCATACAAAAACTGATTTCAAGTGTGAAGAATATTTTTTAAGATCATAGAATAATTATAATTCCGATAAATGGGGGTTAATAATGAATTTTCAAGTTCCATTGTATTCCGAGTTAATAATGGTTAGAACTTATTGGTAAATAGATTTATATGGAACAAGTACAACAAATTACTTAACCTTCTAGCATTCTTGCCCTATAAATAATAGATCTTCCTTACCATCTATTTAATCATGCCAACATTCATGCACATTGCTCTATTCATAGAATTGTTGTTTTTCATCTTTTCCACAATCTTCACACACTAACCTTCATCCTCAAAATTTCATCAGCATAGCTCCTATACCTAACTTTGTGTAACTAGTTTTCAAGTACATACCTAACTTTTGTGCTTACAATATCCTTGATGCTCATTTAGCAGTACCAAATATCAAATTACCATCATATAAATCAGTTTTTTTTTTTTTTTTGGTATTGTCATTATTAGTGCATGGCCCTTTAATCAAGACAGATGCTCTTCTCATAAAAAATTATGGCCTTGCCTTGCGAGAGCATCTGGATGAGAGCCTAGCTTGATTTAAACATCATAAAATTGAAAAAAAAAAAGAGTTGAACTATTGACCCTCAAATCAATTAAGGGTTTGTTTGGAACAACTTGTTGGTTGCTTTGCATTTAAGACCGCCGCCACAACTCCATTTGATGAACTGTTTCTGTTGCTTTTAAAAAATTTATGTGGTGGGAGACTGCTTTTTATAACCTGACCTGTTAAAATGTGGTGGCTGTAATAAAAGTGTTGTCCGGGCTTTTGAACAAAATATGTAATTATATTTCCCCCCACAATTTTTTAAGAATTTATTTTTTTCATCACAGCTCTACAACCACCTTTTTAAAAAGATATAGTCACCCCAAACAGACTCTAAAAATGATAAATTTTGTTGATCATTAAACTTAACAAATAAATTTGATAGTTTAGTGAGTCAAACAATCTTCACCACAAATACTCTATATATAACTACTTAGAATAACCATTTTCATCAAATAAACTAAATGTGAATCATAATGGCTTTGAGAAAAAGTCTCCGTACTACCACGTCCAATTAGTAGTTATTATGACAGGTTTAGGCAACAATTTCACACCTAAGATTCAAGTCTATAATTTTCTGGAAACCCCATTAGAAAAATATACATGATGCCCCAACTATTGCCAATAAAATGTCAGCATCAAGATGAAAAAATATCCATCTCACTTCCTCCATTATGCATATTTCATAAAGATTTTCTATGCTTATTAGTCTATTTTCCTTCAACTCCCTTTCCATGCTTCTCTTATCTCTCTTCCACTCCTGTCTTCCCTTTTTCCCTTTGAAATTTCATATCCCTCTTTTCTTAACATATTTTTCTCCTTTCATTTCTCATTTCTCTCTAGATGCCCTACATTGCCATGCTTTATTTTTTTACTTTTCATACTCTTTCATGGATTTGTTCCAGTCACTTCCCACCTCTAGGCAAAAATATAATCTTCTTCATAATCTTCACCTCCTTTCCACCTAATTCTGGCACTTTTACTCAAAAGTTGTTCAACTTTTGAGTCATGTTTTTAGAGGGTTTATATACAATCCAACTAGGCCTTTTAGAGTATTTGCATGAATAAAAGGCAATGTTAACTCTACTTGAATAATCATATGATATAATATAGAAAGCCATTTTAGTTAATTTTAGTTGTCAAATCAACCTTGCTCCTACTCGATCGATAGATATCATTCAATTCCCAAATGCATATCCCCTTATCCTTGTGAACAAAAAAAATGAAAAATATATATGGATATGTAAATGTATATAATATATACATGTATATTAGATAATATCTAGCAAGTGGAATGCAATATTTCAGCGGATGAAATTGCAAGTTATCAAACTACTATAAAAACTAATTTAAGGTGGCTAATTCAATTTTCAAGATTACATGTTAGCTAATAAAAGGAAAAACATGATTATAATTTTCCCCACTTTCTCTTGAAGATGTATTTTAGGCAATCTAAGCTTACCATACAAACAAGAAATAACATCCCCTAAAAATAACTTATGATTTCTCAATCTATCACTCTATATTACCTAAGACATTGTTAAGCATCCTTCTACCCAGTGATTACATATGTTCCGGTGGTTCTAAACTAATCATTAATCAAACTAAAACCTAAATTGGAGCAAACTAGTGAAAGCAAACCGACGAAGAAAAAGCTGGTCCCTTTGGGACTTTTCAATTAGGCTCAAGTGTGGTTCTATTGATGCTTCTCATCATTTAAATATGAATCATAGTACTTTTGTTTGTATTTTTTCTAGTTTTAAGGCTTAACAAGTAACCAATCCTAGTAGTTAGAGATTAGTTACCTAGAATAAAGGATAGTTATTTACTTGAACTTAAAGTAGTTATTCTCTTCTTAATTGTTGCATTTATTTAGAAATTTGAGCTTTAGCATTTGTATTATAAATAAGACCTAATTCAGGTATGGAGATCAAGTTTTAATAATAAAAAATATGATTTCATATTTTTATCCCTCTCTCCTCATTTTTCCTTTCTCTCTCTCTCATCTATTTGTTTCAATTCATGACAAAAAAAGACTTATTTCTCTCTCCCATATATGCTTTGGCAAGGATTGGAAGCCAAAAAAGTCTGGGAGCAGCAAGGTGAAAAGGATTCTAGAGGGCCCCATCATCTAAAATTTGCCAACAAAAATTGAAATTAGTACAAAGAGAACAAGCTTCCATTTATTAAAGAGGATTACAAAAAAAAGAATTTTCCACCATTCCATGTCAATTTCGTCTCCAGGAATCTTTGATCATTTGATGAACTATCACTTGACCGATTGGGATGTATAAATTTTACTGCAAGGATGCATGTGAACCCTTACAAAGAATTGTTGTTGTTCTCAATCATCTCAATTAATGAAATCGGTGCCAAGGCAACATAGCAGCCAAGGATTACCCAAAGGCTGAAAATAAGGAGAAACATAGACGGATATAACAATGGTTTATTATACAAAAAAAGTTTGAGAAAAAAAAAAAAAAAAAATCCCAAAAGGTCCTACATCACTTAAATAGCAATAATAGCCCAATCAATTGGTTAAATAGCAATATCAAACACTGATATGGCTTGCAAAATAGCAAGGCCAGCCTAAATGCTAACCAAAAGAAGAGGGACCAAAGACTGCCCCAATAGCTCACGGTAAATAGAGAGATGTGGTTAAAGAAGAGTTTCTCAGACTAAATAAATACCTCAAGTTACCGCTCTTGCTTTTACTTGACCTTTGCTATAAGAAAGGAGAAGTTGATTTTAAAGGAACTAATCAACAGATTGAATTTGGAGACCACGCATCATCCAAATCCTTAATTCATTGAAGAGGTTCAAGAAGGGGAATACAAGGTGAATCATTAGTGCTCCTCCTAGTTGGCAAACACGAGGCGGTATACCGATGAGGTAACCAATGGGGTCATGCCTCTTATTGTGTGCTAAATGATCTTTGGAAATCCAGACCTCTAGGAGCACAATAGCATCTAATGTCGACGGCAATTTCAGTTTAAATTAGTAAAATATGATGAACTTCAAATTATTTTTAGAACTACTACTTTCATCCTGATTTCATCTACCTCAATCGAGCAAAAAAAAAAATCATTATTGCCAATCTAAGTTTTCTATTTTTACTCATGCGTAAGATGATGACAAACCCAAATAACTCCAAACTTAATACTTCCACTGCGCTTGAGCATAACCGAAGACAAACAGATTAACCAACTCTAACAAGAGTTTTCAACCCTTTTCCATGAGGTGAATGATTTAACAAGTGAATTAAGGAGCACTAAGTGTCATTAATCAAAGAACGATGTTTTCAGATAAGTTTCTCACTGAGGAATATTGCATTGTTATTATGACATAATCAAGTATGTGTGTGTGTGTGCTCTTAAAAAAAGAAATGAATTGGGATGTATGCAGACATAAGTAAGAAGCCTGATGTGAGGGAATTAAAGGAAATGGTGAGAGAAAAGAAAAAGTAGCTTGAGAAATCCCACATTACGGCTATAACTTTGTGGAACTAGTGACAGAGGCGATACATCTCAACAATGGGAAAAGCCTTTCAATGATCGATATAGCTTGAAATCCAAAAAAACAACAGCTGACAAAATTAACTGTGTTGAGATGTCTGACACAAGTGGCAATTAAGCTCGAAGGAAAAGAATCACGGATTAGGCCAGAAGCATACCTTTTGGAAGCAAAGGATATTGGGTGACAATACACTTAAATAGTATTTTTTGTCAATCATTTGCTCAAACCAGCAAAACGTAGCAGACATAGAAGTAGAATGCAGGTCGCAAAAGGCAAATTGGGGAGGCATAGATTTCTAGAATATAGGTAAAAAAAATAATAGTACTCCTAACAAACATATGGTTGTGTTTCATAAGGCAAATACGCAAAAGGAGATTCCAAACAAATTATTATCTGAGCAACTACAATCAATCAACTTTCCAAGTTAAATTTGAAGTTCTCATTTTCTCGTAAAGTGTTATGGATTAAAGGAGTGCATATAAAAATAAGGAGGCATTTACATAATTACCACTAAATTCCTACTTATTCACATATCTAACACCTAAACCTTTTTTTTTACATTTATACCACCTAAATCCTTCATATCACATAAAAAAACACTTTTAAATTTTAAAAAGTGACAATTTCATGCATTAGAAAAATGGTCAAACCAGCAAAACGTAGCGGACATAGAAGTAGAATGCAGGTCGCAAAAGGCAAATTGGGGAGGCATAGATTTCTAGAATATAGGTAAAAAAAATAATAGTACTAACAAACATATGGTTGTGTTTCATAAGGCAAATACGCAAAAAGGCCATTCGAAACAAATTATTAACTGAGCAACTACAATCAATCAAGTAACTTTCCAAGTTAAATTTGAAGTTCTCATTTTCTCGTAAAGTGTTCTGGATTAAAGGAGTGCATATAAAAATAAGGAGGCATTTACATATATACCACTAAATTTCTACTTATTCACATATCTAACACCTAAACCATTTTTTTTTTTACATTTATACCACCATGCAGGTCGCAAAAGGCAAATTGGGGAGGCATAGATTTCTAGAATATAGGTAAAAAAAATAATAGTACTAACAAACATATGGTTGTGTTTCATAAGGCAAATACGCAAAAAGGCGATTCCAAACAAAT
This sequence comes from Papilionanthe hookeriana x Papilionanthe teres, assembly GCA_022702705.1. Classification (NCBI taxonomy): domain Eukaryota; kingdom Viridiplantae; phylum Streptophyta; class Magnoliopsida; order Asparagales; family Orchidaceae; genus Papilionanthe; species Papilionanthe hookeriana x Papilionanthe teres. Next base: position 32,203,579 of record CM040430.1, on the reverse strand, counting down.
TATTAACTGAGCAACTACAATCAATCAAGTAACTTTCCAAGTTAAATTTGAAGTTCTCATTTTCTCGTAAAGTGTTCTGGATTAAAGGAGTGCATATAAAAATAAGGTTACATATATACCACTAAATTTCTACTTATTCACATATCTAACACCTAAACCTTTTTTTTTTTTACATTTATACCACCTAAATCCTTCATATCACATAAAAAAAACACTTTTAAATTTAAAAAGTGACAATTTCATGCATTAGAAAAGTGCATAAATGTAAAATTTAAAGTTTAGGAGTTACATATATAAATACATAGTAATCAAAGTGGTATGTATGTAAACAGTCCAGAAAATGAAATAAATAATGAGAACACCAGCAACATAGAGATGAAAACAAGAGCCAAAAAAGCTACTAACAAAGACCATGGAAGAAGCCAAAATAAATGCCATCTTATGAACATCTGTACCATAACTACCTTATATCAAACGCAATTCCACTATGCTTTTCAACAAACTTCACGATTGGGACACGAGCCTTTGGTATCACCTTAACAAAAGCATAACATTGTAAGACAAAAGAACAAAAGAATAACTTTTGACTATTTCAGGCAAAGAAGACGTAGCAATGAAGAAGTAAAAGAAGAATAAAGGAATGTGGAGCTTTGGAATCACTACTATTTAAACTCATATATGATAAAAAGATCAAAATATGTCAGCTGACCTGCAGCTTCTTAGCAATTCCTTTTTGTGATAATGCCCTAGCAAGAGCATAAAGACCAGTTTGAGGTGTTTTCACCTTTGAATCCAAAATCACGACCTAAAATAGTTCAAATAAGGCAGTCAAAATCATTATCATACAATCTAGCATAATTTTTGTGATAACAATGCCAAATAAATATTTTCATGAATAAATTAGAAAAACAAAAAATATTAACAAATAACAACGGATAAAATGGCCTCAGAAGAGGTGAAGATGAAAATTTTAGATGATACCAGCAGGACAAGGAAGCAAGAACTAACATGCTAATCTCGAATCCCAAACGTAATGTAAATTGTAAAATCAGTAAATCCCATTACAATTGATTAGAATGCATATAAATGAAGATAAAAATACTTACATCAATATCACTGGTGGGAAGATAGAGACCCGTCTTGAATGATCCAAAAACTTCCACCTAAATTCACAAGAAAAGAGCATAATGCAAAACAGACCATTTGTAATTAAATTCAGATCGCAAACATGCACAAATTAACTGGAAAGAAGTACTATTGAACATACTCTGCAATGCGGCCAGATATATTTGACCACCTGAAAGACGCAACCTAGAGCAGTATCACGTTTGGCTTGTTCTTCAGGAGTTGGCGAAACAAATTCAGAAAAATCAAGTATCTCTGCAATTATCATGATGATTTCCAATATTAGATAATGCTTCATTTTGCAAAAAATAGTTGTGGCACTGATTTGCATTTAATAAATGGTTGAAATGTATACTATAATAAACTTCATACAATTCTATAATATCATAACCTTAAAAAACTAATTAAATCATCTCAATTAAAAAAAAAAATTATAAAAGCACCTTTTTGAGGAAACTATATAATCGTTCTGAAATAAGTGACATTTTAGCTTTTATACAATTGACCTTTCTCATAATTGTTGAAAGAAACACCATAAGGCTGTTCCATCATTCAGAAATTCAGAAACACATGCAAAAAGCTATGTCAAACAAGAAACAATCATATCAGAATATTTCAAGTTAAAATAATAATGTATCTCATCTCTCCCATCTTATGCATAGAAAACCTGATGTTCACCACACATTAAATAGAATTTGATCTTCTACAATTAGGTTGGAGCTTGCAACCTTATGATGCAAGATACCTTAGAATCTAGAATTGTCAAATGCACATCTATATTGGAATGCATAAAATCACGCAAGTGAATCAAATTCATAATTCACAAATTTTTCATTAGACAACTACTTATTTCTTTGGATAAAAACTAAAATATGAAAAATCCAACAAAAACAATAGTTTAATAATCATTTATTAGAAATAGCGGCAAAAATTTGGAGGTAAAAAAATTTGATGAAAATTTATAGCATAGTCAAACTACAAATTGTATCATATTTGGCAAAATTCAATTACATAATAAAAATAATAACTAGAATCGGAGAACAAGAACAATAAAGATAAGAGAACAACGATCAGAAAAATCAAGTCTCACATCGATATGAGGTGATGGCTTCCCCCCAAAAATGCAATCCCTAATTTCATCATAAGAAAGCTAAAAAAAATTGAATCCATAGGCTCACTTCTCATACATCTCTGTCTTTGTAAGGTGCTTGAGCGTCGCTCCGGGGCGTGACCCATAATTCCTACCTCATGCAGCCTCCCTCTGAACTTCCATTCATTAAGCTTTAGGTATCGTCGTGGTTATAGCAGTTCAGTACGACGCTCCATCTATGCTCTCATTACACCAAAAACATAACACTTTGGCTCACTTCTCATAAATCTCTGTCGTTGTAAGGCGCTTGAGTGTCGCTCTAGGACGTGGCCCACAATTTCTGCCTCATGCAGCCTCCCTCTGCACTTCCATTGATTAAGCTTTAGGTATCGTCGTGGTTATAGTAGTTCAGTATGATGCTCCATCTATGCTGCTTTTGTTGGCTTTCTACATCTGGTTATTGTCCTCCACCATTTGGGCTAGCTCTATCATTTTCCTCAATCCCCGCGGTCTCAATAGTCAAAAGTGTTGCCGGTATGTCGGGCTTTAGGCCCTTCATGAAAATCTCCTCCGAACCAATTTTAGAAATCCCACTCAACCGTCCAAACAATAGCTTAAATCTCTCCATATATTTTATTAAAGTCGCTTCCTGATTTAAGATATAGAATTGTTTGTGTAGTTCTCCTTCACGAATGATCAGAAAAAGTTCCGACAAACAATCCTTAAATTCTTCCCACGAACGAATCGAGTATCCAGCCTCCTCCACTAAATCGATGTTAGGGTTTTCCCCTCCAAACATAACCTTGCTGCCATGAGCTTCACCTCCCAAGTTGGCCCATCGTCTCCATAAATAACTTGAATCGAGATCCAATCACAATGCTTCGGTCAAGTTTTATACAACCAAGACCCTGTCGTCGCCTTCTGATCGCAATTGGATCACAGGGTTCGATCATTAAGGCAGCAAAAAACTAGCTCCAATCACAATTACAATCCCGTGGTTGCCTTCCCAGCAAGCTCTGACTGTAACTCAGGGTTTTCTCACGAAGGCAACAGGCAACTAGGATCAATCATGACTGTATAGCCCTCTCCTTCAGTAGAAGCGTGTCTTTTCCTTTCGCGACAACAAGGAGTTTTAGATCTCAGTAAGTAGCGATCCCGTTGTCATTTCCCTTATAGCGTGATCGATGCTCTGTGAGCTAATTTGTTTCCCTTTTTTTCAAAATATTGTTTCCTTTTTTTTCAAAACGATGCTTCTATATTAATTTGATACGACCCGACATAATTTTTTCACAAAAAATTAGGACATAACGAATATATTATTTTGTCGACACCAAATCAAAGTAATACAACATGAAGACAAAAATTAGGACACGACAAATATTTTCTTTCGTCGACACCAAATCAAAAGTGATACTACATGAATACAAGGATAAATACTTACAATTTGAGAGGTAGGCAATCTCTCCCAATTTCTACAATTCAAGACGTAGGAAATCTCTCCCAAACTCTAAACCTAAAACTCACAACAATAATCTCCTACATAAACCTAATCCTAAATATAATAAGCCTATTTATAGTCAATAATAATAATAATAATAATAATAATAATAATAATAATAAGGCTAAATTTTGCTTAGGCGCAAAAAAGAATAAATTGCATTTAGGCTATGCACCAATGTGATAGATTTCAAAAAAGAAAAATGCAAAAATGTTGTTAAACAAAGATCTGAGAGATAGCTAAGGGATCAAAGGTCGCAAGACATCTAAGTCAGCACAACAATATTAACTCACCGAAGAAGAGTTTGTTATGTAGAGAGTTGATGCAAGACAAATAAGAAAATCTCTCGAAAAAATAATTTCAAGGCCTATTATTGTGACAAGTAAATATACTTTGCTTTTAATTTCTTATCTTTACCTTAAAAAAATGGTTGGCCAGCAAAGTAAAGTTTAGAGAGAATTTTTTAATCTGTCTGAAGCTCATCAATCAATTCAAATTGAAGAATTACTAAAGAAAATAAAAAGTTTAGTAAATCCTTCATGTTTAATGTGATTCATTTAGGTTTCTAAAATAGGAATCAATGAAGGAGTTGTCATTATAGCTCAGTAAAAGATTTTCATGCAGAGAATTCAGTGTACATTCTCATGTGTATTCCTCTTTTTCTCCAGCACTTCATGTGTTATTTATATTCCATGATTTAACAAAAAATTAGCGTTGATCAATTCTAGAAACCTATATCCACAAAGAGTTGATACTATCAACTCCTGGATTGATCTAAAAATACAACCACAATGACGGTTTATGAACCTTTACAAATCATTTTCTCTCTTGTTTCTTGCTCTCATCCATTCTCATTCCTCGCTATCTTTTCAAAGCTTTAAATAACTTAAACCCATACAAAAGTCGAGTCACACCCTACTGCAAAATTTTAACTCACACTGTCCACTTGTTGTAACTATTCAACACAAAAATTTCATAAATTATTAAGCACATTATCAGTTAGCCTAAAATTACTATTATTAATTCGATAGCAGTGCAAACTTCGAAAATGAATTTTGTCAAACTTACAACAAAGAAACATGACCATCTACTATATAGAAAAAAATCTTAGCAAAAAATATGTTAATAAATCATAGACATATCAATATTTTACATTCCTAGTCCATTTGATACCGGAAACAAGGTAAAATAGAAATCTGCACTTCGAAAAATCGAGAAAACAGAAAAAAGTTTCGACCGAAAATCTCAAGAAAGGGAGAATGCATAAACTGTAATGAAAGATTGTTTATCACTACCTGGGCGCCACTAAAGGATAAACCATACATTACTTAACCACGAGGGATGCGGGAAAGATTCTTACAGCTTATCAAAATACTCTCGATCCTTAGCCCGCACAAAAACAATTCTTATTTATAGAGGCTAGACCCTCCTAATTACAAGTATGACATTCTAAAACATAAAGACAATAACAAACTGAAACACATATATAAACTAAAATAAAAATTTAGCTCTTGCATCATTCTCTCGGGATAGGCAAGGCTCTCTCATATTGAGCAATCTCGGAATCTGATTCCTAATGAGTATCTAACTCAGAGACATTGAAAAATGATAGGAGTCTCTATAATATCCAGGTAGGTTAAGTTTGGTGATCCAAGCATCTTCCAACATCGACTCTTCTAACCCATCCTTCATTGGAACCAAGAGAGTCGGAGCCCCGCACAGGCCAGCACCATGTCGCCCCAAGCCTTTGTGGCTTCGCTCATCCACTTGACATTGAAGTTTCCCGTGCTCCTTTGGAGACATCCTATATGCAGGTTTGTTGGAGATGATAGAGCCAAACACAAAATCAATCTCTCTCATAGAAGACAATTCTACAGGAATCTCTGCAGAAAATGTCTTTGAACTATTATCTCAATCCCTGCACTTGAAAGGAGTTGCAGGTAGCTATCCGGAACTCACGGTTATGATCAAGAGGTACCTCATAGTTGTCTCCATAAGATCTTTCAAAAGCAATAAAGGAGTAAAAGTGTTAATTTCAGTCCAATCCTGAATCTCCTCTATAGGCACCAAAGTGGTTTGAATTACCTCTTTGATAAATGATTAGGTGTTAGCATACTCATCATGAATTCCATGATGATCATATTGTCAAGACCTACCAAGCAATATGTGCCAAGTGTCTATAGAAATTACATCACGAAAAAACTACTTCTGAAATTTTCATCCAATAAATAATGACAATATGCATTGTCGATTGATTTTAATTTCAACACACCTCTTGAGCCACGTGAGTTGTTAGGAACGGGAATGAGGTCGAATAGTTAGCCCAAGCTTCTCCACCATGGTTGTCGCAATCACATTTTCACAACTTCCACAGTCGATGATAAGGTTACCGAATTTGTCTCGAACTATGCACCGGTTTTTAAAGAAGTTATGCATTAACCAATCTTTTTTAAAGATTATTCGATACTTAGGAGGCGTCTTATCACAAGTAATCCTCCTTCGTCCGCTTGTAGGATTTGATCCCTTGTAGGATCAATATCATCCTCTTCTACCACATCATTTTCCTCCTGATCAACCTCCTCAACCAATGAAATAACGCGTACAGTTAGGACAAGTCGAGGCTATGTGGTCGAACCCATGACATTAGAAGCATTGTATATCAGATGTAGTTCCTTCCCCCGTTGTGGTAGCAGTGTCTTGCGACTTGACAACAATTTCCCTACTGTTTTCAGCATTTCAACCACCAGTCTGCTCCTGGGAGTGGATTGATTTAATGGAAGAACCCAAATCATCAGTAGGAATGCATATTGTAGTATTCCTGCCCAATTTTTATCGTTTTTCAACCCACTATCAAGTTAATCACATCCCGTTAAGTTCAATACGGTAGGAGTTGAACCACATTAGCGGTAGATGGTCTTAGATCACCCCAAAAGTGACATTCTTGTGAATGAAGGTTATGAAAATTTCTTGTTGGTAATGCTCGGATTAGAATTTTGTTGCATTTCTCTTCCTTTTGGTCCATGACGTAATCATGGATATTCCCTCTATTTGTCAAAACCTCTTCAAATTTTTCTATCAAAGTAAAACATTCTTCTTCAATTGGATCGCCACTAGTTTGACGATATGTTCTTGCAACACCTTTTTGAATTCCATAATTTGTTCAACTGTATGCAGCCAATTGACGAATACATCCGGATCCAATCTTCCATCAAATCAAGAAGGTCGATCCTTATTATAAAATCTGAAGGTTCCATCGATTTTCATGTCTCAACGTGCATAGAGGTTGTTCAACACAAGTAGATATCTCTTCCTCGCTGATCACCTCATTTCTGAATTCATTTTGACTTTCTTCTGGATTTGTTCAAGAAGCACCAATCTTGTTTGTGGATGAGGAATTTCTTGTTATATTTCTTCCACAATCAAATCTCAGGCTGGACGGAAGTTGTGCCTCATTGGTGGCATGATCAGAAGTAGAAAGAACCACAAACGAATGCAGAGACATACTAGGAAAATCCTTGAGCCGATTTACAAAACTGGGATTCAAGACTAAACTGAAATTGATCTATAGATTTGGAATTCATAGCAACAGATTCACGCAGCCCCAGAATTCTGAAGCTAAAATTGCAATGAAACAATCGTCACGATAATAAGGATTACAACAATAGTCTGCAAACGAAAGATGGGTCTGTAGATCCCCAATAGCAATCTTCCACGAGTTTTACAAAGAAAACCCACGACTGGACAAAATATTTGTGGCCAAAAAGTAGGGAATCCAGATAACAAAGGAAACCCACGACTGGAAAGAGAAAATTTGAGGCCAAAAAGTAGGGAATCCGGATAGCAGAGGAAACCCACCGCTTGACAATAGAGAATTGCAGCCAGAACCCACAAGAACCTGCTGGAAAAACCATCAAACCAGATTTCTAGAAAACTGGAACTGCAAAATTGCAAGAACTAGAATCCAAAAAGAAAGCCAATCTAGAATTTAAAACTGTGGAAAACCTAGACTGCAAACTAAATAAAATTTGCACAAAAAACTCCAAGTTAGTTCTTGTAGCCGCCGAAATTCAGAAAACAACAAGAAAAAAAGTCTAGACATAATTTTAGAGAGAAGAAATTCAAAAATAAATCGAAAAAAAGGATGAAAAGCACAATAACTTGGAGAAAGAAGAGAAAATGTGTACAAGAACAGTGCTCTAATACCAAGATGATATCGTAAACAAGGTAAAATAGAAATCTGCACTTCAGAAATCCAGAAAACAAGAAGATTTTGGACCAAAAATCACAAGAAAAGGAAGAACGCATAAACTGTAATGAACGTTGGCATCATCACCTAGACACCACTCAAGAATACTGACTACACTTCTTAACCCAGAAGGATAAGTGAAAGATTCCTACAACCAATCAGAATACTCTCCATTCTCAGCCCACACAAAATATCGTCTATTTATAGAGGACTAGAATCTCCTAATTAGAAATATGCAATCCTAAAACATAAAGACACAGCAACAAATTGAAACATATATACTAAGACATATAAACTAATATAAAAATCTAGCTCCAGCGTCACCTTCCGCCTTCACTCTAGCAAAGCTAGAAATCTCTTAAAAATTTCATCATCAAAAGGTGAGTAAGAAATAGACGATCAAACTAAGAAGAGAGTTCTGCATCATTGGGCAGTTACCCAATCCTAGTGGTGCAACACAATTTGGACGAGTGTAAAAAAATCAAACAATTTTCTTTTTCAAAAATACTGATTTTCCTTGATCCAACCCAACCATCCTAAGTAAACTGCATAAGTGGAGTGTAAGTACAGACCCCACCATCTAAATAAGGCAAAGCGTAAGACTAGTGCGGTACCCTTAAATCTCTAACACTACATTAAAAATATCACTAACATTATTTGTTTAAAGTGCAGTACACATTTTGACATGTAATTATGATACTAAAATGTTATATGCGAATATCAAAATTTACATGTTAGATATGCAAATACATAAAAAATGTGTGTTATACATATAAATCTCCCTAAAAATCAATTTTTTTGGAGAGCATATTTGAAAGTGTGATTGGAAATTGATCATTGAATAGGATAAAACAAAAGAGCGAAAGTTGCCCCAAAAGAACCTAAAATCACCAAACATGCTTTTAATTCATAAGAAACCAAATTAGCCCTTAGTGTAAAGCGAGATCTTACCCTTGTGAAGCTGAAGCATTGGACTCTTAAACCGGCACCCAGCTCGGAACCATGTCGATTCAGCGGTAACCGGACGAGCCGCCTCCAGCGTACTTGGAGCCAAAGCGGTAGAAACTGATGAAAAGGGAAGCGAATCATCAAGAGTTGAAACCACGGGGACGTCAAGGGAGAAGTAATCGGAGATTGGAATGTCGACAACTAGGTCAGCGGAGGTAGTTATTTCGCTCCGGAAAACGGCGTATGATCCCGAGGCAACGGTATCGTGTTCGCCTGCTGAAGAGCCCAAGGGATCGAGGGTTTCGTATACGTAGCTTATGCTCGTGCCCTCTTTCTCCATCTGTACAACACGGCGGCCACGCACGAGCGAAAGAATTGATATCGAAGGTTCGCCTGCGCGGCGGCGGAGAAGGAGGCTTTGATTTGGAAGAAGAAAAGGAGGGGATGGGTATTGCTAAGTGGAAAACATTTTGGCCAAAATTAGATTGCATTAAGTTAGGGTTTAATCGATCTAAGGCACTCTAGACTCACGTATTTATCAAATTTGATAAATTTAAATTATCAAATTATCTTCGAAGTCATGATGTAATATTTTTTCATTGAAATTCAGATTTTAGTCTTCAAATGTAAAAGAATGTGAGAAATTTCAGATGATTTAGGGCTTGTTTGAGGCAGTTACAGCATATTGAATAATCTACTAGCTATTACAAATTTTTATTTTTAAGGAAAAGCACGACTGCAAACAGAAAGCTCCCACCGCATCTAGATAGATGCAGTTTTCAGCGTTTTGAAAACGCATAAACTACCAAAACGCGGTTTACCCAAACAGACCAGGTGCGTTTTCAAAACGCTACCGCACCAAATAAGCTACCTCAAATGGACCCTTAATTTAGGTGTAGAATTAGGGGTGTAAAGACTATTCAATTTAAATTTTTTTATTTGAATTAAGCTTGAATTCAGCTCAACTTGAAATAATAATTTATTAAGATTAATAAATCCTATAATATAATTAAATTCAAATATAATTTTTGTTTTAAAACTACCACAATTTCCAACTTAAGAGCCTTGGGCGGGGCTGTCATGTTAAGGAGTAAAAATAACCCAAGTAAAAGCAATTTATTATTTATAGAGAAAGTGAATTTTATTTTTTAGAATTAATCGATGTGGGATTAAACCACAAATATATATATGGGAGGGAGTTATTTAGAGAAATTTTTTTGGCATTTTTATGTATACCACCTAATTATTATGTATTTGCATATTCAATGTAAAAATTTTATTTTTTATTTATAATCTTAGCTGAAATTATTTAAAATTTTATAAAATTTAATATTTTTAAAAAATAGAATATATAAATTTAATATATAAATATTATACTAATATTATTTATTATTATTTAATTAATTTGAGTCAAATCTAACCGAACACAAGCAAACAAAACTTTATTCGTGTTGTCTCATTTAAAAATCAAGCTAAAAAGATTTGTTCGTGTTTAGCGCATTTGCTTAAGGAATGAATGTAACATAACTACTTAACGAGCATGACATGAATTATTTGCAAACAAATTTCTTTTTTGACAACCCTATGCAGGACAGTAAGAGTTAGTTGAGGCTAGTTTAATTGGATTTTTTATCTATCTAATAAGACATTTTGAGTAGATTTGGGCCTAGATTAATAACATTGCCTTTAATGGCAGGGAAGTATTTGTATATTTGACGATAACAGTTCAAGAAAATAAAAATATTATAAAAAAGGGTCATTATCAATTTAGATTGTTTGTATTTAATTATTTTACAAAATATTATTAAAATAAATGATTTTACATATATAGTCATTGGTTTTAGATTGTTAAATCTATTTAAGCATTTTAAATATTTTTAAATTTTATATCATCATAAGTTATTATATAAAAAAAGTATTATTTTGAAAATAGTTTTTAAGGATTATATGCACAAAAAATAAATAAATAAAAAGAAATAATCAATTAAAAACTTAAAAATTAAAAGCTAAGAAAACATGCATTAGATATTCATTTAATATATATATATATATATATATATATATATATATATATATATATATATATATATATATATATATATATATATATATATATATATATATAACAGAGTTCAAATTAACCTATAAGAGGTTTTGATTTGAACATAGTTAAAATTATATACTAAAGCAATTTTCAAATATGATTGAAAAAAAAAATTTTGAACATAGTTCATATATGATTTGAACATAATTTGATAAAGGTTCAAACAAGATTTGACATTAGTGAAGGTTACATTAGGCTGTGCTTTCAAAGTACAAAGTTTATCTGAGGGTGTGCTAGCTGATCCATGAAAAAAATATCTATTTTTATGCCTTGATTTTTATTAAAATTTTAAGGATATTATGCTTTAACGAAAGGTATTTTTTTATGTTTTTGGATGCAGGTGATGTAAAAATGTTCAAAAAGAAAAAAAGATGAAAAAGGAGCAAAAAGGAGCAAAAATGAACAAAAATGAAGCCAAAATGCAAAATTGCCAAAATAATGGGTCTGGCGCCTAGGAGCCCGAATCCGGCGCCTAAGCGCCCGCTCGATACCAAAACAGATACGATTTTGTAACTACTTTGGGTAGTTATTTTGACGGTTAGAGCTGTTATTGGACCTTCTAGAAGATTGACAGTTATTCCTAGATTATAGGACATGTGATACATTGTATCTAGACGCTTGGAAACGGTTTGGATCGCGAAGAGGTGCGATCTAAAGTGAAGAGGTGCGATCTAAAGTGAAGAGGTGCGAAGAACTGGACGTGGAGTCCGGCGCCTAGGCGCCAAACACAGTTTCTAGAAGATTCATTGAACTTGGACACATTTTGAAGATGTGTTTTAGGCAACCCTTGAAGCCTATAAATAGGAGGCCATTTCTACAGAAAAAGAGGCACCCAATCAGAGAGATAATTTTAAATATAGGGCCAACTTTTAGTTTACTTTCCTTCATAAATTAGTGAGTTTATTTTATTTAGAGTTTGTATTGAGAGTTTGGAAGAGTTGGTGCTTTTGAAGTCTATTTCACTTTGGAGTCAGTAGGAATCAGAGGTTCAGTTGGAAAAACACTTGAGATAAGTATTTATAATTTGATTCAAAGTTTTATTTATATGTTTTGTTATTTAAATTCAATGTGTTCTGAGTAGTTACTTTACTTTCTCCTTTCAATTATGAAAAGATAAATAAGATAATATAAAATTCGTTGAAGAATTAAAAACTACATATGTTTAAATATTGTGATGATATTAATACCGGATCTTAATTTACTATTTAAATTGGCCATTTAAGTTGTTAAAATCTGTTGAAGAATTTTGAGACCTAGAAGGAGATGAATTTTTAACTAGTAGATATCACATGAATCCTTGGGTAGTCGAAAGCCTTGTGCGGGTTATTCAAGGTGAAGTGCAAATAAATAGGAAAATATTATTCAATGGGCGTAGAATTAATAAGTTTTTAGAGTGACAGACTAAATTCTTTTAATTTGGTTTATAGAAAGGGAACGGGTCACTAGTAGGGCCGACCATAGCCACTCTTGGACATCTAGTAGTGTGAGCCTAGATTAACCCATTCTACTAACAATACATTTAGACCTGATCTATAGATTAGCAAATGTTTTTTATACTATCGAGCGAAGGTAAAGAATATGAATGCTTCTATTTGGCACAATACCATAAATTTATATTCTCCACGAGTATTACATTATCTAAAAAATCTTGGATTAATTGGAAGGAAGAAAGTTGTTTGCTTATTATTATTTACATCACTCATTATTTTAGTACTGTTTTATTTTCGCATTTAGTAAATTAAATATTAAATTTATAACTTTAAAAGAAATACATAAAAATAAAATTAAAATATTTAAAAATCTATAAACCTCCTCGTGGGATCGATACTGAGGTCTTTATTTAAAGCCCTATATTACTTGAAACGATATGTATACTTGCGTAGTACCTCTAGTGTGTAAAATATTTTCCATAAAATTATATTTATATACACTAGCCGCTATTATTATTGGGTCAAGGTATTGGCTATAAGATATTTTTTTAAGCATAAATTATTGTGTTATTTGCGGTCGGGTCAAGTTTTTGGCGCCGTTGCCGGGGAGGCAAATTTTTAGAATTTAAATATTTTTTTTTATTTTATTTATTCCTTTTATTGTCAAAATACAAAAAAATAAACTACAAAAACATTTATAAAAACAAAAAAAAGAGATTTTATTTCTTGCTATTTTATTTTACTTTTATTTGCTTTTTATGCGTAGTTCTGGATCTGAAGGATTATTACCTTTAGACTCTGAATTATAAAGAACTGTAAGAAAATTAAAAAAGAAAAAAAAATTCAAAAATATCAAGAGATGGCTAATTTACATAACAATTTACAGAATCCAATTGAAATTAATGAACAAAATGTTTACAAACCATTAAGGGATTATGCTAACCCTAAAGCTAATGAACTTCATATTAGTATTCAAATACCTGCTGTAGATGCTAATTCTTTTGAGCTTAAACCGTCTATTATTCAAATGGTTCAAAATAATCAATTTGGGATAACACCAAATGAGGATCCAAATTTACACCTTGCTAGTTTTTTAGAACTTTGTGCTACCTTTAAATATAACAATGTTTCTGATGATACTGTTAGACTTAGACTCTTTCACTTCTCTTTAAGAGATAAAGCAAAAATGTGACTGAACTCATTAGCAACAGGTTCTATTAAAACATGAGTCGAAATGGCACAAAAATTCCTTGCTAAATATTTTCCTCCTTCTAAAACTGCTAAATTAGGAAATGATATTACTTCGTTTAGTCAATTTGACGGGGAGACAATTTATGAAACTTTGGAAAGATTTAAAGAACTATTAAGAAAGTGTCATCATCATGTTTTACCTGATTGGTTAATTATTCAAACATTTTATAACAGACTTATTAGATCACTGAAATTAATTATTGATGCTGCTGTTGGAGGTTCTTTAATGGCTAAATCATTTGAAGAAGCTCATACTTTAATTAAAGAAATGGCTAACAATAATTTTCAATGGCCTTCTGAAAGGGTTAATCCTAAAAGAATGACAAGTATTCATGATAACGAAGCCTTTTTTATCTTAGCTTCACAAGTGACTACAATATTTAAAAAATTAGATAATTTTGCTATCAATGTATCACATAACAACTCTGCTAATTTTGAAGATTCTCAAACTATTGAAACTTTACAAGCTATTGCTAGTAAAAATAACCCTTATTCAAATTATTATAATCCCGGATGGAAAAATCACCCTAATTTTAACTTGAATAATTCACAACAACAACGAGGTAATAATCAATCTCATCCAACTGGAAATTGGAACAATCAAGTAAATTCACACTAAAAGTTATCTATAGAAGAATTAATTTTACAACTAAGTAATCAATTACAAAATCAAAACACTGCTATTTGTAATATTGAGAATCAAATGGGACAAATCGCTAATTTAATTAATTACAGACCTCTAGGAACACTTCCTAGTAATGTTGAAATCAACCCAAAAGAAACTCGGAAAAGAACATGAACATGCTAAAAGTCGTACAACTTAGAAGTGGAAATGAATTAAAAGAAAAAATTCAGGATGAAATTAAAAATGAGATCGAGGTTGAAGAGATTGAAAAACCTAAAGAAACTCATTCTCCTAGTAGAGATCGATCGTTATTCCTATTAATGTGGAAGTTGAAAAACCACCACCACCTTTTCCTCAAAGACTAAAACACCGAAGCTTCGATCAACAATTTTCTAAGTTCTTTGAAATTTTTAAGAAACTTACCATTAACATACCTTTTGCTGAAGCTTTGGAACAGATGCCAACTTATGCAAAATTTATGAAGGATATTTTAAGTAAGAAACGAAAATTTGAAGCTTATGAAATTGTTGCATTAAGTGAAGAATGTAGTGCAATAATTCAAAATAAATTACCTTAGAAACTTAAAGATCCTAGAAGTTTCACTATACCTTGTACTATTGGAGAAAAATTTTGTGGAAAAGCTTTATGTGATTTAGGAGCAAGTATTAATCTCATGCCATTTTCTATTTTTTTAAGGTTGAATTTAGGAGAGATTTCTCCCACCACTATAACCCTTCAGTTAGCTGATAGATCTATCACTTACCCTAAAAGAGTAATAAAGGATGTTCTTGTTAAAGTGGATAAATTTATTTTCCCTATGGATTTTATTGTACTTGATATGGAAGAAGATAAAGAAATACCTATTATTTTAGGGAGACTTTATTTAGCTACCGGACGGGCTATGATTGATGTGCAAAAAGGAGAATTAACTATGAGAGTTAATGATCAAGAGATTAAATTCAATGTCCTTAAATCAATGCAGTACCCTGGCAAAGAAAAATGCTATCGAATGGATATTATTTATTATATAATTGAAAAACATTATCAAGAAAATGTAAAATCATTTCGAAGAAAAATTGAATTATTAACTGACGAAAATGAAGAACTAAAAGAAGAAGAATTATCTAAATAAACTCATTATATTAAAGATAACTGGGAAATTTTGGACATAACTCAAAATGATATACTTTTACCCTCGATTAAAAAAGCCCCTGAACTGGAATTAAAAATGTTACCTGCACATGTAAAGTATGCTTTTCTTGTAAATTCATTAACTTTATACCTGATATTATTTCTTCTAAACTAAGCTTAGATCAAGAAGAAAAATTAATAGGAGTGTTAAAGAATTATAAGAAAGCTTTTGGTTGGACTATTGCTGATATAAGAGGAATAAGCCCTTCCATCTGTATGCATATGATTTTAATGGAAGAAGATTTTAAACCTACTATTGAACCTAAAAAAAGATTAAATCCTATCATGAAAGAGGTTGTTAAAAAAGAAATTTTAAAATGGTTAGATGCTGAAATTATTTATCCTATTTCAGATAGTCAATGGGTGAGTCCTATTCATTGTGTTCCGAAGAAAGGAGGAGTAACTGTCATTGTCAATGATAAAAATGAACTAATTCATACAGGAAAAGTTACTGGATGGTGAATTTGCATTGATTATTGGAAATTAAATAACGCAACTATAAAGGATCATTTTCCTTTACCTTTCTTGGATCAAATGCTTGATAAATTAGCTGGACACTCATATTTCGTTTTCCTGGATGGATATTCGGTTATCATCAATTATCTGTCGCTCCTGAGGACCAAGAGAAAACAATATTTACAAGTCCTTATGGAACATTTGCGTTTAGAAGAATGTCTTTCAGTTTATGTAATGCACCTGCAACTTTTCAAAGATGTATGATGTCAATATTTTGTGATTTGATTGACAAAGGAATTAAAATATTTATGGACGATTTTTCAGTTTTTGGAAATTCTTTTGAATCTTGTTTGGAAAATATTTTCAAATTTCTGAAAAGATGTGAAGAAACAAACTTAGTTCTTAACTGGGAAAAATGTCAATTTATGGTCACAGAAGGCATTGTACTTGGTCACAAAATTTCACAAAAAAGGGATGGAAGTTGATCAAGCAAAAGTGAAAATTATTGCTTGAACCGCAACCACCTACTATCATTATCGATGTGAGAAGTTTTCTAGGACATGCTGGATTTTATAAAAGATATATAAAGAATTTTTCTAAAATTGCTAAACCTCTTTGTTATTTATTGGAAAAAGAAGCTAAATTTGAATTTAATGAAGATTGTGCTAATGCTTTCAATATTTTAAAAGAAAAATTATTAACTGCACCTATTATTATTGCACCTAATTGGAATAAACCTTTTGAATTAATGTGCGATGCAAGTGATTTTGCAATTGGAGCAGTATTGGGACAAAAATATGAGAAAATTTTCAAAGTTATATATTATGCTAAGTAAAACTCTTACCGAAACTCAAAGAAATTACACTACTATCGAGAAAGAGCTTTTAGCTATAGCTATGCCTTTGATAAATTTAGACCTTATCTTCTTGATACCAAATGCATAGTTCATACTGATCATTCCGCTATTAAATATTTAATGTCAAAAAAGGATGCTAAACCTAAACTGATAAGATGGGTTTTACTTCTACAAGAATTTGATTTTCAAATAGTGGATAGAAAAGGAACCGATAATCAAATTGTCGATCATTGATCTAGAATTAAGAATGATATTATTATCGAAGAAAATATAAATGAGAAATTTTCGATGAACGGTTATATGTTATTCAAGGATGCCAAACACTTTGGTATGCGGATATAGTTAACTATTTAGTTAGCAATATTCTACCTTATGGATTGAATAACAAATATATTAAGAAATTTAAAAATGATGCTAAATCTTATATTTGGGAAGATCTTCATTTATTTAAATTGGGAAGAGATTCTGTAATTCGAAGATGTGTACCTTTTGAAGAAACTTTTGCTATTATTCAAAAATGTCATGATTCAAAATTTGGAGGACACTTTAGAGTAGATAAAACTGCATTTAAAACTTTAAATTCAGGATTTTATTGGCCTACCTTGTTCAAAGATGTGAGACAATATGTGAAAACATGTGATCGATGTCAAAGGAATGGGAAATATATCTAGGAAAGATGAAATGCCTTTAAACTATATATTTGAAGTTGAAATTTTTTATATATGGGGTTTAGACTTTATGGGACCATTTGTACAATCATCTGGAAAGATTTACATTTTATTAGCAGTTGATTATGTTTCAAAGTGGATTGAAACTGTAGCTTTACCTAACTGTGATTCCAAAAGTGTTTCGAAATTTTTAAAGAAAATGATTTTTTCAAGATTTGGAATGCCTAAGGTAATTATCACAGATGGTGGAAGTCATTTCGTAAATATAAGAATTCAATCATTACTCGGAAAAATTTGGAATCAAACATAGAATTGCAATCGCTTATCACCCCAAACAAGTGGAATGGTCGAAGTATCAAACAGAGAAATTAAAAGAATTTTAGAGAAACCGTTAATCTTAAAAGAATCTGATTGGGTTGATAGACTTGATTCTCGCATTATGGGCTTATAGAACAGACTTATAAGACACTAATCGAATGTCACCTTACTGGTTAGTTTATGGTAAACATTGTCACTTACTCGTTGAACTTGAACATAAAGCTTATTGGGCGATAAAAGAGTTTAATTTTGATTTGAATACTGCGGAGAAAAAAGATTATTACAATTAAATGAGATGGATGAAATAAGAAATGAGTCATATGAAAATGCAAAGATTTATAAAGAGAAAATGAAGATATTGCATGATAAAAAGATTTCAGGAAAAATATTCGAGCCTGGACAAGAAGTGTTATTATTTAATACTTGTTTAAGACTTTTTCCTGGAAAATTCAGATCTAAATGGATGGGACCATATATAATTGAGAAAGTATACCATTATGAAGCTGTGGATATTAAAAACCCCAAAACGGGAAAAATATTTAAAGTCAACGGATTAAGACTGAAGTCTTATTTGAGAGACATAAAAATGATTTATAAAGAGGCTTACGAGTTGAGTCTACCTGAGTAAAGACTTAATTAGGTCGGGCTGACAACGTTAAACCAAGCGCTTTGTGGGAGGCAACCCATAGTTATTTTTGTGTGTTTTTACATCTTTAATGTAAGGTTATGCCTCGGTCATGACTAAATTTTATATAACTTTAGAAAATTGGATGCTAACAAGTCTTTATTGACTTAAGCTAAAGATTATCTCGAAGTATATAAAGTTTGGACTTCAGATCACTCCATTTTTTATGTGAGTAAAAAGGAGATCAAGTTAACATTCATTATGATTGTTTATAATTTGAGTTAATTTTAATTACTGAGTTTATATTGATCTTACCATTCTAATTTACCTATTTTTGAGATCGAAACTTTGAAATTTGAGGTTAGGCAAAACAGAGTCGAACGTGGTTACGGCGCCTAGGCGCCGAAATCCGGCGCCTAAGCGCCATAGTAGAATGTGTATCGATGGGTCCGGAGCCTAGGCGCCAGTTTTTGCGCCTAAGCGCCACAGTTACTGGGTCGTGTAAAATCTAAAAATTTTCAGTTTTTCACACGATTTTCTCCTATAAACTACCCCATCTTCATACCCAATCTTTAAGCAATCATAGATACGCCCTTTACACTTCATTCTTGAGGAGATAAGAGAAGATTTTGAAGAAATGGAGAGAAGAAATCATGGAGAAGAGGCTAGAGACAAGTGTTCGAAGGATTCTCAACCTTTCTTCAATAGTTTTATTGTTGTTAGTTTGGAGAAGTTTTCGAGTCGCCTAGATAAGTTTGAAGCGGAATTCAAAAGTATTGGAGATCGCCTTCATGAGATGTATCATCAAATCGAGCATCTGGAATGGCAGGCGAAGATCCAATTCGATCATCTAGCGGCCTATCAAGACGCTCAAGTGGAGATGTATGCGAAGAACAAATGGATAGACGAGAAAACGGCCGCGGATTTTCCAAGGGCGTTAGTGTTCTTCTCAAGTAGGCCAAGTAATCTTCATTGCTACGAGAGTGGAAATTTCAAATTTGAAGATTAGATAGTAAATGTAGTTAGATCAAGACTTTATCTAGTGTGTCGTTGCATCGATTTGGTAAATCGAATGTGTTGTTTGTGTGTTTGTTTTATTGTTCAATGTGTGTTGTATTTGCTTTGAAATTGTGTTGTTTGATTGTTTATTAAAACTTGAATTGTATTATTATACTTATCTGTATTTCATTGAGCCCGAAATTGAAGATTATGAATGGAATTAGAAGAATTTTACTTAAACTTGTGTTGGATTGGTGGATTTAATTTATAATTTTTAAAATTTTTAGAAAATATTTTGGAAGTTGGAAACTGAAGCAATACTTTTATATGAGTAATTGAAGTTGAAGTTGTGAGTTTTGGTGGAAATTTAAATTTTTAAAATGATTTTTGTGAAAGGCGAGTCTGGCGCCTAGGCGCCGATTCGGCCTGCTAATAAAAAATCAGGATTTAAACCCTCATTAGCCATTGCCGACGCCTAAGCTTCATCCCCTTCCTCTTTTTCGCAAAAACCTACCCCCTAGATCCATTTCAAGGCTAAATCTTCACGTTTTTGAGCCCGAAATCACTCGATTTCTTCATCCCGAGGTCAGATCTACCTTCTAATCCATTTATTTTTTATTTCTACCATGGATTTTCCTATTTTTGCTAAAAACTGAAATTTTGGAGAAAAATTTTGATTTTTAGAAAATTTTTCATGGATTTTTAAACTCATTTTAAGTTTCTCAAGCTCAAAAGAGTTTAGTTTATTTGATTCCTTAATTTATTTGCATTTTCTTTCACGTTTAGATGACACCTAAATCTAAGCGCGGAAAAGAACGAGAAAATTTCGATCGCAGCAAGTTCACTACTGCGGCAGCGCACTTTCGTTACCACGAATTTGCGACATCGAGGAAATTTATCTCGGAGCGCAGTTTTTACAGTCCTGGAGAGATGATCGAGAACACGATCGTTGCACACAACTGACAGCGATTCTGTTATTTCACTGTCGTTGCTGTTATTCCTGTTGTACGAGAATTTTACACCAACTTTATGGATGCGGAATACTATGAAGTCTTCGTTAGAGGTGTCGGAGTGAGATTCACTCCGGAGCGGATCAACACTTTCTACGGCCTACCACCTACTCTCGAGTGCTACTATTCTGGTCTATCTCCATCTGAAGGAGATCTGGAGATGATCATTGCATATCTGACTGACGGCACTGGAGTTTGGAAGATCCGGAACGACAAATGGGTAAATTTTAAATCTTCTAAGCTGAATGGTATTTCAAAGGCATGGCACTATTTTATTTCTGCTAGACTACTTCCTTCCAAACACCTGAGTGAAGTTACCAGAGATAGAGCTATCATGAACTACTGCATTCAGGAAAGGAAGTCGATTGATGTTGGCAGCATTATCTATGATTCTGTAGAATCAACTGCACGATCCAGCACTTCTGTGGGATTAGGATTCCCATCTTTGATATATTCTTTATGCGTGAGCGATGGAGTTATTGCTAATATTTCTGAGAAGAAGCTGAAGACTACAAAGCCTATTGGGCAGGAGAGTATTAGTATTTATGATCGTCTTCGCGGGAAGAAATCTACTGCTCCTTCTACTTCTGTACCTACTCCAGGTAGTGCTTCTACTTCTAGACCTTTTACTTCTGCTACACCACCACCTAGTTTTTGGGAGACTATGGATGAGAGGTATTCAGAGCAGCAGAATTTGTTACATTTAGCTCATTGTCGCATAAATACGATCGATGCGAAATTTGATCATCTTACTGATTTTACCCATAGGAATAGCAATTATGATGCTGATTATGATGAAGCTCTTGTTAGATTCTTGAAGGGAGAACAGTCTGTTCAGTTCCCTACTTATCCTAGATTCACACCTTATGATCCGAAGAAGACTGAGGATTTTTCCTTTGGTGTCGATGATGATGATGAGGAGGAGACTGCGAGTGATGATTAGATTCTCGAGATTATGTTTTTGTTTTATTTGTCTGTGTGTTAGACTTAGTATGATTGGTTTATGTTTGTTTGATGTTTTGTTGATGTTAGTTGTACTGATGATTGTCGTACTATTTAGTTATTGATGTTGTTCTGTTTCTGTTATTGTGATTAGTATAGTCGTTTAATTTAGCTACTGATATAAAAATTGAACCTGCTTACTTTTATATATGCTTCATTATTCCAATGATATTCATAAAAAGCATGTGTAGAAGTAAATTTTTCTTCGTAGACTGTTTTTACATACTTATAAAATTCCTTTTTAAATTATGCAGTTCTTTCTCTCATACTTTAAAATTTTTCATGATATACCAAAACTTAAGTTTAGGTGAAGGGAAAATACATGCAAATTTAAATTTTATTTGTCTTTAAGTGCTAATATTTTCTCTAAAAAATATTAGCATAACATAAGGAATGAAAAATCTATTTAAGATCACTTAATTTTTTTGAAATTATAAATAATTTAGTAGACTTAACCAAAATTTTAATAACTTTGATTGATTTTAAGAATAGAATTATTCAACTTAAAGAAGAGTAAGATTAAGAATTTTTTCTATTCATGGTAGATATAATTGAATTTTAGAAGTATTAAGAAATCAAAAATTATAACTTGAAAAAGAAAAAATTGAAAGTCTTTTTGAAAACTATTCTTGTTATAGTAATTAAGTGAAGATGTATAAGTTTGTAAATATAAGTTAAGGATAGTGAAGTTCAAAATCATTAACAGACTATCCAGATACAGTAATCCTCACTGTGAAAAAAAAAAAGAGAGGAGAAGCTTGAGGAGTCCTAATCAAAAATTGGCTTCACTTGAATTATCTTATAAGAAGAAAACTAATTACATATTTTACTTAATTTTTATGCATGCATCTTTATTAGAAAAGATTTTCATGAAGATCTTTTTCTTGTAAATAATTTATGTGATCTTAATATAATAAAATATAATTATTTTCGAAATGAATGAAAAATTTTGAAATCTTACGATTTGATAGTTAAATATTCTTTAAATTCTTAAAATTAAACTTAGTTTGTGAAATTTGGTTAATGATTTACTAAAGCCTTTATAAAATCAAAAATTACAAGGAATCTTAAATATTTACCTTTTATTCCAGTTGTTATACATTTTATATAGTAAAAAGGGTTACTTGAGGACAAGTAACGTTTAAGTTTGGGGGATTTTTGATCCATGAAAAAATACCTATTTTTATGCCTTGATTTTGATTAAAATTTTAAGGATATTATACTTTAATGAAAGGTATTTTTTTATGTTTTTGGATGCAGGTGATGTAAAAATGTTCAAAAAGAAAAAAAGATGAAAATGGATGAAAAAGGAGCAAAAAGGAGCAAAAAGGAGCAAAAATGCAAAATTACCAAAATAATGGGTCTGGCGCGCCAGAATCCGGCGCCTACGCGCCAGCTCCATACCAAAACAATTACGATTTTGTAACTACTTTGGGCAGTTATTTTAACGGTTAGAGCGGTTATTGGACCTTCTAGAAGATTGGCAGTTATTCCTGGATTATAGGACAAGTGATACATTGTATCTAGATGCTTGGAAATGGTTTGGATCGCGAAGAGGTGCGATCTAAAGTGAAGAGGTGCGAAGAATTGGACGTGGAGTCCGGCGCCTAGGCGCCAGATGCCGGTGCCTAGGCTCCAGACACAGTTTCTAGAAGATTCATTGAACTTGAACACATTTTGAAGAGGTGCTTTAGGCAACCCTTGAAGCCTATAAATAAGAGGCCATTTCTACAGAAAAAGAGGCCCCTAATCAGAGAGATAATTTTAAATATAGGGCCACACTTTACTTTCCTTCATAAATTAGTGAGTTTATTTTATTTAGAGTTTGTATTGAGAGTTTGGAAGAGTTGGTGCTTTTGAAGTCTATTTCACTTTGGAGTCAGTAGGAATCAGAGGTTCAGTTGGAGAAACACTTGAGATAAGTATTTATAATTTGATTCAAAGTTTTATTTATATGTTTTTTTATTTAAATTCAATGTGTTCTGAGTAGTTACTTTACTTTCTCCTTTCAATTATGAAAAGATAAATAAGATAATATAAAATTCGTTGGAGAATTAAAAACTAAATATGTTTAAATATTGTGATGATATTAATACTGGATCTTAATTTACTATTTAAATTGGCCATTTAAGTTGTTAAAATCTGTTGAAGAATTTTGAGACCTAGAAGGAGATGAATTCTTAACTAGTAGATATCACATGAGTCCTTGGGTAGTCGAAAGCCTTGTGCGGGTTATTCAAGGTGAAGTGCAAATAAATAGGAAAATATTATTCAATGAGCGTAGAATTAATAAGTTTTTAGAGTGAAAAACTAAATTCTTTTAATTTAGTTTATAGAAAGGGAACGGGTCACTAGTAGGGCCGACCATAGCCACCCATGAACATCTAGTAGTGTGAGCCTAGATTAACCCATTCTACTAACAATACATCCAGACCTGATCTATAGATTAGCCAATGTTCTTTATACTATCGAGCGAAGGTAAAGAATAGGAATGCTTCTATTTGGCGCAATACCATAAATTTATATTCTCCACGAGTATTACATTATCTAAAAAGTCTTGGATTAATTGGAAGGAAGAAAGTTGTTTGCTTATTATTATTTACATCACTCATTATTTTAAGTATCGCTTTATTTCGCATTTAGTAAATTAAATATTAAATTTATAACTTTAAAAGAAATACATAAAAATAAAATTAAAATATTTAAAAATCTATAAACCTCCTCGTGGGATCGATACTGGGCTCTTTATTTAAAGCCCTATATTACTTGAAACGATACGTATACTTGTGTAGTACCTCTAGTGTGTAAAATATTTTCCATAAAATTATATTTATATACACTAGCCGCTATTATTATTTGGGTCGAGGCATTGGCTATAACATGTTTTTGGAAGCATAAATTACTGCGTTATTTGCGGTCAGGTCACTAGCCAACTGTGTTAAGCAAATGTCTAGATCAAGTAGAGCCTTTGACCCACTTTTTTTAATGTTTGCAAATTATGTTAATAGCAACAGAACCAAAAGCTTGATCCCGCTTTAATATATATATATATTTGATTTTATGATTGAATGTTTAATGTGGATTCTACGCAAGTATACGTATCGTATCAAGTAATACAGGGCTCTAGTGGAGTCCTGGTTATCGATCCCACAGGGAAGTTTTTTTAACAGATTTGTATCGATCTAAAATTTAAAGGAATTACTTACTAATAATAATCGAAATTTAAAGTAACAACAACAACTAATGTAAACTAATGCTTGAAATAAAGTTGATTTAAATATTTCAGAAAAAGTATCATTCTCCTTGTTTTTAGAAAATTAAGTGAATGATGAATCTAAATAGAATTCTTGAATTGTATTGTGACAAATAGGAGCATTCCTATTCTTTACCCTTTAGTCAAGGTGCGAAGAACATTGACTAATCCTATGTTCGATTGCGAATCTGCGGCTAGCTGGGAGGATACTGGCTGCCACTTCAGAGCTCCCACGTTCCCCTCACCTGAGGGCTAACATCTACATTTCAGCTCTCAAACAATAGGACCAAATGGAATATTTTAGTCTGTCACACTAAAATGTTCAACTCTACATCCGATAAATAATATTTTCCTATTTATTTGCACCCTCCTTCCAAGGCTTTTGACTTCCCTGAATATTGGATGTAATTTTTACTATAGTTGATACTTCAACATATTTTAACAAATCAATTGCCAGATTGAAAGTAAATTAAGTTCTAAGTAAAAATTATCACAATTTATTTTAATATATTAGTGTACTTCATTTAATTTCATCAATTCGCATAATTTTCATAAACGAGGAGAAAGACTAAGAAACTACTCGGAATGCATGGGAATAAAACAAAGCATGGATTTCATTTAAAGTTAACAATAAACAAAGATACTTATCTTAATTTCCTCCCCAAGCAGACTCCTTGAAGTTCCTTTGACTTTTCCTTCTAGTACAACACACTTCTAACTCACTAAAGATTCACTAAGACTCTCTAAATAACTCACTTAAGACTCCAGAGACACACACAAATGACACACAAAAAGACACACACAAGACTAAAATTCGTCCTCTATTTATAGAGGTTGGCAAAGGTCTAAGGGATGCTTAAACACCTCTTCAAAAAGCGTCTAGGTTCAATGTATATGCATTTTGAACTGTCTCGCCGTCGGCGGGAAACGACCTCGCCGTCGGCGGGGCTTCTAGAAGGTCTTCAAACCCCGCGATCTCGCTGTCGGCGGGCTCGGGCTCGCTGTCGGCGATGTAGTTATAATTCCTTCAGAAATTTTCCTCATGATCTCGCCGTCGGCGGCCTCGATCTTGCCGTCGGCGACTTAGTTCATTTTGCATGAATTTCTTCCTTTTTGATCCAAATTCGCTCCATTTCATGCTTTTTGCTTCCATCACTTATAAATCTTCGTTCTACACGGTAAAATAAAGAAAATATCTTCCTTTAAAGTGCAATTTCATCAAAAATAGATATGAATTTCTTAATGTATTTTTACGTGATCAAAATCCCCCAAACTTAATTATTACTTGTCCTCAAGTAATTTTAATACTAAATAAAAATAATGAATTCTGTAATAGAATTTTTCAATTCAGATATACTATGAATTAAATTTAAATAACATTATAGTGAAGTTGAATAGAAATATTTCTAAGTAATTAAAATAACTTTATAGATATAAGATTATCTAGTTATCAGGTCTAAGATTTCTAGTTTTCTATTTATTTTAGGAATGACTATATTTAAAAAGAGTAAATTACTTAAGATATTTAGATGATAGAAAGTTCAAGAAAACACTATTTAGTAAAATACTAATATATATATATAAGTTTAGAAATATAATTAAGTTTTATCCTTTAGGTTGAATACATTGAAGCCAATTTTTGATAAGGCATCTCCTCAAACTTCTCCTCACTTATATTTTTCTTTTCTTTTCTTTTCTCTTTTTTTTTTCTTTTTGGATTGATTTTCAATCCTTCTCTTTTTCTTTTTCAAGTGAGGATTACTGTATCTGGATAGCCTGTTAATAATTTTGAACTTTAACTTTTCTTTCTAAATTTGATACTTAAAATATTTCCTTACTTATATATATTTCATAGCCTTTACTTCATTGAGTTTCAATCCTTTCTTTTTCATTTAAATACTCAAGAATTTCAATTTTAAAATATAGTTTCCCTTACTTTAAATAGTTTACTATATTCTTATTCCTTTTAACCAAATATCTTATTCCATTAATTAATTGAATTACTTAGAAACATTTTATTTAACTTTCTATAATAATTAAATAAAGTAATTCATGTTTATTGAATTGAAAAACTACTATAGAAAATCATTTGATAATAATTTTTGAAAATAGAAATTGAGAACAATTTAATAATTAAATTTGTATTTTATTATTATTATTTTTTATTTTTTTTTACCTTCCCCCAAACTTAAATTTTTCTATCTATAATAAATAGTGAAAAGGGAAAGTATATAGTAAAGTTCATCATACCTTTGAGCTTTAGGTATTTCTTTTCTTTGAAATTTTTGCAGACTTTTTCATTACTTACGGAACTCGTACTTGTTAATATTCTTCCACATATAGTATTTAAAAGAAAGTGCGGGGATGAAATTTTAAAATAAGTATCAAACATAACAAATGAAAACTTAATCTATTACTACACATACAATCAACTAACCTACTTAAAAACATATTAAAACAATCTAAACAATATTAACGTTCATAACTTATAAAAACTTAAACTAACATCCTATATAAAAAAAATTGCAAACTAATTTAACACACATAAGAAGTCTAACATCATAGCATAAGCAAACATACCAACATCCACAGTCCACAGAAAGTACAGAATAATTACACACAGAATAATAAAGTTTCCAAAATAACAATAAATCTAAACAAACCAAACAAACTAAACAAAGGCTCTAATCTTCCGCATCGAAAATCCGAGCTATATTATCTCCCCGATCTCCAGTCGAGAAGGTCGAGAAGGTGAGCAGTGATAGCTCGTGTATAGTGGGGGCACTCAGGAAAGACAACATCTAAATCACCACTCCTATATCGACGTTCAGCCTCATAATATGCAATTTCGTACTCTGAATGTCGCTGGAGATATTCGTTATCATAATCGTGTCTTCTTTCCAAGCCTCCAATCCTTTGGTCTATATGCTCAAATCTTCTTTCCATATTTTCTCCAAATAGCTCAAAACTCTTTCTACTCGAGTTAACTCATTCATCGGATCTTGAAGGGTAGGAGTGGTGTGCGGGGGTTCATAACTAGTAGAGGGTATATCTCTACTTGAAGAAGGTACATAATCCCTTGTCCAGGATCTCCATCCTTCGTGGGATTCATATTTCTTTATATTATCTTGAGTAATGGGTTTCATAGGTTCGACCCATTCCTCGTCATCTCTTGCTCTACCCCGAGATAATTGGCGAGTGCATAGATAAGACCGGGATGTCCTAGTCCTCCTCCACTTTCATTTCTTGAGGTGGCTAATATATTCTTATAAATTACACTTCCCACATTAATACTCTTTTGGTTCGAATACGAAATTCGAAGCTCGTTCTATCTCTTGTTACCTTACTATGGTGGTAGGTAGGTAATAAAGTAGAACAAATAAAATAGTGCCGAGCTTTAGATGTTGCATTTAGCATAGAAAGAGGGAAGTTTACCCGTTCTCGGCGCTTTATCTTCCGGACGCCTTTCCCATCAGCGAGAAAGTCGATCACCTCTTCCAGTGGTCCTTCCATAGTTCCAAAAGTTTCATATTCGCTGGTGTAGGTGTCTCTAACCTCGTAATAGGTGATTATTCTAGCAGCGTTGAATTCCACAAAAAATCCTCTAACCTTAACTGGTTCATCTTCAGCCTGTGTTAAGTTCGTATAAATTTCCTTTACCACTTCTACAGCGGCTCTGTTGGTCATGAAACAGAAATTTTCCCATCATCGTTCCTTAATGATTCGCTCAACTTCTCCTCCAGGATTTTTGAAAACTCGATCTTGAATGCATTTTCTTGCTTGTATGTTTTGAAAGTATTGAGTTTGTGCTCTTGCGTTAATGAATCGGGTTTCGTCGTAATCTATCCGTCGCTTTTGTCGTGGAGCCATTTTCGATCTGTGAAGTTTGCAAAAAATTTTAACTAAACTTCCTAATATTATTAAGAAGGCTTCCTACAACATCTAAAATCCATTTAAATCAATTTCCATGAAATTCTTCCAAATATTTTCTCCACATTTTGAAAATTTTTCAAAATTTCCCAATGTAGAAGAAATCCATGGTGAAAATCAAAAAATTTTTGCATAGGAGTGAAGCTCTTACCAAGGGAAGATGAAATCCGGTGTCGAAAAGTGTTGAAATCGCTTCGAATCCAAGATCTCTCGAGCCACTAGATCGGTTTTTCGAAGTTTTGAGGAAGGGGATGATGAATAGTGTCGGTTGACTAGTCAAATATAGGTCTTTTCGCGATCTCGCTATCGGCGAGATTTTTCTCGCCGTCGGCGACCTAATTAATTTGATAAGGCAAAAGTTTCGGGAAAAATCCGCCGTCAGCGAGCTCGGTCTCGCTGTCAGCGGGTTTTTCTCGCTGTCGGCGAGATAATTCTCGTCGTCGGCGAGATCCCAAAAAAATTTAAATTTTTGAAATTCGTCAATCATTTTCAACCTCGATTTGCCCTTAATCAATCTTCCGATCACTTAATTTAATAATAGTATGAAGATTAGATACTTATACTCACAAAAAGTTCACACAACACAAATAATATAACTTTATATATGAAATCCATGAAACTTACAAACTTCGCACTAACAACTTAACACATACTTAACTTAAATGTTCAAATCCATAAAACTCAGCATCGCAATCCACACTACAACACTCTAAATGCTGAGACATAACAATTACCAATAATCTCATCAAATCTGAGATGATCAAATTAAAATTCAAATCATAATAAAACCTAAATCCAAATTAACACATTGTTGACCTCATTTTTGATGAGGTCTTCTCTTCCCTCTTTAGTGTTTAGGATCTAGCCTTAGGCTTTTCCTTTGACTATCTTAGAGGACTAGAATTGGGACCCATCCCTTAGAAATTTAAACCACTTCTTGTCTCCTGCAAACCCCACAAGCTTGATTGTAGACCCCTAATCACCTAGAGGGTTGAGATCGAATGTGGAGGTTTAAAGGATGAGTTCCTATAGGACTCTTTGGCCTTGGGAGCCTGCCAGGTGGCACAGTGCAGTGAGGGTTGACTTACACACTCACTACACTCACACTCTACACTCTCGCACACACAATCCAAATCCTAAAACCACACTATACCCAACTTGACTCCCTGACTCATGTAGGTAATTCATATGGATGGACTTTAACCCCTAAGCCCCTGGCTAAGAGGGTTAGGAACAACATAGTGAATGCCTCCAATGAGTCCTCTCATGGCTCATATGGGCTTAATATGGCTTCATGGCTCAATCAAAGTGATTACATTTCGCTCACAGTTGATCAATCTTCATTCTTCCAAAATTTCAATTTTTGACCCAGGGACCCTACACCCATCGAACTTGCGAAAAGCCCTTGAAATTGCCCAAATTTTCCAAAATCTCCAAATTACCCAAAATTCCTCAAGATCAATCCTAAACATTTTTGCCCACTCAAATTGACTATCTCCAGCCAAAAATACCAAGATTTCTAAAAATACCCCCAATACCCTCCAAATTACCAAAATGCCCCTCTTGACCCAAAATTCCATAAATTCAGAAAATTCCTAGAAAATTCCAGAAAATCCCAAATATTCCCAATTTCATTTTGTTCAACTACACCATGGGCCAATTTTGTCAATTTACTCTACTTTTACCAAAACCCCCAATTTAGCCAATTTTAAACCCGAATCAACCCGATGTCGAACCAAATCACCCCGATTGGTCTCGATTTTGGTCCGATTCAATTGTAAACTTCAATTCAATATCCCTAATGTCAATCTAGACAAAATCCAAGCCCAATTTGATTGACATTTGAATCGATTTCACTTTTGACCTTAAAGCCCGATTTTGACCCATGACCTAAACCTACCTCAAACCAGACCCAATTCGATCCCGATTTGACCCGAATCTTTTCTAAAACCTTCCTAGCATCCCCACAAACAAAAAACTAACATGATTTGCCCAAAATTTGGACCCAAACCTTACTCAAATTCAACCCAAACCCAAAATTCCCTAAATGGGCCTACACCCAAACCTAACCCAAATGGGCCCAAATCCCAAAATCAAAACCCAAACAAAGTTGAAACCTATTTGTAACACCCCCATACACATTTCCCAACATTAAATTTACACCAATTTCAACCCTAGCCCAACATTGGCCCAAATTAGCCCAAATTGACCTATATTGGCCTCTTTACCAAAGAAGCCCAAATCCAACCCAATTCAAACCCAAACCACCTCAAATTTATTTCAAATTACTCATGACACATCCCTAAACCAAACCCAACAATTATTTGGCTCAACCTTTTACAAAATTCCCATCCATAAATTTATTTTAAAACCTAAGGCCCACTTCCTTAAGCCTTCCTAAAAAAGCCCATTCCTAAAATAATTTCAAAGGCCCAAATTTGACTCTAATGCCCACATGACACTACACTTCATCATCCATTCCAATTAAAACCTTCCCTAACTTTCAAATTCATCATCAAACCATTCCAAACCAAACCTCATGACAACTCTCACCAAAATGCCAAAAATCACAAAAATCCTTCCTCATGAAAGTTGACTTAACTTTTCCCAAGCCAAATGGAGCCATGAAGCCATGCATGAGCCACATGGGAGACATGAAAGCCTTGGACACCTCAACATACCCAAGATGGCAAGAGGAGGAGGCTCTTTCCATATTCCCTTAATGAGATTAGCTACTTCCATGATTCCACTAAGCCTTGCTTAAACTTAATTGTACTTGGATGGTGACCCTTCCCCACTAATTAAGCTGACCTAAACCACTTTCTCTTCGATCCCAAACTAGCCATGGGGAGGTGCACCTAGCCCGATCCATGCATTTGACCAAACTTAGCCAAAATACACCCTTACCCATTCCACTTTGATTCAAACACTTTACACATGGCCATTGCAATTCCTTACACTAAACCCAGGCCACTGGACCTCCCGACCACGAGGGTGACCCATGCCTGCCGGCCGGCCACCAGGCCGCGGGAAAACACCATGCCGAGAGCTCCCATGCGAGCCCAAGCTTGGAATTCTCACTGCTGAGTTGCCCCATGCCCAATGGCCACCATGGCTCGTTCTTCTCCTCACTCGAAGCGGTGATCCCAAGCCCTAACTCCCACAGGAGAGCCTCGACCAGCTCTATTTAAACCCCACCTCTCTCGGCCATGGAGAGGTGCTGAAACAAATCATACATAAACTCTGCCAAAATCATTCCAGACTCTTCCCCACACCTGGAGAACTTGATCCCCACTGAAATCCCCCTGTCATTTCCTCTCTGTGAGCTCAATTTCAGAGTTGAAATTCAAGCCCAAAACCAGGACACTTCACCACGGTGAGCCAATCTCCAAATTGATTGGTCCTACACCTTCACCGGACCAAGAGGAGAAGTTCCCCGGTGAAAGCCCCCTCTCCGGGCCACCCCGGTTGCTCCAGCCTCCAAGCTTTGTGATCGGATGTGGTCACTTTTGTACCTAGGCAATTCACCAGGCCAAGGGACTTTATTTGGAGCTTGCTTGGACCCAATCGAACGTGAAACAACTCTCAGATCGAAGCTTCACTTCTCTGAGCAAAGGTATGAGCTCTCTCTTCTTCCCGAGCTTCTGAACTTTATCCATTTCAAATGCCTCAATTTCAATGCATGATCACCGTATAGATGTATTTGTCTCTTCAAGACGAATCCATAGAGCACAAGAACACAAAAATCCGTTAAGTATTGAGTGAGATCTTAGGGTTTTAGTGTGGATGGTCACGGGTTCACACCAGTCGTAGACGATGACCAGGAGCCGTCAGATCGAGCGTGTATCGAGCGGATGGTAGGGATCGAGCCGGACGAGCGCGATGGTACATGAACCGCGGCCCCTGGAGCGCTGAGTCGGATGGCGGCGTCGAACCAGAAAGCGCCGCGTGGCTGTTCGGAGATGCTAAGGTTGACGCGGCGCCGATTCGGATAAATAGAAAAATAGGATTTTATGGATTTATTAAATATCCAGAACTTCAAAAATTCATAACTTTGTGTAGAAAAATCCTAAAAATAAAATAAAAATACACTCTTGCTCAGTGAATAGAGGAGAATAACGTGGAAAAGAAATCAGGTCATTTCATCAAGTATTTTATTTTTAATGATTTATTTACTCCTTGCATTGTTTTAATTCTCCATTTGCATAGGCAATTCACCATGGCATAAGACCATAGGTCTTTTGAAGCCCCTGAACTTGGGACCTTTCCCTGAATTTTCCAAGGTCAAAGGCCATCCCTATGAGAAGTTATTGATTTTTCAATTGCATGTTACTGTTTTGAATATTTTAATTCCAATAATTAGCATGTTGAGAAATAAATTCTAGGAAAATTTGGTGATGTTTCTTATGACCAGAGGAACTTAGGAAAAATAAGTATTGAGTTAATTCACTTGGAATAACCCTAATTGGTTTAAATACCCAAAATTGAACTTTAATTAATTAGGGTTAACTATACATCAAATTGACTTGAAAACAATTCTTCACTGTCCTTTAGGGTCAGGAGAGTCTCACATAAAAATTTGAAACTAATTGGACTTGATTTGATCCACCAAATGTGTTGATTAAGCCCCATGAGTAAAATTAAACTTTAAAAATTCATAATTCACAAAATACTTTTCAAAAATTCACAAAAATGGTTTTGGAGCTCCTCTGATATCAGAGGAACTTAGGAAAATTAAAATTGTAATTTTCTAAAAAAATTGATATTTATCATTATTTTAATATTTTTAATAATTAAAAAATAATAAAAATCATAAAAATATTAAAAATCACCAAAATGTCACATTTTGAATTCTAATTACTTAGGAACAAACCAAATATTTTTCTTAAGTCCCTAGGATAAGATATTGAATTTTAAAGGCTTAATGTAATTTTTAACATTAAAAAATGTATTTTCCAACCTTTTCACTAAAATAATTCTAATAAATCAAAGAAAAATAAGAAAAATACAAAATTTGTTTCTCTACTCCTTGAGGTCAGAGAGATTTAAGAAAAATATAAAATCCATTTTTTAACTTTAATTTTATTTTAAAATTAATTAATACTCCAAAATTCAAAATAATTCTAATGAATAAAATATAATTCAAAAAATCACCAAAATTGGTCCAAATGGTCCTCTCGTCATTAGGAATATACCATAATTTTCTTAAGGACAGAAACATTTCCTTGGTCATGTTATTGAATTTTCCTTGAAAACCCCTATTTTCCATTAAAAATAATTACATAAATAAATTAAATACGTAAAAATCACATTTTCTCCTCTAATGCCTTAATTGACATGTAAGTGAGGTCACATAAAAATTTCAAGTTCATTCGAGCTTAATTTAGTGAGTTATAGAATTATTAAGCTTGAAGGGCAAAATGGTAATTAAAAATTTCAACCTTTAATTAAAATTTTAGGATTAATCAAAAAGGGGAGGGTAAAATATTTGATTTTAAACTGATTTTGGATGATTGAAACTTAAATGATTGGGGTAGAAACCTACTAACCATTTCAAAAAATATATATAATTAAAATAAACTTTAATTAATTGATTAATTGAAATTTTGGCAAAAATAATAGAAATTGGAATTATTAAAGTAGGGATATTATTAAGAGGATATTTATTCTTTAATTTAAAAGTCCCTAAATAAACCACTTCAATAATACTTAATTCTTAATAAATAAAAAAAACTTTAATTAATTAAAAATAATAATCAAAATGAAAATTAAATTAAAATTAAATTAAAACTAAAATTAAAATTAAATTAAAATTAAAATTAAATTAAAACTAAAATTAAAATTAAATTAAAACTAAATTAAATTAAAATTAAATTAAATCAAATTAAATTAAATTAAATTAAATTAAATTAAAATCAAATCAAATTAAATTAAAATTAAATTAAATTGAATTAAATTAAATTAAAATCATTTAACAACAAACCTAAATGAAATCCTTAAGAATTAAATCTAAAATAACTTGAACACTATTCCAAACTTAAACTAACTTTTTATAATTAAGTCAAAATTAAAATTAAATCATTAAGTTTAAATCATTAAAATATTTAATAATTTGATTTGCCCTTTTAAAGCTCTTATTATTATAACTCTTAAATGAGGCATCAAGTGAAGTGTTACTTCACTTATAGGATATTCAAATGTCCTAGTTCACTGAGCAAGATAACAAAACTTAAACTCCTGGATGATTATTTCACTTGTATAATTAAATTCACTTGGACTTAAAACAATCCTAGAGGTATTGAAAAGATGTTTAAGACTCGTCTTAAGCACTTCCTCAATATGATAGGATGTTTATAAGAACAACTGAATTTAATTGTTCTTGAGTGAAGAGAGTCATCCTTAAACCAAAACACAAGAACACTAGACGTCGTAGGAGATGATTAGTTATAGGATTAGGACTTTGGTAGATAACGAAAACCTTTCCCTTAGCTTTACTAGGTACTTGTTGAAACATTTAAATGCCTTAACATGTGTTTTAAGTGCGGCTTGGGATGACGAGAAGACCCTCCAGGTACGCTTTTATTTTATTGCAATTTACTTTATTGCAATTTACTTACGTGCACTGTACTTTACTTTTCTTGCATGATAAACAACTGTTGCATGAAAACCAAAACCTTTAGGATAGTCCCTGAACTGAAACCAAAACTAAATTAAAAGTCATTGCAAGATAAAATTCACCGCCACGACATTCCAAAATATAAAACAACTCGATATTTAATCACAAACGAACAATAAAACTACAATTGCAACTAAATTAAAACGTCTCGTTGAATGATCGGGAATACCTCGGATGATGTAACCCACGTGTTGCTTAACGGGATTTCCACGTGGTCTAAATGAAAGTGTGGAACTCATTCGAGTTGAGTTTAGCAGAATTCATACGGACTAAGTGAATTCGATGAAAATAACGGTGCGGGATGACGGAGCAGTGGGATCTTAATCGGTTACGTTTAAACAACTTTAAGATTTGTTTTAATTAAAATATTAAAAACACTTGGATTTTAAGATTTTCTCTAAACCAAAACACTTCTCTCATCTCCTGATTTATGACTTCCAAAACTAAACCTCTGCAACAACAAGGAGTTCGGAGCATGTTGGGCAGCTCGGCCATCGTTATCAGCAGAACTTGTGGCTACTTCAACAAAACCTTTCTTAGAGTTAAATAACAAAGCCATAGGACTTCGAGATAGTTTGCCTAGTGCAACATAATTCCTTAACTTTTTGTTAGGCATTTGCATAATCATGTTATGCAAATCAAGCCCTAACCTGTCTTAGGACTCCGAGGTAGTCGTTCGGTACGACATAAACCCTCACATCTTCGAGGCTGTTTGTATGATCATGTCATACGAATATAAGTCCTAAATAATTAAAATTGACAAGATCGAAATACTAAATAGTTCTTCCTAAATCAAAGCCTAACATTAGGATAGTTTGGGAAGTCACCGAAGTTCACTTTGGGTTACGTGACATCCCCTACTTCTCTTCCTTTGGACTCCTGAAATAAATTGTTCCAAATTTGAGCCATTCCCTATTGAAATCTCCAAAACTCAAATCCTTTGAAAACCTTAAATTTTGAAATTCTTGAGAGCAAAACCACTGATCATTATCGAGAGTTTTCTTAAATGATTCCCGTCATTTAAGATGTAATTAACTATAGGGGCACGCCCTTATAGGAAACTTTAAGAACCTGGGTAATATAAACCACAGCTAATTTCTTTATATTAAGCAGGGGGAACTCGTAGGCTTATAAAATTGGTTCGCGAGACCAAACGGATGTCACAAATCTTCTAGTTTATTTAATCGAGCCCCATCGTCGAGCGATGTGTACTATTCTTCGGATAGATACACGGTTTGTGATGCGGTGCTCGTTTATATAAACTATTCGGGATGTGAGATCGGTTTGATTTTATATCTTAAAATTTTCAAACTTAAAATCATTTTCAAAATCAAATGCTACTTTCTAAATTATATATATTTAAATTAAATTTAAAACCTAAAATTCGCCGACAATTTCTGTTAGGCGACCCCTTTTCAAAATACAACACACACAACCTAAAAATATGCCGACACACATATATATGCAATGACATAAAATAGAAATCTTTCCTACTCTTCAGTGTCTGAACTATCATCATCTCTGATATTCCCGATGCGACGCAGGTGCACAAATAAATTGTAGAAAGGCTCGAAAGGGATTCACGAGTAGATTCTTCATTAATCCATCCCTTCTTTCTTAGTAAATGAATAAAACTGGCCTCTAAATGTCCAGTATGATCAAAGTGCTCCTTCATCCTCCAGTCAATGTGATCAAACATATCAGAGATATTGTCGATGGAATTCATCACATTTTGCAATTCTTTCTCCAATCCTTTAATCTTCTTAGAATGAAATTTGTTTTATCGAGTAAGGGGCCTTGCTAAAGAATTGTTACGTGATGCTCTGTCGAAATAATGGTAATCTCATCATTGTTATCCAAGGTTGGAAACATATCGGTAGGATCAAGTGGTTTCCATGGCAAAAGTACTTTTCCCAAGCCTCATAAGAAACTTAGTACTTGATCGCATAAAGCAAATATAGTCGATGGGTGTCCAAGTCCATGGCCGACCCATGCGCAATCAATCCCGATACGGACTTTACTATTATTGATCCAACATCGATAGGTAGTCCAATTTGAAAACAGTAGTTTAATATAGCGCATTCATTTGAAACTTTATTTACCCTCATAGTATGTAATAATTTTGATGAGATAAAGAAATGACAGTGCTTCGAGACAAGGTTAAGAAGTGATGCAGAAAAACTGACATACCCGTCTTCGCGTAACTCCCAATCATCAGGTTCGTCGGTCAGGTATCTATAGATCTCGTTCATATTGTATCTTGAAGGCGCAAAGTTGAAATAATGACAAACAGAGGTATTTTCTATAGAAAACAATTCATTTACCCTTGAAGGAGTAAATGTTACCCATCTTCCTCTGACGTAGACATTTCCATTATTGATCGCATGTAAATTAGAGTAAAACTCTTTAGCTACTTGGAATAACTACGAGTGATGTCGTATAACAAAATACCTCCCAATGCTCGCTTGTGCGATCATTTCTTCGATTTTTGTGGTGGAATTCTCGTACTCCTGCGTTGACAAATCCCCTTTCTTTAATAAGTCTTTTCTTCATCAAGCCTTTGTTGAAGATACGCTGCGCCTCCGAACTGACGAATTTTCTTCGGTTGAAAGCTTCAGTTTTTGTGGTTTCTAAGAATTTGAGTGCCATTTCGGATTGAAAGGATTAGTCTCTAGTCGTTTCTAAGGAAGAAATGGTGTAAAATTGGATTTAGGATAATTTCCTACAAAGAAATGGCTTAGATCCGTCCAAAACCGCACGACAATCTTTAAGAAACCAAAATTTCAACTGCCTCACCATCGGCGGGAAGTTTCTCGCCGTCGGCGAGCTAGTTATAAAACCGAATTAAGTCATGGCACACGATCTCGCTGTCGGCAGGCTCGGGCTCGCTGTCAGCGAGATTCGTAAAAATCGCCCATTTTCGTTCTGGTCCGAATATTTTCTGATCTCATCATATAGGTTTGAATTTGTGATGATTCTAATTAAAAATTTGAGTAGTAAGATTTGTTTTAATAATATAGACTCACTAATTTGTAGATAATTAAAATAAAAGATTACTATGAGTTGCCTCCCATAAAGCGCTTGGTTTAACGTCGTCAGCCCGACCTAATTTCAGTTAGTAATCAGGTTGACTAAGCATTAAAACCTCTTTAAAATTTGGTCTTCTACCTTCGAAATATGGTTTTAATCTATGTCCGTTTACCTTAAATCTATGTCCTATTTTTGGATCTTCAATTTCTATAGTTCCATATGAAAATATTTGAGTTATGGTGAAAGGTCCTAACCATCGAGATTTCAATTTCCAGGAAATAATTTCAATCTAGTATTATATAGTAGAACTTCTTGTCCTGGTTCAAAATTTCTCTGATTAATCTTCCGATCATGCCATAATTTCATCCTTTCTTTATAAATCCTATCATTATCATATGATTCATTCCTTAATTCTTCCAATTCATTTAAGTGTAACAATCTCTTCTCACCAGCTTCTTTCATATTATAATTAAATTCTTTAATCTCCCAATATGCTTTATGTTCTAATTCAACTGGTAAGTGGCAAGTTGTTTTCATATATAAGCCTGTAAGGAGTCATTCCAATTGGAGTTTTATAAGCGATCCTGTATGCCCATAATGCGAGTATCTAGTCTTATAGACCGGTCCGATCTATTAGGGTTTACGAGACTTTTCTAATATACGCTTAATCTCTCGATTAGAAACTTCGACTAATCTACTTAGTTTGTGGATGATAAGCGAGTTGATATCTTATGCAAAATATTATATTTTTCTACTAGTTTGTGAATATATTTGTTTCTAAAATGAGTTCCTCCGTCAGTGATAATCACTATCGGCATTCCAAATCTAGTAAAAATATTTTTCATTAAAAATTTTGAAACACTTTTAGCATCACACCTAGGTAAAGCTTGTGCTTCGATCCATTTGGAAACATAATCAACAGCTACTTAATATATATGAGTTTCCAAAAGAAGGAATAAAAGGTCCCATGAAATCTAATCCCCAAACATAAAAATTTCTACTTCTAATATAAAATTCGAGAGGCATTTCATTTTTTCTCGATATGTTTCCTACTCTTTGGCATTTATCGCGGGTTTTTATATATCCATATACATCTCTAAATAGAGTAGGCCAATAGAATCCAATTGTAGAATTTTATACGCAGTTTTATCTGTCCCAAAATGTCCTCCAAAATTAGAATCATGACATTTTTGAATGATTGGTTCAGTTTCTTCATAAGGCACGCATCTTCTAATAATTAAATCCTTACATTGATTATATAAGTATGGTTCATCCCAAAAGTATGTTTTAGTATCATGAATGAATTTTTTACGTTGTTGTAAAGTTAACATAGGTGGTAAAATGTCACTTACAATATAATTTACTATATCGGCATACCAAGGTATTCTCCACTCATTTATATTATAAAGTTATTCATCAGGAAAAGCATGCTAAAATTTCATTATCGATATCGGATAATTCATGATTTTCTAATCTTGATAAGTGATCTGCGATTTGATTATCGGTTCCTTTTTGTTAATGATCTCAAAGTCAAATTCTTGCATTAATAATATCCATCTAATTAATCTTGGTTTAGAATCTTTCTTTTGCATTAAATACTTTATAGCAGAGTGATCAGTATGTACAATACATTTAGTTCCTATTAGATAATGCCGAAATTTATTAAAAGCATATACTACTGCTAATAATTCTCTTTCAGTAACTGTATAATTTATTTCAGCATCATTTAGAGTTTTACTAGCATAGTATATAACTTTGAAAATCTTATCGTATCTTTGCCCAAGAACTGCTTATATAGCATAATCACTAGCATCACACATAAGCTCAAATGGTTTCTCCCAATTAGGTGAAACTATTATAGGTGCTGTAATTAATTTATCTTTTAATAATTCGAAAGCATTTAGGCATTCAATTGTAAATTCAAATTTCTTGTCCTTTTCAAGAAGTTGGCATAGAGGTTCAGTAATTTTTTTAAAATCTTTAATGTAACATCTGTAGAATACAGCATGTCCAAGAAAACTTCTTACCCCTTTTACCGTAGTTGGAGGTGGTAATTTAGCTATAACTTGAATTTTTGCAGGGTCTACTTCCATGCCTTTTCCGAAATTTTATGCCCTAATACAATGCCGACTGTAATCATAAATTGACATTTCTCTCGATTAAGAACTAAATTAGTTTTCTCACATACTTCAAATACTTTTTCAAGATGATTTAAGCATGTGTCAAATGTTGTTCCAAATACGGAGAAATCATCCATAAATACTTCTATTCCATTATCGATTAATTTACTAAATATAAACATCATACATCTCCGGAATGTTGCGGGTGCATTACATAATCCAAAAGGCATTCTTCGAAAAGCGAAAGTTCCATAAGGACTAAGTAAATGTAGTTTTCTCTTGATCCTCGAGAGCAATTTGTATTTGATGATAACAGGTATATTCATCTAAGAAACAAAAATATTTATGTCCAGTTAGTCTATCTAACATACTAGTCTAGAAATGGTAAAGGGAAGTGATCTTTCCTGGTGGCTGTGTTTAATTTTCTATAATCAATACATATTCGCCATCCAGTAACTTGTCTTATAGGGATAAGATCATTATTTTCATTAGCTTTTACGGTCACTCCTCCTTTCTTAGGTACACAGTGAATTGGGCTTACCCAAGCACTGTCAGAAATAGGATATATAATACCATTATCTAACCATTTTAAAATTTTCTTTTTGACTACTTCTTTCATTATCGGATTTAATCTCCTTTGCGGATCTGCTTTAGGCTTATGTTCATTATCTAAAATAATTCTGTGCATACAGATTGAAGGACTAATTCCCTTAATATCTGCTAAAGTCTAACAAAAAATTTTCTTATATTTTTTTTAATGTATCTAAAAGTTTTTGTTCTTGAGATTCATTTAATTCGGATGAAATAATAGCTGGTAAAGTTGAAGAATTACCTAAATAAGCATATTTCAAATGATTAGGTAACATTTTTAACTCGAAGTTCGGGAGGTTTAATAATCGATGGAACTATATTTTTTCAGAGTTTTCTGTGTTATCCAAAAATTCAAATTTCTCTTGAATATAATCTAGTTCTTCATTTATATTGGCTTTTTCAATTAATTCAATATTTTCTTTTTCTACTTTTTCTTCATAATATTCCTTAAAATGTTCTCTTTGTAAATGATCGAGTACTTCCATTCGAAAGCACTCATCATCTTTTTCTAACGCATGATATTTCATTGATTTAGCAATATTAAAAGTTACTTTTTGGTCATTTACTCTCATAGTTAATTCTCCTTTCTGAACATCAATCATAGCTTTTCCATTGGCTAAAAATGGTCTTCCTAAAATGATAGGAATTTCTTTATCTTCTTCCATATCTAAAACAATAAAATCTACAGGGAAGATAAATTTATCCACTTTTACTAATACATCTTCAATAACTCCCTTAGGATATGTAACAGAACGATCAGCTAACTAAAGAGTTACTGAAGTAGGTGAAATTTCTCCCAATCCTAATCTTTTAAAAATTGATAGAGGCATTATATTGATGCTTGCTCCTAAGTCACACAAAGCTTTTCCATAGAATTTTTCTCCAATAGTGCATGGTATAGTGAAACTACCAGGATCTTTTAATTTTTCAGGAAGTTTTTTCTGAATAATAACACTACACTCTTCACGAATTGTGACCATTTCATTATCGATAAATTGTCTTTTTTATTTAGAATATCTTTCATGAATTTTACATAGTTTGGAATTTGTTCTAAAGCTTCTACGAAAGGAATATTTATTTTTAATTTCTTCGAATTTCATGAATTTAGCAACTCGTTTATCTTTTTTATGTTGAATTAGTCGTTGAGGAAATGGTGGTGGAGGTTTTTTAACAGAAATTTTCATTGGTATTAAAGGATTTTTTAAGTTTGGATCTTGTTTATTCTTTTCCTTTTCAATTTCCACTTCCTCTTTTTTACTTTCAAATTCTTTCTGAATTCGAGGTTCTAATTCTTTTCCACTTCGTAATTGTATCGCTTTAATTTGTTCATTTTCCTTATCTTTGGGATTTATTTCCACATTACTAGGAAATGTTCCATGTATTTTATTATTAAGTGCAGTAGCGATATGTCCAAGTTGAGTTTCAATATTTTTAATAAATTGTTCCTTG
Source organism: Papilionanthe hookeriana x Papilionanthe teres (assembly GCA_022702705.1). NCBI lineage: Eukaryota > Viridiplantae > Streptophyta > Magnoliopsida > Asparagales > Orchidaceae > Papilionanthe > Papilionanthe hookeriana x Papilionanthe teres. Next base: position 32,161,088 of record CM040430.1, on the reverse strand, counting down.
ATTTTGTAATTGGTTTCCTTGTATTTGTAATTGATTTCCTTGATTTTGTAAATGTTGACCCATATTTAATATTAATTCTTCTATAGATAATTTCTTATCTTTAAATTGTGGGTTATTATTATTAAATCCAGGTGGATAATTAGGTTTATAATTAAAATTTCCTTGATTAGAGGGATTTTCTAATGGTTGTGTTATGTTATTCATCCATGGTTGATTAGTTGTGTTATTATTTCAATTAAAATTAGGATGATTTTTCCATATAGGATTATAATAATTTGCATAAGGATTATTGGGTCTGTTATTAATTGCATTTATAGTTTCATATTGAGATTGGGATTCTATAAGTTGTCCATATGAATTTTCTTCTAATATAGTTGGAGAGTAATTCATTCCAAAATGATCTAATTTTTTAGATACAGCGACGATTTGCGAAGCTAACATAGATATTGCATCATTTTCATGAATACTAGCTATCTTTTCGGATTCATTCTATCAACGAGCCATTGAAAATTATTGGTTGCCATTTCTTTGATTAGTGCATAGGCTTCATCAAATGGTTTTGACATTAATGATCCTCCAATGGCGAACATCGATGATTGATCTTAAATATCCTACTAATCCATTATAGAAAGTTTGAATAATTAACCAATCTGGTAATGCATGATGTGGGCATTTCCTAAGAAGTTCTTTAAATCTCTCCCAAGCTTCATATATTGATTGTCCATCAAACTGACTAAAAGAAGTTATATCATTTCTAAGCTTAGCAGTTTTGGATGGTGGAAAATATTTGGATAGAAATTTTTGTGATAACTCTCCCCAAGTTTTAATATATCCAGGTGCTAACGAATTTAACCACATTTTAGCCTTATCCCTTAAAGAAAAAGGAAACATTTTAAGTCTAATAGCATCGTTAGATACTCCTTCATATTTGAAAGTAGCACATAGTTCTAAAAAACTAGCAAGATGTAAATTAGGATCTTCGATAGGTGAACCACTAAATTGATTGTTTTGTACCATTTGGATAATTGCGAGTTTAAGTTCAAATGAATTAAGCAACTACATCGGGGTTTTGAATAGTTAAATGAATTTCATCTAATGTAGGATTGGCATAATCTCTTTATGGTCTCTGATGATTGATATTTTCATTTTCAGGAATATTTGCCATTTGTGTTAAATTTATAATTTCTCTTTTTTGTTTTCTAATTCTTTTAATCGTACGCTCTAATTCTGAATCGTAAGGTATTAAATTTTCATTTCCAAATTTTCGCATACAATTTTTGCCAAATAAATTTTAAAATAGTCCGTTACTCTAGTAAATAATTTCTTTACTTCCCCGGCAACGGCGCCAAAAACTTGACCCACTTTTTTTTATGTTTACAAATTATGTTAATAGCAACGGTACCAAAAACGTGATCCCGCTTTAATATATATATATATATATATATATATATTTGATTTTATGATTGAATGTTTAATGTGGATTCTACGCAAGTATACGTATCGTATCAAGTAATACGAGGCTCTAGTGGAGTCTCGGTTATCGATCCCAGCAGGAGGTTTTTTAACAGATTTGTATCAGCTAAAATTTAAAGGAATTACTTACTAATAATAATCGAAAATTTAAAGTAACAACAACAACTAATGTAAACTAATGCTTGAAATAAAGTTGATTTAAATATTTCAGAAAAAGTATCATTCTCCTTGTTTTTAGAAAATTAAGTGAATGATGAATCTAAATAGAATTCTTGAATTGTATTGTGACAAATAGGAGCATTCCTATTCTTTATCCTTTGGTCCAGGTGCAAAGAACATTGACTAATCCTATGTTCGATTCATCGAATCTGCAGCTAAAGCTGGGAGGATACCTGTCGCCACTTCGAGCTCCCACGTTCCCCTCACTCGAGGGCTAACATCTACACTTCGGCTCTCAAACAATAGGACCAAATTGAATATTTTAGTCCGTCACACTAAAATGTTCAATTCTACGTCCGATAAATAATATTTCCCTATTTATTTGCACCCTCCTTCCAAAGCTTTTGACTTCCCGAATATTGGATGTAATTTTTACTATAGTTGATACTTCAACATATTTTAACAAATCAATTGGTCGATTGAAAGTAAATTAAGTTCTAAGTAAAAATTATCACAATTTATTTTAATATATTAGGTACTTCTATTTAATTTCATCAATTCACATAATTTTCATAAACAAGGAGAAAGACTAAGAAACTACTCGTAATGCATGGGAATAAAACAAAGCATGGATTTCATTTAAAGTTAACAACAATAAACAAAGATACTTATCTTAATTTCCTCCCTAAGCAGACTCCTTGAAGTTCCTTTGACTTTTCCTTCTAGTACACCACACTTCTAACTCACTAAAGATTTACTAAGACTCTCTAAATAACTCACTTAAGACTCCAGAGACACACACAAATGACACACAAAAAGACACACACAAGACTAAAATTCGTCCTCTATTTATAGAGGTAGGCAAAGGTCCAAGGGATGCTTAAACACCTCTTCAAAAAGCGTCCAGGTTCAATGTATATGCATTTTGAACTGTCTCGCCGTCGGCGGAAACGACCTCGCCGTCGGCGGGGCTTATGAAGGTCTTCAAACCGCGCGATCTCGCCGTCGGCGGGCTCGGGCTCGCTGTTGGCGAGGTAGTTATAATTCCTTCGAAATTCTCCTCATGATCTCGCCGTCGGCGGCCTCGATCTCGCCGTCGGTCGACTTAGTTCATTTTGCATGAATTTCTTCCTTTTCGATCCATATTCGCTCCATTTCATGCTTTTTGCTTCCATCACTTATAAATCTTCGTTCCTGCAGTAAAATAAAGAAAATACCTTTCTTTAAAGTGCAATTTCATCAAAAATATATATGAATTTCTTAATGTATTTTTCTGTGATCAGCCTTGATCAGATTTCCCTCATCTCCTTTGACAGGATTAGAGCGTCGTAGATGCTTAGTTTGGCTGGCAACTTCATAAGATAAGCTAGTACATTGTAATCCACTTTGTTTGAGTTTTCAATTTCTTCTCGAATTTGAACTTCTTCTGTTGTTGGATGCACTTTTTCTTGAGTAACTATCTGTTTTCTTTTCTCCATTAGAGTTGTCTTTCGGGGTAGCACCATTCCACTTCTGAGAATCACTTTCGTGATTTCTTCCTCTTCTGGACCTAAAGGTCTTCCTGATGTTGTAGCTGAAACTTCTGGTAATGTTTCTATATCTGAGCATTCTGGGTTGATGGCAAGTGGAGTTCCTTTGAACTCGAGGATGGGCTCCTCACTCCTCGTACTGTCACAACAGTGTTGTCGATATCTTCTACATTTTCGTCAACGTTTTCGTCGGGAACTAACATGATTTGAGAATCATTTTGGGAACCGAAATCCGAGTTAGCTAGGATGTGACTAATTACGTCATCACTAGAGACATTAAGAATGTGGCCAAAATCATTTATATTATCATTATGAGACCCTGGAGGGGCATAAAGATAATCGTACAAAGTCAGGGGTTCGAGGGTTTTCATCCCCGAATCTGAGACAACTAATATAACAGAGGTAACCCTTATCCTATCCCTCATGCTATCGTTCTTAATTTCATGTGCGATCTTCTTCTTATTTCTTTCCCGCTGGGGTTATCTCCATGGTGAAGTCTTAATCTTGGACCGGGCTGGTGGCAAATTTTGGGCAGCGGCTTTCTTTGAAGTTGACTGGATCTGATCCAGGACTCTCTTGAGCTCGTTCCAAATCGTACTCCATCCACCCTTGCTGGCATATGGTCAATCGGAGAGATTGGCTCGGCCGAATCACATTTATAGAAATTCTTTCAAGTTTTTTCAAATATTCTTTCAGTATTGTTATATTTCCTTCCTTGTAATTTCTTTCGGGCCAATCTTTGAAACCGAAGCATCCTTCTATCATGTGTCTGAGTAACCTATGGTAAGGACAAAAGTTAGGTTGATTCTTGTTGTTCATTTCTTCCGGCTTCTTCGGCTAGGGCAATCTGAACTGGGGCTTCTTCATTAATTTCTTGAACATCATTGCTACAACATCGTCCTTGAAGGAGCAGTTCCTGTGCAACCGTTCTGACATTGTAGGGCCTTGTCGTCCATCCATCTTGTACGGTCTCTGCTGCTGACTAGACTGGTTGCTCTGCTGTGAACGAGGCTGACCATACTGCTGAGACTAACTATACTGTGAAGGCCGACTGTGCTGCTGCGATGACTGTTCAGCTTGAATCCTCATCGGTTGTTTCCCTTTATCAACCGTTGCCACTCCGCCAGATCTCTTTTTATATGCTTTGAAGGGCATTGTTTTCTCTGCTCTCTCTGCAGGCTCCATATGTTTGGCTTCTTCTTGTAAACTGCTTGCCTTACTTAGCAGTTTCCCGAAAGATTTGATGGTGAGACCCTTAAGCATGAAAGCCTTCGGACCGTGGATACTCTTGAGTAGTATCTCGATCGCTTGTTGTTCCTGCAGCTGAGGCTTGCACTTCATGCTTAAGTTTCTTCATCTCAGGATGTAGTCGACTAGAGTCTCGTAGGGCCTCTGCCATTCCACAACGAGATCTCTGGTGCGACTGTTTTAAATGCCAAAACTTTATGAACTCAGATATATATATATATATATATATATATATATATATTGATTTAGATTTCTAGTGAGTAACACATTCAAAATGCAAGTATACGTATTGCTCAAGTAATACAGTGCTCTAGTGGAGTGCTGGTTATCGAGCCCACAAGGAGGTTTACAAACTCTATAATGGAGCACAAAAATCAATACTCAAATCACAACACAATTGCAGCAATTACTAATACTTTAGGGATGTTCAGAAGTAACAGTTACTAATTCTACTAAAGTACGTTATACTCTTCTAACACAATTAACAAACACAAGACTAAATTTTATAACAAAAGTTCAAATTGCAAGAAAGAATCCTCCTCATTTCCAATGATAATGTGATGATTTAGTCACATAAATCAGAGATACAACTGTATTGTGCCAAATATGAGCATTCATATTCTTTACTCTCTTCCGAGCAATAAAGAACATTGGCTAATCCAAGGTTTACTCCCTAAATCCATGGTTAGGCTGGGAGGATACAGGCTGTCACTGCGGAGCTCCAACTTCCCTTCGCCTAAAGGATAATTCTCAATTTAGTTTCCAAAACCATATGACCAAATTGGGGATTTCAGTCTGTCACTCTAAAATCTCCAATTCTACGCCCATCAAAATATATTTCCCTATTTTTTGCACCCAACCCCTCATGAATATCACTCATTCATGCACATTGAATGTGACAATCACTTTTGTTGTATAACTCATAGTCCTTTCAGAATATATGTCTCTCAACAAGTTTTAACAATTCAATTGGCCAGATTAAAAAGTAAATGAATTTCAAAGTGAAAAGTTCATCACAAATTTTCCATATTAAATCGACACATCATCTCCATATCACGGCATCAACACATCACATGAAAAGGAGGAAGATAAAGAAATCTACTCAATACTCATGAGGAAAGTACGACAAAAGATGGATTTATATATAAAAGCAACATCATAGAAACAAAGAAAAGTAAATACAACTTATCTCAATTTCTTCCCCAAGCGAATCTTTTGAAATTCCTTTGACTACTCTTCTTTCTCCACAACAATACACAATTCTCTCTTAAGATGAGTAAAGAAGAAGAAATCTCTCATTTTCCTCTCCTCATACACTTCTTAATAGAGAAAACACACAATACACTAATCCCTAAACTCTCTCTAATGGACTCTCCACTCAAGAACAATAAAAAGTCTTTGAAAAAAACTGAAGAGATTCTTTCTTTTTGACTCCAAATTCATTTAAATTTGGCTAGAACTGACTTTCCCAAGAGTTCCCTCAAGCACCCCTCCAATATTTTGGTTGAATTCGCAATAGGGAGCAGTCCGACGTTCGATAGGGCGCCGTCCAGTGCTATTTTTCATTGTTCTGCCCAAACTCTCTGGATTTAGGCGCGGTCCGGCGCTGGATAGGGCGTCGTCTGGCGCTCTAGGTCAAAAATGTCCAATTTGCCTTATTTTGCTGCGAATTCGCTCATTTTTGCTTCCTTTTGCTTCAAAGGCCTGAAATCATCGTACCTGCATGAAATCATGAAAAATACGCTTCTTTAAAGTGCAATATCATCAAAAATAAGTATGAAATAGGCATTACAAAGCTATCAAATTTTCAGTGGATCAAGGTCCCTCAAATTTAACTATCACTTGTCCTCAAGTAATTTAGTTACTACATAAAATAATGATCCACTGCAATGAACTCTTTTTCCAGAATGCCATAAATCTGATTTTAGATAGATACAATAGCAAAATTTTCAGAAAGATTTTTGAGTAATTCAAGTAAATTCTGCAGGAGTAAGGGCTATCTAGTCATCAAGTCTAAGAGTTCTAGTCTTCTATTCATTTCAAAAATGACTGTAGATTGTCCTATTAAGGCACTTAAAAGGATAACATGAAAAGAAGTTTATGAAAAAACTACTAGTAAAGATGCTAATCCATACATATAAGTTTAGGAAAGTAAATAAGATCTCCTTTTAGGTAGGTCCAAGTGAAGCCATTTCTTGATTAGGCATCTCTTCAAGCTTCTCCTCACTTTTTTTTTCTTTTCTTTTCTTTTCATATTTGGATTGCTTTTCAATCTTATTTTTTCTTTCTCTCTTTTTTCAGTGATTATTTTTCAATCCTTTCTTTTCTTTTTCAAGTGAGGATTATTATATCTAGATAGCCTTTAATAATTTTGAACTTCACATTTCCTTCCCTAAATTTGGAACTTACCACAACCTTTACCTTATAGATATTTCTTTAGCTTATAATTTCATCATAGAGTCCCACTCATTTCTTTTCAAATAAATTTTTAAGATTCTTAATATTTCAAAAATATGATTTTCCTTACTTTGAATAGTTGACTATTCCTATTCTCTTAAACCAAATATCTTAGCCTACAAAATAACTTTTCATTACCAAAAACTTTCATTCAAGTCCACTAGAGTACTTAAATATAATCAAAATACAGTTATCTGAAGTAAAGCTCTATTACAGAAAATCATGTTAATATTTTTTTGAAAATACTTTTAAATGAGAACAATTAATAGTTAATCATTTCCCTCCCCAAACTTATGTTTTTGAATACTAATAAAACTAGCATAAGTAGAAAGAAAAGACATAAACAAGTACATAACTCATACCTCATTGTGTTGGGCTTTTCATACCTTTGAATTTCGGCAGGTCTTTTTCATAACTTTAGAATAGTAGGCTTGAAATAATAAGAGTTTTTTTACACACATAATATATTAGAAATTTGCAGGGTGAAGAATTTTGAAACTTTTAAAACATAAAACATCAATTAAACATCACATATTAACATCCAACTGTTATAATCACAGATTAAACTAATAAACCAAATATATGCAAATTCGCATATCACATCACATCAATCATAGTTTAACATAAAATAGGTTAATGTTCCACAACAAATACAACCAAATACAACTTACATCACCAATACAAATCACAGTCTCAAATACATCACAAATACATCACAATACAACAGAAAATACTAAATGCAATGAAAAATAAAGATACTACACTACCAATCATAATCTGCAGCAGCTTCAGTATCTTCAGGTTCATCAGGCTGGTATGGAGTGTACTCTCGTTAAGTAGGGAATACAACACTAGTATCTCCCCTCAAGAATCTCATCTGTGCGTCATGATAAGCTATTTCATATTCTCGCCACTGCATTTGATAATCATCTATTATCTTATTCCTTGCTTCTAGTCCTCATACTCTGGTGTTCAACTTTTCGTCATTAACAACAAAATGCTCATATTCACAATAGTGAGGGTCTCTTAACTGGTAAAATGTATTGATGTTTGCAAGGGTAAACTCAACCATTTGTCCTCTAATAAGTATATATTCACTCTCAGAATAATACATATTAGCATAAAATTCTCGTAGTATCCCTAGCATCGCATCGGCAGTAAAAAAATAGAAAATTTTCCACTGACGATTTGCAATTAATTCTTCTATCACACCTCCTGGACTTTCAAAAGATTTCTCTTGAATACACTTCTTATTGCTAAGAAATGTACTAAAGCGGGAGTGAGCTTTAAAATTCACAAATTTCCTTTCATTGTATTCCAATTTTCTCTTCCCTTTCGACGTTTTTGGAGCCGTTTTTCTAAAAATATCAAAATAATCCAAATCAATCTCAAAATTGCAATGTATTAGGCTCCAAAGCAAATTTAAGTAAATAAGAACTTCAATACCATGGAAAATCTCCAAATTTTCTCTAAAAACCTCAAATTTCGAATCTTCTTAATGTAGGATATTTCCACGATCAAAATAAAAAAAATAGTTTAAAGTGAAGCTCTTACCGAGAAAAGATGGAATCCAAACTTTTCCGACCACAAAATCACTCTAAATCCAAATGCAGGCGAGCCCTAGATGTGAAAATCAGCTTTGGCTGAAGGTAGAAGACGATGGATTGGGTTAAACAGTGGGTTCCAGGGCTAAATCACGAAATTTGAGTAATCTGGACTTTTTAAGTGTCGGGCGCGGTTCAGCGCTGGTGACAACACCGTCCGACGCTATTTTCGATTCAATAGTCCAAAGCCTCTGTAATTTGGCGCGGTCCGGCGCTTGTGACAGTGTTGTCAAGTGCCAGTTCAAATTTTGGGCTCCCGAATTTCTTTCGTAATTTCAATCATTTTAAGCTCTCACTGTCGTCTAATTAGTCCATTTAAACATCAAATAAAGTATTAAAGCCACGACAAACAACAATTTTTACACAAGCAATACAAAACATCACTTTGATATATAAAATCTAAATTACAAACACACATAAGTGACACTAGACTCTACCCATTTATCAAGCCATAAAATACTAAATTTCAGCGTTGCTCACAACCACGACACTCAAACACTGAAAACTAAATATGAAAGAAAATTCAAACAGAACAATCAAACAAAGTAAACTAAATAATAAGTTCAAGTACATAAACACATAATCAAGTCTCTATTTGTCCTTAGAACTTTCATTATCTCTAATGTCTCCAATTGATTGAACATGAACGAACAAATTATAGAATGGACGATACGAGAATTCTTCAGTTGAATCCTCCTCAAGCCAGCCTTTCTCTTTTCATCAAGCGTATCAGACTTCCTTCAAGATGCTCTGAATGCTCAATGTGTTCCTTCATTCTCTAATACAGTAATTAAAGAAGTCAGATAGATTGTTGATTGCACTCATCAGGTGTTGCATCTCTTTCTCCAATTTCTTAATCTTCTTCAGAATTATTTGTGAACTTTCAGGAATGTAAGGAGGAATAGGCTTTAAACTCTGATATGGATAATCTTTAATAATACTCATGTCATTCACATCTCCAACTATCTGGTTACTGTGTTCGTCCTTGGGGTCCAGAGGCTTCCAGGGAAGAAGTACTCTCTCTCAATTTTCATATGGCACTTGTGATTGACTGCAGAAAAGAAATATGGTGGAAGGATGTCCAAGCCCATATTTTGATCCGTGTACGATCAATCCCAAAACATATTTCACATTAATAAAACCAATATTAATAGGCATCCCCATTTGAATATTGGAATTCAAAATAGCACATTCCTTGGTCACTTTACTGATTTTCATAGTTGGGAGTAATTTTGCACATATAAAATAATGCAAGTGTTTCGACGTAGAATTCAGAAGTGTGGTCGAAAAACTCACATACCTATTGTATCTTATCTCCCAATCATCATTTTCATCCATCAAATATCTGTATATATCACACATATTGTCTCTCGTCGGGATAAAATTTGCGTAATAACATATCAACACATTCTCAATCATATATAAGTCATTAATCTTCGCAGGAGTAAATGTGACAAACCTTCATCACACATAGACTGATCCTTGGTTGATCCCATGAAGATTTACATAAAATTCTTTCACAACAGGGATGACTACGGTAGCAGTAATGTAACATAAAACTTTCCAACGTCTTTGAACAATAATTTATTCAATCAGAGTAGTATGAGAGTTCAAACCTCGATTCACGAAGCCTCGCTCCTTAATCAGCCTCTTCTTTGGAATGTTTTTTGTCGAATAGAGGTTTCTCTCTAACAAATTTTCTACGGTTGAAAACTTGAAATCTTGAAGTTTCAATCGAGTTGGAATCCATTTGGACGAGATTTGAGATCTTCCTTTTCGTTTTCTGGCAGTTTTGGAGTTTAGAGGTGATTTTTGGGAGTTTAAATGGAAGGATTACCGCTTAAAACCGCCAAAATTTGAATTTAAGAACAAAAAATTGTTCCTAGTCAGCGGCGTGGTCCATCACAAATTGTAGCGGCATTCGACGCTCGAGCACAATTTTGGCCAAATTTTCATTTCGTCTGAATTCATTTCAAGCTTCGATTCAATTCATTTCTTTAACGTTGTTTATGAGATTTAAGGATGAGTAGGACTTAATTTTTTGGCAATCTAACAAAAATAACAATTCAAACAAGTAAAACACTAAACATAACTATAGGTTGCCTCCAACAACGCGCTTGGTTTAACGTCGTCGGCCCAGCATAACCTTTGGTTATTCAGGTTGATCGAACATTAAAACCTCTTTAAAATTAGGTTTATTTCCTTCAAAATACGGTTTTAATTTGTGTCCATTAACTTTAAATCTTCTTCCAGTTTTAGGGTCTTCAATAACAACAACTCCGAGTTGATACATTTTTATAACAGTGAATGGTCCTACCTAACTAGATTTCAGTTTCCCAGGAAATAATCTCAGTCTAGTATTGTATAATAAAACTTTTTGTCATGGCTCAGATACATTTTTAACAAATTTTCGATCATGCCATATTTTCATTCTCTCCTTGTATATTTTATCATTGTCATATGATTCATTTCTGATTTCTTCCAATTCATTCAATTGCAACAATCTTTTATCACCAGCATCTTTCAAATTAAAATTTAATTTCTTTATTACCCAATATGCTTTACATTCTAATTCAACTGGAAAGTGACAAGTCTTCCCAAAAATTAATCTATAAGGGGACATTCCTATAGGAGTTTTATAAGCAGTTTTGTATGCCCATAAAGCGGTGTCTAATCTAGCAGACCAATCTAACTTATCAGAATTTATGACTTTTTCTAAAATTCCTTTAATTTCACGATTAGATACCTCAGTTAAACTATTGTTTAGGGATGATAAGCTGTAGAGATTCTATGCATAATATTATATTTTTAGTCAATCTCTGAATCAGATTATTTTTAAAATGAGATCCTCCATCAGTGATGATACTGTAGGCATTTCATATCCTGTGAAAATATTTTTTATTAAAAACCTTGAAACACTTCTAGCATTACATTTTGGTAAAGTTATTGCCTCAATCCATTTAGATACATAATCCATAACAATTAATATATATGAATTTTCAAATGAAGGAATAAATGGTTTTATAAAATCTAATCCCCAAGTATAAAAAATCTCAACTTCCAATATAAAATTTAGAGGCATTTCATTCCTTCTAGATATATTGCCTATCCTCTGACATCGATCACAGGATTTGATAAATCTATAAACATCTCTAAAAATAGTAAGCCAACAAAATCGAGATTGTAAAATCTTATGTGTATTTCTATCAGTTCTGAAATGGCCTCCGAATTCAGAATCATGACATCCTCGAATAATTTGTTCAGTTTCTTCATAAGACACACATCTCCTAATAATAAGTTCTTTACATTACTTGTACTAATAAGGATCGTCCCAAAAATAAGATTTAGCATCATATATGATTTTTTTTTATTTTTGCATTGTTAGTTATGGTGATAAAATGTCACTAACGATGTAGTTCACAATATCAGCATACCACGATAAATTTCTTTCTTTAATATTATACAGTTGCTCATCAAGGAAAGTTTCGATTATTTCTCTTTCAAAATCAGACAATTTATATTATTCAGTTCTAGATAAATGATCAACTATTTGGTTATCGACTCCTTTTCTATCGACAATCACAAAATTGAATTCTTACAATAAAAGTATTCATTGAATTAATCTTGGTTTAACATCCTTCTTTTGCATTAAATATTTAATAGCAGAATGATCAGTATGCACTATACATTTGGTTTCAATTAAGTATGATGTAAATTTTTCAAAGGCATAAACTATAGCTAATAACTCTCTTTCTGTAGTAGTGTAATTAGTTTGAGCATCAGTAAGAGTTTTGCTAGCGTAGTATATAACTTTAAACATTTTCTCATACATTTGTCTTAAAACAACTCCAATAACATAATCACTCGCATCACACATTAATTCAAATGGTTTCTCTCAATCAGATGGAACTATTATAGAAGCAACGATTAATTTTGTATTTAGTGAGTTGAAAGCTTTTAAACATTCTTCGTTAAAATCAAACTTCTTATCTTTTTCTAAAAGTTGGCATAAAGGCTTAGTTATTTTTTAAAAATCTTTAATGTATCGCCTGTAGAATCCAACATGTTCCAAAAAGCTTCTTACCCCTCTCACTGTAATAGGAGGTGGTAATTTTTCTATAATTTGAATCTTTGTCGGATCTACTTCCATGCAACATTCAGATATTTTATGCCCAAGTACAATTCCTCCTGCAACCACAAACTGACATTTTTCCCAGTTTATGACTAAATTTGTTCTTTTACATACCTCTAAAACTTTTTCCAAGTCCCTTTGGCATGCATTAAATGAGTCTCCAAATACTAAGAAATCATCCATAAACACCTCTATTCCATCATCTATCAAATTGTTAAATATTGACATCATTCATCTTTGACATGTTTCAAGTGCATTACATAATCCAAAGGGCATTCTTCTAAAAGCAAATGTTCCATAAGGACTAGTAAATGTAGTTTTCTCTTGATCCTTAGGAGCAATAAGTATTGGGTGATAACGGGTATATCCATCTAAAAAACAATAATACTTGTGCCTAGCAAGTCTGTCTAACATTTGGTCTAGGAAAGCTAAAGGAAAGTGATCTTTTCTGGTGGCGGCGTTCAATTTTCTATAATCAATACATATTCGCCAACTAGTGACTTGCCTTGTTGGTATAATTTCATTCTTTTCATTTATGTCAGCTGTCACTCCTCCTTTCTTAGGAACACAATGAATTGGACTTACCCAAGCACTATCAGAAATGGAATATATGATTCCAGCATCTAACCACTTTAAAATTTCTTTCTTTACTACTTCTTTCATCATTGGGTTCAGTCTCCTTTGCAGATCAACTCTAGGTTTATGTTCATTTTCCAATAAAATTCTATGCATAAAAATAGAAGGGCTAATTCCTTTGATATCAGCTAAAGTCCAACCAAAAGCTCTTTTATATTTCTTTAACATATCCAACAATTTTGTTCTTGTAACTCATTTAAATCTGAGGATACGATAACTGGTAATGTTGATGATTCCCCTAAAAATAAATACTCCAAATGTTTTGGAAGAGTTTTCATTTCAAGTTTAGGAGGTTTCACAATAGATGAAATTAAACTTTTATTAGCTAGTTCCATTGAATCAAGCATTTCAAATTTTTCCTGAACATATTCTATTTCTTCATTGTCAGTCTCATCAAAATCATCTTCTATCTCATCATGAGTCTTATTTTTTAGATCTTCTTGTTCTATTTTCTATTTAGATTTTTCTTTGAAATATTTCTCTCAAATAATCACATATTTCCATTCTAAAGCATTCATCGTCCTTTTTATTGAGGGATATTTTATTGAATTTGAAATGTTAAATGTTACCTCTTGATCATTTACTCTCATAATTAATTGTCCTTTTTGAACATCAATCATAGCTCTTCCTGTAGCTAGGAATGGTCTTCCCAAGATAATATATATTTCCTTATCTTCTTCCATATCTAAGATAATAGTCTACATGAAAGATAGATTTATCAACCTTGACCAAAACATCTTCTACAACCCCCTTAGGATGAGTAATAGATAGACCAGCTAACTGGAGAGTTACAGAAGTTGGTGTAATTTCTCATATTCCTAATCTTTTAAAGGTTGATAATAGCATAAGATTTATGCTAGCTCCCAAATCACACAATGCTTGTCCGTAGAATTTTTCACCTATAGCACACAAGATAGTAAAACTATCAGGATCTTTAAGTTTTTAAGGAATTTTTTCTGAATTATAACACTATACGCTTCACTCAGTGCAACAGTATTATGATCTGATAACTTCCTCTTTTTATTGAGTATATCCTTCATAAACTTAACATAATTATGCATGTGTTCTAAAGCTTCAACGAAAGAAATATTCACATATAACTTTCTTAATATTTTAAAAAATTTAGCAAATCTTTTTCCTTTATCTTGTTGCTTTAATCTTTGAGGAAACGTGGTGGTGGTCTTTCTACAGTGATCTTCATTAGTTTTAGTGGATATTCTAATTCTGGATATAAATTTTCATTTTCTTTTTCAGTTTCCACATTTTCTTTTTTAACTTCAATTTCTTTTTGGACCATTGTTTCCAATTTTTTTTCCACTTCTTAATCGAATAGCCTTGATTTGTTCTTTACCTTGGTCTTTTAGATTTACTTCAACATTGTTAGGGAGTGTTTTTGAAGATCTATTGCTAAGTGTAGTAGCAATATGTCCTAATTGATTTTCTATATTTTTAATTGCAACTCCCTGACTTTGTAATTGAGTTCCCATATTCAGAACCATTTCTTCCATAGACAACTTCTTTTCCTTAAATTGTGGATTATTACAGAAGCTCGGAGGCTGAGAAGATTTATAATTCATATTTCTTTGGTTGTTCAAGTTTCCTAATGGGTTCACGGGGTTGTTCCCCAACTGAGGATTAACAGTGTAACATTATTGTTATTATTTAATTTTAAATTTGGGTGATTTTTCTAACTAGGATTATAATAGTTCGAATAAGAATTGTCTTGTCTATTGTTTATCGCATTTAAGGTTTCATAAGAAGATTGAGCATCTATATTTTGTTCTAATGAATTTTCCTCTAACACTGGGGTTGTTTGAGAATAATTCATTCTATATTGATCTTTTTTTTAAAGAGCAGGGATTTGAGAAACTATCATAGTTATAACATCATAATCAATTAAAGCATAAGCCTCTTCAAAAGGTTTTGACATTAGTGATCCACCAGCAACAGCATCAATAATTGATATAAGAGATCCTACTAATTCCATTATGAAATGTTTGAATTGTTAACCAATCTGGTAGAGCATGATGTGAACATTTCCTAAGAAGATCTTTAAATCTTTCTCAAGATTCATATATTGATTCTCCCTCAAATTGACTGAAAGATGTTATATCATTTCTAACCTTAGCAGTCTTTGATGGTGGAAAATACTTTGATAAGAATTTTTGTGAAAGGTCTTCCCAAGTTCTAATAGATCCAAGTGTTAATGAATTTAACCAAGCATTGACTTTATCCATTAATGGAAAAGGAAAAAGCCTTAGCCTAACAACATTATTTGACACTCCATCATATTTAAATGTAGCACATAGTTCTAGAAAACTCGCAAGATGTAAATTAGGATCTTCATTCGATGTTCCATCGAATTGATTATTTTGTACAATTTGGATAATAGTAGGTTTAAGCTCAAATGAATTAGCAGCTACATCAGGGTTTTGGATAGTTAAGTGAATTTCATCTAATGTAGGGTTAGCATAATCTCTTAATGGTCTTGGTTGGTTTTCATTTTCAATTCCTTGATTGTTTAGATTGTTCGCCTTTAATTTAAATTTCTAAATTCTCGCTTTTGTTTTCAAATCTTTTTAATAGTACGCTCAAATTCACAATCGTAAGGTATTAAATTTTTAGTTCCGAATTTACGCATGCACAATCACAATAAGCACACACAATAATGCCTTGTAATTGGAATATAAGTTTTTGAGTACTACCGAATTTACTTTTACTATTATCTCCCCGGCAACGGTGCCAAAAACTTGGTGCAACTTTTTTAAATGCCAAAATTTTATGAACCGAGAGATATATATATACATATATATATACATATATATATATATATACATATATATATACATATATATATATATGTATATATATATACATATATATATATATACATATATATATACATATATATATATACATATATATATACATATATATATATACATATATATATACATATATATATATATATATATATATATATATATATATACATATATATATATATATTGATTTAGATTTCTAGTGAGTTAGACATTCAAAACACAAGTATATGTATCGCTCAAGTAATACAGGGCTCTAGTGGAGTCCTGGTTATCGATCCGACGAGAAGGTTTGAAAACTCTATAATGGAGCACAGAAATCAATACTCGAATCATAACGCAATTGCAACAATTACTAATACTTTAAGGATGTTCAGACAGTAACAGTTACTAATTCTACCAAAGTACGTCTTACTCTTCTAACACAATTAATAAACACAAGACTAAATTTTATAACAAAAGTTCAAATTACAAGAAAGAATCATCCTCCTTTCCAATAATAATGTGATGATTTAGTGACATAGATCAGTGATACAACTGTATCGTGTCAATAGAAGCATTTCTATTCTTTACTCTCTTCCTAGCAATGAAGAACATTGGCTAATCCTAGGTTTAGTCCCTTAATTCGTGGTTAGTCTGTGAGGATACCGACTATCACTACAGAGCTCCCACTTCCCTTTGCCTGAAGGCTAACTCTCGCTTTAGTTTCTAAACCATAGGACCAAATTGGGGATTTCAGTCTGTCACTCTAAAATCTCCAATTCTATGCCCATCAAAGCATATTTCCCTATTTATTTGCACCCAAACCCCATGAACTACGTCACTCATTCATGGACATTGAATGGACCTTCACTTTTGTTGTAGAACTCATGATACTTTCAGAATATATGTCTCTCAACAAGTTTTAACAATTCAATTGATCATATTAAAAAGTAAATGAAGTTCAAAGTGAAAAGGTCATCACAAAATTTCCATATTAAATCGGCACATCATCTCCATATCACAACATCAACACATCACATGAAAAGGAGGAATACAAAGAAATCTACTCAAGACTTATGAGAAAAGTACGAAAAAAGATGGATTTTATATATAAAACCAACGTCATACAAACAAAGAAAAGTAAATACAACTTATCTGAATTTCTTCCCCAAGCGAATATCTTAAAATTCCTTTAACTCTTCTTTCTCCACATTAACACACAATTCTCTCTTAAGATGAGTAAAGAAGAAGAAGCCTCTCACTTTTCCTCTCCTCCTACACTTCTTAGTAGAGAAAACACACAATACACTAAGTTCTAAACTCTCTCTAATGGACTCTCCACTCAAGAACTATGAAAAGACTCTGAAAAACACTGCAGAGACTCTCTTTTTTGCTCCAAATTCGTTTAAATTCGTCTAGAACCGACTTTCCCAAGAGTTCCCTCAAACACCCCTCCAAAATCCGGCCAAATACATTAAATCTGGTTGAATTTGCAATAGTGCGCGGTCCAGCGCTCGATAGGGCACCGTCCAACGCTATTTTTCGTCGTTCGAATTCGCTCATTTTTGCTTCCTTTTGCTGCAAAGGCCTAAAATCATTGTACCTGCATGAAATCATGAAAATACCCTTCTTTAAATTGCAATATCATCAAAAATAGGTATGAAATAGGCATTAAAAAGCTATCAAATTTTCAGTGGATCAATCTCCTATAGTAATGTGGTGTTGTGCGACGACGAATCTCTTTACGGACATGCTTTCCATTTCTGCAAAGGTCTTCACCGGTCTGTTGGGAAGCTCAGCATACTACTCAAATTATATCCCTGACAAGCTGCTGACAAACTGTCGGAACAATAATGCTTCATTTCCTCCTGTGTTGCAACAACTAGCCCTGAAGTGTGATATATGCTGATGAGGATTTTCTGTTCCGTCGAACATCTTGAAAATCGGGGGCACGAAGCCTTTGAGGTAAGGCACGACATCGAATTTCTCCGGGTAGGGTCTACCCTTTGAAACTGGTGATCCGCCTTTGGACTGAGCTAAGGCCTCCCGAACTTGTTGTTCGGCCTTTTACTTGATATCCTTTTCCGGTAGGCTCGGAGTTGGATCTTTTCTTGGTGGTTCGTCTTCATTGGCAGAAGCGACTTCTCTTCTTTCATTTGTAATGTGTATGATTTCGGGCTAGTTAATTTCCGGAGATTCTGCTGGTTGTAACTGTGATTGTCCGTGGAGTGTAGCCATGACGGTCATGAAAGCGGTCATCTCCTCCATCCTCTTTTCCAGACGAATAATCTGCTCGTCTCTTGTCAGTATGACCCTCTGAAGCTATCTGTGGCGTTATCATCACTAGGAGCCTCGTACGCAGATGTAGTGGATCTAGTTTCAACCACATTGATTTCCATGAATTTTTCATCCATGTAATCTGACAGGAAGTAATCTTCATCATTAATATCCAAACCTCGTTATTTGGCTAATTCTGAAATCTCCGCTCGGAGATTTCAGACATTATCATCAATTATTTTCTCTTTAATCAATTTTAAATCTGTAGTCTTCCATCGACAGTCACTCTTCTCTGTGACCGACTCAAAAGCAACGGCTGTAGTGGCAACGTGAACATCAGACTCATGATCCATCTCATGATCTGCAGACCTCTCGGAAAGTACTGGTGCAACGACCATCGGTAACCACACTTTCCTCTTAAAAGTCGGCGCCTTGAGATGGAGTGTCTCGACGAGGACATTGGAGTAGTGAGGGGAAGTGTGCTCCCTAGGGTGTAGATCATGTACAAAGGAAAACAACCCTCTCTTATTCTTCCTCTTCCGAGATTTCTCATATTCATCGGCAGTTGGTACTTTCGGACCCAGCCAGGACTTGACTGATCTGCGTACTACAGTTGTCAAAACGGCAGTAGTGACATTTGTAGTAGTGGCATCAACATGTCTCCCCAAACGGTGTTTGACGGATACTCAGACGGGTATCTCCATCCTCAGAATTTCATTCTTATTTTTGGGGATATTGCACATCCCATCATCTTGAGGAGCTTAGCAACAGAACATCCTTATATCTCAGCCAATCTTCGGAGAAGGGTGTGAACTCGGGTAATGGGTGCGTGTCTCTCCCTCACCTCATCACGGCAACGTAGTAGCAATCATATGGAGGCTTTCATCTCCGATAGTATCAATCAACGGGTGGAACCTACTCCCTTGAAGGAGATGAGAGGTATCCGGTAAACTGAGTTCCTCCTGTTGA
This sequence comes from Papilionanthe hookeriana x Papilionanthe teres, assembly GCA_022702705.1. Lineage (NCBI taxonomy): Eukaryota > Viridiplantae > Streptophyta > Magnoliopsida > Asparagales > Orchidaceae > Papilionanthe > Papilionanthe hookeriana x Papilionanthe teres. The sequence continues at coordinate 32,141,800 of CM040430.1, read as the reverse complement.
GGAATCTCATCAGTCACTGACAAACTTGCAGCTTATGTCCTAGCTGATTTGAGAATCCTACGATTGCGGCTCCTCCTTTAAGATCTTGTTGGCGGGGTAATTTTGGAATTAGAACCAATCTAAAAAACTGAAGGCGAAGCGAGAAAGGCATTTTCAGAATCTTCTTCATGCAGAATTTCTTTCCCTTTGGCAGACGGGAAAGCAGGTGTGGTGATGACAAAACTGGTAGCGGTAGGGTAATAACTCTCATAGGCACGGAGACGACTGACTTGATGGGGGTGGTAGAAACTTTCACCTTCTTAGAAAAAGGGAAATCTTGATGGGAGTTCGGGTCGAACTCAGCGGACGGTTCTTAAATTTCGGGGGTAGCAACTTTCACGACAACGAACGGGGCTTTTCCAAGTACGACTTCAAACTCACTGAAGCCGGTCTCGAACTGGATCATTGGAGCAGAAAGTCGGGCCTCACGGGAAGTGGGCAAGTTGCAAAGGAAAGTCAATGTAGGGGTTGACATATTGACTATCAAAGAAAAAGAATTTTAAAAGTTAGCGAAGGCTTAAACCCTTTAATCATAGTGCAAATACTACGAAGAGGAAAGTTGTTATGTGAACTGGGCACAATTTCATTTCATTTTAATATTTTATTATTTTTATTTTGCTTTTAAATTTTCGTATATTTGTTAAAAGGAGTTTAAGATTTAAGAGGGAATGGTTTGATTTGCCGATAGCAAACTAGAACCTGGTAGACATAAATGGAAAGTGAAGTGTGGGACCCCGTCCGGGATCCTCTTCACAAGACACATTGCATTGGAGAAAATTGTTCACCAACACACCCATTGGGGGTCCGACCCCACAAAAATCAAGAAGAAACCTAAAGACTCCTGGACTGCTCTGTTTAAGGATGGTTAAACAAATGATCCTGAAATCGAGAAGAGTTTATCATACTTTCCCAAGAAAGAAATGGTAAAAGCATATCAACGGAAGAATGGTAATTTGATCCACGAGGGATATGAATACATTACCGATGTATGAATATAGTATTTCCTAATCTTAATAAAGAGAGAAACGATCCCAGCGGAGTCGCCAGAAAATTGTCGGCTTGCAAAGGAGGTGGTTTAGGGATGAAAATTTAATATATATATATATATATATATATATATATATATATATATATATATATATATATATATATATATAATTTTGAAAATATCGTTTTAATTTTAAAGTATAAAATCAAACTGATCTCATATAATCAATAATTTAAATAATCGAGCACTTTACTACAAGACATGTATCTATCCAGAAGAATAGATATATTACTTGGTGATGAGGCTTAATCAAATAAATTAAAGAATTCATGACATCTGTTTGGTCTGTGAACCATTTATGTTGACTGACAATTTTCCCTATCTAATATGAAGGAATTAGATAGGGTTTATATTAATTTAGGGTCTTTAAGTTTCTTATAAGGGCAAGCCCATATAGTTAATTACAGCTTAGATAACCGAGATTACCTAAGAAAACTCTTGATATAGATCAGAAAATATTTATATTCGTGACTTCTAAAAAGGTAAGATTCTTCAAGAAAATGTGATAGTAGGAAATTCGACAGGTGAGTGGCTCATATTTTGGAACATTGTTTATGGGAGTCCAAAGGAAGAGAAAGCTAGGGGAAGGGCATGCACCCAAGAAGAATCTTGGTGTTCTTTCCCAAACTATCCTATTTTTTGGCATCAATTTGAGATATTTATTTAATGTTACAGCTTGCCAATTTTATTATTTAGGGCTTACATTCACTTGATACAAATCTTGTGAATAGCCTGGAAGGTGAGAGGGTTTATGTCATATCTGATGACAGCCTCAGAACCTAAGATGAGTTAGGGCTTATATTACACGAGGTGCAAATGCCTAAAGAGATAAAGTGAGAGTTTATGCAGCACTAGACAAGCTACCTCGAAGTCCTATGGCTTGTTGTTTATTTCTAGCGAGTTTTACTGTTGAAGATGTCCATGCTGCCCACTATGCATGCTCCAAGTTCATCGTTGCAGCAGGTTTATTTTAAAGAAGTGTCAATTGAAAAGAAAAGAAAAGTGTCATGTTTTGGAAATTTTTAAATTGAGGTGTCTTAATGTCTTATTAGGGGAATATTTATTTTAATTATAGCGACACCGGTTAGGATCCCACGGTTCCCTCATTCTGGCACCACTATTTTCTTCAGATTCACTTAGTCCAGATGAATTTACTAAACTCAACTAAATGAGTTCCATACTTTCATTTAGACTGTGGCAAATCTCATTAGCAACTGTATGTTACATCCTTCGAGATATTCTCAATCATCTGATAGAGATATTTTAATTTAATTGTAATTGTGATTTTTTTGTTTTGTTTGTGATTAAAGTTTGAGTTGACTTGTATTGAATGTTGTGGTAGTGAATTTTATCTTGTTTTGATTTTAATTTTGGCTTTGATTTTGTGGCTATCCTAAAAGTTTTGGTTTTCATGCAGGGTGACGTTGTTGTTTAACATGTAAGCTTATAAGCAAGAAAAGTACAGTAAAGGAAGTACAAAAGGAAGGTACTGTAAACTTATAAAAGTGTACCTAGCGAGTCTTCTCGTTCCTCCACCTAAAACTTTAGTGTCTTTTGCAATGAGCATTTATAATTTGCAGGAAAGTAAAGCTTATAGATAGGCTCATCATAAGCTTTCTAAATCATATGTCATAACTTGATGGGTCCTATTTGTTCATTTGAGAGATCTTTTTATTTAATAAGTATGATAGGTTCAGTAGTCCTACAAGGTGTCCAAAATACTTGTGAAGAGATCCAGGGAGTACCTAGATATCTCACAATCCTTTTGAGCTTCCTTGAGTTCATTTTTGGACTTATCATAGTTATTAAATGGTTCATCTATTTCATACCCTTGTACTTTGTGGATTAATGTTTTGATTATCTCTTAAAGTGAGGTAATCATCATTTGTTATTTCATTTAGGAGTTGTGAGGGTGAAAATCTTTTTGGGGCAAAGTTAATTTATTTAGGAAAGTTAGCCAATTAATTTCAGTATTGGGCTTGTAGCGTTTCCAAGTATTTGAAGTTTGATTATGTTCGCTTTTCTAGACTTCTTTTAACCAAGTTTGATTAGACTTAACTCGCTACTAAGCCCTTAAGATTTAGTGAATATGTTTGTAATTCTTTTAGGAAAAGTAAGTTATGTGAGTTTAGTTTTTTTTTAATCAAAGTATTGAATTATTATTCAAAATGTCATTTAGGCGTGTTAAATTGGTGAATTATTGATTTCCAAAGTCAGCCGTGATTTTAGGATCATTCAGGTTGATTATCTTCTAAATTAAAATAATCAAGAAAATTATAATTTATTTTTTGAGGTGACAAAATTTAAAGTGGATTTCTACCATTTATTCCCTAATGTTTCAATCATTTCAATATGTCATTTAGGATCATTAGTTATTTGCCCCTAGGGCTTTATCACTCATAATTCATCAAATTTAATTCAAATGACTTTGAATTTTTTATGATACCTCACTGATGGGTTAATTAAAACATTAGAGGAGAATATGTGATTTTTTGAATTTTAATTCAATTTATATATTTATTTTAATGCAAAATAAAGATTTTCAATGAAAATTAAATAACTCGACCAAATCGTAACCTATAGCCCCGAAATTTTCTATCGGAGGTAGACCTAGGCCAAAGGACCACTTTGACCAAATTTCATGATTTTTGAGCTTTAATTTAATTATTAGAATTATTTTAATTTTGGAGTCTTAATTAATTATAAAATATTTAAAGATTGAAAATTAAGTTTTATATTTTTCTTAAATCTCTCTGAGATCAGGGGACCCAGAGAAATAGATTTCACATTTTTATGATTTTAATTTTAATTTTTAAGATTATTGTAGTGAAAAGTTAAGGAAATTCATTTTTTTAGCCTTAAAAAATTAATTTAAGCCTTTGAAAATTAATATCTTGACTTAGACACTTGGGAAAATTATTTGGATAATTCCTAAATGATCAGGAGACAAAATGTGATAATTTAATAATTTTTATCATTTTTTAATTATTTTAAATATTTTAAAAATCAATTTTAGGCTTACAAATGAAAAATGTTTGTTTTAATTACCATTTTATTTTTATAAAATTCCACTGGTCATGAGGAACTCCCAAAACTATTTTCATAATTTTTTTACTTGTATTTTAATTATTAAAAAATATTTTAATGTCAAATATGTTTAGTTCGAAATTTTCTCGCCTAGATCAAAGATGTCTCTAATTCCTTTGAGGGCACCAATGCTAAACTTTTAACTTTAGACCCACGTCTTGATTCATTTGCTTCTTCAATTTTGATTCATTCTCTAGTACATTTTGATGATCTCATCTCAACTATTAAAAATAGGTTAATGAATGTTTTGATGCTGCATTTGATGTGAGTAGGCTTTGTTGTTACATTTCATGTCCGAAATTTGTCCATCTTAAAAGTGATTTTGTTTGATGCTTTGATAATGAAAACTGAGGCATCAACACGTGTTGGGCAACATGCCTTTATTTATTGAAAGCCAGTAATGAATTAACTTATTTATTTACATATATAACACCCAATGTTTGATATTTATACCTAGAACATTTTGATATCGTGAACCTATGCATAAAAAGTTCAATTACAATTTTAAAAGGATAATGATGGTAAAATTTTTGATGTGGTGTTAAATCTTTTAATATGTATGTAAATATGAATGTTTAGGTGTTAGATATATAAATACATATGAATTATGTGGTATGTATGTAAATGCCTCTTATTGCTTATATGACCACCACTCAATTACTTCTGAACATATGACCCGTCTGAATTCAACAAATTAATGGTCAAAGGTCTATTTCATATTTTATTGTTACTTGAACTAATATACTGCTCAAATTTTTATATTAATTTAAGGTATGCTTATTTTGATGTTCGTTTCAAGTCATTTCTAAAGGGGAATCCACGAGAGTTTGGGGCAAGTGTCACTTGGGAATAGGATGTGAAACTGATTTTTTATGACCTGTGTTTGAAGGAGGTTGAACTAGGCAATCAGCCAACGAGTCACTTTAATAAGGAGGGTTTGCATAATATCACGACACACTTCAAATAAAGAACTGATAGAACGTACAATAGGACTTCGCTAAAAAACAATGGATCAATTGAAGAAGGACTAGAAATTATAAGAGTTAAAAACAAAGAGAAAATGGGTTAAGTTGAGATTCTATAAAGAAGACCATTGATGAATTAGATTAGTAGTGGCAAGAAAAGCTACATGTAAATTATTTATTTGCACACTTCATTTATATCATTCAGGAATTATCCGTGTACACTTACAATTCATATCTATGATTGATAAACTGTAGGTTTAGTTATAAAGTGGTATAGACCCCAAACTAGAAGAAAAGATAAATTAAAAATTTGGCGATACAGTTACAACTGTAGCTCATGGTCTCCAGGCCAAGAGCGTCAAGAAGCTACACTTGATTCTTATAATTCTAACCCAAAATAGAGCTCAAATGACCTCATTGACGAAACATTGCATGGGATAAATGATGCACTAAATCCAATAATTCAAAGTGTGTCATGTCAGGGTCCAAGAGGTTAAAAAGAAAAAAAAGCTAGTGCTAGATTTTTAAGAAATCAAATCATATAGTTAGTTACTGCATGCACAAGTATGACATCTATTTCGAGTGTGCCTCACGCACCGTAAACCAAATCTAAAATTATCATTGTGCTAAACCAAAACACGGAAGTCTTCAAAGACATTCCTCTCTATTTTTACTCTGCTAAAATGCTTGAGGGTGTTAATAAGAGATATTTTTATGGATATATCTTCTTAACAAATGGTTCATTATTTATGTTCTTACTTAGAGAATCAAAATGTGTAGTATAATAAAAAGCAATTTAAATTTTTTTTGCAAATGATTGTACTTGAGTTGTTTTGTAATAACTGTTAATATTATCTTATCTTGTTAGCTATCACTATGCATTTATCTTTTACAATTTAACTGTGAGCTATTATATATTTCAAATATTCAATGAATTCTTTAATATTTACAATTATAGATAATAATCACATAGATCAACGTACAAAAATCATTTGTCACAACAATGAGTACTATGAATCTTATATTTGCAAGACTTTATGTAAGATCTCTATCTTTATTGTGAGAAATGGGTCGTTGAGTTACTCATGGGTCACCCCAAAAGATTTCATAACATGTTTCATGTCATCTTTCCTTTTTTTTTTTTATATCTTTTTATCTTGATATCTTGCAATATTTGAAAAATCATCATAGGCTCCATAGATCATCCCAAGCATCAAGAGAAGTGTTAGTCATAACATTGTATATTTTACCTCATAACGAATCTGTGAGGGAAACAAGCAAGCGACTTCAACATTCCTCTAAAATAATTAGTAAGTATTTCTTCATTGATCTAAATGTCTTAGTCAACTTGTCTTCCAAAGTTATAAAGTTGTTAGCCACACCATTTCAAACGATGCCATCAGATATATCTCATGATTAACAATATATGTCATACTTTAAGTTGTATATTACATTCTACTTATTTTCATTAATAAATCACATAAATTTCAAGATCAATAAGCAATTGAGTGATACAAAATTGTATAAGAACGTTTGATGAAGCACATGTGGATGCTCACACCCTAATAATGATAAAATGGCATAAATTAGTCCTTGTAGCTCACCCACACAAAATGTAATGGCAGTGACATGAATATGTGCTTTACTTTCGTGACGGTCAGCTAGGAAGAAAGTACACATGATAATCATGTTTTTAAATGTCATACAATATAAATATAATTTTCCCATGCCTCCATGTTAGTCACCTTTAATTTATTTTTTTTAAATTAAGGCAGTCTCGTAAGAACTCACTTTACCTTATGTCAAAAAAATATTATCTCATGCATGTTGGATGCGCTATGCAATAAGGGTTTTTGAAGTCGTACTGGGATACAAAATATCATTTACCAGACTTTGAAAAGAGCAATTAAGTGATTTGAGAGAATAAAGAAATGTTCGCACTCATCATTATGTGAGAGTCAGTAAGCGAGCATTTGGATTTTAGAAAAAAAGTAGGTTATTCTATGAGCATGCCTACTTACTCATTCTAAAAGCAGATTACAATAATTGTGGCTGAAATGATGCAATGGTGATATATATAATTTCATATGACACCAACCTTCACGTCATGATGTCGAATTTGATATTTACATAAAGATCAAACATATATCCCACCTAAAGCATATGAGAATCAAACAGGACAAACACCACTCGAAAATACTCAAGATACAGTACTCTCAAGCAAAGGATGAGAAGGAGCTAAGAATAGGGTTGTATATGATTTAATTTCGAGCTGAGCTAAAGCTGGCTCAAAATCGGCTTGAATGGGATTAATGTGGCTCAAAATTAACTTAATGTTTGTTATATTCATTTTCGAGTCAAAACAATTCAAATTTGAATTGAGCTCAATCTGGCTGGAAATTAAAATAAGCTAGCTCAAATTGAGTTATTTGGATTCGTTCAAGCTCGAAAATCAAAATGAGTTGACTCATTTCGATTGATCAAGCATAAAATGAATGAATGCATATATACTACAAAACAAAAATCTATGAATTCTACATTCTAATATATATATATATATATATATATATATATATATATATATATATATATATATATATATATATATATATATTGGTGTGAAAGCCTGGGCTCATTAGCTGCATCCTTTGGTGTAAGTCCCTCAGGTCAAAATTTCGAATCCCACCGATTACGGGAGGATTTGAATATCACACCGGACTGGAAGGGGGTCCGCTCCTTGGTCAGTTCAACCTATAGGTGTCGGCGGTCTCTGATTGTCGATCAATCTTTAATATATATATATATATATATATATATATATATATATATATATATATATATATATATATATATATATCTATAACTGAGAGCGAGAGGCAATTTCGATTGATCCATGTATGACTCAACATCAGCTTGAAAAAAATAAATACATGATTTCAGCTCATAATCTGACTCATTTATTTTAATTTGATCTAGATTTAAGCCAAATATAAATTTATTTCCGAGCAATTAATGATCTTCAAACTAAATTCGCCAATCCTAGCCGAGGAGATGAAGAAGTTTAGGAAATTCATTACAAATGTTTTATTTAATACTTAAAATGAGAGGGAGATAATATTTAATTTTCATATGTATACTGAACTTTGCCGCCTGGAACTTTTATCACCCTCTTAACCCTTTTATCATTATATGTCCAGAGGAGGTTTGAAAATTTTCTATTTTATCTCTGATTCTTTGTTTTGTCCTGGCTACATACTCCATTATTGGTTTCTTATTTATATTATGAACATAATCACCTAGTTTTCATTGATACCAAGTGTTTTTGGTAAATGCTGAGTATTTTTATTTGATACTGGGTGTGATTTGGGCTGTGTTAAGATATACATTGTGGCTTGTGTTTTTATTTAACTTTCCATTGTATTATTTCTACTTTTAATTCTTCAATCCTTTCTTTAAATTTCTCATTATAACATTAAGCTAAGCTCATTTTGTAATTAAAGTTGAGATTATAGTATTAAAACATGCATTTTATGGAAATACGAGTTTAAGGGTTTCTAAAACCTCTAGAGTTGTGTATTGCAACAGTGATTTACAATGTTACTATATGAAGGTGTCTCAAAATAGATCACTAAATGATTACAACTTTTTCAGATGAGCTGATGACTATAAGAAAACCATGTTAGATTAGTGACCATGCATCAAGAGTAAAATTAGAAAAAAAAATTTCAAAAAATCTTGATGTTTTGGACATCAAGAGTAATATTATGATAAGATTATTTGTTGATATTATTATTTTAATTTTCATGTTACTCAATACTAGTTAATGTATAACTTAACATTTGATGTAATGTGTTGAACGACTGACTCAATAAACTTCAAAATTTTATTTCTAGTGTTCTATGTGGATTCATTCTAAAACGATGAACTAATAACTCGCACATTAACATAAACGCATTATAGTCTTTTTTTCAGAGACAACTGTAGAATAACTTAACTATTCAAACAAAGATACTGATTCACAACTAAAAACTTTCTCAAGACAGTTTATCCTACAACAACTTCACAGTAGCTTTCTGAACTAATTGTAACTTCCGTAAACAAACTCTTAGTCATTATAGACACATTAAATAAATAAATAAATAAATAAAAACTATATTAGCTCCACAACATCACGTACTTTGGGCTTGAGAAAAGAGTTCCATTAGTACGTTTTGATGACTAAACATATCTAATACATCAAGGTTTTAAAACTAATTTGGTTCTCAAATTTGGGCACCTTCAAATTCGAAATAAAAAGAAATAACTAATAAGACTCAAATTACATTATTATGAAATTTGATAAAATTTTCATACTCAAACTCTTAACAAATTTCATCTACAACACCGAAACTACAAAATTCAGCAAAAACTAAGAATATTAATGAGTTTCAAATTGATTACAACACAGATCATTCTGAAATCATTGAAACTAAAAAACATGAAATGCAACAAATTTGCCATAGTCAATCACATCCAACAAGAAAAAGAAAACGACATTTATATACATTACCATACAATTTCTTACACGTTTACATATCTCACCCCCTAAACTTCCAAATTTAACTATACAAGATTTTAGTGATGAATCACATCAAAACATATTCAATTAAAGGTTGCCATTAACTTTTTAAAAAAATGTTAATATTAATATATTTTTTGATATGATGAAAGAATAAGATGTTTATATAAATGAAGAGTAAAAGCCTAAAATAGGCCCCCGACTGTTAACAAGTGTCCAGTCTCAGAGTTTTAGGATGCTCCAATTTAATCTCAAAGTCCTAAAAGTTGCTTAAAATTGGTGATAAATCATACTTTCCGTAGAATTTAATGGTAGTCTACATGAATTGAAGGATATTTTCACCTTATATGTAATTATTTATAAATATATCTAGCATAAATATTAATGTATATGTTGTTTGGTTGGATTTAGACTAAATCTTACTTAAAACCTAATTAAAAACTGCTCAAATACGATTAAGCAAACATCACAAAATCTGAAATCTCATTTCTCCACCATTTTCTGCTTTCAAATCCGATTAAATAATTATTTTGCGACATAGATTACATTTTTCTTCTTCGATTAATTTCTCCTCTGCAAACTTATAATGTTGTATTTACCTGAATAGATTCACAATTTCTCAAAGTAAAACCGACGCATGTCGAAGTCTCCTCTCTTTGCAATGAACGTTGGTCGAGGGGGGTGTGCGAGCACTTGGGATGGAGACAAAGCCTTGTCATCAACGCAAGCACCGCGAATGGAGACAAATACAAAGACTGCTTCGTCGGAGTGGAGAACAACGAATGAGTACTCTCCTTGAGTTGCTTGCTTCGTCGATGGTGAAACATAAGGGAAGAAGCAGCACTCAGATAAGGACAAAGCCTTGTTGTCGACGCAAACAGCACAGATGGAGGCGGAGATGGAGACAACTACGTCGAGTGGAGAAGCATTGATTAAGTATGTTGAGTTGCTTGCTTTGTCGACGGTGAAACAGAAAGGGAGAAGTGACACGAGTGGAGCAACGAAGATTTAAGTTTAAGGTGAGACTATTTTGCATATGAATCCTCCAATGAGAGCCGATGAGCCATTCACGTGTTTAATTCGTGAATTTCGTAAATGAACGGAATTACCCTTCAAAATGTGACAGGACAGTTAAATTAAACAGAAAATTTTATTTAAAACCAATTTAGAATAATTTTTAATAGTCAGGGATTAAATTAGAACATTTTAGAATTTGGGGGCTAAATTGGACACTTGCAAATCGTAGGGAGACTATTTTGGACTTTTTTCTCTATGAATAAATATCAAAATTCAGATGTCAGATATATGAGTATATATTCATAAACATCAACTGTGGCTGCATCTTCCATTTTTATTATAGGATTCGTTCAGAATCAGGACTCAACAAATAAAAAAATGATTTATCAAAGAAAAACACAAAATTCAGAAAGCAACGACATCCAAATGGACAGTAATAGTCCAAACGAAGAAATCGCATGAGAGTTAGATTCCAAAAGTAATTTCTCCAAGCTCTCTAAATTCCCCAACCGACACCAAAAACTGGAATGACCAGAGAAATAATTTCGGCTAAGAGCATAAACGTACTCTCTGCCTCTCAAATCATAATCAATTTTTGAAACATATGTAATGTAATTCCACAATTATAATTAAAATATTACTGCCTCAAATGGAATTTTTTTTTTTTTTCATAACAAGTAAAAGATTACAGCAAAAACGACCAAATTTAACAAGAAAAGGGTTGAAATAAAACGCCATGGTAACAGCTCAATAGTTTTAAATAATCTCCAATAATTCTTCAATATGGGCTAGAATCAAATAAAAATTACCTTCTTCAAGTTATGATAAAAGCATATCCAGTTGCAGTTTCATCGACACTGTGCCTTCAAAAAACCAACTCATCCATCTACAACACAGGAACACTAATCTAAGATCCAACGTTAGATGACAAAGATATCATTTATCTCAAATCATCATCAAGGTGCATAAGGATATATTTTAATCAGAATCATCAAAAAATGGAAGACATAAAAAATTGACGAGTGAAGAATTTGGACATCTCTAATCTAATTGTCTGGCCTCTATGTAAAAATCACAAGATCTGACAATATAAAGAACGTTGGGGAACATACATAAAGTATAATTTTAGAAAAATTGTGAAGAAGAATAACAAAGTGGACAATCGAATGATGATGCTTAAGAAAATTATCATAGCAAGAACAATATTTGGGGTTGAATGCCTATAAATTAGCTATAAAATGCAGCTTAGTTTATTTCATTCAATACCGTTCATCCTGCTCTGATCTTAACTTGTATGTTTTCCATTCGTCGAAAATCTCAGAGGCTATCTGAAACGGATACAATCTAGATCAAATAATGGAATAGAATAAGTTATGAACAACTTCTCACTTCTCAATGTGAGTGTGTGTCTATAACATAGATTTCTTTATGAAAGTCCTTTGATGCATGGACAAAATCAAGTCTCTAGAGTTGGTTCCAAGAGAACTATAATCTGTGATACTTTTGGACACTATAAATAATGATCTTACCCCTGAATAGGGAAGTTAAAAAAAATTTTCCTTGCTAGTGTAATCTTCCTCCCTCAACCTCTAAAACTAAAGTTCCATTTCTTGGAATTAGAGCGGCCTGAAATGCTCTAGGGGTACCCGATGCATTGCTTTCATTGTCTACTAAACCACTTCCTGAATAGCAAAAATAAATATGGTAGAAGGAACTTATACTATATGAACACGTTTCGAGTGGTGGAGACGGAAGTGACACATTTTAGCTATTCAAATTCCGTCGATTCTTTTTGTATATCATATTACGGAAGAACAACAATTTACTATTATCTCAATGCAGATAGATGGACCAGCCATGAGTTGGTATCAATGGATGTATTCGAAAAAATAACTATTCTCTTGAAACAATTTCAAAGGAAGTTTTCCAAAAAATGATAAGATAGGGGACACTGGAAGATACTGAGAAAACGTCAGTAATATCCTAAACTATCTTATTGTTTGGCATTTGTCATTTTTTGAAGAAAAATTTAATGTTTCATCCTGATTTTTTTGTTAGAATATTAGTATTTATACTATACGGTATACAATCATGAAAGAGCCTAAAGGTGATGAATTATATCGTAACTAAACGAACCACCTCGGAGTTTTAGGGTGAAGTTCACCGAGAGAAATGAAACTTCAGAAGCCTAAACTAAAAGAAGGGAAAATATGTAATGCAATGGACTTACGACCCTGTTTAGAAATGACTGTCATCTAAACCACCTAATAGCATTCAAAACCATGCATGACCGGTCTTGATGATGCAAGATAGGGTAGGTTGTTGTATATTAGAAGTTGTAGGCCTTACGATTTGATTATAAGGTATGTATGGTATGCATAATGTCCTAAGACTAATGCAAACATATTTTAAAATTTCAAATTTAAATGTTGTATACCTCACCACTCAAATGTTTAGTTTTAATTGGTGTTGATTGCATCGAAGCAAGTTGTGTAATCGGTTATGCAAGTTCTTGATGATGAAAGCATAGAAGGTCTGTTCGAAAAGCCAATCGATATATATAGGCAAAACTCACTCTATAAGGTAGTGGTTCTTACGGGTCAAACCACCTATTTTCGTTCAATGAGTGAGAGTCTGAAGATAAGAAATAGGAGCAATATGTTATGCATATGTCTACAGATCATGGTATCGCTCATATTCCTAGACCGAAAGAGAGTTTCTACTAAGTTTTATTTGATGTCAATCAAGTTTATTTAGATGCATGATGTTTCTATATTTGTGAATACAGTGATTTATGTGGTTTTGGTTATAATTTCATTTTGCAAAGCTATGTTGAAGATGTTAGGTTGGGGTAGAATGTTTAGTTTTTAGGTAAACCAGGCAAAAGGCAGAAATGTATATATCGACTTATAATTTAGACACACCTATCAAATGAATACAGACAAACTGACGATATGAGTGCCAACCCTAACATATGTTAGACTCATCAACTGACATCATCCAAACTACTGTTGATGGTTTAGTTGAGATTCATCCTTCGCTTTATGTTTCGTCTTTTTTTGAATATTTCAAATGTTTATAGTCAATTGACCACAAAACTTCCCAACTCTATAAAAAAAAGACTCAAAAGAGAAATCCTGAGCTACTACAACAACTTATTTACTCATAGCATCCCTGCAAAGCAGAATTAGTACACCATAATAACATGTAAAGTAATTTGAAAGCAGCATTTTATATGTTTTCTTTAGCAACTCTGCAAAACAAAGTTAGAATTCATCGTGTTTATTTTAATTGAGTTAATTATTATTCTTTTTATTTAGGCAACCTGGTCAAGATGCCCATGGCTTTCTATCGTCCTGGGGTTGCCAGATGCGCTGATCTACTTAGTTCAGAGAAGCAGTCAAGCTTACTTCGACCAAAAGATTCTTGTCAACAACCATGGGTTGCGTCATCTAAGAGATCTTTGTAGATCCAAGTAGCATGATTAAAGTTGCGTTTGGTGGACTTTATTCATTAGAGTTTCATTTAAATTTTAGTTTCATTTTTGGATTTTAGGGGGGTTGAAAGTTTTAGATTGCTTAAGACTTCTTAGCCAACTAAATTTTGTGATTTTATTTTTATTTTTATTTTTATTTTTGATATTGAAATGACCCTGTCAAGATCCCATGGTTCCGTCCTCCCGAGGTCATTAGATTGTGGTTTGTTTAGTCGCGAGTGACTGGAAGATACTTCGTTAGCAGTCATGGGTTGCCTCCTACGAAGTTCCTTCTCAAACCAGGTTGTGTTTTATGGTTGAGTTCAAGTTTTAATGAATTTTTTATGACATGCTTTATGTCATGTTTTTTATGTTTATTACGAACTTTGGATTTAGCCTATATTGTTCGGGATGTGTTTTTAAGTCAAGAAATGTGTTTTTATTCTCTTATGAGAGGTCAGCCACTATTAAACCTGAGTTACTATCATATTTGAATTTTCATGTTAACCTAGTTTAGCCCAAATTAGTTTAAGTTGATTTGGGTCTGCCCAGGTTAGGCTTGGTTAACCAAGTTGAATTTGAATTGATTTGGATTAGCCCAAGATAGGCTGGGTTGAACATAATTTGTTTAAGTTTGATTAGGGTTAGCCCCGTTTACGTTGGGTTAACTCGAGTTTTATTTAAATTGATTTGGGTTAACCCGGGTTAGACTGGTTTGACCCAAATTAGTTTAAGTTGAGTTGGGATAACCTAGGTTAGGCCAGGTTGACTTAGGTTGGATAAAAATTGATTTTGGGTTAGCCTAGGTTAAGTTGGGTTAATCCAAGTTTAATTAAGTTGGTTTAGTTTAACCCAGGTTAGGTCGGATTGAACCAGATTTGATTAAGCTGATTTGGGTTAACCCAGTTACGTCGGGTTGACCTAGGTTTTATTAAGTTGATTTAGGTTAAACCAAGTTCGGCCGGGTTGAACCAGATTTGATTAGGTTGATTTGGTTGGGTCAAGTCTAAGTTAGGTTAAACTTGAATTAAGTTTAAACTTGGGTTAGGTTGAGTTAGGTTTAAATTGGGTTAGACCTGAGCTAAGTTTAAAGTTGGTTTATGGTTAGGTATATGTTTGGGGTAGACCTAAGTTAAATTCAGAATTGATTTGAGCAAGTTCTAAGTTAGGTTAGACCTAAATTAAATTTAGAATTTGAGTTAAGTTAGGCTTAAGGTTAGGTCTAAGTTGGGTTAGACCTGAGTTAGGTTTTAGTTCAAGATTTGGTTAAGTCAAGTCTAAGTTGAGTTAGACTTGAGTTAGGTTTTAGATTTAGCTGAGTTAGATTAAGACTAAGCTGGATTAGACCTAATTAGGTTTTAGCTTAGAATTTGGTGGTCTGGTCTAGGTTGGGTTAGACTTGAGTTAAAATTTAGCTTAAGATTTGAATTAGATTAGATTAGGCCTAAATTGGGTTAGAACTAGATTTGGTTTAGGGTTAGACTTGAAATAGGTTCAAATTGTGCTCAAGTCGGTTGAGATCTATGCTGAGCTCAACGTTTGGGTTTGGAGTTAGGTCTAAATTGAGTTAGACCTATTTTGAGTTTTAGGTTAAGTTTAAGATTTGAAACTTGAGTTAAGTTGGATTAAGTCTACGTTAGATAAGACCAATGTTGGATTAAGAATCAAGTTTAAGTTGGGTTAGACTTGAGTTAAGTTCAAGATTTAGTCGAGTTGGGTCTAAGTTAGGTTTGGCCTAAGTAAGATTAAGTTAAGAATTTTGTTGAGTCAAGTCCAGGTTGGGTAGACTTGAGTGGAGTTAAGTTTAGTCGAGTTAGGTCTAAGTTAGGTTATACCTAAGTTATGTTTTAGGTTAGAGTTGAGCTAGGTCTAAGTTAGGTTATACCTAAGTTAAATCATAAATTCGTTCATTAAGATGATTCCATAATGATAGTTTAACCCTCTTCAATTATTTTAATATTTTCATTATGAGGTTGTCCTAAGGTTTTTTTTAGTTGATTTTTATGTTTAATTTAAGCTTAAAAGACAATTTGGACTAAAAGATAAAATTTGCAATTTTATAAATCTACCCCTAATGCTCTAATTTCGTTTTTAAATTTTCAAATGTGAAATTCTCATTTTAGTGTTTAGGATTGTTGTCGTAATTTTTCTTTTATATTTCTATTTTAATTTATATTTTTCTGATGTTTATTTTATTTGTTATAGTTATTTTCAAAATAATTATATTTTTTATAGAAAATTAAACATTATGGTGTTAGGGAGGTCTCTTGACTTTGAATAATCAAGGGAACATACCTAATTACAGAATGAATAGTCTCTAAAAGTTTCATATTTTTATGTTTTCTATTTAATTTTTTATAATTAAAATACCTTCTGCAGTGTTTCATTAATTAAAAATTAAATATAAGTTAATTTTTAATTTTTATCATTTTTTATTCTATTCACCGAATTAAGAAGTATTTTTATTTTATTTTTATAATTTTTATTTATTAAGATATGTTTTTTAAAAGTTTATAGGGTTTTTATGGATTTAAATAATTCAAAAAATCTGAATTTCCCACTTATCGCGTTGGTGTCGCGTCATTCCTCGTATGCGTCGAAGGTTCGTGTGGCGCTCCAATGTTGGCTGACCTTTCCACGTAGATGCTGAGGTGGTCCGTGATCCGTTGCGATCCTCTTTATGGTTCTTCTATTCGGATTGATCTCTGTCGTCCGTTTCGAATACATGGTAACGGACAATATCGATTCATCGTCCCAAAGGGTCTGTGAACCGAGAAACGTCCGCACTGTAGGCTCAAAATCTCCCTCAATACTTAACCAAATTGCACAAGGTTTGCTCTTATAGCTTCATCTAGGTGAGGTGAACATATTCGTACAACTCAATGTGCATGCATTGTAGCTTTGCTTCATAAAAGATCAAACTGAGGAAAAAAATGGTGAGTTCAAGCCATTAACTTATCCTAAGAGGTGAGACCTCGATTGGGCTTGATAGAGAGGATTGTACTGAGATTGCACAGCTCCTCCTGCTCCAATTTGGATGGAAATTGATCCTATCTATTAGCAAGACTAAATGGGGCCACGATTTGGTATTGAACTATGGTGGAGGTTGCGGGAAGGCTCAATTTTGATTGGGGAAGTGAGCTAAGTCTCTGTAAAACTTTTGGGAGGGTTAAATTGAGGTTTTGGTGAGGTTGATGTCAAAGCCGTAAAACACCCTAGATTAAAGTGTTGAAATTAGGGTAATGGTGTGGATGAAATAGCCTAAGGATGGTGGAGATGCGTTGCTAGGGTCTGCGGGAGCAAGTTTGGTGTTGGAGGTAGAGGACTTTAGTAAGGGTTTGGGGAGCTTAGTCCTGTGTAGAAACTCGCGAGTTGGGGCTATTTATGGTCGTGAGAGGCCATGGGAGAGGCCATGGATGTCTTGGGGCTACTTATAGCTGTGAGAGACCATGAGAGTGGATGGCTTGGGGAAGCTCTAGTGGCTCATCAGAGCTTGGGCAGAGAAATTTCAGAAGCTTTTGGGCAGTGGAGAATGCTTTCTCCGTTTTTTGAAGTGCTTAACCATGGAGGCTCCAATGCAAAAGAAGAGGGCATGGCCAAGGCATGAGGGGATTGGTGGAGCTTTTGGTGTGGTGGCAAAGACCAGAGTTGGTCTTGTTTAACTCACCCTTGGCCTGAGTTTGACTTCCCAAAGTTTGAACATGGGTGAGTTGGACTTGGGTGCCAAGTGTTAGTCCCCCTGGCTAACGTGCATGATTTGTCATTTTGTATTTGTTTTGTGTTTAACTTTTCTATTAATTAATTCTTATTTGAGTTATAGTATCATGGCAGGTTATTTGGGTCATGTGAAACATGTGTGTCAAGGTCGACCCATGGGGAATGGGCCATGAGGGATGAGTCATGGGCTCTACCATGATGGCTTGGGCTTTTGTGATTAAGCCAGCCATGAGCAATTAGGGTTGGCCCAAAAAGGATTAAGCTTAATGGTCCTTCACAATTAGCCTAACTTAATAATTAGGTTAATCATGAAGGTTGCCTCCCTAATTTAATTTTGACTTTTAAGTGAATTTGGCCTTAACATTTTAAATCAATTTTAATTTTTTTTTCTAATAGGTTTAGTTATTCATTAATTGATTTCATTATTTGGTGAATTTTAGTGATTTTAAATTTTAGGCTTAAATTGATGTGTTTAGGCATTAAGTTAATTTTAACGTTGGTTGGTGTTGGGCAAAATTAGGTGAGACCAAAGTTTGACTTTGCTGACCCACCACTACCCTTGGTTTGAATTTTGATGTAATGGAATATCCAGGGCTTTTAGGGTAATATAGTCAGAGATAAAATCCTTCATTAGCCTAGGACTAGCCTCCTGCCCAATAGGCTTTTCTTTGGCCAAAGAGAATTCCATGGGTAATCAACTCATTAGGGGGATTCATAGGACTCTATGCTCAATGGGTAGCTTAGGGCATCTTCTACCTATAGAAATTCAACTTGGGCTTCCACCGATCTAAACCCCAACCATCTCAACCAAGGGAAGAAGATTTGAGCTTAACCTCGGGAAACCCTAAGTAAATGTAGAGGTGGTCAGAAGTCGTATATGGGCGAGTTCCATCTCCAGTTATTTAAGATCACTAGGAAACCCTAAGGCTACATTATAGGTTTCTACATGTGGTCCTCATAAAAGTGTGGTCAACAATAGTACTTGCCCCTATTTGTTGATCTTTAGACAGCCTCAAGTCTCACATTTTCTACCACGGATTTCTGGTTTTTAAACACTTCAAATACTTTAGATTTATGCTTTAAGAAGTAAACACATCTTTCAGGTGTGATCGTCAATAAAAGTGACATTAGTGGGAACCTCCAATGGGCTGGACTAGAATAGGACACCATACGTGAGTATGCACTAACTTTAGCTTCTTTGGGTTCACCAATGACCCACTTTTAGAGAAAGAAACTTTCTTTTAATTGTCATATACACAATTTTCGTAGAAATCTAATTATATAGGCTTTAAACCCTGAAGCTTATTCTTAGAATTATGGACTTCATATAGTTATGGCTCATATGGCCAAGCTTGCGGTGACATAGACCTACATTAACCTTGGTTCCAATTACATCAATGAATTTGATCATCTCATTAATCAAGTAAAAAGTGCATTCAATATTGCCCCGAGTTATCAATATTGCACCGAGTTATCACCATTGCCCCTCCGATCAACTTCTCCAGATCACCTGGGAAAGTAGTCGCATATCTCATATTTGTCAGCTGGCTCACCAAGATTAGATTTCTCTTTAGACTTAAAACATGTCTAACTTCACTAAGTGTTCATATTGTTCCATTTGGCAAGTTGATATAAACATCACTCTTTCCAACGATATTGCAGGCATAGTTATCTCCCACATAAATCTTTCCTAGATCACTCTGAGTATAATTTTAAAACATCTTTTATTGAGGCATGCATAAAAAGAGGCACGTGAATCTACTAACTAAAATTCAGTACTCGCTAAAGATAAAACTAAGGGGTCACTTCGAATTTCACCTGTTGAGACATTTGTAGAGAGATTTATGCCTCTATCACCAACCTTCCTTAGAGCTTTGCAATTTGTCTATAAATATTATTTCTTCTCGTAGTTCCGGCATTCACCTTTGTAATTTCCTTTTCCTGACCCGGACTTTCCTCTTTTGGACTTGAATCTATCTGGTGCTTTTATTCCGTCCAGATTCCTTCCCCTATTTTGAGCATTCAACACAGAACCCGAAGATTACTGTTCGTTGCCTTTCTACAAATATTTTTATTCAATTCTAACCCAAGATGTCATTGAAGTTCATATGAACTTCATATGACCTGAAGAGTTACTCATCATCGTGACCAATCCATCACAGATTTTCACAATGAAGTAGAACTAACAGTGTCTTGATCTCAACATCAAATTTGATACTCACATAGCACAATAAGTAGATTGACCGGCAATAAATAATGATGGACATTATTTTTAAAACACATCGAGATTGACTGACACTTCATTTCAGAAAAGATTGACAATGGAATTATTCAACTTAGCTATGCTCCCACAGTCCTGCAAATTATTAATAATCTTACCACACAATTCCTAGCACTCAATCATGATGAATTGAAGTCCGAGCTTAGTTTGTACAATATATATAAACCAACTTGAAGGGCAGTGTAGTAAAGAGCAAATCTGCATTAGGAAGGAATTTATTTCCTTCTCTCACAATATACTCCAATAATGATATTTCTCTTTATTTTATTTCCTATCTTATGTTCTTCCCTTTTTCGAAGGATTCATTTTTGTTTCTTTTCATTATTTATATATATGTTGTGTAGTGTAATGGATGTGAAAGAAGAGAATAAAATTATTTTCTAGATTGTACACCGTGTTAGTCTAATCTTCTTCCCCAACCCTCTGAAACTTTGCTTTCATTTATTGGTGTCCAAGCAGCTCAAATGCTCTAGAGGTTCTTGAAACCTTACACAGTCCTAATAAATTGAAATCCGAAACTCCATAGTACATTGTTTTGATCAAGGACAAGAAACAGCAAGTTAGAATTCTGTATCTGCTGGGAAAAGACAAATAACTACAGTTGGCATAAATGTTCCATAGAATTTCAAGGCATGACCCACCCAAAAGGCTGCAAGATTTAGCAACTAGACAGGGTTGAGAAGACAAAAAAAGAAGTTTTTGAGGCTATAGGATCGCCATTTGATTCAGGTTGAGTTCAACAGGCCTCAAAGGAAACCAACAAACACACTAGAAGAACACTTAATATAATGTCCAGTCACATAATACGCTGTTGTTTTATTGAATTATGCACCAAGAGCATGTTTTTGAACAGGTACCATTGAATCTGCTCATTTATAACTAAACAAACAAATCCAACGAAAAAGGTAAAGCAGCTTCAGATCGCAGGCAAAGGTAAAGCAACTTCAGATTGCAGGCAAAGGTAGACTGTGGGGGGGGGGGGGGACCTTGATGGTAATCATAAATCAAACTGATTGACACTTTCGTAACTAAAACGGTTCTAAAAATAAATCATAAAGAAAATGCACAAGTTCCATAAAAAAGATGTTTCTCTGCAGGAAAAAGCATCATAATAACATATTTTTTGAACATCTGAATAATGAAGGCTAATTACAAGCCCAAAATGTTAAAATGGACAAGTAAACCTTATAAAAACACAAAATGAATGACGACAAATAAATATCACTTCAAAATCTATCCAAAGGGTTCAAATGCCCTACTTTTTGTCTATTGCATTCAATCACTCTTCTAATAATTCAGTCTTATCCGGGACCTCGCATGTATCCATTGGATCTTCATACATCATCACTGCCAGCTGATTATGAATAAAGTATATGAGTGTGCAATTCACACAAATCAATAATTCATACATTATCATTCAACATTATTCAGTTACTGGTCAGATTATGAATGACCACAACAGCCCAATACCTAATTGGCCATGATCTTAGATTTATTAACAGGAAAAGCAACTTTATACCACAAGTTTGGCATAATGAGTTCTCTGTGGGTCATTACCAAGCAAAAAAACTGCATCCAAGCTTTTGAATACTAAGACAGAGACATCAGATAACATTATTTTAAAAACTTTATATAAAGAGATACTACGGGTAAATGAGACCAGCAGAATTTTCCTACGACCATAATATCTTAGCATCTAAAAAATCATTAGAGCAAGGGTTTACTTGCACTCTCCTAGGCCATAGAAATTTAGCTTGCTAGTAGAACTTGATCCTGCTATGCCCACTAGATTCTCATCTTCGTTATGGTCCACTGCCCAGGCATTACTGTAGGCACTTAGACTTTATAGATAAATACGTATGTTTTAACCTTTTGGATTTAAATGGCAAATAAGATATTGCCAAGTTAAACACAGTTCCTGAAAGTGCACAAGAATTTTTGGGATTCTGTGGTCTAAAGTGAACATTTAATTTGCTAGAAGACATGACTTAGAAAATTGAAAAATAAAAAGAGGCAGGAGGATAATGAGAAAGAATCAGTTCGACAAAGGATGGGTAGAACGTTGGAAATGAAATTGGATCAACCCACCAACTAAGGGGAGGATAAAATAATTGGTTTCTGCACATCTCCCATCACCTTCTTTTAGTTCCCACCGCCACTAAGATGAGAAACTTCAGCATGCCATATGCATAAAATTTATGCGGTTCCATTTTTCTCAACCACGAGTAATAAAAATAATTACAATGGCTGACAAAATAGTGAACTTGAACATTCTAGAGGGACGTAAAGCATAAGATGCATGTACATTGTACTTTTAAGAAAAAATATGAGCATGTCACTTGATTATTTTGGTTGAGTGATGTAGGTTAATCCTTTTAAATAAAAATAAAATCCAAAATGACGTCAAACCATTCAAGAAAAACAAAATTTAACTATGGAATACACATTAAATATTCTACATACTTGGTACCAAAACCATACAAAATATGCTTCTCTGTTTTTTATTTCATGCCTGCTAACGATCCATTGGTGCACGCTGAGGTACTACAGATGAAAGTATGGACTAAAGAGAGATCAATTGAAATCCAAGTACTCAACTATGATATCAACTCAGGAAAAATGAATCCTTCATTATACATTCCAAAAGAGCGCAAAATAATTGAAGTTGGCCAAGTTAGTAGGTTGAGCCTCATCAAATATCATCTTGTCCTACACAAGAAAAAATCAAATGAAAAACCTCTTAATCATAAGCTAAGCAACACACAAGAAGAATGGCAAATGATCGTGGTCAAAGAAAAAAAAACCAATAATGCAAACCAATCAGTCGAGGTAGCAAACAGGAAATTTTAACTGAATATCCTGGATCAATTTCATGAGTTTCCTACAAGATATGTTATGGGTAATAATTGATATAAGAGAATCAAAGAGAAAAGAAGAACTTGAAGTCGATCGCAAACTGTAGCATTGATAAAAAAAAAAAATTAACGAAGAGCTATGAATAAGGGATGAGGCAAAAATATGCATTCAAAGTTGAAGTCAATGGGCAGCTATATAAAAGAACCACAGCAAAATCAATAATGTTCAAACATGCACTAAAAATATCCAAGTGAATGAATACAACCCTAAAGGCTTTAGAAGCATAACTTATGTTCCTATAATTCACAAATGCATTGTTCCTTAAATAGGAGCTAAACATCACATTAAATATTTATAAGCGTGTTCTCAAGCCCATAGGAACTTCATTTCTTCATCAAAATTTACGGAAGCAGTTTGGCAGAAGGTAAAAAAGAGAGTCTAAAAAGGAACATGCACGCTTATAAGTTGCAGGCTAGTTGGCTACAGAATGTGTGTGAAGCAAAACAGTTACACGGTCCTTTTTTCTAGGACAATGCAAGTAAAGCCAGTCGCATATATTCAGTTTCCCAGGAATGGTTAAAGGTACTTGCTAGGGATATTCATCAAGAAACGGCTTAAATTAGCATCTAGGTAGTACAAGAATTTACTGCAATCACAGATAAAAATATCAAGAATTGAGTTGAATCTCCTACATTCTCTTTCTTTTAAATTCTTAAAACGTAGTACCTACACTTCAAGTGATTTATCATTTTATGGTTAAAATAAAAATATCATCCATTCATACAAAAAATGTGGTGGCACATAGGCTTATAACAAGATATTGGGGTATGAATAGTGGACAACTTGTCAATTCATGCGATTGCAAAGCGAGCACTCATCTTATCATTCATCATTAGCAATCTGTAGGCTTCAAGGAGCATAAATCTCAGATATTTCTAATGTAATAAGCAATTTCCATAGGTGGAAAGTATTAATTGCAATCAAGAATTTTCGTTTGTACAACTAAAAATACAAGATCCCTAATGTTATCCAAAAAATTTAAGTCGTTTCTCTTCTATTCATGATATCAAAACTCTAGGAACAAGGGGTCCTGAGTTCTTTTATGTTTTTTTCCCCAACAATTTTCGCTCAATCCAAAATCTTCTCCGTAACCTATCCATCCAGACTCCACCTCCAAATAAGGTCGCAAGACACTTGCTCCACCAAAAAAAAATCCATTTTCTTTTAAATGAAAATATCCTCTATATCAGAAGTTGTTAGCAAATCAAATGATCTTAATCAAACCGTTGTAGATGAGTACCAAAACTTTCAATCTTCATTAATATTGAATGGAAGAAATAACAGAATTTTTACCTGATTGTAAAAAGATTTCTCAAAGGAAAGGGAAAGGCCACCTTAATGGCCCCATACCAAGTGAAGATGATCTTAATTTTTCTATATGTAATGTAGAATATTCCTTAACTATGTCGTAGTTATTATTTCAATTATAACAGAAATCAATTGAACCAAAATGTTCTAGACTATAGCCAAGGATATCTGTGATGCAATTAGGGCTATAATCGTGCCGAGTCGAGTTGAGTATGCCATGGTTTGGATTTTGCTTGGTTGAATCACAAGTTGTTCATGTTCAGTTCGAGCTTAAGACAAGCTTCAAAAATATGTTAGTGATTGGCTTGCTTAAAATTTTTAATGATGATACTTGATTTGTACTTATTTATATTAATGAAAAACCTAAAAAAATCAAATGATTATTTAGTTATTCATATAAAATTAATCATTTGATTTGTACATGATTTTCATATAAAACTAACAAATATGTAAAAAATTGAGAATCTGCCTTTTTTCTATAGTGTTATTAATAAATGATCTAATGAACCTAAATAAATAAGCAATTGAATAGATTTCAAATGAACATCTAACTAGATAAGATCAAATAAATAAAAATGATATATAAGTTGTAAGATTTTTTGCAATCAAATAACATAAATAAGTACTAACGAACTAGTTTATTTAAATAGTAAAAAAAACTTTGAATTTATGTATATATTGATATTAAATTATAATATGTTACTATTAAATAATTATTGAATAATTTATAATTAATCAAATTTTATTTAAATAATGTCATATAAGTATAGAATATTTAACAAGTTACTTGTTGAACAACGAACAGGTGTTCATGAACATTAACAAGCGAGTTGACTATATTCAAATTTGGTTTATTTAAGCTTCGAGTTTTTAAAAATGTTCATATTTTTCATTTACTAATTTGAATAAACATAATCGAGTATCAATCGAGTTGTGCTCGAGTTGTGTTCGAGTTGTTCATCAATGTATTAGTTCAATTACAGCCCTAGATGCAATTATAAAAAATATATTTCCAGATATGTGAGGGTGCCTTACTCTATGATATCAAAGAAAAATTCACACCACCAAGATACACTTTTGATCACAAATACTATAACAAATGAAAAATATAAAACTTAAACACAATTACTACTAGTATATTAAAATTAAATACAGTGATGCTAAAAAACTATTGAAAAAGAAGAGAGTTTATAAATTCTTTGTTAGACTATATGATAAATATGACCAAGTACGCATGTAAATGTTTTAAAAAATGACCATGTCTAACCTAAATGACTTGTTCTTTACCATTAAAATTGAAGAAAGGGAAGACATGGTGCTATGACAACACCAGTTAGTGAAAATATTTTGCCTAACTTGGCACTCCATCAAATGCAAGTAGAACTGAGCTATACAACCTATATTGAGTCCACCAAGACCAAATAATTTAAAATTTATGTTTTGCAACTATTGAAAAGAAAATGAAATGCAAAACGACATCTGTTATAAACTCAGAGAGCTCTATACATAAAAAATAAGCCTCCTTTTTCTCTGTTTGGGATTGGAAAGAAACCCTCCATTACCTTATAGGCTTGCTACTATTGAAGGTTAGTGTACTAAAAAGGCCTCTTCCATGGGCTAAAATGTTGACTTGCATCAGCTGAGCAGGCAACCTTGTTGTGAAATAGTGCATTTTGCATTACTATGTAGAAAATGATGTTGGTAGAATAACCATGAAGCTTGAGATGGCAGATAGGCCATCCGATTTGTAATAATTTAAAGTTTTAACCAAACAAATAATAAAAATAATA
Source organism: Papilionanthe hookeriana x Papilionanthe teres (assembly GCA_022702705.1). Lineage (NCBI taxonomy): Eukaryota > Viridiplantae > Streptophyta > Magnoliopsida > Asparagales > Orchidaceae > Papilionanthe > Papilionanthe hookeriana x Papilionanthe teres. The sequence goes on along the minus strand of CM040430.1, from coordinate 32,115,599 downwards.
ATAAATAAATATAAAGAGTGTCGATGGTTTGAGGAGTCGCATTCCCTCACAGGAATCATAGCATACGATCATTTGCACTTACACTCGTTCAAAACGGACGAAAGAGCAGAGAGATGGACAAAAGAAATCATTGTTATGCCCTAGCTGAGGAAGGAAGTCAAAGGGGAAAAAGAAAAACATAGGGGGTGTCGATCAACTTATCTGTGAGTGAAGGAGGTCGAAGGAGAAGGGAAGAAAAATGCAAAACTCTGTGTGTAGAGGACGAGGAAGGAGGAGAGTGCGCTGCTTTAGGTAGAGCCACACGACCGAAACTAGTAAGAAGAAGAGAGGGGTGGCATCGTGCGCGCTCCGTTGGGTTGCGCCGCAACCGAAGGAAAAGAAGGGAAGTGAAGCTCTCGCGGTATCGTACGTGAAGTTAGAGTTGTCAAGCCGCGCAAAAGAGAAGAGGAAGGAGATTAGGGAAGAAGAGAATCATAGCATTGTTCTGGGTCGAGCAACGACTGAAAGTAGAAGTGTAAGAAGCTCAAAAAGGAGATTTGAGAGTGGCGGATAGGGCACTCGACCGATCATATGTAGGTGAAAAATTGCGAGTTTTAATAAAGTTAAATAAATTTTATTTGATTTAGCTTAAGTTTTAAAATATATAAAGTTAGTTAATTAAATAGATTATAATATTAACATTTATATTTATGAAGTTAAATCATATATTATAAGTGGATGGATTTGATGCGAAGGAGAAGCGAGACAACTTTTGTGCAATTTAAGCCTTGTATGAGAACGGTAAGATATGAATCTTAAGGGTATTCAAGGCTTTATGATATTAATTACTTGAACGGGAAATATCACTTTACTTACTAAACGCTGATAACATGTTTAATTTAATCAAATATAAAGGCAAAAATTTAGAGGTGAATTAATTATTGTTGTAAGAGTCCAGTGTAAGAAGCAAACCAGGCCTTCGGAGTTAAGAAATCATATAATGATTCAGATATGTCAAGTTAATTATATAACTATATATATATATATATATATATATATATATATATATATATATATATATATATATGTATGTATGTATAAAAGGTTTTTTTTAATGATATTCTTATTACATGCACATTTAATGAATAAAGGTGTTTGTCAAAGTGAAATGAGGGAATAAATTTTTTATAAGTCTCTTAAGACAACAAAAACAACAAAGCCTTAATCCCACTACGTGGGGTCGGCTACATGAATCCTTTTTCTCCAATGCATCCTATTTAGTGTCATATTTTCATTTAGTTCTAATAGATTAAGATTATTTCTTATATAATAAGCCCAAGTCTTCTAAGACTACCTCTGCCTTTCTGAACATAAGTCGAATCTAAAACATCTACTCTCATAATTGGATCATGAGATGATCGACGTATAACGTGACCAAACCATCTAAGACGACTTTATCTAATTTTGTCCGTCACTGGAGCTACACCAACCCTATCACGGATATATTCATTTCGCATTTTGTCTCTAAGTGTAAAGCCACTCATCCACCTAATTATTCTCATCTCAGCAACACTTAGTATTATGCTTCTTTTTTAAAGGCCAACATTCAGCGCCATAGAACATTGCAGGTCTCACCACCATCATATAAAATTTTCCTTTCAGTCTAAGTGGTACTTTTCTATCACACAAAAGTCCCGAAGCATTCCTCCACTTCAACCAACTGACTTGAATTCTACTATTAACACCCCCATCTATATCGCCGTCACTTTGAACAACAAACCCAAGATATCTAAATCGTTCACACCTTTTAATAATTTGATCACCTAAAGTTACACTTGTCTCACTAGAGCTACTACTACTAAAATTACATTCCATGTATTCAGTTTTCGTTCTGCTCAATGAAGGCCTGTAGACCTCCATAATTCAAGTTCTTCCTAGATTTTTTTCTCGCCTTATCCACGAGAAGGATATCATCGGCAAAAAGCATACACCAAGGTACATCCTGTAATGTCCAGTAAGACCATCCATAACTAAAGCAAAAAGATAGGGCTTAAAGCCAGTCTTGAAGTAATCCAACAGAAATAGGAAAATATTTTGTCAATCTTCCTTTAGTTCGAACACAAGTAACAGTTCTAGTATACATATCTTTAATGACTTGAATATAAGTCTATCAACACCTTTCTTCTCAAGAACTCTCCAAAAGATATCTCTTGGAACCTTATCGTAAGTTTTTTCTAGATCAATAAAAATTAAATGTAGATCCTCCTTATTATCTCTGAAATTTTCCATCAAACCTCACAATAAATGTATAACTTCCATAGTAGGCCTGCCCGGCATAAATCCAAATTAATTATGAGAAATCTTTGTAATATGTCTTAACCTATGTTCAATTACCATCTCCCATAATTTTAAAGTATGACACATCAACTTAATTCCCTTATAATTTGCACACTCTTGTGTATTCCCTTTATTCTTAAAACTGAGGACCAAAATAGTCTTCCTTCACTCCTCAAGCATCTTTTTAGTTTTTAAAATAATATTAAAGAGTTTAGTAAGCCAAGAAACTCTCAAATCTCATAAATATTTCTATACTTCAATAGGGATATCAGCATGGTTATTAGTCTCCAACATTGCACGAGTAATCTAGGAGAAACTCAGCATGACTTGAAAATTCTACTCAATTGTGTGAATTATGAGATTAAGCTTGTATTCTCAAGCAAAAGATGCAAGAGTGTAACAAAACGCTTCACGGCCAACAAAAAATTCGAATGAACTTGATAATATCAAGCCAAATTATAGGTACGAGAGTACACAAGTAAACATGTCAAACTTATAGAAAAAATAACCAAGAAAGAATTAGATGAGGTGCATGGAAGGATATTAGGGATTCATCCACTTTCCAAAATTAAAAAAAGCAATTTTTGAAGCCTAAAGAGAAGAAAGCAAATGGAGAACAATGCTTGAAGGTTCCAAGGCACTCTCATAATTGAAGAATATGTTGCCACAAGAAGTCTAAAGCAAAACTAATACATGGCACAAGGCATGGAAAGGGAGATAACTTTTACCATGATGACGGTAAAAAGAATAATCAGATGAAAAAATTGTTGGAAACTACACCAAAAACCAATAAATCAGAACAAGTAAAAATCTTCAAAAAGGCACTCATGTTTATTCAAGTATAAATGCAAGACCTAAGCCAAAAAAAAAAAAAAGCTTGTTGATATTTTCTTGAATAAAGTGCAATTGAATTTTCAGGACAAATTACTCACTCCTAAACAAACTGCTAGCTCTTCCTTTTCTTGACACAAGAGGATTATATCATATGATATGTTATTCTCAACTTTTCTAATCTCATACTCACTCACCTAGAATCTCAGGCTTGTTTAAAATCTACCTTGTCTAAATTCTGCCTTATGCTCCAAATGTATCTTGCAACTGCTTGTTTGCTAGCAAAATAGTGAAATATCGCAAATATAAAATTACATTTTTATCAAAATTTTATAACTTTCAAAGCCAGAGATCGAGGAAGAGTATAGGCAATGTTAATAACATCAAGGGTTTGTAGTACTTGATCAAGGTTTCAAAAAGAGTGTTTATTCCCGTGTTATCAACAAAAACATTTACATTCTTGAAACACAAGACCAATATACGTTACGATATTATAGGTTAGTTTTCCTTCCATTAAAAAATTATTTCCTTCATTGTTTGACAATAAAAATATTTTTCAATGAGAAAATTGTCAACTAAACAAATATTGAAGAGTTATCATTAAACCTAGGCAAGAAAAAGCAAGAAAAACTCCATTTAATATGATTTCCAAATGCTTTCCTGAGAGTAATAATATTTCTCATATTCCACTAAAAGTATTAAGGTGCACCGGATATGTCTGCAATTATGAACTTAAAAGGCATAAGCTTGACACCAATGCCTTCAAGTGTATCTTTTTAGAGCATGAAGCAAATCAAAAGGGGTATAAATATTATTCTCCTGATAAAAGAAACGTATTTGAATCTATGGATGTCGCATTCTTTGGAAAAAATCCTTCCTTGAAAGCAATTTACCTTCAAGGGTAAATAAAAGCGAAATGAACTTTTCACATTATTTTCTTTGAAATTCTCTAACCCACTAATTTCACCAACCTTTCTAAATATAACAACGTTAAGGTTATAAAAACTCCTCTTCACTGACCCCAAAACATCCCATTGAATTATTGATTCACCCTTAAAGGAAGAATCCTATTTAAAAAAAAAAAATTTAAATCATTCTACCTCCCAAAGCTTGTTATGAATCCTACCCAAAATAAATTCTCAAACTGTTTTCCTTGTGATGGTACTCAGTATCCTCTAGCAAAGGTAGTGGGATATGACCATCTGACCTCTGAAAAACAAAGCTTGCTCTCCAACCCTTTAGAGATTGAAATTTTAAAGACGATAAAAGCAGTCGTTAATAACCAAAATGGATCAAGGCAGTTGAAGAGGAGATGAAAGCAATTGCAAAAAATGAAACATGAAAGGCTTTTTAAAGACTGAATGTTGCAATCCCTATGGGTTGCAAAAGATCCTTCACCAAAAAATATCAATTAGATGGATGCATGCAAAGATATAAGGCACAGTCAATTGCAATATCATTTATCCAAACTTATTGGACCGACCATACTAAAACCCTTGCACCAATGTTGGAACATCACACCATTTAGCTTGCAATAGCAATCAACCTTGGCTTGCTACTACACAAACTAGATGTTAAGAATACATCCTTGAATGTCAACTTAAATTTGAAAGTTTACACGAATCCCTCTCAAGGAATCAATGATTCTGTGAAGGCAAACTTAATTGCAATTGAAGAAATCTATTAGTGGGACCAAATAATCACCTCGAAATTGGTTTAAAAGGTTTACAAACTCATTTTAATCAGAACATGTACCACAATCACAATGACAGTAAGCCCGCCATACTAATGTGTATGTTGATCACAGCAATGTTACAGGTGATCACAATTTGGAGATAAGTACTTCGTAGAAAAAATAGCGGGGGTGGGTTCAAAATCAAAGACCTCGTGCATCTTAGATATTTTCTCAAAATGGAAATCTCTAAAATAAATCCAACCTTATGAACTCATAAAAAGCTATATTTTAGATCTGTTAAAAGAAACTAGTTTAACTGAAAGCAAACCGCTTAAAACTCTAACTAACTCTAAAATTAATGGCTAATGTTAGTACTAATTTTCCAGTCAATAAAGGAAGATAGCAAAAACTTGGAAGAAAAAAATTCATCTATTTGGCTCATACAAGACCAAACATAGCATTGTTATCAGTTTGATAGCTCATTTTAGTACACCTTTACAAAGAATATATGAATAAAAGTACTAACATTCTCAATACCTAAAAGGAGACAGCAAACAGAGACTTTACTTTAAAAAGAATAATCCAAAATTATAGGAGCCTGTATTGAATTTGATAAACCTTAGGGTTATAGTAAACAGAAGATCCACTTCTGGATATTACACATGTAGGAAAAGCTTGTAACCTAGAGAAGCAAAAAATAAAATATAGTGGCAAGAATAGTGCACAGAACTATGATCATTGACGAATAGAGTTGGTCTATTAATCTGGCTTAAACTACTATTAAAAGAACTTCAGGTGATAATCAAGACTTCTATGATATTATATTGTGAAAATAAAATTTCAATCAGTATAACTCACAATCCAATCCATCATGATGTAACCAAACATAAGGAGATAGCTCAATACTTCATTAAAGAGAAAATCCAAAATAAAAAAGATAATTGCTTTAATGATTCCCGAGTCCCATCAAACAGCTTTCATTTTGATAAAAGGACTGCCTCAGCCCTTGTCTAAGAAATTGATTAACAAGCTGATATGTTGGATGTATACAAACCCACTTGACAGTGTTGAATATTTGTCGTCATCTTTCCATAGAAATGAAAAGAAGAGCTCCATTACCATAATAGTCTGTTTTTACCAAAGGCTGCATGCTGTTGGGCCTCCCAAGAGCAAAAACTTTGGCTATTTGCAGCTTTTGAGTAGCCATGTTTGGCAAGGCAACCGGACAAATGCTAAAGATGGCAGTTAGGCCTTCAGATTGTGTTTTGAAGGCCAGACAACACCTGTCTCTGACTCAGTTGCTTTGAATATTGCAAATTTGGTAGACAGCACTTATTATGTTGTTTATTGTTTCTCTCCTAGAAAATTATCATCTAAAATTAATAATTCTTAAATAGAATTGCTGCTACACTTTTGCGTTTCTTTTCTTTCTAAGGTGTGATATAATTTTTTTCTATTTTTATGCATTATAAAACTCAGATGAATGTCTCATGCTTTGGCCAAATAAACACTACAGAGTACTCCACCTTTCTTTCTCTCTCTTTCTCCTCTACTTCATACACTACATCAAAAACAATACAAACATCATCAGGCAGACACTAAATCTATTAAAAGTACAAATACCATAAACTTAGAATGACAAACAAAAATAAATAGAGAAACTCCACTTCTTACTAGCAATTGATAAAATAATAGGCATATAATCTGACTCAATCATGCAAGCATTTCACCTTATATCTCACTTCTGCTTCTAGAACTAGTTCAAGCAAAAATCTTGATAATAGACATTAAAGCGAGTGATCAAGCGAAAACTCTACTAGCAAATTCTCTTCTTATATGTGCTGTCCAACAGACCATAAAAGAAAAGTAGTTAATGAAACTATAGTCACTACTGCTGGAAAGGGTCTATAAAATTCACACATTCAAGCACTAACATTTGACCTAAACTGTATTATAATAATTTATCCTACTCATTAACTATTTTCAGTCTAGAATCAGAACACAAATAATATGATTAGGCATACCAAAAAATAAGAGAAGCTCCACTATCCATAGAAAAGTAGTAATAATCACCTATCCTAAACTTATTTATTTGAAAATTTGAATACAAAAATGGAACAAACTCCCCATATTTAGATAGGTCATCCACCTATTAGTAAAATACATATTTAATAAAATAGAAGACAAAGAGTTCAAATGTGAGGTGGGCCAAATGGTTAAGCGCAAAGAGTTCCCTACCACCAAGCTGCTCAAAAAACCATGTATCTTGTCTCTACTCCACATTGATGTCTAGGGATCATCAGAGATCACTAATACTACTGGGGCTAGAGGGCTTGTTGCTTATATAGATTATTGTTCACAAACGACCAAAATTTTTTTCTCACGAAAGATAAATCTAACGTCGGTAAAATCTTCCTCAGGTTCCATAAAATGATCCTTACCTGATTTGAAACCAATATTAAACACATTTGGTTAGATAATAGTCTGAAATATTTTAATCAAGCCTTATCTTATTTTTTCCAGAAAAATGACATCATCCATGATCATCTTGTGCCAATGCCCCACAAAAAAGGTAGAATGTGAAGTGAAAAAAAAAACTACCATCTTTTTTAAACCACTAGAACACTACATGTTCCAAAAAAAATTATTGGGGGAGCTCCTTTAATTACTATATTCCTACTAAATAGCCTCTATGATGGAATTTAACAAAACTAAACATTTTGTGAAACCCACATTGAATTTTTACCCAGCATACAACACTCACTGCTTCAACTTAAAAGCTCTGGGATATTGCATATGTCCATCAACACTATCAAGGTACTAAACTATATGAAAGATCCATAAGATACATGTTCACTTGAAACTTCTCACTCAAAAGCGTATAGGTGTTACCATCCCAATATCAAAATATTCATCTCTTAGGATGTTACCTCCACTGAACTCAATTTTTCCACGACCAAGATTGCCTCAAGCAGATGCACTAAAATGAACATAGCACTGATTTCCTCACCCTTATCACACAACCGTCTAATGACACCACAACAAAAAAAATAAAAAAAATAAAAAATCTATAAGTTACTTCAAGACTTCCCAACAGAAAAAAGTAGCAACCTTAGCCAACAACTCCACCAAAATCTTTATTAATAATCCAAAATCATTACAAGTATACTTGAGAAAAAAAATCAACATTGAACCAAAGCATGCTTAACCATTTGAATACGTACAAGATCAGACACCAAGCAACAAAAATGATAAAAAATAAGATCTCGAACTCTGAAAATCAATAACATCAATATATCAATATTTATATTGCATTAAGGAAAGGAACCCCAAACATGTGTCTAACATCCAATAGCCAACTTTATTTCCTTTTTTAATATTTCCGTCAGCAATTTTTTTATAAGAGAACCAATATAAAGATTCCGGAAAATACCAAAAAAACACTTGAGAATAAACAATAGAAAAAGGACATGATTAAAGAAATAAGGGCCCTAAAAAAGAACCACACATGGAAGACAACAGAATTTCCAAAAGGAATGAAGGTCATAAGATGCAAGTGAAAAGACACCATCAAATACAATGCAAAGGGGACATTTTAAAGGTATAAAGCTGGACTTAAAGAAAAAAACGCTACACTTATCTTTATGGAGGAAATTATATAAAAACTTTTGTATCAAATGCAACGAGAAACACTATGCACGTACTTCGATCCTTAATGAAAAACCCTCAGCTGGTCCATATAACAATTTGATGTAAAAAAAAAGTTTCCTACAAAGCAAAATAAAAGAAGCAGCCTTTATTGAGCCTCAATCAAATCGTAATCAAGATTTCATATCAACCACATATGCAAGTAGAAGAAAGCATATGGGCTCAAATAATCCCCAAAACCAAGTATTGTAAGGCTTAATAGTCATGGAAAGGATTAAATTTGAATAAAACCATAGGAACCACACTCATAAAAAAAATCTAACAAAAGAACAAATTATAGTTTCCGAAGTGTATGTGTAAGAACCTGATCGTAATAGGAGATGACTGAAAAAAAAAAAGCACTAAAAGATTAACCATCCAAAAAGCTAAAAGTTAGTATCTAGAAAGAAAAATTTATTTCTAAGAATTAAAGTGGCCCATCTAAAGGCTGGGATATTAATTTCGCAACAAAAATACATTCTTGCTATATTAAATGAGACAAATGAGATGAGATGCAAGCCTTCAAAACTTCCAATTGATTGCTACTACAAACTTGGGCAGGCAAGTGATACCTAAAAGTTTGACAAGAGAAGATGTCAAAAACTAATTTAAAACATTATCCACCTTGCCCACACAAAGCCAAAAATAGCCTATGTTCTATGTTCTCAGTGAATTTATGCAAAATCCTAGAAAAACATATCTATAGTTCTTCATTGCCTCAAAGCAAAACCAGCAAAAATGATTCTTATTACAACAACAACAAAGCCTTTAATCCCATTAAGTGGGGTCGGTATGATTCCATTTTCTCCATTGTGTCCTATTCAGTGTCATTTTCATTTAATTCTAAAAATTAAGATCATTTTTTATACAATAAGCCCAAGTCTTCCTAGGTCTACCTTTGTCTTTCTTAACATAAGTCGAATCTAGAACATCTACTCTCCTAATCGGATCATCAGATGGTCGACGTTTAATGTGACCAAACATTGACAACACTCTCTAATTTTGTTCGTTACTGGAGCTACACCAACCATATCACGGATATATTCATTTCACATTTCATCTCTGAGTGTAAAGCCACTCATCCACCTAATCATTCTCATCTCAGCAACACTTAAATTAGTATTATGCTTCTCATTTAAAGGCCAACATTCAACGCCATAGAGCATTGCAGGTCTCACCACCATCTTATAAAATTTTACTTTCAATCTAAGGGGTACTTTTCTATTACACAAAAGGCCTGAAGCATTCCTCCACTTCAATCAACCAACTTGAATTCTACTATTAACATCGTCATCTACATCAACATCACTTTGAACAATATACCCGAGATATCTAAACTGTTCACACCTTTTAACAATTTGATCACACAAAGTTACACTTCTGCCTCTAGAACTTCTACTAAAAATTACATTCCATGTATTCAGTTTTAGTTCTACTCAAAAAAATGCCTTTAGACTCCAATGGACCTCCATAATTCAAGTTTTTCCTCGGCATTTTCTCTCGTCTTATCCACGAGAAGGATATCATAAGCAAAAAGCATACACCAAGGTACATCTTCCTGTAAATGTCCAGTAAGATCATCCATAACTAAAACAAAAAGATATGGGCTTAAAGCCGATCCCTAATGTAATCCAATAGAAATAGTAAAATATTTGGTCAATCCTCCTTCTGTTCGAACACAAGTAACAACTCTAGTATACATATCTTTAATTACTTGAATATAAGTCATATCAACGCCTTTCTTCTCAAGAACTCTTTAAAGGATATCTCCAGGAACCTTATCGTAAGCATTTTCAAAATGAATAAAAATCAAATGTAGATCCTCCTTATTATCTTTGAACTTCTCTATCAAACCTCTCAATAAATGTATAGCTTCCATAGTAGACCTGCCCGACATAAATCCAAATAGATTATGAGAAACCTTTGTAATACGACTTAACCTATGTTCAATTGCCCTCTCCCATAATTTTAAAGTATTGAAGATCAACTTAATTCCTCTATGATTTGCACACTCTTGTGCATCCCCTTTATTCTTAAAAATGGAGACCAAAATACTGTTGCTACACTCTTTAGGCATCTTTTTAGTTTTTAAAACAATATTAAAGAGTTTATTATGTTAAGAAACTCTCAAATCTCCTAAATAGTTCCACACTTCAATTGGGATATCATCAGGTCCTACAGACTTTCCACCCTTGGTTTTCTTTAAAGCCTTCTCAACTTCTTTTTAACTAATGCGACGGTAAAAATGAAACATTTTATTATTATTAATGATATTAAGATCACTAGGGTAGGTCATACTTTCAGAAACTTCATTAAAAAGTTTATCAAAATAACTCATCCACCTTATTGAATATCTTTTTTCTAAAAAAAACACTTCATAATTTTCTTCTTTAATACACTTTATTTGAGTTAAATATTTATTTTTCTTTTCTCTTCGTTTAGCTAGTTTATACATATATTGTTCACCTTCTTAGTATCTAATCTATTATAAAGATCACTAAAAGCAGAATTTTTAGCGTCACTGATTGTTCGTTTAGACTCCCTGCAGGCCATTTGAAACTTTTCTCAGTTCTCTAAGCTTATATTTTATCTTTCCTTGCACATTATTATTCCACCACCAATTATATTTATTTATAGAAACTTTTCTTTTGATTCTCGAAGTACATCTTTTGCTACTTGTTTAATATTATTTGTTATGTTATCCCACCTAACATTTGCACCTTCATGAACATCCCAAATTTGAAATCTTGAATTTCACTCATAAAATTAATTTTATTTGTGTCTTTCAAGGTACCTCCATCTAATTCTACGATAATGAATCATAGTATTTTTTTATTTTACAACTCTTTATCTTAAAATGTAAAACTAATAATTGATGTTGGGTACTTAAATCCTCACTTGGATCTCGACGATATCTTCTTCTCATAAGAACACAATCAATTTGTGTTTTATTATATTCATTCTTATAAGTAATAAAATACTCATATATTTTCTTAAATAAAGTATTAGTAATAATAAAATCATACACTAAAGCAAAATCTAATATGATTTTATCTTCTTCATTAGTCACTCGAAAACCGTAGCCACCATGAATATTTCTGAAAACTTCTACTACTCTACCAACATGCCCATTTAAATCTCTTTCAATAATTTTTTTTTATCAAGAGGTGTCATTTGTATTAAATCTTCAAAGTCGTTACAAAATTTATCTTTAGAACCTATATCTAAACCTACTTGAGGAGCATAAGCATTTATAATATTAAAAATTTTAGTATCAATAATAATCTTAAGGACTATAATTCTACCTTCAACTCTATTAATATTTACAACATTATATTTCAAACTCTTATCTACAATTACACCTACGTCATTTCTAATGTGACTCTTACCAGAATAACAAAGTTTAAAACCTAAGTCATCAATGTACTTGGCCTTTTCTCGAACTCATTTAGTTTCTTGAATATATAAAATAGTTATCTTTCTATGAATCATAATATCAACTAATTCCATTAATTTACCATTGATAGTACCTATATTCCAAGATTCTATCCTAATTTTAGTTTCATGGACTAACTTCTTTACCCTCATCCGTTCGTAATGTGGGAACCCTTGCTTATTTGACACTACAACCGGGCACCGGTGTAGCAACCCTTGCACACTTCTCACTGTATTGTCATACAGCGTGTCGCTTCCAGGGACGTCATTGCACTTACACTATGATCAAAAGGATTCGTGTCATGATTTTTTTGACAAGTTTTATGCTGGTTGCCGACTACCTAATGCAACCCTTCACTTTTATATCTGGTCTTGGGACCGACAATTGCAATGTTAAAACGATTCTTATTAAAAAAAAATTAAAAATATTTAATTTAGAAGCATACATTGATGTTGATTGAGCAAGATACATATAGAACAGAGAATTAATCCAAGATACTGCGCGATCCTAGGTAAAAAATATAATTAATGAATTAACCAACCACCACCAAATCTAGAGACAAAGCTAAATATCGATATGTGACACAGAATCTATGAACTGCCACAAATCAAATTTATCCTGGATGACTTAAGAACAAAATGGAAAGAGACTGATAAATTATATTGTAACAACAAATTAGCTATCAACATCCCACATAATTAAGTCCTACATAACCAAACTCAGCACATAAAAATAAATTACTCCATCAAAAAAAATTTAGGAAGTGACTATTATGTCCCATATTCAAACACAAGCAATTGGTTGAAATACTAACCAAAGGACTACCGAGCACTACATTCCAGAATATTACATTCAAGTTGCTTGAAAATTATTTACTCTGCAACTTGAGAAATATTTGCATAAAAAATTGCCAGGTTTGCAATCTATTGAATTGCAAACCCGAAGCTCCTCTTGCTATCCATTAATATCAATCCATCGTCTCAAGGGTTCAAAATTCCTCTCAAATTTTTATGGAAATAAATACGTGCAAATAGTAGAATATCTTCGTTTATCTTGAATGTAAACAATAATTTCCATAAGTACAGTTTAATAATTGTAATGTAGACTTCTGTTGTATAAATAAAAGAGCAAGACTCTTAGTAGAATAAACACAAAATTCAAATCATTTTTCCTCTCCACAAAATATTGAAATAATTATACAACACTAATGCTTCAAGATTGTTGAGCTAACTGTAGATTATATCAAACTTATAAGTAGGAAGCAATCAATTACATACTAATATCAATGTATGCTCCCAATGCTGGCTCATCCACTAGAGTAATTAACAATTGATTGAATCCATACTAAATCCTACACAAACAGCAATTTTTGATGTTGTACTCCTTTCGTTTTTCATGTTTTGTTACGTTCTTATTTACTAATGACATAATAATAACATTAACAAATACATTTTATCCCACTGAGTGGAATATTTTTTCTCCATTGTCTCCTATTGAGTGTCATATTTTAATTTAATTCTAATAAATTAATAACATTAGTTATACAACATGCCCAAGTTGTCTACCTTCACCTTCATTAACACAAGTCAAACCTAAAACATCTACTCTCCTAATGGGGTCATCAGATGGTCAACATTTAATGTGAACAAATCATCTAGGCAACTCTCTGTAATCTTGTCTGCCACTAGAGCTACTCCAACCATTTCACGGTATTTTTGTTTTGCATTTTGTCTCTAAGCATAAAGCCACTCATCTAACTGAGCATTTTCAACTTTGCAACACTTAATTTTATGTTTCTCTTTTATAGGCCAACATTTTGCATCATAAAGCATTGCAAGTTTCACTGCCATCTTATAAAATTTTACTTCAAAGTCTAAGCGGTACTTTTCTATCACACATTAAACCCGATACATTCCTCGACTTCAACAATCAAATTTGAATTCTACTAATAGCATCCCCATCTCTATCACCATCACTTTGAACAGTAGACCCGGGATATCTAGAATGTTCAATCCTTTTAATGACTCGATCACCATTTTTTACAACCCCTACTAGATTCCACGTATTCAATTTTAGATAAACTCAAATAAAAATTTTTAGACTCTAAATTTGACCTCCATGAATCAAGTTTTTCTATAACTCTCTACTCTTATCCACAAGAAAGATATCATCAACGAAAAGCATATAGCAAAGTACATCTTCTGTAAATTTCCAGTAAGAACAATCATAACTAAAGCAAAAAAGCTATGGGCTTAAAGTTGATCCCTAATGTAATCAAACTTAAATAGAAAAATACTTGATCAATCCTCCTTGTGTTTGAATACAAGTAACAACCCCAATATACATATCTCTAATGACTTGAATATAAGCAATATCAACAGTTTTCTTTTCTAGAACTCTCCAAAGTACTTCTCTTGGAATTTTCCAAATAAGGCTTTTCTGAATTAACAAAAATCATATGCATCTCCTCCTTACTCTCTTTATACTTCTCCATCAATTCTCTCAACAAATGTATAGCTTTCATAAAAGACTTGTCTAGCATGAATCCAAATAGATTTTGAGAAATTTCTGTATCACATCATAGCATATGTTCAATTAGTCTCTCTCATAACTTTCATGACATTAACTTAATTCCTCTATAATTTGTGCACTCGTGGGCATCCCCTTTCTTCTTAAAATAAGAGCCAATGGGCTCTTTCACCACTCATCAGGCATCTTCTTTAGTATTTAAAATAATATTAAAAATTTAGTAAGCAAAAAAAATCCTAGATCTCCTAAATATTTCTACACTTCTTGGAATATCATCAAATCCTACTATTTTTCCACCTCATTTTCATTAAAGCCTCGTCAACCTTTATTTACAAATATGGTTGTGAAAATAAAAAAAATTGTTATTATTTACGATATTAAAATAGCTAAAGTCGATCCTATTTTCACAATCTTCATTGAAAAATGTATCAAAATATATCACTCACCTATATTGAATATCATCATCTAAGAATAGTATTTCTCTTTACTTCAATCTTTAATCCACGTTATTTGACTTGGCTAGTTTATACATATATCTTTCACTATCTGTAGTATTTAATATATTATAAAGATTATTAATAGCAAAATTCATAGCATTACAAATTATTCTCTTAGACTCCCCCATACCACCATATACTTTTCACAATTCTCTAAATTTTTTACATCTAAAGTACTTTTATAATAATATTTTTTATTTTTTATCTTTTCTCACACAATATTACTTCACCACTAATTATTTTTATTCATAAGAGTTATTTCTTTTTTTAATTCTCCAAACACATCTTTTATAACTTTTGTAATAATATTGTTACTTTATCCCACATAGTATGAGTTCTTCATGAACATCTCAAATTTTAAGATCTTAAAGTTTACGCATAAAAATAATTATCTTTTAAGTACGTCAAATTAATTCTATGATAATATTTCATATTATTTTTCATCTTCCAATCATTCCTCTTAAAATTCAAAACCAATAAATGATTTTGAGAAATTAAAATTTCCATTGGAATAATCTTACAATCTTTACAATCTCAGTGGTCCGTTCTTCTTATAATAATAAATTTTGTGAAATCATGTAAAAATTTAAGCCATGTTTGGGATCACTTTCTGTTTTTTTATTTTGTTTTTAGTTTGTTTTATTTTTTTTTTATTTTCTATTTGTTGTTTTTTGAAAATGAGTTTAGCACTATTATGATTTATCTGTTTTAAAAACAAAAATATAAAATATATTTGGTTGGGTATTTCTATTTTTTTAAGAAAATACTATTCTTTAAAAAAAAAAAAGATAGGATAAATTCCATCTCTCTCACGCTATATAAGGATCACTAAATGAGCCAAGTTATCTTTAAATCTGGAGATATTTATATATTTCAGGTTGTTTACACGAGATGGCGAGCTCAAGGCGAGCGTGCGGAAATTTCTCGTAGGATTACTCTGATAATTCAGGTAAATCAATCATATGCTTACTTAATAAGAATAATTCAATTAACATACTTGCTTTAATTTTATATTTTGATAGTATGTTCTATAGATTATTAAGATTAACATAGAAGTTATCGCAACGTCCAGCTAGTTGCCGAAAATTAAAAATACAACATGGCAACTAGAGTACGTAATTATATTTCTAAATTTTAATAATCTACTTTATTTCAAAATGTATGTTTGACTCCATAGATGCTCAGTTTTAATTAGATTTTTCATATTGTTAGACAGAAAAGATATAAACAATAAGCATGTTAGGAAAAGATGTGCATCACATGAAAGATATGCATGAGATAAGTACAAATGATATGAAAGTTATGCATGACATAAGAGATAAAGCATGGCATAATAGATATGTATGATGAACAGTAGCACAACAGAGTAAGTATGCATGTTAGTATATGAATGACAATGTCTCAGAAGAATGCATGTTATGAAGAATGAGTAACTTATATGTGAATGCTTGTATGTGCATATTAAGAAAAGAAATTCACGCCCTAATAGCACAAGCAGGGAACGTTTGTGTACCCACTCATGTAGTTTTCTATACTATCCCAAACAATTCTAATGTTTAGATCACTGACAGTTATGCCGACGAGAGAACATCGACTAGAGGCGAATAGATAGAGCTCGCCACCTCAGATAATTATAATGTTTAGATCACTAATCGCTGTGTCGATAAGAGAATATCGGTCAGTGATGAGTGGGGGCATATCCACCCCAGACAATTATGATATTTAGATTGTAAGCCACTATGTCGATCGGATAATATCAGTCAGAGTGTGTTAAACTTTGTTGATTGTGACACAAATACATGTGTATGTGGAAAGTGTAAAATAAAAGAAAATTTAAATTAAATGCATATAGAAGATTTTAATAATTTCATTAAGATCATTAATACATGCATTAGTAATTTCAAATATTTATAATAGAAATATGAAAGATTAGCATATTCCAAAATTTCTTATAGAGATATGAAAAACCAACATACATATTGATTTCTTTTCTTTGGGTTACTGTAATTTCGAAGTGTGATTACTCTTGGGTTATCTTTAGAAAACTCATTATTTTATTAAATTTTTGTTTTAGGTTTTAAGGTTTTGAATAAGATAAATAGAAAAGAAGCAAATGTATATAGAAGGCAATAACAATAACTGGAAATGTACAAATTTTTATTTGTTAATTAAATTATTTTCTTTAATGGTTTTTTCATTAATATTTGAATATTAAACTGTTAGTGATAAAAATAGAATAGCATAGAATTGATTCCATCGTCTAACAGTTTGTTCCCGTCTTGGTTAATTCTAAGCCACGGGTCGGGTCATGACATTTCTCATAAAAAAATAATGATGTAAGAAAAAAAAAATTATAGCATAATTTAAACCATTGAATCACTGAATATGGTTGAGGAATTACTTAGAGAGGACAATCAAAATCTTTCCACTTAAAATATAAAATCATATTTATTAAAAGTAATAAGTAAATATTGAATAATATAAATTATGATAACAACAAATCAAAAAATATTAGGAAACCCATAAATCCCTTAATATGTGTGCTCTCTTAAATACAATAATAATTGAATTTTAACACATGTTTGATGGAATATTGAGCAGGAAAAAGAAATGTTGAATAGAAAATGCTTATCATTCACAACTTAAAATTTAATTCTTTAATATTTACCGAAGAGCATTGATGAGAATGTCCACTCTTTAGTAATGAGTTGAAGTCTGTGGAATTGATATGATCTCTTTTGTCAATATGATGATGAAGTGTCAATCTATCTTAATATATTTAATCTGATTCTAATGCACAAAGCTTTTCACCTGCTTATTGAATCTTGATTATCATTCACTGGTCACATTAACTATTCTCTTGAGATAAACAATTGATTGAAAAGTCTTTTCATTCACATTCATTCATAAACTCCTTGGTTCATTCCTGTAGACTCAGCTTCTCCACCACTAACTTTTACAATAAAATGACAAAATTTTCACATTCAACAATTCAATATCCTAAAAGGGACTTGCAATCCACAATGGAGCCTGGAAGCCAACATTCTTCTCCAAGTCCTTAAAGAACAATCAGTTCTTTAGAGCCATTTCAGATATCTCGACATCCTAAAAATAGCCATAATATGTTTTTCAATCGGATTACACATAAAGTGATTGACTATACTAACTGGAAATCCAATATCAATTCTAGTGTGAAAGAGAAAGCTTAATCCGCAAACAAGTCTTTAATACATACCTTTATCAGCCAGAGCACAATCATCTTTAGTTCTAAACTTAGCATTTGAATCCATGGCATTATATGCCAATTTACACCCTAACATTCTTCTTTCTCTTACGAGATCCAAAATATATTCGCATTGCTAGATTAGGATACCCTTTTCTCACTGAGCCATCTCAAAACCGGAAAAAAAAGAAATATTTAAAATACTCAAATCTTCAATCTCAAATTCTTTGGCTAGTAGTATTTTAAATTACTCATTTTGTTTAGAAATTTCCTTATAAAAGCAATGTAACCATAAATAATCAAAACAAAAATTTTACCTCCAGCAGATCATTTAACAGAGAGAGGATATTCAATTTGACATTGTCTATGCCAATAATGTTTGACCACATCGATGAATCTATCAAACCAAGCATGTTGGAGTTGTTTTCAGCCACATAAAAATAAATAAATAAATAAATTTACAAAATTTGTTTGTCGTGGCAGAGATTTGAAGACCAGGACGAATTTTTATGTGAACTTATTCATCAAGATCAGCATTAAGACATACATTCTTGATGTCTAATTGGTAAAGTGATCCATCCAAATTTGATGCAAGAAATAATAATACAGGTATGATATTTAGTTTTGTTGCAGTTGCAAATGTCCTTTGACAGTCGATTCCATAAGACTGCAGACACTTTCACTGCAGAAAGTGCCTTGAATCTCTCTATGCTCACAACAATTTATGTCTGATAGTAAAAATTCATTTGCAATCCAATGGTTTTTTTCCTAGTGGCAGCTTGATCATGTCTTGCCTTTTACTCTTTTCGAGAGCTTGAATTTCCTCCATGATGGTATTCTTTATTCATAAATTATGATTGTCGTGCATATTAACTGTGGAAATTGGACTAGGCTGCGATTGCTACTAATTGCACAAAATATGGATGGAAGATCCTCATAAAATATAAACATGGTGAATGGTACAAGATCTCACACCCTTTCTTCAGGAAATAAGCTTATCAATATCATTATCCATCAATTCGGCATTCACAAATTTAGAGAACGTATGAAGCTGAAAAATTACAGGGGTAATTAGGCACAAATCAGGCTATTGGCATTGCTCAAGACAATAAGGAGGTCCACTCTTTGCTATAATTTTTTCTTCTAGGATAAACAAGCAGCACATGATTGTCAGTATGGAGGATAAACTAACAAGGACATGAAGGATGTTTGAACCATGTATCACATGAAGAACTGGTCTTAGTGATTCTGTTTTGTCTTCTGGAGTTGTGGGATTCTATTTGACAGAGATAGAGGGAACAGTGATAGTTGTAGGAACACTACACCAAAGCTAATATTTTTTAAAGCAAAACTCAACCTAAGCGTCAGTTTTGGTATAATATGATTATTGTTCAAAAAATATAATATCCATGGAGTTGTAAACACGCCTTGCAATGAAAGAACTGCACTAGTACCTTTTCTGATCATAGGAATGCCATACCAATAAGGATTTGATGGCCCTGTGATCTCGATTACTCCCATTTTGAGATAGAATATGGACATTAATATAGCACATATGTTTATGAAAATGATGGAGATAATTCTAGTGTTTAGGTAAAGGCTTAGGAGAATTGACTTCAAAAGTTTAGAAGTTAAGCAGAAAAGAATGTATGCTTATGAAATATGTTGTTTGAGCTGCTTTCCCCAACCTGTGTGACATGATAACTTAAAAAACAGGTGTCTATATTTTCGTTTAGCTACTTCATTTTATTTTAGTGTGTCAATAAAGAAGCATTGACACCCGAGATTGAGGCAAAGCACCATTTTACATTGTCAATTTTCAACACCTAAATTATCTTTCAAATTCAGTAGAATCACAGCATTGGAATTTTAAAAGATTTAACATGCATTAGATTTTTCCCTCCAATAACATCATCTATCGACAAGATAAATAATTATTATTAGTGAGAATTTTAATTCTAGATGGTCCCAAATAACATAGTAAATAATGAAAAAAAAAAGATCCTTTTGTAAAATAGGCTAGCATAATAATTTCTCACATGTTTGGAGAAAGTTTCAAAATTCACATTTAAATTTTTATAATTTTCTTAAATAATAATAAATGGATTTTCAAGATATGCAAAAATTTGATGACCTAACCAATACTAACAAAACAATATATCACAGAAGTTATTAGATTCAAAGCATAACAGGAGATTAGTTTTACATTGACTACATGACTTTAAGAGCTTTTCTTTCAAAAATGTCATCAACTTTGAGAAGATAAACCCCAAATGCATCTTAGCATTGTCAACCACCATTGTTGAATTGCATTCCTAAAACTCAGAAAGATTGGAAAAATTTTAGTAATGCAACTTTGATATAGCGCAAGTTAGATTTAAAGACATAAGATTGGTTAAAAGTAAAAATTGGCATAAATAAGGCTAATTTGAGAATTAATTTGTTTAAGATGTAAATAGACCCTAATATGGTTTATGACAGGTCGCCTTTTCTTATATTTTTAAATAGTTTTTGTTTTTCTATTTTTGCTCTTTTTAAATGGGGAGATTTTGGTAACACGGAGGGCGTAGGAGTTCCAATTATTTCTTATAAATAGCCATGTTTAGAAGTGAGGAGGGGACTTTTGAGAGTTCAGTTTTCAGGTTATCCTGAGTTGATAGAATTTTCCTATTTTGGAGTGGATTCCCCAAATTGGGAGGAAGGTGGTGGCAATAAGTGCTCATAACGAAGTCCGAGACTTCACCAACATCGATGCCAAAGCTCACTTTTCGTCCTGTGATGAGTATCAAGAGATTTTTTCCCAAATTATTGTTGCTATTGAGAAACTGCAACACTAATGGGAGAATATCTGGATGCTGTTGGATAATGAGATGTCATAAAGGAAAATGATTTAAAGAGCAGAAGTAGACGAGTGAATCTGGATTGGCAAAGTCTGATGAGCTACTGCATTTGACAGCAATCGTAAGGACTGTCGAAGCTGAAAATTGGTTGACAATTAAAGCTCGTATTAAGTAAGATAGCTTTTCCTGCATCTTTAGATAGCAAGAATTATTACTCTTCTTCAATCAAAAAACACCCCTAGAAAGTTCTCTTTTTCTCCAAATTTCTGAATTAGCAACGTATATTTCGCATTCTAGAATATTTAATCTACACAACTCTTATTTTCTAACTTGCAGATTGTTATGGAAAGCAATATATTAGGAAGTTTGTCTAATATTAGGTATCAAAATAGAGGATCATAGGATCTTATCTATATTAGAAATATTCTAAATCTATAGATGGGAATGTGTAAAAATAAATAACATATGTGTTCAATTATGAAAAAAAAAAAAGATTTGCTTCCCTTTACATGGTATCAAAGCCTTCATCTACTACACCTTCAACCTGCGACAAGATGCATAGCTCTACGTAGCTCATTTTCATCGACGGCATCTACTTCGTCGTTTGGCGTCATTAGCTTCATCAGTCGGCGTTGTCTGCTCCGTCAATCTGCTCAGTTCGTTTCGTTGATCGACCTCGATTGCTTTAATTCATCTGAGTTTGCCCTCCTCACGTCTGCACGCAAAGAAATGCTCGGTTCGTTGGGAAGCGACAACCTGGAGAACTAACAGTTTTGAATCGCAGTTTGTAAATTTTTATGTGTTAATCACCTTCATTCTGGTTTTGAATGTTGTTTCTTCTCGCTCAAGTGAACCCTCACTGCTATCTTTTCTTCAAACTTATCAGCTTGGTGTCAGAAGTGGGATTTCCATAGTTGAAAATTGAGTTGGCTAGCTATCTAGAAAAGAAGCTGAACCGAATTGCTTAGTTTAAGATTTTTTGAATTGGCCTTTATCTCTTCAATCCTCAAACGAATTGAACCGTTCCTCCACTTGTTTCCTGCAATTACTTTGGTATTGCCTCCTCCGTGCCATCCTAAAATAATTTCTTTTATTGGATTGCCCAGACGAGACAATGAGATCACAACACCATTGAGATTCATTGATTCAGTCTCGTTGAATATTATTCAAGAGGCTAAACGATGTTAATTATTCTTATTAGAATAAAACTGTGAGCTCTACATAAGGAGTATTTCTCAATAGAGTCACCTCATTAATAATCTTCCAATTGAGGTTGATCAAACAAATTATTCTGAGAGAAGGTGAGGTCTAGCTCTTGATACAAGTACAAAATTCTATTGAACCTGATCAATATGATCATATTACTCGTCATGACTATGTTAAAGATGTGATGAAAAGATTAGCATTTGTGATTTCTAGGAGAAAATTTTTTTCTCAAATCTTTGATGTTTGCAAGAAGTTCAATAGAGCTGGACAACATGATCAATCACTTAGTACTTAGCACATGCACTTTAAACATGTTTATGAAGAATTGAATGTACTATTGCCCTTCAGTATTGATGACTGAATTCAGTAGGCTTAAAGAGAAAAAAATGACTACTATAAGTCTTTTAGCTGACCTCAAAACTCCGTATGAGTGTGTCAAATCATAGATCCTATCTGAACCTGGAGATGTTACTTTGAGAGAAGTCTATACTAGAGTTTTGCACATTATTCCGAGTTCTCATGTTTCATCTGTACAGCAAACTAGTACACTCGCTATACAAAAAAATACAGACATCAGTAAACCTAAGTCTTAAGACAATAATAGTGTTCAAATTCTGGAAATACCATGAACATAGTTATGCGAAGATAATACGTCAGAAGTTGCTCAAGGAGAATCGGAATGGCTCTACATCACATGTTCACATGGCCACTACTAATGATGTCTCCCAAGATCAGACTATGTCAATTTTTTCAAAAGAATACGCTAAATTCATCCAGTTTTAGGAAGCATCCAAAAACTCTCCCTTTATTAATGCCCTTGTTGAGTCTGGTAACAATAATACTTACATTCTCTCCTCTTCCATAAAATGGATCATTGACTATGGTGCTACAGATCACAAGATGCTCAGATGGTTAGTTTTAATAAGGCCTCTCAAGGTCAAACTCTGTAATTTTTGTAGATGAATATGCTAATTCATTCAGTTTCAAAAATAATTCATGAAATCTATCTTTATTATTGCCCATGCAGAGTCATGTAATAATAATACTTGCATTTTCGCCTCTTCCACACAATTGATCATTGATTATTGTGCTAACGATCATAGGACAGGTAATCCAAAATTCATTTATACCTTTCATAAACATCTTTCTTTCATCACCTTATCGGATTGATCTACCTCTAATGTTTTTGGTTATGGCATCATCAATGTCGCACTTACATTATCTTTAATTTATGTCCTCCATTTATCTCAATTCTCTTTTAATTTGATCTCTGTTAGCAAAATTATACATGCTCTTAATTATTGTATCTTATTATTCCCTAATCATTGTTTTTTTCAGGATCTTATGACATAAAAGATTATTGATAAATGACGAGATTCAGGGGGACTACACATTCTAGAGAACAAGCTACCTTCAAACCATAGTTGTTCCAACACTTTATTTCTTTTTGTGATCCATTATTGATTAAAGTATCCATCACTACCCATGCCAAAACAATTATACCCTTAGTTACAACAATTATCATATTTAGATTACGAGTATTGTCAATTTGTTAAGCATCATAGTTTTGAATTGGTTCATTCTAATGTATAGGGACCATGTCCTATTTTATCTAATGAATTTTGATATTTTATTAGTATTGTGGATGATTTTTCTAATATGACTTAGCTTTACTTTATGAAATCCAAGATTAAGTTATTGTCATATTATTCAATTTTGTCCTGAAACTAAAACTCAATTTATATTTCAGTCAAAATTCTAAATTAAAATACCAAAAAAATATTTTGTTGCACCGTTTCAGAAATACATGGCACAAGATGGGATCTTTCATCAATCATCCTATGTCGCTAGTACATCCATAAATGGAATATCTGAAAGAAAAAATAATATCTTTTGGAGACAGTGAGAGCTCTTTTGTTTCAAACCAACGCGTCCTGACAGTTTTGCTTGATGCAGCTTCTAATGCATGTTATTTTATCAATCGATTGTCTTTTGTTGTTTTACAGAACCATAATATTTCAACTGACTCTCTTTTCCATTGAACCACGTATATTTGGGTGTACTTGTTTTGTTCATGATACTTGCCCATAAGTTTCTAAACTAGACCCTAAGCCGATAAGGTGTCTTTCTAGGATATTCTCGTTTACAAAAATATTATCGATGTTTTCCCCTTCATAAATTGGTGCATAATTTATGTCGATGTCACCTTTCATAAATAAATCTCATTTTTTGGTGACTCATCATTGCCTAAATCCTCACAAGATTCTGATGAGTAGTTAATGTATCATATCATCAGCTCAAATCTTAATCCAACTTCACCAACACTAGCATCTTCGCCCAAACCACGTAGCACTAATGTTTACTCTAGAAGACTTCATCCCCCTGATTCTAGTCCAGCACCGATATCATCTTCTTCAATGGAGTCTCCTCCTAGTGACCTTGATTTACCTATTGCTTTTTGAAGAGATAAATGTCACTGCCTGTCTCATTTCCTCTTATATTAACTATAATCAATTATATTCTACTTCATGTTCATTTATTGATTCTCTTGACTCTGTTATGATTCCAAAATATGTTCAACAAACTCTATCCCATTATGGGTGGTGAGCATCGGTGCTTGATGAAATGAATGTCTTAATTAAAAATGGAACCTGGGAACTAGTTGGATTACCTTCTGGAAAGAAGATTGTAGTTCCAAATATGTCTTTGCAATCAAATTTTATTCTGATGGATCAATAGCTCGTCTTAAAGCTTGGTTAGTTGCCAAGGGCCATACTCAAACTTATGGA
Source organism: Papilionanthe hookeriana x Papilionanthe teres (assembly GCA_022702705.1). Classification (NCBI taxonomy): domain Eukaryota; kingdom Viridiplantae; phylum Streptophyta; class Magnoliopsida; order Asparagales; family Orchidaceae; genus Papilionanthe; species Papilionanthe hookeriana x Papilionanthe teres. The sequence continues at coordinate 32,090,570 of CM040430.1, read as the reverse complement.
ATTGACCACTAGAAACGTTCTCTCTGGTAGTGAAGTTGACTTTGGTTCGCCTCTTTTTGTCCTTAGCCACAATGAATAATAAGTCCCTGCACCAACTTGATATGAAGAATGTCTTTCTTATATTGTGATCTTTTAAAAGAGGTATATGTGAAGTAACCTTTTAGGTTTGTTGCTCGGAGGGGTATAGAAAACTATGCGCATAATTTTTGAAATCACCTGTAATATAATAAGTGACACCATAATCTAGTTTATAGTTTTTGGTTAACCTTATGCTTTTTTAAGGCAATTGTGAGCTTATAAGTTTGAGATAAGACTAGCACAAATAAGAATACATAAAAGAGCGAAAATTTTCATAGATTGAACGACAACTTTCTGAAGAGAATCCGTTTGCTTTTTAATGAATTATGTTCGACTCTGAGTTGTTAGCAGCGACATGTCCACAACTTAGTTATTAAAAGAATATGTCAGATTCCAATTTTGTTGGATTCTCGTGAATTTTCAGCAATTGTCCTTCATGTGACCCGCTTTATGATTGCGATTTAGACTGAGGTCATCCTTTCGATGGTCAGTTCATTGTATTCAACTTCTAGTTGTTGTTGGGGCAGCAAAATTCTAGAGTGGAATAGATTAGGAAATTGAAGATCCTATCATCAATTTTCAAAAACTTTTTTCGAATATCTAAAAAAACTTATTAAAAGGTGAGCAGTGGCATTGTTCCTAAGAATCTCCCAAAAACTGAATCAAGGTACCTTAAATTTAAACACGTTTCTTCTCAATAACTTGTTTGTATGGTTCTTCATCTCTGAAACACTGCTGCTCCTGCACTTCAAATAAGTCAAGTTTTTGGTAATAGCACCAAATAGAAGTGCAGTGATGGGTAAAAGAGGATTCCCCTGCCAAATTTCATGAAGAGTACTTTCAACATTAAAAAGTTTCAATACATTTTTAGATTTGTACAAACTTTGTTAGCAGCGTCTCAAATCTTTTTTCTAGAATTTCCTCCAAATTCATTTGTGATAAAATTAATGAGCTCGGAAAGTATCAGATTATTTTCTAATTTCCAGATCCTAAAGAAGGTATTTTCTTTCTTAGGGTTTCTCATGGGTCAATTAAGGAGCAATTAAAATAGATGATATAAAAAATTACCTAGAATAAAATTTAAATTTATTGAAATTTTCCCGCCAAACTACTTTGCCTTCTTGACGGCTTATGTAAATCGAAGCAAAAATGACCTCCAAGTAGCAGAAATAGAAAACGTCAAACACAAATAAAAATTCAAAAATCACAGATCAACATCGAGAGAACAACAACAAAACAAAACAAAACAAAAAAAAAAACAGTAGGTGGGAGACATACCTTCCGAAAGCCAACCATAGCCTTTCATGGAGACAGACAGCATTGAGGTCATCAATGCCGTCGCAGTAGCATTGTGCATGGGTAGAAATGACTCAACGCAGCAGCTCAACACAGCCGGGGACCTCGTCAGAACAAGATAACAAGATAAGCATGCGAATTGTTACCTATACCCAACACCCACGAATGCAAAAAAGAAAAGGATTGCGTTGAGATAATTCTCCTCTCATTATCTTCTTCCTTCAAAACACGATGAAACCTATGTCGAATTTACATACCTCAGGATCCGACGGGTAGCTGGCCTCAAATTGTGGAGGCAAAGAAGAGGGCGAGAGCCCGTCGTCTCCATGGAGGCGACGCGCACCTCTCGTGCAGCGATGCGAATAGAAGAAGTTCGAAGCGATGACCTGAAGGCGGAGGCAGCCATGTTCGGTGCTGGAGAGGGAAGTGAGAGGCTGCACTGCTCCTAGCCCTAGCTGCGTACTATTTTAACAGAATTCATCCATTTATTTAATTTAACTCCAGCCAAATATATATATATATATATATATATATATATATATATATATATATATATATGAAAATGCATGTAAGAGGCTATTATATGAGCCTCAATCACCCTCATGTGCCTAACTATTCGAGAATCACCCTCATTGTCGGCAAACTGGTCAGAGGGGGATTCGAACCCGTGATCTAAGAAGACTTATGACTTCAAAAAAGACTGATTCCAGATATAAATTTGAATTTAATAAATTTGAATAATAGACTAATTTCAAAAATTTCAAAGATGCTTGCGATCATCATTTTCTTTATGAGTTCACCAAATTTATTAGATTTGATAAATTTTATTTAACGTAAATCTGATGTTACTACTAAACACCGCTCTAATTAACACAAGACAAAATTTGAAAGGCAGAATGGCGATAATTTTGAAAATATTAATAGAATGTACATTTTGATTCATACGACAATTCTTCTTTATATTGCATATAACACCCAAACAGCCAAACCATAATTTACATGTACATCACTAAAATCTTTAATAGCACTTTTTTTTTTTACTTTTAAATACTGAAATGCATCCTGCTATTCATAAATAAGATCACAAACACACATGCATATATATATAAAATATATAAACTAAGTTATGGTGTTTGATATATAAATATATAAAATTTGAGCATTTTGTATGTATATTTCCTAATATAATTTATGTTGGGATATACTGAAATAAAAACTTCGCTTATATCTCCCAAAAAGGTCAACTTGTAAGTTTTAGAATTTTTTTTTAATATATATACTTTCCTTCTCTTTTTTTTTATATATTTTCAATTTTTTTATATTATTTTCGTGATTTTACTCCAACTCATTATAGTTTTAATAATTAATAAGTGAATTCATGAGCCAATTTAATAGCATAAAGTTGAATTTGATTTGGAGCTCGTAATCAATTAATTATTAAAGCTTAAGAGTTCTGATGTGTGATAGAGAATTCACGAGCGATAAAGTAATGAATTATCATTTTAGCATTTCACGAAATTTAACACACACTCAGATAATAAAAATGATAGGTAGTGATACTAGCAATTCTTACGTGAAAAACCCGGAGAGAGCAAAAACCATGGGGTCAAGCTCAATCGAAACAATCCAGATATTACACATAAAAGTTTTATTCCGTAGGCGGGAAAAGACTACATGTCCTTCAAGGTACAATGTATATGGCAGAGTAGTCAGGAGTGATTGTGGTCTAGGACAGTTCCTGGAACTCCAATACACTGTCTTCAATGTGTGTTGATGCACGATGTATTGAACGACGTACTGCACCGTAGGGTGCTTCATTATTTCGAAATGCATGCTAGAATTATGCAACGCACGTTGTTAAACTGCAAGGGATTTCACTGTAAGGAGCAAGTGATAGATGATAGTGATCACGGGTGGTTGGTGGCTGTCAGAGTGGGCGACGTTCGGTAGACTTTCGGTGGGTTTAACTCCTTTAAGCTATGTTCTTTCTTTGATTCAAGATTTAAGCCCCCTTGACAAGGAGGGAGAAGAACTTTATTTATAGAATCCGGGAGGCGCCTGTCGGCAAATAAGAAAAGAATATAGATCAATACATCGGACGGCTCAGAGAGATCCCCTAGATCAAACAATATTCTAAGGACATTTGAGGGCTTTAACAGTGTCAGAATTGATTGACCTTTGAATTGTTGGATTCAAACTGTCAAGACACTTGATTTGACTATAAACTTATTATATATAAAAATCATTTGATCTTCCAATTAGGCACCAGAAACTTCAAAAAAAAGTTTAATATCTATAGGCTTGATTTGACTCAGATTGGACAAATTTGAGTGTCTTGTATTCTAGTTGCATGGATCAAATTGACCTAAGTTTGTTGAAACCAAATTTTTTTATGATTTTAATTTAAGTTTGACGTTTCTTGCTCAAAAAAATTACCTTGAGATTTGTATCACACCATGAGATTCGTGCCACACCTTGAGATTCGTGTCAGATCATGGACTGTTTTTTTTTGGCTTATCAGTCACCCACCCCCCCCCCCCCACAAATATTTTCAACTGAGGCTAACATTGTCGTCTAGAAATATCAAAATCCAGAAAACTTTTTATTATTATATTCTTTATATATATATATATATATATATATATATATATATATATATATATATATATATATATATATATATATATATATATATATATATCTAACAGATTCGTGGCAGGGAGGTGCTTTTCTTTCCCGCTGTATCAGGCTCGATCCCTTTGATTTTTATTTTAATGTAATTTTAGTTGTTGGTCGAATCTTGGCCCACATAGTAGGTCGTTGATATGAAGTGCATTTACATAAATTTTGGCATTAATTGTCATGTTAATTATCTAATTTTTCAGCATACTATGCTTGAGAAACGTATTTTTATTCTTTTGTGCATGATACAAGGCTTAAGACACTTGAAAAAGAAAAATAGATGAATTTATAACAAAAAAGACTATAAACGAGACTTCACACAAGTGGCTAATAGTTGTGTGCACGCGCCCTTACCTGTACACGCGCACCTGTGTGCCCTCTATGTGCAGGCACGTGCATGCCACTGCAGCTCCACGTGCATGCTTGCATGCAAAATGATGCGCGCCCAAGCGCTCTTCGTGCTTGCAACCACCACACCCTAGATCTGTCAGATCCACGTTGCATGCATGTCAAAACAGGCTATGCACCATTTTAAATTCAGCGCTCATGCGCCGTTGCTGCAACCAGGTGCGGGTGTTTGCATGCACTTGAAGCCCCAACTTGCCAGACTTGCCGAATCCAACCCGTCGCTTGCCTGACTTACCAAATCCAACCTGCCTTGCTAGACTTGCTAAATTCAACGCTATCATGGCTTCCCAAATCTAGTCAGTGCTCTTATGTGCAACCAATTGTGTTGTCATGCATGCACTCGCGGTGTACTCCAGCGCACCCGAAGCCAACACTTTTCAAATCTGCCCAGGACTTGTATGATCCAGCATGTGCATGCACGTGCACGCTTATTTGCGCGCTCGTGTGCTCAAACCCTCCAAAACATAAAATTTCAGGATTTTAAACAATTTAGAGAAATTTAATGCCTATTGACCCGACCCACAATTACGTAAATAAAATAGCTTATAAAATTATGGCCAAACTTGACCCAAAATCTGATTAAGCGGTTAATGTACGATAATTAAAAATTAATGTTGTTTTATAAATAAATATAAATAGTACACTAGGGGTACTACGCAAGTATACGTATCGTTTCAAGTAATATAGAGTTTTCTTTTTAAAACCCCATATATCGATCCCACGAGGATTAATTTAGTTAAAAGAAATAAACTAATATTTAAAATCTTTTAATTTAAATGTAATTAAAATATGCAAAATATGAAAATTAGCTAGTGATAAAAGAATAAACAAAAATTCTTTCCTCATACGAAATATTCCATGATTAGTAAGCAGATCAAATTAGTTGAGAACTCGAAAATGTGGTTTCGTGACAAATAAGAGCATGTATATCATTTACCCTTTGGTCCAGATCATAAAGAACATTAGTTAGTTTTTAAAGATTGGATTAGGATGTATTATTAGTAGAAAGGGACGAATTTCTAGACTCCTACTACTAGGTTCCCCCCACCCCCCCGATTGTTTGCCTATGGTCTGGCCTACTAGTGACCCGTCACCTCTTTTGTAAAACCAAATTGATTGAATTTAGCCCGTCACACTAAAAACATAATCAATTCTACGTTTATTAAAGATTATCTCCCTATTTTTTTGCACCTCCCCTTTAAGAGAAATGTGATACATACAAGTTAAGTATTGCTTAGCCCACGGTCGGATCTTAAGAATTCTCCACAGTTTTTAACAATACAAGAGGCCAATTTGTAAAGTAAATTAAGATTAGGTACAATATCATCACCTTTTTTCTAGAAAAGAAATTAAGTTCTCAATTCTGATTTAAATTTGTTATTAATTCATTTCATATTCGTAGGGAGAAAATAAAAAAGACTACTCAAAAAGCATAGAAATTACACCACAAATCATATTCATAAAACTTAAATCCAAAGCACTAAACTTAAGAAACAAGATATAAATACTTATCTGGAATGTAATCCAAGCAATCCTTTAAAGTTTCTTTAACTCCACAGACTCTAACAGAACTTTAACTCTTCAATTCACACTAAACACTCACTAAAATAAAGAAGAAGACTCTTAACACTCTTAATTAATTCTCCCTCACACACTACTCACTCACTCTAACACTCTTTGTACACACTCCACACACTACTCACTATAGAAATTGTCCTCTATTTATAGATCTCCAAAAATGACCAAAGGTTGCTTAAGACACCTCTTCAAAATTCGTCCACATTCATTGAATGTTCTAGAATTTAACGGTGGCGCCTAGACGCTAGGATCACTGCGCGAATGGACACACCACTTCACATTTAGGTCGCATATCTTCATTTAATAACTGCACTCCCGTGTCTATTTTCATTGCATTTGGTTTATAACATGTGGGAAAATTTCCAGGGGCTTCTAGATTAGTTTGAAAGTGTCAATAACCATCCAATAACCGTCAAGAAATCTCTAGAATTAATCTGCTGTGTCTGGCGCCTAGGCGCCATAATCAGCTTCTTTGCTCTTTTTGGCTCATTTTTGCTCTTTTTAACTCTTTTTCTTCATAAACTCATTTTGTTGTACCTGCAACTAAAACATAAGAAATATCTTTCATTAAAGCGTAATATCCTTAAAATATTAAAAAAATTTGATATAAAATTCTATTTAATTTTAAGGCGGATTAATTCCCCCAAACTTAAACGTTACTTGTCCCCAAGTAACATTTTACTACTAAAAATATAATCTATGGAGAAAATTTTTCTTTTTGTTTTATAAATAATATAATGAAACTTAAAAATCTTTTTAAATAACTTAGGCTAAAACCAAAATATGTAAAATATTTAATATATAAGTGTTAAAAACTTTCTTCTTCTATCTATTTTAAAAATAATTGCAATTTGTCATATTAAGAATATATAGATAATTTACAGGAAAAAGATTTTCATGATAACTCTACTAGTAAGGATGCTTATACATAAGACTTTAAGTAAAAATTTGCATTAGGTCTCTTCCTATAAGATAATTCAAGTGAAACCAATTTTTTTATTTAGGCTTTTCCTCAAGCTTCTCCTCACTTATCTTTTTCTTTTTCTTTTCATATTTTGGATTGCTTTTCAATCCTATATATTTTTCTTCTTTTTCTGGGATTGTTTTCAATCATTTTTCTTTTATCTTTTTTTTTTATTAAGTGAGGATTACTATATCTGGATAACCTATTAATGATTTTGAACTTCACTATCCTTAACTTATATTTAAAGAGTTAACACATTTTTCACTTAATGAATATGTGTTTAGCAAAAGTATTTTTCAGAGAGTTTCAATTCCATCTTTTTAAATAAACTTCTAGATTTCTTAAATACTTTTAAAAATACAACATTTTTAGTTTAGATATTTGAATCAAAATTTTAACACCTTTTTATTAAATAATTACAATTTTAGAGTTATCCTTTATTATTTAAAAATACTTTTATAAGTTTATTATAACATTCATGAAAATAATAGTATATCTATTTTAAATTAACTTTTCTTCCATAGGTTATGTTATTAAGTTTGAAAATATTGTTTACTAAGGACAAGTAAAATTTAAATTTCACTTCATTTCCCTCCCCCAAACTTAGTTCTTTTAATAAGGTTTTAATATTTTTTACTATGAAAATTTAAACTAAGCAGGAAGAAAAGGTATAACATTTAAATGTATTTAAAACAGTGCAAATATAAGAAGGAATAGATATATAAAAGAGTAGCTAAATAAGTAACATATGAAAAACAAATGTGCTAAATTAAAAGCAAATGAGAGCATGGAAAAGGACTAAGTCTAAGCATGCTGAATACAGAAATAAACTGAGTTACTACTATTTCTCAATCAGTACGATAAAACATGAAAAGTAATAAACACACATAACAAGCACATCAGCAAAGCAAAACAAATATAAATTCTAATTATCCTTAGTCACCTCCTCTTCGTCAGAAGAATCGTCAGGAATAGGACTTCTGAAGTTGATCCAAGGAGTGAATTTAGGACATGTAGGAAATTTAATATTCCTATCACCCTTAAAAAATTTTACCATTACTTCATTATACTCCTCATCATTGTCACTCTTCATCTGTAAATAGTCTGATACATGATCAAATTTGCTATCCATCTTATATATTCTGCAATTCATCAAAAATAGATCACTTCGATGCTCCATATATCTCTGACAAATAGTGTTCCACACATCAGGTGGAGGCTCAGATGTAGAAGTAGATGGCACAGAAGCAAAAGTTGAAGGCACAGAAGAAGGATATGCACCAGTACTCTGACTCTTAGTTTTCCCATAAATATCAACTGAGATTTACCTATTGGCTTTAGTGGCTTAAGCTGCTCTTCATAAATGGAATAAGAAACACCAGCATTCTTGCAAATCGAAAAATGAGAGCCGGAAAGCCTAAACCAGAAATAACACTTCCTCTAGCAGAAGTGCTAATAGCATCATAAATAATTGCTCCCACATCTATTGGCTTCATTTCTTGAATGCAATAGTTCAGACTAGCTCTCTCTTTCTTCACCTCTCTCAAGTGGTTTGACAGAAGGAGACGAGCAGAAATAAAATAATGTCAGGCTTTAGAAGTAGCATTAAGCATTGAAGAGGAGAAATTTACCCATTTATTGCTTCTTATTTTCCAGGCTCCTCTTCCATCAGTCAAATAAGCCAGAGTCTCATCGAGATCTCTCTCAGAAGGAGTAAAAGTATCATAGAAGCAGCCTGTCACTGGAGGTAGGCCATAAAACATGTTGATGACTTCCAGAGTGAACTCCACTGTTGTCCCCCTCACATAAACTTCAAAATTAGTTGTTTCGGGAAAATTAGCATAGAACTCCCGAACTAAACGAATAATCGCCACTGCAAAAAAGTAGCAGAACTGCTCCCACTGTCTGGCAGCAATAACATGCGCGATCGAACCACTGAGATGATAAAAACTTCTTTCAACTATGAATTTACAAACAATAGTAAATTCATTGTAACGAACTTGCGCACTCACACTCGTAAACCTTGTTTGATCAAATTCACTATGCTCCTTACCCCGCTTTTGATTTAGGTGCCATTCCTAAAATTTGTAAATAATTCCAAATGAATCTCAAAAAAATATAAAATCACACTACATAAAAGCTCACCTCACTAAATCAAACTTAATTCCATGGATTTTTCTTCTAAAAATCAAAATTTTTTCTCCAAAATTTCGGCACTTTGCAAAAGTATAAAAATCCATGGTAAAAATTAACTTAATACATTGATCTAACCTCAAGAAGTTGAAATCCGAAGTTACAACGCGTCGAAACCCTTCAAATCTTGCTTAAAATGGAACCCTATATCTGGTTTTTGCGAAAATGGGTGAAGAAGATGAAGCTTAGGCGTGAAAATGGCATTGGGTTGGTTTTAAAGGTCGAAATTTGATCCAGGTGAACCGGCGCTTAGGCGCCAGAATCACCAAATATTCTGAATTTATTTAAAATTTTTATATTTTTTAAGTTAGGTGATTTTAACATCTGTATGCCTAAATCCAATTGTTAATCTTCATCAAACATCTTCTATAAAATAATATTCAGATAAAATCCAAAAGGTTCCAAATGATTACATTCCAAATATCAAACAAATAACAATCCAAACTTTACTTCATTTCATTCATTCCAGATTTTCAAGATAAGGCTAAAAAAATATAGAAAATAAATAACAACAACAAACACTCATATCTCACAAACACATAAACACTCATAAACAGTTTCACATAAAACACTTTCAAATCACAACACACTTAACAATCACAATCAATCTCTCCACCTATTTCTCCTTAATTTCATGGATTAACATCAGAACCTTCATTAGTTTCGCAAGGTAATTCTTTACGAACAAAGGAATGGAAGAAAGGGACTCAAGGAAATTCTGAAGTCGTCCTTTCATCAATCCATTTATTCTTAGCGTACATCGATACCTGATAATCTTCAAAACATGCCAAATGATTTGATTGAACTTTTATTTGCCATTCGATGTGCTCAATTTGGTGGAACATCTCATGCAATCTCCCTCCAACTAGAATTAACTCTTCTTTAATCTTCTCAAGTTGATTGCATACCTTCTCCAAAGCCATGGCTAGATAACCATTAAAATAAGTTGGTGAATCCCTGTGCACAAACTTCTCCTTCCCATTGATTCCAATGTTTAATCTCTCCATGGAAGCAATCAAAACTCTTTATATCTCTAAAGGAATGTTTCAGTCAAAAATTTTGATGGCTTGAAGGTTTGGGACGAAGGTATGGCGGTTTTTTCACGATCTAGAAACTATGGCGCCTAGGCGCCAATTTGGGCGCTTAGGCTCCAGGATCACAGATATCTGGCGCTTAGGCGCCAGTTCTGGTGCCTAGGTGCCAGAATCCTAAAAATCACAGGTTCGCCATTTGTCAAATTCTCCTAAGTTCCATACTCAATTAAGGTTTAAAAAGGTAGATCGAAGATATGTAACTAAGTGTAGTCACATACAACCCACAATCAAACACGAAATAAAATCATATTATGGGTTGCCTCCCATAAAGTGCTTAGTTTAACGTCTTCAGCCCAACATATTTTCCATTTTACTCAGAGTGGGTTAAAAATAGCACATCTTTAAAAGATGGCACACTTTCTTCATAATAGGGCTTCAATCTATGTCCATTTACCTTAATTACTGAATCAGTTTTTAAATCTTTAATGCCCACAGCTCCATAAGGGTAAACTTTCTCAACCACATACGACCCTATCCATTTGGATTTTAATTTTCCTGAAAACAATTTTAATCTTGAATTGTATTATAAAACTTGTTGTCCAGGTTCAAATTTCTTTCTTAATATTCTTTTATCGTGCATAATCTTCATTTTCTCTTTATAAATTCGAGCACTTTCATAAGAATCATTTCTCATCTCATCCAATTCATTTAATTGTAATAATCTTTTATCTCTAGCATCTCTTAGATTATAATTAAACTCTTTAATTTCTCAATAAGCTTTATGTTCCAGTTCAACAGTCAAATGACAAGGTTTTCCATAAATGAGCCTATAAGGTGACATTCCAATAGGAGTTTTATAAGCAGTTCTATAAGCTCATAACGCATCATTAAGTCTCTGCCCAATTAGTTCATTTTGGATTAACTGTTTTTTCTAAATTTTTTTTAATCTCTCGGTTTGATATTTCCGCTAATCCACTAGTTTAGGGATGATAGACTGTTGAAATTTTATGTTTGATTCCAAATTTGCTCACTAATCTCTGAATTAAAAAATTCTTAAAGTGACTTCCCCCATCCGTAATGATTATCCGTGGCATTCCAAATCTAGTGAAAATATTTTTAGTTAAAAATTTTTCCACACTTTTAGCATCACATTGAGGTAAAGCAATCACTTCAATCCATTTCGAAACATAATCAACAACTAATAAAATATACATTTTTCCTGAAGAAAGCACAAACGGTCCCATGAAATCTAAACCCCAGACATCAAAAATTTCCACTTCAAGAGTGAAATTTAGTGTCATTTAGTTTCTTCTAGAAATATTGCCTATGCGTTGACATCGATCACAGGTTTTAACAAAATTGTTAACATCCCTGAATAATGTAGGCCTATAAAATTCATATTATAAAATTTTGAAAGCAGTTTTATCAATTCCAAAATGTCCACCAAATTCAGAGTTGTGGCATTTTTGAATAATCTCATAAGTTTCTTCATAAGGAACACATCTTCGTATAATAGAATCCTTACATTCTTTAAAAAGTTAGGGATTATCCCAAAAATAAAATTTAACATTATGTAAGAATTTCTTTTTTTTATACTGGTCTAATCCATACGGTATAATGTTACTAGCTAAATAATTAACTATATCAGCATGCCGTGGGATTAATCCAGTAGAAACAGTATAAAGTTGTTCATCAGGAAAATATTTGTTTATTTCATCCATATCATTCATTTCATTATTTTCAATTCTAGATAAATGATCGGTAATTTGATTATCAGACCATTTTCTATCGACTATTTGGCAGTCAAATTCTTGCAACAGAAGAATCCATCTAATCAATTTTGGTTTAACTTCTTTTTTAGTCATAAGATTTTGAATAACAGAGTGATCTATATGCACTATACATTTATTTTCAAGTAAATATGATCGAAATTTGTCAAAAACATATACTATGGCCAATAACTCTTTCTCAATAGTAGTATAATTAATTTGAGCTTCATTAAGATTTTTACTGGCATAATATATAACTTTAAACATCTTATCATATCGTTGTCTTAAAGCAGCCCCAATAGCATAATCACTTGCATCACACATTAATTCAAATGATTTTTCCCAATTAGGTGCAATAATGATAAGTGCAGTAATTAATTTCTCTTTTAAAAAATTAAAGGCTTTTAGGCATGTTTCATCAAATTCAAATTTAGTATCTTTTTCTAAAAGATGGCATAGATGTTTTGTAATCTTAGAAAAATATTTAATATATCTTCTATAAAATTCAGCATGTCCAAGAAAACTTCTTATACCAGTAACAGAAGTTGGGGGTTGTAATCCAATAATAACTTGAATTTTTGCTTTATCAACTTCCATACCATTTTTAGAAACCTTATGACCAAGTACAATTCCTTCTGTGACCATAAATTGACACTTCTCCCAGTTTAGAACTAAATTTGTTTCTTGACAGCGTTTCAATACTTTTGATAAATTGTATAAGCAAGAATCAAAAGTAGTTCCAAATACAGAGAAATCATTCAGAAAGTTTTCAATTCCTTTTTCAATTAAGTCACAAAAAATAGCCATCACACACCTTTGAAAAGTGGCAGGAACATTGCATAATCCAAAAAGCATTCTTCGGAAAGCAAAAGTTCCATACAGACTTGTAAATGTAGTCTTTTCTTAATCTTCAGGAGCAATATGTATTTGATGATATTCAGAATATCCATCCAGAAAAAAAAGTAAGAATGTCCAGCTAATCTATTCAGCATTTGATCTAAGAATGGAAGAGGAAAATGATCTTTCCTGGTGGCATCATTTAATTTTCTTTAATCAATACAATTCCACCAACTAGTAACTTGTATAGTAGGTATTAATTCATTATTCTCATTTTTAACAATAGTTACTCCTCCTTTCTTTGGAACACAGTGAATAGGACTTACCCAAGGACTATCTGAGATTGAATATATAATACCGACATCCAACCATTTAAGCATTTCCTTCTTAACAACTTCTTTCATAATTGAATTTAATCTTCTTTGAGGATCAATTATGGGTTTACTGTCAGATTCTAGTAATATTCTGTGCATACAAAATGAAGGACTCGTTCCTTTAATACTTGCTATAGTCCATCCAAAAGCTCTTTTATATTCTCTTAATACATCAAGCAGTTTTACTTCTTGATTAGCAATTAATTCAGAAGATATAATAACATGTAAATTTAAAGAATTCCCTAAATAGGCATATTTTAAATGAGAGGGTAAATCTTTTAATTCCAATTCAGTAGCTTTATCAATAGATGGTTTGAATTCATTACTTTCAGAAGTATCTAATATTTCCCATTTTTCATTAATGTAATGAATTTCTCTTACTTCTATTTCTTCCGAATTGCTTTCATCACTTAAATTTTCAGGGTCTATAAATTCTTCTTCTTTAAAATGGGTCTGACATTTTTTTTGAAAATGTTGTTCAATAATGTAATCCAAAATGTCCATTCTATAACACTTATCTTTGTTAGGATACCTCATTGATTTAAGAACATTAATTGTTACTTCTTGATCATTAACTCTCATGGTTAACTCCCCTTATTGCACATCAATCATAGCTCATCCGGTAGCAAGAAAAAGTCTTCCTAGGATAATAAGAATCTCTATTTCTTCTTTCATATCTAAAATTATAAAGTCAACAGGGAAAATAAATTTATTCACCTTTACCAAAACATCTTCTATCACTCCTCTAGGGTGAGTAATAGATCGGTCTGCTAATTGCAAGGTTACAGTTGTGGGAGAAATTTCTTCTAGATCCAATCTCTTATCGATGGATGAAGGCATGAGATTAATACTCGCTCCTAAATCACATAAGGCTTTTCCTTAAAATTTATCTCCTTTAGCACAAGGTATTGTAAAACTTCCATGATCTTTTAGTTTTTGTAGAAGTTTTCTCTGAATAATTGCACTGCATTCTTCACTTAGTGCTACAGTTTCAAAAACTTCAAATTTCTTTTCTTATTAAGAATGTCTTTCATAAACTTTGCATACTGAGGCATTTGTTCCAAAGCTTCAGCTAATGGGATATAAATAGTAAGCTTTTTGAATATCTCGAAAAATTTAGAAAATTGTTGATCCAATTTTTGCTGCTTAAGTCGTTGTGGAAATGGAGGTGGAAATTTTTCATATTCATCTTGACATGGTAGTTGTTTCTCTGTTTCAGGTAGTTTTTCTTTAGGTTTATCAATTTCTACCACTTCAGTTTCTTTCTGAATCTTACTCTCTTTTCCATCTTTTTGTTCTTTTCCACTTCTAAGTAACACAACTTTAATTTGTTCAGGATCTTTTCCATTTTCTCTTGGATTTACTTCAAGAGTGCTAGGTAATGTGCCTTGTGGTCTATTATTTATAGCATTTGCAATTTGCCCCATTTGGTTTTCAATATTTCTTCTTGCAGCATTTTGACTTTACAATTGGCTTCCCATTTGTAAAATTAATTCTTCTATCAACAATTTCTTTTCTTTAAATTGCTGATTATTAAAGCCGAGAGGATAAGAAGGTCGATAATTATAATTATTTTGATTATTCCAATTTCCAGTTGTGATGGGTTGGTTTTTACCCCATTGAGGATTTGCATTATTCCAATTAAAATTAGGGTGATTCTTCCAATCTGGATTATAATAATTAGAATATGGGTTATTAGTTTTGCTAGCAATAGCTTGCAATGTTTCTAAAGTTTGATATTCTTCAGTATTTCCCGAATTATCATTTAAGTATGATAAATGAAACAAGTTATCTAATTTCTTTGATATAGCAACCACTTGAGAAACTAAATTTAAAAAGGCTTCATTTTCTTGAATACTAGGCACTCTTTTAGGATTAATCCTATCAGAAGGCCATTGTAAATTATTAGTTGTCATTTCTTCAATTAAAGAATAGGTTTCATCAAATGATTTAGACATTAAAGAACCACTAGCAGCAGCATCAATAATTGATTTAAGAGAACCTATTAAACCATTATAAAATGTTTGTATAAATAACTAGTCTAGTAAAGAGTGATGTAGGCATTTCCTAAGAAGTTCTTTGAATCGTTCTCAAGCTTCATAAATAGTTTCCCCATCAAGTTGAGTAAATGAAGTTATATCATTTCTAAGTTTTGCAGTTTTCGATGGTGGAAAATATTTAGCTAAAATTTTTTGAGTCATTTCTCCCCAAGTTTTAATAGTTCCTGTTGTTAATGAATTTAACCAAATCTTAGCCTTATCCCTTAAAGAAAAAGGAAAAGCCTAAATCTAATAGCATCATCAGAAACACGATCACATTTAAATGTAGGACAAAGTTCTAGAAAACTAGCCAGGTGTGAATTAGGATCTTCAATAGGAGACCCTCCAAACTGATTTTGAACCATTTGTATAATTGCAGGTTTTAATTCAAAAGAATTTGCATCTACAATAGCTAATTGAATGCTTAAATGAATTTCATCAGCTGTAGGGTTAGCATATTCTCTTAAAGGTCTTTGTTGATTTTGATTTTCATTTTCAATATTTTGATTAATATTATTTTAAGGTATATTGGCCATTTCTTGCAAATTACGAAATCTATTCTCCTTTCTAATTTTTCTTACAGTACGCTCTAATTCAAAATTGTAAGGTTTTAATCCTTCAGTACCTGAACTTCACAAAAAAATATAAGAAAGATTTTTAATTTATTTAAATATAGATATTATATGTGTATATATATATATATATATATATATATATATATATATATATATATATATATATATTATATTAAATTGCTTTCTTATGTTTAGTTGTAATCCCCGGCAACGGCGCCAAAAACTTGACTCGACCCTCAATTATGTAAGTAAAATAGCTTATAAAATTATGGCTAAACTTGACCCCAAATCTGATTAAGCAGCTAATGTACGATAATCAAAGATTAAAGCTGTTTTATAAATAAATATAGTACTACACAAGTATACATATCGTTTCAAGTAATATAGAGTTTTCTTTTTAAAACCCCAGATATCGATTCCACGAGGATTAATTTAATTAAAAGAAAGAAAACTAATATTTAAAATCTTTTAATTTAATGTAATTAAAATATGTAGAATATGAAAATTAGCTAGTGATAAAATAATAAACAAAGATTCTTTCCACATATGAAATATTCCATGATTAATAAGCAGATCAAATTAGATGAGAACTTGAAATGTGGTTTTGTGACAAATAAGAGCATGCATATCCTTTACCCTTTGGTACAGGTCATAAAGAACATTAGCTAGTTTTTAAAGATTGGATTAGGATGTATTATTAGTAGAAAGGGACGAATTTCTAGACTCTCACTACTAGGTCCCCCCCCCACCCAATGGTTGCTTATGGTATGGCCTACTAGTGACCCATCACCTCTTTTGTAAAACCAAATTGATTGAATTTAGCCTCTCAAACTAAAAACTTAATCGATTCTACGCCCATTAAAGATCATCTCCCTATTTATTTGCACCTCCCCTTTAAGAGAAATGTGATACATACAAGTTAAGAATTGCTTAGCCCACGGTCAGATCTTAAGAATTCTCCACAGTTTTTAACAATACAAGAGACCAATTTGTAAAGTAAATTAAAATTAGGTACAATATCATCACAATTTGTTTTAGAAAAGAAATTACGTTCTCAATTCTGATTTAAATCTGTTATTAATTCATTTCATATTTGTAGAGAGAAAGAAAAGAAGACTACTCAGAAAACATAGAAATTACACCACAAATCATATTCATAAAACTTAAATCCAAAGCACTAAACTTAAGAAACAAGATATAATTACTTATCTGGAATGTAGTCCAAGTAATCCTTTGAAGTTTCTCTGACTCCACAGACTCTAACAGGACTTTGACTCTTCAATTAACACTAAACACTCACTAAAATAAAGAAGAAGACTCTTAACACTCTTAATTAATTCTCGCTCACACACTAATCACTCACTCTAACACACTTTGTACACACTCCACACACTACTCACTGTAGAAATGATCCTCTATTTATAGATCTTCAGAAATGACCAAAGGTTGCTTAAGGCACATCTTCAAAATTCATCCACATTCATTGAATGTTCTAGAATTTAACGGTGGCGACTAGGCGACAGTTCTGGCGCCTAGGCACCAGGATCACTGCACGAATGGACGCACCCCTTCACATTTAGGTCGCACCTTTTCGTTTAATAACTTCTCTCATGTGTCTATTTTCATTGCAGTTGGTTTATAACATGTGGGAAAATGTCCAAGGGCTTCAAGATTGGTTTGAAAGCATCAATAACCATCCAATAACCGTCAAGAAATCTCTAGAATTAATCTGTTGTGTCTGGCACCTAGGCGCCATAATCAAATTCTTTGCTCTTTTTGGCTCATTTTTGCTCCTTTTTAACTCTTTTTCTTCATAAACTCATTTTTTGTACCTGCAACCAAAACATAAGAAATACCTTTCATTAAAGCGTAATATCCTTAAAATATTAATAAAAATTTGATATAAAATTTTATATAATTTTACGGCGATCACCTATTTTGGACATTTAATGTAAAATACGTTTTTTTATGAATATGAGAGCACTTTTTTCTTGGGGGTTTGTGCTTCCATGGCTTGGGAAATCTTTTGAAGCTTTCAGGTGTTTTCTTCCTCGGCTTCGCTCAGAGTGTGTTTCTTTTTTATTTTGTCATCTTCATGATTATTTGAGGTTCTTATGATCTTGTAAGGAGGGATTAAGTGCATTTGTATGAGAGAGGTCCATAAATATTTTTATTGATTTGAAAGGATGTCGATGTATTACAAAGACTGTTTGGCTCTATTTTGTGCTTTTTCTAATTCTTATGTCGTCTCCCTTTCTTATACTTCCAATAACAAAGTTTGTGTTTTCATTAATCATTTATTGTAATTAATCTTGTTTTATATTCCTAGGATGTAAGTCATGTGGTTTTCATGTGGTTTTAAGGCTATAGATCTCTTGTTCCTATTACGTCTTTCTGAGCTTAAATTACTGTTGTTGATGTGTTAAACTTCAAATCGTCATTTACTTTTTATCAAACCAGATAGGAAAGTTAAAATATTTTGTGATCTACACCTTCTATCTGTTGCATAGAGGAACGAATAGGTTAACCGAAAAATTTGGGTAATAATAAGCATATTTTTTTTGTATTTTGCAACATTTTCAGGGGATCGAAGTACTTCTGCGGATTGCCGTGGGGATCGAGGAAGCCTCAAATTCATGGATTCTGGTTTTCATTTGACATGCGCTTATCCATAAGGAGAAACTTTTATATCTGGTTGTCAACTATCATGTTGAACCCTTAGGAAAACTACGAGAAATCATCTGAACTATGTCACAGGAGCATGAACCTTGCATACTGAAAATCTCAACACATTTTCATGTTATTCATGTTTATTGCATGTCTAGGACTGTTAAATATTTTTATTGAATTTGATCATTTCAAACTAAATTTAGCGGTTCAGTAAACCAGAACTTTGTCAGTTAGAAGTATTTTGGTACTGTCCTCATGTGATTGATACGTGATACTCTTTAACTGCATTATTAATTGACATGTATACTTGCGTAATTGATGGATTTACTTCATGGTAAATCTTCGGCCGTCAAGTTTTTGGCGTCGTTGTCGGGGAAAGTTGTCAAAATTTTCTAACTATAGGAGAATTTTAGTTGAAATACTATGTCTATGTTTGAAAATTTTATTAATTTTATATTTTTTTGTTTTTTATGTTATTTTGTTCTTGTGCTTATTTGTTCAAAAAAAATTTTTCAACACTTCAGAACATCAAAATCCTGCGTAAACCAATTTATAACTTTCATGAGTATAATAACCCATCAATGGCTAGCCTTCACATGAATTTTGAATCCTAATGACAAACCTTGAAGAGAATCATTCTACACCTTTTTAGAAGTATGACAACCCCTTGATAGCTACCCGCCACATGAATTTTGAACACCATGCCATAGGAACTAGGTTTGATGACCCCATATGCCATCACCTACAACCCTAGTTAGTCACCTTAATAAAACTTCAATTGGACTAGTAATGACCCAATTTTAGAAAGCTAGCTGTGGTGCAGCCCCCAAGTCAATCTTGTAAACTATTGGATTAACTAGGATAATGTCTACCTTTAAGAAAATGTGAATTTGAACAAATTAGTAATAATCTACTAAATCAATTATGAAGACAAACTACTGCATTAAGAAGTCTATAAAATCAAATGGAGTAGTTAGTGAACTTAGAAACTCAAATGATGTTAAGGGTAGTGGATTGTCATAATTATGAATTTGAAGAGTTGGTTCTTGAACAACAGTCTGAGTTGGATGAATTTGATTAAACAATAACTGAGGATGAATGTGCTCTTTTCTTTAAGGCACCTTCATACACTACGAGAGATATAGTTAAACCTATAAAACCACTCATATGAGTGCTTAAAGGAGATGTGTTCGAAGACAACTCTATGTGGGAGATTAATCGTGGAGATAGATCCAGAACCTGAATAACCTAAGGAGAACCCAACCCAAAATTTAAGAGACCTAGAATTATCTTTTAGGGACCCATTTCTTGCAACTTGTGAGGAAAACATTGATATGCAAATAGGGGAAATAATTAAGAGAAGTTTGGATTTATAAAGAACCTTTAGGAATGATAATGTGAATCAATCCCTGCATTCCCTCAAGGTGAGTGTTTATAGAATTGAGAAGGAAAAGTTGCAAGAAAAACTTAAATTTGAAGATTTGGTAAATACTCTAGGAACAACAAAAGATTTAGTGATTGATCGGGGATTACTAAATTAGAATTTTGATCTTTGAGGAAGTCTTTCTTGTTAGGCTGAGGATGTTAAACCAAGCACTGTAATGGAGGCAATCCAAGCGTTATCTGATGTGTTGAGCATGTTGTGTTTTTAATTTTTGCATTTACTTTTAAATTTTATTTGAATTTTATTTTGACATTTGATTTTATTTTTCATTTGGATTTGTTTTGAATATTTTTGGTCACGTTAGTCATGCAAGAGTCATATGAAGTGCATGTAATCTCACCCAAGTGATTTGTTTGCAAGTTTTGAGCAACATTCTTATTCAATTGAGATTTTGTTACATTTTATGTAGGATAAACTGCAACATATTTACAAACATATGACATATTAATTATCTATTATGATATTTTTTGATATCAAAGAGATTACTTTTGAATTGACTCATTCATGTACTTACTTATTGTTACCCAGTTTACCTGTAAGCATGTATTTTTACCTTTTATGAGTCAGATAGTAGTTCACATAACTCTGTAAAGATTAAAAATGTTAATGTGGTAACTCCTGCTAAAAATTCATTCAGCCTGGTTATCAAAAGTTCTGTTAAAAAGGGGACATGTGTCATTTATGAAAGATTAACCTTTATATTATAATAATAAGGTTCCATAACTTAATAACTTCTAACTATATTCAAAGAAATATTAGGATAATTAAAATACTAAGAAGCAAATAAAAGATGTTTTAGGCCTTTTCAGCTTTTTCATTAGACCAGTTTAATGTTATCTTAACTTTTACTTAAAAAATAACATCAAGAGGTGACATTAAAAACAATCATTTTTGGAGACTTATAACTTAAGGGAAACTAAACCTTCTTACTATTTAAAAAGAAAAGAAAAAGGTACCTAATCAGGTATAGTAATTTTAAGGGGAAAAGAGGAAGAAGAAAAAGAAGAAACAGAAAGAGTTAAATAGATGAAAAGCCCTAAGAAGAAGCTTGAGGATGGCAGGTAGAACTTAAGGGATAAGAATTTTTCATGATACTTTAATGAAACTCATCTGATGTTATCCTCGAGTAGAATGTTAAGTGGGATAAGATTGGTTAATTTCTTCAAAAGCATACTAAAATATTTGAGGTTAGTAAAAATATTTTAACTCCCCTAATTTAATATTTTTTTGGATTTATTGGCTGCAAAATGAAGAAAATTAAGGAAAAACTAAATTATTAAACATTAATAATAATTGATACAGAAATGACACTGATACATTTTTTTTACTTTGATGAATAAGTTGAATGCTTTAGAAACCTATATAAGTGCACATTATATTCTTATGAGGAACCGATGAGCTATGTATTTACTTGAGGGTAAGTAATGAGCAATTTTGGAGGGATTGATATGAGGTGAATTTACGTAATTTTATGACAATAAATACCATGTTAATTATATTATTTATCATGATACTACACTTGAGAAAAGTTTTTTTTTGTGTGTAGGATACAGGGCTTAAGATAGTTGGACAAGGAAAATGGACAAATTTGGAACAAAAAGGATGAAAAATAGGACTTTGCATAAGTGGCCACCAGTTGCACGCACGTGTGCGTGATACACCTAAAATATATAGTGTTTTTAAGCACATTTTTATACTTATTTTTGATGATATTGCATTGTAATGGAAGATATTTTGTGTTTTTATTGCAGGTATAATGAAAATGAGTGATTATGATGAAAGGAGCAAAATTTGGATCAAAATTGAGGCAAAAAAAATAAAAAATGAAAAATTGGACCTTGGCGTCTAAGCGCAGGCTGGTCAGCGCTTAGCCGCCACAGTTAAAAATTGAATTTTCTTCATTTTTGGCGCCAATTTCAAGGAGTGTTTGAAGCAACTTTTGGTGGTTACTTCCTTAACTTCCCATAGACGGCAAATTTGAATGAAGGGATGCATCTTTTGGTGGATACGTTGAATCGGGACATGATTTGAAGAGACACCAATGTACCTTTTGGATTATTATTAAAGTTATGTCATGTGTGTGTGTGTCTTTAGTGAGAGTTAGTTTTTTAGTTTAGTTTTCAAAAGTCTCTTCTAGTTTTCAGTTTCGTATTCTAGTTTAAAGAGTTTTACTTTCAGTCTTTTATTATTTAGAGTTAGTTAGTTTGTTGTGAAACTTTCTTTCCACCAATTTTCCTTCATCCCTTTATCTAGTTTTTATTGAAATCTAAAGTCAGATTTGAAGTCAATAGAGTTGGGTGCCAACTTCTGTAGTGTTGTCCTGTGGAAAGTCAAATTTGAAAGGAACTTCCAGAGTCTTGTGGAGAGGATTTTCAGATAAGTGTTTACTTTTATTTTCTATATTTAGTTTTTATTGTTGTGCTTTCTTTATGATTTCTATTTTTAAATCAATGTTTGCTTGTGTTTTCTCCAATAATTCTAATTAGTTTTCTTTATCTTTTTCTTTCTTAAATAAAGAAGTAATTAAATTATGTAGGATTGTTGTAGAATATATAAGTGTTTAAAGTTGGAATACGTTGTGAAGATTTAATTCCATGAACTTAATTTACTTCTTAATTTGTCCAATTAAGATGTTAAATTTGTTGTGAGATTATGTAAGATCCAATGTGGTATTGTCTCAAACAACAAATGGTATAAATCACATCCAATTATATAGATGAGAATTGCAGTCCATATAATTGAATGCTTATGAGATATATTTTTAATGCGGAGTTGAGTTAGAGATCTTTAGAGTGACAGACTAAAGCGCCCTACTTTAGTTTGATATTTTAATTTTGTTATGAGAATTTAGCCCCGAGGTGGAGGGAATCGAGGGAACTCTAGAGTGAGATCTGATATCTTCCCTACCTAACCATGTTCAAGATTTTAAAATTTCAAATTAACCAATGCTCTTTATAGAACCAAGTAAGGGTAAAGAATAAATCTGCTCCTATTTCTCACAACACATTTAAATACTTCCACAACAATACTTTCATAATTATTACTGCTTTATAAGAGAAAGAAAAAGATATTTTATTTCCTAGAATTTTATACCGCATTTTAAAGTTCTGATAATTTTCATTTACTGCTTAGCTTTAATTAAAAATACCAAAAATAATTTTCAAGTTTTTCAAATCAAAACATACTTTCAAAAGTCATTAAAAAAGTAAAAGTATAATTTTCTTAATTCTTTAAAAAGTTTTTACATTTCCCTGTGGGTTCGATATCTCGGGGCTTAATCAGAAAGTCATATATTACTTGATAAACGATACGTATACTTGCATAGTATCCCATATTATAAAATCATAATTTTAATATCTAAATCATCAACACATATATTCGGTGTGAATTTAAGTTTTTGGTGCACATATATTTATCGGGGATCAAGTTTTTAGCGTCGTTGCCGGGGAAATTAATTAAAACTGCATTTTTAAAGAAAAATTAAAAAAATTAAAATTTTTACTTTTTTTTTTGTTTTTGTTAGTGTGTTATGTTTGGTTTTATTTTATTGTTGTATGCGTAGTTCAGGTTCTGAGGGATTTGTGCCTTACGATTCTGAATTAGAAAGAACTATCAGAAAAATCAAAAAAATTAAAAATTCTGAAAAGGATAAAAATATTCAAGAAATGGCAAATCATCAAAATCAAAATGTTGGCATCCATCAAGAATTCAGACCTTTAAGAGATTATGCTAACCCTACAGTGGATGAACGTCATGGTAGTATTCAACACTCTGCTGTAGCTGCTAATTCCTTTGAACTTAAACCTGCTATTATCCAAATGGTGTCTAATAATCAGTTTGGGGGAGCAACAACTGAAGATCCTAATTTGCATTTTGCTAATTTTCTAGAGTTGTGAGTTACTTTTAAATATGATGGTGTTTCTGATGATGCTATTAGACTCAAACTTTTTCATTTCTCACTAAGGGATAAAGCTAAAATATGGTTAAATTCATTAGCACCTGGATCTATCAGAACTTGGGGTGATTTAGCACAAAAATTCCTTGCTAAATATTTTCCACCATCGAAGACTATGAAGTTGAGAAATAATATTACATCTTTTTGTCAGTTTGAGGGTGAATCAATATATGAAGCATGGGAATGATTTAAAGATCTCCTCAGGAAGTGTCCACATCATTCGATACCAGATTGGTTAATAATTCAAACCTTTTATAATGGTTAGTTGGATCTCTTAGATCAATTATCGATGCTGCGTCTCTGGTGGATCTTTAATGTCTAAACAGTTTTTTGATGCTTATGCTTTAATTGAAGAAATGACTATAAATAATTTTCAATGACCTTTTGAAAGGTTAAATCCTAAAAAGGTAGCCAGTGTTCATGACAATGATGCTTTTGCAATATTAACAAATCAAGTTGCTGCAATTTCAAGAAAGATAGAGCAATTTGGGATGAATTTTTCTTAGCCAAATTACATGATTGAAGAAAATTCATTTGGCCAAATGGTTGATTCTTATTCTTCACCATAAACTTTGAATGCTATAAGTAAGCCTAATAACCCATATTCCAATTATTATAACCCAAGTTAGAAGAATCATCCAAACTTTAACTGGAATACCAATAATCAGGGTGGTATTAATCAACAATGGGGGAACCTCCAAGTAAACCCATTGGAGAACTGGAACAACCAAGGAAATAATAATTATAGACTAATGATCCACTTAAAAAATAAATATTTTTATGCCTTATTTATGATTCAATTCTTAAGGATATTATGCTTTAATGAAAGATACTTTTATGTTTTTGGATGTAGGTGATAAAAAAGAGTTCAAGAAGGAAAAATGTGCAAAAAGGAGCAAAAATAAAGCTTAAAGAGCAAAGTTGTCAAAATTATAGGTCTGGCGCCTAGGCGCCAGAATCCGGCGCCTAAGCGCCAGCTCGATACATAAACAGATAATATTTTTGACGATTTTGGGCAGTTATTTTGACGGTGTTAAACGGTTATCAGACCTTCTAGAAGACTGGAAGTTACTCATAATATATAGGACATGTGATACAATGCATCTGGACACATGAAAATGGTTTTAATCGCGAAGTGGTGCGATCCAAAGTGAAGAGGTACGAAGACATGGTCACGGATTCCGACGCTTAGGCGCCAGATCCCGGCACCTAGGCGCAACAGTTACCTTCTAGAAGATACATTGTATTTGGATGAATTTTGAAGAGGTGCCTTAAGCAACCCCTGGTCAAATTCGGAGCTCTATAAATAGGAGTCAATTCTACAGAGAAAAGTTCCCCTTTTAGCACCTTATAGCCATTCTATCACCATATACCCCCTCTAGCATCCAATCATTTTAGGGAGCCACTTTCTTTTGCATTTAGTGAGTTTATTTTGAGTATTACTACTCAATTCCTTGAGTAGTACGTGTGAGTTTTCAAGTATTGTTGTTATTGAAATTTTGTACCTTGCATTGGAGTCAGTAGGAGTCAGTAGGAGTCAGCGGATCACTTGAAGGAACATTCCAGATAAGTATTTGTAACTTGGTTCAAAGTTTTATAAATATGTTTTGTTGTGTGAATTCAATGCGTTATGAGTAGTTAGTTTTCTTTCTCCTTTCAAATATGAAAAGATAATAAAATAATTGAATTTTGTTCGAGAACTTAACTTAAAATATTTTTAAAAATTGTGATGATATTAATACCTGATCTTAATTTACTTTTTAAACTGGCCATTTAAATTGTTAAAACCTGTTGAAGAATTCTGAGACCTATCCGGAGATGAGTTCTTAACCAGTAGATATCACATGAATCCTTGGGTAATCGATGGCTTTATGCGGGTTATTCAAGGTGAAGTGCAAATAAATAGGAAGATATTATTTATTGGGCGTATAATTAATTAGTTTTTAGAGTGACAGACTAAATTCTGCTAATTTGGTCTATAGAAAGGGAACGGGTTACTGGTAGGGCCGACCATAGCCACCCTTGGACATCTAGTAGTGTGAGCCTAGATTAACTCATTCTACTAATAAAACATCCTGAACCAATCTATAAATTAGCCAATGTTCTTTATACTATCGAGCGAAGGTAAAGAATAGGAATGTTTCTATTTGGCACAATACCATAATCTAAGTTCTCCACAAATGATAATTATCCTAAAAATCATGCATTAGTTGAAAAGGAGAAGGTTGTTTTATTTATACTTGCATTAATCTTTATTTAATTACTGTTTACTTACATTTAGTAAAAATTTTATTAAATTTAAAATCTGAATTTTGAAAAGAAATAAAAATAATAATTACTTTTAATTTGAAAAATCTAAAATATTTCTTAATTTTCTCATATTCTTCTCTGTGGGATCGATAACCAGGACTTCAATAGAGCCTTGTATTACTTGAAACGATACATATACTTGCATTTGAAATTATGACTTTTACAATAATTATTATAAATATTTAAATAAAAATTCATAAATTCTTACATAAGTAAAAGTCGGGTCGTACCAGTATCAACTAACCTATCCTCCAGGTTTTAACAATGCTTTACAATTAAAGGAGAAGAAGTTGTCTATTGAAGAAGTGGTGTCACATATGGGAAATCAATTGCAAATTCAAGGAGAAACCATCAGAAATATTGAAAATCAATTGGGGCAAATTGCAAATTCATTAAGTAATAGATCCCAAGAATGCTTCCTAGTAATACTGAAGTGAATCCAAGAGATAAAAATAAAGAGCATGTCAAAGCAATTCAACTAAGAAGTGGAAGAGAGTTGGAAGGTAGAGTTCAGAAAGAAACTGAAGTAGAGAAAGGAGGGATTGAAGAACCAAAAGAGGTCGCTCCAAAAGGTTTGGAAAGACCAATTTCTCCATCTAAGGTTGATTTGGTAAAGCCACCACCTTCATTTCCTTAGAGACTTCGTCAACAAAAGTTGGATAAGCAATTATCTAAATTCTTGAAGATATTTAAGAAGCTTACCATTAATATTCCATTTGCTGAAGCCTTAGAACAAATGCCGAGCTATGTGAATTTTATGAAGGATATTCTCAACAAAAAGAGGAAGTTTGAAGATAATGAGACAGTTGCACTCAGTGAGGAGTGCAGTGCAATAATTCAGAAGAAGCTTCCTGAAAAACTTAAAGATTTTGGTAGTTTCACAATTCCATGTGCAATCAGAGATAGATTCTATGGAAAAGCTTTATGTGATTTGGGTACAAGCATTAACCTTTTGCCTCAATCATTTTTTAAAAGACTAGGATTAGGAGAAATAACCCCAAGTACTATAACTCTGCAATTCGCATATCATTCGATCACATATCCAAAAGGAGTTATAGAAGATGTTTTGGTTAAAGTGGATCAATTTATCTTTCCTGTTGATTTCATTGTACTTGGTATGGAGGAAGATAAAGAGATAACACTCATTTTAGGAAGACATTTCCTAGCCACATGCAGAGTAATGATAGATGTGCAAAAAGGGAAATTAACGATGAGGGTTAATGATCAAACTGTTACATTCAATATTTTGAAATCGACGAAATATCCCACAATAGGTAAAGATGATGAATCTTATCAGATATTTGAGTGAATGTCATTTCAAGTCAACTTATGAAGAAAAACCTGAAAGAGAAGAGTTGGAGCATTAACAAGAAGAGGAGTTATATCATTCTGAAAGATTTTCAAGTGGAAGAATTAAATTATGTTCATGAAAATTTTGAATTGTTGGATATGACTGAAAAAGATGAATCTTATGGTCCATCAATTTAAAAACCTCCTGAACTTGAGTTAAAAATGCTTCCTGATCATTTGAAGTATGTTTTTCTGGGTGAATCCTCAACCTTGCCTGTTATAATTTCATCTCAATTGACTGAAAAAGAAGAAGAGAGTTTGCTTGAAATTTTGAAGAAGTATAAGAAAGCCTTTGGATGGACAATTGCTGATATTAAAGGAATCAATCCTTCAATTTGTATGCACAGAATTCTTATGGAAGATAATTGCAAACCTCGAGCTGATCCCCAAAGGAGATTAAATCCTATCATGAAAGATGTTGTTAAGAAAGAAATTTTGAAGTGGTTGGATGCTGGAATTATCTACCTTAATTCAGATAGTGCATGGGCTAGTCCTATTCACTGTGTTCCTAAGAAAGGAGGAGTAACTATGACTGTTAATGAAAAGAATGAAATGTTTCCAACAAGACAAGTTATAGGATGAAGAATATGCATTGATTATAAAAAATTAAATCTTGCCACTAGGAAAGATCATTTTCCACTCCCATTTCTGGATCAGATGTTGGATAGATTGGCTGGGCATAAATACTTTTGTTTTCTGGATGGATATACTGGTTACCATCAAATTCAAATTGCTCTTGAGGATCAAGAGAAACCTACGTTAACCATTCCTTATGGTACGTTTGCTTTTAGAAGAATGCCCTTTGGTTTATTTAATGCCCATGCTACATTTCAGAGATGTATGATGGCTATTTTCTGAGATTTAATTGAAAAAGGGATTGAAGTTTTTATGGATGAATTTTCAGTGTTTGGAATTTCATTTGAATTATGTTTAGAACATTTGACTAAAGTTCTAAAACGCTGTGAAGAAACTAATTTAGTCCTTAATTGGGAAAAATACCAATTTATGGTAGCAGGAGGAATTGTATTGGGACATCGAATTTCAGAAAAAGGTTTAGAGGTAGATCTTGCAAAAATTCAAGTTATCTCTAATTTACCTTACCTGACCAATGTAAGAAGAATTAGAGGTTTTCTGGGATATGCTGGATTCTATAGGCGTTACATCAAAGACTTTTCAAAGATTACAAAACCTTTATGCCGATTATCGGAAAAATATGTAATTTTTTATTTTGATGATGATTGCCTAAAAGCTTTTAAAACATTAAAAAAAATTAATCACTACACCAGTTATAATTTCACCAAATTGGAAAAAATTGTTTGAATTAATGTGTGATGCTAGTGATTATGCTATTGGTGTTGTTTTGGGTCAGAAATATGCAAAAATTTTATTATGCTAGTAAAACTCTTAATGAAGCTCAAATTAGTTATACTACTACCAAGAAAGAGTTATTAGCTGTAGTGTTTGCCTTTGATAAATTTTGATAATATTTAATTGGAACTAAATGTGTAGTGCATACTGATCCTTCTGCTATCAAATATTTAATGAATTAGAAGGATGCAAAGTCGAGATTGATTAAATGGATTATTCTTTGGTAAGAATTTGATTTTGAGATAGTAGATAGGAAGGGTTCCGATAATCAGATTGCTGATCATTTGTCCAGTCTTGAAAATTAAAAATCTCTCTGTGATGCTGAAGAAATTAATGAACATTTTCTTGATGAAAAATTATTCACTGTTTATGAGTGGCGTGTTCCGTGGTATGCCAACATAGTAAACTTTATTGTTAATAATATTATACCCTATGATTAGACATGCCAGGAAAAGAAGAAATTTCTATCTGATGCTAAGACTTATTTTTGGGATTACCTATTTTTACATAAACAAGGAAAGAATCTTAAAATTCGAAGATATATACCTTTGGAAGAGACTTATGAAATTATCCAAAAATGTCATGATTCTGATTATGGTGGACATTTTGGAGTTGAAAAAACTGCATATAAAATCTTACAATCTGAATTTTTTTGGCCTACAATTTTTAGGATGTGAATGCTTATATTAAAAATTGTGATAGATGTCAGCGTGTAGGCAATATTTCTAGAAAAAATGAAATGTCCCTCAATTATATGTTGGAAGTTGAAATATTTGACCTTTGGGGATTAGATTTCATGGGTCCATTTACACCATCTTTCAGAAATGTTTATATTTTGATAGCAGTATATTACGTTTCCAAATGAATTGAAGCTATTGCTTTACCTAGATGTGATGCTCAAAGAGTTTCAAAGTTTTTAAAAAATAATGTATTTTACAGATTTGGAATACCAAAAGTAATCATAGTAGATGGGGGAAGTCGTTTTAAAAATGCGATTATTGAGAAGTTAGCAAAGAAATATCATATAAATCATCGCATTGCTACTTCTTATCATCCTCAGACAAGTAGTTTGGTTGAATTATCCAATCGTGAAATTAAAAGAATATTGGAAAAGACTGTTAATCCAAACAGAAAGGATTGGTCAATCAAACTAGATTATGCTTTTTGGGCCGATACGACTGCCTACAGAACCCCTATAGAAATGTTCCCATATAGGCTGATTTTTGGAAAAACTTGTCATTTGCCTATTGAACTTGAGCATAAAGCATATTGGGTTATTAAAGAGTTCAATTATAATTTGAAAGATGCTACTGAAAGGAGATTATTGCAATTAAATGAGCTTGAAGAGATAAGGAATGAATCTTATGAAAATGCTAGGATTTATAAGGAAAAGATGAAGTTATGGCATGATCGGAAGATTCTTACTAAAAATCTTGTGTCAGGATAGAAAGTTTTGCTGTATAATGCTAGATTGAGAATTTTTTCTGGAAAACTTAAGTCCAGGTGGATGGGTCCATTTATTGTGATAAAATTTTATTCTTATGGAGCTGTGGATATTCAAGATCCTAAGACTGGAAAAATATTTAAAGTTAACGTTCATAGATTAAACCTTATTTTTCAGTCGATTAACTTAAATCTGATGAGAATCTGATTTTGGGTCACTCAGAATGAGTTCTGGGTATGTCAGGCTGAAGACGTTAAACCAAGCGCTTTATGGGAGTCAACCCATAGTTATCAGTGTGCTTTGCTTTATGTTTGCTTTGTGTGCTTCGTTTGGTTTGTTTTTATGTTTTGGTGGTAGTATTTTGAAGTTTTTATGTTATAGTAGTGTTTATTTGAACTTATTTTATAACTTAGTGGAGTCTGAATGAAATTTTGGACATTTGGCAGACCTGTGCTAAATTGAACACTGGAGGCTAAGCGCCGCCTAGTTGGCGCTTAGGCACTGGAGTTATGACACATGTGATAAATGAGGTTCTAGAAGCCTAGATCGTGGGGAAGTGGTTTTGGAAGTTATTTTGGAGTTTTTAAACGTTTAAGTGAGGGATTATGCACTTCTAAAGTCTATAAAAGGCCCTGGATTAAGAGAAACACTTACCCCAAGTCATATTTTCATTCCTGAGTCTTCAGAAGAGTGTTTTGAGTGCATCATGTCTTCCAGGGCGAATGAGATTAAGAAGAAGGAGGAGTCTAAAAAGAGTAAATTTATTAGTGATAATGCTAAAGAGTTATTCAATGGATTTCTTACCGTTAGTATTCAGGGAATTGCAGAAAAGATTGCAATGATTGAAGCCCAAGTGACTTTAATCGAAGCAAAGATCAATGAAACTAATGCACATTTGGAGCATATGGGACGAAAACTCAAGATGCAATTCAATCATACAAGTCATGTAGAAGAAGCAGATAAGGCGATGTTCCTGAAGAACAAGTGGTTAAAAGAAGAAGATGTAAGAGTATTCAATCATCGTCCTTTCTATCAGATTTATATTCCAGAAGAGTCAAATAGAAATAATAGTGGTTCTGGATATATTCCGCCTTCTGGAGAGTGAAATGAAATGTTGGTTTGATCTTGTGATTTGTTTTGAGTTTTTTATGTTTTATGTGTTTGGTGTTTTAAAGTGTTTAATGTTTTATGTTTGTGATCTGTTGCACTTTAATGTGTGATTGTTACAAATTAGTGATGTAAACTTATCTTTATGCTTATTGAGTCTGTTTGTATTTAGGGAATTTAATCCAAAGCGTTTAGATAGAAATTTTTAGTTTGTATTAAGTGTGGTTTGATTTTAATGAATATAAGTTTGTGTTTGTGTGAAACTTAATTGGAATTGATGGATATTAAAGTTTGAAATTGGAGTATTGGAGATTATTGAGTAAGAGACAATTATTTTGAGAAGATTAAGGGTGATTAACTAAGTGGTTTAGTGCATTTTCTTAATTGTGAAAATCTTCACAGTGGTGGCTAAGAGCCAGATTACCGGCGCTTACACGCCATATTTCGCAGCTAAGCGCCTAAAGCCTCACGCTTAGGCGCCAATTCGCGAAAATTGGTTTTCAGCAGTTATAACCCGAAAATTGCCATTTTTTAACTTATTTGTCTTCTTCAACCTCTAACTTTCGCGAAAAGGAGCCTAGAGCATCAACATTTTGGATCGTTTGAAGGTCGATTTCAACAAAAATTGTTAGATTTGGATTCCTTAAGGTAAGAGCACTACTCCTAAGTAAAAATTTTTGATTTTCACTATGTATTTTGAGTACATTTTGGAAAATCCTAAAATCACTATTCATGGTGAAAATTTGAGAAAAAGGATGAGAAGTTGCTTGGATTTAGTGGAAATTACTTTTGGAAGTTAATATAGCAAGTTTAGTTTGATTTTGGAATTTATGGTGAATTTTTCATGAATTTTTAGAAATGGCTCCAAAGTTAAAGCACTTGAGAGAAAAGATGAGATTCAATTATGACAAATTTGTTAGTGCAAGGGCTGAGGAATGTAACTTTGACGCACTACAACCACATAAATTGATTCCTGAGCGTGTGTTTAGTAAGCCATGGGAGGTTATTGGGGAGATGATTGCTAAAAGGAATTGGGAAAATTACTGCTGCTTCTCCGCTGTTGCTGTTGTTTCTGTGGTCAGAGAGTTTTATGCAGCCTTACCTGCAGCAAAATAAAATTTTGTGATTGTGAGAAGGCAAGAAGTACATTTTACATCTGTGGTAATCAATGTCTTTTTTCGATTGCCTCCTAATATATTTTGTTTTTACTCGAACTATCATCCTACTGAGGGAGAGTTAGATGAGATTATGGCATTTCTGACTAACGAAAGAGGTTTATGGAAGATTACAAATGATAGAAGAGTAAATTTTCAAGCGTCTAATTTAAATGCCATTTCTAAAGCATGACATTATTTTATCTCAAGTAAGCTGTTGCCTTCAAGCCATACTAGTGAAGTTACAAGGGAGAGAGTTGTGTTGAACTATTGCATTCAGTAAGAGAAGCCTATAGATATTGGAGCAATCATTTATGATTATATTT
Organism: Papilionanthe hookeriana x Papilionanthe teres; assembly: GCA_022702705.1. Lineage (NCBI taxonomy): Eukaryota > Viridiplantae > Streptophyta > Magnoliopsida > Asparagales > Orchidaceae > Papilionanthe > Papilionanthe hookeriana x Papilionanthe teres. The sequence continues at coordinate 32,057,615 of CM040430.1, read as the reverse complement.
TGAATTGTGCCAGATCTACCACTACTGCAGGTATGGGAATTCTTTCCTTGATACATTCATTATGTGAACGATCTGGAGTGAAATTTGAAACTTGGGAAGAGGTCCTTCAGCCTTTGAAACAAATTACGAGTGTAAACATTGGAGCTTACACTGTACATTCAGAGTTTGACTGGAGAGGAGGATTTGGTAGGGCTTCTACTGCTTCTGCTTATGCTTCTTCTACTTCCCGTGCTACTACTTTGAGAGCTTCATCATCTAGAGATTCACAGACTGGTTCGTTAAGAAAGATTTTGAAGAAGGTGAGTCTTACTCATGAGCATGTTAGAGACATGGATGGTAAAATGGATAATATGGAAAGATATATTGTTAAACATGATGAATATGAGGAGAATTATCAGCATTATTTGGATAGATTGATCAGAGGTGATATGAGTGCTGAGATGCCCCATCATCCATTCTACATACTTTATGTGCCATCTAGAGATTGGAACGAGCAAGATGAAGATGATGATGAGGATGATTAGTTGATTTGTTTTATGTGTTATTGAGTCTTTGTTGATGCGTTGATGTATGTTATGTATTGTGGTTTATTTTGATATTGTGTTTGTTGCGTGAAGTCTGGTAATTTGCTGATTATAGTTAGACTATTTTTACATATTCATGTATCTGTGTTGGATTAATATTCTATATGTTGTTTTGTGTGATATATGTGTAGTAGTAAATGTTTTAATGTTATGTTGTGTCAGAGTTTTTATAGTGTGTACTTTAATTCCAAAATTGTTAGGAGAATTTGGAACACTATTAAAAACTATTATTTAAAATTGCATATTTAAAACTTTTCAAAATCTACTACTACTATTTGTTATCTAGTATTGGTGTGATTTCAGTTATTTTCAGTTAGTGTGTATTTACTTTGAAAACCTCCACTATTGTAGAAGTCCTTTAAAACTTTGAATTTCCATTTAATTAAAAACTAAAAAAATTTTTGAATTTAATTTCTTTTAACTCCTGTTTTTAAATTGTTATACTTGCATATTTAGGATATTAAGATTCCTGCAAGCATGTTATTTTAGTTTTTAATTCTCCCCATGTATCATTTCTTATGCTTAAATGGTTTATCCTAACTAAAAATTAAAGTTTGGGGGGAATTTTAAAAACAGAAAATATTTCAAAAACCTAAAATTTTATTTGTTCTCAAGAAAACATAAAATTAATTTTATTTTTGCTTGAAAACAATTATGTATATGAAGTTATATTAGGGGAAAAAAAATTGAATATAGAAATGAATAAGATAATTTAGTTAAAATTTTTAGTAATGATGAAAAATTTAAAGTGAAAATTTTCTTTGTAAAGAAGTGTTAAATATAGTTTTAACTATCTATTAGTAAGAAATATTGTATTTTGGGATAAATAGAATATTTGACTTTTATTCTTCAAAGCTTAAATTTCTTTATTGAGGAGTAATTTTCAAATACTGTTATTATGATTTTTAAGTAAAAGATGTATATCAGACATTTATTTTGAATGGAAGGGTGGAATTCAAAATCATTAAACATCTATCCAGATATAGTAATACTTGCCTTAAAAAAAAGAAAAAGAAGGAAAAAAAAGGAAAAGAAAAGAAAAGAAAAAGAAAGAGAAAAAGAAAAAAAGAGAAAAAAAGTGAAAAATGGTATGTAAAAAGGAAGGAGAAGCTTGAGGATTTAAGGGCCTAATAAAAAATTGGTTCCATACCTAAAGTATAAAACCTAAGTTCTAAGAAAATCTAAAGCTTAATGTTATAATATAGTAAGTAAAATTATTTTCAAATAAAGATTTTTAAGTAAGAAAAATAAATGTGTGAATCCAATATTTTGAAGAATCTGCAAATATTTCTGAATTAGATAGAAAATATATTTTACATTATCCTTTACCTAAGAACTTTCTAAAGTTTAAGTTGGTCTTAATTTCTGAATTTTTTTTTTCTAAACTGGACTATTTCATTTCTAGAACAAAATTTTGTTATCTTCCTAAGAAACTCATTACATAATTTGCATGTTAAAATTTTCTATGTGATTAAGAGTCACTTGAGGACAAGTAACATTTTAAGTTTGGGGGATTTTATTACACCTAAAATATATAGTGTTTTTATGCACATTTTTATACCTAATTTTGATGATATTGCATTGTAATGGAAGGTATTTTGTGTTTTTCGTGCAGGTATAATGAAATTGAGTGATTATGATGAAAGGAGCAAAAATTGGATCAAATTTGGTGCAAAAAAAATAAAAAATGAAAAATTGGACCTTGGTGGCTAAGCGCCGCCTGGTCGGCGCTTAGCCACCACAGTTAAAAATCAAATTTTCTTCATTTTTGGCGCCAATTTCAAGGGGTGTTTGAAGCAAATTTTGGTGGTGACTTCGTTAACTTCCCATAGGCGGCAAATTTGAATGAAGGGAAGCATCTTTTGGTGGATACGTTGAATCGAGACATGATTTGAAGAGACACCAAAGCACCTTTTGGATTATTATTAAAGTTATGTAATGTGTGTGTGTGTCTTTAGTGAGAGTTAGATTTTTAGTTTAGTATTCAAGAGTCTCTTCTAGTTTTCAGTTTCATCTTCTAGTTTAAAGAGTTTTACTTTCAGTCTTTTATTATTTAGAGTTAGTTAGTTTGGTGTGAAACTTTCTTTCCACCAATTTTCTTTCATTCATTTATCTAGTTTTTATTGATGTCTAAAGTCAGGGTTGGAGTCAACAAAGTTGGGTGCCAATCTCTGTAGTGTTGTCCTGTGGAAAGTCAAGTTTGAAGGGAACTTCCGGAGTCTTGTGGAGAGGATTTTCAGATAAGTCTCTACTTCTATTTTATATATTTAGTTTTTATTGTCGTACTTTCTTTATGATTTCTATTTTCAAATCAATGTTTGCTTGTGTTTTCTCCATGAATTCTGAGTAGTTTTCTTTATCTTTTTCTTTCTTAAATAAAGAAGTAATTAAATTATGTAGGATTGTTATGGAATGTATAAGTGTTTAAAGTTGGAATACATTGTGAAGATTTAATTCCATGAACTTAATTTACTTCTTAATTTGGCCAGTTAAGATGTTAAATTTGTTGTGAGATTATGTAAGATCCAATGCGGTATTATCTCAAACAACAAATGGTATAAATCACATTCAATTATATAGATGAGAATTGTAGTCCATATAATTGAATGCTTAGGAGATATGTTTTTAATGGGGAGTAGAATTAGAGGTCTTTAGAGTGATAGGCTAAATCGCCCTAATTTGGTTTGATATTTTAAATTTTCTTATGAGAAGTTAGCTCCCAGGTGGAGGGAATCGAGGAAACTCTAGAGTGAGAGTTGGTATCTTCCCTGCCTAACCATGTTCAAGATTTTAAAGTTTCAAATTAACCAATGTTCTTTATAGAACCAAGTAAGGGTAAAGAATAAATTTGCTCCTATTTATCACAACACATTTAAATACTTACACAACAATATTTTCATAATTATTACTACTTTAAAGAGAAAGAAAAATATTTTTTATTTCCTAGTATTTTATACAGCATTTTAAAGTTCTGATAATTTTCATTTACTAGTTAGCTTTAATTAAAAATACCAAAAACAATTTTCAAGTTTTTCAAATCAAAACATAATTTTAAAAGACATTAAAAAAAGTAAAAGTATAATTTTCTTAATTCTTTAAAAATTTTTTACATTTCCCTGTGGGTTCGATATCTCAGGGCTTAATGAGAAAGTCCTATATAACTTGATAAATGATACGTATACTTGCGTAGTATCCCATTTTATAAAATCATAATTTTCATATCTAAATCATCAGTACATATATTCGGTGTGAAGTCAAGTTTTTGGTGCACATATATTTATCGGGGATCAGTGCGCTCCTGCGTAGGTGCATTCGCGTGCTCCACATGGGGTGTACTTGCACACCTCACTTCAGTGCATGTGCACGCAACTACAGCTCCATGTGCCTGCTTTCTTGTAAGTGCACGCACGCCCAAGCGCTCTACACGCTTGCCACTATCAGCCCCTGAATTTTTAATAATTAAAATAGTCTATTACGTATTTATTTAATTAAAAATTAAATATAAGGTAGTTATTTTTAATTTTTTCCAATCTCTGTTTACTGAGTTCATAAGTATCTTTATTTTATTTTATTTATTTTGTTTTTGAAGTTATGAATTCTTGATGTTTTATTTGATTTTTTGTATTTATTCAATTCAAAAAATCTAATTATCTCCTTAAGTGAGTTAGCGTCGTATCATTCCTCGTGCTGATCAAAGCTCTTCGTGGATTCCTCCGATTTGTAGTGCTTTCCACGTCAGTGCTGCACTGTCCTACGGTTCGGTACTCCCTTCTCCACTATTCTGTGGTTTAACTTGATCCAAGCCGTCCATTTCTAATACATGGAAATGGATGACATCGATTTTATCGTCCCCATGGGTCGGTGAACGGAAAATCATCCATGATCAAACCTTATGAGCTCACTTGATTCTCAACCAAATCACTCGGGGTTTGTTCCTACACGTTCATCTAGTCAAAATGAAGCTATCAATACGATTAGGTGGACATGCATTTCTCATTTCTTTCATAAAGACAAAACCTGAGGGTGAATTTAGGGATTTCAACCCATGCCTTATCCCAAGAAATGTGGCCTCGATTTGGCTTGTGATGCGCGGCTTGATAATGTAAATTATCATTAAAAAATGTTTTCAATTCAGTTATACAGTATAATTAGTTTAATATCAAAGCAGCCAACCTTTACGCAAGTATACGTATCGCTCAAGTAATAAAAGGCACTAGTGGAGTCCTGGTTATCGATCCCACAGGGAGGAAGCAAACCCTATAGTGGAACAAAGAAATCTAATATTCGAATTTGCAAATCACCAAAAGTAAATACTACAATTACTAAAGTTTAAAGATGTAAAAAAATTTAAAATTACTACAGAACTTTCTAAACTTTAGATGAAGTAACTAATAATACACTAAGATTTGTAATGTAAGGTTCAAATATAGAGAAAATGTCCTCCCCTTACAATGATATTTTGGTGAGTGAATAATATTAATTAGTTTAATATTTTTATTATGCCAAATAGGAGCATACATATTCTTTACCCTCTTTCGAGTGTTATAAAGAACATTGACTAATCCGTGGTTAGGCTAGGAGAATACTGGCTCTCACTCCAAAGCTCCCACTTTCCTTAGCTTGAAGGATAACTCTCACTTTAGTTTCCAAACGCTAGGACCAAATTGAGGATTTTAGTCTGTCACTTAAAATCTCCAACTTTACGCTCAATAAACATATTTCCCTATTTATTTGCACCCAACCCCATGAACTACACCACTCATTCATGGACACTGAATATAATCTTCAATTTTGTTGTAGAAAGCATAGCCCTTTCAGATCGTATGTTTCACAACATATTTTAACAATTTAATTGGCCAGATCGAAAAGTAAATGTAGAACGAAGTGAAAAATCATAACAATTTCTATTCTTTCTTATGGCACATCCAATCTAAACTATCACTTCACCATTTATCATTGCAAGGAGAAAGACAAAGAAATCTACTCAGAAATGAGGAAGAAGCAACAAAACAAAGATTTTATATATAAAAGCAAAGTCATACAAACTATAAAACGTAAATATAACTTTTCTCAATTTCTTCCCCAAGCAAATCCCTTGAAGTTCCTTTGAATCTCCTTCATTCTTTACAACAACACACAATTCTCTCTTGGAATGGTAGAGAAGAATCAACTCTCACTTTCTCTCTCCTCGTACAACTCTTTTGAGAAGAATCCCTCATAAAACAACACTAAACACCAAACCCTAAACTCTAAACTCTCTCTAAAGACTTCATTTTTGCTCACACACACTTTTCTTCACTTACAATGAGACACACACTCTAAGACTCTCAATTCAGGCGTCCAAAATAAGTTAAAATAGTCTAGGAATGAATTTCCCAAGAGTTACCATAAGAATCCCTCCAAAAGTCATCCAAATACATTGAATCTGGCCTCCACCAACATTGGGCGCTGTCGGCGCTAGATAGGGCATCGTCGGCGGCCTGATCCACTGAAAATTTGATGGCTTTTTACTATTCATTTCATACCTAATTTTGATTATATTGCACTTTAGAGAAAGGTATTTTTGATGATTTCATGCATGTACATTGATTTTAGGCCTTTGGAGCAAAAGGAAGCGAAAAGGAACAAAGTTGGAGCGGAAAAGGACAAAAGTGCATTTTATTGAACTAACACCGAACGACACTGCTAGCAGCGCCGAACACTGCTAGTTTCTTGAGAGTTGTGATATTTTGGAGGAATAATGCGCCGAACGACGCTCCTACCAGCGCCAGACAGCGCCCTGTCCCATTTTTGAACTAGATTCATTGTATTTGGCCGAATTTTGAAAGGTTGCTTGAGGAAACTCTTGGGAATTCATTTTTGGCCGAGTTTAAACACTTTTGGAGGTAAATTTCAAGGGGGGAGGGGCGAAGAAAAGGAAGAGAAGAGAAGAGGAGTTTAGAGTTTAGGGAGAGTTTCTTTCCATTTTGTGTAGGAAGTTAGGTTTTGTATTTTCTATTCTGAGGAGTGTGAGAGGAGAGGGAAAGTGAGAGATTTCTTCTTCCTTACTATTCTAAAGAGAGAATTGTGTGTTGTTGTGAAGAAAGAAGAGAAGTCAAAGGAATTCCTTGAGATTCGCTTGGGGAAGAGTTTGAGATAAGTTGTTTTTACTTTACTCTGTTTGTATGACATTTGACGGAGAATCCATATATGAAGCTTGGGAAAGATTTAAAGATCTTCTAAGGAAATGTTTTATAATAAATTAGTAGGATCTTTAAGATTGATTATCGATGCTGCTGTTGGTGGATCATTATTGTTGAAACCTTTTGATGAAGCATATTCGTTAATTGAAGAGATGCCTACAAATAATTTTTAATGGCCCTCTGAGCAGGTAAATCCTAAGAGAGTAGCCAGTATTCATGATTATGATGCGATAACTATGATAATCTCTTAAATTGCTGCACTTTCTAAGAAAATAGATCAATATGGAATAAATTATCCTCCAACACCTCCAGTGTTAGAAGAAAATTCATTGAGACAGATGATAGTCTCTCAAATGTCTTTTGAAACTTTAAATGCTATTTATAACAAAGCCAACAATCCTTATTCGAATTATTATAATCTTAGTTGGAGAAATCACCCGAATTTCAACTGGAATAACACCAACGCTGTTGTTAATCCGCAATGGGGGAAACAATCCTATGAATCCAGTTGGAAATCCGAACAACCAAGGAAATACCAATTACAGACCTTCTTATCCTCCTGATCTTAATAGTAATATAAAATTTAAGGAAAAGAAGTTGTCTACTGAAGAAATGATCTGAATATGGGTAATCAAATTCAAGCTCAAATTGTTGCAATGAAGAACATTGAAAATCAATTGGGAAATATTTTACTGCGCTTAATAATAGACCTTCTGGGAATCTTCCAAGTTCAACTCGAAAGATCAAAACAAAGAGCAAATTAAGGCTATTCAATTAAGGAATGGTAAAGAAGTGGAACCAAGATTTCAAAAATAAGTTGAAGTTGAAAGAGAGGAAGTGAATAATGGGAAAGGTTCTAATAAGATATATCCTAACGAATATCTGCTAGAACCAATGAAGATAACTGTTGAAAAACCACCTCCTCCTTTTCCTCAAAGACTAAAGAAACAAAACAGGGTTAACAGATTTGCAGAATTTTTTGGAAATTCTTAAGAAATAAATGATTAATATTCCCTTTATCGAAGCATTAGAGCAGATGTCCGATTATGTAAAGTTTATAAATGATATACTTAAAAGGAAAAGAAGGTTTAAAGACCATGAGACTGTTGCACTTAGTGGTGAGTGTAGTGCAATTATTCAGAAAAAACTTCTTGAAAAACTTAAAGACCCAAGTAGTTTCATTATCCCGTGCGCTATAGGTGAAAATTTTTTCGAAAGAGCTTTATGTGATCTTGGAGCTAGTATTAATCTTATGTCTTTATCAAGTTTCAAAAGATTGGGAATAGGAGAAATTTCACCTACATTTGTGACTCTTCAACTGGCTGATCGTTCTATCACTTATCTTAAAGGAGTTGTGGAAGATGTATTAGTAAATGTGGATAAATTTATCTTTTTTGTGGACTTTTTTGTATTAGATATGGAGGAAGATAACTAAATTCCAATTATTTTGGGAAGACCATTCCTTGCTACTGGGAGAGCTATGATTGATGTCCAAAAAGGAGAATTAACTATAAGAGTCAATGACTAAGAGGTAACTTACAACATTCTGAAATCTATGAAGTACCCTTCAATTGAAAAAAATGATGAGTGCTATCGAATGGAAGTTTGCGACTATTTGAGAGAAGATCATTTTAAAGAAGTATTTGAAGAAAACTGGAATGTGAGGATGAAAATGAAAGTGAAAATGAAGATGATTTAGATGATTTGAAGAATGAAAAGTTAGACTTTGTTCAGGAAAAATTTGAAAGATTGGATATTATGGAAAATGGACGTAATAGTTTAATTCCATATATTATTAAACCCCCTGAACTTGAGCTAAAAATTCTTCCTAACAATTTAAAATACATGTTTTTGGGAGAACCATCTAATTTACCCGTCATTGTATCTTCGAATTTAAATGAATATCAAGAAAAAAAAAATCACTGGAAACTTTAAAAAGATACAAACAGGCTTTTGGTTAGTCCATAGCTGATATTAAAGGAATCAGTCCTTCGATTTGTATGCACAGAATTTTGTTAGATGAAAAACATAAACCAAGAGTTGATCTACAAAGGAGACTGAACCCAATAATGAAAGAAGTAGTTAAAAAAGAAATTTTAAAGTGGTTAGATGCTGAAATTATATATCCTAATTTTGATAGTGTTTGGGTGAGCCCAATTCATTGTGTTCCTAAGAAATGAAGAGTGACTATGAACGTAAATGATCAAAATGAAATTATTCCGACAAGAAAGGTCACTGGTTGAAGAATATGTATTGATTATAGAAAATTAAATGCTGCCACCAGAAAAGATCACTTTCCTTTACCATCTTTAGACCAAATGCTAGACAGACTTGCTGGATGACCGGACGATTTATAGACTTTTATATTGCAAGAATTTATGAACTCAAATTTATATATGTTTATAATGATTTTGTAAAGTCCAAGCACTCAACGCAAGTACACGTATCGTATCAAGTAATACAGGGCTCTAATGGAGTCCTGGCTATCGATCCCACAGGGAAGTTACAAAATAGAAGAAAGTGTTTCATAATAGATAATGTAGCACTTAAATCTGATACTCAAATTGCACTTAAAGTTTAATACTTACTTCTACTACCACTATGCAAAAAACAATAAAAATTAATCAAACTACAATTACTTCTAATAATTTTGAAAATAGAATTAACTAACATACACACACTAAGCTATATATTTGAAAGGTTTTTGATATATGAGAAAAGTATCTTTTCTCTTGCAATGAAAATATGATGTGTGGATGATATGGAACAAATATCTATGTTATTGTGCCAAATAGGAGCATAAATGTTTCTTTACCCTTAAAAGAGTACCCCCTCTTCCAAGCATGAAAAGAACATTGAAATATCATAAGTTTAGTCACTAAATTTAAGGCTAGGCTGGAGGATATCGGCTCTCACTACGGAGCTCCCACTCACTCTTCACTTGAAGGCTAACCTTCGAGTTTAGTTACCAATCCTAGGACCAATTTGGGGATCTCAACCTGTCACCCTGAAACCTCCAAATTGAAGTCCATCAAAAAACATTTCCCTATTTATTTGCACTCAATTCCCATGAACTACGCAATTCATCCATGAAAATTGAATGAATTCTTCATTATTGTTGTAGGACACTAAATTCTTTTAGAATTAATATTCAACAACATATTTTAACAATTCAATTGGACAGATCGAAAAGTAAATTAATTTCAAAATGAAAAACCATCATAATTTCTTTAATACATTAAAAGCACTTCAAATCCACATCAATCCATCATATAATCTTTATGCAAGAAGAAAGATAAATGAGACTACTCAGAATTCATGAAGAAGATACAATAAAACATGGATTTTATATATAAAACAAAAGTCATACAAACCACAAAAGAAAATACAACTTATCTCTTTCTCTTCCCCAATGCAATTCCCTTGAAGTTCATTTGAATCCTTTTCTCTCTTCTTTGCAACACTTAATTCCCTCTTTAGAATGGAAAGGAAAAAGCAATCTCTCACTTTACTTCTTCTCCTTCACTCCTTAGAGAAGAATTCCTCTTAAATTCTCACTTCTACATACTTTTCTCCTAAGCCCTAACACTTAACACACACACACTCTCTCTAGAACTTCAGAATACACACTCACACACACCCATTTTCGTCCAAAAACATTTACTTATAGGTTAGAAACAAAATCTTAAGAGTTTCCATAGGCATCCCTTCAAAAAGTCGCCAAAACTCCTTAAATTTGAATTCCACCGACATTGGGCGCCAGCGGCACTCTATCATTGAATTAATTGTTGAGTTTCTGGAAAATGGCACCGGCGGCGCCATAACCTGTTTTCCTCCTTTTTGCTCCTTTTTGCTCTGAATTCGTTCCTTTTCGCTTCTTTTCGCTCCAATCACCTAAAATCATCATACCTGCAACAAATCATGAGAAATACCTTTCTTTAAAGTGCAATATCACCAAAAATAGGTAAAATTATATAACAAAAACAATATATATTTTTGGTGCATCACTGGACACAAGTACTATTGCTTTCTAGATGGATATACCGGTTATCACCAAATCCCAATTGCTCCTGAGGATCAAGAAAAGACTACATTTACTAGCCCTCATGGAACTTTTGCTTTTAGAAGAATGCCCTTTGGATTATGTAATGTACCTGCAACATTTCAAAGATGTATGACGTCCATAATTGTTAAACTAATTGATGATGGAATAGAAGTGTTTATGGATGATTTCTCAGTATTTGGAGATTCATTTGATGCATGCCTATGCAACTTAAAAAAAGTTTTAGAGGTATGTGAAAGAACAAACTTAGTCCTAAACTGGGAGAAGTGTTAATATATGGTTGCATGAGGAATTGTGCTTGAGCATAAAATATCTGAATATGGTATGGAAGTAGATCCTATGAAAATTCAAGTTATAGAAAAACCACCACCTCCAACAACTGTGAGAGGGGTAAGAAGCTTTTTAGGGCATGTCGGATTCTACAGGCGCTATATTAAATATTTTTCAAAAATTTCTAAGCATCTATACCAACTTTTGGAAAAAGATAGAAAGTTTGATTTTAATGAAGAATGTTTAAAAGCTTTCGATCTATTGAAGGAAAAATTAGTTACTGCACTTATAATAGTTTCACCTGACTGGGAGAAACCATTTGAACTAATGTGCGATGCCAGCGATTATGTTATTGGAGTCGTTTTAGGGCAACGACATGATAAAATATTTAAAGTTATATACTATGCTAGTAAGACTCTTACTGATGCTCAAATTAATTTCACAACTACTGAAAGAGAGTTATTAGCGATTGTATATGCTATTGAAAAATTTAGATCTTACTTAATCAGAGCTAAATGCATAGTGCATACTGATACTTCTGCTATTAAATGCAAAAGAAGGATGCAAAATCAAGACTGATTTGATGGATTCTTTTAATGCAAGAATTTGACTTTGAGATCGTTAATAGAAAAGGGGTCGATAATCAAATAGCTGATCATTTATTAGACTTGAACAACATAATTTGGATGATTTTGAAAAAGAAATTACTGAAAATTTTCCTAATGAGTAATTAAATAATATTATTGAAGGAAATTTACCGTATGCTGATATTGTGAACTACATCGTTAGTAATATTTTACCACCTGATTTAACAATGCAACAGTAGAAAAAATTTAAGCATGATGCTAAATTTTATTTCTGGGATGATCCTTATCTGTACAAGCAATGTAAAGATCTAATTATTAGGAGATGTGTGTCTTATAAAGAAACTGAAAGAATTATTCGAGAATGTCATGATTCTGAATTTGGAGGACATTTCAGAATTGATAGAACTATACATAAGATTTTGCAATATGAATTTTATTGGCCAACAATTTTTAGAGATGTTTATAGATTTATCAAAACTTGTGATTGATGTCAGGGAATAGGCAATATATCTAAAAGAAATGAAATGCCTCTTAATTTTACTTTGGAAGTTGAAAATTTTGATGCATGGGGATAAGATTTTATGAGACCATTTATGCCTTCATTTGGAAATATATATATAATGATTGCTGTTGATTATGTATCAAAATGGATTGAGGCAAAAGCTTTACCTAGGTGTGATGCTAAAAGTGTTTTGAGGTTTTTAATGAAAAATATTTTCACAAGATATGGAATGCTTAGAGTAATCATCACTGATGGAAGATCCCATTTTAAGAATAATCTGATTCAGAGATTGGTGGAAAAATATAACATTGTGCGTAGAATCTCTACAACTTATCATCCTAAACTAATGGTTTAGCAGAGGTATATAATCGTTAAATTAAATGAATTTTGGAGAAAGTTATTAATCCTGAGAAATTGGATTGGTCTGCTAGATTAGATATTGCTTTATGAGCATACAAAAGTGCTTATAAAACTCCTATAGGAATGTCCCCTTATAGATTAATCTTTGGAAAAACTTGTCACTTTCCAGTTGAATTAGAATATAAAGCATATTGGACGATAAAAAAATTGAATTTTAATTTGAAAGATGTTGGTGAGAAGAGACTGTTGCAATTGAATGAATTGGAAGAAATCAGAAATGAATCATATGATAATGATATAATATATAAGGAAAGAATAAAAATATGGCATGATTGGAAGATTAGTAAAAAGGAGTTTGAACCAGGACAAAAAAGTTTTAATATATAACATAAGATTGAAATTATTTCCTGGGAAATTGAAATCTAGATGGACAGAACCTTTCAATGTAATAAAAGTGTATCCGTTTGGAGCTGTGATCCCTAAATCTGGAAAAATTTTCAAAGTTAATGGCCAAAGATTAAAACCATACTTTGAAGGCAATAGACCTAATTTTAAAGAGGTTTTAATGTTGGATCAACCTGATTAACTGAAAGTTATGTCGGGCTGACGACGTTAAACCAAGCACATTGTGGGAGGCAACCTATAGTTATTTAGTGTGTGCTTTATTTTTTATGTTATTTGTGTTTGTTTATTACTTAATTAAGTATTATTCTTCCTTAATTATCATTGATAACATTTAAGAAATGAATCGAAATGAAATTTGAAAAAAAAATTGAGCGAAGTGAAGTTTGGCGAAAGTTGAACTAGCACCGAATGGCGCTGCTATCAGTGCCAGAAAGTGCCGCTGTTCAGAAAAATCATTTCTCATCTTTAAATCCAAGTTTTGGCAGTTCTAGGCGGTAAAACCTCCATAAGAACTTCCAAAAACCGCCCCTAGATGTAGGAACTACCGAAGGAACGAAGAAGAAGACCCAAATTCTCATCCAAATGGAATCCGATTCGACGAAAACTCAGAGATTTCATATGTTCAACCATAGAAAGTTCGTCAGTTTCGAGGCGCAACGACTTTTCAACAAAAATATCTTGAAATGAGATTGATTGAGGAGCGAGGCTTTGTAAATCGAGGTGCGAATTCTCCTACTACTATAATTGATGAAATTATTATTCAGAGACGTTAGGAAGTATTGTGTTTTACTACTACTGCTGTAGTTGTTCCAGTTGTGAAGGATTATATGCAAATCTTCATGGAATCAACCAAGGACCAGTTTATGTGTGAGGAAGGTTTGTCACATTTACTCGTGCAAAGATTAATGATTTATACATGATTGAAAATGTGTCAATCTACCACTATTTGAATTTTGCCCAGACGAAGGACAATATGAATGACATATAAAGATATCTGACGGATGAAAGTGATGAATGAGAAATAAGAGATAGCAGGTATATGAGTTTCTCGATCACACTGTTAAATCCTACATCGAAACACTTACATTACTTCATATGTGCAAAATTGCTCCCAACTATGAAAATTAGTAAGGTAACTAAGGAGTGTGTTATTCTGAATTATTGTATTCAAATGTGAATGTCTATTGATATTGATTCATTAAATTTTAAGTCTATTTTTGGATTGATCGTTCATGGATCAAAATATGGGCTTGGAAATCCTTCCACCATATTTCTCCTCTGCAGTCAATCACAAGTGCCATATGAAAACTGGGAAAGAGTACTTCTGCCTTGGAAGCCTATAGACCCAAAAGATGCATATAGTAACCAGGCAATTGGTGATATGAATGATATGAGCATCATTGAAGATCAACCATCTCAAAGGTCTGCATCCATTCCTCCTTATTTTCCTGAAAGTTCACAGATCATCCTGAAGAAAATCAAGAAATTGGAGAAGGAAGTACAACATTTGATGAATGCAATCAACAATCTTTCTGATTTCTTTGATCATCTAGATTGGAGAATGAAGGAGCATTTTGATCATTCTGGATACCTAGAAGGAAGTTTGACACGGTTGATAAGAAGAAAAGGCTGGATTGAAGAGGATTCTACTGAAGAATTTCTGTTTCATCTATTCTACAATTTCTTTGTTCATGCTCAATCGATGGGAGATCTTAAAATTGATGATAGTTCGAAGGAAGAACGAACTTGATTATTATATTTGTTTATTTGTGTATCAGATTGCTTTGCTTTACTTTATTTGGCTTAAATGCTATATTTGAACATGCTTTCTTGTTCAGTTCTCAGAGTTATTGTGTTGTGGTTGTGTGCAACGCTGAAATTAAATATTATTTGGCTTGAATATGTGTAATGTTTAGTGTTGTGTGTATGTGTATGACTCATGGATATTATATATGAAAATAATGTTATGTGTTGTTTGTGTTAATAATTATCATTTGCCAAGGCTTTAGGATGTTATTCCATGCTTAATTAGACTGATTAGACATAGGAGCGGGCTTGAAAAGATCGAAATTGCAAAAGAAAGTCGAAAACCCAGTTTTTGAACTGACGCCAAACGACGTTGCCACCCACACTGGACAACACCAAAAGTCAGAGAGTTTGGCTGTGTTTACAGAATAATGCGTCGAACGGTACTGGAACCAGCGCTGGATAGTGCTCAAACGCGAAAACTGCCCGAAACTCTAAATTTTCACGATTTAACCCTGTGACCCGCCATTTTTGCCCAAACCACTGTCTTCATCCTCCAGCGAAGGTTGGTTCTTGCACCTAGGGCTCACTAACATTTGGATTTGAAGTGATTTCATGGCCGGAAAAGTTCGGATTTCATCTTCTATCGGTAAGAGCTATACTTTAACCTAAAATTTTTTGATTTTGACTATGGAAATCTCTTGCATTAGGAAGATTTGAAATTTTGAAGTTTTTGAAGAAACTTTGGAGATTGTCATGGATTTTGAGTTCTTATCTTTTTAATTATATCTTGGTGTCGATTACATTGTAATTTTATAATTGATTTGGAAAAAATTGGTATTTTTAGACAAATGACTCCAAGATTGGCTAAGGGAAGAGGAAATTTGAATTTAATGAAAGTAAATTTGTGAGATTCAAAGCTTATTCACACTTTAGTACAGTTCTTAGCAATAAGAAATTTATTCAAGAGAGAGCTTTTGAAAATCCTGGAGGAATGCTTAAAGAATTTATTACTAATCGTCAATGAGAGATTTTTTGTTATTTCACTGCTGATACGATGCTGGGTAGTATTAGAGAATTTTATGCCAATCTATTTTATTTTGAGAGTGAATACATTCTTGTTAGAGGTCAAATGGTTGAATTCACCCCTTCCAGCATCAATGCATTTTATCAGTTACGAGCACCTTTTTCTTGTGACTATGAAAATTTTCCTATTACAAATGAAGCATTGGATATGATTGTGAACTTTTTGACTGATGGAAAAAGAAAATGGAAGATTAAACAGAGACTAAAAGTTGACTTTCCCCTTTCTACTCTAAATCCTGTGTCAAAAGTCTAGCATTATTTCATTTCTGCAAGACTGTTACCTACCAACCCTCACATAGATGTTACTATTGATAGAGCTGTTCTGAATTACTGTTTTCAAACCATGAAGAATATAAACATTGGGGCAATTATTCATAAATGTATTTTGACAAGCTTAAAAGGAGAAACTACAAGAGGACTAGGACACCCCAATCTGATTCATGCCTTATGCATTCAATCAGGAGTAATAATTGAAGTAATGATGAGGTACTCCATCCCCTAAAGCCTATTACTAAACTGAATCTGAAAACTTATGAAGCCCATTTAGGATGGAAATGGAGTAAGAAAGCTGATGAGCCTTCATCTAGTCGAGATAGACCATCTACATCTAGGGAGCCTACTCTGCATGATGTTATGGATCAGTGGGAAAGTTTAAACACCAAAGTAAAGGGACTAGAAGTAAGGAACAAGAATAATGATGATTATCATGTGCGGTGGAGAGAATATGAGATAACTTATCATGACGCACATATGAGATTTTTCAGGGGAGACACTAGTGCTGTATTTCCTACTTACCCTGAGTATACTCCATATCAGCCTGAAGAACCTGATGATGGTGGAGCTTCTGTAGAAGATAAAGATTGGTAGTTTGTTTATTTTTATTTTTCATTATATTTTATTTTGTATTTGTGTTTAGTATTTATGATGTACCTAAGACTCCTTATGATTTGTGTCTGAGAAGTTATATGTGTATGTGGATGTACTTGTAGTAGACTTTATTGTTGATATGTGATATTTGAGATATGATAGTAAAGTTTTTATGTGTTTTGCATTGCTAGTTTAATTTGTAAAAGTAACAGTTGGATATCAATGATATATGTACTGTTTATTGTGTTTAAACCCCTTCTTTATAAACTTCTAACCATATTTGTGTATAGAAATGCTTCTTAATTATTTCAGGCCTACTGTTCTACTTTATGAAGAAAAACCTGCTTAAACTCAACGGTATGAAAAGACCAGCATATTGAGGTATGAGTTATATATGTAGAACTTTTCTTTCTTCCATGTTAAATATATTCAAAATCTAAGTTTGGGGGAAGGGAAAGAATTAACTATTAATTGTTCTCATTTAAAATTATTTTAAAAAAAAATTAGTAACATGATTTCCTGTAATAGAACTCAATTTCAGATAACTGTATTTTTATTTTATTTTATGTATTTTATAAAATTGTATGAAAGTATTTGGCAATAAAAAGTAATTTTGTAATGTAAGATATTTGGTATAAAAGTAGAAGACTATAGTTAACTATTCAAAGTAAGAAAAACTGTATGTTTGAAATATTAAGAATCTTAAAACTTTATGTGATAGGAAATGATTGAGACTCTATGATGAATCATTAATAAGCTAAAGAAATTCTTATAAGGTAAAGGAATGTGATAATTTTCAAATTTAGGTTGAGAAGGGTGAAGTTCAAAATCATTAAAGACTATCCAGATACAGTAATCCTCACTGAAAAGAATAGAAAAGAAAAGAAAAGAAAAGCAAAAAGCAAAAGAAAACAAAAGAAAAGAGAAGTGAGGAGAAGCTTGAGGAGATACCTAATCAAAAATTAGCTTCACTTGGACCTACCTAAAGGGGAGAACTTAATTACCTTCCTGAACTTATATTTATGGATTAACATCTTTACTAGTAGTGTTCTTATAAACTTCTTTTCATGTAATCCTTTTAAGTTCCTTAATAGGACAATCTACAGTCATTTTTGAAATGAATAGTAGATTAGAACTCCTAAACTTGATTACTAGATATTCTTACACCTGTAGAGCTTACTTAAATTATTCAAAGATCTTTTTGAAAATTTTACTATTGTACTTATCTAAATCAAAATTATGGTATTCTAGAAAAAACGTTCATTGCAGTGGATCATTTTTTTATGTATTAACTAAAATTACTTGAGGACAAGTAATAATAAAGTTTAGGGGATCTTGATCCACTGTAAATTTGATAGCTTTTTACTATTCATTTCATACATGTTTTTGATGATATTGCACTTTAGAGAAAGGTATTATTGATGATTTCATGCAGGTACAATGATTTAGGCCTTTGGAGCAAAAGGAAGTGAAAAGGAGAAAATTTGTAGCAAAAAAGGACAAAAGTGCATTTTATTGAACTAGCGTCAAATGGTGCTGCCACCATCGCTAGTTTCCAGAGAATTACGATGTTTTAGCAGAATAATGCGCCGAATAGCACACCTACCAGCACTGGATAGCTCTCTATCTCGATTTTGAACTATATTCAATGTAATTAGCTGGATTTTTAAAGGTTGCTTGAGGAAACTCTTGGGAATTCAGTTTTGGCCGAATTTAAACACTTTTGGAGGCAAATTTCAAAGGGGGCGAAGAAAAGGAAGAGAAGAGAAGAGGAGTATAGAGTTTATTGAGAGTTTATTTCCATTTCGCGTGGGAAGTTAGGTTTTGTATTTTCTCTTCTAAGGAGTGTGAGAAAAGAGGGAAAGTGAGAGATTTCTTCTTTCTTACTATTCTAAAGAGAGAATTGTGTGTTGTTGTGAAGAAAGAAGAGGAGTCAAAGGAATTCTTTGAGATTCGCTTAGGGAAGAGTTTGAGATAAGTTGTCCTTACTTTACTTTGTTTGTATGATGTTATTTTTATATATGAAATCCATGATTTGTCATCTTTTCCTCATGAGTCTTGAGTAGATTTCTTTATCTTTCTCCTTTTTATGTGATGTGTTGATATTGTGAAATGGAAATGAAGTGCCGATTTTTTATGGAGAAATTGTGATGACCTTTTCACTTGAAACTTCATTTACTTTTTAATCTGGCCAATTAAATTGTTAAAACTAGTTGGGAAACATATATTCTGAAAGGATTATGAGTTCCACAACAAAAGTGAAGGTCACATTCAATTGGAAAAGAGGAAGACTCTTTCTTGCAACTGAACTTTATTATAAATTTAGTCTTGTGCTAGTTTAACTTGCTAGAGTTTAGAACATGCTTGGTAGAAATAGTAACTGAATCTATTTGTCTTTACTTTAAGAATTAAACCACTTGCAATTGTGCTGTGATTCGATAAGTAATTTCTGTGCTACACTATAAAATTAGAGCATCCCTGTGGGATCGATAACTAGGACTCCACCAGAGCCCTGTATTACTTGAGCGATACGTATACTTGTGTTAATTGTGCTACTCATTATAATCTAAATCAATAGATATATATCTAATTCTGAGTTCATTAATTTTTGCAAATTAAAAAATTCGCAACACGACCAATCGCGCCTTTTAATTCCAGGCTCTCTGGAAAATACGTCGTCGGTGCCAGTTTGGGTGCCGTCGGCGCCAGAACTTCAAAAGTCTGGTTTTTGCTTTTTTTACTCCAAATTTATTACTTTTTGCTTCTTTTTCCTTCATTTGCCTAAAATCATCATACCTGCAGCAAAACATGAAAAATACATTCCATTAAAGTGTAATATCACCAAAAAAGAGTGCAAAATATATGAAAAATCAAAAATATTTATTGTGCATCAAAATTTCCTAAACTTAACTATTACTTATTCTTAAGTAATCTTTTTACTACATAAAAATATGGCTCTTAGTAGTTAACTTTACTTAATGATTACTATGATTTTTTATTTAAATGAATATAATAACAAGATTTTAAGAAAGAATTTTAATAACTTAGGTCAAAATTATAGGTATAAGAACATTTAGTAATCAAGTCTAAGAGTTCTAGTCTCCTATTTATTTCAAGAATAAACATAATTTGTCACATTAAGGGTGCTTTGAAGTATCATATGAAAAATAAGTTCATGAAAACTCTATTAGTAAGGATGCTAATACTTAATTATAAATTCAAAAATGGAATTAAGCTTTTGCTTTAATTTGATTCAAGTGAAGTTAATTTTTTATTAGACATTTCCTCAAGCTTCTCATCACATATATTTTTCTTGTTCTTTTCTTTTTCTTTTTGGGATTGATTTTCAATCCTCTATTTTTTTTACTTTTTCTTTTCATGTGAGGATTACTATATCTGGATAGCCTTTAATAATTTTGAACTTCACTATCCTCTTTCTAAAGTTGGAACTTGAACTTTCTAAATATATTAGCTTTTTAATGATTCATCATAGAGTGACAATTCTTTCTCCTCACCTAAACCTCTAAGACTCTAAACATTTCAAAAATACAATTTTCTTTACTTTAAATAGTTAACTATAATCTAATCCTCTTATACTAAATATCTTAACCCCTAAAGTTAACCTTCATTACTAACATTTTTCATTCAAATCTACTATGATATTTAAATAAAATAAAAAATTTAGTGATCTAAAGTTAATCTCATCTACTTCAAGTCATGTTAAGATAATTTTGAAAATATATTTTGATTGAGAACAAATAAAAGTTCATTTTATTCCTCCTCCAAACTTAAGTTTTTCAGTGTATAACAAATTACCAAATGAGAGAGAAAAACAAAAAATAAACAAACATTTTTGTGTCGGGCTTTTGTTTCTTCTGAAGTATGCAGGCATCAAATAAAAATTTAACTATAGACATAAAATGGTTAGAAGCATTGTTCACATAAATATCAGAGATTCGCAGGGTAAATAAAATTTAAAACACTACTTTAAATGCTTACGACAACATCCATTAAATTTTTACTACAACTATTACATACCAACATCAATTTTAATACAAATTAACCAAAATAAAAGTACAATCACTACAAACAACTACTACAAAAAAAATTAACTAACTGACATAAAAATCAACATAACAATAACAGACATAGAGAGTACTACACTACCAATCATCATCTCGTCCTTCTTCTGCTCCTTCTTCTTCCTCAGGCTGGTATGGAAAGTAGTGAGGGCAAGTAGGAAATATCACACCTGTTTCTCCCCTCATAAATCACATATGATCATCATGATAAGCGATATCATATTCTACTCTTCTCCTCTCATAATCACATTTATGCTATTTCTTTCTTCCAAACCATCAATTTTACTATTAAGCCTCATAATATCATCTTGTTGTATCATCACCCGCTCCATAACATCAAAAATAGTAGTTCCTGAGGTAGAAGGTATGTCATTATTAGCAGTGGGAATCTCACTACTCTTACCTTCAAATCTCCATCATACATGAGACTCATAAATACCAATGTTGGCTTTACTAATAGGCTTTTAAAGGATGGACAACCTCTTTGCTACTATCAACCTCAACTCATGATTATATACATATTGTATAAATCAGGGCAGGATGTCCCAATCCTCCAATGGTTTCTCGCTTAGCTATGATCAGAATGCTATTATAAATAACTCTTCCAATATTAATTATTCTCGTGTTTTGAATACAAAATTCAAAATTGCTCTATCTATAGAAACTTCACTATGATGATAGGTAAGTAGTCTTGCAGAAATACAGTACTGCCAAGCTTTAGATGCTACATTAAGAGTTGAAGCAGGAAAATTTATCTTTTATCTTTGCTTAGTTTTCCACTCCCCTTTTTCCATCAGTAAGAAAAGTAATTACCTCATTCATGGCAGTATCCATAGTACTAAAAGTTTTGTACTCACAGAACGGATTATCTCGTAACTGGTAGAAAGCAATGATCCATTCAGGAGTAAATTCTACCATTTGTCCTCGAACCAGTAAATACTCTTTTTCAGTATATCGCAAGTTAGCATAGAACTCTTGGAAAACATCAGCGACAACAACTGTAGAAAAATAGCAGAAAGTTTCCCAACTTCTCTCAGCAATCACCTGCTCTACAACTCCACCCAAATTTTCAATTCCTCGATCATGTATACACTTTTTACTTTAGAGTGTAGATTTGAAATGATATTGTGCTTTAACAGTTACAAATCTCCTCCCATCAAAATCAAATTTTCTCTTTCCTTTAAACATTTTTGGAGTCATATCAAAATCTCTATAAAATTTGCAAATAAATCACAATAAATTCCAAAATCACAATGCTATAAACTCCAAAGTCAAATCTAGCAAGTAAGAACATTTCGCCATGGATTCTCTCAAAATTTTCTTCAAAAACCCTAAAATTTTGGATCTCTCCAATGTAGGAGATTTCCATGGTGAAAATTAAAAATTTTTATTTAAAAGTAGAGCTCTTACCAAGGGAAGGCGATATCAAACCTCAAAAAGCTCTGGAACCGCCTCAAATCCAAATGCAAGTAAGCTCTAGGGGTGCTTTTCAGTCTTGGCTGGAGGTTGTAGGTGATAAATGGGGTGGTTACTATTCAAAATCACGAATTTAAAAAGAATTTAGGAATTTTAGGTATTGGGCGCCGTCGACGCTCATATTAGCGCTGTCAGCGCTGAATCAGACGTCGTCGGCGCTAAATCAGGTGCCGTCGGTGCTAGACCAATTTTTTTTTTTCTGGTTCCAAAGTCTTCCGCTATTTCGATCATTTCCAAGTTACTATGACATCTAATTAGCCTTTAAGCATCCATAATCAATATTAATTAATTAAATAACACTAAAATTACACAAAAAACACAAAACATCACTTATACATATATAATCCTAAGTTACAAACTTACACACATCAATTAAATAACTTCATCATAAACTCAACGTTGTAATCAAACCACAACACTCTAACACTTAAAACAACATAAGTTCAAATCTCAAGCATAATAATTCTTAAATCACACCATAAGCAAGCCGAATACAAATCAAACTCAAGCAAATAAAGTCCAAATACTAAATAAAGTAGATAAAACATAGAATCACTACTCTTCATCATGTCAGTGCTATCCTCTTTGATATCTCCCATGAATTGGTGGTGCACAAACAAATTGTAGAAGGGTCGATAAGGGAATTTAACAATCGATCCCTCTTCAATCCAAGCCATTTTCTTCATCAATCGTATCATTCCTTCTTCCATACGCCCAGTATGACCAAAATGTTCCTTCATCCTCCAATCTAAGTGATCAAATAATTCAGATATATTATTAATAGCATCCATAAGATTTTGTACCACTTTCTCCGGTTTCTTGATTTTCTTCAGAATTAATTGTGCACTTTCAGGAAAATGAGGTTGAATAGGAAATAAACTCTGAGATGGTTGATCCATAGATACACTCAAATCATCTTCATTCCCAATTGCTGGACAATCATAAATATTAGTTGGGTCCAAAGGCTTCCAAGGAAGAAGCACTTTTTACCAACTCTCATAAGGCACTTATGACTGACCGCAAAGAAGAAATATAGTGGAAGAATGGCCCAAGCTATAACTTGATCCGTGCGTAATCAAACTCAAAACAGACTTCACAATTATAGCGTAGATATCAACAGACCTTCCAGTTTGAATACAATAGTTTAAGATTGCACTTTTCTTTCTCACTTTACTAATTTTCATGGTTGGGAGAAATTTTGAAGATATAAAGAAATGGCATTGCTTCGACACGGGAAAAAATAAAATAGTAGATAAATTAACATACTTGTTGTCTCTTATCTCCCAATCCTCACATTCATCCATCAGATATTGATAGATTTTATTCATGTTGTCTCTCATAGGGCCAAAATTGGTGTAATGACAGATTGACACATTATCTATCATGTGAAGTTCATTAATCTTTAAAGCAGTGAATGATATCCACATACCTCGCACATAAACAACTCCTTGGTTGATTCCATGAAGATTTGCATAAAATTCTTTCACCACAGGAATGACTACTGCGGAAGTAGTGTAACAAAACACTTCCCAACGCCTTTGTATAATAATTTCTGCAACACGAGTACTAGGAACATTCATAACTCGATGGAAAAAGCCTCATTCTTTAATTAACCTCCTCTTTATAAGAACTTTGTCACAAATTCGCTGTGCCTCAAAACTGATGAACTTTCTCATGTTGAAAACTCTAAATCTTGAAGATTATAAGAAGTTAGAAGCCATGAAATGCAAATTTTGGAACTTCCTTTTCAATTTTCTGGAGTTAATGGGTTTTAGAATGAGTTTAGGGAGTTAAATGGGTGAAACTCCGGTTTAAAACCACCAAAATCTACCATTTGAAACTCCAAAAACTACTTTTCGGCCTTCAGTGCCACCGGCGCTGAAAAAGGTACCGTCGGCACCCAAGCTCTGAAAAATAAACTTGCTCTCTCGAAAAATCCGCCTTCGGTGTCATTTTGGGTGTCGTCAGTGCTAAACCAGGCACGACGCTAAACCAGGTGTTGTCGGCGCTGAATTGAGCATCGTCGACGCTAGTTCACAACTTTGTTCCAACTTCTTTTTCTTCCAAATAATCTCTAATTCTTCAATTCAATTCAATAATTAGCACCTTTTAGGATAATTATGAGTGAGTAGGACTCAAATATACAACTAGCTAATAGTTAAATCAACTTAAATCACTTCAAAACACACTAAACAACAAAAATAACTATGGGTTGCCTCTCATAAAGCGCTTGGTTTAACGTCGTGAGCCCGAAAAACATTAGTTCATTCATGATGACTTAACATTAGTGCCTCTTTCTAATTAGGTTGGGAACCCTCAAAATATGGTTTTAACTGATGCCCATTAACTTTAAATATTCTTCCAGTTTTAGGGTCTTCAATATCAATAACTCCAAACTTATTAACTTTTATAATAGTGAAAGGTCTTATCCACTGATGCACCAAAAATATATGCGCTTATTATTATATGATTTTACTCATTTTTGGTGATATTACACTTTAAAAGGAATGTATTTTGTATGTTTTTTAGTTTTAAGTACAAAAATGGTGATTAGAGCAAAAAGAAGCAAAAACGGTGCAATTTGGAGCAAAAACAAGCAAGAAAGCAAATTTTGGCCTAACACCTTTCGATAAGTCTTTCGCTTAATCTCTTTTGAACTTCTTGAATATATTTGAATGAGATTACACTGTAAAGAAAGGTTGTTTTTATGCTTATTTTGTAGGGCTATCTGTTAGGAACGTAACGCAACTGAAACGGGGCGAATCAGAGCTAAAACAGAGCCAAACGGAGCAAAATGGTGGAGCTGTGCAGAATAGGGCGCCGGCGGCGCCAGGAACCCGCGACCACGATTTTTGGGCGCCGGCGGCGCCAGGAGCGGTTATTGGCCAAATACATTGAATCTGGACGCTTTTTGGAAGGTTTCTTCAAGCACCTCTTGGGAAATTCGTCCCTACACTATTTTAAACCGAATTTGAATCCAAAAAGAAGGGAGTAGAAGTTAGAAAAACGTAGAGAATGATTAGAGATCTTAGAATAGGAGTAGAAATGTAGATTTCTACCTTTTTGGAGAGATTGGAGAGGGGATTTTGAGAGAATATGTGAGGTAATGTTATAGTATTGCATGGATCCGCGAGAGACTTTGTGGGAGAGATTTTCATCTTTCTTACAAGGGGAAAAAGCTAAGTATTGTGTTTTTCATTATCTTATGATATTGTAAACACTTATTTTATGGATTTTCTTTGAAATGAAGTTTTTCGTAGTGTTTTCTTTGTGCTTTGTGATGTCTTTCTCTTACTCTTTCTTCTTCTATGAAAATAGTGGCATGAGAAGATTATGCCATTATTTTCATTCTACTTTTCTTTTGCAATGAGTAGGACTCATGTTTAGGATATTGGGATGCTTGCTAAAAGAAGTTTTAATTATAAATGTGATGGTTTTTACTTGCACTTCATTTACATTACAATAAGGGTCCGTTGTATTGTTAAAATTCGTTGTAATTGCATTGTCCCGAAAGGGCGGTGTAATTCTCAATAAAGTGGAACCACATTCAATGTCCATGAATGAATTGCGTAGTTCATGGGGATTGAGTGCAAATAAATAGGGAAATATGGTTTTGATGGGCGTAGAATTAGAGGTTTCAGGGTGACAGGCTGAGATCCCCAATTTGGTCCTAAGATTAGTAACTAAACTCAAAGGTTAGCCTTCAGGTGAAGTGTGAGTGGGAGCTCCGTAGTGACAGCCGGTATCCTCCCAGCATAGCCTTAGATTTAGTGACTGAACTTGGGATATGTCAATGTTCTTTACATGCTTGAAAGAGGGGGTACCCTTTTGAAGGTAAAGAATAGGATTGCTCCTATTTGGCACATACAATATTTAATGCATCAAATTCCTAAACTTTATCCAATTCATTACATAAGAATAGTAGATTTCATTATCTCAAATTTTACTAAACTAATTTCCCCAAAAAGGGTTATCTTTAGAAGTAATATTTGCATTTAGGAGTAGTTATTATCCTTACATATAATCATCTGCATTTAGGAGTAGTTGTTAGAAAAACCATTTATATCACCCTTCCAAACTAAGGTTGTTAGTACTATACTAGAATTTCACTAAGAAACTTTTATCTCGCTTCTCTGTGGGATCGATAAACGGGACTCCATTAGAGCCCTGTATTACTTGATACGATACATATACTTGCGTTTGAAATTGTGACTTTACAAAAATCATTATAAATATAAATCTGAGGTCATAAATTCTTATATATAAAAAAGTCGCATTAAGTTTTTAGGCGCCATTGCAGGGGAAGCTTCGGTAAGAACTTTAGGAGAATTTTAGTTGAAGTGATTAGGCTTAGACTTGGAAAACTGTAGTATCGTAAAAACTATTTTTGTGTGAAAAATAAGGTGTTTGTGAAAATGTTTTGTTGTTTTGAATATATTTTTTATTTAATTTATTTAATTGTTAATGTATTGTTTGTTGTGTTACGTATGCGAAACAAAGTATCTACAGGACTTGTGTCTTATGATCCTGAGTTTGAAGAAAATAAAAAAAATAAAAAATACAAAAAGGACTCGAAAAACTAGAAATGGAGATGGAAAACTTTCAAGATAATAACTTAGAAAATCATCATACTTCATTGAGGGATTAGGTAAATCCTACGACAGATGAAATTCACTCAAGTATACAAAACCCTATCGTAGAAGCTAACTCATTTGAAATAAATCCTGAGATTATCCAACTGGTGCAGAACAATCAGTTTGGGGGAACTCTTTTGGAGGATCCCTATTTACACTTATCAAATTTTTTAGAACTTGGTGCTATATTTTGTTATAACGGTATGTCAGACGATGCTGTTAGACTAAGGCTTTTTCCTTTCTCACTAAGGGATAAGGCTAAAATGTGGCTATACTCATTAGCACCTGGTTCTATTAAAAATTGGGAGAAGTTAACTCAGAAATTCTTAGCTAAGTATTTTCCACCTTCAAGGACTACTAAACTTAGAAATGATATTATCTCATTTTGTCAGTATGAAGGGGAATCAATATACGAAGCCTGAGAAAGATTTAAGGAACTTCTAAGAAAGCGTCCACACCATGCTCTGCCCGATTGGTTAGTCATTCAAACTTTTTACAATGGGTTTGTAGGATCCGTTAGGTCTATAATTGATGCTTCTGCTGGTGGATCATTAATGTCAAAACCATTTGATGAAGAGTATGTGTTAATTGAAAAAATGGCTACAAATGAATTTCAATGGCCATCTGTTATGGTAAATATAAAAATGTAGCTAGTGTTCATGATACAAATGTGATTACAATTCTTGCATCTCAGATTGCTGCAATATTAAGAAAGTTGGACCAATTTGGAATGAACCAACCTTAATTTACTCTTGTAAGTGAGGAAAGTTCGTTAGGGCATATGATTGATTCTAACTTAACATATGATGCTTTAAATACCATAAATAACCCGTATTCTAACTTTTACAACCCAGGTTGGGAGAACCATTCTAAATTTAACTGGAATCATATTATTGATGGTGGAAACCAAAATGGGAAAATAATCATATAAATCCTAATGGAAGTTGGAATAATCAGGGGAACACAAACTATAGACCTTCATATCCACCGGACTCTAACAATGATCAACAATTTAAGGTTAAGAAGATGTTTATGGAAGAAGTGGTATTGCAAATGAGAAACCAGTTGCAAAGTCAAAATGCTCTGATTAGAAACATAGAGAATCAACTCGGACAAATTGCTAATTCACTTAGCAATAGACCCCAAGGAACACTTCCTAGCAACATTGAGATCAACCCTAAAGAGAACACTAATGAACAAGTAGAAGCTGTCCAATTAAAAAGTGGAAGAGAGATAGAGGATGCGGTTAGAAAAGAGAAATATGTTGTGAGAGAAACAAAAGAAACTAAAAGACCTGAAGAACATGTTTCTAATGTTCTAGAAAAATTAATATCTCCAACTAAAATCAGTTTGGAAAGACCACCACCTCCATTTCCTCAAAGACTTAGACAGCATGAGTTAGATAAAAAAATTTTAAAGTTCATGAAAGTACTTAAGAAGTTAATGATAAATATTCCTTTCACTGAAACATTGAAACAGATGCCAAGTTATGCAAAGTTTAGAAAAGATATATTAAAAAAGAAAAGGCAATTTGGGGATTACGAGATAGTTGCACTAAGTGAGGAGTGCAGCGCTATACTTCAGAAAAATTTTCCTTGGAAACTTAAAGATCCTTGTAGCTTTACAATTCCTTGTGCAATTGGAGAAAAATTATGTGGAAAAGCTTTATGTGATTTTGGAGTGAGCATTAATGTGATGCCTCTATCTATATTTAGAAGGTTAGGTTTAGTCGATATTTCTCTCACTACTATAACCCTTCTGTTAGCTGATCGATCTATCATTTATCCAAAAGGAGTTATAGAAGATGTGCTTGTTAAAGTAGATAAATTTATCTTTCTTTTGGACTTTATTGTATTAGATATGGAGGAAGATAAAGAAATTTCAATTATTTTAGGGAGACCTTTCCTTGTTACTGGACAAGCTATGATAGATGTGCAAAAAGGAGAGTTGACTATGAATATTAATGACCATGAAGTCACATTTGATGTATTAAAGACTATGAAATATCCAGCTGAGAGAAAAGACGATAATTGTTTTTGGATAAATGAAATTGATTGTCTAAGTAAAGATCATTTCCAAGAAAGTTTTGAGAGTAAGTTAACAGATGAGATTGAAATGGATTTTCATGATGAGTCGCAAATGTTATTTAAAGAAAACTGTAAGTATGTTCAGGAGAGGTGTGAAATGATGGACGCTACCAAAAATAGTAATCTTTTAATTCCATCTGTTGAAAAATCTCATGAACTTAAGATGGATGTACCCCCATATAATTTTAAAACCTGTCTATTTAAGAAATTCATCTACACAACCAGTTTTTATATCTTTAGATTCGACTCAATCACAAGAAAAACCTGAATTGAATGATGAACAAGATAAAATTATTGAACTAAGACTTGGAAAAGAATTTGAGGATATATTTCAAAAAAAATTTGAGTTGAGAAAAGAGGATAAGGATATTGGAAGACCATTGGAAGAAATTCCTAAGGAATTAGAAAAACCTATTTCCTCAACTAAGATAAATCCTCGATCACTTAATAATTATAAAGGGGAAGAATTGGAAGATAACTTGAAACAGAAGAGTGACATAGAAGAATTTGATCTTGAACCTGAATTATCTAGAGAGAATCCGATCCAAAATTTGGGAAATCTTGAATTATCTTATAGAGATCCATTTCTTATAAATTTTAAGGATGATATTAATATGCAAATTTAGAAAATCAATAGAAGAATATTGAATCTAGAAATAAATATGAAGAACAATTATATAAATCCATCTAAAAAGGAAGAGCTGAATGAAAAATTACAATTTGAGGATTTTGTAGGAATTCCTGGATCTGAAAAAGACTAGGCGATTGATCGAAGATTACTTAATTGGAATTTTGATCCAGGAGGAATAGTTTGTCGGGCCCGCGACGTTAAAACCAAGCGCTCTATGGGAGGCAACCCATAATTATCAGTGTTCTTTGATTTAGTTTGCTTGAGAGTCATGATTATTAGTGTTGTATTGTGTTTGCTTTAGTGTGGATTGATCAGCTTAATTCATGTTTGGATTAGTGGATTGACTTGATCTTTATGTGTCATTATGGATTGATCAGTTTGATTGTTGTTGGTAGATGTTTGGATTGTTAGTGGTTGGATTTGATCTTTCTGTGTCATGAGGGAGGTGATTCCTTAACTTCTTATTTTGGTTAGACTTGTATGTTCTCTTGTAGTAGTTGGATTGATGAGTCCACTATGACTCGGGTCTTGCTCGGACTTGAGTTTTACAAGAGATATCATGAATTTGAACAATGACAGCTTCATCTCAATTTGTTACATCCTTTCTCTAACTTTGTTTTCATTTGGTAGGAGTCACGAACCTATTTGATGAATAACATTAGGATGATCTTACACTACAATAAGTAACTATTAAAGGTGCTTAATTAAAGGGATTGGATGATGCTTGAGATTGGTGTCCGGAAACCAATTTATCAGGGATAATATATAAAATCATTTTAAAATGTACCTAATTTATTAGTGTAGTGATTCCGTTAGAAATTGGAAGTAAATCAGTGTGATGTGATGAGTTAAAGGATGAATTGACCTCATTTATCTTATGTGTGTTTATGTTTGTGTTACAGTTTTATATAATAATTGAAGAACATTTTTATATTCCCTTGTTGTTACTCGCTATGCCGGTTAAACTTTTATTTAGTGAATTTCATTCGGCATGATTAGTTTAGATTTACTTTTTGCTGCATATTTTTCTGTCCTAATGAATACTTGTAAAGGGTTTTGATAGACATGTGTGGTAGAGAGAATTTCTGAACTGTTTTCTTCCTGGTTATATTTTCTGTACTAAATGCTATACATGTTAAAAATCAAGTTTGGGGGTAGGAAGAAAAATAAAATATTAATGTGAAAATACTTCCTTTTAGTGTAATTTTATTATAAGCATGTTTTAGGTTAGATTTACTTTCTCCTACAGTCATTCTATCCTAATTATGCATGTATATGAATTTGATAGGATATTGTAGTAGTAAGAAGATTCAACCTTTATTTTTTCTTTCTGCAACATTTTATGGAATTAATTGTAAAATATTTTTGAAATTTTAGTTTGGGGGGAAGAAAAATATTAACTCTTATTTGTTCTGAATTGTTATATTTTCAAAAATTATTAGCATAACTTCTAGCAGTTGAACTTCGCTTTAGATAACTAAAACATTTTATTTTAGTTGAATATTATGGAAGGATTGGATGAAAGTTTTTAGTAATAAAAGTAAATTTTATAAGGATAAGATATTTGGTATGAAATAATTTGATTATAGTTAACTATTTAAAGTAAGGAAAACTGTATTTTTGAAATGTTAAGAGACTTAAAGTACTGTCTGTTAAGAAAAGATTGTGACTTTATAATGAATAATAAAGCTCATACATAATTATAAAGAAGGGGTGTTTCAAGTTTGAACTTTAGAAAGAGGAGAGTGAAGTTTAAAATCATTACAGGCTATCCAGATATAGTAATCCTCACTAAAAAAAAAGAAGAGAAAAGGAGAAAAAAGGAGAAGGATTGAAAAACAATCCCAAAAAAAAAAAAGAAAAAGAAAAAAAAAGAAAATATTTATGAGGAGAAGCTTGAGGAGATGTCTAATCAAAAATTGGCTTCACTTGAGTCACCCTAAAGGGAGAACTTGAATTCATTTCTGAATTTATATTTAAAGTATTGGCCTACATTTTGATGAAGTTTGCATAAACTCCTTTTTCACATAATCTTTCAAGGCACTCTTAATGTAACAAATTATGGTTTATCTTGAAATAAATAGAAGACTAGAACCCTTAGGCTTGATTGCTGAACATTCTTATACCTGTAGTGTTAACCTGAGTTACTAAATTTCTTTCTAAAAGTCTAACCAATATATTCTTTTGAATGAAAAATTTTAGTTTCTTACGAGGTGAAAAGTACATTGCCTTGAGTTATATTTTTATGTAGTAAAAGGGTTACTTGAGGACAAGTAACAGTTAAGTTTGGGGAATTCTGATGCACCAAAAATATATACGCTTTTTACTATATGATTTTACTCATTTTTGATGATATTACACTTTAAAATGAAGGTATTTAGTTGGTTTTAAGTACAAAAATGGTGATTGGAGTAAAAAAAAGCAAAAACGGTGCAATTTGGAGTAAAAATGAGCAAGAAAGCAAATTTTGGCCTAACACCTTTCGATAAGTCTTTCTATGCTTAATCTCTTTTACACTTCTTGCATATTTTTGAATGAGATTACACTTTAAAGAAATGTTTTTTTATGCTTATTTTGTAGGGCTATCTATTAGGAACGCAACACAACTGAAACGGGGCGAATCGGAGTTAAAACAGAGCCAAACGGAGCAAAATGGTGGAGCTGTGCAGAATAGGGCGCCGGCGGCGCTAGGAACCCGCGACTACGATTTTTGGACGCCGGCAATGCCCAAGTACGGCGTCGGCGGCGCCAGGAGCGGTTATTGGCCAAATACATTGAATCTGGACGCTTTTTAGAAGGTTTCTTCATGCACCTCTTGGGAAATTCGTCCATACACTATTTTAAATCAAATTTGAAGCCAAAAAGAGGGGAGTAGAAGTTAGAAAAACGTAGAGAATGATTAGAGATCTTAGAATAGGAGTAGAAATGTAGATTTCTACCTTTTTGGAGAGATTGGAGAGGGGATTTTGAGAGAATATGTAAGTGAATGTTCTGGCATTGCATGGATCTGCGAGAGACTTTGTGGGAGAGATTTTCATCTTTCTTACAAGGGGAAAATGCTAAGTATTGTGTTTTTCATTATCTTATGATATTGTAAACACTTATTTTGTAGATTTGCTTTAAAATGAAGTTTTCCGTAGTGTTTTCTTCGTACTTTGTGATGTCTTTCTCTTACTCTTTCTTCTTCTATGAAAATAGTGATATGAGAAGATTATGCCATTGTTTTCATTCTACTTTTCTTTTACAATGAGTATGACTCATGTTTAGGATATTGGGATGCTTGCTAAAAGAAGTTTTAATTATAAATGTGATGATTTTTACTTGCACTTCATTTACATTACAATAAGGGCCCGCTGTATTGTTAAAATTCGTTGTAATTGCATTGTCCTGAAAGTGCAGTGTAATTCTCAATAAAGTGGAACCACATTCAATGTCCATGAATGAATTGCGTAGTTCATGGGGATTGAGTGCAAATAAATAGGGAAATATGGTTTTGATGGGCGTCAAATTGGAGGTTTCAGGATGACAGGCTGAGATCCCCAATTTGGTTCTAAGATTAGTAACTAAACTCAAAGGTTAGCCTTCAGGTGAAGGGTGAGTGGGAGCTCCGTAGTGACAGTAGGTATCCTCTCAGCCTAGCCTTAGATTTAGTGACTGAACTTAGGATATGTCAATGTTCTTTACATGCTTGAAAGAGGGGGTACTCTTTTGAGGGTAAAGAATAAGATTGCTTCTATTTAACACATACAATATTTAATGCATCAAATTCCTAAACTTTATCCAATTCATTACATAAGAATAGTAGATTTCATTATCTCAAAATTCACCAAACCAATTTCCCCAAAAAGGGTTATCTGTAGAAGTAATATTTGCATTTAGAAGTAGTTATTATCCTTACATATAATCATCTGCATTTAGGAGTAGTTGTTAGAAAAACCACTTATACCACCCTTCCAAACTAAGGTTGTTAGTAGTAGACTAGAATTTGACTAAGAACCTCTTACCTCGCTTCTTTGTGGGATCGATAAACGGGACTCCATTAGAGCCCTGTATTATTTGATACGATACGTATACTTGCGTTTGAAATTGTGACTTTACAAAAATCTTTATAAATATATAAATATGAGGTCATAAATTCTTACATATAAAAAAGTCGCATCATCCACCTAGACTTAAGTTATTTAGGAAATAATCTCAATCCTGTATTATATAACAAAACTTCGTGTACTAGTTCAAATCTCTTTTTTATAATCTTCCGATCATGCCATATCTTCATCTACTTCTTATAAATTCTTTCATTATCATAAGATTCATTTTTCATTTCTTTCAATTCATTAAGTTGCAATAATGTTTTCTCACCGGGATGTTTTAAATTATAATTGAACTCTTTAATTACCCAATATGCTTTATGTTCCAATTCAACTAGTAAATGATAGATTTTTCCAAAAATCAGTTTGTAAGGAGACGTTCCTATAGGAGTTTTATAAGAAGTCATATATGCTCATAATGCAGTATCTAATCTTGCAGACCAATCTAATTTATGAGAATTTACAGATTTTGGTTTTCTTTTTAGAACTTAATTGAGCTTCTTAACCATTGAAATCATGGTTAAGCATCTTTTGTAGCCACCACCCATCCTTGCCATACAAAATGTTGGGATGAGATAAAACCAAAGGTTCTTTTAGGTTATTCTAAGTGCAATATTAAGCTATGGAATGGTTTAATTCGATTAGCCAATGTACTTAAGCTTATCAAGTATTACCCTTACTAACAATAATCATTTAGCCTACTCCATATCTTTAATTGCTATAAAGGTTAGTTTATGGTATTATCTATCCATTAGATCAACATGATTAACTTATTTGGCAATTTGAATTTATTTAGTTCGTTCAAGCTAATATGGGTTAAATGGGTTAATGTGATATATTTGACTAAATTGGACAAACCCATGGTCAAATTAGATTAAGTAGCCTCAGATCAATTAAAGGTATCCAAGAAATTTATCGAATAGTTTGGACCAAACAATTTGTCTCAATTGAGTTTATTTGAATTCAACGGGTCAAGTTAGATCAAGAGGACGTAATTGTGTTAATCAAAAGGTCAACTGCGCTCTCAAAGATGTTTTTACCTACAAGCACTATATAGTTAGTGGGATTGGTTAGCCTGACAGTTAAAGCTGATTTAATGCCATTAAACTCTTAATGAGTTTAATTAACTTAGATTTTTGTGAATTTATTGATTGCATCATAGGATTAAATAGAATTTAAAAGTTCTTAACTAAACTATAGCCACTATAAAATAGCTCAAATGTCCATTATTTAGGTCAATTAATGGTCCTAAGCTCAATTGAGTAGATTTAAATTGGTTAAGTTTGACTTTCCTTGTTTAAAGGTTGACCACGTCAAAATCAATGGTACTTAAGTATCAATTGTTGTATTAATCACTTATGGACACTCTAGAGAAGATTTAATTTGAACCAATGGAGCTACATTGGTTAAATTATTTTAATGGCCCAAAATGGGTTAAAAGGGTTACATGCATATTTTGGCGAGCATGATATAATTTAGCTAGTTGGGTGAAACTTAAGGGTCAATTAGGGTCAACTAGAGTTTGATTAGATGACCCAAAGTGATTCAAACAATTTCACTAATTGAAATCAATTCGGTTAAAAATAGATCAAGTGAACCATATGGGGCCACTTAGACTAAGTTAGGTCAATTTGGGCCAATTGTGTCACAATCCTACTCAAATACATAGAATACCTTAAGTGAGGTTGATATATAAGATGATAGATGCACTCTTTTTATTAATAATTAAAACAGTCCAATACATTTTTTAAAACTTCAAAGAGCTACCGAACTACATTTCACATTTAACTCGTATATCAAATATCTTTCATAAAAAAATTTGGAAACAAGCTTAACTCTGTATCTCTCTCTTTCTCTCTTTCTCTCACTAAAATGTTATTTGGTTTGTATTTTGTGAATCAAAACTAAAATCTAAGATTCTATTTTTTTTCGGAGTAAAATAAAATACAATCATAAATAAAAATTCATTCAAATCTAATCTTATTTGCCTTCACCTTGCGAAGTTACATGACTGACCCTCACTCTTGCTCTTGACCCAATCATTCGCCCACTCTCTGTCAAAACTTCTAGCTCATTCTCACGCTCTCACTCTTCATCTCTTTTGCCTTCCTACGGCCTTCATTCGCTCACACTCCCTCAACTTTCTCGCTACATCTCTCTCGGTGGTTCGCTCGCTTCCTTCCTTTCACAAGCCATTCCTTCAAATTGATGCAGCCATTTTATTATAGGAGGGCTTTACATACCAATAACTCAACTTTAAATATAACTACTTAATTTTTACACACATGCCACATTATCTATTTATGAAAAGATGTATTTTACTTCTTAAAAATTAAATTTGTGGTAATTTTAATGTGATAATGAAAATTTGGGCCGTAAAAATGTTACAAAGTAAAGTTTAGCTATTAAATATGATATGTATGTAAATGCCCTTAAAAAATAGAGGAATAGAACGCTTATTCACAGAAAAGTTGCCTCTATAATTCTCATGGTTCTTTCGTTAAGGCAAGCGCAAAAAGGTTAACTTTCAAATGCGAAGTTCGAAGTCTTTATTAGAGCTGTCCAAAAAACTCGTTGTTCGTGAACAGTTCGTGTTCGGTTAGCCAAGAAGTTCGTGTTTGATTCGTTCGATAAGCAAACGAGACGAACACGAACAGTTTTTTTCGTTCGGTTTGTTAAACGAACCAAACACGAACAGTGATGTGTTCGTTTGTGTTTAGTTCGCTATTGTTCGAAATATAAAAAAATTTAAAATAATTATATATAAAAAACTTATGATATTTTAAAAATAATTATATATTATTAAAATATCATATTTTAAATAATTAAACTTCTATAAATTATAATATATAATAAATTATTAATAGCAATAATAATATTATAGTATTAATTATATTAATATAAATATTATCACATTATAATTAATATACTATACAATATATTAAAATAAAACTCTAAACAAAATCCTAAACGCCTCATTCGGTTTGTTTCATTTTGAGGAAGTATGGATTACCTGATGTGTACAGAATACCTGATCAATTTGCTTCAATTTGAGGAAGTATGCTATCAAAGCTAGGGCTGTAAAAAAAGCTAGTTGTTCGCGAACAGTTCGTGTTCGGTTCGTCAGGAAGTTCGTGCTCGATTCGTTCAATAAGCAAATGAGACAACACGAATAATTTTTTTTCGTTCGGTTTGTTAAACGAACCAAACACGAACAGTGATGTGTTCGAACATTTCGAACATGAACACTAGCTCTGTTCGTTCGTGTTCGGTTCGTTTACACCCCTAGTCTTGATATATTATGTGACTTTGACTCTACATTCCACAACTGAAGAGAAAAAAAAGACCTGTTATAAGTAATAGTTTAATAGTATTCTAATAACTGTTCATTATATCCATTATTCAAAAGTTTTCTTAATTTTGAGCAGCAATTATTTCTATAATATGGGATTAATTATGCTTATAAAAGGCAAGTTTTAGATCTCCAACTAATTCAATTTTGATAAGCCCCTCCATTATCATTGAAAAGCTCATGTTCCAATTCGAATATATTGGGGAGTTGGTGAAGTAAATATTGTACACAAACTTTGTACTAATGCGCGTACACATCATTCAAATAAACCCCAATATTCAAAAATTAAATCAATTGTTCTGCTAAAGCAGCAATACATACAAAATTTCAATGAACCAACACAAATATTGAGATTTGAGGAACAAATATGGTTCAACCAACCAAAAACTCTTAGCTGCAGCCTCACTCTAAATTATTTGGGCTTATTACCAAAAGCTGAGAGATGACAGTACACTTAAAAAGGGAATTGATGATGCAGCAGACTGAGATTATGACTTGAGAACAAGAGCAGTAATATATTTTTTGATTCAAGTTGAAATTATACCGATATATCCAGCAATTAAGGCCAAAATACAAGAGATAAAGTATGCACTTGCAACAATAACTGGTTCTTTGTAGCCACATAATTCAAAGTGGTGGTGAATTGGTGACATCCGAAAGACCCGTCGACGAACCCCATACAACTTTCTGGTAACCTTCATGAAAAGTACCTAAGATTCCGGGAAAATATTTTTGTTTAGTAATTAAAATGGACAATATTAGATATTTTACTTTGAAGTTTCTACATTGAACATGCAGATAAATTAGTCCATTAAACTGCCCGGCCACCACCTGGCTCCCTTGTAGCCATTATTGTTGCCGCTGCCGGCAGGCTTCCGGCCACCACTGCTGGCCGTCACCACTGGCCGGCAGCCACTTCTAGGTTTTACATTGATCTTATTTTACCACAAATCAAATATGAAATAATAATCTCCTGAATTTCTTTTACATCTGAACAAAAACTCAAAAAGTATTTCAAATACATTTTATTTTGATTACGTGCTTTTCTTTTACTCTATATTCTTTTTTCACCCAAGCAAAATGACCCTTAAATGATCTCAGAAGGTGAAAACAAGGGCAACTCCTTGCCCCCATTCCCACTCTCTTCTGGCATGTGGTGATGAATCAGTAAACTATTTCAGCATTATACTTCCAAATGTATCTTGAATTTGTAGGAAAAATTGCAAGAAGATAAGGACTATAAGTTCAATACTATCAAAATAGTACTTTTTTTTCCATTTGTAATTTCATGCCTAACTTCAAGGAAAGAAACATATATTCAAACATTACATTACAACATGCAACATTTAAGAAGTCGCCCACATTGAAAGCTATATTTCAAAGATATACAAATAATTAGAAGGATGGCTCTGTAAACTTTCATATTGATTATGTTTTCAAGGATGGGGATACTGCTAACGCCAAAAAACCAACAGCACCAGACAAAGAACCGTTTACTACTCCACTCTCCGTACAGATTGCATCTTAGTCATATACTTGTAGCCATATACATCACAATCATTCATCATCTAACAAAACTAACTATATCACCTAACAAAACTAATCACATCACCTTTAAATACAGCTCCAGTATACAATTGAAACAACGAGACTGGATGACAAAGAGTTAATTCGGCAAGTCTCCCGTGAGGCTTTCTGTTCTACCTTACCTTTTTGCTCTGCTCATGACTCATGAGTACAGAATCCAGTTAATGCTTGACCTTCTATATGACACAAGTGCCATAAGTCACACTCCATATTCAAAAAAATTGCCAAGACAACCATGTCATGGAAGATTCGAGAAAAAAACAGATTGATGAAAGCAATTTAACTCTAGAAGACTTCACCGCATTCTGGAGAATATTAGAAGGAAAAGCTCTAAAGAGAACTCAAAAATAACTTAGAAAGATCTAGGGCTATGTATGCATATAAGAGAATGGTGTATAACTATCTAGAAACTAAACTATTCTAATATGTAGAGCTAGGGTACAGTGTGAAAGCTTGTAGCCGTTGGGAAAAATAGTTGTGCGAAACTGGAGCTCAATCGAGCTCAAAAGGAGGCAGCATGTAGTGCACATTCGCACATGAGGTAGTCATGCAGGCGTGGCTACGCCCCATTTGGGCATGGTCATGCCAGGGCGAAGAATTTGTTTTTTGGGGTTTAAGCCCCGTTTCAGGGATTTAATGCGCACTAGGAGTCTGAATTAACTTAAAATGATAGAATAAATGTTTAAGATTGTTAAATGTCCTTTTAGAGTGGAATTTGCTATGTTCAACTTTTAAATCGTTCAATAAAATTTTAATCATTTGTCCAATTTTTAGTTGTCCCGAAAATTCTTACTGTCAAAAAAATTTTGTTTATCGACAATTTTTCCAAATATGATGTAGGGATCACTTCTGGATTGCTCTCCTAGAGATGACTTCTAAATCCCAATTCTTTAAGATAATTCCTATTTTTTTAGTTTCTCGATTTGTAAAATAAATGAGCATTCACAGTCTTCAGATCCTTGATTGATGTTATGAGGTGGTTCACATTAGATGTGTTTTGAAGAATTTTTTGAAGGTGACGACAGTACTAACTGAAGCGAAGTTGAATTTCTCGCGGAAATATACCGCAATAAACTCAGATTTGATTGGGGACTCGCCGTCCAGAGTTGATAATTCTCTGTCAACTGTGGAAAGACTAAATTCATTGAAACCCGGTCTGAACTTGATTGGTGGCCCACCGTTTAAATAGCTTGGGTCAAAGGTCGGGTCACTTCTATTTCTGAGGGAGAAAATAAATTTGGGAGACATCTTTTCTTTAGTGCGTATAGAAAGATATCAATATAGAGTTGACTGTAGAATCTTTAAAAAACTCTTTGAATGAAATCGAGATTGGAGTTAGACCAAAAGGCTTTCAAGAAATATTGATGACGAAAATGTATTCCTTTAAATGAGCAGACGGAGACTCGAGGATTAAGAAAAATGGATAAGACCCGGAGTTTCAAATTAGTTTGATGGACCCATAAACAATCATATAAAAGAATAAACAACTGAATTTATCATAGAAGATTGAAAGGACAGAGATTTCCCCAGTGAAGTCCCCAGAAGAAAGCTTGGTGGGGTTTTTTTTTTTTTTGTCACCGTAGATCTCGAAAGATTCCTTCTAAATGATTGAATATGACATTCGAAGAATAACATATTATCTCGAAATATAGAGACATCACCTTAGAATGGATTCAATCATAAGAGAAATTTTTCGGATCTACGGAACTAGGATTCTTCCATTACCTTACTGGTGTAAGAAAATTTTTATTTTGATTATGAGGTCTCGTTCCTACAAAGATAAGCCCTGATAGTTAATTACATTTTTAGAATTGTAAGCGCTAATGAAAACCTCTCGACTAATATGATAAGTTGTATTGCCAAAGATCGGATTTTCATAATTGGAGGGTCCAAATTAGAAGAATTAAGTTTCAAAGGATGGAAATTATAATCTGATGACAAGATGGCATGGAAAAGGCTCGAAATATAAGGATTCAACTGCCCAATGGAGGGAATCTATACCCAAAGTGATGTTCAAATAGTCTTGGGAAATGGGTGAAAAGTAGTTCTAACTAAGTTTGATTTGAATTGCATTTGAGCTGAATTTGAACTATATTTGAATTGAGTTTTAAAGCGAGTTTGAGGTCAAATAATGATTTAAAAATACTTAATTTGGCTGACTAAGGTAATTGAAAACCCTAAGCTAATGATAGAGAAAATGAAACCTTAAACTCTATAGGGAATTCTATAGGTAGACTGACCTAGACTTTACGAATAACATCCAAGGTCAAGATGCTCATGGTTTTCCGTCACCCCGGGAATATTGGCATCTATCGACTATGACCAGTCTTATAACTAGGAATCTTCCTTAAATGTCAGAGCACGGAGGATTTGTAGTTTCATGGAAGTCTGAAATACCTTCGTCAGTAACCATGAGTTACTTCATTCTAAAGTATTCCTACTAGTCTCAGGGGATAAGTTTGTTGTTTTGCATGTCCTAGTCCATAACACTAACTAGACACCTAAACTGACCTAGGTTTCTATACTAAGATTAACCTAGGGAAAGTGTGTGGTCCTTGGTTCGACACCTAAGTTAGATAACCTTGAATTCATGTCGGATCTACCGAGGTTTAGTTCCTATTCTTTATCTTGGTGGATTTTAAATATTCACTTGAAGTTTAATTTTTGCATTAATGTTTTGTTTGATTCCTAGTTTTTGTTGGTTATGTTGACAAATCAGAGTTTTCCAAGTTTTGTGTTTTTTTTTATTTGATATTTTGTTTATTTTTTAGGTTTGCGGAGAAAACTGAGAAGTTCTAATCCTTATTTTTTTGTTTATGTATATTTTTTTGTTGTTTTGTTTTTAAGCATGAAACAACATGTGGGATAACATGAAATAACATTTAAAACATAAGATAATATGTGAAACATGAAACAATGTATGGAACATGAAACAACATATGAAATAACATGTAATTTTAGCTTTGGATTAAACTTAAGTTAAGGTCGGGCTGATGTAAGTTGATTTTCCAACTTAGGTTGGCTCAAAATTGAGCTAAGGTATGATATGGGTTTGCTAATATAGATCTGGGCTGGACTTAAGCTACCTTGGATTAAGTTGGGTTTGATTTAGATTGACCCGGATTAAACTGGGTTGACTTAGGTTAAGCTGGGTTAAATTGAGTTAACCCAAGTTAACTTAGGTTTTATTTGGGTTTGACTCAGATTAAGCTGGGTTGACCCATGTCGGGTTTGGGTTGATGTGGTTTAACCCGAATTAAGTTGGGTTGACCCGGGTTGGCTTATGTTTAGTTTAGGTTTGACCTGAGTTAAGCTTGGTTAGCACAGGTCGGCTTATGTTTAGTTTGGGTTTGGCCCATGTTAAGCTGGTTAGCCCAGGTTGGCTTAGGTTGGGTAGGGTTTAGGTAGTGTCAGACATGGATTAAGTAAGGTTTAGGTCTGGTTTCGGTCAGTCGTAGATTACGTTGGGATTTAGGTCAAGCCTAATTTAGTTCAAACTTGGTTTAGGTTTGGGTTAAGGTCAAGTATGATTTGGGTTGGGCATGGTTTAGGTTTGGATTAAGGTTTGAGCTAGACCTGAGTTGGGTTAGGTCTAGTGTTTGGGTTTGACCTAGACCTGAGTTAGGTTAGGTCTAGTTTTTAGTTAGGTTTAGCCGGTGAGTTTAAGCTAGACCTGGGTTGGGTCAAGTCCAGTGTTTAGGTTTGGCTAAGTTTAGGTTAGATTCCGATTAGGACTTGGGTTAGACCTGGATTGAGTTAGGTTTAGGATATAGGTTAGGTATAGTTTAGGGTTTGGGTTAAACCTGGAATGGATTAGGTCTAGGGTTTAGGTTAGGTTTAGGTTTGACTAAGTGAGTTAGGATTAGACCTGGATTGTGTCAGGTCTAAGGTTTAAGTTAGGTTTAGGTTTGACTAAATGAGTTTGGGTTAGACTGGGTTCAGGTTGACCTGAGCGGAACCCAACAAGCCTAATCCAAGGCTATTGGGTTGATTAATCTAGCCTAAAACTAATTTGGAATTAAATAAAATAATAAATGCTTAATTTTAAAAAAACTAAGCAGGATACTTACTGAAGAAGGAGGCTTGATCAGCGGAGGAGGCTTGCCAGAGAATTACTTCTCTTCTTCTGAATGCCAAAGAGTTCGAGTGTTCGAGAGTGTCTTCCCTCTTCAGCGGGTTGCTTATATATAGGTTCCAAAAAGGAGGCGGCTGAGCACTCCAGAGTCTTCCAATCGGGTGGCGGGTTTACGACGAAGATCCATCGGACGGTTAGTAAGCCACGGATCGCCGCCGGCGAAACAGTGCGATGGTTTAAGGCTTGATCTGTGGACGAAGGCCATAGATCGCAAACATGTGAAGATGGTTTGTCTGGGCGTGGTCACGCTCAAGCATAGTGTGACCATGCTAAGGAGCCTCTGGGCATAGTCACTCCTAAGCCAGGCGTGACCACACCGAGGTAATTTGGGGAGTGGTCACGCCCAGGCCTAGCGTGACCACGCCAGGCTAAAGAAGGGGAGGCTGCTTATTTGACCAATTTTGCTACGTCGGACTAAGAGGTGATGTCCGTGCAAATCATATGACCAAAAATGAGGTCCACAACAGCCCAAGCATTAACTTATAATGTGATTGCATGATTGCTTGCTTTATGATGTATGTGTAGTCCGGTCAAGTTGAGGACATTAAACTAAACACTTATTGGGAGACTACCCAAAGAATTTTCTTTGCTTTTTAGTGTGGTTTGTTTATGCTTTACTTTCCATAATACCTAGAAACACCTACCTCTCACACAATTTAGAAGCACTATGATGATGTTTGACTTATAATTTAGAATTTAATGTTGTACCTGTAATTTCCTGCATGGCACGTGAGTGGTGTGTTATGATACCATTTTATTTATTTATTATCTTAAATATGCTACTGTAGTATATAATTTTAGCCACTATGTTTATGTTCCACTACCTTTGTTTATATTTAATATTGGTTGCACACTGCATATTCTCCGTACAAAATAAGTTTGGATGGGAATTAATGTGTAAGTATTGCCTCTTAATTTAAAGATAAAACTTTAGAATTTATATAAATTGTGGGGCACAGAAAGACAAAAGCAAAGGTGAATTTTAATACTATGTAGAACACTTAAGTTTTAGTGAGAAAATTCTAAAGGGTTTGAATAAGGTTAGCAACTCACTAGTACTTGATTTATAACTCTATAGATACCCAATAGATATAATTTTTACGAATTCTTAATGTGAGCATTGAATATTTATAAAATCAATGGCTCAACATTATAAATTTCGTCACTAAAATAATTTAATTCTTAGATAGTGTTGGTTGAATTATAATTTTTTAGGAAAAGTTTGGAAATAATTAAAAATTTAACTTAGAATGGTATCAGTATTCAAAACTATTAAAAAAAGACTTCACTAGATATAATAATCTTCATTGAAAGTGAAAAGAAAAATTAAAAAAAGAGAAAAATAAAAAAAAATGTTTAAAATGAAAAAAATTTCTTAAACCTGGGAAACAATTGAGGTTAAACTCAAATTAAAAATTAGTACTGAGAAACCTTTCTAATAAGTCGAATGATTAAAAGCTTCACTAACTTAACTTTAAAATTTTATATTTAACTTGATAATAATAGAATAAATATTGGTAAAGTGCGTAGCAAACTTTCATGTGAAATATCAATTTCATGAAATTATGATCTCACATAATTACTTTGAGATCAATTGTATAAATCCCGTCTTAATGTGAGTTATATCAAGGTACTAAGGGGTTGTTATGAGAATTCTATCTTAAGAAAGGACTTGAGCACATTGATCTAAATGTTTGTTGAATTATTAAAAAA
Source organism: Papilionanthe hookeriana x Papilionanthe teres (assembly GCA_022702705.1). Lineage (NCBI taxonomy): Eukaryota > Viridiplantae > Streptophyta > Magnoliopsida > Asparagales > Orchidaceae > Papilionanthe > Papilionanthe hookeriana x Papilionanthe teres. Next base: position 32,013,178 of record CM040430.1, on the reverse strand, counting down.
ATACTGAAAGTCTTGATCTAAACCTACTACAATGTCTATAAAATTCTAATATTAGATTTGAAATTATTTAGGGCAAGTAATATTTAAGTACGTAGATATTTGATGTGAATTAAATATGCATGGTATTTTTATGTTATTTTTATATTATTTATGTCATTGTTAAGTTTTTCTATGACATTTGTGGTTTTGTATGCAATGAACAGGTGATTGGGCATCTTGGGGAGCAAAGGAGATGAAACAGACTCAAAACGGGTTGAACTAGCGACCTTAGGGCCCAAATTATCGAAACAGTGAACTAAGCGCCTAAGCACCTGAAACCATAGCCATGGGTGATTAGGCTCCAGTTTTGAGCGATCAAGTTCCCGAAAGTAGAGAGACAATAGTTCCAGGTGCCTAGGCGCCCATAAGCGCGGAATTTCGGTTCAGACTACTCAATAGACGTCATTTCGTGTCAAAGGAGTTAAAGGGGCCTAATAAAAAGCATCAGAAGGAAGAGAAGGGATTGGAGAGCATCGAAAGGAAGAAGCAAGCCACACATAAGGGTGTCTTCGGTGTATACTCGGGAGTAGTCAGAGCACTTCAAAGGAGTTCTGTAGGAGTTTTGTGAGTGTAAGCAAGTTTGGTCATGAGTGAGATTGAGTTTATTTTATACTAAGAGAGAAATCATAGTGGATTCGTCAAAAAATCCTATAAATCAATGAAGAACATCGGTGATATCGTTCTAACTTTGTTAAATTATGATTTTATAAAAAAAAATATGTATTTTGTTTAGCCATAATGAGTATGACTAAAACTTATGTCTCCCTTGAATTGGATTATGCAAATTGTTGAAGTTTTTGTATAATGATCACGCGTAATTTATTTATAAGTTGATAGTTAAAACTTCTTGTAATTTACTCCTAAATTATACACTTAGATTGTTAAAATGAGTTGTGATCTAGTACAATGGAAGTAGGCTAGTGAACTAATTATTTAGGGCGGTGCAATAGAGTAGGAAAAATTGCAAACGTTGGAGCTTTTGCATGATTAGGGGACTAACGTAATATGAAATCCCAATTTTTCTTATGACTACTAAGAGGGGCTAAAGACAACTGTTGTTCGAGATTGTCAACATTATTGGAGGTCACAAGGATAGGGCTAAGTTGCTAATTTCAATTCAAGTGAGGTTTTCTCACTTGATTAAAACCCTAAAACTTAGTAGGTTTCAACTTGTTACATAAATTAGGTTAGTCACTTTCAAAAACTCACCCAACTTTAATTCTCTAAGCTCTAAATAAGACCAATAAATTAGAAATTTTTGTAATTTGAAAATTAAGTAAGTCAACGTGTGATCGATACACGAACTCAAATCCATATACTACTTGATCGACACGTATACTTGTGTGGTTGACGGTGCTTCACAACATATTGAACATCACTCACTCCACGAAAACATAATACAAGGCTCTTATCTTAGCAACAATTGACATCATTTGGCTAAGATATCTTCTTCAAGACTTCAAGCTACCATAACCTCAGGCCATCCCCTACGTTGTGAGAATACCTCCACCGTTTCTCTTAATAACAACCCAATATTTCATGCTAGGGCAAAACACATTGACGTCGATTAGCACTTTATTAGGGATTGCATACAAAACAAACATATCATGACATATGACATCGCTACCTATGATCAAATAACAGACAGCTTTACTAAATCTCTCCCCAACACTCAGTTTTAGCTCCTTCCTTTCAAGCTGACTCTCTCTCTTAAGATTGTCACCTTGAGGGGGGGATGTTAACGCTACAGAACCATTGGCATCAGACAAATTACCGTCTACTGCTCCAATCTCTGTATTGACTGCATCTTAACCATATACATGTAACCAAACTCATCACAGCCATTCATCACCTAACATAAGCAATTACATCACCTTTAAATACAACTCCTGTTTACTGTTGAGACCACGAGACAGAAATACAAAGAGTTAAATCAGCAAGTCTCCCATAAAGCATTCTTTTCTACTCTACCTTTTCTGCTCTGCTCATGAGTATACTGCACAGTCAATGCTTGACAACCTATAGATACGAAATCAATTCAATAAATCATTTCACATTCCTTATAATACCGAAGTGATTTATTTTCCTATCAGACATTCTGAATGCCTTCACTCAAATAATAGAGTTGTAAACTTTATTATAAAAAAGCGCCTTTTTCAAAGCTTGCATCAAATAAATACATAAAATACTTCATATCTGAAATATAGCAACCGTTCAAGAAGTAAACGCTAGAAGTTAAAAGAAAATGGAAAAAAAATGAATTAGTTGAATCTAATAGCAAATAATTAAAGGAAAAAAATATATAAAGGATAATAGTATACCTGCACAATGACAGAAAGCACTTCAATGACAAAAATACCAGAGGATATAAATAATGGCAAGAACATTCCCGTGCAAGAAGCCATTGCAGCAAGTGCACCACCCAAGCCCAAGGAGCCAGTATCACCCATAAATATAGAAGCCTTATATCTGTTGTGAAATAAAAAACCTACACAAGCACCCGCCATTGATGCTCCGAAAATTGAAAGTTCTGTTTCTGACTAGAAGAGATCAGTAATTACCAATTTTGATCTTTGAAATGCAGTTAAAGTTTTGCCAAGAGGTAGTTTCAGCAGAATAGTAGAGGATATTATTGAAAGCAATGAGTGCAGATGTAATGGACTGATATTGAAAGCGAGAGACGAAATATGTATTGGACATCTTACATTTACATGTAACATTGGAAGTAGTAGCATGTACAAGAAAACATAAATTAACATTTATACTCATCTTGACGAGGCTTATTAGTGCTCAGAGGGGATCAGACCTCAAATTCTAAGGCGGTCCCACTGCATTTAAATAACTAAATAAATACGCGTAACCCGACGGCTCGGCCCACGGCTGTAGTAACCCACTTATACCCTCTCTGTACCGCTCCAATAACCCCCGTAGTAGGGCCAGGGTAACGCGGCTGTAACCCCTCTATAACCCGCGCGTAACATGCTAGCGCAGGCAGCGGTACACGTGGTATAACCGAGTTGTAACCTTCGTGTAATCTCCTCTCCGCTGTACCGCATACATAATGTTCGAGTAATCTCAATGTAACCCGTCCGTCGCGGTACCGCAGTTATGACTTCAATGTAACCTTGGTGTAACCCTTCTGCACCGCAGTACAGGGTAAATAACTGTGCTGTACTCTTAATGTAACGCGATTAATTTTGGCTTATAACCATAAACCCGTGGGAAAAAATTTGAAGAGCATTTTCGAAAAAAAAAGGGATTCTACTCGGTTAGGTCTAATTGCATGCTATTGACTCTTTACTTAACATCAAACTCACTCATTATTTTAACTTTTTCATTATAGTTTCTATCAGATTAATTTTGGGACAGTCATATTGGAGCAGTTATTTTGACAGTAATTTTTATTTTAGTATTTTTAAGTTTATATAGAAGTCTATATGTATTTATTTTGAGTCTAAATAATTTTATATTTGTAGCTATATTCTTTCAGTCCTCTTCTCATTAGATGTTGTTGAACCTTTTTATTGGGTTATAGTTATAAGTTTTATTGATTGCATGAAATGTTATATCTCTTTTGCTTATACTAGTATATTTTATTTACAGCCGTTTGTGTATAAACTCTCTGTTATGACTATAAAATTTATATTTTTTTCAACATATCCCATGTTCGTGAGATGTACTGCCTTCTAGATCGGAGATGTGACAAAAACAAATTCCAATTAGCATTGCCATTTACCATTAAAGAGGGATGTGCCATGAACAATGCGAGTTAAATGAAAAGACAAGAACAAAATTAATCTACAGAAAAACTGATGAACTAAGAACATCACTACGCAGAATTTTTTTATTTTAATTTCCTTAGAAAAACATTATCTATGCTTCAGAACATTGGAACAAGAACTGACAAGATAGGTGCAAGTTGAACAAGTAATACTGAGTTACTGACCAGGAGATATTGCAAGAACAGCAACAGACATGCCTATAAATGCCCACGCAGCAACACCTCCAGCCAAACCATCAAGTCCGTCAGTTAAATTAACCCCATTGCTCATAGCAGCAAAGCAGAACGTTGTCAAAGCCAGGTAATATTTTCCCAAATATAGGAGGCCAAATGGTTGAGGGAGATGAACTGATAATTTCCTGTAAAAAATTTTTGGCACATGTCAAGAAAAAAGATGACATTATTTCTCCTTTCACATGTGCAAAGTCTAGAAGCCAAACTTAAAATTTGCTTAAAATTTATTTTCCATTAAGACTTCATCAGAATTAAAATGAAAAGTAGTTATTTTGACTATTCTCCGTTATAAATTAGGGAAATTTACATACATACCACACAATTCTTATGTATTTACATATCTAACACCCAAAATTTGATATATATTTACAATTATAACGCTTTGGTGTCATAAACCTATGCATGACAATGTGTATTTCACTTTTAAGAAGACAGCGATGATCATATTTTTTATGTAATTTTAAAGATTTGAGTGGTATGCATATAAATAAGAAATTATAGATGTTACATATGTAAATACGCAAGAATTGAGTGGTATGCATGTAAATGCTCCTAGAAATTATCCTTAGAGGTTGTTGGATCATATTGGTTGCAAGAAACTTTACATATTATACGGCATTGAGATATTCACCCAGCCCAACCAGAAAGAAAAACATGCTCCAACTGCAGCCTGTTAATCATCATAAACCATACACAAAATGTGAATAATATATACAAAATGCAAAAATACTTTACAGATTTGAGTAAATTTACCTGTAAACTAAATTTTATCCATCCCGGAAGCCCATAATTGTGACCCTTAATACAACTTAAGAGATCATCAGTTAAACCTATTGCTGCAAATGCAAGAGTTGCTAAAACTGATCCAGAAAGTAGAGAAGAATTATAATTAGCCATTTTACTAGCAACAGCTATGCCTATTGGAATAAAGAACATTCCACCCATAGTTGGGGTTCCTCTTTTAGAGGTGTGTGAACGAGGTCCTTCTTCCCTAAGGACCTGATGGATCCTCATTTTATTAACGATTGGAACATATAGCCAACCAGCAACTCCAGATAAAGCAGCTGATATTAAGAAAGTACGCGAGAATTGAAATGGTTGCAACGGTAGCCTTGCAGTCCACCATGAATACCAATCAAAGGCTAAAAGAAATACAACTAAACAGGTTATTAATGCTGCATTCATCTGAACACCACCTGGAATTCTTGGAATAGTAATAAAGCAAAATAGAATTAGCTCAGTGATTTGAAGAGAAGAAGATGAAAAACCGAAATAAAACAATAAAAATTATGAAATGTTAAGCTTTCCACATGTTGTGACAGATAGATGTAGGAAAATAGTTGTGTAAAACCATTATTAAAGATAATGTCATGTGAAAAGGGATTAAATGTCTCTAAGCCATTGCTGGTGTGCCAAAAACTGTTTCCTCGGTACATTTTCTATAAAACTGGGATCGGAGACTCACTAGGAAAAGTTCCATGTGATTATTGACGAGTGGAAACTTTGCTGTTATGACGATTGATGGCTCAAAATAGGTAAATGATAATGAAAGTTTGCGTTGACATCTAAGGTGGGAGCTATGAACCTTCAACTGTACATTTCATTAACATCACATTATATAGTTATCTTTACAAAGCATTTGGATTATATAGTTTGACAAAAAGCTAAATGATAGGCTTTATCTCGTCAGCTATCATCTTCTCCATTAAGTAGGACTCAATAAATGTGTTGATTATAGTTGTTTGATCGTTGCCGGAGTAAAAAGATGAGATATAATTAAACATGATTATTAGCATGCAAATAAGAAAATAAGACTTACAAGTTAATCATACTTGACTAGTTGCCTTTGCTATAGTGCCAAATCGAGGTTTATAATATTGAATTAGTTCTTTAGGCATTTTTAAAGAAATAACATAATTGTGAGTGCATTCCTTCCCTTTCAATTGTATTTTGAGTGTATTCCTTCACTTTCAATTGTAGATTAACTGGTTATGTAAGTCAAACGCTGATACAAGTAAGAATGGAGGAAGATTTGTAATAAGATTATCGATAGATGTTGCATGGCAATAGCAAACCAACCAAAAGGATGCCAATACGAATAAATACATACATACATACATACATACATACATACATACATAAATACATACATACATACATGCACACACACATAAATACATACATGCATGCATGCATGCATATACATACAAGTTATGCCTTAATGGTCTGCATGTTGGTCTCCATACTAGCCACTCGAATGATTCTAGTTGAGATAGCTCTCCGAAGCATATGTATGCGATCGAACCAAACATTTATTGTACGAAACAAGAAATGTTATAAATGGAGAAGTATTGATGCACTTCAATTAGATCTGAGTTTATAAATATCACGTGAAATGGAGGATGGTGGATTATGGGTCACGATGACGATGCCCATGAAAGATCAACAGATAAGAGTCTAGCTTGCTCCCAATAGGCTGTACAACTTTGAAGCCGTGGGATAATAAATTGCTAATCACTCTGAATAACCAAATCATGGTGGTTATTATAAGTGGCTTTTGTAAGGATCGAAACAAATCCATCCTTTGTTCCGCACGATTGTAACACTAGCAACCTTCTCTTGCTTCCTCCACCTTCACACCATTCGTATGTTAATCAAACAAATTTCCTTCTCCGCTCATGGCCTTCCCTATCAGGCTTGCTCAATCCAAACCGCCATCCTTCCCAATTTAATTAGTACTAAGCTTAGGGCCTCTCTCCCCATACTCCTTCCCTCTTTTCAAAGAAAAAATATTAGGAGCAAATGAAATGGGTGCGAATTTAATAATATTTTAGTGATATTGGGGTGAAAAATAATATTTTACTAATATTGTTACGTAATATCACCAAAAGGCTATCAAAATACTGCATATCTGCATGTGTAAAGCAATCACATAATATTGGATCCTTCCGAAGCCTTATTAGTTTCCATGTCAAGCAACAGTTGTGGAGCCACTTGAGAGAGATTAGATGTAATAATTCACCCATGCTTGGGCCCAAAACAATCCCTCTTTTTCTCTGCTTAGCAGCCGACTAAAGGCAAGGTTCTTTGGTGTGTCTTCTTGGGCCGCAACTTAACGCACATATATTCTCCCCTTCAATCATGAGATAGCCGCCAACTCCCCTCTTTATGTCCTTCTCTAGTTACCTATTCATTATTTTTATCATAAATATAAATCAAATGTATGGAATAATAGCAATATCAAATTTAGCTGCCATTTTAATGAACTTCAATTATAGGTTTCCATTAAGTTTAATATTAGTGGTTTGTCCATTGTTAATCATCATCAGTTGTGATTTAATTCTGGACTAATTTTTTTGGATTAATTATATTTATCTTAAGATAAATGAGTTGTTATTCAAGTATTAAATAGTAGAATTTGGAGAGTTTATGGGCAATATATCCCTCTTCATACAATCTTATAATTAAATGGGTGTATAGATTATTAATTCAATGAAATAAACTAATATTTTTAATCAGTTTGAATTGATACTAGGTTAATCCTAAGTAATTTGGTAGCTCTATGTTAATAGATTATTAGATTTTGTATCTTTGAACCGCATATTTGTAAGTAATTAGTTATACTATGTAGATATCCAACTTGAAACTCGAAGTAAGCAACTATTTTTTTTTATAGGATAAACGTATCATTTACCATTAGAAATGTTGAATTTACTACTTGTAAAGGTTTCCTAACTATTCTATTAATAAAGCAGTAGTTTATATGAATATATGTGTCTTATTTTGTTGTTGCACGAATCCCTGATTATATAATTGGTTTTTGTGTTCTCATTATTCATATACATTATCTCCATTTTAGATTTAAGTGTTGTTTTTGTTTGAATATAATTACTGTTGTACATATACTAATAATATTGCCAGTAATATATTGCTTATTGTTGAATCCAGACCTGTTCATGAATCGTACATAAGGAATGGAGCATAAGGAGGGAAAAAGAGAGAAAGTAGGAAAAGGTTGGAACTCAGAATAACAAAATTAATAGTCTCTTTATGTTTTTTTGAAAATAGTCATAGTTTTATATGTTACTGTTATCATATTTATAGTAAATAGAAGTTATATTATGAAATATTGGTGTCTAACTTAAGATTTTCTATTGTCCATCGATCATATTAGCTGCAAAGATTGTCGTTACTTTCACAGAATCCTTTCTTATCAGATTGTTGTGACCTTCTTGACTCGGTCAACTGGAAAATTTGCTCCATGTCGGCTGAGAGTTATTTGTACTCACTAGAGTTGATTCTTCGACATATGTTTCGTCTAGGGCCGTCGATTTTGGTTCATTATATTTTGACATACATCTTTTAGTTCTTCAATTTTCATGTAAATTAGTAGGTGGTAAGTTGCCATAACAGTTAGAGAATTAAATGAAGTAGTGGTTAGGATCTTATTTATTTAATTAATTCCTAGAAGTTGATACTTTCTTATTTAAGTGCACTTAACTGCTTATAAATAGGCGGCACTTTCATTCCAAATCTACTTGCTCGTTTTCCCATATTTTGCACTCTAGTCACCTTTCTAAGAGAATTCTTACAATGGATAATTTACTTGAATCTCATGCTCCCATCTTGATTATGGTTCTGCATTATGGATTATTGGCTTAGGAATAAGACAAGAGATGAGGGTGGTCGTAAGAAGTTCGCGGTGAAGAAGAAGAGTCACTCACTCTCGGGTCATTTTAAATATTCTGGAGTGACTTCGGGGGTACTCTACTTGTCAATGTAGATATTCCCTGAACAACCTCCATCATTTACTTGTCCCATATGCCAGCGCCTCCCACCAAAGTCTCTAGTTTGGTGGAAGGCTAGGCTTTCTTGTGACATATTGGTTCATCTTCGTTGCACCAGACATACCCTCAAGATAAAAAAAATGGCATTTGAAATGATCAACTTTATGGCTATTTTCTATTGTTCGGTGAAATATTTCATAGTTACTTGTTAGTTGATGATTTTATCAATTATAGGAATCACATACGACAAGATGCCTCTAGGTTTGAATGAGGCTTCAATAGTGTCAACCAAGATTGGGGGGCAAACACCTCGCGAACCTCTCGTTTTCGGCCATGGAATAAGAAGAAAGGGTATGTTAAGCCCATGCATATCAAGAGGAGCTGGACTGCCATTTTTTTAAGATCGAGAGCTCTCTAGCTCGTGATACTAGTGTCCAATGAAATTCGGAGGCGCATATTATATTTGTCCACATTGCTCAGTTGGAAGAGCAGTTGTTGGTTGTATATTAGATCATGTCAACACTACAGTGGTACCTTGCAAGTTTGCGAGAGTTGTTCTGGTCTCTCCAGACTCAGATATTGTCTGATAGGTTGAGCTTGTTTAAGTCTGGTGGTGAGCTTTTATTGTAGATATTGGTTAGAATAGGGTGTGCCTCATTGAAGCGACCTCAGACCCGTGTTTAACAATTTTTTCTCTTTGAATTGAGCATGAGATTTATAATGATTACATTTGATAATATTTCTTTTAAGTTAAATGTCATCATAGGTTTTCACATTGGTTTTTTTTTGTTAAGTTTTTCGAGGCGTCTGCTCCCCTGCTCTATCTTGCGATAGTTGGGATGTATCTACTCAGACCCTATAAATAGGGGTGTAATAGTGACCCTCGATCCGCAGCAATGCACCAAAAACTTGGTTTGCAATCGCCAAACAATGCAGTAATTTATGCTATCAAAAATATGTTATAGCCAATAATTTGACTCAAATAATAATAGCGGCTAGTGTATATAAATATAATTTTATGGAAAATATTTTACACACTTAGGGGTACTACGCAAGTATACGTATCGTTTCGAAGTAATATAGGGCTTTAAAAAAAGACCCAGTATCGATCCCACGAGGAGGATTATAGATTTTTTTAAATATTTTGATTTTATTTTTATGTATTTCTTTTAAAGTTAAAAATTTATATTTAATTTACTAGATGCAGAAATAAAGCAGTAATAAAGTAATAATTGATGTAAATTAAAATAAGCAAACAGCTTTCTTCCTTTAAATTAATCCAAGACTTTTTAGATAATGTAATATTCGTGGAGAATGTAAATTTATGGTATTGTGCAAAATAGAAGCATTCCTATTCTTTACCTTCGCTCGATAGTATAAAGAACATTGGCTAATCTATAGATCGAGTCCGGATATATTGTTAGTAGAATGGGTTAATCCGAGCTCACACTACTAGATGTCCAAGGGTGGCTATAGTCGACCCTACTAGTGACTCTTTCATTCTCTATAAAACAAATTACAAGAATTTAGCCTGTCACTCTAAAAACTTATCAATTCTACGCCCATTAAATAATATCTTCCTATTTATTTGCACTTCACCTTGAATAACCCGCGCAAGGCATTCGACTACCCAAGGATTCATGTGATATCTATTAGTTAAGAATTCATCTCCTTCTAGATCTCAAAACTCTTCAACAGATTTTAACAATTTAAATGACCAATTTAAATAGTAAATTAAGATCCGGTATTAATATCATCACAATTTTTACAATATATATATATATAGTTTTTTATTCTCCAACGAATTTTATATTATCTTATTTATCTTTTCATAATTGAAAGAAGAAAGTAAAGTAACTACTCAGAACACAATGAATTTAAACAACAAAACATATAAATAAAACTTTAAATCAAAATACAAATACTTATCTCAAGTGTTTTTCCAACTAAACCTCTGAATCCTTCTGACTCCAAAGTAAATAGACTTCAAAAGCACCGACTCTTCAAATACACTCAATACAAACTCTAAATAAACTCACTAATTAATAAAAAAAACTATAAATATGGCCCTTAAAATATTTCTCTAATTTCTCTCTCTAAATAGAACTATGGGGCTAGGGGACTAGGTTGGGCGTTGGTGGTTTTTGGGCCTTTTTCTCTGAAGGAGTAGCCTCCTATTTATAGGCTTCAAGGGTTGCTTTGAGGCACCTTTTCAAAATGTGTCCATGTTCAATGAATCTTCTAGAAGGTGTGTCTGGCGCCTAGGTGCCGGAATCTGGCGCCTAGGCGCCGGACTCTGCGTCCAGTTCTTCGCACCTCTTCACTTTGGATCGCACCTCTTCGCGATCCTAACCGTTTCCAAGCGTCCAAATACAACGTCACATGTCCTATAATCCAGGAATAACTGCCAATCTTCTAGATGGTCCAATAACCGCTAACACCGTCAAAATAACCGTCCAAAATTGGTCAAAAATCTTACATTATTCTATATCGAACTGGCGCTTAGGCGCCGGATTCTGGCGCCTAGGCTCCAGGCCAATTATTTTGACAATTTTGCATTTTGGCTCCATTTTTACTCCTTTTTGCTCCTTTTTCATCATTTTTTCCTTCTTGAACATTTTTGCATCACCTACATCCAAAACACAAAAATACCTTTCATTAAAGCATAATATCCTTAAAATTTTGATAAAAATTAAAGCATAAAAATAGATATTTTTTTATGGATCAAAATCCCCCAAACTTAAACGTTACTTTTCCTCAAGTAACCCTTTTTACTATATAAAATGTATAACAATTGGAATAAAAGGTAAATATTTAAGATTTCTTATAATTTTTTATTTTATAAAGGCTTTAGTAAATCATTAACTAAATTTAACTAAGTTTAATTTTAAGAATTTAAAGAATATTTAACTAACAAATCATAAGATTTTAAACATTTTTCATTCACTTCGAAAATAATTGTAGTTTATTATATTAAGATCACATAAATTATTTACAAGAAAAAGATCTTCATGAAAATCTTTTCTAATAAAGATACATGCATAAAAATTAAGTAAAATATGTAATCAGTTTTTTTTATAAGCTAATTCAAGTGAAACCAATTTTTTATTAGGCATCTCCTCAAGCTTCTCTTCTCTCTTCTTCTTCTTCTTCTTCTTTTTTTTTTACAGAGAGGATTACTATATCTGGATAGCCTGTTAATGGTTTTGAACTTCGTTATCCTTAACTTATATTTTCAAACTTATACATTTTCACTTAATTACTATAACATGAATAGATTTCAAAAAGAATTTCAATCTTTTCTTTTTCAAGTTATAATTTTTGATTTCTTAATACTTCTAAAATTCAATTATTTCTACTATGAATAGAAAAATTTCTTAATCTTACTCTTCTTTAAGTTCAATAATTATATTCTTAAAATTAATCAAAGTTATTAAAATTTTGGTTAAGTCTACTAAATTATTTATAATTTCAAAATTTTAAATGATCTTAAATAGATTCTTCATTCCTTATGTTATGTTAATATTTTTTTTTAGAAAATATTAGTTCATTAAGGACAAATAAAATTTAAATTTGCATGTATTTTCTCTTCCCTCAAACTTAAGTTTTGGTATATCATGAAAAAATTAAATGAGAGAAAGAAAAGTATAATTTAAAAAGAAATTTTTATAAGTATGTAAAAACAGTCTAAAAGGAAAAATTTACTTTTACATATGCTTTTTATGAATATTATTAAAATAACGAAGCATATATAAAAGTAAGCAGACTCATCATTTCATTTTTTTTTATATCAGTAGCTGAATTAAATGACTACTACTAATAGTAACAAAAACTGAACAACATTACTAACTATTTAAGAATACTAAACAGTAGTCTGAAACAGAAATAAACATTAATTTATCCAAATTTCAGTCTTCAACATAATACACTAAAAATTTAAAACAGTTCAACATCAAAAAATCCACACAAAGTTTCATAAACAAATATACACTAACAAACAACAAACAACAGTAGCAAACAAGAAATAAACTAACAATAGAGTCAGCACATCTCAGAGGTAAATCAAGCTACTAATCACTATCTGTAGCCTCGTCATCGTCATCACCAAAAGAAAACTCCACATCCTTTGGATCAACATACGGTGAAAATCTAGGACGGGTAGGAAACTGAACATCATGCTCACCCTTCAAGAATCTCACTAAAGACTCTGAATACTCAGCATTTTACTCACTTTTCCTTTGGGTACTCAGATAAATGATCAATCTTCTTGTCTATAGTATCTACTCTGTAGTGAGTTAGAAATAATTCATTATGCTGCTCCAGAAATTGATCATGCATCGATTCCCAGAAACTAGATGGTGGCTCAGCAGTAGAAGTAGAAGCTCTACCTGGAGTAGGTACAAAAGTAGAAGGACCAGTAGATCTCTTCCCTCGAAGACGATCATAAATGCTAACACTCTCCTGCCCAATTGGCTTTGTAGTCTTCAACTTCTCCTCTGATATATCAGCAGAAACTCAATTGCTCATGCATAAAGAATGAATCAAGGATGGGAATCCTAATCCCACAGAAGTGCTGGATCTAGCAATCGATTCCACCGAATCATAAATAATACTGCCAACTTCTATCGGCTTCCTCTCATGAATGCAGTAGTTCAGGATAGCTCGATCTCTGGTAACTTCACTCAAGTGGTTGGAAGGTAGAAGTCTAGCAGAAATAAAATAATGCCATGCCTTTGAAATACCATTTAGCTTAGAAGATTTGAAGTTTACCCGTTTGTCGTTCCGGATCTTCCAAGCTCCAGTGCCATCAGTCAGATATGCAATAATCATCTCAAGATTTCCCTCAGATGGAGATAAACAAGAATAGTAGCACTCGATGGTAGGTGGCAGGCCGTAGAAAATATTGATCCGCTCCGGAGTAAATACTACTCCGACACCTCTAACGAAGACTTCGTAGTCTTCCGCATCCAAAAAGTTGGCATAAAACTTGCGTACAATAGGAATAACAGCAACAGCGGTGAAATAACAGAATCGTTGCCAGTTGTATGCAACGATCGTGTTATCGATCATTTCACCAGGATTGTAAAAACTGCGCTCCGAGATAAACTTTCTTGACGTCGCAAATTTGTGATAACAAAAATGCGCTGCCGCAGTCAAAAACTTGCTGCTGTCAAAATTTTCTCGTGTCTTTCCTCGCTTAGATTTTGGTGCAATCTAAACGTGAAAGAAAACACAAATAAATTTAGGAATCAAATATTTAAACTCTTTTTAAGCTTGAGAAACTTAAAATGAGTTTTAAAATCCATGGAGAAACTCTAAAAATCAAAATTTTTCTCAAAATTTCAGTTTTTAGCAAAAAATAGGAAAAACTATGGTAAGAATAAAAAATAAATGGATTAAAAGGTAGATTTGACCTCGAGATGAAGAAATCAAGTGATTTCGGGCTTAAAAACTTGATGTATTGACCTCAAGATGGATCTATGGTGTGTATTTTCGCGAAAAAGAGGAAGGGGATGAAGCTTATGCGTCAACCATGGCTAATGGGATTTAAATGCTAATTTTCGGTAAGCAGGCTGAATCAGAGCCTAGGCGCCAGATTCGTCTTTCACAAAAATCACTTTAAAAATTTTATTTTCCACCAAAACTCATAAATTCAACTTCCAATTACTCATATTAGATTAGTGCTTCAGTTTCCAACTTCCAAAATATTTCCCAAAAATTTTAAAAATTAAAAATTAAATCCACCAATTAAACACAAGGTTTAAATCAAACTCTTCTAATTCCATTCATAATCTTCAATTTTGGCTCAATACAATACAGATAAGTATAGTAATATGATTCAAGTCCTAACAAACAATCAAACTACACAATTTCAAAGCAAATACAACACACGTTGAACAATAAATCAAACACACCAACAACACATTCGATTTACTAAATCGATACAACGACACACTAATAAAAGTCTAGATCACACCACAATAACTATCTAATCTTCAAATTAGAAATTTCCATTCTCTTCGCAAGGAAGATTACTAGGCCTACTTGGGAAGATTACTAACGCCCTCGAAAAATCCGTAGCCGTTTTCTCGTCGATCCATTTGTTCTTCTCATGCATCTCCACTTGAGCATCTTGATAAGCCGCTAGATGATCAAATTGAAGCTTCGCCTGCCATTCCAGATGTTCATTTTGATGATACATCTCATGGAGACGATCTCCAATACTTTTGAATTCTGCTTCAAATTTATCTAGATGACTAGAAATTTTCTCCAAACTTACAGTGATAAAACCATTGAAGTAGGGTTGAGGATTCTTTGAACCTTTTTCTCTAGCCTCTTCTCCAAGATTTCTTCTCTACATTTCTTCAAAAATCCTCTCTAATCTCTCAAGAATGAAGTGTCTAGGTCGTAATATGGTTGCTTAGGGATTGGAGACGAAGATGGGGTAATTTAAAGGAGAAAATCGTGTGAAAAACTGAAAATTTTTTGTTTTTACACGATCCAGTAACTGTGGCGCTTAGGCGCCAAATCTGGCGCTTAGGCGCCGGGCCCATCGATACACAGTTTTAATCTAGCGCTTAGGCGCCAAATTTTGAAGTTTCGTTCTCCAAAATAGGTAAATTAGAATGGTAAGATCAATAAAGACTTAGTAACACAAATTATAAACAATCATAATGAAGGTTAACTTGATCTCCTTTTTACTCACATATGAAATGGAGTGATCCAAAGTCCACACTTTATATACTTTAAGATAATCTTTAGCTTAAGTCAATGAAGACTTGTTAGCGTCCAATTTTGTAAAAATATATAAAATTAGTCAACACCGAGGCATAACCTTACATTAAAAATTTAAAAACACACAAAAATAATTATGAGTTGCCTCCCACAAAACGCTTGGTTTAACGTCGTCAGCCCAACCTAATTAAGTCTTTAATCAGGTAGACTCAACTCGTAAGCCTCTTTATAAATCATTTTAATGTCTCCCAAATAAGGCTTCAGTCTTAATCCGTTAACTTTAACTATTTTTGCTGTTTTGGGGTCTTTAATATCCACAGCTCCATAATGGTATACTTTCTCAATTATATATGGTCCCATCCATTTAGATCTTAATTTTTCAGGAAAAAGTCTTAAACGAGTATTAAATAATAATATTTCTTGTCCAGGCTCGAATATTTTTCCTGAAATCTTTTTATCATGTAACATCTTCATTTTCTCTTTATAAATTTTTGCATTTTCATATGATTCATTTCTTATTTCATCCATCTCATTTTTCACCTGCACTATTCAAATCAAAATTAAAATCCTTTATCGCCCAATAAGCTTTATGTTCAAGTTCAACAGGTAAGTGACAATGTTTATCATAAATTCACCGGTAAGGTGACATTCCGATTGGTGTCTTATAAGTTGTTCTATAAGCTCATAATGCAGAATCAAATCTATCAACCCAATCAGTTCTTTTAGGATTAACAATCTTCTCTAAAATTATGTTAATTTCTCTGTTTGATACTTCAGCCATTCCACTTGTTTGAGGGTGATACGCAGTTGCAATTCTGTGTTTGATTCCAAATTTGTCCAGTAATAATTGAATTCTTATATTTCTAAAATGACTCACCATCTGTGATAATTACCTTAGGCATTCCAAATCTTGAAAAAATCATTTTTTTTTAAAATTTTGAAATACTTTTGGAATCACAGTTAGGTAAAACTACAGCTTCAATCCACTTTGAAACATAATCAACTGCTAATAAAATATAAATCTTTCCAGATGATGGTACAAATGGTCCCATAAAGTTTAAACCCCATATATCAAAAATTTCAACTTCCAATATATAGTTTAAAGGCATTTCATCTTTTCTAGATATATTTTCCATCCTTTGACATCGATTACATGTTTTCACATAATGTCTCACATCTTTGAACAAGGTAGGCCAATAAAATCTTGAATTTAAAATTTTAAATGCAGTTTTATCTACTCCAAAGTGTCCTCTAAAATTGAAATCATGACATTTTTGAATAATAGCAAAAGTTTCTTCATAAGGTACACATCTTCGAATTACAAAATCTCTTCCTAACTTAAATAAATGAGGATCTTCCCAAATATAGGATTTAGCATCATTTTTAAATTTCTTAATATATTTGTTATTCAATCCATAAGGTAGAATATTGCTAACTAAATAGTTAACTATATCCGCATACCAAGGTGTTTGGCATCCTTGAATAACATATAAATGTTCATCAGGAAATTTCTCATTTATATTTTCCTCGGTAATAACATCATTCTTAATTCTAGATAAATGATCAATAATTTGGTTATCAGTTCCTTTTCTATCCACTATTTGAAAATCAAATTCTTGTAGAAGTAGAACCCATCTTATCAGTCTAGGCTTAACATCTTTTTTTTGTCATTAAATATTTAATAGCGGAATGATCAGTATGAACTATGCATTTGGTACCAGGAAGATAAGGTCTAAATTTATCAAAGGCATAGACTATAGCTAAAAGCTCTTTCTCAGTAGTAGTGTAATTTCTTTGAGTTTCAGTAAGAGTTTTATTAACACAATATATAACTTTGAAAATTTTCTCATATTTTTGTCCCAATACAGCTCCAATTGCAAAATCACTTGCATCACACATTAATTCAAAGGGTTTATTCCAATTAGGTGCAATAATTATAGGTGCAGTTATTAATTTTTCTTTTTAAAATATTGAAAGCATTAATACGATCTTCATTAAATTCAAATTTAGCTTCTTTTTCCAATAAATGACTAAGAGGTTTAGCAATTTTAGAAAAATCCTTTATATATCTTCTATAAAATCCGAGTATGACCCAGAAAACTTCTCACATCGATAATGATAGTAGGTGGTTGCAGTTCAGCAATAATTTTCACTTTTGCTTGATCAACTTCCATCCCTTTTTGTAAAATTTTGTGACCAAGTACAATGCCTTCTGTGACCATAACTTGACATTTTTCCCAGTTCAGAACTAAATTTGTTTCTTCACATCTTTTTAGAACTTTGGAAATATTTTCCAAACAAGATTCAAAAGAAGTTCCAAAGAGTCGAAAAATCATCCATAAATATTTCAATTCCTTTGTCAATCAAATCACAAAATATTGACATCATACATCTTTGAAAAATTGCAGGTGCATTACATAAACCGAAAGACATTATTCTAAACACAAATGTTCCATAAGGACTTGTAAATGTTGTTTTCTCTTGGTCCTCAGGAGCGACAAATAATTGATAATAACCAGAATATCCATCCAGAAAACAAAAATATGAGTGTCTAACTAATTTATCAAGCATTTGATCCAATAAAGGTAAAGGAAAATGATCATTTCTAGTGGCGTCATTTAATTTCCGATAATCAATGCAAATTCGCCATCCAGTAATTTGTCTTGTAGGAATTAGTTCATTTTTATCATTGACAATGACAGTTACTCCTCCTTTCTTCGGAACACAATGAATATGACTTACCCATTGGCTATCCGAAATAAGATAAATAATTCCAGCATCTAACCATTTTAAAATTTCTTTTTTAACAACCTCTTTCATGATAGAATTTAATCTTCTTTGAGGTTTAATAGTAGGTTTAAAATCTTCTTCCATTAAAATTCTATGCATACTGATGGAAGGGCTTATTCCTCTTATATCAGCAATAGTTCAACCAAAAGCTTTCTTATAATTCTTTAACACTCTTATCAGTTTTTCTTCTTGATCTAAACTTAGTTTAGAAGAAATAATAACAGGTAAAGTTAATGAATTTCCAAGAAAAGCATACTTTAAATGTGCGAGTAACATTTTTAATTCCAG
Source organism: Papilionanthe hookeriana x Papilionanthe teres (assembly GCA_022702705.1). Taxonomy (NCBI): domain Eukaryota; kingdom Viridiplantae; phylum Streptophyta; class Magnoliopsida; order Asparagales; family Orchidaceae; genus Papilionanthe; species Papilionanthe hookeriana x Papilionanthe teres. The sequence goes on along the minus strand of CM040430.1, from coordinate 31,994,524 downwards.
TTCGAGGGCTTTTTAATTGAGGGTAAAAGTATATCATTTTGTGTTATGTCCAAAATTTCTCAGTTATCTTTAATATAATGAGTTTCTTTAGATAATTCTTCTTCTTTTAGTTCATCATTTTCATCAGTTAATAATTCAATTTTTTCTTCAGAAATGACTTTACATCTTTCTTGATAATATTTTTCAATTATATAATCAATAATATCCATTCGATAATATTTTTTCTTTATCAGGGTACTTCATTGATTTAAGAACATTGAATTTAATCTCTTGATCATTAACTCTCATGGTTAATTCTACTTTTTACACATGAATCATAACTCGTCCGGTAGCTAGAAAAGGTCTCCCTAAAATAATTGGTATTTCTTTATCTTCTTCCATATCAAGTACAATGAAATCCACGGGGAAAATAAATTTATCCACTTTAACAAGAACATCCTCTATAACTCCTTTTGGATAAGTGATAGATCTATCAGCTAACTGAAGAGTTACAGTGGTGGGAGTAATCTCTCCTAAATTCAACCTTCGAAAAATAGAAAATGGCATGAGATTAATACTTGCTCCTAAATCACATAAAGCTTTTCTACAAAATTTTTCTCCAATAGCACAAGGTATAGTGAAACTTCCAGGATATTTAAGTTTCTGAGGTAATTTCTTTTGAATTATTGCACTACATTCTTCACTTAATGCAGCAGTTTCAAAAGCTTCAAATTTTCATCTCTTACTTAAAATATCCTTCATAAATTTTGCATAAGTTGGCATCTGTTCCAAAGCTTCAGCAAAAGGTATGTTAATGGTAAGTTTCTTAAAAATTTCAAATAACTTAGAAAATTGATTATCAAGATTCTACTGTTTTAGTCTTTGAGGAAAAGGTGGTGGTGGTTTTTTAACTTCCACATTAATAGGAATAACAATCTGATCTTGACTAGGAGAAGGAGTTTCTTGAGGTTTTACAATCTCTTCAACCTCAATCTCATTTTCAATTTCATTCTGCATTCTTTCTTTTAATTTCTTTCCACTTCTAAGTTGCACAGCTTTAACATGTTCATGTTCTTTTCCAGTTTCTTTTGGACTGACTTCAACATTACTAGGAAGTGTTCCCGGAGGTCTGTAATTAATTAAATTAGCGATTTGTCCCATTTGATTCTCAAGATTATGAATAACAGTGTTTTGATTTTGTAATTGATTACTTAGTTGTAAAATTAATTCTTTTATAGATAACTTTTTCTGTTGATTATTAAATCCAGGTGTTTTATAGTTTGAATTTACGTGATTGTTCCAATTTCCAGTTGGATGAGATTGATTATTACCCCATTGTTGTTGTGAATTATTCAAATTAAAATTAGGGTGATTTTTCCATCCAGGATTATAATAATTGGAATAAGGGTTATTTTTACTAGCAATAGCTTGTAAAATTTCAATAGTTTGAGAATCTTCAATATTAGCAAAGTTGTTATATGATATATTGATAGCAAAATTATCTAATTTCTTAGATATTGCAGCTACTTGTGAAGCTAAGATAGAAAATGCTTCGTTATCATGAATACTTGTCATTCTTTTAAGATTAATCCTTTCAGAAGGCCATTAAAAATTATTGTTAGTCATTTCTTCAATTAAAGTATAAGCTTCTTCAAATGATTTAGCCATTAAAGAACCTCCAAGAATGAAGCATCAATAATTGATTTAAGTGATCCAATAAGTCTGTTATAAAATGTTTGAATAATTAATCAATCAGGTAAAGCATGATGATGACATTTTCTTAATAGTTCTTTAAATCTTTCCCAAGTTTCATAAATTGTCTCCTCGTCAAATTGACTAAATGAAGTAATATCATTTCTTAATTTAGCAGTTTTAGAAGGAGGAAATATTTAGCAAGGAATTTTTGTGCCATTTCAGCCCATGTTTTAATAGAACATGTTGCTAATGAGTTCAAACACATCTTTGCTTTATCTCTTAAAGAAAAAGGAAAGAGTCTAAGTCTAATAGCATCATCAGAAACATTGTTATATTTAAAGGTAGCAGAAAGTTCTAAAAAACTAGCAAGGTGTAAATTTGGATCCTCATTTGGTGTTCCCCAAATTGATTATTTTGAACCATTTGAATAATAGACGGTTTAAGCTCAAAAGAATTAGCATTTACAGTAGGTATTTGAATACTACTATAAAGTTCATCAACTGTAGGGTTAGCATAATCCCTTAATGGTTTGTAAACATTTTCTTCTTTAATTTCAATTGGATTTTGTAAATTATTATGTAAATTAGTCATCTCTTGATATTTTTGAATTTGTTTTCCTTTTTTAATTCTTCTAACAGTTCTTTCTAATTCAGAATCTAAAGGTAATAATCCTTCAGATCCAGAACTACGCATAAAAAGTAAATAAAAAGTAAAATAGCAAGAAATAAAATTATTTTTTTTATTTTTATTTTTGTTTTTGTTTTTTTTTAAATAAATGTTTTTGTATTTTATATTTTTAACAATAAAAGAAATAAATAAAATAAAATATTTAAAATCTATAAATTTTGCCTCCCCGGCAACAGCGCCAAAAACTTGACCCTCGATCCGCAGCAATGCACCAAAAACTTGGTTTGCAATCGCCAAACAATGTCAAAAATATGTTATAGCCAATACTTTGACTCAAATAATAATAGCAGCTAGTGTATATAAATATAATTTTATGGAAAATATTTTACACGCTAGGGGTACTACATAAGTATATGTATCGTTTCAAGTAATATAGGGCTTTAAATAAAGACCCCAGTATCGATCCCACGAGGAGGATTATAGATTTTTTTTAAAATATTTTGATTTTATTTTTATGTATTTCTTTTAAAGTTAAAAAGTTGATATTTAATTTACTAGATGCGAGAAATAAAGCGAGTAATAAAGTAATGATTAATGTAAATAAAAAATAAGCAAACAACTTTCTTCCTTTCAATTAATCCAAGACTTTTTAGATAATGTAATATTCGTGGAGAATATAAATTTATGGTATTGTGCAAAATAGAAGCATTTCTATTCTTTACCTTCGCTCGATAGTATAAAGAACATTCGCTAATCTATAGATCAGGTCTGGATATATTGTTAGTAGAATGGGTTAATCTAGGCTCACACTACTAGATGTCGAATGGTGGCTATGGTCGGCCCTACTAGTGACCCTTTCCTTCTCTATAAACCAAATTACAAGAATTTAGCCTGTCACTCTAAAAACTTATCAATTCTACGCCCATTAAATAATATCTTCCTATTTATTTGCACTTCAACTTGAATAACCCATGTAAGGCCTTCGACTACCCAAGGATTCATGTGATATCTACTAGTTAAGAATTCATCTCCTTCTAGGTCTCAAAACTCTTCAATAGATTTTAACAATTTAAATGACCAATTTAAATAGTAAATTAAGATCCATAATTAATATCATCACAATGTTTAAAATATATATATAGTTTTTAATTCTCCAACAAATTTTATATTATCTTATTTATCTTTTCATAATTGAAAGGAGAAAGTAAAATAACTACTCAGAACACATTGAATTTAAACAACAAAACATATAAATAAAACTTTGAATCAAAATACAAATACTTATCTCAAGTATTTTTCCAACTAAACCTCTGAATCCTTCTGGCTCCAAAGTAAATAGACTTCAAAAGCACCGACTCTTCAAATACTCTAAATACAAACTCTAAATAAACTCACTAATTAATAAAAGAAACTATAAATATGGCCCTTAAAATATTTCTCTAATTTCTCTCTCTAAATGGAACTATGGGGCTAGGGGACTAGGTTGGGCGTTGGTGGTTTTTGGGTCTTTTTCTCTGAAGGAGTAGCCTCCTATTTATAGGCTTCAAGGGTTGCTTTGAGGCACCTCTTCAAAATGTGTCCATGTTCAATGAATCTTCTAGAAGTGTGTCTGGCGCCTAGGCACCGGAATCCGATGCCTAGGCGCCGGGCTCTGCGTCCAGTACTTCGCACCTCTTCACTTTGGATCGCACCTCTTCGCGATCCTAACCGTTTCCAAGCGTCCAAATACAATGTATCACATGTCCTATAATCTAGGAATAACTGTCAATCTTCTAGATGGTCCAATAACCGCTAACACCATCAAAATAACCGTCCAAAAGTTGTAAAAAATCTTACAGAATTCTGTATCAAACTGGCGCGTAGGCGCCTGATTCTGGCGCCTAGGCGCCAGGCCAATTATTTTGACAATTTTGCATTTTGGCTCCATTTTTGCTCCTTTTTGCTCCTTTTTCATACTTTTTTCCTTCTTGAACATTTTTGCATCACCTACATCCAAAACACAAAAATACCTTTCATTAAAGCATAATATCCTTAAAAATTTGATAAAAATCAAGGCATAAAAATAGGTATTTTTTTATGGATCAAGTAGCTAAAATGATGCTTTTCCCTCGTAATTCTTTTTTTGTATGTGCTTTTGTTCTTATCTACAATCTATAAATGGCTCCACGACATCAAGAAGTAGCTCCCCATGCGCCTTATCGCTATACTTCCCAATTTATTTCATCCAAAAAAGTCACTGGCAAAGGGGCTGGAATGCCAATCATGCCATGATTTTAGCCATACCATTTGCCTTAGGGCTGTTAACCTAAACAAGAGAGTGAACATCGGAAGGGGGAATAAAATGTTGATATGATGGGGCCAATTTTGTATTGGCCTTCTGCTATCACTATGCGAGCATTTATGCACTACTTTGAGGTACTATGTTGTTGTTCTTGACTAGAGGATGCCCAAATCTATTGTCGATATAATGACATTCATGATTTTCACTTGCCAGAGAGAGATGGTGTAGTCAACCGAGCCCTTTGAGTATTTATTTTCCTTCTGCTTGTACCCCAGGAGTGTGCATGCAAATTTTATCCACAAGTCACTTTCACTTTGGTCATCTTAAGAACAAGGTTAAGGACTGAAAGTTGAAATTTTACTTTGTCATCTCTTAAGACAGCTGGTCAATCCACATGACTTTTAATGTTTTGCCTTTTCTAAAATCTAAAGGAAATGTTTTAGTGAAAGTGCAGAAGAAATAAAAAAAGATCTAATGGGAGACCCCAAACATCCACTAATGTTTTGAAACGTCCATGATTAACAAGTTGTTGGTTTCCGATAAGATTGGTGAGATTTGTGAGGATAACTGGGATGTTTCAGACACCATGTAGATTTCTCATTTGACTGTCATTTTCTAGAAAAAGAGATTGAAGAGCTTATCATTATTGAGCAGCCGACATACCAAAAAAATGATTTTTGTGCCTATTATAGATAACCAAAAGGATGAGCTAGCAGGTGATGCAGGTCCTAGTTAGACTAAGGCCACAATGAGGTGAGGCCACATACGAATGTTTTAGGCGGCCTTCTAGAGGTCTCATTAGGGCACATACATCCTAATCTGAGATTCTCTGCTTGAAGCAAAGGAGTATTGCTATTAGGTTTTCTTCTTTGGAGACACTTTTGGTGGGGACTAAAGACAAAGAGCTGGGAATGCTGTTGTTTGGGTCCCCATCGTCAAGCTACCACATGTGAGCCCAAGGATGGATGAGCAAAGGGAAGGGGATCCACATGAGGTAGATCACCTGGAAAGTGAGTAGCATCAAAAATTAAAGGCTCGTGCTGCAGCGTGTTACCAACAACATAAGTGGGTTATCCCCCTTTAGGTGTCCCGACTGAAGTGGGTCACCTGGCATGGGTGACGAATGAAGGTGATGACAAGGCGAAAAGGCCGATTTGCCCAGGGCAAATTTAGAAAAAAAATTGAAAGTCTCAAAATTCTTCTCTACTCAACATACTCTTACTCTGGATCATGAGAATTAGTTCAAGAATTCAATATGGTCTCATTCATATGGAAATGATACTTTATTCTCCATTGAGTTGACGAGTATGTAGAATTTCTCAAAGTTAGCATCAAGTTTAGAGCCAGATGATGTTAAGGATACTCAGAGCGAGGGCAAGGGAAATGATGTGGGTCAACCAATGTTTGATTTGTTGTATTTTTCTATTCTTTTGGCAACAAAAAGAAAACAAAACATGTAACAAATTTTTCTATTGAGTGTACTTTTCTTTCTGTAAGTGAACACTTTATTGAGCTTTTATATGTTTTAGAATTTTGGAATCTTTGATGTGTTACTCTGCCAACTAATTATGTCTTGTATTGCTAGTTTTAAAGGTATTGGAAGCCCAACCAATCATTTCTCAACTCTTATCAGTTAGTTCGTCTGCTTAGATGGGTTATGCTTTTTTTTTTTCATACTTATGCAGATTTGGCCCATGTCTTCACTGAGGTATCCATCTAGACTTACTACTGCGGTGATTCACGTGTTACTAAATGTAGATATTTCATCATAGGTAAGGAAATTGGACCACCAGAGCTTAAATTGTTTTCTGAGGCTTAGCACTTGTATGTGAAGTCTACTTTGTCATGCGATTAGATGAGTATATACAGAAGGTGATCAGGTTCATTAATTCTAATATGTTGTTAAGTCAGTTTAGATGGTTAAGATATATGACAAAGAAGACATGAAAGCACATTCTCTCTTAGGTGAATGTCTTTTTTATGAATTCAAGTTCCCCAAGTGTTTAAAAAGATACATTAGTAGCATGCAAGCCTGGTTAAATGTATACGTTTTTCTCAATGTCATCATGCAAGCTCTAGCCTTTCCTTGTTAGTTTCTAACCATTCCTTCAGATTTTCATCTTCAAAAGTTGAAGTAATAATATCTTTTGGTTGTAAAGATTGTAACCAGCGGGTTGTACTGCTTCAATACTGTGTGAGAGCATAGACGGGGTTTGAATGGTTGATATTGATGACACTGTTCAAATCACCCAAATGATGACCTATAGAAGGTCGACCCAACTGCCATTCACTCTGTCAACTTTTTCTCTAGGTAAGTTGAGTATAATTTTGTTTACTGCTTCAGCTTGTCCATTTATTCGTGGATGGTGAATCGAGATGAATTTGAGGTTAATCCCTTGGTTTTGACACTTGAGTCCTTATTAGAAATTTGTGTCACCTTGTTCTGATGAGGCTAAGAGGCAGGCCGGCCATAAATGATATTCTTTTGAATGAAATTGTGAATGACATAGGCGGTTATCAGAACAAGCACTTTAGCCTCAATCCATTTAGATAAGTAATCAACTGATGTCAGTATGTACTTCTAAAACCTTTTTGACGGGGGAAAGGGTATCCGAATGTCAAGTCCTCAGACAATGAATTACCAAGGGATGAATGTGAGTTACAACTGGTGTGAGGTTTGGTGTTGCATAAGTGTGATTTCTAGCATTGCTCTCATCTTCTCAAGAATTCTTCCACATCTTTTATGAGGGTCAGTTAGAAGTACCTCTAACGTTGTATTATGCGGGTCAATATTTTGCCTCCGGAATGACTTCCAAAACTGCTTGAGCGTGTGAACCTGCGGTAAAGGTATTAGCATCTCATTTTTGTCACATGTGTAGGGCATCCAGTTGAATGTTACAGGACCATATTTCCCTCACTCACAGTCTCCTGTAATCCAAGATATCCATCAGGACCACCTGGTACGTGTTTTGAGCATGGAACTGTCCATTCAACCCTAACCGAGAGAGCTCATTGTTGGGGGATAATAATTCTGACTCAGGATATATTTATTATTCACCTTAGTGTTTAAAAATCATGCTCCATCTATTTGAAACCTCTTGTGGTCAAGGGTAGTCACTGAATCCTCCCACATGCATTTCAGAAAAATTGAGGTTCAGACTGATCTGGCCTAACGGGGCTCTGAGACACCCATCAGCAATAAAATTCTATATTTGAAACTTTCAAAATGTTCATTTTTGAGTTATGGGGTCATATTTTAATGATACATGGTTTCCCGTAGCTTATTAATTAGTAAAACTCCTTCAACAAAGATCTGGGCATAAAACTGGAGTTCAGACCATCCGTACTGTGCTCGACTTTAGGCGGATATTTTTGTCCGATATAGTGCATCCAGTGTCTGCTTGATGTGGGAGAGCCTATTTTTATCCTTGGACGTCCCTCAGTGGTTTGAGGATCCATAGAAATCCTCTGCACTAAGACTCAACCCATAATGTGAAAAAAAAGAGTTTTTTTAAATGCGGTGGTGCCTAAGCGCCACCCCATGGGAGCATAGGTGCCCATAGGCATCCAACAATGTCGAACATTAGTAGAGCGGAAGATATGCGCCTTCCTTTTTAGGTGTGTAGGCATCCAACACAATGTGGCCCCACGTTTGCTACCATATGACAAAAGAGGTGTCGCCTGACATATAGGCACCAAGATCCTCCTACAAACACTCCCACAAAGTAGAGGGGACACATATGCACCCCACATTGGCACTTAAGCGGCTCATTAAACAACCCAAAACAGAATGCTCGGTGCATATGAGCCCAATCTCACGCATATGTGCGCCAAACCCATTTTGTTGCAAAAATCTTCACAGTAAGCTGGAAATAAATGAGACAAAAATGCCTTGCTTGCAGGGTAATAAACTCTTTTGACCTAGTTCTTTTGCTATTTATGGAAGAGACCCAAGGTGGAAGAAGACTTTGCCATTTTTGGATGATAATCCATTGGAGAAGCGGTTGAGCGGTCCTTAACCTTCAGAACGATGCAGAGAGCGTGGCTGGATAGGAAGAACAACTATCAATGTGTAGAAGGATTTCATTTAAGAGAGTTTATTCTAGGGGAGTTCAAAGAAGAGCCGAAAGAGAGTTTTGGAGAGCTGTGAGAGGCTTTTGGAGAATTCTTGATGATTCTTGTTCTTCTTATTCTTCTTTTTCATCTTTTTCTTCTTAATCTTCTTCATCGTCTTCTCCTTCCCCATCATTTCCTTCATTGACCTTCTCATTTTCTGAAGAAAATAGAGGAAGATGACGACTTTTCTTGGAGTTTATTTGATCTTCCTCCTTGAGAAGGAGAGCTTCTTCCAACTTTGGAGAAGAAGCAGAGATATCTTCACCGGTGCGAGGTCAGAGCTAGGAGCAAGCATAGAGAATGTGTCTCCAACTGCCAGTGTACGTGAGATAATCCAAAAACTCTTGGAATTTCATTCATAGCAAGTGATTTTGGTCTGGTGTTAGATAATTAAGTTAATAATTATGTGTTAGTGGAGATCGATAGGTTAGGGAGCCGTTTTAGTTGATTAAACCATACAAATCCTTGAGATCCCTCCTTAATCCCTAGCACATTGACATAATTAGCATTGAGCTTAGTAATCACATGATTGTTCAAAGGTTTCACCCCTTGATGAATGGGTTGGAGGCACCTCAATCTAAAGAACAAGGAATTTCTTTGATCCTAGTTTCCAAGGTCGCAAAGGCTTTGTCCATGAGAAAAAGCCTTTTTTCATGAAGGTTTTACTTTTGTTAAAAGCCCCTTCATGTTTTGCTAACAATTAGAGATAGGCCCTCCATTATGTTGCGTAACGGATGGTAAATATAACTTCATCCCATCCTAGATCCTATGTGAGCTCATTAGGGCGAGTTCACTTTATCGTTGAGCAAGTTAGATTTCACCGTTTGCATTCTCTTCATGACATTTGCATGTGGCATTTCGATCGTATTGTCATTCGGTTTTGATCGGTCATCCTGACCCAATTGAACGATCAACATGGGTTTGATCGGTCACCCGACCAGATCAACCGATCACTTAGTTCGATTGGCTGTCCTGACCAGATGGACTAAACACTCGGGCCCAATTGGCTGTTCCAAAACGATCAACCAATCATCTAGGTTTGATCAGCTGTTCTGACCCGATCAACTAATCACTTGGGTCTGACCGACTACCCCAGTCCGATTGATCGATCACTTGGGTCCAATCAAATGTCCCAACCCAATCGATCGATCACTTCAGCCTGGTCGACCAATTTTGGTTGATTTCATTTGACCGCTACATGTTTGTACACATTCTTGCATTGATTTGTTTGTTGTCTTTGATTGTTGCATGCATCTATGAAAATTTATTGTTATTAATTTAAGTATACATCATATTGCATTGCATGTGAAGTTATTTTTTCATGAGTGTGTTGTCTAACATTTGACATGTTTAGGTGTCTCTTTGAGCACCCTACTTGTGGTGTCTCTTTGAGCACCTACACTTGCAAGTATCTCTCCCACATATGTTACTGTATGCATGGGGATAGATGTTTGCACACTTCTTGAGAATGTGGCTCACATATAAAGCCACCTGTTACATGATTCTCTTTAATGAGTGTTGTGTTATTTTACCTCATACAACACTGTTTAGGAGTGTCATAAGTATCTCACATTGTACCTAGTACAAGTCAAGCTTTATAGCCACTGAACTTGTGCAAGGTAAAAGTTGCGTCCACCTAGGTATGTGATTCTCACTTGGCATGAATCACACTAGTTAGCATACCTAGAACTTAACATATGTTGTATGCTTGTGAGTTTCCTTCGGCATCTTTTGAATTGATTATAAGTTTGCATGTGCTTGTTTGAGTGCCTCTCAGGCAAGGAGCAATTCCTTTTATTAGTGTCCTATACCCGATTCAAATTCATTTGAAGCACTTGTATTCTTGTTGTATAGCACTCGAGTTGGTTCTTGAGTGAGGTGTAATTCCTTTTATAGGTGGCTTGTACCCAGTCTACCTAGTATTTATGTATCACGAGCATGTGGCATTCATGCATTCGTATTATTATGATGTGTGATCTTCCTCTTTGGCATTCATTGTGATCATTCGTACATCAATCAAATAATCACAATGTGTTGGGTCTCTTGCAAGTTGTATGTGCATCGCTTAGCTGCCTTGATGGCAAATCCTATTTGTTAGATGAATGACTCATTTGTTGGTTGTTGTACTTAAGTAAGCATTACTCATGATGATATCCTAGCGAGTCGTAAGAAATGCAAGTATTTGTATTACGATCAACACATGTATAACTGTGATAAGGTTCCAAGGGCTCTAAAGTACGTCATTTGCATATTACGGACCCGAATTTAATGGTCCAAAATTTTTAAATATAAAAATAGATATTTTCCTTATTTATGTTTTTCACCCTATTTTAAAAATTAGATAATTTAAACCATATGTGAGGCCTCCTATTTAACATGGCATCCCCTAGTGACGTATTTTAGATCCGTTGGATCTTTAGGACGATGTCAGCTTTGGCAACCCCCATAAAGGTTATATGGTAGCCCTTACCCACACTATGCACACACACTTAGATGTTGTGATTAATTCACCTTGTGTTTAGATGGTTTTCTAGACTATGGCAAGGGTGTAGTTAGATTTTTTCATGTCATGGCTATTGCTCCTTGGTTTACGCCCTAGCAAGGGATTTTGTGTGATGCTTTGTGTGTTTACGGGGTGTGGACATGTGCACCATTATATTAGGGCAATTTTCTATACGGAGCCATATATAATAGGAGGAGCTTAATGATTTAAAGCTAATCCTTTTTCTTACAATTGTTGCTTAGCTCTCCTCTCATCAGATATGGTTCATTATACGTTGCATGTAAATTACCCGTGTTAGTATCTTTGTTGTAGGTCGAGTCTTTATTTAGAAATTTCAATGTTTTTTTTGAGTCCTTAGGGAGTATGTACTAGAAATAAAGTACAACCACGAGTTATGAGGTGCTTAATGCAGTGAATTACGTGATGGGGACCAAAAGCAACTACTAGTGTGTCGTATCATAACTCTAAATTTAATTTGATGTATAACATTAGGAACATGCATATTTATGTGGATCCTAACCACTTTTTCGCTTTTTGGGATATGTTGCCGGCCTAGCGGCACCCAGCATGTGTTTATTTATTTATTTATTTTGGCTTTGTTTATTTTATGCAGTGTGCTAAATTTTCTCTTTCTTACTTAATATACAATTTAGGCACTTTAGGATTAAAATATTTTATTTATATTAAAATCCTAATAATAAAACATTAAGCTTAATTAAAATATATGATTAAAAAATCATCATTTTTAATTCATTACTTTATTTCCTGCGCTTACTTTTCTGCATGGTCATGAGGCCAATTTAAGTGGGTTACATGCATGGACATAATTCAGGCATATTTAATAGAGCCTCCACGCATAAGATCATTGTTAGATTATTGCATCAATTTGCATGATTCAAGAAGAAGCCCTCACACTTCTTTAACTCGACTGGCCAAACACAAGTCTTAAGTGATTTTCTAGCATGTTTAGGATGTTAGAGGTTTCTTCGACCAAGATGGGGTATAAGTACTTTATGAAAGTGTTTTCAGCTTTGTAGCTGAACCTCTCTCCTCTCTCCTTTCTGATGGATTCCTTGTCATTTACTTGGCGGCTATAAGTCCCACCTTTTTGAACTCTACATTTTAGAATTTCCTTCTTTTGACCTTAAGGCTACTGAGGTCTCTTTGGATGATGCAATTCATGAATTGCTAAAAGGAGGTCTCAGGTCAAGTTGGGTTGACTACCTTCATGACGAGGTAGACTTAGTGTCTCCATAGCTTGGGATGATGAATCCAAGGTATCCAGATCCTGCTACTTCAACCACTTTAGGGATTCTACCTCTTATTTATTGAGCCTTTTTGAGCTCAGTCATCCTTTGTGACTTTATTGATGGTGTTTGGATGGCTCCGATTGCTGATAGGCCGTCGCCCATTTGGGATGCGGTGATCCACCCTTTACCTTTGTGACCTGGTGAGCTTTGTAGTTTAGGTATGTTCGTGTAAAAACGATCCAATTATTTCTTAGGGCTTGTTCTTCAACATGACCCTACCCCTTTGTGGATTTGAGGGTTCTCCCTCTTCTATGTGTCTCGGTATAGTCTCCTGTGATGGCTCTAAAGTACATCTCTCCCAAGATGTTATTAACCAAAGGGATACGTTCCTTTGGGAGTGCTCTTAACCCCGACAAAAATATTCTTTTTAGTTCTTTAGTTATGGATGGCTTATAAAGGGATTTTCTTCGTGGATTTTGTGTCTTAGGTATTTCAATCTTATTCTATTTGGATGTATACTCACGACCGATCACACGATACCTTACATAATACTTCAATGTTTCTTTTAAATTTATTTATCTATTTTCATTATATAGCCTTCTTTTCGATTCCTCTCCTTTTCGGGTCGTTTCTATGATTCGAGAGGGAGATTTATTTGAGAAAGGGAATATATTGACAACATATAAATATGCAAGATGGCAACTTCGAGTTCATTTAAAAAGAGCCAAATACAATAGGGCGGTAGTTGACTTTGAAGCAACCTTGAATTTGAAATATTTAGGGTTGACAATGCCCTTAGAGACATCTTTGGTATTAAGGAAATAGATGTATAACACAACTCAACTATTCGTCCCCTTGGCTCCTACTTCCTTGTTCTCAGCTTCCTAATTGACTATTTTCAATAGTTGGTTGTTAGAGTATACAAGGGTTTTGCCTCCTAGGTGACTGCTTATGGATAAAAGATTTGTTACTTGATTATCGTCTCTCAGATAAGATTGATCCTGAATCGTTCAATTCCTAATTTTTGCTTTTTATTTCACCAGATATTTTATCATCATTTAGTCGTTGACCTCGAATCACCCGTCCACCTTCCTAGTTATTAGATGAGAGTCATATTTTTCCAAAAGGTATCGAGCATCCACTTCATAAGAGAAGCGTAAATTAACTACAACAGCTTTATACTTGACCCATTTATTGGTAGTGTTGAACTTTATTTTTATCGCATGGTTTAGGTGGTCACCATTCAGGTTAGCGAGAGAGAACCTGATGCTTGCCTGTACTTGGTTGAATGCCCTATCAATGTAAAGAGTCTAAGTAATTCTTGAGAGATTTTAACACCCGAGTTGCCAGTTTTGGTGAAATTGACCAGGAAATATGCCACATCTTGAGCCATGGTTGTTGTCTTTGATGTGTAAGATAAGTTAAAGTCATTAAGTTATGCAATAAATTTTCAGGAGTCAGATGGATTGCTTGGGCTTGCCAAGAACCGCTTTGAAGGGATGATCGATGATAATTCATATTGGATGTGCTTGAAAATAAGGGCAGAGCTTTCATGTTAAAACAATAAAAGAATAGTTTTCATGATTGTGTACCTGAGTTCTACTCCCTTGAGTACTTGACTAACATAGTAATTAGATATTGATCTATTGTTCTTCATAGATCAGGATACAACCGATCACTTCTGGTCTGAATCCTAGGTAGAGTAGGAGTTCTTCATTCAAATATGGAATGTTGTGGAGAGGTGGAGAGCTCAAAGAATTTTTTAATTGCAAAAAGACTGATTCAAATTTTCTTGATAACATGAAGCTTTTGACTCAAAAACGTGGCACATTTATCACCTGATTTGGAAATGAATCGATTGAGTTCAGCAGCCAGTCAGCCTTCACAGCTCCTTCAAATTACAAGGGTACTGCATTTCTATCAAAGCTTGAACTTTTCAGGATTAAATTTTATTCCTTTGGGTGTCATAAAATATCCTCTGAATTTGCTTAACTTTGTGTTGAACGTTTATTTGAGAGGATTGAGCTTCATGTTATATTTCCTTACGGTTTCAAATACTTTTGTAAATTCTTTTATGTGTTGTTGTTTTATTTTTAACTAACACATCATCCACACGCTTCTTTATTTTTGCTTTTCTATTTAACAGTGATTACATCCATGAGGCGTTGGTAGGTCGCTCTTGCATTTTTTAGCACAAAAGACAATACATTATACTAGTAAACACCCTATCGTGTGATGAATGCCAATTTTTATGTGTCGATCGAATGCTTCTTTATCTGATGACATCCGAAAAAGGCGATTAAAGAACCCAAGACTGTGCTCACAAAAGCTGAATCCTCGAGTATATCGATCCAATCATACGAAAATTTCCTATCAGGCAAGCGACATTTAGACCAGTGAAGTCGACACACATTTGTCACTTGATTTTTGAATTAATACTATGTTAGGGATCCATATCGAGTATTGTACCTTGCGTATGTAGCCGAGTTCCTGCAACTTCTCTACTTCTTTGTGTACTGGATTCACTAAGGTGGTCGCATTTAACCTCATCTTTTTTTTTACCGGTCGAGCCATTCAATGGAGATATATTCAGTGGCAAACAACATTAATAGATACTCTCAACATTTTCATGTTCGACAATGCAAATGCATATTAGTGTTCCTAAAGTAGGTCGACCGACTCGTCTCTTGTTCTGCATTAAAAGCAAAGCTTAGTCATAAAAATTATCTTTCTCTTTCGCTGAAAGGGAAACCATTCCGATGACCTCATTGTTCTTAAGGCTATTCCCAGTGTTGACTACACACATGTGATTCTCCACCTTCAGTTAGAAAGTTTACTGCTATGTGATAAGTCGATATGACCACTCAGAAGTGAGTAGAGGCCTATCAAATACCACTGTAGGTTGCTCGTAAGTTAACTATGATGAAATTTTTTGCCATCTAAAATAGCTTATTACCTTATGCCAAGTGATTGGTACAAGAAGAGTCCCAAGCACTTTCTTTTCACCTAAAAAAATAATAAAGCAACCCAGCAATTGGCAAAATGCAAACGACAACCAAACCCATCTTATCAAAAACTGACTTAAAAATGATATTTATGACGTTGCTTGTGTCGATAAGTATACTTCTTATCGATGAGTCTACAATAGAAGCGGTAAAAACTACATCATCATTGTAGGGATTTCATTTGGCAGGTAGATTTTTATCAGTGAAGAAAATCAGTTGGTGTTGTGAAGCATGTCGTGGGATCAAAGCTACCAAGAAATCTTCTAAGTCAATTCTCTTTAAGCTAACCTTTTGGGATGCTTGTTTAGCTCCTTCGAATATGGCTAGTTTGACACCTTTATGTGGATTGATTGAATCCTCGAGTTTTATGAACTCTTTAAGTTTCCTAGCTTTGATTAGCCCCTCATTCAAATTTCGAAGGTGAGACATTCCTTCGTGGCATGTTTAAAATTCTCGCATTTCGCTTTGGAAGAGGGTCATAAATGCACACAAGGATTTATCTTGCCCCTGGGGCAATTGTCGGAGAGCTTGCATATTTCTCTAGGGCTTATGTGCGCTAGATGCATGACGAACATTCACTTTAAATATGCGTAGGAGGTAATAATTCCCTGTGGTAGACCATTAAACCAACAGAGAGCTGACTCTCTAGGTGTTGTGAAGAGCAGACACCACTCGAGCACATTACTGATTCTCAATAAATATATGGATGACTCAAAAGAGGTAATGTAGTTTGCAGGATCCGATTGTCCTGATATGAGTCTAAGGTTGAGACCTTGAAATTCTCTAGTGGCACAGATTCAAAGATCTTCTGGGAGAAAGTTTTGTCCGGTGATATGATTAACAAAGCCAACATTTCCTTCAAAATTCTGCTTGGGGTTGGGGTACATTCATCAAAATTCTTTCATATCTTCTGTTTTAAGTTTACTACAATTTTTTCTCCTTTTGCTTTCAACTTTCCTAAGCACACTTCACGAAGACATGAAACATTTTTAGCATGTAATTGATATGATGTTTTTTTCTTGAATCTTGATAATAGGCAATTCAAGGATGCCGACAATTTAAAAAATTATGTAGGGGAGAAATGGAGAAGAGGAACACATTGAGAAGGATACAAGGCAATTGGGGGATACTCACAACTTCAAAAATTAGAAAGAATGGAGAAGAAAAACACAAAATAGGAAGATAGCTTATCATTTTTTCATTCCATCAATATCTTCAATCTTGACAATTTATAGCATATAAGAGTAGTAATCTACTAACTAATTATTGTCGTTAACCTAATACAAGTTATTAAGTAATATACTATCCTATCAGCAATATGATATCATGGATTTTTTTTTTTTTTTTGGATGTTTAAAGAAAATAACCCTGTTTTTGTAACACCACAATGAAAAAAAAAAGTAATCGTGTTGGAAGAGTTGAGTGTTCATGTAACTAGTAAATCTTAAACAGTGAATGTTGACCTTTTGCATGTTGTTGAGGAAGCAAAACAATTAAAAAACAACATAAACCATGAAAAACAAAATAAAATCAATAAGAAATTAAATAAATAATCAGACATATTTTATATCAGAGTTTCTTAACAAATCATCAATAATGAGTTTTCTTGATCCAAGTTCCCTTACCTTCTCCTTCCGCGAGTAATGGTTCGAAATAAACGAGCAGCAGCAGCAGCAGCAACAACAGATACAGAAGAACCAAAGTTTCTCTTCCGCTCCATCAAGTCGATATCTAAGGATGAGTGAACAATAACATTGCTGCGATCTTCATCCCTAACTTCATGTCTAAAACTATACTCCTCTGTTGAAATTCCATTACTCTCTTCATACTTCACAGAAATGGCCTCCGCGCTCTATCAAGTATGATCACAATAAAATTTGGAGTTAAAAATGTTGAAATAGAAACTGTCAAATGCTTTCGTGAGAACAGATTAACCCTTTAGGGAGAGAATTGATTTAGTTTTACAAAAGAAGAGGATGAAAGAAAACCTCTTCTTCGGCCACGAAACAGCGAAAGGACATGGCAGCAGAGCGATTCCGCTTGCTGATATCGATTATATTGAGGGAACAATTGAATCGTTGAAGGGAAAGAATCGGAAATCGACGGAACTCATCGGAGAAGAGGTGATTTGATCCCACCGCTGAAGAAGAAGAAGAATAGGAATAAAAAGGGGCTCGTTGAGGCCATCGGAGTATCAGTAGCCGGAGCTGTGGGCTCGTGCAAGACATCGAGGTGTTGCTGAGATCGAAATTAAGCGGAGATTGGTGGAGGAGATTGCGGAATTGCTTCTGTATATCTGTTAAATCGAAGCCGACTGTCTCTTTCCCAACTTGTTCTCTGGTATCGCTTGAAGTGCTGATTGTGGTGCGGTGCTTAGAGATTCTTGTACTGGTACGGTTTCAGTATAATCAGAGCCGTTAGGAATGGCGCGAAACACGTTCTGGATCTTAAGTTGTTGTTGTTGTTGTTGTTTTTTTTTTTTTTTTTTTTTTTTTTTTGTCAAATTTACATAAATACCATAAAATTGATATGTATTTACATACTTAACATGAAACATTTGATATTTATACTTATAACATCCTAGAGTCATTAACCTGGGAAAATATTCCATACGGACAACGTACGCAGCGCTGCGTGCGGAATCCGCAAATAACAATGGAATAATCAGTGAATAACTCATAGAAACTCCGTGAATAACATTAAAATGGAACTGTGGGGGTTATTGGCAGATTATAAATAAGTTATTGCAGCGTTATTTGAGCAATAACCTCACAATACCCCGAATAACAGATAAAAAATATAAAAGTGAAACCGCGGAGGTTATTGGGGCGTTATTAGGAGGTTATTCGCTGGTTATTCGGAATAATACCGCAATAACCTCCTAATAACCTCCTGATAATCCTGAAATACATGATCTTGTAAGTTATTCGATGATTATTCGGTGGTTATTTGTAGATTCTGCATGCAGCACTACTTACGTTGTCGGTATGAAATACTTTTCCCATTAATCTGTGCATGAAAATATATGTTCTACTTCTAAAAATTTAAGTGGATGCATGTAAATATGAGTGTTTAGGTGTTAGATATGTAAATACATAAGAATTATGCCGTGGGTCAGATGCAAATGAGCCCAACACGAGTGAGCTGAAGTTTTTAGTTGTCATCAACTTGATGGAAAATAACTGTATTGGAATTCAACTCATGTTCAAATTTATTCAGTAATGTAGTTTTTGTGTTTGAATTGAAATGTTCGAAATGACTCATTTTGTTCGATAAAACTCGAATTAGCTCGAAATTTAAGGTTAAAAGTGCTAATTATAAAAATAAATATACAAAAGATGAACTAAAAAAGTTTTTTTAAAATTTTTTGAAATTAACAATTTTTTAAAATACAATATGGATAATAATATTTTATATGTATGAACTTGTTCGAAATGAATATTCACTCCAAGTATTGGATAATATCAATTAAGATTCAATTGTAATGTGAGTAAATTTTAGTCACACCACAACTACCTAAGTTCAATTTTCATTAGATTTTCTTTATAGAAAATATTTTGTTATAATCCTAACGGTTCCACTTGATCTAACTTCGTTGGACATATCTTTAGGAAGTCGCCAAGGTTCTCCTTAGGATCTGTGACATCCTCTATCTTTTTTCCTTTGTATTCCACAATAATTGTTCTTATTTGATCATTTCCCATTTGAATTTTCCATGTCTGGCCTTGAAACCCTAAATGTTGAATTCGTGAAGACAAATACATCTGATCTAAATTGAGAGTTTTCTTAGGTAACTTCGGTTGTCTATGATGTAAGTAACTATAGGGGCTTGCCCTTATAGCAAACTTGAAGAACTCAACTTAATATAAACCATATCTAATCTTTCATATTAGATAGGGAAACTGTCGGTCAACATAAAATATTTAACAGACCAAAAATGATGTCTTAAATTCCTTAGTTTATTTAATCAAGTCTCACTAACAAGCAATGCATCAATTCTTTGGGATAGGTGCATGGCTTGTGGCATAATACTCATTTATTTAAACTATTAAATATATGAGATCGGTTCGGTCTCGTTTTTTCAAAATTAAAAATAGTACTTTTAAAAAAATTATATATTCAAATCCTTTCAGTCCTGTTTACTATTCAAATCCTTTCGTAATGAGTGAGATTTGAACCATTGACCCGAGGGACTTACACCGAAGGCCGCAATCAATGAGCCAAGGCTCGTGCACACACACACACACATCAAATTATATATATTTTAAAGTAACCGAAATCTTCTCATTTAGCGAACGACAGAACTATGTAGAGACTTCTAGGGTTTCAGATGGGTTTAAGTGACTTAGGGCATGTCCTACCCATAAAAGGTCAATTGGGGTTTCCCTGCTTGGTCAGAACTCTAAGTCAGTCCGACCAATGGGTTGGGGGTTTGAAGTTTAGTCTAGTAGGCTTCCAAAAGGCACAATCCTAATTTAGGTTTAGGATCATTAGTGAGGCAAGTGCAGTGAGTCCTCACAAAAGTGAGTTCTGAGATTGCAGAATCTTCCATTTCAAGTTTGAAGAGATCTGTCATGTAATCGAAGTAACCAAGAACGAAAGAGGGAATACGAAACGAAAGAGGGAAAGATAAAGGGGAAACCTTCATTTACTGTAAATATAAATGGCAGCTTACATTCTCACATAATTATATTACAGAAACAATAATGACATATGTATAAAATAGATAAATACCTTGAAGACAGGTATTCATATGAGATTCACTTAGGTGGTTAGGATCTAATGGATAGGATGTAACATAATAAAGTGAATCAGTATGATGTACTGCAAATATATTCTTATCATGAAATGCTTTAAAATTCACACAGCCAAGGGCAACAATAACAACAAGTATTTATGCTTCAAAGTGGGTATGGCTACATTGATCATTTTTCTTCATTGTGCCCAATTGTGTGTCATATTTTCATTTAATCTACCTTTTTTAACATAGGTTCAAGCTAAAACATCTACTCTTCTAACTTGTTCATCAAATAGTCGACATTTAATGTGACTAAACCATCTAGGACGACATTCTCTAATCTTTTATGCTACTAGAGCTACTCCAACCCTTTCACAGATATATTAGTTTCACATCAGTGTAATGCCACTCATCCACCCGAGCTTTCTCATATCAGCAACAATCAACTTAATTTTATGCTTCTCTTTTATAGGTCAATATTCTATACAATAAAGCATTGCAGATCTCACCACAATCTCATTAAATTTTCATTTAAGCCTAAGCGGTACATTTCTATCAGACAATAGGCCTGATGAATTCCTCCACTTTAACCATTCAACTTGAATTCTACTAATAACATTCCTATCTGTATCAGCGTCACTTTGAATAATAGACAATAGATATCTAAGGAATTCACTCCTTTTAATGACCTGGATTAAGCATTTTTAGAACACCGCTACTAGTTCTACTACTTCTAAAATTACATTCCATGTATTCAATTTTAGACCATCTCAAATGAAAACCCGTAGAATTCTAATTCAACTTCCATAATTCAATTTTTTTTTTCTGAACTCTCCCTCTAATCTTGTCCATAGAAAGGATATCATAGCGAAAAAGCATACACCGAGGCACATCCTCTTGTTAATGTCCAGTAAGAACACCACAACTAAAGCATAAAAATACATTAGCTTAAAGAAGTTCCTTGATGTACTTTAACTGAAATAGGAAAATACTTGGTAAATTCTCCTTGTGTTCGAACACAAGTAATAGCTTTAGTATACATATCCTTAATAATGTGAATATAAGCAATATGAACTCCTTTCCTTTTTAGAACTCTCCAAAGTACTCTTGGAACCATGTCATAAAATTTTTCTAAATTAACACAAATCATATGCAAATCCTTTATACTCTCTCTGTACTTCTCAATCAAACATCTCAATAAATGTATAACTTTCATAATAAACTTGCCTGACATGAATTCAAACTAATTTCGAGGTTATATCATGTTGTAACCTATATTCAATTACTTTCTCCTATAACTTTAATTTTGGCACATTAAGTAAATTCATTTATAAATTTCACACTTATGTATCCCCTTTATTCTTAAAAAGAGAATCAATCGACACTTATTCCACTCATCAGGTATCTTCTTAGTTTATAAAATAATATTAGAAGTTTAGCAAAATAATAAATTCTCAGATATCTTGAACATTTCCATACTTCTATTGGAATTCCATTATATCGTACTGTTTTTTCACACTTTATTTTCTTTAAAATCTCGTCAACTTTAGTTTTACTAATGCGACGGTATAAATAAATAAAAACTATTATTTATAATATCAAGATCAATAAAGTTGATCTTATTTTCATAATTTTTATGAAAAATTTTATCAAAACATCTCACCTATCTATGTTGAATATCCTAAATAAATGAAAACCACATTTTGATTTTCATTCTTAAAGTTGTTACTTGAACTATATCTTTACTTTTTTATCTCTTTGATAGACTAATATATATATATATATATATATATATATATATATATGTCTTTCACCATCTTTAGTATCTAATATATTATAAAAGATTACTAAAATTAGAATTCCTAACATTACAAATTATCACTTAAGACTCCCTATGAGTCATCTTATATTATGTCAAATTCTCCAATTTCTTATGTCAAAATTAATTTTTATAACAAAAATTCTTGCTCTTTTATCTTTTTATGCACATTTTTATTCCATCAATAATATTTATTCATAAAAGCATTGCTTTATAATTTTCTAAACATATGTTTTACAAATTGCTTAATAAAACATGTTAATTTATTTTACATAGCATTAGTTTCTTCATGAACTTACAAAATCTTATAATCTTAAAGTTTACTCATAAAAATAAATTTATTTGTATCTTTTAAGTGCTACCATAGAATTCTATGATATTATTTTATTGTATTTTGCATCTTCCAACCCTTCATTTTAAATGCTAAGCCAATAATCAATGTTGAATACTTATACTTTCACTTAGAATGACCATAAAATCTTTATAATCTATTCTTATTGTAATAAAATAAAAAAAGAATTTTTATTATATCTCTTTTATTAAATAAAATATATGCAATAATAAAATCATAAGCTAAAATAAAATCCATAACGACTCTACCGTTTTCATTACACTCCAAAATCATATTTACCATGAGTTCTAAAACTTTTTACTACATTACGTACTAACATGTCCATTTAAATATCCTGAAATAAAAATTTTTTCTTTAAAAGTTTTATGTATGGAACCTTTGAAGTTATTCCAAATTTTTTTAGCATATATCTAAATCTACTTGGGGAGCATAAACAACTATAATTAATAGATTTGGTATCAATAATAATATTTAGAGCTATAATTCTATCTCCAATTCTATTAATTTTTACAATATTATCTCTCAAATTCTTATCTATAATTACACCTACACTATTTCTAGTATAGTTACAATTGGAATATGAAATTTAAAAATCTAAGCTATTAATCTCCTCAGGCTTTCTCTAATCTATTCAGTTTATTGAATGTATAAGATATTTATCTTTCTATGAACCATATATCTTCTAATTTCATTGATTTACTTGTGAGAGTGTCTATAATATAAGTTCATATCCTAATATTCGTTTCATAGGCAAACATTTGTGTCTGCATTCATGCAAAATATAGAAACTCTTGCTTATTTAACACTACACTCGGGTACTAGTGTAACTGTCCATGCACTCTTTTCATTGTATGTAGGTCATACAACATATCGCTTATAAGTGATGCCACAACCTTAGCACAATAATTCAAACATTCATGTCAGTTTTTTTTTGACAAAAAAAATTATTCTGGTTGTCAACTACTTAATGTAACCATTCATTTTTTGTTTTAGGGACTTGAGTCTCAGTAATGACAGTGCTCACACATCAAAGGGAGAGGTCCGAAAAATGCAAAAAGTAATATTTATATTATTTTATTTTTAATATAAAACTGATAAAAAGTCATTCACAGAAAATATAAAAAATAATATTACTTGAAAAAGTTATATAATTATTTTATTAAATATTATAATATGAAAATTTTTAATATTTTTAAACTAAAATTTTAGTACTTTTGAATTTATTTAAATATGTATGCTACGGATATAATTATTTATAGTACTATTTATTATCAAATATTTTAAAATGTAAAAGAAGTATAAATTAATTCTTTTATTTCTTTTATTAATATTGCGAAGTACTATATTAGATTGTCTTAAGAATCTAATATTTATTATAACTGCAAATATAATTTAGATTAAATAAAATATGATTAAAGTTTGTTTTATAATTAAAATTTTTTTATTTATCAATTAATATAATATAAATCATAACTAGAAATTTAATTTAATTTAATTTAATTTAATTTAATTTAATTTAATTTAAATAAAATATGACTAAAATTAAGTTAAAATTAAAATAATTTTTAAACTGTTAAGTTAAAATAACTAAATGTCGCTAGATTTTCCAAAAAAATTATTGTATTTTTATTCAATAGAAACATATTTTGTGAGAAAGCAAAAGTAAAGAGATATAGAAATAAAATGAAAAAACAAACAAAAATACCTTAACGGGGAGCTAGGTGCGCATTCCCGTGAATGGATTACCCTTTAGTGCCACATTTGAAATGAAAGTGAAAGTAAAAGTTAATTACCATTGTTTAAATTGGCAAGCATGACTACTCGCAGTGGTAGTGGAAGCATCACATGGGATTGCAAGTTGAAATTGTGGTTTTTTTACTTAGTAATATAAAATGTAATTGTTGATGTCAATGTATATATCTATATATATTTTTTGTTGGTAACACATTAAAAGTATATATCTAAAGAGCATTTATATACCACCAAATTGTTTTGTATCTACATCTGCAAGTGAAAAACACCTTTTCATGTATATAAAAAAGGTGGCATAAATATAAAAATTGAAGTAGTTGGTAGTTAAATAAATACATGGGTATTGAGGGTATGCATGTAAATCATTTAATTGATGGGTGGGTGGCCGGACATCTATGCACACAATGAGTTAACATGTTGGGGTGAAGATAAGCAGAGCATGAGCAAGCTTAGATCTTCTTCGTGTCTGATTTGTTAAAAATAATTTTGTATTCAAAATAAACTCACTGATAGCCCAGTAGCTCAATTCGTCTTCGATTTGATGTAAATTTGAATTTCATAAACGAATGTTCTTCACTACTTTAAAAAGGTAATATCCTAATTGAGTTTTTGTTATCATTACTTTATCCTCTTTGCCATACTTTATGCTTTTTCTAGATGCTTCTCTTCGTCTTATAAAAAGACCAATACCTAAAAGCTAATAGTGTAAATTTACCTTTTGAGCTTTAGCCTCCCTGTACTCCACCTTTTTGAGTTACAACAATATATCGCAAAGACTTCCCTGCATTGGTGACTTTGCATTCTCCTTCTGTCTATTTATTTACATGGCATCATAGTACCTTGCCTTACTCCACCGCCACTCTCAACAAGGGTCTAGCATCTCTCAGCATCAAAGAAAAACCGATCCCTTCCTCCCTCAACTTCTTTATCTCTAGCATCAAGAATGTAGTCACCACCTCCCTTTTAACCGATACCTATCCACGTGTTCTCTATTCTTGAAAATCACTAGGGCCAATAGCTTCAATTGTTTCATTGATGGATCTATACCTAAACCACCCCACAACACAACAAACGACGCTGGAATAACAATCCTCAATCGGGCTCATAGCACATGGGTGCTAAAAGATGAAAACTTGGCAGCAATCCTTTTATCCAAGGTATAAAAAGTTATACTGCACTACATTATTAATCTTGATAGTTGCAGAGAATCCTTGATTTTTTTGAAAAAAATGTCTACAAGCCACAACTAGATCAAAGGTTATCCATCTCAAAAACGAGCTACACAATGCGTCGATGAAGAACCAGACCGTGGGACAATACCTAACACAAGTAAAAGTCCTAGTAGATAACATCGTTGCATCTGGTTCATCCATAGACGTAGAAGACAATATACTTTACACTCTCAAAGAGCTGCCACTGGCATATAAGTCATTCAAAACAATGATTTTGACCTCTCTCATTCCCATCAGCCTTAAGGATCTATACACTTCTTAACAACGAAGAGATAAACATCTTCAACAATAATCCCGTTAGTCTACAACTACGTGATTCACACATGGCCTGATAATCAAAACGCGGACGAGGCCGTACTTTCTACTGTGGGTGTGGAAGGAACGCCGACCCATCCCGAAACCCACCCAACTAGCAATAAAACAACAGGCTCATCCCCACGAAGGCATGCCAAATGTGCTACAAAAGAGGTCATATCACTGAATGTTGGCACCGATGGAACATCAACTATCTATCTAAGAAGCCAACCGAACATAAAGAACTCCGCGCTTCAACAAGCCAAAATCATGATTGGTACCTTGACATTGGTGCTTCCAATCATTTTACTACCGATCTCAACAACCTCCGCCAAGCCGAGGCTTACCATGGCTAAGATCAAGTCTTCATTGGTAATGATAATGTTGTATCCATTCAAAAGTTTGGACAAGGGCTTCTTCAAACACCCTCACAGAAGCTCATCCTCTCTAAATTATTTCACGCTCCTCAAGTCACTCATCACTTCATCTCTATATCACAGCTCACATATGAAAATAATTGCATAATTGTGTTTGGTACTTCTGACTACCAAATCTAGGATTGAACCACACGACAAGCACTCCTTCAAAGTCCATGTCAAGATGGACTCTACCCCTTACCCATCTTCAAGCAAGCCATGCTCTCCAAAACCATCTCTACTGACCATTGGCATCATCAACTTGTTCATCCACATAAATATTTTCTTATTTATATTTCTAAACATCACGCCTATGTATGTATTTTGAAACATACATCATTTGCAATTCATGTACTACAGCTAAGCAACGTAGACTATTTTTCTTTCCCTCCAAATATCATACCTATAATCCTTTAGAGCTTATCCATACCGATGTAAGGGAACCCTCTCGACATATTTCTAATCAGGTTTTTTATCATCTATGTTATCTTTGTTGATGATGCTACAACTTGGTTAACTTCCATGAATCACAAATTAAAAGTTCTAACTCATTTCATAAAATTTAAACATGTAGAGGAACAATTTGATGCACCCATTAATGTTCTATGGTCCGATGGCGGCAGCAAATACAAAAATCACCAATTTGACACCTTCCTAACCACTCACAATATCATTCATCAGTATTCCTCACCCTATCCACCAGAACAAAACGGTCTCACTGAACGAAAGAATCATCACATCCTTGAAACTGGGCACAGTTGGCCGCTTCAAACCTGCCACTCCAATTTTAGCCTTATTCAATTCTCACTACACTGTACCTAATCAACCGTATGCCTTCACCATACTCCCTCCACCAATCTCCATATCAATTACTCTAAACAAACCAAGAGACTATAAACATCTCTGAGCAAATAGATGTGCATGATTTTCATCGTTCCCTTCCTCATACCGCAACAAACTAGCCCAATGCTTTGCTCAAAATGTCTTCTTAGGCTACCCTGACAACATCAAAGACTATAAATGTCTTGACTCTGTGAGTGAAAAAATTCTTATGACTACCATTAAGTTAAAATTAAGATAATTTTTAAACTGTTAAGTTAAAAATAACTAAATTTCGCTCATATTTTCCAAAAAATTATTGTATTTTTATTCAATAGAAACATATTTTGTGAGAATGCAAAAGTAAAAAGATATAGAAATAAAATGAAAAAATAAAAAACAAAAATACCTAACCAGGTGCGCATTCCCGTGAATGGTTTACCCTTTAGTGCCACATTTGAAAATAAAACGAAAATAAAAGTTTATTACTATTGTTTAAACTGGCAAACATGACTACTCGCAGTGGTAGTGGAAGCATCACATGGGATTGCAATTTGAAATTGTGGTTTTATTACTTAGTAATATAAAATGTAATTGTTGGTAACACATTAAAAGTATATATCTAAAGAGCATTTACATACATACCACCAAATTGTTATGTATCTACATCTGTAAGTGAAGAATACCCTTTCATGTATATAAAAAAGGTGGCATAAATCTAAAAATTGAAGTAGTTGGTAGTTAAATAAATACATGGGTATTGAGGGTATGCATTTAAATCATTTAATTTATGGGTGGGGGGCCGGACACCTATGCACACAATTGAGTTAACATGTTGGGGTGAAAATAAGCCGAATATGAGCAAGCTTAGAAATTCTTCGTGTCTGATTTGTTAAAAATAATTTTGTGTTCAAAATAAACTCGCTGATAGCACAGTAGTTTAATTCGTGTTCGATTTGATGTAAATTTGAATTTCATAAAGGAATGTTCTTCACTACTTTAAAAAGATAATATCCTAATTGAGTTTTTGTTATCATTACTTTATCCTCTTTGCCATACTTTATGCTTTTACTAGATGCTTCTCTTCGTCTTATAAAAAGACTTGTACCTGAAAGCTAATAGTGGAAATTTAGCTTTTGAGCTTTAGCCTCCCTGTACTCCACCTTTTTGAGTTACAACAATATATCGCAAAGTCTTCCTTACCTTGGTGATTTTGCATTCTTCTCCTGTCTATTTATTTACATGGCATCATAGTACCTTGCCTTACTCCACCGCCACTCTCAAAAAGGGTCTAGTTTCTCTCAACATCGAAGAAAAACCGATCCCTCCCTCCCTCAAGTTCTTTATCTGCAGCATCAAGAATGTAGTCACCACCTCCCTTTCAACCGAAACTATCTACACGTTCTCTATTCCTAAAAATTCATTAGTGCCAACGACTTCACTGGTTTCATTATTGATCAATACCAAAACCACCCCACAACACAACAAACGATGCTGGAATATCAATCCTCAATCGGGCTCATAGCACATGGGTGCTAAAAGACGAAAACTTGGTAGCAATCCTTCTATCCATGTTATCAAAAACTATACTGCCCTACATTATTAATCTTGATAGCTGCAAAGAATCCTTGATTTCTTCGAAAAAAATGTCTACAAGCCACAACTAGATCAAAGGTTATCCATCTATAAAACGAGCTACACAATGCGTCGATGAAGAACTAGACCGTGGGAAAATAAATAACACAAGTAAAAGTCCTGGTAGATAACATCGTTGCATCTGGTCATCCGTAGACGTAGAAGACAATATACTTTACACTCTCAAAGAGCTGCCACTGGCATATAAGTCATTCAAAACAACGATTGTGACCTCTCTCATTCCCATCAGCCTTTAGGATCTATACTCTCCTTAACGACCAAGAGATAAACAACTTCAACAAAAATCCTGTCAGTCTACAACAACCTGATTCACACATGGCCTGATAATCATAATGCAGACGAGGCCGTACCTTCTACTGTGGGTGTGGAAGGAACACCAGACCATCCCGAAACCTACCAAACTAGCAATAAAACAACAGGCTCATCCCCACCAAGACATGCCAAATGTGCTACAAAAGAGATCATATCACTTTTGAATGTTGGCACATATGGAACATCAACTATCTACCTAAGAAGCCAACCGAACATAAAGCACTCCTCACTTCAACAAGCCAGAATCATGATTGGTACCTTGACATTGGTGCTTCCAATCATTTTACTACCGATCTCAACAACCTCCACCGAGTCGAGGCTTACCATGGCTAAGATCAAGTCTTCATTGGTAATGATAATGTTGCATCCATTCAAAAGTGTGGACAATGGCTTCTTCCAACACCCTCACGTAAGTTCATCCTCTCTAAATTATTGCACGCTCCTCAAATCATTCGTAAGCTCATCTCTATTTCACAACTCGCATATGAAAATAATTGCATAATTGTGTTTGATACTTCTGACTACAAAATCTAGGATTGAACCACACCACAAACACTCCTTCAAATTCCATGTCAAGATGGACTCTACCCATACCCATCTTCAAGCAAGCCATGCTCTCTAGATCCATCTCTGCTGACCATTGGCATCATCAACTTGTTCATCCACATAAATATTTTCTTATTTATATTTATAAACATCACGTCTTTTGAAACATACATCCTTTGCAATTCATGTACTACAACTAAGCAACGTAGACTATTTTTCTTTCCCTCCAAAAATCATACCTATAATCCTTTAGAACTTATCCATACTGATGTATGGGAACCCTCTCGACATATTTCTAATCAGGTTTTTTATCATCTATGTTATCTTTGTTGATGATGCTATAAGATATACTTGGTTAACTTCCATGAATCACAAATTAGAAGTTCTAACTCACTTTATAAAATTTAAACATGTAGAGGAACAATTTGACACACCCATAAATGTTCTAAGGTCAGATGGCGGCAACGAATACCAAAATCACCAATTTGACACCTTCCTAACCACTCACAATATCATTCATAAGTATTCCTTACCCTATCCACCAGAACGAAACGGTCTCACTGAACGAAAGCATCACCACATCCTTGAAACTGGGCACAGTTGCCACTTCAAACCTTCCACTCCAATTTTGGCCTGATTCAATTCTCACTGCACTGTACCTAATCAACCGTATGCCTTCACCATACTCCCTCCACCAATCTTCATATCAATTAATCTACAACAAAACAACAGACTATAAACATCTCTGGGGAAATAGATGTGCATGATTTCCATGGTTCCCTCCCTCATACCGCAATAAACTAGCTGAATGCTTTGCCAACATGTCTTCTTAGGCTACCCTGACAACATCAAAGACTATAAATGTCTTGACTCTGTGAGTGAAAAAATTCTCATATCTTGCCATGTCACCTTCAACGATAAATGCCATCCCTATAAACAACCTTCATCACATTTATGTCCTACCACATCAACTCCCAATTCACACCCATTCACACTGCTTCCCACTTCCATCAACACTTGCTCACTCTCCAAACCAAAACAACTAGATGACCTTACTTCCCTATGCTCCCCTCCAACTTCTAACTCATACAACCCCTTACCTCATCCACCACTTCAGTACACTCATCTCCACCTTTTGATGCTCTCCATAATCTACCACATCTCTCAATGACCACTTGATACAAATTTGGATCTCTTAAACTCAAATCCATCCTTAATCTACAACACTCAGTTACAAATGAAGTTGAACCACTAACCTTCTAGGAAGTAATGAAATACCTACATTGGGTGTAAGCAATGAAAGAAGAGTTTAACGCACTACAAAATAAAGGCACATGGACACTCGTTCATCAACTGATCAATCAACCCCTCCGAGGGAGTAAATGGACCTACAAGGTCAGGCGCCATTGTGATGGAAGCATCGCTCAGTACAAAGCTAGACTTGTCGCCCATGGCTATCAACAGTAATATGGTATTCATCACACTAAAACATAAATCCTGTAGAAAATCACCCTACAATTCGTTTTGTCCTAATTACCTCTGCTCATCACTCGTGACATGTAATCTAACTTAATTTATCTAACACCTTCGTCCACTATGACCTTCAGGAGACAATATACATGCATCAACCTCCAAGAAACATCGACTCACAACATCCCAAACATCTATGCCTAATTCACAAAGCAATCTACCTCCTTAAGCAAGCGCAACATCAGTTGTTCAATACCTTCATCGGACATCTCTTTCAGCTTGACTTTCAAAAAAGTCAAGCAGATCTCTTTTCATATACCCTCATAACTCTATAGCTTTCTACTTACTACTCTATGTAGATGACATCTTGGATACATGAAACAACTCCAAAGCTATCAATGTTCTTCTACTAAGGGTTAAGTATAAATTCTCCATGAAAATCTTGGGATCTGTCTCCCCATTCCTCTACATTACTACTATACATACCAACTAAGGTATGTTTATCCATCAAACACCATATGCATCAGAGATCCTCACAAAAGCAAGTTTTGCTGACTACAAACCCTACCAAAACCCACTCTCCTCCTCACCCCAAACACATTAAATTACACCAACCATATCCCAATCCTTTTACCTATCGAAAATTAATTGGTTCCCTCCAATATCTCACTACTACACATCCCGACATCACCTATGCGGTTAACACCCTCTCCCAACACCTTCAACAAAAACAACGTCTTCACTTCAACTAGCTTAAGCAACATCTTAGCTACATCATAGGAACACACATCTTTGGCTTACTAATCACACCAAGGCCTCTCACTCTTCACTCATTCTCCAATTCCATTTGAGCTGATGACCCACACGGCATATGTTCCACCACAGGCCACTATAAATTCCTTGGCAACAATCTCATATCATGGTAGGTCAAGAAATAGCCAACCATGGTATGGTCATTTGCCGAAGCCGAATATCACGCTCTCTCCACTGTCGCCACCAATGCCATATGGCTACACCATTGTTGACCTCACTTTTATTCAGGTATAGTCTTTCTTTAAGAATAGCCTAGGGTCCAACCATAGGACTCTTTATGTGACTTTCTTAAAAGATTAGCAATGGAACCCTACCACATAGAAATTCAAGCTGCTTCCTGACTACACTTGGAGTTTCATATGTTAAGGTCTAACCTCTAATATTTAGAAGGATGAGACCAAGCATAAGAAAGCTCAAGAGAAGTTTCCTATAGGATGGTCAAGCCTTAAGACTAACCCTAGGAGGTCTAGAACAAGCACACACATACACACTTGAACACACTACCCACAACCCAAAGCCAGACACATTCCCCTCTGATTCCTTTTGTCTTAAGAAACTCATGTAGGTGGTTTCCACAAGCTCTTAGCCCCAGTCTAGTGTTTGGCTATTACTAGCACATGGAGGATCCAAATGGGGAATTCTCTTGGTCCATGGCTCAAATGAGTAGACATTTCCAATTGACACCCAACCTTACCAAAAATCTCAGACTTTTAACCCCTTACCCCTAAACTCTACAAATGACCAAATTACCCATAAAATCATAATTTTGCCCAAACTTCGCAAAATTAACCAAAATTACCAAAATCCCTAAAAAATCATTCCAAAATATTCCCCACAACTCAAATTAACTAATATTACCTAAATTTACCAAAATTCCTAACATAGCCCCAAAATCCCCAAAATTACCAAATTGCCCCTCCTAGCCCAAAATTCCCAAAATTCCCAAAACCCTCCAAATATCCCCAATTTCAATTTTTAACCACCACCTTGAGCCAATTTGACAAAATTAGCCCAATTTGACCAAAAGCCCCAAATATGCCCTTTAAGCCCAAAGTGCCCAAATTACTCCCAATTTCCACCAAATCGATTCCAATTTTGCCCAATTCCAATTACAATTCCAAACTTTAATTCAACATCCCCAATCCCAATTGAAACCAAATTTAAGCCAAATTTAACCCACATTTGAACCCAATTTGAACCCAAACCAAAAAGCCCCAATTTTGACCATATGACCAAATCTCCCCGAATTAAACCCAATGTCAATCAATTTCTCCCAACTTTGAATTCTAAACTCTTCATGAAATTCTCATAAACAAAATTGAACCATCAATTGCTCCCAATTTGAGCCTAAACCTCACCTAAGTCCAACCAAACCTAAAATCTCTAATTTTACCCCAAATTGATCACATGCCCAAAATCCATCAAATTGAATGCCTTAACCCCAAAATGGACACCCAATTTATGTTCAAAACCCTTAATGATAATCACCTACATCAATTTCAGCCACCAATTGAACCTTAGCCAAGCTCTAGCCTAACCAAAACCCAAGCCTAACCCATGTTAGCCCAAATTGACCAAGTGCACAATTCAAGCCAAATCCACCTCCCAAACCATTTCAAATCACTCCAATCCTTTTCTAAATACTTCATGACAATCATATAAACCACTTTGAAGAATCATTTGGACTTAACCCAAGCTCAAACACAACTTAGTCCAAGCTTAATCCAATGTGACCCAAATTAAGCCATGACCCAAATGTTACCAAAATCAAGCCAAATTGACCAAGGTAAGTCCACCACAACCAACCATTGGACCTCAAGGACAAACCAAAGGCCGCCAAACCCAATCCAAGTGAGCCATGGACCAATGGTCCATCTCAAATAGGACAAATCTTTTTTACTTTGGGTTAAACCCATGAGCTTCCCCCCATACCTGGTAAACTCATCTTCAAGCCAGCCACTTAATGACATTTAATCTTCTCTGACCTTCCCTTACTCTTCTGCCACCTTCCCTGTCCTTGCCGGCTGGAATAGCTGAACTTCAGTGCAGCCTCGCACCCATTTGAGCCCAAAATTAAGCAATCCTCTAAGGCCTCCCCCCATTGGATGCTTGCGCCGCTCAACCTTCCACACAAGCAAGCTCTAGCACCCCAATTGGACCCCTGAGCTTCCTCCTCCGACCATGGCTATAAAAGCCACCCTTTACGACCAATTTTAAGTGTGCTCAAATCCTTAGGGAGCTCTGCCAAAATCTCACCAGAGCTTCCTTAAGACCTTCTAAGTGCAAGACATCCATTCTCAAGCCCTGAATTCCCTTATGTGAGCCCAAATTGTGAGCTCAATTCTGAGCCGAAACCAGGACAACTTCAATTGTATCTCCCCACTGCCTAAAACCCCAAACCAACTTACTCTACACCATCCCCACACTGAAAGAGAAAGGTCACCATTCAAAGGCCCATCGCAGAGAGTCTCCATACCTGACTTCGATCATCACCCAAAATCAGCCTTGGTCGAACTTGGGTCTAGAAAACTCACCATGACCAGAGGCTCCATCCACAAGCTCTTTGAGCCTCCACGAAGCTTCTCCAAGCATCCAACCGAGGCTTCCCCTCTTGGACTAAGCTATAGGACTTCCCCCTCATCCCAAGCTTATTTTAATTCTCCATGAGCATAGGATCGATTTCATGGTAGGTTAGCCATATGGATATGTTCGTCTCACTTATACGAGTCCATAGGATCAAACCCAAGGTGATTTGGTCAAGTGTAGCTTGAGATATTAGAGTTTTAGGGTGAACGACTCATGGGATGAACCAGGTGAAGACGATAACCCACAGCTGTTGGATCGCGCGTGTAATGGATAGACGCTCCAGATTGCGTCGAACAAGAAGATGGAATGATACAGTGGAGACGCGTGGCAGCTGACTCAGGTGACGACATCGAATGGGAGCATGTCACGTGCACTATTTGGATCTGCTTAGGTTGACGCGACACTGCGTCATTTAAGTAGGAAATTAGGGATTTATTGAATTAATTAAATCAGTCCACCTTAGAAAATTCATATATTGGTGTAGAAAATTCACAAAAATAAAATAAAATTACTCTCTGCTCAGTGAATAGAGCAGGACAATGTGGAAATAGTTTCAAATTTATCTGATGCATGTGTGATTTTTAATTCATTAAATACATATTTAATCTTTTGATTTTCCACTCACTTAGACATTTCACCATGGCTTGATCTTTAGGGGTTTTGATCTCTCTATCATGGGGGACCTTTCCTGATTTTTCCAAAATCAGGGGGGATCCCTATGAAGAGATCCCTAATTTTAAAGCCTATGGTCACAATTTTGGTAAATAATTATAAAAATTAGTATTTTGGTCAGAAAAATTTAAAATCTTATTTGGTAGGTTCCCTGCGATTAGAGGACCCTAGGAAAAATTTAACATGAGTTCACCCCTTTAAAATATTCATAATGACCATTAAACCCTAAAACTAAAAGAAAATTAAATAGGACAAGGTAAACATGTAAGTGGCTTAAAAATTATTCTCCACTGTAATTAAGGGCAAGAGAACTCCCCATAAATATCTCGAGTGAATTGGAGTTAATTAACCCACTAAATTTGTTTTTTAAATGAAATTATAATTTTGAAACTAAAATAATTATAGTAATTAAAATATAACTCAAAAAGTCACAAAATTGGTTTTGGGAGTTTTCCATGAACAAAGAAACATAAGAAAAATAAATTTTGAATTAAAATAAATTTTACATTTTTAAAGCTATTTTGAATATTTTAATATTTAAAAATTCACAAAATTACAAAATTAATGAAATTTATGGAAATGTTCTAAATTGTCTCTTGATTATTTGAGAGCAATTGGAATAATTGTCCTAATTTTCTAAGTAAAAATATTGAATTTAAAGTCCTAAAATAATTTTAAAATGGCTAAAAATGAATTTTTTTTTAATTTCTCACTAAAATAGTTTTAATAATTAAAATATAAATCATAAAAATATGAAATTTATTTCTCTGGGTTTCCTGACTTCAGAGAGATTTAAGAAAAATATAAAACTTAAATTTCAAATTAAATTATATTTTATATTTAATTAATACCCCAAAACATAAAGTAATTTTAATAATTAAACTAAGAGTAGAAAAATAATGAAATTTGGTCAAAGTGGTTCTCTAATCAACATAAACTTCCAGTAATTTTCCTAGGGCTAGGCCATGTATGTTGTCCAAGTTATAAAATTATCTTTTAAAATCCTTATTTTGCATTAAAATAATTATATAAATTAATTTAAAGTTTGAAAAATCACATTTTCTCCTCTAATATTTTAATTGACCCATGCTTAGGGTACCATAAAAATTTTAAAGTCATTTGCATTAAATTTGATAAATTATGAAGTGTTAGGTCCTTAAGGGCAAAATTGTAAGTTTGAAGATTTGGCCATAATCAATATTTATGCTTAATCAAAGTAGGAAATGGGCAATGAATGATCTTAACTAACATGATTAAATGATTGAAACATAAAGGGGTAAGTGGTAGAAACCAATCCTACCTTCGTCATATTAAAGGATAAATTGACAATTTCCATAATTACTTTTATTTAGAAGATAATGAAAATTAAATGATCCTTAAGGTTAGGGGTCGAATTTGGAAGTCAATAATCCACTGATTCAGTACCCCTAAGTGGTCTTCAAATGATAATTTGATACTTTGATAAGAATCATATTAGCATATTTAACTTTTCTTAAAACTGTAAATATACCCAGTAAAGTCTTAAACACTTGGTAGTGAGCTAGGATTAATCAAATTTGATTAATATAGATTAAAAATAATGATAAAATTAGTTTTAAATATATTTGAACCACTACAAGCCTAACTTTAAAAATCAAATTGGCTAAGCTTCTTAATTAAGTAAATTTGCCCCTAAAGACCTTTACCCACATAATTTATAAATAAAATATCAAGTGATAATTACCCCAACCTTAGGGTTGGCTAGAACATCAGTTCATTGAGCATAAGGGTATGATAAGAATGAGCTATTAGGCAACATAGTGATTTTCAAGAGATTGTGAGATGTCCGGGGCCTGGTCTCTGGACCTTTCTCATACTCTTTTGGATACCTTGAAAGACGATTAAACTCATTATGCATTGCTTGAGAAATCATTTATACACTTAAATAAATAGGACCCACTAAGTTATAACATAAGATTCGGTAGGCCTGTGACGAACTTATCTATATGCTTTATTTTCTTGCAAATTATAAACGTTTATTGCAAAAGATACTAAAGTTTCAGGTGGAGGAATGAGAAGACTCGACAGGTACGCTTTCATAGTTTATAGTACCTTCATTTCCTGCACTTTCTTTATTGTACTTTTCATGCTTATAAACTTGCACGTTAAATAATAATGTCACCCTGCATGTCAAGACCAAAACCTTTAGGATATTCACAAAACTGAAACAAAAAAAAAAATAATGTAAAAAAGAATCAAAACAAGATAAAATTCACCGCCACAACAATAAAAAAATATAAGACAACTTAAAAGTTAATCAAAAATAAAATAAAACACAACAATAGCAACTAAATTAAAACGTCTTTATCAGATTATCGGGAATACCTCGGCGGAGGCAACTTACGCTGCTAACGAGCTTTCCCACGGTCTAAATAAAAGTACATAACACATTAAGTTGAGTTTAGTAACTTCAACTGGACTAAGTGAATCCGAAGAAGATGGTGGTGTCGAAATGAGGGAAACATGGAATCCTAACCGGTATTGTTTAATCAACTTTAACATTTCCCCTAATAAAATTTAAGAAATTAAAGTTGACACACTTAAAAACTTGACCTCTGAATCATGATACTTCTCTCATCAACTCAATTGACACTTCTTTAAACTAAACCCGCTATGACAAGGAGTTTGGAACAAACACCATGGGCAACACGACGAAGGTTTCCAGGAGGACATCTTCAAGAAAGCAAACGAAACTACAACAATAACTTCTCTTCCTTAGAATTAAATAACCAAGCCATAGGACTTCGAGATAGTCTACCTAGTGCGACGTAAAACCCTCACCTCATCTTTTAGGCATTTGCACTTCGTGCAATATAAGCCCCAACTCGTCTTAGGATTTCGGGGTTGTCAGCCCGTACGACATAAATCCTTCTATCTTCCAGGGTGTATCAAGAGAATGTAAGCCCTAATTAATTAAAATTGGCAAGATGAAACATCAAATAATTATCTTAAATTGAAGCCAAACCATAGGCTAGTTTGGGAAGTCACCAAGATTCTTCTTGGACCTGTGTCTTCTCCTAGCTTTCATTCCTTTGAATTCCTACAATAATTGTTCTGAAACTTTAGCTTACTCACCTATTGGATTCCTAACCTCACTTAATTTGGAAAATCCTACCTTTTTGGAAGTCAAAAAATATCTTTCCTGATCTATATTGAGAGTTTTCTTAGGTGACTTCAGTTATCTAACATGTAATTAACTATAGGGGCTTGCCCTTATAAGAAACGTAAACGAACCCAATATTAAAATAAACCTTATCTAATTCTTCTGTATTAGATAGGGGAAATATGTCGGCAAACAAAACAGGTTTTGCAGATCAAACAGATGTCATAGAGCATGTAGTTTATTTGATCAAGCCACACTCTATGCGATCTATCCATTCTTAGGGATAGATACACTGCGCTAGTAGTGTGGAAACTTGATTATTCAATCTATTGTATATATGAGATCGGTTTGATTTCATATTTTCAAGTTAAAAAGATATTTTCAAAACTACAAGAATTTCATACAAGAATTTCAGCTCTAAAACTTACCTCTCAAAATTACCCTATGTGAAAACACATCCGCTTAAGCAATAGCTCGCAATCCTTTATTCTATGCTCGCACGAAGCACATTGAAATAGACTATCACTTTATCTGGAAAATAATCCTATCTAAGAAAATTGTCATTGAACAAATTTCAACCATAAATCAGGTCGCAGATAACTTCACCAAACCTCTTGCCACACCCCCTACAATTTACTTTGAGACAAGCTCACACTTCAACAAAGACCAACATTAACTTGTGGGGGGATCCAGAAATGCTCTCCACTACCTTAGAAAAGACAACATATAATGTCCTAATTAATTTTCTGTTATCATTGCTTTGTCCTCTTTGCCTTACTTTATGCTTTTTTCTAGATGCTTCTCTTCTTCATATTGAGAGAGCTATACCTGAAAGCTAATAATGGTGGAAACTTATCTTTACAGAATTGTGATTTTGTATTCTCCTCCTCTCTATAACTTCACAAAATTAACTCATATTGGATTTGATTTCGATGACTAAAATTTATATATTTAATTTACTTCGGCACATGTAGCTCTAAAAATTTAATTGTTATTAAGTATTTTTAAAAATATGAGAAATATAAATCAATAAATTTAAAATATAAAAATTCTGAAAATTTTGCCGCATCTTATTTAAGGGAGGAAATATACAATCTATTTTCCTCATTGTAACAGTTAAATAAAATTTTTAATTGCAGTTCCTTCATCGCAAATGATGTGGTACTAAACAAAAAAAATTGGAGCAATTACAGACAAATCACTCGAAACTTGCAATATAGAAATCAACCGCCTTTTATTCATTTTTTTAATTCTCACTCAAATATTAAAATTCAAAATAAAATCCTAACATATATTTTTTATTTTTATCAAATCTAATTAGTGTAAAAGAAAAATCAATTTGATAGTTCAAAAAATTAATTTCAATGATTAATCTATAGGTAATTAAAAAAAAGGAAATTCCTAGCAGCTGGCGGAATAAATTGTCCGAACCGGCAGACTATTGTTCATTTAATGCTAGGGGGAGGGGCGATTATTCCATACGCACGCAGCACTACGTGCGGAATAACCCGCCAGTAACTTCAATTTGAGGTTATTGGAGGGTTATTTACAAATTAGTAGGTATTAAAAAAAATTTTGCGTTATTTGCAGGTTACTGTACGGATTTCATTTTAGAGTTATTCTTAGATTATTATAGGGTGTTGCATAATTATTGGGAGCTGCGTGCGGATGTTACGAGCGTCTTCCGTATGCAATAATTTACACTGGGGGAGAGAGTAAACCACAGACAATCTCATTGAAATTATTGCCATTAGCATCTATGCGTTGCAAGTTGTGTGCAAGGAGTGTGGCACACTTTTTTGTTTGTAGGGCAATGATCAATTCTTAAGACTAGGTGCTAAAAAGAGGAAAATATCTGAGAAGTATTATAATTTTTAAGTTTCAAGTATTGGATAATAAAACATTTGTTGATAGATAAATTCTATGCGTTGAAATGAAAAATTTTATCTAAGACAATAATGAAGTTTGCTACAAATTGCCCCTTGTTTATCTCTTACTAGTATAGCTATAGATCCACTAATCTCTCTTCTCCATAAATGAAGTGGAATCAAAACTTATTATGCTTATATTTTTAAATATGAAGGTCTCTAAATCATATTTATCACATATGAAAGTCCCCAAATATATAATTTTTGCCTCAAAGATTTCATTATGACTCTGTTATGACAAACCCGCGCCCACCGTTTTTGTCGGTGCATTTGGCAGATCGCATGTCCTACTCCACTGCCTCCGGAAGTAGTGAACTTAGCTGAGCTTGCGGTCCTTCGAGCCGTTTATATGGCTTATCATTCGCGATGGAATCATCTGCTCTTCTTTCGTTCTCCTCTCCCCTCGTCATCTGCCGCCGTTGCTTGTCTCTGTGATAGGCATTGCCGACTTCCGCATCCGCTCCTTCTCACGAACCTCTTCTGGAAGATTGACAATTGCCATTTTCATCAGCAGTAAGTGATATTCACTCAATTTCCCCTGTTTGTGGAGAGATTTGTGCATTATAGAATTTCATTCATCCAACCTTATTACGAATCTCACTGGGCTTCCAGTGCGGCGACAACAACATGTGTGAATACTTGGTCGGGAGTAGCGATGATGCAGCCACTTGCAGTCGCGTTCGTTAGTCGTAACGGGAATCCTTAAAGTGTAAATTAAATATCCTGGGAATAAATATGAATTGGGGATCTCCAAATGTACGAAAATAAGTTTATTAATACTTTATATACTCATGATTTACTCTCTCTCTCTTTCTCCTGTAATAATATTTAGCATTCTATTTATTTACATTTATACCACCCATATCCTATTCAGTTAGATATTTATCAATTAAACTTATTTTTTTTATCATTATAAGACTAAAATAATTTAAAATAATAATAATATTTAGTATTTTTAATACATATAAAAATAATATAAATAAAAAGTATTATTTAATTATTACATTATTTCGAGCTATAAATAGGTCGAACACAAACGATTAAACTTTTGTTCGTGTACGCTTTCTTTTATAAATCATGCTAAAAAAAAAAGTCAGAGTTGAGCTCATTTGCTTAACGAATAAATCGAAATCAAAATAAAAAATTAGCTATTTGAAGAGCTAATAACAAACCAACCAACTACTTGATGGAGATGTGCTTACTGCTGCCAGTTTGGGTTGGCGGAGGGAGCGTAGTTCAGATTAGACCCGAGTGTCCTATCTTGCTACAAGCCTGCGTCTTGGTTGGCAGAAGGGAGTGTAGTTCAGAATTGGACTGTGACAATAGGTGAGTGCCAAAATAATGGGAAGCTATTTACAGACATTCCTACAAGCCCTATTTATAGAATTTTTGTCCCACTCAACCTACCAACAAATTAGGACGTGAAGCCATCATGCCATCACTTCTTTTAAACTAAGGCTGTGAATATCTCACTTACAGAAGGTGGTGGTGTGGTGTCAAATCCCATTTAGATGGCAAGAGAGGTGAAGTAGGAGGACAGAAGGCAATGATAAGAAAACGACTAAGAAGAATAAGAGCACCCCCACTGAGCACTGACACAAAAATGGAACAAGCTATCACATATATACGCATGCATTATGGAGCAAAAGCTACTTATATCAAAGCTTTTCGAGCTTGATTCAGCTAAGTTGCT
Source organism: Papilionanthe hookeriana x Papilionanthe teres (assembly GCA_022702705.1). Lineage (NCBI taxonomy): Eukaryota > Viridiplantae > Streptophyta > Magnoliopsida > Asparagales > Orchidaceae > Papilionanthe > Papilionanthe hookeriana x Papilionanthe teres. The sequence goes on along the minus strand of CM040430.1, from coordinate 31,952,828 downwards.
CAATTGACGGTTTGATTAATTGTGATTTGATCCCATAAACCATGCGCAATTTCCCTCTCTTTCCCTCTACATTTATCGATCTATGGTGAATAATAATCTCTCTCGCCAACAATCTGATTAAATCATCGAAGAAACTACGTTATGTAGAAAAATGAGGTACTTATGAGAAATAAATCATGCTGAAGCTGAACACATTTAAAAAAATTGACTACACTCATGCATGCATTTCACATGAATTAAGAAAAATGGTGTAGAGATTAGATTGAATTAATGGAAGAAAAAGGCTTAAAACATATTGCCATTCAATTTTTGTTTAAATAGCCTAAAAAAATTCTTAACGAGGCTATCATTAATTTATTTCAAAATTCAATTTATAGCTATAAATATCTTAACCCCTAAGCTGAATTGATAGCCATAAATTCAAAATCAAGTTTTAATAATTGCATCAACGACCTCACTATAATTCAAATGTATAATTCATCCCAAATCAAATAGCCATTGTCAAACTGGCCATCATTTGATCTTTAATATTGCAATGCTTAGACTCTACACTGAGAATTTCATTCATTAAGAACATCCATATAGTCTTATTTACCCCCCTCTTTTTTATCACATATAATTATTCATATCAAGATTACACACACAATCACGTATGAATGTATGTATGTATGTATGAATGTGTGTATGTACATAAATACATGTATATACGTAGGTACATACATACTATGCATTTGTAAATATGTATATATGTACATATACCAACATATGTATGCATGTATATATGTAGGTATATATTTGTGTGTATCACTACAGGATTAATGATGATTAGTATCGTACATATCCAACACTAATTAAAATTAGCATCGGCTTTGCATGGAAAATTTTTTGCCTTTTAAAACCAGGGTTGGTATATGTATTAGTGCCGAAAATGGCTGACACAAACTTCTTGTGTCGGATTTAGCATCCATAAAAATTATCCTTAACAAGTTTCATCAGATCAATGGTCGACACAAAATTTGCTAGGATTTTGCATCTGAATAGGTTCGACCCAAATTTGAGTGGGAATATTGTCGGCAAATATTGATAAGTAACGTTCTAGCTCTTGTGAGTAGCGTCTGACTTTTCGATGCTATTCTAATGAAGACCTATAAAAAAAATGCAAAAAAATGTAAATTTTCACATACATGCACACAACAAATACGAGTAACATAATGACTTACTTATCCATCATCACAACTCAAAATAATATCATCAACAATTGTAAATAATGTTGAACTCACTTTTGTTGAGGTCTGGTCTTCTTCTCTTGAGAGCCTAGGATCTAGCCATATGAATTTCTTGTTGACTATCGTAGATGACTAGTGATGGAACCATACCCTTTAGAAAATTCTAAACATCTCTTCACTCTTCTTGGATTATCACATGTACGGTTTTGACCTCCAGCACATAGTAGAATGAAATCAGCATGAGGAAGCTCAAAATGAGTTTCCCATAGGATTGGCAGGCCTTAGGGTTACCCCTGGAAGGTATAATCTTGGTCAGGCTCACACCCCTCACCACACTTCTACTCACAGCCTAAACCCTAAAATCATTCATTCCTAACTCATTTTCTCTGCTCTTTTGGAAACTCATGCGGGTGGTTCCCCAAAGGCCTTTGGCTAGGACGACTAGGACCAACACATAGAGAATCCAAAAAGGGATTCCCCTCGGTCTTGTGGCACCCAAAAGGCTAGCATTGTGATTGGTATCTTCAATAAGCCCCAATCCCACCAAAAACTCCATTTTGACCTTTTTCCCCAACTTTACCAAAATTAATAAAAGCCCGTGAAGCCCAACTTATCCCAAAATTGTCCAAATTGTTAGTTCTCACCCAAAAATCATATTGGACCACTCCAAACCTCTCAAATTGCCTTAAATACTCAAATTTTCTCAAAATTCTCAAAATTACCTAAATTGACCAAATATACCAAAATGCCTTTATGGCTCAAAAAATTCATAAAATTTCCCAAATCATTCCAAACATTCCCAAAACCAATCCTTACCACCAATGACCCCAATTGCGCCCAAACTCACCAAAATTTCCCCTAAATGCTCAAAATTCCCAAATCACCCCTAATTTCTACCAAATTCATTTCAAACATTTTTCAAATCCACATCAAAATTCATCATGTCTAAGTCCAATTGAAATGAAATTCAAGCCCATTTCATTAGTTCATGATCAATTTCAAAATTAAATTCATCATGCATATTTTAAAGGCTTATATCCATGTGCATTTTATAAAAGCCCATGACATTAATTTTAGAAGGCCAAAATTAAGACCACCTGACAAAAATCCATGCCTCATCATTTCAATTAAATTATTTCATCATGGCATCATACCAAGAATACCATACATGCATTTGAATTTTTATCCAAATTAGGTGTCATGGCATTTTTCCTTAAATTCATAAAAATAAAAATTCCCTTTTCATGAAAATCATACCTAGCATCATGCATAGGATGGCATGCCTCATGGAGCATTCCATGGACACCTTGATGTCAAAAAAACCAAATTTGGCAAGTGGATATGACTCTTCCCTCTTCCTCCTTCACTTAGGTTTAACTCTTTCATGCAACATCTTAGCCTTGGTTTCATGCCCAAACCTGTCATTCATGCTCATTTAAACCCTCTTAGGGGTCAAGGCATCAACCGTAACCACCCTGGGACCAAACCTAGCCAGTTAACCAAGGAGTTAAACCCAACCCAAGCCAACATACCCAAACCTCACTTTCCCCTTGAACTAAAACATTAGAGCTTCCTTTGAACCAAATTGGGCTGAGCACTCAGCCTCCTTGGCCTTCCTGAGCTTGGAGGTGACCTTGCCCTGGCCGAAAAGCCACCCCAGCCACCAGAAAACGCTAAGCCAAAAATGCCCCAATTGGAGAAAACCCAAAATTGAACCCACCTAAGCTGGCTCACTGTCATTGGCCATTGGAGCTCTTCTTCTTACCACCTAAGCGACTCCTCTGCCACCATGGCTTGCCCTGATGGAATCCATAACCACCTCTATAAATTGAGCACCTCTCAAGACCAAATAGAGAAGAGTGCTCATACCTTAACAAAACTTAGCCAAAATTCTCTCAGACCCTATAATAGCCTTGTGAAGCTCATTCCCACCATTTTCCAGCCTCCATTTCCACTGCTTGAGCTCAATTTCGTCACCCAAAACCAAGATACATTTCTGCCATTCCACCCAACCTCATAAAATTCCAAATTGACTTGCTCCTTAGCTTCTGTAGAGTCTAAGAAGCAGTTCCGCATCAAAATTTTCCATTCTCGAGCTCTCCCACCTAGACTTCCACGTAGGCCACACCATCTTCTTATCAAATGCTTACTTGGACCTTAGCTCGGATCAATCCAACACCTCGAGGATGTTCGTTGGACCTAGTGAAGCTTTTACAACCATCCAATTGAGGCTAAACATTTGGACAAAGATATGAACCAAAGTCACCAATTTTGCCCTCTGTTTGGAACATTGTGAAGTAGACATGTATTTTATACGTATGTAACCATATGAATATGTTCGTCTCACCTAGTTGAAGCTTTAGGAACAATCATTGCATGATTTGGTTGAGAATAGAGAGAGAAATAAAGATTAGAAAAAGAACAGTTCTCGGGTTAGATCAATCGAGGATGATGATCAGGAACCGTAAGATCGCGCTTGTATCACTTAGACGGTGCATATCGCGTTGGACGAGCTGAAGGAACATGAACCATGGAGTTTGCAAGATTGCTACGTGGATGGTGGCATCGAATCGAAGTGTGCCATGTGAAAAATTCGACGGGTATGAGGACTGCATGGTGCTGACGTGAATAAGTTGGAAGATCAGGGATTTTTTATTAAAATCAATTACAAAAATTTAAAAAATGCATAACTTGGTGTAGAAAAATGATAAAAATAAATGAAAAGCATCATAGTGCTTAGTGAACAGAGGAGAATAATGCTAACTATAAACCAAAAATATTTTGTTTTATATTGATTTTTAAATTAATTAAATACTCAGAAACTTGTTTTAATTATAAATATCTAAATTTTAATCACAAAAAATGTGAAATTTAGGGGATTCATTACTCATATATTTAGGGATGTTCTCTTATTTTTCCAAAGTCAGAGAACACCTCTAACAAGGGGAATCCTATTTTTCAATGAATATGACTATTTTTGCTTAAAATAATTATAAAAAATTAACTATAAGTCAGAAAATTATGAAAATAGACTTTGTAGGTTCACCGTGGTTAGGGGAACATAGAAAAAATAAAAAATTGTGTTTTAAAAATTTAGAACATATTTTTTCTATTTTAAATTTAAGAAAATTACAAAAAATTGGAAAAATACGAAATAATTCAAATAATCATCAAATTGGGCCAAATTGAAGTTTACCACATCATAAGACTCTTGTAAAAATCTTAATACCATTAAAATTGTTTTTGGTATAAAAATGATTTTTATAAGTAAATAGGAATTTTTTTAAAAAAAATAATATATAAATTAAAAGAAAAATAAAAAAAATGTAAAAGGTAATTTGGGTTATTCCTTGTGACTATGGGCACCTATGAAAAATAAAATTTTGGTTAGAGTAAATATTTTAATTTGCGCTATTTTCTTAATTTAAAAATTATTAAAAATAAATCACAAAAATACAAAATAAACTTCTTTGAGTCTCTTGAGGTTAGATAGACCTATAAAAATACAAAAATAAATTTTTGAAATAAAAATGTATTTCCTATTAATTTATTCACTAAAAATCAATTAAAAATTATAAAAATTTAAATATAATTAAAAAATTCACAAAAATTGCTCCTAAAGGTCCTATGACCTAGGCGAACCTCCAATAATTTCCTTAAGGACATAATGTTTATTCCACATAGTTATTATAATTATCTTTAAAAATCCCCATTTTCTGGTTAACATAGTTGTAAAAATTAAATAAAATCAGAAAAGTCACAAGTTCTCCTCTAATGTCTTAATTGACCCATGAGTGAGATGATATTAAGATTTTAAGGTCAGTTGAGTTTAACTAGAGAATTATGAGGTAAGGAACAATAAGAGCAAAAATGAAGGAACAATAAGAGCAAAATTGTAATTATAGGATTCCTTACCTTGATAAAAATTTAGGCTAAACAAAATGTTAGAGGGGTAATATTGATTAAGATTAACTCTTTGAGGTGATTGAAATCTAAGGGATTAAATGGTAGAAACTAACTCACATCACTTTTTTATAAAGGGTTGAGTAGTAATTTTCTGAATTTTTGAACTTAGAGGACAATTAAAACTGGATAATCGTGGGATAAGGGGCTTGTGTTAGGAAGATATTAATCCACTAATTTAGAGCCCCAACCCAATGGTTGATTAGTGATAGAGCCTTTTAATAAAGATCAAATTCTCATAAAACATTCTCAAAATGATAAATTTACCCTCGCATGTCTAAGGGCTTCGTAGTGAACTAGGCTTGATCCCTTAATCATGTAATGAGGTTTAGAAAAGAGGAATGTAATTAGTCATAACATTTCTAATACACTACAAGATCAACTTAAATAAATAGGGTAAGAATTCTCTTAATGATCTTATATACACTTAAAGGTGTTTGCTCACATAATTCTTAGAGTGAAGCATGGGGTGAATGTTTGATTATTCTGCTCATAGGATAGTTAAATCATTGAGATGCTCATTGAGAGATGCGATGTTCTGGTATTTCAAAATATTTTCTTATAGACACCATAATACAAATGCAAGTATACGTATCACTCAAGTAATATAGGGCTTTAATGGAGTCTTGGTTATCGAACAGGAAAGGTGTAAATTTATGGTAGCAGCACTGAAATACAATGTTCAAACTATATAAAACTTACAAGTGAAAAACACAAGTTAACAATGTTTAAATATGCTAATAGAACTAAGTTATCAAACTACTTTCTAAAATTCAAAGTAAAATCACTACTTCTAAATAAAGTTTTACTATTTTGTAACGAAAGGTTCAAATTGGAGGAAGTATCATTCCCCTTGCAATGAGGTTATGGTTAATGAAAGATCAAGATTGTTGGAATTTTTATTGTGCCAAATTGGAGGATTCCTATTCTTTACCCTCTTTAGAGTACATCAAGAACATTGCCTAATCCTAGGTTTAGTCTCTAAATCCGTGGTTAGGCTGAGAGGATACTGGCTCTTACTCCAGAGTTTCCACTTCCCCTTCGCCTGAGGGCTAACTCTTGCTTTAGTTTCCAAACACTAGGACCGAATTGAGGATTTTATTCTATCACCCTTAAAATCTCCAATTCTATGCCCAACAAAGTATATTTCCATTTCTGTTTGCACTAAACCCCAGGGACTACATTCTTATCCATGGAATTGAATATGATTCTCACTTTATTGTAGAATGCATACTCCTCTTGGATCATATGTTTTACAACAAATTTTAACATTTCAATTGGCCAGATCGAAAAGTAAATGAAGTACAAAGTGTAAAATTATCACAAGTATTTAACATTTAAATTGCATATCCAATCTATCTCTTCATTTCAACAAATTTTATTGCAAGAAGAAAGACAAAGAGATATACTCAGAATTCATGAGGAAGGTACGATAAAACACAGATTTTATATATAAAAGAAAGTTCATACAAACAATAATTAACAAAAACATCTTATTTGAAACTATTCCCTAAAGTAAATCCCTTGAAGTTCCTTTGAATCTCTCTCTCTTTACAATAACACTCAATTTTCTCTTAGAAAAGTAAGGAAGAAGAAATCTCTCACTTTCCTTCCTCTCCTACAACTCTAGAGAAAACCCTCTTTTTACTTCACTCTCTACACCTACACTGATTTCTCCCTACACAAACCACACATGCACTACAACTTTTTCTGGCATTGAAAACACTCTAATATAATGTAGGGAAAAATTTCCCAAGAGATGCCTCAAGCAACCTTCCAAAAGTCATCCAAATACGTCGAATCTACAAAAAATTAGTGTGTAACTGTCTTAGGAGCCGTCGATGCCGGACTTGGGCGTCATCAGCGCCAAGGCTCTGTCAAATGGCATCGTTGGCGCCAGAGCGTGTTTCTGGAATTTTTACTATTTGGATGTGGGTGTCGTTGACACCCAGAGCACAATTTCCAAAAATTGCCTCATTTGACTCCAAATTTTGTCCTTTTTGCTTTTGCTCCAAATGCTAAAAATCAACATACCTGGAACAAAACATGAAAATACTCTTCTTTAAAGTGTAATATCACCAAATTTAACTATAAAATTTAGGTGAAAAATTAAACATATTTTTTGTGCATCAAAATCTACTAAACTTAATTGTTACTTGTCCTCAAGTAACTCTTGTACTACATAAAAATTATGACTCATGGTAAACTTAACTTTATAATTGTTACAATTTTTTTTTCATAAATATAATAGTAAGACTTTTAAATCAGTTTTTAATAACTTTGGTCAAACTATAGGTAAGAGTATATAGTAATTAAGTTTAAGAGTTGTAGTCCTCTATTCATTTCAAGAATAAGTGCAATTTTTCATATTAAGAATGCTTAGAAAAATCATATGAAAAAGAATTCTCATGAAGACTCCATTAATAAAGACACTAACACATCAATATAAATTAGAATTGCTGTTAAGTTTTTTCCTTTAGGTTACTTCAAGTGAAGCCAATTTTTGGTTAGGCATCTCCTCACATATATTTTTCTTTTCTTTTATTTTTCTTCCCTCTTTATATTATATATGGATTGTTTTTCAATCCTCTCTTTTCTTTCTTTTCTTTTTATGTGAGTATTACTATTTCTCGATAGCCTTTAATGATTTTGAAGTTCACCATCCTCTTCATAAAGTTATAACTCATTACATTTATTTCTTTATAAATCAATATTAGTATTAACTTTATGTCATAAAGTTTCAATCCTTTCTTCTTACATGTAATCCTAAAATTCTTAACATTTCAAAAATTCCATTTCCTTTACTTTAAATAGTAAATTATAGTCTTATACTCTTATACTAAATATCTTAACCCTAAAGTTAACATTAATTATTAAAACTTAATTTTCAAGTCTATTATAATATTTAAATAAAATAAAAATATAACTTTCTAAAGTTAAATTCTTACCAAAATCATGTTAAAATAGTTTTAATATTATAGTTTATTGAGGATAAATAAAGTTTAGTCTTTTCTTTTTCTTTCCCCCCAAACTTTAAATTTTGCTACATATACCACATTAGTAAATGTAGGAAGAAATAACAAAAAGAACTAAACTTTTTACACCGGGTATTTCATTTTCTTTTCTTTAATGCTATGCATGTATTGATTAGAGATTTACACTAACAGGTACATAACAATGTAGAAAAGTTTGCTAAACATGATATATCAAAGATTGCAGTGTAAAAAGACATTAAAACATAAAATTTAAACATTTAAAAATAATATGAAAGTAATTAACAATTCAAATCTAAATTTAAACAAGTGGTATAAAATTAAACACATCAATCCAGATCACAAAGTTTAACTTATGCAACAAAGCATAATAAAATACAAGTACCACTACAAACAATACAACAAATCAATATCACAACCACAGTAAACCACTAACACTAATCACTATCATCATGTTCCTCTTCTTCATCTTCATCTTCTTCTTATTCTACATTAAGTTCTTGCTACTGATAAGGAGTAAAGCTTGGGCAGGAAGGGAATTCAACTGCAGGATCACCTCTCGTATATATGATCATAGCTTCATTATAAGCAGAATCATATTCAAATTTCCTCACCATATTGAACCGCCCTGCGCACTTTGCGTTAATTTAAATTTTCTTTTATTTTATAAATATGTGTATAAAGATATTCAATAATCACAGAGCTATCTTTCAACGCAAGTAAACGTATCGCTCAAGTAATACAGGGCTCTAATGGAGTCATGGATATCGATCCCACAGGGATATTTCAGAAGCAACTGACTAGGATTATAGAAACTAATTTAGAATCACAACTTTGTAAATCGTATTGCCTATCTATCACTAATATGTAATCGAAAGTAATATGGGATTTTTAAAATAAACTAATTCTACTAACAATTAACTAATTCTACTAATAAAGTGAAGTTCAAATATATAAGCAAGAATCCTTCTCCTTATTAAGAAATCTAAGTGAATGGATAATTAGAATTAGTTTAAAATGTGTTGTGCCAAATAGGAGCATACATATTCTTTACCCTTTGGTTTAGGCATAAAGAACATTGACTAATCCTATGCTTGGTTACTGAATCTGTGGCTAGGCTGGGAGGATACCGACTCTCACTTCGGAGCTGCCACGTTCCCCTCGCCTGAGGGCTAACATCTACACTTCAGCACCCAAACGATAAGACCGAATTGAGGATTTTAGTCTGCCACTCTAAAATCTCCAATTCTACACCGAATGAATATTATTTTCCTATTTATTTGCACCATACTTTCAAGGAATTTGACCTCCCTGAATCTCGGATGTAATCTTCACTATAATTGTAAAACTCAGCATATTTTAACAAATCAATTGGCCATATTGAAAGTAAATTAAGATTTAAGTGAAAAGATTATCACAACTTATTTTAAAATTTTCTTGGCACACTAATTTTAAATTACCATTTCACGAAAATATCAAAACAAGGAGAAAGATAGAAAAACTACTCAGATTTCATGGAGAGGATACGATAAAACTTGGATTTCATATATAAAAACAAAGTTTTATAGACTAAAATAAGTAAATACAACTTATCTTAAATTCCTCCCCAAGCAAACTCCTTAAAGTTCCTCTGAATCTCTGCCTTTCTTTTCAGCACACAGAATTCTTCTTCGAAATGACAAGGAGGAAGAAATCTCTCACTTCCCTTCCACTCTTTCAATCTCTCAAAGAATTTCTCATTAAATATCACTAAATGCACTCACTATCTAAAACTCTAATGGAAACAAAACACTAACTAACACTCACTGAAAATAACAGATAACAACAATGGACACTAATGGACTCTCTTTTTGACACTATGTGACACTCCATTTTTGGCCCCAAATTGTTTATTTTAAAGTAGATGAAGTGTTTCCAAGAGTTTTCCAAGAATCCCTTCAAAAATCGTCCACATTCGATGTACCTCGTGAGAGAACCGTCGATCTCGCCGTCGGCGGCCTCGAGCGCGCTGTCGGCGAACTTCTAGAATACTTAGCCTTTGACCCTCTTCATAGGGTTCCGCTGTCGGTGGCCTCGATCTCGCCGTCAGCGGGCTTCCTTGTAATCTTTTCTGAACTATCGGGAAAAATACACCATCGGCGCCGTCGAGCTCGCCGTCGGCGCCCTAGATTAAAGTTTCTTCTTTTTAGTCCTTTTTGCTCCAAATTTACTCCTTTTTGCATTTTTTTGCTCCATTGTCCATAAATCAACATACCTATAGAAAAACATCAAAAATACCCTTCTTTAGTATAATATCATCAAAATCAATATAAAATAGGCATGAAAATTTTAAAATTTTTTCCTTGGGTCAAAATCCCCCAAACTTAACTATTACTTGTCCTCAAGTAATTTTAGTACTACATAAGAGTTATGATTCATTATGGCAAAGTTTTAATTCAAAAATACTATAATTTTGATTTAAATAAATATCATAATAAGACTTCTTAGAAATATTTTCAAGTAATTAGATTAATTCTACAGATATAAGGTAATCTAGTCATCAAGTATAAGAGTTCTAGTCTTCTATTCATTTCAAGAATGACTATATGGTGTAATATTAATTCACTTAGAATATTCAGATGATAGAAAATTCATGAGAACACTATTAGTAAAGAAACTAGTCCATAATATAAGTTCAGAAATGTATTTAGTTTTCTCTTTAGGTTAATCCAAGTGAAGCCAATTTTTGATAAGGCTGTCGGCATATTTTTAGGTTGAGTGTTGTATTTTGAAAAGGAGGTCGCCTACAGAAGTTGTCGGCGAATTTTCATATTTTAAATTTAATTTAAATATATATATAATTTGGAAAGTAGCATTTGATTTTGAAAATAATTTTTAAATTTGAAGATTTTAAGATATGAAATCAAACCGATCTCACATCCCAAATAGTTTATATAAATGAGCACCGCATCACAAACCGTGTATCTATCCCGAAGAATAGACACTGATGATGGGGCTCGATTAAATAAACTAGGAGATTTGTGACATCCGTTTGGTCTGTGAACCAATTTTATAAGCCGATAAGTTCCCCTGCTTAATATAAATGAATTAAGCAGGGTTTATATTACCTGGGTTCTTAAAGTTCCCTATAAGGACAAGCCCCTATTGTTAATTACATCTTAAATGACGGGAATCATTTAAGAAAACTCTCGATAATGATTAGTGGTTTTGCTCTCAAGAATTTCAAAGTTTAAAGTTTTCAAAGGATTGGATTTTGGAAATTTCGATAGGTATTAGCTCAAATTTGGAACAGTTTATTTTAAGAGTCCAAAGGAAGAGAAGTAGGAGAAGCTGAGGATCCAAGAGAAATCTTGGAAACTTCCCAAACTATCCTATTGTTTGGCTTCAATTCGAGAATTTACTTAATGTTGTAATTCTGCCAATTTTAATTAATTAGGACCTATATTTGTATGACATGATCATACAAATAACCTGGAAGATATGAGGGTTTATGTCGTACCGAACGACTACCTCGGAGTCCTAAGACCGGTTAGGGCTTAATTTACATGACATGATCATGCAAATGCCTAACGAAGAGTTGAGGATTTATGTTGCACTAGGCAAACTACCTCGAAGTTCTATGGCTTGGTTATTTAATTCTAAGAAAGTTTTGCTGAAGTAGATCCGAGTTTTGCTGATGACAATGGACGAGCTGCCCACCATGCAACGAGCTCCTTGTTGTTGCAGAGGTTTAGTTTTAGAAGTCATAAATCAGGAGATGAGAGAAGTGTTTTGGTTTAGAGAAAATCTTAAAATCCAAGTGTTTTTAATAATTTAATTAAAACAAATCTTAAAGTTGTTTAAACAGAACCGATTAAAATCCCATGGTTCTGTCATCCCGACACTGTTATTTTCATCGAATTCACTTAGTCCAGATGAATTTGCTAAACTCAACTCGAATGAGTTCCACACTTTCATCTAGATCGTGGAAATCCCGTTAGCAACACGTGGGTTACATCATCCGAGATATTCCCGATCATTCAACGAGACATTTTAATTTAGTTTCAATTGTAGTTTTGTTGTTCTGTTTGTGATTAAATTTTGAGTTATTTTATATTTTGGAATGTTGTGGCGGTGAATTTTATCTTGTAATGACTTTTAATTTTGTTTTGGTTTCAGTTCAGGGACTATCCTAAAGGTTTTGGTTTTCATGCAACAGTCTTATTTATCATACAAGAAAAAGTAAAGCGCAATGAATGTAAGTAAATTGTAATAAAGTAAATTGCAATAAAATAAAAGCGTACCTGGAGGGTCTTCCCGTCATCCCAAGCTGCACTTAAAATACATGTTAAGGCATTTAAATATTTCAACAGATACCTTGGTAAAGCTAAGGGAAGGGTTTTGGTTGTCTACCAAATTCCTAATCCAATAACTAGTCATCTCCTATGACGTCTAGGTTCTTGGTTTGGTTTAAGGATGATTCTCTTCATCAAAGAACAATTAGATTCAATTGTTCTTCTAAAACATCCCGTCATATTGAGGAAGTGTTTAGGACGAGTCCTAAACATCTTTTCAAGACTTCTGGGATCATTTTGAGTCCAAGTAAATTTAGTTGCACAGGTGAATTAATCATCCAGGAGTTTAGTTAAACTTTATCTCTTGCTCAGTGAATTTGGGTATTTTATTACTTGATGAATGAAGTGACATTTCACTTAATACTCTATTTAAGAGTTATAATAATTAAAGCCTTTAAGGGCAAGTTGGTTTGTTGAGAATTTTAATCATCCTTAATTAAAAGTTTGAGTTAATGATTTAAAGTGATTTAATTTAATTATGAGGTTTTAATTAATAATTTTTTAAGTTTGGAATAGTGTTCAAATTATTTTAGATTTAATTTAAATCTTTACACTTTCAATTATCTTAGTATTTCAGATTGATGTTCATGTTTTAAATTTACTTAGATAGAAAGAGGTATTGAAATTATTGATATATTTTGATTTAACTCTTAATGATTTCATTTAGGTTTGTTGTTAAGTGATTTTAATTTAATTTAATTTAATTTAATTTGATTTTAATTTAATTTAATATAATTTTAGTTTAATTTTAATTTTAATTTAATTTTAATTTTAATTTAATTTAATTTAATTTAATTTAATTTAATTTAATTTTAATTTCAATATTTTAAATTTAACTTAATTTAATTGTTAAGGTGTTAATTTAATTTAATTTAAACTTTGACTTGACTTAATTTAATTTAATTTAATTTAACTCCAAGATTTTAAATTTAATTTTTAATTATTAGACCATTTAACATTTTAAGCTTTAATTCATTTAGGGTTATCTTCTTTTAATTTTTTAATTTATTTAATTTGGATTATTGTTTTAATTTTTAATTAAGAACTAAATATTGTTAAAGTGACTTATTTAGGGATTTTTAAATTAAAGAATAAATATCCTCTTAAAAATATCCCTATCTTAATAATCCAAATTTAAATATATTCTTTCCAAAATTCAAATTATTTAATTAATTAGAGTTTCATTTTGATATTTTCAAAGTATTTAATGGGTTTCTACTTCTTAATTTTCCTAAGTTTCAATCATCCAAGAGAAAGTTAAAATCAAATATTTTACCCTCCATTTTGATTAAACCTAAAGTTTTAATTAAGGGTTAAAATTTTTAATTACCTTTATGCCCTTTTAAGCTTATTTATTTCATAACTCACTAAATTGAGCTCAAATGAATTTGAAATTTTTATGTCATCTCACTCACATGTCAATTAAGACATTAGAGGAGAAAATGTGATTTTTCTGAATTTAATTTATTTATATAATTGTTTTTAGTAGAAAATAGGGGTTTTCAAAGAAAATTCAACAACATGACCAAGAAAAGGTTTCTGTCCTTAAGAATATAATGGGATGTTTCTAACGACTAGGGAACCACTTGGACCAATTTTTGTGATTTTTTGAATTATATTTTATTTATTATAATTATTTTGGCTTTTAGAGTATTAATTAATTTTAAAATAAAATAAAAATTGAAAAATAGATTTTATATTTTTCTTAAATTTATCTAACCTCAAGGAGTCCATAGAAACAAATTTCAAAATTTTATGATCTTTCTTTGATTTATTAGAATTATTTTAGTGAAGAAGGTTGAAAATTCATTTTTTAATATTAAAAATTACATTAAGCCTTTAAAATTCAATATCTTATCCTAGGGACTTAGGAAAAATATTTGGTTTGTTCCTAAGTGATTAGGAGTAAAAATGTGACATTTTTATGATTTTTAATATTTTCGTGATTTTTATTATTTTTTAATTTTTAAAATATTAAAATATTGTGAAAAATCAACTTTTTTAGAAAATTCTAATTTTAATTTTCCTAAACTCCCCTAATATCAGAGAAGCTCCAAAATCATTTTTGTGAATTTTTGAAAAGTATTTTTGGAGTTATGAATTTTTAAAGTTCCACTTTGCTTATGAGGCTTAATCAATCCATTTGGTGGGGTTAATCAAGTCCAATTGATTTCAAAATTTTATGTAAGGTTTCTTTGACCCTAAAGAGCAATGGAGAATTGTTTCCAAGTCAATTTGGTGTGTGGTTAACCCTAATTAATTCAAATTAAATTTTGGGAGTTTAGGCTAATTAAGGTTATTATGAATAAATTAACTCAAAATATATTTTTCATAGGGTCCCCTGGTCCTAAGAAACATTACCAAATTTTCCTAGAATTTATTTTACAACATGCTAATTATTAGAATCAAAATACCTAAAACAGTGACATGAACTTGAAAAATCAATAACTCTTCACAGAGATGGCCTCTGACCTTGAAAAATTCAGGGAATGTTCCCAAGATCAGAGGCTTCAAAAGCCCTATGGTCTCATGCCATGGTGAATTGTCTATACAAATGGAGAATCAAACAATTGGAAATAGTAAATAAATTATTAAAAATAAAATACTCATCAAATTAACTTGATTTCTTTTCCACATTATTCTCCTCTGTTCACTGAGCAAGTGGGTATTTTTATTTTATTTTTGTGATTTTTCTATGCAAAGATATGAATTTTAAAAGTTCTGGTATTTAAATAATTCAAAAATACCCTAATTTCCTACTTATCCGACTCGGCGCCGCGTCATCCTACGGCGGATCGAAAGACCTCGCGTCGCTCTGTGATTCGGCGCCACCATCTGACTCAGCGCTCCAGGGGCCCGCGGTTCACGTAACATTCCGCTGTTCGGCTTGATCTCGACCGTCCGTTCGATACACGCGCGATCCAACGGCTCCTGGTCATCGTCTACGATTGGTGTGCACCCGTGACCGTCCACACTTAAACCCTAGTATCTCTCTCGATTCTCAATGGATTTTCGAGTTCTTATACTCTATCGATTCATCTTGAAGAGACAAACACATCCATATGGTTTATAAGCTATGAAATTAACCCAAACAAATGGAGAATCGTCGGAAGCTCGGGAGGAAGAATGAGTTCATACCTTTGCTCGCAGAAGTGAAGCTTCAATCCGAGGGTTGTGTCACCTTCGATCGAGTCCAAGCAAGCTCCGGACAAAGTCTCCGGCTCGGGGAATTGTCTAAGTATGAAAGTGTCCACGACCGATCACAAAGCTCGGAGGCCGGAAGCAATGGCTGGCCTGGTGAGGGGGCTTTTGCTGGGGAACTTCTCCTCTTGGTCTGGTGAAGGTGTAGGGTCAATCAATTTGAAGATTGGCTGACTATGGTAAAGTTTCCTGTTTTTTGGTTGGATTTTCAAATCATAAATTGAGCTCTGTTAATGGGGATTAGGGCAAAGGAACACTAGGGATCAACTGCTCTGTGTTAGGAGAAGGTCTTGGGGAAATTTTGGCAGAGTTTCCTTAAGGTCTGGTTCATCATCCCGAGAGGTGAGTGGGTTTAAATAGAGGTGGCTGGAGGGCTTCCCAGGGGCAATTGGAGGCTTGGATCAACTGCTCAGGGCAAGGGAAGAACAGCTGCAATGGCCATTTAGGTTTGGACAAGTCAGCTAATTCAAATTGAATTTTTGATTCAAATTAAGCCTCTCGGCTTGGTGGTTTCCGGCGGCTATGGTGGCTGGCCGGCCAGGCATGGGTCACCCTCAGGGTCAGGGAGGTCAGTGCTTGAGTTTGGTGCCAACAATTGGCTTTGGACATGTGTAAAGGTGTTAGATTGAAATGGCATGGGGAGAAGGTTAATTTGGGTTCAAATGGGTCAACCCATGGTTTTGGGCTTGGTGCACCACCCAAGGCCTGGATTTAGGCTGAAAAGGTTCATTTGGGTCAGCCAAGAGGAAATGGTATAGTCTCCATCAAGGATTAGGTGGCTAACTTGGTTTAGTGTATCATGGATGAGGTTAAAAAGGCTTAAGGAAGGCTTAAGAAAGGGGCCCCTCCATTTGCCATAAATGACATGGTGAGGTGTCAAAACTCTCATGGCTTCATGTGGCTTGTAAATGACTCACATTTGGCTTACATTTGGCTTCGAAAAGGTTGGCTTGTTTCATGAAAAAGGGTTTTAGAAATTTTTGGCATTTAGGTGGCATGTGGCTTGATTTGGAATGGCTTGATTATTGATTTAAGACTTAGGGATGATTTCAATTAAAGGTATGATGAGAAGAATTTGTCATGTGGGCTTTAGATTGATTTTGGGCTTTTGAAATCATTTTGGATGGGCTTTTAAAGTGGTTTAAGGAAGTGGGCTTTTGGATTTAAAGTAAATTTAGGATGAAAATTTTGTAAAGGATTGCGCCAAATAAATGTTGCAATTGGTTTAGGCATGTGTCATGAGTGGTTTGGAACAAGTTTAAAGTGATTTTGAA
This sequence comes from Papilionanthe hookeriana x Papilionanthe teres, assembly GCA_022702705.1. NCBI lineage: Eukaryota > Viridiplantae > Streptophyta > Magnoliopsida > Asparagales > Orchidaceae > Papilionanthe > Papilionanthe hookeriana x Papilionanthe teres. The sequence goes on along the minus strand of CM040430.1, from coordinate 31,935,837 downwards.
TTAAATTGGGTTTAATTTGGGCTTTTTAGTTAAAGGGGCCAAAGTGGGTCAAATTGGGCTAACTTGGGCTAAGATTGGGCTAAGGTTGGATTTGATGTAAAATTAATGTTGGGAAGTGTTTATGGGAGTGTTACAAAGAGTTTTCAACTTTGGTTGGGCTCTAATTTTGGGATTGGGCCCATTTGGGTCAGGTTTGGGCTTAGGTTAATTGAAGTGATTTTGGTTTTGGGTTAGGTTTGGGTGGAGTTTAGGTTCAAATTTTGGGCAAATCAAGTTAGTGTTTTGTTTATGGGGATGTTATGAAGGCTTTAGAAAAGATTTGGGACCAATTGGAGTTGAATTGGGCTAGGTTTGAGCTAGGTTTAGGTCATGGGCCAAAATTGGGCCTTAGGCTTCAAATTGAAATTGGGCCCAAATGTCAATCAAATTGGAGTTGAATTTGGTCTAAATTGATATTAGGGATATTGAATTGAAGTTTAGAATTGAATTGGACCAAAATTGAGGTCAATTAGGGTGGTTTGGTTTGACATTGGGTTCACTTGGGTTAAAAATGGGTCAAATTGGGGGTTTTGGTAAAAGTGGGGTAAATTGGCAAAATTGGCCCATGGTGTAGTTGAACAAAATAAAATTAGGAATATTTGGGATTTTCTGGAATTTGTTTGGGAATTTTCTGAATTTTTGGATTTTTGGGGTAAAAGGGTATTTTGGTAATTTGGGGGGGGGGGGTTTTATGGTATTTTTGGCCAAAGATGATCAATTTGAGTGGTGGGAAGTGTTTAGGATTGATTTTGAGGGATCTTGGGTAATTTAGGCAATTTTGCAAATTTTGGGTCATTTCAAGGGTATTTGGTAGGTTTGGTGGGTCCGGGGCCCCGGGGGTCAAAAATTGAAATTTTTTAAAAAAAGGAAGATTGATCAAGTGTGAGTGAAATGGAATCACTTTGGTTGAGCCATGAAGCCATATCAAGCCCATATGAGCCATGAGAGGACTCATTTGGGGCATTCACTATGTTGTTCCTAACCCTCTTAGCCAGGGGCTTAGGGGTTAAGGACCATCTATATGAATTAGCTACATGAGTCAGGAGGTCAAGTTGGGTGAGAGTGTGGTTTTAGGACTTGGAATGTGTGTGAGAGTGTAGTGTATGTGCAAGTCAACCCTCACCAGACCAGCCACCTAGATTATTCCTAAGGCCAAAAAGTCCTATAGGGAACTCATCCTTTAAACCTCCACATTTGATTTCAACCCTCTAGGTGATTAGGGGTCTACAATCAAGCTTGTGGGGTTTGCAGGGAGTTAAGAAGTAGTTTGAATTTCTAAATGGTGGGTTCCATTTCTAGTCCTCTAAGATTAGTCAAAGAAAAAGCCTAAGGCTAGATCCTAAGTACTAAAGAGAGAAGCAAAAGACCTCACCAAAATTGAGGTCAACAAATGGACCCCCAATAGGTGTGGTGTGCTAACCAAGCACACCGCGCGTATTGGCGTTGACCGAAGAGATCAACAAAAGCAACACAGATGTCCAAGTGACGAACTTAGGACGAAGTAGAAGAATTTCCGCTGGGGAGCATCAGGCATATTTCCATGACTGGAGATTCCTGAACTCTCGCTGGGGAATGGAAAAGGAGGTGAACTCCAAATCACAAGATCTGGGGAATTCAATTTAGATTTCATTTTACCTTTAAATTTCAATTTTCAATGTGTGAGTTCAGATTTCGATTTGTTCTGAGTCTCAATTTCGATTGAAGTTTAATTTAAAATTGATTTAAGGAAAATTTGAATTTGAAATTTGGATTTGAAATGAGAATTGAAACCTGGGTTTCGACCTCGGGATTGCGAAGAGAACTGGAATTTAGGTACCAGCCTTGGAGTGAGAATCAGAGTTTAAGTGTCGACAACAAAAGGATGAGAATCAGAATTTAGGTACTGATCTCGAGAGAGTGAAATTTGAAATTTAAGTATCAAACCTGAAAGAGAATCGAAATTTAGGTATCGATCTCGGATGAGAGTCAGAATTTAGGTATCGACCTCGAAGGAAGAGAACTGGAATTTGGGTATCTGTCTCGGAAATTTAGAATTGAAGTTTAGGTATTAATTCAAAAGAGAATCAAAATTTAGGTATCGATCTCGAATGAGAGTTGGAATTTAGGTACCGACCTTGAAGGAAGTGAACTGGACTTTAGGTACCAGTTTCAGAAATTTAGAATTGAAATTTAGGTATCAACCTCGAAAGAGAATCAAAATTTAGGTATCGATCTCGAATGAGAGTCGGAATTTAGGTACCGACCTCGAAGGATGAGAACTGGAATTTAGGTACCAGTCTCGGAATTTTAGAATTGAAATTTAGGTATCAAATCGAAAGAGAATCGAAATTTAGGTATCAATCTTGAATGAGAGTCGGAATTTAGGTACCGACCTCGAAGGAAGAGAACTGGAATTTAGGTACCAGTCTCGAAAATTAGAGGATTGAAATTTAGGTATCAACCTCGAAAGAGAATCAAAATTTAGGTATCGATCTCGAATGGGAGTCGGAATTTAGGTACCGACCTCGAAGGAAGAGAACTGGAATTTAGGTACCCGTCTCAGAAATTTAGAATTGAAATTTAGGTATCAATTCGAAAGAGAATCGAAATTTAGGTATCGATCTCGAATGAGAGTCGAATTTAGGTACCGACCTCGAAGGAAGAGAACTGGAATTTAGGTACCAGTCTCAGAAATTTAGAATTGAAATTTAGGTATCAATTTGAAAGAGAATCGAAATTTAGGTATCGATCTCGAATGAGAGTCAGAATTTAGGTACCGACCTCGAAAGAAGAGAATTGGAATTTATGTACCAGTCTCGGAAATTAGAGGATTGAAATTTTGGTATCAACCTCAAAAGAGAATCAAAATTTAGGTATCTATCTCGAATGAGAGTCGGAATTTAGGTACTGACCTCGATGGAAGAGAATTGGAATTTAGGTACCAGTCTCGGAAATTTTGAATTGAAACTTAGGTATCAATTCGAAAGAGAATCGAAATTTAGGTATCGATCTCGAATGAGAGTCAGAATTTAGGTACCGACCTCGAAGGAAGAGAATTGGAATTTAGGTACCAGTCTCAGAAATTAGAGGATTGAAATTTAGGTGTCAACCTCGAAAGAGAATTGGAATTTAGGTATCGATCTCGAATGAGAGTCGGAATTTAGGTACCGACCTCGAAGGAAGAGAACTGGAATTTAGGTACCAGTCTCGGAAATTTAATGAGAAATGGAAACTGGTTCCAATCTCTAAGATTTATCTGTATGAAGAGGGACCCAATCCCATGCCATCAGAACCAAATCAAACAAAGTTCGTGGCTCCGTGTCAATAGAACTAGTCGATCCTCTAAGACACAGCAGCAAGAGAATTGAAAGGAGCTGGTAAGCGTACCAAGCTGAAAAAACTTGACTTAACGACAAGTCGAAGAGAATATTCAAATTTCAAAAGAGTCTCAAACAGATTTCAATTGAGTAAAGAACTGAAAGGCTCGAATCAGAGGATTCAGATTGGAATTCAATTTGAGAATTAGATTCATTTTGTTTGTCCTTTAACGATCCTATTTTTTTTTATTTTTGTGTTGTTTATTTAGTGTTCATGTGAATTTGAAGTTCATTTTAATATTCAGATTTTTAGGAAAAGTTTTCATTTATTTTCTTTTCTTTTCTATTCTTCGTTCAAAGTTCATTTAACTCTAATGGCGTTTCCCAGTCAATTTGCACAAAAAGAGGTGAAGGCAAAATATGACGTAGTCATTTTCATTCCAACTTGCTGAAAGTACATCATACAACTTGATCTAACCATGATGCCATTTTCCTCGGAAATTTAATGTCTCATACAATCCATGTAAATCCAAAACGTACTGTGTAAACTTCTTGCTGATCCATTCAAAAGCTTCTGTCAAAAAATCCATGTTTGAATAGTAAGAAACATGGGCAATAACATCACCTTCCAAGCCACCCTTGGCAGGAATGTCGCATGGATGTGTATTGGAGGTGTGCTATTTCCCATGTAACTCACAGCTCGTAGGGCCGGATAATCTCCAATTCTGGATCTGGGTGAAAGTGGTAAGGCATTTTTCTGTCGTCCGTTCTTCTAAAAGTAACTGAGATCCGCTCCACAGGCACTCCTAGAATGGAATGCTTCGCAATGTCTTCTCCGTTTCCTTTTAACACCAGGACGGAACCTACCGGTAGTGGTATCTCCACCGGCCCTCGGAACTCACCGGGGCCTGCAATCCGGAGGTTAGATCCGAACATGATATTGCACTGGTTGACGAATGACACTGTGCAGAAGGGTCTAACAAAGTCATGATGGTCTATATGTGGAGGTATGCAGTCGCCTTGCTTGTAGATGTTAATAATGCAGCTGTTGGGTATGCAATCTGCAGGCAATTCCCTCCATGTTATCATCCTTTTCACCATCCTCTTAATGATTCTTGGTATCAGATCCACCTCACTGCGACGGAGTATCCCTGGTGGATTTCCTTTTCTGTCCATGGCAAAATTGTAGTAATATCCGCATTGGATTGTAACTCTTCCTTTTCCTGGCATCCATCTTCGGGGTTCTGAATATGTCTTTCTCTCAGCGGCTAGCTCGACCCATTTTCTGCAATTCAAGGATGCAATCTACAATTTGTTGTTACTCATAATCTGAGAAAAAATCTGTATGCAGCTCGAGACCTTCCAATATGTTGACCCTCTTGTTTCCAATTCTTTCAATGTATTCAAAGGTTTTCTTCTCAACTAGTTACATTTTCTCCAGCTTATATTCCAGGATTATCTGAAGTCCTCAGTGTCTAGTAACAAACTGCGGGATGTATGGCTCAACCCCAGCACGTTCTTCTGCATGTCTCGGCTCCTCGACGATAGTCTCCGTAAGGACATCCTCCGGGGTTGGTTTCGCAACAAGGCTCTTCAGATCCGGTACATCTGCTCGGCGTCAAGGTACCGACTCTATTTCTGTTTTTCTTGGTATTTCTCTTATCTGTTCCGACCTTCTTGGAGTTGACTTTCTTCTTTCTGGTTCTGATGAACCGGTTTCCTTGGAGCATTTGCATTAACGGTATCCACTGTCTGTTTATGTTGATCTTCTGCTAACTTGGTCAACATTTTGCGAATGCGACGATTCTTATTTCTCCTCTGGGTAGCAGTGAGAGTAGCTCTCCTTACTCCTTGAACAACTGCGGGTGCGGCGCTGACAAGCCTACCCTTTGCTGTGGCAATCATGGACTTAACTTTCTTTTCTTCTCTGGTTGCATGAGTGGCGTTTGCTTTTCTTTTCTTGCTGCTGGATTAGTGGCTCGGGCCACCCATTTTTATCACTGTCTGGCTATGAAGTTCTTCTCGATCAACTGGGATCCAATCATTTTCTTCGTATTGTAAGCCGGCTGGTGTGAAGTCTGAGTCAATCCCTATCACTGCTCCATCCCTCACCCTCTTTTCATCAAGTGCTAGACTCACGCCATTTCTAAAGTTTAGAACCAACCACCCGTTCGACATTTCCCTGCAGAAAAATAAGGAAAGGATCAGGGGCTGTACTAAGAACAAGAACAATAAGAAAAAACACTTAAAAAATCTTATTCACTTCTTTTAAATTTAAAGGAAGTAGGAAGAGATGAGAAAATATCAGGAATGAATGGATTTAAAAGGAAAGATTGACATTTTATTATTATGATTTCCCATGTTTTCTTTTTAACATTTTCGTTGATGAGATTTTTTTTATCATCCATTTTATTTTTTTTGGGTTCGGACCCAGTCACAAAGTGATTACTTCACCCGTGTTTCTAGGGATAAGATTCTACTTTAGAGGCTACCCTTCGAAACATCAGGTTGCGTAATACTTCTTTAAATACCGTCCATTGATTGGAAGCATGGGTCGTTCTCCACGGCAATTCACCAGTTGGTAGGAACCTCCTGAGTAGACTGTCTCGACCACGAACGACCCTTCCCATGTTGGTTCAAACTTACCTCCTATCTTGCGATGTGCAAGAATAGGTCATCTGAGAACAAGAACTAAGTCACCGACTATGAAAGTTCTTGGGCGGACCAGTTTATCATGGGTCTGGATCATCTTGGCTTGATACAGTTCCAAATTCTGCTACGCGGAAAGTCTTTTCCCTTCCAAGCTTTCCAATTCTTCCAGTCGTAGTCTGGCATTTTCTTCTATAGTGATCTTTTCTGCAACTGCAATTCGGAGTGACGGAAGTTGAACTTCCAGGGGTAAGACGGCCTCGGACCCGTACACTAAAGCGTAAGACGTAGACTGAGTAGGAGTCCTAAAAGTCGTCCTATAGGCCCATAAGGCTTCTAACAACTTCTCGTGCCAATTTCTCTTGTTGTCGTCTAAAGTTTTCTTAAAAATTTGAATGAGAGTTTTATTAAAAGCCTCGGCCAAGCCATTTGCTCTTGGGTAGTAGATCGTTGAGTATCGACAATCAATCCCGTGTCTTCTGACAAAATTGTTGATCTTTGTACTTTTGAATGCAGACCCATTATCTGAAATGAACCTGCGCGGTACCCCAAAACGGTAGACAACTTGGTTCTTGAAAAACTGTAGCACGTGGTGTGCCTTCACTTCTCTGAGTGGTATAGATTCCGCCCATTTAGAAAAGTAGTCTGTAGCTGCAAGAATGAAGCGATGTCCTATTGAAGAATGCGGTTCTATCCGACCCACTATATCTGTGCCCGAACACTCAAATGGCCACGACGCGATTGTCGGATGTAGCAAATTTGGAGGTTGATGTAGAACCACTCCTTGCACTTGACACTGGTGACAACTTTTGGCGACCTTCATGCAGTCGGTCATCATTGAGGGCTAGTAGTACCTTAGTCTTTTAATCTTCATTTTCATTTTCGGACCCGACTGATGAGCGCCACAAAGTCCTGAATGTACTTCTTTAACAATTTCACGAGCCTCGGACCCGCTCAGGGATCTTAGCCACATCTGATCAAAAGACCTTCTGTATAATGTATTGTTTATTAATGCGCAAGACAGGGTTCTTTTCTTGATTTGATGAGCTAATGACTTATCGTCGAGCGGTGTTTCCGTCCGCAAGTAGTCCATTAGTGGTCGTCGCCAATCTTCCGTATTTTCACGTCACCGCTCGTAATTATTTTTTCTCGCTTTTTTGCCGATTTGTCTATTGTATCCATGTCGAGCCGTGATAGGACCCGTCGTCCTTGAACCGACACTTCAATCGACTCATCCCGCAGCGGTGCAAATTCCTTTGCAAGGCGGGCTAACGCATCGGCGAGAGCATTTTCTTTTCCGAGAATCTTGTAGATTGTTACGTTTGGAATTTGTTCCAACAATTTCATGGCATACTGAAAGTACTGCTCGAGCCTTGGCTTTAAAATTCTGTACTGTCCGGCGACCTGTTGAATGATCAACTGAGAATCTCCGTAGATGTTGATGTCTGTTACTCCCTTCTGAATGGTTAATTCCAGTCCTGTTATGTGGGCTTCATATTCTTCCTCGTTGTTTGTACACAGTTCTGTTAAGTGTTAAGAGTATCTTAACATCCCCTGCTCCGGTGTTATAAAGATTAGTCCGATTCCTGCCTTACCGGGCACTATCACTTGCAATTCTTTGTTCTTCTGTGCTGAGGACGCACCGTCGAAGTGTAGTTCCCAACGTCGATCATCAGGGTCTTCTAGGCTCATTATCTGCTCGTCAGGCAAATCGTCGTCGAGAGGCGAATCCGCCGGCAAAGGGTGTACTGCGAGGAAGTCTGCTAGGACTTGTCCCTTTACGGCGCGAAGAGGAACGAAAGTTATGTCGAATTGCAATAGTATCATCGACCACCTCGCAAGTTGATCTATAAAAAATACCTATTTCTTTATGTCTTAATTCTTATCAATTTCTAAGGATATTATGCTTTAATGAAAGGTATTTTTTTGCGTTTTTGGATGTAGGTGATGTAAAAAGGTCCAAAAAGGAAAAAGGAGCAAAAAGGAGCAAAAAGAAGCAAAAATGGAGCAAAATACAAAAAATATAAAAAATATGGCCTGGCGCCAGAAGTTGGCGCCTAAGCGCCAGACTCGATACAAAAACTGTCAAGTTTTTGACAACGTTTGAATAGTTATTTTGACGGAGTGAGCGGTTATTGGACATTCTAGAAGACTAGCAGTTGTTCCTTGATAATAAGACATGTGATACATTGCATTTGGAAGCTCCAAAATGGTTTTAATCGCGAAGACGTGTGAGCCAAAGTGAAGAGGTACGAAGAACTGGACGCGGTGTCCGGCGCCTAGGCGCTAGATTCCGGCTCCTTGGCGCCAGACTGACCTTCTAGAAGATTCATTGAATGTGGACATGTTTTGAAGAGGTGCCTCAAGGCAACCCTTGAAGCCTATAAATAGGAGTCCATTTCTTCAGCAAAATGTGTCCCCCATTGTAACCCCTTAACTTGTAAGTGTCACATGAATCCTTGGGTAGTCGAAGGCCATGTGCGGGCTATTCAAGGTGAAGTGCAAATAAATATGAAGATAAGATTTAAAGGGCGTAGAATTGATAAGTTTTTAGAGTGACAGACTAAATTCTTATAATTTGATTTATAGATTAGGAAAGGGTCACTAGTAGGGCCGACCATAGCCAACCTTCGACATCTAATAGTGTGAGTCTAGATTAACCCATTCTACTAACAATACATCCGGACCTGATCTATAAATTAGCCAATGTTCTTTGCGCCTGGATCAAAGGGCAAAGAATAGAAATGCTTCTATTTGGCACAATACCATAAATCAAATTCTCCAACGAATATTAAATTATCTTAAAAATCTTAGATTAATTGAAGGGAAGAAAGTTGTTTATTTTATATAGTTTTCATAAAATCATTGTCTTATTATTGTTTTCTTTATTTGCATATAGTAAATTAATAGTAATTTGTAGTTAGATTAAAATACAAAAAAATTTTTGAAATACAATATTTAGAAATTTATTACTATAATTTTTCCCTGTGGGATTGATACTAGGGTCTTTGTTTCAAAGCCCTATATTACTTGACACGATACATATACTTGCGTAGTACCCAAAAAGTATATAAAATATTTTCTTTTTAAAATTATATTTTGCTATATAAACATATATTTAAAAAGTTTTATTTGGTACACATCAATATTGCAAGTTATTACAGGTCAAGTGTTTCGCGCCTTCGCCAGAAATTAAATTTTCTAGCAGTGGTAACAAATTCTTGTATTTGGAAGTACAAAAATCGGGTCAAGTTTTTGACGCCGTTGCCGGGGAAGAAATAAGATAGTTATAATTTTTTTGAAATATTATATTTCCAAAAATATAAATAAATAAATAAATAAATAAATAAAAATATATATATATATATATATATATATATATATATATATATATATATATATATATATATATTATTCCTTGTTTTATGCGAAGATTTGGTTCTGAAGGATTAATACCTTTAGATTCTGAATTAGAAAGAACAATTAGAAAAATTAAAAAGGGAAAACAAATTCAAAAATTTCAAGAAATGTCTACTTTACAAAATCCAATTGAACTTAATGATCAAAATGTTTATAAACCATTAAGGGATTATGCTAACCCTACAGATTGATGAACTTCATAAGTAGTATTCAAATACCCACCGTAGATGCTAATTCTTTTGAACTTAAACTGTCTATTATTCAAATGGTGCAAAACAATCAATTTGGTGGAACACCAAACGAGGATCCAAATTTACACCTTGTTAGTTTTTTAGAACTTTGTGCTACCTTTAAATATAACAATGTTTCTGATGATGCTATTAGACTTAGACTCTTTCCTTTTTCTTTAAGAGATAAAGCAAAGATTTGGTTAAACTCATTTGCGACTGGTTCTATTAAAACATGGGCTGATATGGCACAAAAATTCCTTGCTAAATATTTTTCTCCTTCTAAAACTGCTAAATTAAGAAATGATATTACTTCGTTTAGTCAATTTGACGGGGAGACAATATATGAAAGTTGGGAAAGATTTAAAGAACTATTAAGAAAATGTCCTCATCATGCTTTACCTTATTGGTTAATTATTCAAATATTTTATAATGGATTAATTGGATCTTTAAAATCAATTATTGATGCCGTCATCTTGGAGGTTCTTTAATGTCTAAATCGTTTGAAGAAGCTTACACTTTAATTGAAGAAATGGCTAATAACAATTTTCAATGGCCTTCCGAAAAGATTAATCCTAGAAAGATGGCAAGTATTCACGATAATGAAGCCTTTTCTATCTTAGCTTCACAAGTAGCAGCAATGTCTAAGAAATTAGATAATTTTGCAATTAATATTTCACATAATAACTCGCTAATATTGAAGATTCTCAAACTATTGAAACTTTACAAGCTATTGCAAGTAAAAATAATCCTTATTCAAATTATTATAATCCTGGGTGGAAAAATCATCCTAATTTTAACTGGAATAATTCACAACAACAATGGGGTAAAAATCAATCTCATCCCACTGAAAATTGGAATAATCAAGTTAATCCAAATTATAAACCTCCTGGATTTAATAATCAACAGAAAAAGTTATTAATAAAAGAATTAATTTTACAAATGAATAATCAATTACAAAATCAAAATACTGCTATTTGTAATATTGAAAATCAAATGGGGACAAAAAGCTACTTTAATTAATAACAGACCTGTAGGAACACTTCCTAGTAATGTTGAAATTAATCCAAAGGAAACTGGAAAAGAACATGAACAAGTTAAAGCTGTGCAACTTAGAAGTGGAAAGGAATTAAAAGAAAGAATGCAAAATGAAATTGAAAAAGAGATTGAGGTCAAGAGATTGAAAAACCTAAAGAAACTCTCTCTCCTAGTCAAGATCAGACCGTTATACCCGTTAATGTGGAAGTTGAAAAACCACCACCATCTTTTCTTCAAAGACTTAAACAACAGAAACTAGATCATCAATTTTCTAAGTTCTTTGAAATCTTTAAGAAACTTAGTATTAACATACCTTTTGCTGAAGCTTTGGAACAAATGCCAACTTACGCAAAATTTATGAAGGATATTTTAAGCAAAAAATGAAAATTTGAAGCTTTTGAAACTGTTGCATTAAGTGAAGAATGCAGTACAATAATTCAAAAGAAATTACTTGGAAAGCTTAAGGATCTTGGAAGTTTCACTATACCCTGTGCTATTGGAGAAAAATTTTGTGGAAAAGCTTTATGTGATTTAGGAGCAAGTATTAATCTCATACCATTTTCTATCTTTCGAAGATTGGATTTAGGAGATATTACTCTCACCACCGTAACCCTTCGATTGATCGATAGATCTATCACTTATCCTAAAGGAGTTATAGAGGATGTCCTTGTTAAAGTGGATAAATTTATCTTCCCTGTAAATTTCATAGTACTTGATATGGAAGAAGATAAAGAGATACCTATTATTTTAGGGATACCTTTTCTAGCTACCAGACGAGCTATGATTGATGTGCAAAAGGGAGAACTAACCATGAGAGTTAATGATCAAGAAATTAAATTCAATGTTCTTAAATCAATGAAGTACCCTGATAAAGAGAAATGTTAACGAATGGATATAATTGATTATTTAATTGAAAAACATTATCAAGAAAAATGTAAAGTTATTTCTGAAGAAAAATTTGAATTTTTAACTGATGAAAATGAAGTAGTAGAAGAATAAGAGACTCATTTTATTAAAGATAATTGGGAAACTTTAGACATAACTCAAAATGATATACTTTTACCATCAATTAAAAGAGCCCTTGAACTGGAATTAAAAATGTTACCTTCACATTTAAAATATGCATTTCTTGGAAATTCGTTAACTTTACCTGTTATTATTTCTTCTAAACTGAGTAGAGATCAAGAAGAAAAACTATTAGGTGTGTTAAAGAATTATAAGAAAGCTTTTGGTTGGACTATTGCTGATATAAGAGGAATAAGCCCTTCCATTTGCATGCATAGAATCTTAATGGAAGAAAATTTTAAACCTACTATAGAATCACAAAGAAGATTAAATCCTATCATGAAAGTGGTTATTAAAAAAGAAATTATTAAGTGGTTAGATGCTGGTATTATTTATCCTATTTCGGATAGTCAATGGGTAAGTCCTATTCATTGTGTTCCAAAGAAAGGAGGTGTAACTGTCATTGTTAATGATAAAAATGAACTAATTCCTACAAGACAAGTTACTGGATGGCGAATTTGTATTGACTATAGGAAATTAAATAAAGCCACTAGAAAGGATCATTTTCCTTTACCTTTCTTGGATCAAATGCTCGATAAATTAGCCGGACACCCATATTTCTGTTTTCTGGATGGATATTCTGGTTATCATCAATTACTTATTGCTCCCGAGGACCAAGAAAAGACAACATTTACAAGTTCTTATGGAACATTTGCTTTTAGAAGAATGCCTTTTGGTTTATGTAATGCACCTGCAACTTTTCAAAGATGTATGATGTCAATATTTTGTGATTTGATTGACAAAGGAATTGAAATATTCATGGACGATTTTTCAGCTTTTTGGAACTTCTTTTGAATCTTGTTTGGAAAACTTAGCCAAAGTTCCGAAAAGATGTGAAGAAACAAATTTAGTTCTTAACTGGGAAAAATGTCAATTCATGGTCATAGAAGGCATTGTACTTGGTCACAAAGTGTCACAAAAAGGGATGGAAGTAGATCAAGCAAAAGTGAAAATTATTGCTGAATTGCAACCACATACTACTGTTACTGATGTGAGAAGTTTTCTAGGTCATGCTGGATTTTATAGAAGATAAATAAAGGATTTTTCTAAAATTGCTAAACCTCTTTGTCATTTATTGGAAAAAAATGCAAAATTTGAATTTAGTAAAGAATGTATTAATGCTTTTAATACTCTAAAAGAAAAATTAATAACTGCACCTATCATTTTGCACCTAATTGGAATAAATCTTTTGAATTAATGTGTGATGCAAGTGATTTTGCAATTGGAGCTGTATTAGGACAAAAATATGAGAAAAGTTTCAAAGTTGTATATTATGCTAGTAAAACTCTCACTCGAAACACAAAGAAATTACACTACCACTCGAGAAAGAGCTTCTAGCTATAAGTATATGCCTTCGATAAATTTAGACCTTATCTTCTGGTATTAAATTCATAGTTCATACCGATCATTCCGCTATTAAATATCTATTATCTAAGAAGGATTCTAAACCTAGACTTATAAGATGGGTTTTACTTCTACAAGAATTTGATTTTCAAATAGTAGATAGAAAAGGAACTGAAAACCAAATTGCTGATCATTTGTCTAGAATTAAAAATGATATTATTTCGGAAGAAAATATAAATGAGAAATTTTCTGATGAATCTTTATATGTTATTCAAAGATGCAAAACACCTTGGTATGCTGATATTGTTAATTATTTAGTTAGCAATATTTTGCCTTATGACTTGGATAACAAATTTATTAAGAAATTTAAATATGATGCTAAATCTTATATTTGGGAAGAACCTCATTTATTTAAAATTGGTAAAGATTCTATGATTCGAAGATGTGTACCTTATGAGGAAACTTTTGCTATTATTCAAAAATGTCATGATTCTGATTTTGGAGGACACTTTGGCATAGATAAAATTGCATTTAAAATTTTAAATTCTTGATTTTATTGGCCTACCTTATTTAAAGATGTGAGACAATATGTGAAAACCTGTGATCGATGTCAAAGGATGGGAAATATATCTAGGAAGAATGAAATGCCTTTAAACTATATATTGGAAGTTGAAATTTTTGATATATGGGGTTTAGATTTTATGGGACCATTTGTTCCATCATCTCGGAAAAATTTATATTTTATTAGCAATTGATTATGTTTCGAAGTGGATCGAAGTCGTTGCTTTACCAATCTGTGATTCCAAAAGTGTTTCTAAATTTATAAAGAAAATGATATTTTCAAGATTTGGAATGCCTAAGGTAATTATCACCGATGGTGGAAGTCATTTCGAGAATATAAGAATTCAATCATTACTACAAAAATTTGGAATCAAACATAGAATTGCAACTGCTTATCACCCATAAACAAGTGGAATGGCTGAAGTAGAAATTAAAAATATTTTAGAGAAGACTGTTAATCCTAAAAGAACTGATTGGGTTGATAGACTTGATTCTGCATTATGGGCTTATAGAACAGCTTATAAGACACCAATCAGAATGTCACCTTACTGGATAATTTATGGTAAACATTGTCACTTACCTGTAGAACTTGAACATAAAGCTTATTGGGCGATAAAGGAGTTTAATTTTAATTTGAATAAAGCAGGAGAAAAGCAATTATTGCAATTAAATGAGATGGAAGAAATAAGAAACGAAGCATATGAAAATGTGAGGATTTATAAAGAGAAAATGAAGATGTTGCATGATAAGAAAATTTCAGGAAAAATTTTGAACCTGGACAAGAAGTATTACTGTTTAACTCTCGTTTAAAACTTTTTCCTGGAAAACTAAGATCTAAATGGATTGGACCCTATATAGTTGAGAAAGTATACCATTATGGAAGTCAGTGGATATTAAAGATCCCAAAACGGGAAATTTTTTTAAAGTAAATGGATTAAGATTGAAGCCTTATTTAGGAGATATTAAAAAGATTTATAAAGAGGCTTATGAATTGAATCAACCTGATTAAAGGTTTACTTAAGTCGGGCTGACGAATTTAAACCAAGTGCTTTGTGGGAGGCAACCCATAATTATCTTTTGTTTTGAGTGTTTTTGTGTTTTAATGTAAGGTTATGCCTCGATCTTGATTAATTTTATATTACTTTAGAAAAATTTGATGCTCATAAGTCTTTGTTGACTTAGCTGAAAATTATTTTGAAGTATGCAAGATTTAGAAATCGGATCACTCTATTCGAATATGAGTAAAAAGGAGATGAAGTTAACCTTCATTATGATTGTTTACAATGTGAGTTATTGAGTCTAAATTACTCTTACCGAATAATTTACCTATCTCGGAGAACGAAATTTTGAAATTCGACGATTAGAGCGAAACGGAGTCGAACATAGTTCCGGCGCCAGGCGCCGGATTCGGCGCCTAAGCGCCAGAATCAAACTATGTATCAATAGGTCCGGTGCCTAGGCGCTAGATTCGGCGCCTAAGCGCCACGGTTACTGGGTCGTACAAAAACCGAAAATTTTCAGTTTTTCACACGATTTTCACCTTTAAATCAACCTATCTTCTTCCCTAACCATCAAGCAATCAAAATTACGTCCCTTGCATTTCATTCTCGAGAGATTTGAGAAATTTTTGAAGAATATGGAAGGAAGAAATCATGGAGAAGAAGCTAGGGACAAGGTCTCAAAGGATCCTCAACCCTACTTCAATGGTTTCATCGCTGTAAGTTTAGAGAAAATTTCTAGTCGTTTAGATAAGTTTGAAGCGGAGTTTAAAAGCTTTGGAGATCGCCTTAATGAGATGTTTTATCAAATTGAACATCTAGAATGGCAAATAAAACTTCAATTTGATCATTTTGCGGCTTATCAAGATGCTCAAGTTGAAATGTATGCAAAAACAAGTGGATTGACGAAAAGACGGCTACGGATTTCCCGAGAGCGTTAGTGTTCTTTCCAAGTGGAATACACAATTTCCCATGTGAAGATTAGAATATTCTGGTAATGAGATAGTTATTATATGGTTTGTTGAGTCGTTGTATCGATTTAGAGAATCGATTGTGTTTGTCTGTGTATTTGTTTTCATGTTCAATATGTGTTGTTTTTGCTTAGAAATTGTTGTGTTTGAGTGTGTATTAGGAAATTGAATCAAGTATAATGCTTATTTGGAATGTATTGAGTCAATATTGAAGATTATAAATGGAATTTAGTGAGTTTGATTTAAACCTTATGTTTGATTGATGGATTAAATATTTAATTTTTATAAATTTTTGAAAAATTTTGTGGAAGTTAGAATCTGAAGCCCTACTCTGATATGAGTAATTGAAAGTTGAATTCATGAATTTTGGTGGAAAATTATATTTAAAAATAATTTTTTGTAAAAGGCGAGTCTGGCGCCTAGGCGCCAGAATTCGGTGCCTAAGCGCCAGTTCGGCCTGTACCCAAAAATTTACTTAAATAACCCCCATTTTTTACGCCTAAGCTTCATCTTCTTCCCCATTTTTCACGAAAATACACCTTTTAGATCCATTTTGAGGTCAAAACATCAAGGATTTGATCACGAAACCACTCGATTTCTTCGTCTCAAGGTCAGATTTACACTTTAAACCATTTATTTTCGATTTTCACCATAGATTTCCCTAGTTTTGCTAAGAACCGAAATTTCGAAAAAAAATTTTGATTCTTAGTGATTTCTTTGGATTTTTAAACTTATTTTAAGTTTTATAAACTTAAAAAGAGTTTAAATCTTTGATTCCAAAATTTGTTCTTGTTTTGTTTCACGTTTAGATGACTCCGAAATCTAAATGCGGGAAGGCACGAGATAACTTTGATAGCAAAGAAATTTTCTATCGTGGTCGCGCATTTTCGCTTCCACGAATTTGCGACGTCCATGAAGTTCATTTCGTAACAAAGTTTCTATCATCCGGAGAAATGATCGAAAACACTATCGTTGCACACAATTGGCAACGATTCTGTTATTTCACTGCCGTTGCTGTTATCCCTATTGTTCGAGAGTTTTATGCAAATTTTCTGGATGCCGAAGATTATGAAGTCTTTGTCAGAGGTATCAGAGTAGGATTTAGTCTTGAAAGAATCAATATATTTTATGGCTCGTCACCAACTATCGAATGCCATTATTCCGGATTATCACCATCCGAGGGAGATTTGGATATGATCATTGCTTATTTGATCGACTGGTACCGGATCTTGGAAGATCAGTGAACTGAAAAAGGGTAAACTTCAAATCTTCCAAATTAAATGGTATTTCTAAAGCCGACACTATTTTATTTCGCAAGATTGTTACCTTCCAACCACCCGAGTGAAGTGACTAGAGATCGAGCGATCTTAAACTACCGCATTCGGAAAGGAAGCCTATTGATATCAGCGTATTATTTATGATTCCGTGGATTCTTCCGCGAGATCCAAGACTTCGTTGGACCGGGATTCCCATCTCCGATTTATTCATTATGTGTTAGTAATGGAGTCACCGCTCGATATTTCTGAGGAGAAGTTAAAGTCTACTAAGCTAATTGGGTAGGAGAGTGTTAGTATCTATGATCATCTTCGAGGGAAGAGATCGACCGCTCCTTCTACTTCTGCACATACTTCAGGTAGACCTTCTACTTCTCGACCCTCTACTTCGCCGAGCCACCATCGAGTTTCGGGAATCAATGCATGATCGCTTTTAGAGCAACAGCTAGGAGTTATTTCAAACTCACTACGAGATTGATACTATTGATAGGAAACTCGATCATTTATCCGATTATACCCGCAGGAAGAGTAGTTATGATGCTAAGTATGATGAAGCCCTAGTCGATTTCTGAAGGGTGAACATGATGTTAGTTTTCCTACTTTTCCTAGTTTCACACCATTTGTTGATCCTAAAGACGTAGAATTTTCCTTTGGTGATGATGATGATGATAAGGCTACAGCTAGTGACTAGTTGTTATAGATCTTTATGATGAGCTACTCTGTTAGTTTGTATTATTTGGATTGTTTGTTTAGTTTTTTGTTTAATGTATGTTGATTTGTTTAAATATCTGTGTGGATTGATTAGTGTTAAGATTCTGTTATTAAAATATTCTTAGTATATTGTGTTGAGACTGAAGTTAGAGTTAATTTATGATATGATTATTTTAGTCTACTGTGTAGTAATTAGTAATTTTGCTCTGCTTTAATTTTGTTTAAAATTTAGTATAATCATAAAAATTAGCCTGCTTACTTTTTATAATGCTTCAATTTTATCTTAATTATTCATAAAAGCATGAGTAGAAGTTAATTTTTCTTTTTAAGATTGTTTTTACATACTTATAAAAATTCTTATGATTTTCTTTCTCTCATACTTTCAAATTATCATAGTATACCAAAACTTAAGTTTGGGGGAAGGGAAAACACATTCAAATTTAAATTTTATTTGTCCTTAAAGAGCTAATATTTTCATAAAAATCAAAACTTTTTAATATAACTTAAGGAATGAAGAATTTATTTGAGATCACTTTTATTTTTGAAATTATAAATAATTTAGTGAAATTAACCAAAGTTTTAATAACTTTGATTTATTTTAAGAATAAAATTATTTAACTTAAAGAAGAATAAGATTAAGAAATTTTTCTATTCATGATAGAAATAATAGATTTTTAGAAATATTAAGTAATAAAAAATTATCACTTGAAAAAGAAAAGATTGGAAATCTTTTTGAATTCTTATTCATGTTATAATAATTAAGTGGAAATGTATAAGTTTTGAAAATATAAGTTAAGGATAGTGAAGTTCAAAACTATTAACAGGCTATCCAGATATAGTAATCCTCTCTATATGTGTATAAAAAAAAGAAAAAAAGAAAAGAAGAAAAAAAAGAAAAAGAAAAAAAGAAGAGAGGAGAAGCTTGAGGAAATGCCTAATCAAAAATTGGCTTCACTTGAATTATCTTATAAGAAGAAAACTAGTTACATATTTTACTTAATTTTTATACATGAATTTATTTAGGAAAGATTTTTCAAGAAGATCTTTTTCTTGTAAATAATCTATGAGATCTTAATATAATAGACTTCTATTATTTTCAAAATGGATGAAAAGTTTGAAATCTTATGATTTGGTAGTTAAATATTCTTTAAATTCTTAAAATTAAACCTCGTTAGTGAAATTGGGTTAATAATTTACTAAAAACTTTATAAAATCAAAAATTATAAGTAATCTTAAATATTTATCTTTTATTTCAAAGGTTATACATTTTATATAGTAGAAAGAGTTACTTGAGGACAAGTAACATTTAAGTTTGGGGGATTTTGATCTATAAAAATACCTATTTCTTTATGTCTTAATTCTTATCAATTTCTAAGGATATTATGCTTTAATGAAAGGTATTTTTTGTGTTTTTGGATGTAGGTGATGTAAAAAGGTCCAAAAAGGAAAAAAGAGCAAAAAGGAGCAAAAAGGAGCAAAAATGAAGCATAATACAAAAAGTATAAAAAATATGGCCTGGCGCCTAGGTGCCAGAAGTTGGCGCCTAAGCGCTAGACTCGATACAGAAACTGTCAAGTTTTTAACAACGTTTGAACGGTTATTTTGATGGAGTGTGCGGTTATTGGACATTATAGAAGACTGGCAGTTGTTCCTTGATAATAGGACATGTGATACATTGCATTTTGACGCTCCAAAATGGTTTTAATCGCGAAGAGGTGCGAGCCAAAGTGAAGAGGTGCGAAGAACTGGATGCGGTGTTCGGCGCCTAGGCGCCAAATTCCGGCGCCTAGGCGCCAAATTCCGGCACCTAGGCGCCAGACAAACCTTCTAGAAGATTCATTGAATGTGGATATGTTTTGAAGAGGTGTCTTAAGGCAACCCTTGAAGCCTATAAATAGGAGTCCATTTCTTCAGAAAAACGTGTCCCCCATTGTAACCCCTTTCTCTTATCCACTTTAGGATCTCTCATCCATAGAGAGAGAAATAGAGAGAGAAATTTAGGGCCACTTTTGTTTAGTTTAGTGAGTTTATTTTCAAGTTGTTACATCTGGAGTTCATTGCACTGTGGAGTTAGTAGGAATCAGAAGATCTGTAGAAGGAATATTTGAGATAAGTATTTTATAATTGATTCAAAGTCTATTATGTTTTGCTATTTATATTCAATGTGTTCTGAGTAGTTAGTTTACTTTCTTCCTTCAATTATGAAGAGATAAATAAGATAATAAAAGATTCGATGGAGAATTGAAATTCAAAATATTTTCAAAACATTGTGATGACATTAATACCTGATCTTACTTTACTTTTAAATTGGCCATTTAAATTGTTAAAATCTGTTGAAGAGTTTTGAGACCTAGAAGGAGAAAAACTCTTAACTTGTAAGTCTCACATGAATCCTTGGGTAGTCGAAGGCCATGTGCGGGCTATTCAAGGTGAAGTGCAAATAAATAGGAAGATAAGATTTAAAGGGCATAGAATTGATAAGGTTTTAGAGTGACAGACTAAATTCTTATAATTTGATTTATAGATTAGGAATGGTTCACTAGTAGGGCCGACCATAGCCACGCTTGGACATCTAGTAGTGTGAGTCTAGATTAACCCATTCTACTAACAATACATCCGGACCTGATCTGTAAATTAGCCAATGTTCTTTACGCTTGGATCAAAGGGCAAAGAATAGAAATGCTTCTATTTGGCACAATACCATAAATCAAATTCTCCAACGAATATTAAATTATCTTAAAAATCTTAGATTAATTGAAGGGAAGAAAGTTGTTTATTTTATATAGTTTTCAAAAAATCATTGTCTTATTATTGTTTTCTTTATTTGCATCTAGTAAATTAATATTAATTTATAGTTAGATTAAAATACAAAAAGATTTTTGAAATACAATATTTAGAAATTTATTACTATAATTTTTCCCCGTGGGATCGATACTGGGGTCTTTGTTTCAAAGCCCTATATTACTTGAAACGATACGTATACTTGCGTAGTACCCAAAAAGTATATAAAATATTTTCTTTTTAAAATTATATTTTGCTATATAAACATATATTTAAAAAGTTTTATTTGGTACACATTTATATAACAAGTTATTCCAGGTCAAGTGTTTTGCGCCTTCGCTAGAAATTAAATTTCTGGCAGTGGTAACAAATTCTTGTATTTGGAAGTACAAA
This sequence comes from Papilionanthe hookeriana x Papilionanthe teres, assembly GCA_022702705.1. Classification (NCBI taxonomy): domain Eukaryota; kingdom Viridiplantae; phylum Streptophyta; class Magnoliopsida; order Asparagales; family Orchidaceae; genus Papilionanthe; species Papilionanthe hookeriana x Papilionanthe teres. The sequence goes on along the minus strand of CM040430.1, from coordinate 31,915,070 downwards.
AATCGGGTCACAAGTCTGCCAGAAAGCATCGGTCGGGTCATCAAGTATTGCAACGGATTAACCCTCGAAATATGGTTGACCTTATGAGAAACCATGTAATGCCTGAGCTTTTGAGCAGCGAAGATCAGGGCCAAACAATGTTTCTCAATCGAAGGATACTTTACTTCCGTCGGGATTAGACGACGGCTTAGGTAGTAGAGAGCGTTTTCTTTTCCCTCGACATTGACCTGAGCTAGCAGGGCTCCAAGGGAGTCGTCTAAAGCCGCGGTATAAAGTATCAACGGTCTACCTGAGACTGGGGCTGCTAAGACAGGAGGTGTCATTAAATATTGCTTAACGTATTTGAAAGCCCGCTGGCATTTCTCATCCTAAACGAATTTGGCGTCCTTTTTAACTAATGCCGAGAAGGGCTGACACCTACCTGACAAGTTCGAGATAAAGCATCGAAGATATGCCAACTTCCCTTGAAAGAATCGTAGTTGTTTCAAAGTTTTGGGAGGAGGCATTTCTAAAATAGCTTTAATCTTCTCCGGATCGATTTCAATCCCGCGATGTCGGACAACAAATCCTAAGAATTTCCGGAGGTGACGCCGAAGGCGCATTTTAAGGGATTCATCTTAAGGTTAAATTATCTTAGTCGCTCGAAAACAATTCTCAAATCATACAGGTGATCTTCCTTCAGTTTACTTTTGATGACCACATCATCCACGTAGCACTCGACTTGGTTGTGAATGAGATCATCAAAAATCTTCGTCATAGCTCTTTGGTATATTGCTCCTGCATTCTTTAGTCCGAATGACATTACTGTGTAACAATACACTCTGATCGGCGTTCTAAATGCCGTGAGCTTTTCGTCTTCTGGTGCCATCTTTATCTAGTTGTATCCCGATGATCCATCCATAAATGAAAAGATTTCATGCGTCGAAGCGATGTCGATCATCAGTTCTGGGATTGGTAGTGGAAATTCATCCTTTGGACAAGCTTTATTCAAATCTCTGAAATCCACGCAGATTCTGATCTGACCATTCTTCTTTCGATCTGGTACCACGTTGGCTAACCAAGTTGGGTATTGTTCTTCACGGACAAATTTAGCGTCTATTAGCTTCTTAACTTCGGCTATTACTTGTTGCTCAATTTCTAGACGCATTCTTCTGGGAGCTTGTCTGACTGGAACGGAAGTAGGATCTACTCCTAACTTGTGAACTGCAACTTCTGGAGCTAATCCTGGCATTTCGTCGTAACTCCAAGAAAAAAAGTCCTTGAATTCCATTAGTAGCTTGATTATCTCCTCGGAGTCTTCTCTATTGAGTAAGGAGCTAACAAAGGTAGGCCTAGGTTCTTCGCTAGTACCTAAGTTAACTTCCATTAACTCGTCTATTGTGGATTTGATTTCTTCTTCGAATTCTGGTGGAGCATCTCCGATTGGTAGATCTTCGAGATCTTCTGAAGCTTCCAAGCAGTCTTTATTAGGCTCGCAAGTGACAACCAAGCAAAATCCCGTATCGTCAACAGACCCTACTGTGCCAAATCCGAGACCATGTTTTGAATTGGGAGGCCGACTGGCGTTATTCCATAATTTTTTAAAATGTTATGATTGGCCTTTTGTCTATCGTTGAGGTAAGACTCCACGTTGAATTAAATTTTGAACATAGGGAGAGTACCACTCAAAAGGCAGTTCCATTAATTCGGAAGAAGTAACATCTTCAAATTGTACATCTTTTTCAGTATTGGAAGAAGAAGCACTAAGGTAAAACTTGATCAGCTTAGCACCACCACCATGCACTTCCTTGACCACCATACCCTCAATCTTATTAGAATGGATCGGGGTCAGGGTCATAGTATGTACATAATGGTTAATCTTCTCGTACATTGATTTGTATTCTTCATTCCTTTCATCTTCGAGAGAGATCTTGAACTAGGGTTTCTTTTGACTTATTGTCGCTGCTTCTTTCTCAATTTCTTCTTCTTCTTCGGAACTGTTCTCCCAATCAACATCGATGATCGGTTTCTTCTGTCTAACTATTCCAACGTTTCTTCCACGTCCTCATCCCCAGCCTCGACCTCGGGTGCGAGTTCTAGAGAAGTCTTCACCATCTCACCGTAAGGGAGTGGTGAGTAACTGTTGGACTAGAACTTCAGGTTCTTCATCGTCTCGAAATTCTTTTGCTTCATTTGGTATGGTATTTCTGGAAAAGATTGTTTTCTTCGGGGGCGCATAGTAGGCCGCATCTTCATGAATTTCAATTTCGTGCACGGAGAACGGTTGCAAATCACTTTTGATGCACTGTTCCCCTCCTTCATAATACTTTATGCACTGGTGCAGAGACGACGGTACCATCCGATTTTCATGGATCCATGGCCAACCCAGTAGAGCGTTGAACAATGTCTCAGAATCAATTATGTGGAATTTTGCGGTTGTCTTTGCTAAATCACTGGTCTTCATTAGTAGTGTTATCGATCTAAGAGCTCTTTCTCCTCTTTGCTAAATCACTGGTCTTCATTAGTAGTGTTGTCTTTCTCCTTTTTGATCTTAATAGCATCTTGTCTACTTCAAGCTCGCGAGCATCAATTTCCAAATACGCTAACATCCGAAGATTCATTATGTGATTGATGCTCCCGGATCAACCAACACTCTGGAGAGCGTAAACTTTTCAATTGTGACTGAAATGTATAACGATCGGTTGTGATCAGCTGTTCCCAGCAATAGAGCATTGTCCGTGAAAGTAACACCTCGCTGTTCTCTTACGAGCAAACCTCGTCGAAGGAATTACTGGCCATTTGAGTTAAACAAATCTCTAGATCAAGTAAAGCCTTGATCAGAGCTTCCCTCATCTCCTTTGACAGGATCAGAGCATCGTATATGCTTAGTTTGGCTGGTAGCTTCCTAAGATGGGTAGCACGTTGTAGTTCACTTTATTACTATGTTCCTCGGTTTCTTACTGAGCAACAACCTGCTTTCCTTTATCCTTTGGACCCATTCTTGGGGGTAGAAATTTTCCGCTTCTTAGATTGACCTCTGTTATGTCTTCTAAATTTACTGGTGTCTCCTCTTGAATCGGAACAACTGGCTCTTCTGAAGTTTCTTCAGTGTCTGATGGTTCCAATTTTATCGTGATCAGAGCTCCTCAGAATTCACAAATGGACTCGTTGCTTGTCGAGCTTTCGTAGCATCCTTTGTGAACATCTTCTTCGTCGTGGTCATCGAGGTTATGTATGATTTGAGAATCGTTATTTGTATTGGAATCGAGATCCGGATTAAGCTGGTTGTCGCTAGTTACGTAATCGTTAGAAACGAGCCAAAACGTAGCCAACGCCATAACCCTTATCATTATAAGATCCGCCGGGGCTAGCAGATAATCATACAGAGTCGGGAGTTCGAGGGATTTCTCCCCCGAATCGGAAACAACCATCCTAGGATAAGCAGCCCCTAGTCTACCCTTCGCAGCCTCGGTCTTCTTTTCTTCCACGATCTTCTCTTTCTTCTGGGGCGGTTCTTCAATCGCAAGTGATAGTGCCGGCTCGACAGGTTTTAAACTCTGAGTTGAAGCGCGTACCGAAGCGGTCTGGATGTGATCCAAAATTTTCTTCGATGATCTTGTCCAGATAGTACTCCATCCATCATCAGTCGTGTACGGGTTTATCGAAACAATGGGATCCATTAAAATAACATTGACGGAACCTCCTTTCTTGGGTTCCTTCATGTATTCCTTTGGGATCGTTATGTTCCCTCTCCGGAGATTGTCATCAAGCCAACTCTTGAAAGTGATGCAATCCTCTATCTTGTGTCCGAGCATCCGGTGGTAAGGGCAATAGTTCGGATGATCTTTCTTATCGACTTCCTCCGGCTTCTTGGGCTCGGCAACTCGAAAATCCGGTGTCTTCATTAAGCTGCGGAACATCTTCTCATCGCTTCAGTTTTAAATGGATATTCTCTATTTAGAGGTTCTCTTAAGGTACGCGATGAACGAGGCGGTTGTTCATAATGCTGAGGCGACTGATAGCTCTGACGAGGTTGCTGATAGCCCTGCTGAGGTTGCTGATAAGTCCGTTGTGGTGGTTGATAACTAGGTTGTGGCCGCTTTGACTGTATCTAAACCGGCTGCTTGCCCTCATCTACTGCCGCGACGATTCCAGATTTATTTTCGAATGTTTTCACGGGCTTCTGCTTATCGGTATTGTCTACGAACTTAGCTGCTTTGCCTCTTCTTGCAAACTCCCGGCCTTGCTAAGCAACTTCTCGAAAGTCTTGATTGTAAATCCTTTAAGGAGAAGTGCTATCGGGCCATGGATACTTTTAAGTAGGATGCCGACTGCATGTTGTTCTTGAAGCTGTGGTTCACACTTCATGCTTAAGTTTCTCCATCGAAGTATGTAATCCACTAAAGTCTCGTTCGGCTTTTGTTGCTCCACCACTCAGATCACCGATAGTGATGTGGTGTCGAGCCCCGCAAACCGCTTAACGAAGAGATTCTCTAGTTCCGAAAGGTCTTACTCGAACCATTCGACAATTCCGCGTACCGCTCAAAGGCAATCCCCGATAAATCGCTAACGAACTGACGGAAGAGTAGAGCGTCACTCCCACCGGCATTGCAGCAACTAGCACGAAAATGTGCGACATGCTGCCGAGGGTTTCCCGTCCCATCAAAAGTCTTAAACAGAGGTGGTACGAAGCCTTTCGGGTATTGAACTGCATCGAACTCTTCGGGGTAAGGTCTACCCGTCTGAATAGATGCTCCACTCTTAGATTGTGCTAGGGCTTCTCGCACCTGCTTTTCTACCATGCTCTTAATGTCCTTTTCTGGAATCATGCTTTGTGCAGGATCTTTCTTTGGTTGTTCATCTCTATTGACGGATGTGATCTCTTTTCCTCCATCTGCAATATGGATAATTTCTGGGGTGTCTCTTTCTGAGGTTGTACACGACTCTGGAGAGTGGCTAAGGAAGCATCCATCTCTTCCATCCTCTTTGCCATATGGGAAATCGTGTCATCTCTTTTTTGAAGTTGTGCCCTCATCACTTCCGGTTCATCTCTTTCTGCAGCTGCCGAAGTACCTTGTGAAGCTGATGATGCTCGCGTCTCAACCATGTTGATCTCGGCATACTCCTCATCCATGAACTCTAATGAGTCAACTTCATCCTCTAGTTTTTCTTCTCTTTCTTTTGCTAACCGTCGGATGTTGGTCCTTAACTCGTCCATGGCATCCTCTAGTGGCCTTTTCCGCACGGTCTCGCAGCTTGTCTCGTGACGGTTGTTGAACTTCCTTTCCGGGAGTCCCCTTTATTGCGTAGCACTTTCTTCGATTCAAGTCTCCTGACGAGACTTTTCTTCTCAGGACATTGTTTTGGTCTTAGCTCACCAGTAGTAGGTCGCCATACCATCCTTCTCGCACCCGGAAGCCTAGGACTGGATGGTCTGTCGGCTATATGCTGGAAGGTGGTATTCTCTCTAATTTGTAGACCCGATACAACAACGGGTGAACTGGATTTTATCTTATTCTTTAGTTTCTCTGTGGCAGCGACAGGCTCTAATCGCGGTCCAAGCCGGGATTTGGCTGGCACCCGTCCCATCCTTCTTAAGATTTCTGACACAGGGCATCTTTCTTTCTTTGCCAATCTTTCTATCACAGCTTGCATTCGAGAAAATGGCGTAGTCTTATCCCTTTTCCTTTTGTAATTGCTGTAGTACGCAGGTCGGGGTAATGCAGCAAAAATCCTGCGGACATCCTCTTCATCTGATGCGGTAGAGAGAGGGTGAAACCTGCTTCCTTCCAACAGAGGTATATACTCAGGCAGTTCTTCTCTTTCCTCAGGGATTTTTTTTAGAAAAGCAACTTCAGCAGCTCTAGCTTTCTCGATCTTGGCGATCTTTCTGCTTCTATTTCTTCTTTGAGTCCAAGTTAGGGGTGCAACTCTTGAACTGGACCCAATCTAAAAAACAGATGGTATTGTAGTAAAATCTGTACCCTCCACGATGATAGTGCTCATCATAGACTTGGATTTCCTTCCCCTTCGGCTTGCGAAGTCGGGGTAGGTGCAGAGATGACTAGACCGTTGGGGGTAGAGACAACGATCCTCCTACGAACAAGTAGTACTTCTTTCACTGGAACCCTTTACAGGGGAGGGAATTCTTGAGTTGATTTCTGGTTGAACTCAATCACGGGCTCTTCAGTTTCTGACACTTTGTCCATCAGTGTGAAGAGAGTGACATCAGCGAACTTAATATCTGTGTTGCCGAATCCTTGTCAGAAACAGATGATTCCATTGTCGGGTAGCTCATCCTTGTAAACGGTGAAGTCCATTCCATTGGTGAAGGAAAATATTACCTTTGGGGCAGTCATTTTCTGCAAGGCAGATTCCGAATGTCAGTCCTGAATTATGCTTCTTTTCGTCGTAAAGTTTAGGACGAAAAAGGAAGAGTCCGAACACATTTTCGTTTGTCTTAGTGTATTTGTGATTTTTTTTTAAAGAGATTGTTTATTAGGAGGTTGTTTATTAGCAGGTTCGTTTGTTTAGAAACAAAACGATTAAAGGAAAAAGGTTATAGAAAAGGTAAATGGCCCGATTTAGAATTGGAAAGGAAGAGAAAGTCTTATGCAAGACTTCTCGACTCGAAGGACCGCTCCTAAACTAACACCTATTGGGGGTCCACCCCACCTCAGAAAAGAGGTAAAAGGATTTCAGAACCTCTCTGTTTAGGGGTGTCTAAACAGTGGCTCCTAAATCCGAGAGACGTTGGCTATACCCATTCAACATAGAAATGAACGTGGTATGCTAACGGAAAGAATGGTAGTTTGCTCCAGTAGGGACATGGATACACTACCGATTTATGAAAGCAAAAACCATCTAATCAAAATGGAGAGAGGAACTTTTCCCCAGCGGAGTCGCCAGAAGTTGTCGGCATATTTTTAGGTTGAGTGTTGTATTTTGAAAAGGAGGCCGCCTACAGAAGTTGTCGGTGAATTTTCATATTTTAAATTTAATTTATATATATATATATATAATTTGGAAAGTAGCATTTAATTTTGAAAATAATTTTTAAATTTGAAGATTTTAAGATATGAAATCAAACCGATATCACATCCCAAATAGTTTATATAAACGAGCACCGCATCACAAACCGTGTATCTATCCCGAAGAATAGACACATTGCTTGATGATGGGGCTCAATTAAATAAACTAGGAGATTTGTGACATCCGTTTGGTTTGCGAACCAATTTTATAAGCCGACAAGTTCCCTTGCTTAATATAAATGAGTTAAGCACGGTTTATATTACCTGGGTTCTTAAAGTTCCCTATAAGGGCAAGCCCCTATAGTTAATTACATCTTATATGACGGGAATCATTTAAGAAAACTCTCGATAATGATTAGTGGTTTTGCTCTCAAGAATTTCAAAGTTTAAAGTTTTCAAAGGATTGGATTTTGGAAATTTTGAATGGGATTAGCTCAATATTGGAACAGTTAATTTTAAGAGTCCAAAGGAAGAGAAGTAGGAGAAGCTGAGGATCCAAGAGGAATCTTGGCAACTTCCCAAACTATCCTATTGTTTGGCTTCAATTCGAGAATTTACTTACTGTTGTAATTCTGCCAATTTTAATTAATTAGGACTTATATTTGTATGACATGATCATACAAATAACCTGGAAGATATGAGGGTTTATGTCGTACCGAACGACTACCTCGGAGTCCAAAAACCGGTTAGGGCTTAATTTAACATGATCATGCAAATGCCTAAAGAAGAGTTGAGGATTTATGTTGCACTAGGCAAACTACCTCGAAGTCCTATGGCTTGGTTATTTAATTCTAAGAAAGTTTTGCTGAAGTAGATCCAAGTTTTCGTCGATGACGATGGCCGAGCCGCCCAAGATGCTACGAGCTCCTTGTTGTTGTAGAGGTTTAGTTTTAGAAGTCATAAATTAGGAGATGAGAGAAGTGTTTTGGTTTAGAGAAAATCTTAAAATCCAAGTATTTTTAATATTTTAATTAAAACAAATCTTAAAGTTGTTTAAACGTAACGTATTAAGATCCCACTGGTTCCGTCATCCCGACACCGTTATTTTCATCGAATTCACTTAGTCCGTATGAATTTGCTAAACTCAACTGAATGAGTTCCACACTTTCATCTAGACCGTGGGAAATCCCGTTAGCAACACGTGGGTTACATCATCCGAGGTATTCCCGATCATTCAACGAGACGTTTTAATTTAGTTGCAATCGTAGTTTTGTTGTTCTGTTTGTGATTAAATTTTGAGTTGTTTTATATTTTGGAATGTTGTGGTGGTGAATTTTATTTTGTAATGACTTTTAATTTTCTTATGGTTTCAGTTCAGGGACTATCCTAAAGGTTTTGGTTTTCATGCAACAGTCTTATTTATCATGCAAGAAAAAGTAAAGCGCAATGCATGTATGTAAATTGCAATAAAATAAAAGCGTACCTGGAGGGTCTTCCCGTCATCCCAAGCTGCACTTAAAACACATGTTAAGGCATTTAAATATTTCAACAGATACCTAGGTAAAGCTAAGGGAAGAGTTTTGGTTGTCTACCAAATTCCTAATCCTATAACTAGTCATCTCCTATGACGTCTAGGTTCTTGGTTTCGTTTAAGGATGATTTTCTTCATCAAAGAACGATTAGATTCAATTGTTCTTCTAAAACATCCCGTCATATTGAGGAAGTGTTTAGGACGAGTCCAAAACATCTTTTCAAGACTTCTGGGATCATTTTGAGTCCAAGTAAATTTAGTTGCACAAGTGAATTAATCATCCAAGAGTTTTGTTAAACTTTGTCTCTTGCTCAGTGAACTTGGGTATTTGATTACCTGATGAATGAAGTGACATTTCATTTAATACTCTATTTAAGAGTTATAATAATTAAAGCCTTTAAGGGCAAGTTGGTTTATTGAGCATTTTAATCATCCTTAATTAAAAGTTTGAGTTAATGATTTAAAGTGATTTAATTTAATTATGAGGTTTTAATTAATAATTTTTTAAGTTTGGAATAGTGTTCAAATTATTTTAGATTTAATTTAAATCTTTACACTTTCAATTATCTTAGTATTTCAGATTGATGTTCATGTTTTAAATTTACTTAGATAGAAAGAGGTATTGAAATTATCGATATATTTTGATTTAACTCTTAATGATTTCATTTAGGTTTGTTGTTAAGTGATTTAAATTTAATTTAATTTAATTTAATTTGATTTTAATTTAATTTAATTTAATTTCATTTAATTTAATTTAATTTTACTTTAATTTTAATTTTAGTTTAATTTTAATTTAATTTAATTTAATTTAATTTAATTTAATTTAATTTAATTTAATTTAATTTAATTTAATTTTAATTTTAGTTTCAATATTTTAAATTAAATTTAATTTAATTATTAAGGTGATAATTTAATTTAATTTAAACTTTGACTTGACTTAATATAATTTAATTTAATTTAACTCCAAGATTTTAAATTTAATTTTTAATTATTAGTACCATTTAACATTTTAAGCTTTAATTCATTTCGTGTTATCTTCTTTTAATTTTTTAATTTATTTAATTTGGATTATTGTTTTAATTTTTAATTAAGAACTAAATATTGTTAAAGTGACTTATTTAGGGATTTCTAAATTAAAGAATAAATATCCTCTTAATAATATCCCTATCTTAATAATCCAAATTTAAATATATTCTTTCCAAAATTCAAATTATTTAATTAATTAGAGTTTCATTTTGATATTTTCAAAGTGTTTAATGGGTTTCTACTTCTTAATTTCCTAAGTTTCAATCATCCAAGAGAAAGTTAAAATCAGATATTTTACCCTCCATTTTGATTAAACCTAAAGTTTTAATTAAGGGTTAAAATTTTTAATTACCTTTATACCCTTTTAAGCTTATTTATTTCATAACTCACTAAATTGAGCTCAAATAAATTTAAAATTTTTACTTCACCTCACTCACATGTCAGTTAAGACATTAGAGGAGAAAATGTGATTTTTCTGAATTTAATTTATTTATATAATTATTTTTAGTAGAAAATAGGGGTTTTCAAAGAAAATTCAACAACATGACCAAGGAAAGGTTTCTATCCTTAAGAAAATTATGGGATGTTCCTAATGACTAGAGGACTACTTGAACCAATTTTTGTGATTTTTTGAATTTTATTTTATTTATTATAATTATTTTCATTTTTAGAGTATTAATTAATTTTAAAATAAAATAAAAATTAAAAAATAGATTTTATATTTTTCTTAAATTTCTCTGTTCTCAAGGAGTCCAGAGAAATAAATTTCATAATTTTCTAATTTTTCTTTGATTTATTAGAATTATTTTAGTGAAGAAGGTTGAAAATTCATTTTTTAATATTAAAAATTACATTAAGCCTTTAAAATTCAATATCTTATCCTAGGGACTTAGGAAAAATATTTGGTTTGTTCCTAAGTGATTAGGTGTCAAAATGTGACATTTTTATGATTTTTAATATTTTTGTGATTTTTATTGTTTTTTAATTATTAAAATATTAAAATATTGTGAAAAATCAACTTTTTTAGAAAATTCCAATTTTAATTTTTCTGAACTCCCCTAATATCAGAGAAGCTCTAAAACCATTTTTGTGAATTTTTGAAAAATAGTTTTGGAGTTATGAATTTTTAAAGTTCCATTTTGCTTATGAGGCTTAATCAATCCATTTGGTGGGGTTAATCAAGTCCAATTGATTTCAAAATTTTATGTAAAGTTCCTCTGACCCTAAAGAGTAATGGAGAATTGTTTTCAAGTCAATTTGGTGTGTGGTTAACCCTAATTAATTCAAATTCAATTTTAGGAGTTTAGGCCAATTAAGGTTATTATGAATAAATTAACTCAAAATATATTTTTCATAGGGTCCCCTGGTCCTAAGAAACATCACCAAATTTTCCTAGAATTTATTTCACAACATGCTAATTATTAGAATTAAAATACCTAAAACAGTGACATGAACTTGAAAAATCAATAACTCTTCGCAGAGATGGCCTCTGACCTTGAAAAACTCAGGGAATTTTCCCAAGATCAGAGGCTTCAAAAGCCCTATGGTCTCATGCCATGGCAAATTGTCTATGCAAATGGAGAATCAAAACATTGGAAATAGCAAATAAATTATTAAAAATAAAATACTCATCCAATTAACTTGATTTCTTTTCCACATTATTCTCCTCTATTCACTGAGCAAGAGGGTATTTTTCTTTTATTTTTGTGATTTTTCTATGCAAAGATATGAATTTTTGAAGTTATGGTATTTAAATAATTCAAAAATACCCTAATTTCCTACTTATCCGACTCGGTGCCGCGTCATCCTATGGAGGATCGAAGACCCACGCGTCACTCTGTGCTTCGACGCCACCATCTGACTCAGCGCTTCAGGGGCCCGCAGTTCACGTAACATTCCACTGTCCGGTTTGATCTCGACCGTCCGCTCGATACACTCGCGATCCAACGGCTCCTGGTCATCGTCTACGACTGGTGTGCACCCGTGACTGTCCACACTCAAACCCTAATATCTGTCTCGATTCTCAATGGATTTTCGAGTTCTTATACTCTATCAATTCTTCTTGAAGAGACAAACACATCCATATGGTTTATAAGCTATGAAATTAACCCAAAAAAATGGAGAATTGCTGGAAGCTCGGGAGGAAGAATGAGTTCATACCTTTGCTCAGAGAAGTGAAGCTTCGATCCGAGGGTTGTGTCACCTTCGATCGAGTCCAAGCAAGCTCCGCATGAAGTCTCCGGCTCCTGGGAATTGTCTAATTATGAAAGTGTCCACGACTCGATCACAAAGCTTCGGAGGCTGGAAGCAATGGCTGGCCCGGTGAGGGGGCTTTTGCTGGGGAACTTCTCCTCTTGGTCTGGTGAAGGTGTAGGGTCAATCAATTTGAAGGTTGGCTCACTGTGGTGAAGTGTCCTATTTTTTGGGTAGATTTTTAACTCAGAAATTGAGCTCTGTTAATGGGGATTTGGGCAAAGGAACACTGGGGATCAACTGCTCTGGGTTAGGAGAAGTCCTGGAGTAATTTTGGTAGAGTTTCCTTAAGGTCTGGTTCATCACCCTTGTTTGGCCGAGAGGTGAGTGGGTTTAAATAGAGGTGGCTGGAGGGCTTCCCAGGGGCAATTGGAGGCTTGGATCAACTGCTTAGGGCAAGGGAAGAAGAGCTGCAATGGCCATTTAGGCTTGCAACTCAAAATGCTTAACGGCTAGACAAACTCATCTTAATGACCTTGCGTAGGTACTTAAGATTTAGCACTTGGATGCGTGACATAGACACCTCCAATTTTAGCAAGTTGCGTGGGGCATTTCACCTCTGTTTTTCCAGAAAAGAAACACCCCATGAAAATATGGAATTGGCTAGCTACAAAGCTTTTCTTATTTAATAACCCATCATAATTTTGCAAAGTGAGCTAGTTACAAAGCTCTTCTCACTTTGCAAAATCCAAACATCCCAACCACTCATTAAAAAGGCCGGGAAAACAAAAGTAAGGGGAAATCGAGACTCCAACCCGCTAGGATTTAGGTCTAATGTTCACAAAGGGGAAACGCTCAGCCTCGCAAGGGGTGTCCAATGAAAGCTTTATAACCTAGAAATTTCTCTAGGAAATCAACCACCAATCTAAGGGAGTGTGGCCACGCTGACTAACATCGAAGGGCACAATAACTATGCGTGAAGGATTGAACCACCTACCGTAAGCTAACCTAATGCTAGTTATGACTGAAGACATATGAGTTGTAGAGTTTATACTGCAAGGTTGGTTGCGGACGTCATCGCCACTTTCTCCGGGATGGAGATGTTCAGTTCATGCACTGACGTACCTCGCAAAAATAAGCACACAAACAAGTAAAAACAAGCGGTATGATATCACAGAAATATATGTTCGAATATGTGTATGAATAAACATGTAAATGACAAAGTGTATTAAATAAGCATTTCATTCAGTTCTTATAAATGGACAGCCAATACTTAAATATTTTTATTTACATGCATACCACTGAGCCGACCTTTACAAGTATCTGTATATGCAAGAATTTATGAATTTATATTTAAATATTTATAATAATTTCGTAAAGTCTCAATTTCAAACGCAAGTATATGTATTGTTTCAAGTAATACATGACTCTATTGGAGTCTTGGTTATCGATCCCATAGGGAAGATTAAGGGAAGATTAATTAAAGGAATTTATTAGAATTTTAAATTAAAAGTAATTATAATTTTTATTTCTTTTCAAAATTCTGATTTTACGTTTAATGAAATTTCTACTAAATGTAAGTAAAGCAACAATAAAGTAAAGGTTAATGCAAGTATAAATAAAACAACTTTCTCCTTTTCAACTAATCCAAGATTTTTTCAGAATAGTTATCATTCATGGAGAACTTGAGATTATGGTATTGCGCCAAATAGAAGCATTCCTATTCTTTACATTCGCTTGATAGTATAAAGAACATTGGCTAATCTATAGATTGGTTCAGGATGTATTATTAGTATAATGGGTTAATCTAGGCTCACACTTCTAGATGTCCAAGGGTGTCTATGGTCGGCCCTACTAGTGACCCGTTCCCTCTCTATAAACCAAATTATTAGAATTTAGTCTGTCACTCTAAAAACTAATCAATTCTACACCCAATAAACAATATCTCCCTATTTATTTGCACTTCATCTTGAATAACTAGCTCAAGGCCTTCGATTACCCAAGGATTCATGTGATATCTACTAGTTAAGAACTCATCTCCGAATAGGTCTCAAAATTCTTCAACGGGTTTTAACAATTCAAATGGCAAATTTAAAAAGTAAATTAAGATCAGGTATGAATATCATTGCAATAATTTTAAAAATTTTAAATTAAGTTCTCCAACAAAATCAAATTATCTTATTATCTTTTCATAGTTGAAAGGAGAAAGAAGATTAACTACTCAAAACACATTGAATTCACAGAACAAAACATATTTATAAAACTTTGAACCAAGTAACAAATACTTATCTGGAATGTTCCTTCAAGTAATGCTTTTACTCCTACTGACTCCAATGCAAGGTACAAGACTTCAATAGCAACAACACTTACAAACTCTCACTTACTACTCAAGGAATTGAGTAGTAATACTCAAAATAACTAAAATAAACTCAATAAATACTTAATAAGAAAATATGGTGGCTCTCTAAATCTATCTTCGGATGTTGGAGATCGAAGGGGGGCCGCATTCTCTATAGAAATGTCTCCTATTTATAGAGCTTTGGAAATGGCCAGGGGTTTCTTAAGGAACCTCTTCAAAATTCATCCAAATTGAATGAATCTTCTAGAAAGTAACTGTGGCGCCTAGGAGCCGGGATCTGGATCCTAAGCACCGGAGTCCGTGACCAAGTCTTCACACCTCTTCACTTTGGATCGCACCTCTTCGCGATTAAAACTGTTTTCCTGTGTCCAGATGCATTGTATCACATGTCCTATGTATTAGGAGTAACTTCCAGTCTTCTAGAAGGTCTGATAACCACTTAACACCGTCAAAATAACTGCCTAAAGTTATCAAAAATCTTATCTGCTTTAGTATCGAACTGGCGCTTAGGCGTCGGATTCTGGCGCCTAGGCGCCGGACCTATAATTTTGGCAAGTTTGTTTTTAGCTCTGTTTTTGCTCCTTTTTGCTCCTTTTTCCTTCTTGAACTCTTCTTTCATCACCTATATCCAAAAACATAAAAATACCTTTCATTAAAGCATAATATCCTTAAAAATTAAATCATAAATAAGGCAAAAAATAGGTACTTTTAAGTGGATCAGATTCCCCCAAACTTAAATGTTACTTGTCGTCAAGTTACTCTTTTTATTACATAAAATATTTAACATCTGGAATGAAGTTTAAATATTTAAGATTCCTTGTAATTTTTGGTTTTATAAATGCTTTATCAAATCATTAACCAAATTTCACTAATTAAGGTTAATTTTAAGAATTTAAAGAATACTTAACTACCAAATCATCACACTTTAAAATTTTCATTTATTTCAAGAATAATTGTAATTTATCATATTAAGGTCAAATAGATAATTTACAAGAAAAAGACTTTCATGAAATTTTTTTTTTCTAGTAAAGATATTTGTACATAAAAATTAAGTAAAAAATGTAATTTGTTTTCTTCCTCTAAGATAAATCAAGTGAAGCCAATTTTTGATTAGGCATCTCCTCAAGCTTCTCCTCACATTTTTTTTGCTCTTTTCTTTTCTTTTATTTTTTTTCTTTTTTTTATTTTTCTTTTTAAGGATATTTTTCAATCCTCCATTTTTTTAATTTGTGAGGATTACTATATCTGGATAGCCTATTAATGATTTTGAACTTCACTATCCTTAACTTATATTTAAAAACTATTTAAGTATTTTTCAAAAATTATTTCAATCTTTTTTTTTCAAGTAATAATCTTGATTCCTTAGTATTTCAAAAACACAATTCTCTTTACTATAAATAAAAATTTTTTTAATCTTGTTATTCTTTAAGTTAAATAATTATATTCTTAAAATCAATCAAAATTATTGAAATTTTAGTTAAGTTTACTAAATTATTTATAAATTCAAAAATTTAACTAATCTTAAATAAATTTTTCATTCCTTATGTTATGTTAATATTTTTAAAGAAAGTATTAGTACATTAAGGACAAATAATATTTAAACTTCAAAGAATTCTCCCTTTCCCCAAACTTCAGTTTTGGTATAAACATGAATCATGAAATTTTCTAAAGTATGAGAGAAAGAATAACATATTTTTACCAGGAATTTTTCTAAGTATATGAAAAATAATCTAGAAAGGAAATATTTATTTCTACACATGCTTTTTATGAATATAAAAGAAAGGTCTAAGCAAATATAGAAAAATTTTAGTAAGTAGGATCAATTTCTACAAAAATCATATATTTTTTTTATTTTTTTATTTTTTTCTTTATATTAATTTTAAACAAAAATAACTAAACTAAACAGGTGTTCTAATCACTATACTAACACAGAAATAAAACATCTCATTACAGAAATAAACTTTAACAATCAAACAATCATCAGTACATCAATAAGTGTCTCAGAACAGTGCATCAAACATAAAAAAACAAATAAATCATCACATACATGCAAAACTAACACAAAACATAACATAAATAACACAAAAACACAATCCTAAAAATCTAATCATCACTAGCAGTCTCCTCATCCTCATCATCATCAAAGGAAAAGTCTACATTCTTGTTCTAAATATCAAATGTTGAGAATCTAGGGCAGGTCGGGAACTGAACTGAATGGTCACCCTTTAAGAACCTAACAAGAGACTCAGAATATTCAGCATCAAAATCACTCTTCCTCTGGGTGTACTCAGAAAGATGATCCAATTTCAAATCTATAGTATCGACTCTACACTGGGTCAAAAGTAACATATTCTGCAGCTCTATAAATTTCTCATACACATTCTCCCAAAAACTATATGGTGGCTCAACAGTAGAAGTAGAGGGTCCAGAATAGAAGGTCTAGCAGAAGTAGGTAATGAGCTAGAGGGTGCGGTAGAACTCTTTCCTCGGAGTCGATCATAAATACTGACACTTTCTCGTCCAATGGGCTTTGTAGACTTGAGCTTCTCCTCTGAATGCTCAGCAACAACTCTAGCACTTTCACACAGAGAATAAATCAGAGATGGGAATCCCAATCTCATAGAAGTGCTAGAACAAGTAGTGGCCTCTACAAAATCATAAATAATACTCCCAACATCAATCGGCTTCCTCTCCTGTATGTAGTAGTTGAGGATAGCTTTGTCCTTGGTAACCTCACTCAAATGGTTGGATGGAAGGAGGCGAGCAGAAATAAAGTAATTCCATGCCTAAGAAACACCATTTAGTTTAGAAGATGAAAAATTTACCCATTTTTCATTCCGGATCTTCCAACCTCCAGTACCATCTGTCAAGTATGCAATAATCATCTCGAAATCTCCCTTAGATGGAAATAATCCAGAGTAATAGCACTCGATGTTCGGTGGCAGGCCGTAAAAAATGTTGATTCTCTCTGGAGTAAATCATACTCCAACTCCTCTCACGAAGATCTCAAAATCTTCGGCATCCAAGAAATTTGCATAAAACTCCCATAAGATAAAGATAACGGCAACAACAGTGAAGTAACAGAATTGTTACCAGTTCAGTGCAACGATCGTATCTTCAATCCTTCCACCAAGATTGTAAAAACTCCTCTCCGAGATAAACTTCCTTGTCGTAGAAAAATCGTTGTAACGAAAATGTGCTGCAACAGCGGCAAACTTGCTATGATAGAAATTTTCTCGTTCTTTCCTCGCTTAGATGTTGGAGCCATCTAAACGTAAGAGAAAGAAAACACAAAATAAATTAAAGGATCAAAAGAATAAGCTTATTTAAGCTTTTAAAAACTTAAATAAAGCTTCAAACCCATGGATTAAACTCCAAAAATAAAAAATTTTCGCTTTTACTCAAAAGTTGAAAAATCCATGGTGAAAATAAAAAATAAATGGATTAGAAGGTAGATCTGACCTCGAGATGAAGAAATCGAGTGATTCCAAGCTCAAAAACTCAAAAATATGTCCTAAAAATGTATCCCTAAAGTTGATTTTCGTAAAAAGGGAAGAAGAAGGGAGCTTAGGCATCGTTAATGGCGTTGGTGGGTTTAAAAACCTGATTTTCGGGTGCAGGCCGAACCGGCGCTTAGGCGCCGAGTTCTGGCGCCTAGACGCCGTACTCGCCTTTCCAAAAATTTGATTTAAAAATTATATTTTCCACTAAAACCTAACAAATTTGACTTCTAATTACTCACGTGAGAGTATTACTCTAATTTCTAACTTCCAAACATTTCCACAAACAATTAAAATGATAAATTAGATCCAATTTTTAAACACAAGATATAATCAAACTCTTCAATGCCATTTCACAATTTTCCATTCCAAGCTCAAGAAATTCCAGAAAAATACTATAATAAGGTTCATCATTCTATAAACAACACAAACAACACTAATTCAAAACAAATTCACAATCAAACAACACAATTTGAACAATGAAAGTAAACACACAAACTAGAATATTTGACTCACTAGAACATGACTCAATCACACCTAAAATACATCAATGATCTATTCATCACTGAACTTTTAATTTCCATCCCTCTCGCAATGAAATTCGCTAGGCCCACATGGATAGAAAACCAACGCCCTTAGAAATTCCAAAGCCGTCTTCTCATCAATCCATTTGTTCTTCGCATACATCGCTACTTGAGAATCTTGATAGGCCGCCATATGATCGAATTGAAGTTTTGTCAGCCATTCCAAGTGCTCAATTTGGTGATACATCTCATGCAGACGATTCCCAATGCTTAGTAATTCCGCCTCAATCTTATCTAAACGACTAAACAATCTCTCCAAGCTTACAACAATAAATCCATTGAATAAGGTTGAGGATCTTTAGAAGACTTATCTCTTATTGCATTTCCATGATCTCCTCTCTCTATTGCTTCCAAACTTCTCTTTTCTCCTCCAAAATGAATTGTTCTGGTCAAAAATAGGGTTACTTAGGGATTGGGGACGAAGATAGGGCAATTTATAAGAAGAATTCGTGTGAAGAACTGAAGAATTTCAGTTTTTGTACGAGCAGTAATTGGGGCGCTTAGGCGTCGAAATCTGGCGCCTAGGCGCTGGACAATCGATACACATGGGTGATGCTAGCGCTTAGGAGCCAAGTTTTGGTGCTTAGGTGCCGGAACCACGTTCGACTCCATTTCATCTATCGTCAAATTTACAAAGTTTCGATCTTAAAATAGGTCTATTAAATTTGTTTGATCAACACACAAACATCGATTAAGATAAATTCAAATCACAAACAATCACAATGATAATATATGGGTTGCCTTCCACAAAGCGCTTAGTTTAACTTCGTCAGCCCAACCTAATCAATTATATTAATCGGGTAGACTCAGTTCGTAAGCCTCCTTGTAAATCAGTTTCATTTCTCCCATATAAGGCTTCAGTCTTAATCCGTTAATTTTAAACATTTTCCAGTCTTAGGATCTTTAATATCCACAGCTCCATAAGGGTATACTTTCTCAATAATAAATGGTCCCATCCATTTAGATCTTAATTTTCCAGGAAAAAGTCTTAAACGAGTATTAAATAATAATACTTCTTGTCCAGGCTCAAATATTTTTCTTGAAATATTTTTATCATGCAATTTCTTCATTCTTTCCTTATAAATCTTTGCATTTTCATAGGACTCATTTCTTATCTCTTCCATTTCATTCAGTTGTAACAGTCATTTCTCTCCTGTAGCATTCAAATTATAATTAAACTCCTTTATAGCCCAGTAAACTTTATGTTCCTGTTCAACAGGTAAGTGACAAAGTTTACCATAAACTAACTGATAAGGTGACTTTTCGATAGGTCTCTTATAAGTTGTTCTATAAACCCATAATGTAGAATCAAGTCTATCAACCCAGTCAGTTCTTTTAGGATTAACAATCTTTTCTAATATTCTTTTAATTTCTCTGTTTGATACTTCAGCCATTCCACTTGTTTGTGGGTGATAAGCAGTTGCAATTCTATGTTTAATTCTGAATTTTTCCAATAATGATTGAATTCTTATATTTCTGAAATGACTTCCCCCATCTGTGATAATTACCCTTGACATTCCAAATCTTGTAAAAATTATTTTCTTTAAAAATTTTGAAACACTTTTGGAATCACAGTTAGGTAAAGCTACAGTATCAATCCACTTTGAAATATAATCAACAGCTAGTAAAATATAAATCTTTCCAGATGATGACATAAAAGGTCCCATAAAGTTTAAACCCCATACATCAAAAATTTCAATTTCTAATATATAACTTAGAGGCATTTCATCTTTTCTGGATATATTCCCCATTCTTTGACATCAATCACAAGTTTTCACATAATATCCAACATCTTTGAATAATGTAGGCCAATAAAATCCAGAATTTAAAATTTTAAACTAGTTTTATCCTCTCCAAAGTGTCCTCCAAATTTAGCATCGTGACATTTTTGAATAATCGCAAAAGTTTCTTCATAAGGTACACATCTTTGAATCATAGAATCTCTGCCTATTTTAAATAAATGAGGATCTTCCCCAATATATGATTTAGAATCATTCTTGAATTTCTTAGTATATTTGTTATTCAATCCATACGGTAAAATATTGCTAACCAAATAGTTAACTATATCTGCATACCAAGGCATTTGTAATCCTTGAATAACATATAACTGTTCATTAGGGAATTTCTCATTTATGTTTTCTTCAGTAATCTTCTCTCTATTAGTTTTAATTCTTGATAACTGATCAGCAATTTGGTTGTCAGCTCCTTTTCTGTCCACTATTTGAAAATCAAATTCTTGTAAAAGTAGAACCCATCTTATCAATCTAGGTTTAGCATATTTTTTAGACATTAAATACTTAATCGCAGAATGATCAGTATGTACGATACATTTGGTCCCAAGAAGATAAGGTCTAAATTTATCAAAGGCATATACTATTGCTAGGAGCTCTTTCTCAATAGTAGTGTAATTTTTTTGAGTTTCATTAAGAGTTTTGCTAGCAAAATATATAACTTTGAAAATTTTCCCATATTTTTGTCCCAATACAGCTCCAATTGCATAATCACTTGCATCACACATTAATTCAAAAGGTTACTCCAATCAGGTGCAATAATGACAAGTGCAGTAATTAAAATATTGAAAGCATTCAGACAATCTTCATTAAATTCAAACTTAGCTTCTTTTTCTAATAAATGAAAAAGAGGTTTAGCAATCTTAGAAAAATCCTTTTATATATCTTCTGTAAAATCCAGTATGACCCAAAAAACTTCTCACATCAGTAATAGTAGTAGGTGGTTGAAGTTCAACAATAATTTTCACTTTTGCCTGATCAACTTCCATCCTTATTTGTGAAATTTTATGTCAAAGTACAATTCCTTTTGTGTCCATAAATTGACATTTTTCCCAGTTTAGAACCAAATTTGTTTCTTCACATCTTCTCATAACTTTTGTTATATTTTCCAAACAAGACTCAAAAGAAGTTCCAAATACTGAAAATCATCCATAAATACTTCAATTCTTTTTTCAATTAAATCACAGAATATTGACATCATACATCTCTGAAAATTTACAGGTGCATTACATAAACCGAAAGACATTCTTCTAAAAGCAAATGTTCCATAAGTACTTATAAATTTTGTTTTCTCTTGGTCCTCAGGAGCAACGAGTAATTGATGATAACTAGAATATCCATCCAAAAAATAGAAATATGAGTGTCTAGCTAATTTATCCAACATCTGATCCAAGAAAGGTAAAAGAAAATGATACTTTCTAGTGGCGTTGTTTAATTTTCGATAATCAATGCAAATTCGCTAACCAGTAACTTGTCTTGTAGGGATTAATTCATTTTTATCATTAACAATGACAGTTACTCCTCCTTTCTTCGGAACACAATGAATAGGACTTACCCATTGACTATCAGAAATAGGATAAATAATTCCCGCATTTAACCATTTTAAAATCTCTTTTTTAACAACCTCTTTCATAATTGGATTCAATCTTCTTTGAGATTCAATAGCAGGTTTACAATTTTCTTCCATTAAAATCCTATACATACAGATTGAAGGGCTTATTCCTCTTATATCTGTAATAGTCCTACCAAAAGCTTTCTTATAGTTCTTCAGAAATCCTATTAATTTTTCTTCTTGATCTTTACCTAGTTCTGAAGATATAATCACAGGTAAAGTTAATGAATTTCCAAGAAATGCTTACTTTAAATGTGCAGGTAATATTTTTAATTCCAGTTCAGGGGCTTTTTCAATTGAGGGTAAAAGTATATCATTTTTAGCTGTGTCTAAAATTTCCCTATTATCATGAATATAATGAGTTTCTTCAAATAAATTTTCTTCATTAGCTTCTTCAATTTCTTCAGTTAGTGACTCATTATATAACATAGATTCATCATTTTTTTCTTCAGAAATGACTTTACATTTTCTTGATAATGATTTTCAATTATATAATAAAAAATATCCATTTGATATCATTTTTCTTTGTCGAGATACCTCATTGATTTCAGAACATTAAATGTTATCTCTTGATCATTAACTCTCATTGTTAATTCTCCTTTTTGCACATCAATCATAGCACGTCCGGTAGCTAGAAAAGGTCTCCCTAAAATAATAGGTATTTCTTTATCTTCTTCCATATCCAGTACAATGAAATCCACAGGGAAGATAAATTTATCCACTTTAACAAGAACATCCTCTATACTCCTTTAGGATAAGTAATAGATCGATCAACTAACTGAAGGGTTACAGTGGTGGGAGAAATCTCTCCTAAATCTAACCTTTGAAAGATAGAAAATGGCATGAGATTAATACTTGCTCCTAAAGCACATAAGGCTTTTCTAGAAAATTTTTCTCCAATAGTACATGGTATAGTGAAACTTCCAGGATCTTTAAGTTTCAGAGGTAGTTTCTTTTGAATTATTGCACTTAATGCAATAGTTTCATAAGCTTCAAATTTCCTTTTGTTGCTTAAAATGTCCTTCATAAATTTTGCATAACTTGACATTTGTTCCAAAGCTTCAACAAAAGGAATGTTGATGGTAAGTTTCTTAAAAATCTCAAAAAATTTAGAAAATTGATGTTCAAGCTTCTGCTGTTTTAGTCTTTGAGGAAAAGGTGGTGGTTGTATTTCAACTTCCACTTCAATAGGAATTACAGTCCGATCTTTACTTGGAGAAAGAGTTTCTTTAGGTTTTTCAATCTCTTCAACCTCTCTCTCTTTTTCAATTTCATTTTGAATTTTCTCTTTTAATTCCTTTCCACTTCTAAGTTGTACAGCTTTTGCTTGTTCATAGTCTTTTTCAGTTTCTTTTGGATTAATTTTGATGTTGCTAGGCAATGTTCCTTGAGGTCTGTAACTAATTAAATTAGCAATTTGTCTCATCTGATTCTCAATATTTTGAATAGCAGTGTTTTGACTTTGTAACTGATTACCTAGTTGCAAGATCAATTCTTCTAAAGATAACTTTTTCTGCTGATTGTTAAAACCAGGAGGATAAGTTGGTCTAAAGTTTGAATTTCCTTGATTGTTCCAATTTCCAGTTGGATTAACTTGATTATTACTCCATTGTTGATGTCCATTATTCCAATTAAAATTAGGGTGATTTTTCCAACCTGGATTATAATAATTCGAATAAGGGTTATTAGTTTTACTAGCAATAGCTTGTAATGTCTCTATTGTTTGAGAATCATTAAGATTTGTAGAATTATCATTACTTACATGAGATACGTTAATAGCAAAATCATCCAATTTCTTAGATATCGCAGCCACTTGTGAAGCTAAAATAGAAAATGCTTCATTATCTTGAATACTTGCCACTCTTTTAGGATTTACCCTTTTCGAAGGCCATTGAAAATTATTGTTAGTCATTTCTTCAATTAAGATATAAGCTTCATCAAATGTCTTAGCCATTAAAAAACCACCAGCAGCAGCATCTATAATAGATCTAAGTGATCCAATCAGTCTGTTATAAAATGTTTGAATAATTAACCAATCTGGTAAAGCATGATGAGGAAATTTTCTCAATAGTTCTTTAAATCTTTCCCATGCTTCATAAATTGTCTCTCCATCAAATTGAAAATGAAGTAATATCTTTTCTTAATTTAGCAGTTTTAGATTGAGGAAAATATTTAGCAAGGAATTTTTGTGTCATATCTGCCCATGTTTTAATAGAACCAGTTGCTAATGAGTTAAGCCACATCTTTGCTTCATCTTTTAAGGAAAAATAAAAGAGTCTAAGACTAATAGCATCATCAGAAACATTATTATATTTAAAGGTGGCACAAAGTTCTAAGAAACTAGCAAGGTGTAAGTTTGGATCCTCATTTGATGTTCCTCCAAATTGATTATTTTGAACCATTTGAATAATAGAAGGTTTAAGCTCAAAAGAGTTAGCATCTACAACAGGCATTTGAATACTAATATGAAGTTTATCAGCTGTAGGGTTTGCATAATCCCTAATGGTTTATAAATAATTTGTTCATTAATTTCTATTGGATTTTGATTATTGTTATGTAAGTTAGCAATTTCCTGATATTTTTGAATTTTTTTTCCTTTTCTAATTCTTTTAGCAGTTCTTTTTAATTCAGAATCAAAAGATAATAATCCTTCAGACCCAGAACTACGCATAAAAATTAAATAAAAGAACTTGAAAATAAAATCTTTTTAGTATTTTGTTTTTGTAAATATTTTTGTATATATATATATATTTAAATAAATAAAAAGGTATATAAAATATTTTTAATTTGAAAAATCTAAAAAATGGTTTTTCACTTTCTTCTTTCCTTTAATTTCTTCCCGGGCGACGGCACCAAAAACTTGAACCGACCATTACGAGTATCTGTATATGTAAGAATTTATGAATTTATATTTAAATATTTATAATAATGTCATAAAGTCTTAATTTCAAACGCAAGTATACGTATCATTTCAAGTAATACAGGGCTCTATTGGAGTCCTAGTTATCGATCCCACAGGGAAGTTTAAGGGAAGATTAATTCAGGGAATTTATCAGATTTTTAAATTAAAAGTAATTATAATTTTTATTTCTTTTCAAAATTCAGATTTTATGTTTAATGAAATTTCTACTAAATATATGTAAAGCAATAATAAAGTAAAGGTTAATGCAAGTATAAAAAAAACAACTTTCTCCTTTTCAACTAATCCAAGATTTTTCAGAATAGTTATCATTCGTGGAGAACTTGAGATTATGGTATTGCACTAAATAGAAGCATTCATATTCTTTACCTTCGCTCGATAGTATAAAGAACATTAGCTAATATATAGATCGGTTCAGGATGTATTATTAGTAGAATGGGTTAATCTAAGTAGATGTCTAATGGTGGCTATGGTCGGCCCTACTGGTGACCTGTTCCCTTTCTATAAACCAAATTATTAGAATTTAGTCTGTCACTCTAAAAATTAATAAATTCTACACATAATAAATAATATCTCCCTATTTATTTGCACTTCACCTTGAATAGTCTGCTCAAGGCCTTCGATTACCCAAAGATTCATGTGATATCTACTAGTTAAGAACTCATCTCTGGATAGGTCTCAGAATTCTTCAACAGGTTTTAACAATTCAAATGGCTAGTTTAAAAAGTAAATTAAGATCAGGTATGAATATCATTGCAATAATTTTAAAAATTTTAATATAAGTTCTCCAACAAAATCAAATTATTTTATTATCTTTTCATAGTTGAAAGGAGAAAGAAAAGTAACTACTCAGAACATATTGAATTCACACAACAAAACATATTTATAAAAATTTAAACTAAGATACAAATACTTATCTGGAATGTTCCTTTAAGTGATCCTATGACTCCTACTGAATCCAATGTAAGGTACAAGACTTCAACAACAACAACACTTACAAACTCTCACTTACTAATCAAGAAATTGAGTAGTAACACTCAAAATAACTAAAATAAACTCACTAAATACTTAAGAAGAAAACATGGTGGCTCTCTAAATCTATCTCCAGTTGCTGGAGATCGAAGGGGGGCCACGTTCTCTGTAGAATTTTCTCCTATTTATAGAGCATTGAAAATGGCCAGGGGTTGCTTAAGGCACCTCTTCAAAATTCTTCCAAATTCAATGAATCTTCTAGAAATTAACTGTGGCGCCTAGGCGCCAGAGTCCATGACCAAGTCTTTGCATCTCTTCACTCTGGATCACACCTCTTCGCGATTAAAACTATTTTCCTACGTCCAGATGCATTGTATCACATGTCCTATGTATTAGAAGCAACTTCCTGTATTCTAGAAGGTCTGATAACTGCTTAACACTGTCAAAATAACTGCCCAAAGTTGTTAAAAATCTTATCTGTTTTAGTATCGAATTGGCACTTAGGCACCGGATTCTGGCGCCTAGGCGCCGGATTCGGCGCCTAGGCGCCGGACCTATAATTTCGGCAATATTACTTTTTAGCTCTATTTTTGTTCATTTTTGCTCCTTTTTCCTTCTTGAACTCTTTTTTCATCACCTATATCCAAAAACATAAAAATACCTTTCATTAAAGTATAATATCCTTAAAAAATTGAATCATAAATAAGTCATAAAAATAGGTACTTTTTAAGTTGATCAACCACTCAAACCCTTAACATCACAACAAAAATAACACATCACTATATTCTTAAAAGTGAAACTACCATTCATGCACAGGTTTAAGATATCAAGGTGTTATAAATGTAAATATTAAACTTTGGGTGGTATATAAGAAATGCATGAGAATTATATGGTTTGTATGTAAATTTTCTTAATAAAAATAATCTCTACTTTTATAGTATAGTGAAGATCCCATAAAAAAGAGACAAAACATTTGGAATGAATGTTCTGCAACATTTGGATGAAAACAAGCTTCAGTTCAAATGTGTTAGCTTCTACTGTAGGGGTTTGCATACTTAAGTGAATTTCATCTGTCATAGGATTAGCATAATCCCTTAATGGTTTATGTGCATCATGGTAATCATGAATTGGTTCTGGATTTTTAGATTGGTTTGTGAGTTGTTTGTCATTTCTTACACAAGTTTTTGAAGTCATTTATATTTTCTACTTCTCCTATTAATTCTCTCTAGCTAAGAATTGTAAAGTTTAAGTCCAATAAATCTTGAACTATGCAGACACGAACTAAAGAATCTATTAGGTAAGATTCACACACACAACAAGTTACAACCAACACGAATAGATTTTTAAACTTTCTTATTAAAAAAAACTAACACATAAATAAACACAAATAATTAACACTACAAGTTTCCAATTCTAAGACCTAGTGGTTCAACTAAAATTCTCCCAAGTTAATTGCACCGTGATTCCCTAGTAACACTACCAAAAACTTGATACCCACTTTCAGGTGCAACCACAAATTGGGGGCTCACGCAAGTGCATTTTTCGAATTAGTAATATTTGATTTTAGAATTTGGAATTTTGATCTCACAGGGAACGAGGGAGTTGGACTGAGGAAAAGTTCTAGCCTACTAATTTTGTTCCTAGATTGGAATTTAGTTTGTGTTAGAGTCCTACTAAGTAATCCTAAAGTATCAAAAGCAATTGTAATGTGTAAATCATATAGAAATCCTACATAACCTTGTTTGAATTGATGAATA
Organism: Papilionanthe hookeriana x Papilionanthe teres; assembly: GCA_022702705.1. Taxonomy (NCBI): domain Eukaryota; kingdom Viridiplantae; phylum Streptophyta; class Magnoliopsida; order Asparagales; family Orchidaceae; genus Papilionanthe; species Papilionanthe hookeriana x Papilionanthe teres. The sequence continues at coordinate 31,887,876 of CM040430.1, read as the reverse complement.
TCAGATTCTAACAATACCCTCCATTGTAATGATGTAGGTGGAGTATAGGAAATGTAAAGTACAAATTATATAATAGCTAGTGAAAAATAGGAGCAACACTCTCTTTACTCTATCCTGAGTGCACAAAGAAGATTGGTTAAAATAACTTTAATTCTTAAATCTTGAAATTAACTTGTCAAGGCACATTTCCTTAACATTTGCATCTCGTTACAAGGCATATCAACCTATACCTCATTGTTCACTGTGAATAACCTAATTGGTATACCATAACTATCACGAGTCATATGGTTCACAACACATCTTAACATTTCACTTGGCTAGAATGAAAAATAAATAAAGATATGAAGGTTAATCATCACATTTGATAATTAAAAGTATTTTAAAGGCACCTTTTAGTCCTGTACATCCTACTTAATGATCATAAGGTAAGGTAAAGAAATCTACTCAAGAAGCATGGGAAAGACACCACATAGCTTCATTCAAACAAGAGTACCCACTATGAAAATTATTACAAATGAAATAAATCAATAAAGATAAATAAGACTTATCTTCCACTTCTTTACAATGGCCTGAAGATGCTAAACCAAGACTCCTCTTGAACTAGGCTGCTGCTCTTGAAGGCTCTCCCTATCCTTTGCAGTAGTAGAAGAAGAAGGATTCTACTGCAAGATAACCCTCAAAATGACCAACTCTCATCAATCCCTGCGCATTCATCAATCCATTTTAATTCCATGGTACATGAATATATTTAGAATCTATTACTTAGCATAAAAGTCACTCCACATCCGCCAACACAAATTTCCACGGTAGGCTTTCAGAACTGCCAAAACTGCTCCAAGCAATTGTAGGTGCCTAGGCTCCAGTCTCTCTATGAGTTGTAGAAGGTATGGTTCCTAGGCTCCCATGTGTACGAAACCTTAGCGTAAGTATCACGGTACCTAAGCGCCCAGTAGTTGGCACGTAGGATCTAAACTCTTGGGTTGTCCAAGCGAGGGACTGGCACCTGGAAACCCAGGTATCCGTTGCCTAGGCGTCAGGTTTCAATATGCTTCTTTGCTCTAAGTATCCTCCACATTTCCTCACTTCCATTACATGTTTTACCTACAATAAAAACATAAAAATACCGTTCTTTAAAGTGTAATCTCATTCATAAAAGCGTGTAAATCTTAAAGATATATTAGCATACATATCTACAAATAAGGAATGTGAGAAGCAATTCACCAACATGAATATTTTTTTGTGGTTATTTCTCTACCCACCTATAATGTTATCTTAGTCACTCATTTCTTAACTCCTACGTCATTACATTCATGTACCATATAGTTGTGAAGTTTCCACGTGATGGAGAGGTGAATGTTGTCTGAGGCGACTAACACGAGTCTATTTTACGTGATTTTACCTACATATTATTATTATTTTTACTTGCTATCTCACAATATTTATCATGATTATTTGCTTGTGGAAGGTTACTTGTGTTATTTTGTAGGTTATACGTGTTAAAAAATGCAAAATAGAAACAAAATGCTTGAAATAGTTTTGCTTAGAGTTGTTACGCCTGATATGGGTGTGACCATGCCTAGTATGGGCGTGACCATACCAGTTTCTGGCATGACCACACCAGTTTCTGGTGTGTTCACATTGTTCGATTGCTAAAGCCCATATTGGAATGTATTTTCATGTTGATTTTTGCTAGATCATTAAAAGGAGAGTTAGGGAACAAGTAGCGAGATCTCATTTGGAGAGAAGAGATCTGGAGGCTACTTGGGCAACAAAGTTGAGGATACTTAAGAGTTTTGCTTAGGTTCCCCTTCCTCACTTGGGGTTGAGGTCCTAAGAGTTTTTTTGTACCATTTTATTTCTGTTGTTATTTTACATTTTTAGAGGTTATTTTATAAGAGAGGAGCTAATTTATGTTAATGAGGGAACAAAATCATTTTGTAAGTGTTTTGTTTTCACATTTCCTTTTGACAATGGTTTTGATGGGATTTTTTTTTCTAGGATTCTTTCTATGAAGTTTAGCTAAACTTCCTATCGTGCCTATGTGACTTATTGGATGTGTTTAATGATTTTCTCAGATGATTTCTTTCCTGATATCATTTTCTTAAGAAATCAGAGCTTTCTTTATTGTGTTAACCCAAGAGATTCATTTACTCCTGATATGATTAATAAAGATGTTAACATAATTCATGATCTCTAATTTTGCCCATCACAGAGGAACAAAATGGTTAACCACAATATCCAAGTAACAATACACATATTTTATCCGAGTTTTGTAACCTAAAAAATGGGATCAAAACAAATCTGTGAGATGCCATGATGGAGGAAACCTCAACTTCAAAGTTTCTAGTTTTCTTTTGACCTAGACATAGGCATAAGAAGGAATTTATATCCTTGTTGACAACTATCATTTAGGGGAAGTTCTAAGAGGCCCATGAATCACCACATTACCTAAATCATAGAGGTGAAAGCCTCACATACCATGAAGGCCAGTAAGATTTATCAGCCACATCTTTCTATCTTCTTTGAATACATTATGTTAACCTCATTTATATGAGGTCTTTATTTTTCTGCCCCTAGAACCTAGAATCTTGCCTTAGGGTTTGCTCTTAACTTTCTTAGAGAACTAGTATTGGGACCACACCACTTAGAAATTTGAACCTCTTCTTAACCCTTTGTAATCTTGTATGGGTGATTTTGACTCCTCAACATTTAGGTTAGTTGATTAGAACCAACATATTGAAACTTAAGTCAAGTTTCTATAAGGATTAAAAACCCATAAGAAGACCCGTAAGTGTGTGAAGAGTGACTTATTGCTGAAAGAGATTAGGTTAATTTTGCTTGTTGCTTATGCGAGGAATGGTTAGCACTTTTCTCATTTAACTGCTCTTATCAGACAAAACTGACTTCATTTGCCACGTCGCATGGAAAGACAGAGTTAAATTGACCTGATCATCAATGAATTTGACTAGATGATTGCTCCTATGTATTTATGATACGTGAATATTATGCTTTTTATATATATTTAATTTTCAATTTTTTTTAAGAATATTTCTTTCTTTACAACGACACCAAAAACATGACTCTGATGCAAGTAAAAATTCAACTGTGTTATTTAAATTGTGGGCTTTTATGCAATTATACGTATCGTTATCAAGTAATACAGGACTTTCTAATTAAGCCTTGAAATATCGAACCCACAGGGAAACTTGTAAAATTATAATAAGAAATTAGAATAAAAAATCTATTTAGAAAAATATGCTTACTTAAACTATAGATATTATATTATAAATGAAAGTTTGATTCCTTTTGGTTTTTTTTTTGATATTTTGAAATAAAGTAAACAATTAACTAAATTTAACGAGATTTTTGTAAAATAAAAGAAGTGTAAATGAAATATCTTTTTCCTTATCATGAATGGGTAATAAGTATAGGATCTCTGTTGTGGAAGTATTCAAAATGTGTTATGTCAAATATGAGCAATATTTTTCTTTACCCTTACTAGAGATGCTATAAAGAACATTGGCTAGTTTAAAGTTTGAATAGTCTTGATGATGGGTTAGGTAGGTAAGATACTATCTCTCACTCTAGAGTTCCCTCCTCTCCCTCCATTTGTGGCCTAACTTCTCTTATCAAAGCCTAAAACAATAAAAAAAATTAGAGGCTTTAGTCTTTCACCCTAAAGTCCTCTAATTCTACACCCTTTAAAGTATATTTCACTATTTATTTGCACTCAATTGTATGAATTACATTCTCATTTACCATTAGTTGGCTGAGAAAAAACCATCACGTATCTTACATGTTCTCACAACGATTGTTAACATATTAATTGGTCAAATCAATAAGTAAATGAAGTACAATATTAAATCATCACAACTTTTTCCAGCATTAAAGATCAATACTTCCACAACTTCCATCCAACACTTAATTACTATTCATTTTAAGAAAAAAAATAAAGGAAACAACTTAGAATTCATGGAGGAAACACAAAAAAAATTAATTTTAAAAGTAGAAATCATGTATAAATACAAAAGTCAAAATTAAGTCCAAATATAACACAGAGAAAAAAACTTATCTCAAATTCCTCTTCACCATACCCTTAAAGTTCCTTTGAATCTCTTCCTTTCTCTTACAATACTCCCTAGGACTGGTCGCCCAACCCTAGAGGGTTAAAATCTCCCAAAATCACTAACAAACAATGGATTCTTACTTAGAACTATCTACTGATCTTCCCCTTCACTAGGAATAAGATAAGTGAGAAGAAACCCTAAGTAAAAATCCTACAACACCTTAGCTTAAAAAACCCTAAATCTACTCTTCAAATCTCCTCTTATCTACTGTGTTTGCTTCCATTCAAGTCCTTCTTTTTAAAGTTTTCCAAAAGGTGCCTTGGTGTTTCTTTAAAATGTGTCCACATTCAATGAATCTTCTAAGAGATGCCTAATTTAAAAGGCCAGTTAAATGCATTTTTGCTCCCATTATCATCCATTAACATTTTTACCAAGGGTTACCCCAAGCACACATTCAAAATTTACCAAAAATTCTTTAAGCGCTTCGATGCTTAGACGCGGCCTTCTCTGTCTGCTGGCACTTAGCCTTAGGCGCACTAGTTCATTTTCACACATTCTGAAATTTTGCTTCAAATTTGATCATTTTTTTACTCCTACCATATTTTATCCATTTAATTGTATCTGTAAGAAAAACACATAAATACTTTCCATTAAAGTGCAATAGCCTTGAGAATAAGTATAAAAATGTGTACATAAATGTTATATATTATACGTGTATCAAATTCCCCCAAATTTAAAATGTTACTTGTCCTCAAGTGACACTACAATCTTTCAAAACCAATGTAAGAAAATCTTGTGAATGAGTTTCTTTAGGAGATAATAAAATTTTGTTCTAGAAATGTAGTAGTCCAATTTAGAAAAACTTTAGTAAATGAGACCAACTCAAAGTTTAGAAATTTGTAAGGTGAAAAAGTATGAAAATATGAGTTTCTATCTAGTTCAGAAATATTTGTAGATTTTCCAAATATAGAGTTTAGGCATTCTATATTCTTTACTTAAAAATTTTTATTAAGAATAAATATATTTACTATATTATATCCTTAAACTTAAGAGTTTCTGAAATCTTATGCTTTAAAAAGATCAGATGTGGAACCAATTTTTGGTTATGCACTAATCTTAAAGGTTCTCCTCCCTTTTCAATATATTATACTTTACTTTTCCATTTTATTTTTTTTTTCTTTTTCTTTTTTCCGGTGAGGATTACTATATCTAGATAGGCCTTTAATGATTTTGAATTACACTCTTACTTTCCTAAAGCAATGGCTTGATATATATCATTTAATTAAAAATATAATAATAGTTTGAAAATTATTATTAATAAAAGAAATTTAAGTATTGAAAATAAAAATCCGATCCTTCAATATTTTTCAAAAATACAACATCTCCTACCAAAGATATTTACACAATATTTAGCATCACTTCACCAAAAAATTTTTAACTTTAAATTTTTCATCATCCCTATAGGTTTTAACTAAATTTTCTTACTCATTTCTATATTCAAAATTATACTTCCCTAATATAACTTCATACACATAAAAATTTTTCAATCAAAATCAAATTTATTTGTAGCATATTTGAGAACAAATATAATTCAAGTTTTGAAAATTGTTTTTCATCCCCCTTAAACTTAAACTTTTTATAAAATAAAACATTACAGCATATCATATATATAGGCAAGAATGAACAATAAAAGTATCATGCTTACATGGATTTTCATATCTTCAATATACAAGAACAAAAATTAAAAACAGAAGTAAAAATAAATTGGTCAACTTTTATTTTGATTTTTATATGAAATTCAAAAGACTTCTATGTAGTGAAGGATAACATAAAAGCAAATCAACACAAACTATCTTCTCAACTACTACAGAAAGAAAATACATGGTAGTAGATTGAAAATTATAACATAAAATTTCTAAGTAAAAGTCAACTCTATTATAAACTTCCCTAATATATTATGAATAAGTTCATCACATCCCAACAAAATACACTCCAATAACAATGTTAACATATTTACTACCACATAAAAAAACATAACTACTCATCACAACATAAGCACATACAATAATGTCTAACATAACAACAACAACAACAACAACAACAACAACAAAGCCTTAATCCCACTAAGTGGGGTCGGTTACATGAATCATTTTTCTCCATTGCGTCCTATTTAGTGTCAAATTTTCGTTTAATTCTAATAAATTACGATCATTTTTTTTTGCAATAAGCCTAAGTTTTCCTAGGTCTACCTCTGCCTTTCTTAACGTAAATTGTATTTAAAACATCTACTCTCCTAATCGGATCATCAGGTGGTCGACGTTTAATGTGACCAAAACATCTAAGGCGACCCTCTCTAATTTTATCTGTCACTGTGTTGACCTCAATTTTGGTGAGGTCTTTTGCTTCTCTCTTTAGTACTTAGGATCTAGCCTTAGGCTTTTTTCTTTGACTAATCTTAGAGGACTAGAAATGGAACCCACCATTTAGAAATTCAAACTACTTCTTAACTCCCTGCAAACCCTACAAGCTTGATTGTAGACCCCTAATCACCTAGAGGGTTGAAATCAAATGTGGAGGTTTAAAGGATGAGTTCCCTATGGGACTTTTCGGCCTTAGGAATACCCTGGATGGCTCTGTCCGAGTGAGGGTCGACTTGCACATACACTACACTCTCACACACATTCCAAGTCCTAAAACTACACTCTCACCCAACTTGACTTCCTGACTCATGTAAGTAATTCATATGGATGGTCCTTAACCCCTAAGCCCCTAGCTAAGAGGGTTAGGAACAACATAGTGAATGCCTCAAATGAGTCCTCTCATGGCTCATATGGGCTTAATATGGCTTCATGGCTCAACCAAAATGATTTCATTTCACTCACACTTGATCAATCTTCATTTTTCCAAAATTTCAATTTTTGACCCCCGAGGCCCCGGACCCACCAAACCTACCAAATACCCTTGAAATAATACAAAATTTGCAAAATTACCCAAATTACCCAAGATTCCTCAAAATCAATCCTAAACATTTCCCCCCACTCAAATTGATCATCCATAGCCAAATATACCAAAATTTCCAAAAATACCCCTAAACCCCCCAAAATTACCAAAATACCCTTTTACCCCAAAAATCCAAAAATTCTAAAAATTCCCAGAAAATTCCAGAAAATCCCAAATATTCTCAATTTCATTTTGTTCAACTACACCATGGGCCATTTTTACCAATTTACCCCACTTTTACCAAAACCCCCAATTTGACCCATTTTTTAACCCAAGTGGACCCAATGTCCCACCAAACCACCCCAATTGACCTCAATTTTGGTCTAATTCAATTCTAAACTTCAATTCAATATACCCAATATCAATTTAGACCAAATCCAAGTCCAATTTGATTGACATTTGGGCCCAATTCCAATTTGGGGCTTAAGGCCCAATTTTGACCCATGACCCAAACCTAGCCCAAACCAACCCAATTCAACTCCAATTGGCCCCAAATCTTTTCTAAACTCTTCCTAACATCCCTAAAAACAAAACACTAACTTGAATTGACCTAAACTCCACCCAAACCTAGCCCAAAACCAAAATCCCTTAAATTGACCTAAACCCAAACCTAACCCAAATGGGCCCAAATCCCAAAATTAGAGCCCAACCAAAGTTGAAAACTCTTTGTAACACTCCCATAAACCTTTTTCAACATTAATTTTACACCAAATTCAACCTTAGCCTAACCTTAGCCCATGTTAGGCCAATTTGGCCCACCTTGGTCCCTTTACCAACAAAGCCCAAATTCAACCCAATTCTACTCCAAATCACACCAAAATGATTCCAAACCATTCATGAAACATCCCTAAACTAAACCCAACATTTATTTGGCATGGTCTTTTACAAAATTTTTCATCCAAAAGTCCATTTTGAAATATAAAGGCCCACCCATTTAAGCCTTTAAAAGCCCATCTTCACCAAAGTTCAAAAGCCTAAAATTCATCCAAAGCCGACATGACAATTCCTTCTCATCATCCACTTGATAAAATCATTCCTTAAAGTTTGAAACCTATGATTAAATCATTCCAAATTAGGCTTTATCCAAATTCCCATAAAAATGCCAAAATTCTTAAAATCCATTCCCATGAAATTGACCAAGCCATTTCCCAAGCCATGAGCAAGCCTTGGAGCCATGCACAAGCCACATGAAGCCATGGGAGAGCTTTCCACCTCACCAACCCATTAATGGCAAGAAGAGGGGCCCCTTTCTTAAGCCATCCTTAAGTTTTTTTAACCTCATCCATGATACACACTAAACCAAGTTAGCCACCTAATCCTTGATGGAGACTACACCATTTCCTCTTGGCTGACCCAAATGAATCTTTTCAGCTTAAATCCAGGCCTTGGGCGGTGCACCAAGCCCAAAACCATGGGTTGACCCATTTGAACCCAAAATAACCTTCTCCCCATGCCATTTCAATCCAACTCCCTTACACATGTCCAAAGCCAATTGTTGGCACAAAACTCAAGCCCTGACCTCCCTGACCCTGAGGGTGACCCATGCCTGGCCGGCCACCCACCACGCCCGCCGTAAACCACCGTGCCGAGAGGCTTAATTTGAATCAAAAATTCAATTTGAATTAGCCGACTTATCCCAACCTAAATGGCCATTGCAGCTGTTCTTCCTCGCACGTAGCGATCGATCCAAGCCCTCAAACCTCCCGGGAGGCCCTCTAGCCACCTCTATTTAAACCCACTCACCTCTCGGCCAAAGGAGGTGTTGAATAAAACCTTACCAAAACTCGCCAAAATCACTCCGCATCCCTCTCCGTACATAGAGAACTTGATCCCCACCGAAATCCGGCCCTAAAACCCTCTCTCGTGAGTCCAATTTTGGAGTCGAAATTCAAGCCCAAAACCAGGACACTTCACCACAGCTGAGCCAATCTTCAAATTGATTGACTCTACACCTTCACCAAACCAAGAGGAGAAGTTCCCCAGCAAAAGCCCCCTCACCGAGGCCGGCCATTGCTTCCGACTCTCCGATCTTTGTGATCGGGCTTGGTCACTTTTATACCTAGGCATTTCCCAGCAGCAAGAGACTTCATCCGGAGCTTGCTTGGACTCAATCGAAGGTGACACAACCCTCAGATCGAAGCTTCACTTCTCTGAGCAAAGGTATGAACTCACTCTTCCTCCCGAGCTCCTGGAGATTCTCCATTTAGTTTGAGTTGATTTCAATGCACCTAAACCGTATAGATGTGTTCGTCTCTTCAAGACGAATTGATAGAGTATAAGAATGCAAAAATCCATGGAGAATCGAGTGAGATCTTAAGGTTTTAGTGTGGACGGTCATCGGTGCACACCAGTCGTAGACGATGACCAGGAGCCGTTGGATCGCGCGTGTATCGAGCGGACTGTCGAGATCAAGCCGGACAGCGCAATGGTACGTGAATGGCGGACCCCCGTAGCGCTGACTCAGATAGCGGAGCCGAATCACGGAGCGACGCGTGGCCTTTCGATCCGGACAAGGATGAAGCGGTGCCGAGTCGGATAAGTAGAAAATTAGGATTTTTTGGAATTATTTAAATACCAGAACTTCAAAAATTCATATCTTTGCATAGAAAAATCACAAAAAGAAAAGAAAAATACCCTCTTGCTCAGTGAATAGAGGAGAATAATGTGGAAAAGAAATCAAGTAAATTGGATGAGTATTTTATTTTTAATAATTTATTTACTGTTTCCAATGTTTTGATTCTCCATTTGCATAGAAAATTCACCATGGCATGAGACCATAGGGCTTTTGAAGCCTCTGATCTTGGGAACATTCCCTGAATTTTTCAAGGTCAGAGGCCATCTCTGTGAAAAGTTATTAATTTTTGAAGTTCATGTCACTGTTTTAGGTATTTTAATTCCAATAGTTAGCATGTTGTAAAACAAATTCTAGGAAAATTTGGTGGTGTTTCTTAGGACTAGAGAACCCTATGAAAAATATATTTTGAGTTAATTCATTCATAATAACCTTAACTGGCCTAAACTCCCAAAATTGAATTTGAATTAATTAGCGTTAACCACACACCAAATTGACTTGAAAAAAATTCTCTATTGCTCTCTAGGGTCAGAGGAACCTTATATAAAATTTTGAAATCAATTAGACTTGATTAACCCCACCAAATAGATTGATTAAGCCTCGTAAGCAAAATGGAACTTTAAAAATTCATAACTCCAAAAATACTTTTCAAAAATTCACAAAAATGGTTTTGGAGCTTCTCTGATATCAAGGGAGTTCAGGAAAATTAAAATTGGAATTTTCTAAAAAAAAGTTGATTTTTCACAATATTTTAATATTTTAATAATTAAAAAATAATAAAAATTACAAAAATATTAAAAATCATAAAAATTTCACGTTTTGACTCCTAATCACTTAGGAACAAACCAAATATTTTTCCTAAGTCCCTAGGATAAGATATTGAATTTTAAAGGCTTAATGTAATTTTTAATATTAAAAAAAATGAATTTTCAACCTTTTTCACTAAAATAATTCTAATAAATAAAAAAAAATCAGAAAATTATAAAATTTGTTTCTCTAGACTTCTTGAGGTCAGAGAAATTTAAGAAAAATATAAAATCTATTTTTCAATATTTTATTTTATTTTAAAATTAATTAATACTCTAAAACTCAAAATAATTATAATAAACAAAATATAATTCCAAAAATCACAAATATTGGTCCAATTGGTCTCATGCCATGGTGATTGAAACTTAGGGAAATTAAAAGAGTAGAAACTCATTAAACACTTTGAAAATAACAAAATGAAACTCTAATTAATTAAATAATTTAAATTTTTGGAAAGAATATATTTAAAATTTGGATTATTAAAATAAGGATATTATTCAGAGGATATTTATTCTTTAATTTTAAAATCCCTAAATAAGTCACTTCAATAATATTTAGTTCTTAATTAAAAATTAAAATAATAATTCAAAATAAATAAATTAAAAATTAAAATAAGATTACCCTTAAATGAATTAATGCTTAAAATATTAAATGGTCCAATAATTAAAATCAAATTTAAAATATTAAACTAAAATTAAATTAAATTAAATTAAATTAAAATTAAATTAAAATTAAAATAAAATAAAATAAAATTAAATAAAATAAAATAAAATTAAATTAAATCAAATTAAATTAAATTAAATTAAATTAACATCACTAAACAACAAACCTAAATGAAATCATTAAGAGTTAAATCAAAACATATCAATAATTTCAACACCTCTTTCTATCTAAGTAAATTTAAAACATAAACATCAATCTGAAATACTAAGATAATTGAAAGTGTAAAGATTTAAATTAAATCAAAAATGATTTGAACACTATTCAAAGCTTAAAATTATTAATTAAAACCCCATAATTAAACTAAATCACTTTAAATCATTAACTCAAACTTTAATTTAAGAATGATTAAAATTCTTAACAACCCGACTTACCCCTAAAGGCTTTAATTATTATAACTCTTAAATAGAGTATCAAGTGAAGTGTCACTACTTACATAAGACATTCAAATGTCCTAAGTTCACTGAGCAATAAACAAAACAAAATTAAAATCCTTTGATGATTAATTCACCAATGCAATAAAATTCATTTAAACTCAAAATAATCCCAAAAGTTTTGAAAAGATGTTTAAGATTCGTCTTAAACACTTCCTCGATACGATGGGGTGTTTTAGAAGAACAATTGAATTTAATTGTTCTTTGATGAAGAAAATCATCCATAAACAAAATACAAGTACATAGACGTCATAGGAGATGACTAGCAATAGGACTAGGATTTTGGTAGACAACCAAAACCCTTTCCCTTAGCTTTACCTAAGTATTTCTTGTAAAAATATGTTTAAATGCCTTAATATGTGTTTTAAGTGTAGCTTGGGATGACGGGAAGACTCTCCAGGTACGCTTTTATTTTATTGCAATTTACTTTATTGCAATTTACTTACATGCACTCGCACTTTACTTTTTCGCATGTTAAACAAGATTGTTGCATGAAAACAAAAACCTTTAGGATAGTCCCTGAACTGAAACCAAAACTAAATTAAAAGTCACCACAAGATAAAATTCACCGCCACAACATTCCAAAATATAAAACAACTCAAAATTTAATCACAAACAGAACAACAAAACTACAATTGCAACTAAATTAAAACGTCTCGTTGAATGATCGAGAATACCTCGGATGATGTAACCCACGTGTTTCTAACGGGATTTCCCGTAGTCTAAATGAAAGTGTGGAACTCATTCAGTTGAGTTTAGCAAATTCATCTGGATTAATTGAATTCGATGAAAATAACGGTGCCGGGATGACGGAACCGTGGGATCTTAATCGGTTCTGTTTAAACAACTTAAAGATTTGTTTTAATTAAAATATTAAAAATATTCGGATCTTAAAATTTTTAAACCAAAACACTTCTCTGATCTCCTGATTTATGACTTGTAAAACTAAACCTCTGCAACAACAAGGAGCTCGGAGCATGGTGTGCAGGACGACCATCGTCATCAGCAAAACTTGAATCTACTTCAGCAAAACCTTTCCTAGTTTTAAACAACAAAGCCATAGGACTTCGAGGTAGTTTGCTTAGTGCAACATAAATCCTCAACTTTTCGTTAGGCATTTGCATAATCATGTTATGCAAATTAAGCCCTAACCGGTCTTAGGACTCCGAGGTAGTCGTTCGGTACGACATAAACCCTCATATCTTTGAGGCTATTTGTATGATTATGTCATACTAATATAAGTCCTAATTAATTAAAATTGGCAGGATTGTAACATTAAATAATTTTTCTAAATTGAAACCAAACCATAGGATAGTTTGGGAAGTTGTCAAGATTCTTCTTGGATCCTAAACTTCTCATACTTCTCTTCCATTGGACTCTTAAGATGAACTGTTCCAAATTTGAGCTAATCCCTTTTAAATTACCAAAATCCAATCCTTTGAAAACCTTAAACTTTGAAATTCTTAAGAGCAAAACCACTGATCATTATCGAGAGTTTTCTTAAATGATTCCCGTCATTTAAGATGTAATTAACTATAGGAGCTTGCCCTTATAGGGAACTTTAAGAACCTAGGTAATATAAACCTTGCTTAATTCATTTATATTAAGCAGGAGAACTTGTCGGCTCATAAAATTGGTTCGCAGACCAAACGGATGTCACAAATCTTCTAGTTTCTTTAATCGAGCCCCATCATCAAGTAGTGTGTCTATTCTTCGGGATAGATACGCAGTTTGTGATGTGGCGCTCATTTATATAAACTATTTGGGATGTGAGATCAGTTTGACTTCATATCTTAAAATTTTCAAATTTAAAATTATTTTCAAAATCAAATGCTACTTTCTAAATTATATATATATATATTTAAGTTAAATTTAAAATCTAAAATTCGCCGACAATTTCTGTAGGCGACCCCCTTTTCAAAATACAACACAAACCTAAAAATATGCCGATAGCTTCTGGCGACTCCGCTGGGGAATAGTTCCTCTCTCCATTTTGATCAGATGATTTTGCTTTCATAAATCGGTAGTGTATCCATGTCCCTAGTGGAGCAAACTACCATTCTTCCGTTGGAATACCCCGTTCATTTCTGTCTTGAACGAGTATAACCAACTCCTCTCGGATTTAAGAGCCACTGTTTAGACACCCCTAAATAGAGAGGTTCTGGAATTCTTTTACCTCTTTTTCTAAGGTGGGCTAGACCCCCAATAGGTGTTAGTTTAGGAGCGGTCCTTCGAGTCGAGAAGTCTTGCATAAGACTTTCTCTTCCTTTCCAATTCTAAATCGGGTCCTTTACCTTTTCTATAACCTTTTCCCTTTAATCGTTTTGTTTCTAACAAACGAACCACTAATAAACAACCTTCTAATAAACAATCTCTTTTAAAAATCACAAATACACTAAGATAAACGAAAATATGTTCGGACTCTTTCTTTTTCGTCCTAAACTTTACGACGAAAGGAAGTATAATTCGGGACTGAAATTTGGAATCTGCCCTGCAGAAAATGACTGCCCCGAAGTTAATCTTTTCCTTCACCAATGGAATGGACTTCGCCGTTTACAAGGATGACCTGCCTTACAATGGGATCATCCGTTTTTGACAAGGATTCGACAATACATATATCAAGTTTGCTGACGTCACTCTCTTCGCACTAATGGACAAAGTGCCAGAAACTGAAGAGCCCGTGATTGAGTTCAACCTGAAATCGACTCAAGAATTCCCTCCCCTACAAAGGATTCCAGCTGAAAGGAGTACTATTGTTCGTAGGAGGACTGTTGTCTCTACCCTCACCAGTCTAGTCATCTCTGCACCTACCCCGACTTCTGCCAAACTGAAGGGGAAGGAAATCCAAGTCTGTGATGAGCCTGTCACCGTGGAGGGTACAGATTTTGCTACAATACCATCTATTTTCAAGATTGGGTCTAGTTCAAGAGTTGCACCCCTAACTCGAACTCAAAGGAGAAATAGAAGCAGAAAGATCGCCAAGATCGAGAAAGCCAAAGCTGCTGAAGTTGCTTTTCTAGAAGAAATTCCCGAGGAAAGAGAAGAACTGCTTGAGTATATACCTCTGTTGGAAGGGAGCAGGTTTCACCCTCTCTCTGCCGCATAAGAGGATGTCCGAAGGATTGTCGCTGCATTACCCCAACCTGCGTACTACAGCAATTACAAAAGGAAAAGGGAAAAGACTACGCCATTTGCTCGACTGCAAGCTGTAATAGAAAGATTGACAAAGAAAGAAAGATGCCCTGTGTCAGAAATCTTAAGAAGGATGGGACGGGTGCCAGCTAAATCCCGCCTCGGATCGCAAATAGAGCCTGTTGCTGCCACAGAGAAACCAAAGAAGAAGATAAAAGCCAGTTCACCCGTTGTTGTATCGGGTCTGCAAATTAGGGAGGATACCACCTTCCAGCATATAGCCGACAGACCATCCGGTCCTAAGCTTCCGGCTGCAAGAAGGATGGTATGGAGACCTACTACTGGCGAGCTAAGACCAAAATAATGTCCTGAGAAGAAAAGTCTCGTCAGGAGACTTGAATCAGAAGAAAGTGCTACTGCAATAAAGGGGACTCCCGGAAAGGAAGTTCAACAACTGACACGTGACAACTGCGAGACCGTGTGGAAAAGGCCACTAGAAGATGCCATGGACAAGTTAAGGACCAACATCCGACGGTTAGCAAAAGAAAGAGAAGAAAAACTAGAAGATGAAGTTGATTCATCAGAATTTATGAATGACGAGTATGCTGAAATCAACATGGTTGAGACGCGAGCATCATCAGCTTCACAAGGTGCTCCAGCAGCTGCAGAAAGAGATGAACCGGAAGTGTTGAGAGCACGACTTCAAGAGAAGGATGATACAATTTCCCAGATGGCAAAGAGGATGGAAGAGATGGCTGCCGCTTTAGCCACTCTCTAGAGTCAGGTTCAGCCTCAGAAAGAGACACCCCCAGAGATCATCCATATTGCAGATGGAGGAAAAGAGATCACATCTGTCAATGGAGACGAACAACCAAAGAAAGATCCTGCACAAAGCATGATTCCAAGAAAGGACAATAAAAACATGGTAGAACAGCAGGTGCGAGATGACCTAGCACAATATAAGAGTGGAGCATCTATTCAGACGGGTAGACCTTACCCCGAAGAGTTCGATGCAGTCCAATACCCGAAAGGCTTCGTACCATCTCTATTTAAGACTTTTGATGGAACGGGAAACCCCCGGCAGCATGTCGCACATTTTCGTGCTAGTTGCTGCAATGCCGGTGGGAGTGACGCTTTACTCTTCCGTCAGTTCATTAGCAGTTTGTCAGGAATTGCCTTTGACTGGTACGCAGAATTGCCAAATGGTTCAGTTAAGACCTTTGCAGAGTTAGAAAACCTTTTCGTTAAGCGGTTTGCCGGGGCTTGGCACCATATCACCATCGGTGATCTCGTGGTGGAGCACCAGAAATCGAACGAGACTTTAGTGGATTACGTACTTCGATGGAGGAATTTAAGCATGAAGTGTGAACTACAGCTTCAAGAACAACATGCAGTCGGCATCTTGCTCAAGAATATCCATGGCCCGATAGCACTTCTCCTTAAAGGATTTACAATCAAGACTTTCGAGAAGTTGCTTAGCAAGGCCGGGAGCTTTCAAGAGGAGGCAAAGCAGTTAAGTTTTGTAGACAAGACCGATAAGCAGAAAACTGTGAAGACATTAGAAAAGAAATCTGAAATCATCACGGCAGTAGATAAGGGCAAGCAGCCAATGCAGATATCACCAAAACGACCAGTTATCAACCACCGCAACGGACTTACCAACAACCACAGCAACAGACCTATCAAAAACATCAGCAGGGCTATCAACAGCCTCGACCGAGCTATCAGTCGCCTCAGCATTATGAACAACCACCTCGTTCATCGCTTACCTTAAGAGAACTTCTAAATAGAGAATATCCATTCAAAACTGAAGCAATAGCGAAGATGTTCCGTAGCTTAATGAAGACACCGTATTTTCAGCTGCCGGAGCCCAAGAGGCCGGAAAAAGTCAACAAGAAAGATCATCCGAACTATTGCCCTTACCACCGGATGCTCGGACACAAGATAGAGGATTGTATCACTTTCAAGAGCTGGCTTGATGACAATCTCCAAAAATGGAACATAACGATCCCAAAGGAATACATGAAGGAACCCCAGAAAGGAGGTTCCGTCAATGTTATTTCAATGGATCCCATTGTTCCGATGGACCCGTACACGACTGATAATGGATGGAGTACTGTCTGGACAAAATCATCAAATAAAATTTTGGATCACATTCAGGCCGCTTCGGTACGCGCCTCAACTCAGAGTTTGAAACCTGTCGAACCGGCACTATCACTTGCGATTGAAGAACCACCCCAAAAGGAGGAGAAGATCGTAGAAGAAAAGAAGACCGAGGCTCTGAAGGGTAGACTAGGGGCTGCTTATCCTAGGATGGTTGTTTCTGATTCGGGGGAGAAATCCCTTGAACTCCTGACTCTGTATGATTATCTACTCGCGCCAGCGGGATCTTATAATGATAAGGGTTATGGCGTTGGCTACGTTTTGACTGTTTCTATCGATTACGTAACTAGCGACAACCGGCTTAATCCGGATCTTGATTCCAATACAAATAACGATTCTCAAATCATACATAACCTCGATGACCACAACGAAGAAGATGTTCACAATGGAGGCTACGAAAGCTCGACAAGCAACGAGTCCATTTGTGAATTCCGAGGAGCTCCGATCACGATAGAATTAGAACCATCAGACACCGAAGCAACTTCAGAAGAGCCAGTTGTTCCGATTCAAGAGGAGACACCGGTAAATTTAGAAGAGATAACGAGGTCAATCTAAGAAGCGAAAAAGTTCTACCTCCAAGAATGGGTCCAAAGGATAAAGGAAAGCAGGTGGTTGCTCAGGAAGAGTCAACCCCAGCAGAGGAACTACCCATTCGGGAAGAAACCGAGGAACATGGTAATAAAGTGGACTACAACGTGCTAGCCCATCTTAGGAAGTTACCAGCCAAACTAAGCATATATGACGCTCTGATCCTGTCAAAGGAAATGAGGGAAGCTCTGATCAAGGCTTTACTTGATCCAGAGATTTGTTTAGCTCAAATGGCCGATAATTCCTTCGACGAGGTTTTCTCGTTAAGAGAACAGCGAGGTGTTACCTTCACGGACAATGATCTATTACTGGGAACAGTTGATCACAACTGATCGCTATACATTTCAGTCACTATTGGAAAGTTTACGCTCTCCAGAGTATTAGTTAATCCGGGAGCATCAATTAACATAATGAATCTTCGGACGCTAGTATATTTGGAAATTGATGCTCACGAGCTTGAAGCAGACAAGATGTTATTAAGAGGCTTCAATTAAAAATGAGAAAAAGCTCTTGGATCGATAACACTACTAATGAAGACCGGTGATTTAGCAAAGACAACCGCAAAATTCCACATAATTGATTCTGAGACATCGTTCAACGCTCTACTCGGTCGGCCATGGATCCATGAGAACCAGATGGTACCGGCGTCTCTGCACCAGTGCATAAAGTATTACGATGGAGGAGAACAGTGTATCAAAGGTGACTTGCAACCATTCTCCGTACACGAGATCGGAATTCATTAAGATGCAGCCAACTACGCGCCTCCGAAGAAAACAATCTTTTCCAGAAACGTCGTACCAAATGAAGCAAAAGAAATTCGAGACGATGAAGAACCTGAAGTTCTAGTCCAACAGTTACTCACCACTCCCTTTGTCGACATATTTTTAGGTTATGTGTTCTATTTTGAAAAGGGGGTCGCCTATAGAAGTTGTCGGCGAATTTTAGATTTTAAATATAATTTAAAAATATATATATAATTTAGAAAGTAGTATTTGATTTTGAAATTAATTTTGAGTTTCAAAATTTTAAGATATGAAATCAAACCGATCTCACATCCCAAATAGTTTATATAAACGAGCACCGCACCACAAACAGTGTATCTATCCCGAAGAATAGACACACTGTTTGGCGATGGGGCTCGATTAAATAAACTAGAAGATTTGTGACATCCGTTTGGTCTGCGAACCAATTTTATGAGCCGACAAGTTCCCCTGCTTAATATAAATGAATTAAGCAGGGTTTATATTACCTGGGTTCTTAAAGTTCCCTATAAGGGCAAGCCCCTATAGTTAATTACATCTTAAATGATGGGAATCATTTAAGAAAACTCTCGATAATGATCAGTGGTTTTGCTCTCAAGAATTTCAAAGTTTAAGATTTTCAAAGGATTGGATTTTTGGAAATTCAAAAGGGAATGACTCAAAATTTGTAACAATTTTATTTTTGAGAATCCAAAGGAAAAGAAGTAGGAGAAGCTGAAGATCCAAGAAGAATCTTGGCAACTTCCCAAACTATCCTATTGTTTGGCTTAGATTTGAGAAAACCCTAATATTATCTGATATTTAAGTCTTGCCAATTTTATTTAATTAGGACTTATATTCGTATGACATAATCATACAATCAGCCTCGAAGATGTGAGGGTTTATGTCGTACCGAACGATCACCTCGGAGTCCTAAAACCGGTTAGGGCTTAATTTACATGATATGATCATGCAAATGCCTAACGAAGATTTGAGGATTTATGTTGCACTAGGCAAACTACCTCGAAGTCCTATGGCTTAATTATTTAATTCTAAGACAGTTTTGCTGAAGTAGACTCAGGTTTTGCTGATGACGATGGCCGTGCTGCCCACCATGCTCCGAGCTCCTTGTTGTTGCGAGAGGTTTAGTTTTAGAAGTCATAAATCGGGAGATGAGAGAAGTGTCTTGGTTTAGAGAAAATCTTAAAATCCAAGTGTTTTTAATATTTTAATTAAACAAATCTTAAGGTTGATTAAACGAACCGATTAAGATCCCACGGTTCCGTCATCCCGCACCGTTATTTTCATCGAATTCACTTAGTCCAGTATGAATTTGCTAAACTCAACTGAATGAGTTCCACACTTTCATTTAGACCGTGGGAAATCCCGTTAGCAACACGTGGGTTACATCATCCGAGGTATTCCCGATCATTCAACGAGACGTTTTAATTTAGTTGCAATTGTAGTTTTGTGTTCTGTTTGTGATTAAATTTTGAGTTGTTTTATATTTTGAAATGTTGTGGCGGTGAATTTTATCTTGTAATGATTTTTTAATTTAATTTTGGTTTCAGTTTAGGGACTATCCTAAAGGTTTTGGTTTTCATGCAACAGTTGTTTATCATGCAATAAAAGTAAAGTGCATTTCCAATAAAGTAAATTGCAATAAAATAAAAGCGTACATGGAGGGTCTTCCCGTCATCCCAAGCTGCACTTGAAACACATATCAGAGCATTTAAGTATTCCAACAAGTACCTAGTTAAAGCTAAGAGAAAGGTTTTGGTGGTCTACCAAAGTCCTAATCCTATAGCTAGTCATCTCCTATGACGTCTAGGTTCTTGTGTTTTGGTTTAAGGACGATTTTCTTCATCAAAGAACAATTAAGTTCAATTGTTCTTATAAATATCCTATCATATTGAGGAAGTTCTTAAGACGAGTCTTAAACATCTTTTCAACACCTCTAGGATTGTTTTAAGTCTAAGAGAATTTAATTATACAAGTGAATTAATCATCAAGGTGTTTAAGTTTTGTTATCTTGCTCAGTGAATTAGGACATTTGAATATCCTATAAGTGAAGTAACACTTCACTTAATACTCCGTTTAGAAGTTATGACAACAAGAGCTTTTGAGAGCAAATTGATGTTTAAGTGATTTGTGATTTAATTTAATTTTAGTTAATGAGTTTAAGTTTGGAATAGTGTTCAAGTTGTTTTAGATTTATTTTGAATTCTTTATGTCTTAGGTGATGTTATATTTAATTCAATTTAATTTAATTTAATTTAATTTAATTTAATTTGGTTTAGCCTTAATTTTAATTTAATTTTAATTTTTAATTTAATTTAATATGTTTTAATTTAATTTAATTTAATTTAATTTAATTTAATTTAATTTAATTTAATTTAAATTTTAATTTAATTTTATTTTAATTTTAATTTAATATTTTATTTTTTATGTTTTAAATATGATTTAATTTAATTGTTAAAGTATTAATTTAATTGAAATTTTGGAAGGATTTAATTTAAATGTTTTAATCTTAATTTAATTTAATGATTAAGTCTTTTAGTATTTTAAATCTTGAATTTGAATTATCATTTTAATTAGGAATTAAATATTATTGAGGTGATTAATTTAGGGATTCTTAAATTAAAGAATAAATGTCTTCTAAATAATATCCCTATTTTAATAATTTCAATTTTTATTAATCTTCCAAATTTAATTAATTAATTGATTAAGGTATATTCTTAAAAATGATTGATGGGTTTCTACCCTTTAATTATTTAAATTTCAATCATCCAAATCAGATTAGGATCAAATATTTTACTCTTTCATTTTATTAAGCCTAAAGTTTTAATTAAGGGTTAAAATTTTAATTACCATTTTGCCTCTTCAAGCTTAATAATTCCATAACTCACTAAATTGAGCCTAAATGAATTTGAAATTTTTATGTGGCTTCACTCACATGTCAATTAAGACATTAGAGGAGAAAATGTGATTTTTCTGTATTTAATTTATTCATATAATTATTTTTTTGTAGAAAATAGGGATTTTCAAGGAAAATTCAATAAGATGACCAAGAGAATTTTTCTGTTCTTAAGAAAATCATGGGGCACTCCTAATGACCAGAGGACCATTTGGACTAAATTTAGTGATTTTTTGAATTATATTTTATTTATTAGAATTATTTTAAGTTTTGGAGCATTAATTAATTTTAAAATAAAATTAAAGTTGAAAAATGGATTTTATATTTTTCTTAAATCTCTCTAACCTCAAGGAGTCCAGAGAAATAATTTTTATATTTTTCTAATTTTTTTTTGATTTATTAGAATTATTTTGGTGAGAAGGTTGGAAAATATATTTTTAATATTAAAAATTACATTATGCCTTTAAAATTCAATACCTTACCCTAGGGTCTTAAGAAAAATATTTGGTTTGTTCCTAAATGATTAGAATTCAAAATGTGACATTTTTGTGATTTTTAATATTTTTATAGTTTTTGTTATTTTTTAATTATTAAAAATATTAAAATAATGATAAAAATCAACTTTTTTAGAAAATTACAATTTTAATTTTCCTAAGTTTCTCTAATATCAGAGAGGCTCCAAAACCATTTTTGTGAATTTTTTAAAAGTATTTTGTGAGTTATGAATTTTTAAAGTTTAATTTTACCCATTTTTGCTTAAGAGGCTTAATCAACCCATTTGGTGGGGTTAATCAAGTCCAATTGGTTTCAAATTTTTATGTGGTGTTCTACTATCCCTAGAGGACAGTAGAGAACTATTTTTAAGTTAATTTGATGAATGGTTAACCCTAATTAATTAAATTTCAATTTTGGGTACTTAGGCCAATTGGAGTTATTCAAAGTGAAATAACTCAAAACTTATTTTTCCTAGGTCCCTCTGGTCATAAGAAACATCACCAAATTTTCCTAGAATTTATTTCTCAACATGCTAATTATTGGAATTAAAATACTCAAAATAGTAACATGATCTTGAAAAATCAATAACTTCTCAAAGGGATGGCCTCTGACCTTGGAAAATTCAGGGAATGTTCCCAAGTTCAGAGGCTTCAAAAGCCCTATGGTCTCATGCCATGGTGAATTTCCTATATGCATGGAGAATTAAAACAATGCAGAGGGTAAATAAATCATTAAAAATAAAATACTTAATGAAATTACTTGATTTATTTTCCACATTATTCTCCTCTGTTCACTGAGTAAGAGAGTATTTTTATTTTATTTTTAGGATTTTTCTACATAAAGTTATGAATTTTTGAAGTTCTGGGTATTTAATAAATAAGAAAAATCTCTATTTTCCTACTTATCCACGCGACGCCGCGTCAACCTCGGCAGCTCCGAAGCTCCACGCGTCGTCTCCTGATTCGGCGCCGCCATCAGACTCAGCCGTCCCGAGACCCGCCTTTCACGTAACATCTTCTGGTCCGACGCGATCCGAGCCGTCCATCCGATACACGCGCGATCCAACGGTTCCCAATCATCGTCTACGACTGGTGCGAACCCGTGACCGTCGACCTTCTAACCCTAATTTCTCACTCGATTCTCAACGGATTTTTGTGTTCTTATGCTCTATGGATTCGTCTTGAAGAGACGAACACATCCATACGGTAAACATGCATTGAAATCGATTCAAATTAAATGGAGAATCTCCGTAAGCTCGGGAAGAAGAGTGAGTCCATACCTTTGCTCGGAGAAGTGAAGCTTCGATCCGAGAGTTGTGTCACCTTCGATTGGGTCCAAGCAAGCTCCAGATGAAGTCCCTTGGCCTAGTGAATTGTCTAGGTATGATTTCGACCACAACCGATCACAAAGCTTGGAGGCTGGGAGCAATGGCTGGCCTGGTGAGGGGGCTTTTGCTGGGAAACTTCTCCTCTTGGTCTGGTGAAGGTGTAGGACCAATCAATTTGGAGATTGGCTCACTGTGGTGAAGTGTTCTGGTTTCGAGCTTGGATTTCAACTCTGAAATTGAGCTCACAGAGAGGAAATGCCAGGGGGATTTCAGTGGGGATCAAGTTCTCTATGTGTAGAGAGTGGTCTGGGATGATTTTGGCAGGGTTTCAGTAAGTTTTGGTTCAGCACCTCTTCATGGCCGAGAGAGGTGGTGTTTAAAAAGGCATGGCTGGAGGGCTTCCCATGGGAGTTTGAAGGCTGGGATCAGCTGCTCTGGTGAGGAGAAGAA
The DNA here is from genome assembly GCA_022702705.1 of Papilionanthe hookeriana x Papilionanthe teres. NCBI lineage: Eukaryota > Viridiplantae > Streptophyta > Magnoliopsida > Asparagales > Orchidaceae > Papilionanthe > Papilionanthe hookeriana x Papilionanthe teres. Next base: position 31,864,464 of record CM040430.1, on the reverse strand, counting down.
GAGCTATGCTGTCCATTTGGGTCGAGACAAGTCAGCAAGGAGAATTGAATTTTTTGGCTCACATGGAGCTTTCAGCCATGGTGTTTTCCAGCGGCCTGGTGGCTGGCCGGCCAGGCACTGGTCACCATCTTGACCGATGGGGTCGTGGGTCGGCAATGGTGCGATCAATCGGAGTTTGACATGTGTAAAGGGGCCGAATTGAAATGGAATGGGGAGAGGCTCATTTTGGGTTCAATTTGGTCAACCCATGTAGTTGGGCTTGGTTCACCTTCCCATGGTCTAGTTTTGGGCCGGGGGGATCGGTTAGTCACTGCCATGGAGTGGTGAAGTCTCCATCCATGGTGAGGTGGCTATACTTGGTTTAGTGTGTGACATGGTTATGGTTAAAAAGGCTTAATGAAGGATTAGGAAAGGGGGCCCTCCTTTTTCCATTAATGGCTTGGTCACATGTCCAACCTTCCATGGCTTCATATGGCTTGTAAATGGCTTGCTCATGGCTCCATGTGGCTTGGGACAAAGCTTGGTCATTTACATGAAAAAGGGTTTTAGAAATTTTGGTAATTTAGGGGTGATTTGATGGGATTTGGCATATGGCTTGATTTGGAATTATTTCATCATGGATTTAGAACTTAGGAGATGGTTTTATCAAATGGATGATGATAGAGGATTGTCATGTGGGCTTCAAGATGGATTTTGGGCCTATTTGGGTTAGGTTTGGGTTTAGGTCAAAATTGGGCTTTTTGGTTTTGGGTTGAATTTGAGTGGGGTTTGGGTCCAAATTTTGGGCAAATTATGTTACTGTTTTTTTATGGGGATGTTAGGGAAGGTTTAGAAAAGGTTTGGGGTCAATTGAAGTTGAATTGGTTTGGTTTGGGCTAAGTTTGGGTCATGGGTCCAAATTGGGCTTTAAGGTCAAAAGTGAAATTGGATTCAAATGTCAATCAAATTGGACTTGGATTTGGTCTAAATTGATATTGTGAATATTAAATTGAAGTTTAGAATTGAATTGGACCAAAATTGGGGTCAATTGGGTAGATTTGGTTTGACATTGGGTTCACTTGGGTTAAGAATGGGCTAAATTGGAGGTTTTGGAAAAAGTGGGGTAAATTGACAAAATTGGCCCATGGTGTAGTTGGACAAAATGAAATTGGGAATATTTGGGATTTTTTGGAATTTTTTGAGAATTTTCTGAATTTTTTGAATTTTTTGGCTAAGAGGGGCATTTTGGGTATTTGGAGGGTATTGGGGGGTATTTTTGGAATTTTTGGTATTTTTGGCTATGGATGATCAGTTTGATTGGTAAGGAAATGTTCAAGGTTAATTTTTGGGAATTTTGGGTGATTTGGAAATTTTGGAGGATTTGGGCAATTTTTAAGGGCTTTTAGTAGGTTTGATGGGTGTAGGGTCCTCGGGGTCAAAAATTGAAATTTTGGAAAAAAGAAGATTGATCAAATATGAGTGAAATGGAAGCACTTTGGTTGAGCCATGAAGCCATGTTAAGCCTATATGAGCCATGAGAGGACTCATTTGAGGCATTCACTATGTTGTTCCTAACCTCTTAGCCGGGGGCTTAGGGGTTAAGGTCCATCCATATGAATTACCTACATGAGTCAAGGAGTCAAGTTGGGTATGTGTGTGGTTTTAGGATTTGGATTGTGTGTGTGAGAGTGTAGAGTGTGAGTGTAGTGAGTGTGTAAGTTAACCCTCACTGCACCAAGCCACCCAGGGTGGTCCTAAGGCCAAAGAGTCCTATAGGGAACTCATCCTTTAAACCTTCACATTTGATTTCAACCCTCTAGGTGATTAGAGGTCTACAATCAAGCTTGTGGGGTTTGCAGGGAGGCAAGAAGTGGTTTAAATTTCTAAGGGATGGGTCCCAATTCTAGTCCTCTAAGATAGTCAAAGGAAAAGCCTAAGGCTAGATCCTAAGCACTAAAGAGGGAAGAGAAGACCTCATCAAAAATGAGGTCAACAAATGGACCCCCAATAGGTGTGGTGTGCTAACCAAGCACACCGCGCGTATTGGTGTTGACCGAAGAGATCAACAAAACCAACACAGATGTCCAAGTGACAAACTTAGGACGAAGTGGAAGAATTTCCGCTAGGGAGTATCAGGTAAATCTCCAAGACTGAAGATTCCAGAACTCTCGCAGGGGAAAAAGGAGGTGAATTTCAGATCACAAGATTTCAAGAGATTGGATCTTAGATCCGTTTCATTTTTTTTATTTTAATTTTTAATTATGAGTTTGAATTTTGATTCGAGTTTCAATTTTGATTTTATGCGGAGAAAAGAGTAGGGCTGAGGCCCACCCGAACGCATTTGTATGCTGAGAAGGAAGCAGGACTGAACCTATTCCAAATGTGTATGCTGAGAAGGGTTAGGACTGAGCCTATCCCAAATGCTGAGGAAGAATAGGATAAAGCCTATTCGAAATGCAGAGTGCTTTAATTTCAATTTCTTGCTGAGAGGATCAAATTTTGAGATTGCTGAGAAAGGAGTAGGACTGTGCCTATCTCGAGTGCTGAGAATTGCTGAGATGGGAGTAGGGCGAAGGCCTATCCCAAATGTTGAGATTTCTTGAGATGGGAGTAGGGCGGAGGCCTATCCCGAATGCTGAGATTGCTGAGATGGGAGTAGGGCGGATGCCTATCCGAATGCTGAGATGGGAGTACGACGGAAGCCTATCCCAATTGCTGAGATGGGAGTACGGCGGAGGCCTATCCCGATTGCTGAGATGGGAGTAGGGCGGAAGCCTATCCCGATTGCTGAGATGGGAGTACGACGGAAGCCTATCCCGATTGCTGAGATTTGTTGAGATGGGAGTAGGGCGGAGGCCTATCCCGAATGCTGAGATGGGAGTACGGCGGAAGCCTATCCCGATTGCTAAGATGGGAGTAGGGCGGAGGCCTATCTCGATTGCTGAGATGGGAGTACAGCGGAAGCCTATCCCGATTGCTGAGATGGGAGTACGGCGGAAGCCTATCCCGATTGCTGAGATGGGAGTAGGGTGGAGGCCTATCCCAAATGCTGAGATGGGAGTACGGCGGAAGCCTATCCCGAATGCTGAGATTTAGTTTATGCAGTGGTTGTGAAAAATTTTGTCGATATTTGATTTATGCTGTGACTATGAAGAATTTTACTGAGAGTTGGATTATGCTGAGATCGAAATGAGATATGAAAGTGTTCCATATCCCACGAGAATCAATCAAAGTCTGCTTGCTTGGCGAAGGGTACGAACCTATGCCATCCGAATCAAATTGAAGATTCCTCGTAACTCTGAAATCATCCCGAGAGAGGGTTTCAGAGGAGGTCCGGAATAGATCTTGATTTGAAGAAGGATTGGAGGATTTGAAAAGATGGACGTAAACTGGAATTCAATTTGAGCTTTAGATTTGTTTTGTTTGTTCTTTAACTATCCCATTTTTTTGTTTATTAGGTGTTCATGTGGATTTGAAATTCTCTCTTTTTTTTTTAATGTTTGGATTTTTATGGAAGAGAGTTCTTATTTATTTTCCTTTTTTTTCTGTTCTTTGTTCGAAGTTCATTTAACTTTAATGGTGTTTCCCAGTCAATTTGCATAAAAAGAGGTGAAGGCAAAATGTGACATGGTCACTTTCATTCCAATCTTGTTGAAGAAACATCATACAACTCGATCTGAAATATTTCTCATACAATCCATGACTCAAAACGGACTATGTATGATTCTTGTTGATTCATCCAAAAAGTATCTGTTAAATCCATGTCTGAATAATGAGATACACGGTCAATAACATCACCTTCCAAGCCATCCTTGGCAGGAATGCCGCATGGATGTGCATTGGAGGTGTGCTATTTCCCGTGTAACTCACAGCTCGTAGGCCGGAGATTCTCCAATTCTGGATCTGGCTGGAAGTGGTATGGTGCCTTTCTGTCGTCCATCCTTCTAAAAGTGACGGAGATCCGCTCCACTAGTACTCCCGGTATGCAATGCTTTGCAATGTCTGGTCCATTTCCTTGTAATATCATGACGGAACCTACCGGCAGTGGTATCTCCACCGGCCCTCGGAACTTACCCCTGCCTGCTATCCGGAGGTCAGATCCGAACATGATATTGCATTGGTTGACGAACGAACCGTGCGGAAAGGTCCGACGAAGTCGTGGTGGTCTATGTGTGGAGGTATGCGATCGCCCTTCGATAAATGTTGATGATACAACCGTTAGGTATGCGATCCGCTGGCGTACCCTCCACGTTATCATTCTTTTCACCATTCTTTTAATTATTCTCGGCATTGGATCCACCTCACCGTGACGGAGTATCCCCGGTGGATTTCCTTTTACGTCCTCTCGCGAAGTTATAGCAACATCCGCATTGTATTGTGACTCTTCCTTTCCCCGGCATCCATTTCGGGGTTCCGAATAAGTCTTTTCTCTCGGACGGCCTCGCTCGACCCATCTTCTGAAATTCTAGAATGCAATCCACAATCAGCTGTTGCTCGTACTCTGAGAATACACCTGTGTGTAACTCGAGGCCTTCCAAAATGTTGATTCTTTTGCCTCTAATCCTTTCAAAGTGTTCGAAAGTTTTCTTCTCAACATTTTGCATTCTTTCTAGTTCATATTCTGGGATGATCTGCAAGTGACGAGGCCTAGTATCGTATTGCGGGATGTATGGCTCAATCCCGTCACGTTCTCCTGCATACCTTGACTCCTCGGGGATTGTCTCTGTCGGGACATCCTCCGGGGTTGCTTCAACGAACAAGGTTCTTCGGATATGGTATCTCTATCCGACGTCGAGGCGATCTCTCTCGCCTCGATCTTCTCGCAGTTTCCCTTATCCTTTCGTTGTTCTTGGAGCTTGTTCTCTCTTTCGTGTTCCCGATGAACCGGTATCTTTGAAATGCGTGTGTCCGCGAAGGTGGCCGTTTCCTCGTGTTGATCCGTCGCAAGTTTAGTCAACATCTTGCGGATACGACGATTCTTATTCCTTCTTTGAGTAGCGAGTGAGCGTAGCTCTCCTCACTTCTTGAATTTCGCGGGCGCGGCGCTGACGAGCCTGCCTCTCGCCGTGGCAACTACTGACTTGATTTTCTTGCTTTCTTCAATGTTTGTCTTTCTTTTATTGTTACTGGATTGGTGGCTTGGGCCACCCATCTTCATTACTGTCTGGCTATGAAGTTCCTCTCGGTCCACTGGGACCCAGTCATTTTCTTCATACTGTAGGTCAGCTGCTCGTGAAGTCGAATCAATTTCTATCATCGCTCCATCGTTCACCCTCTTTTCATCGAGTGCGAGACTCACGCCATTTTTAAAGTTTAGGACCAACCGCCCGTTCGACATTTCCCTACGAAGACAACAAGGAAAGGATCGAGGGTCGTACTAAGAACAAGAACATTAAGAAAGTATTTATCATCGAAGATTCTTATTCACTTATTCCAATTTTAATTTTTAAGGAAAATAGGAAAAGATAAAGAAAGATCAGGAAAAAGATTTGATTTGAAAGGAAGGGTAAAACTTTATTATTATGATTTGACATATTTTATTTTTAGCACATATATTTTTTATTTTATCCATTTTTATGTTTTTGGGTTCGGACCCAGTCACAAAGTGATCGCTTTACCCGTGTTTCTAGTGGATAAGACTCTATTTTAGAGGCCACCCTTTCAAACATCGGGTTGTGTAATACTTCTTCAAATATCGTCCATTGATTGGAAGCATTTGTCGTTCTCCTTGGTAATTCACAAGCTGGTAGGAGCCTCCTGAGTAGACTGCCTCGACCACAAACGGCCCTTCCCAAGTGGGTTCAAATTTGCCTCCTATCTTGTGATGTGCAAGAATAGGTCTTCTGAGGACAAGAACTAAGTCACCAACTTTGAAAGTTCTAGGGCGGACCAGTTTATCATGGGCCTGGATCATCTTAGCTTGGTACAGTTCCAAATTTTGTTGCGCGGCAAGTCTTTTTCCTTCCAAGTTTTCCAGTTCTTCCAGTAGTAATCTGGCATTTTCTTCTGTAGTGATTTTATTTGCAACTGCAATCCTGAGTGATGGAAGCTGGACCTCCAAAGGTAAAACGGCCTCGAACCCGTACACTAAAGTGTAAGGCGTAGATCGAGTAGAGTCCCGAAAGTCGTCCCGTAGGCCCATAAGGCTTCTAACAACTTCTCGTGCCAATTTCTCTTGTTGTCATCCAAAGTTTTCTTTAAAATTTGAATGAGAGTTTTATTAAAAGCCTCGGCCAAGCCGTTTGCTCTTGGGTAGTAGATCGTTGAGTATTGCCAATCGATTCCATGTCTTCCGACAAAATTGTTGATCTTTGTACTTCGAATGCGAACCCATTATTCGAAATGATTCGCGCGGTACTCCGAAACGGTAGACGACTTGATTTTTGAAAAATTGGAGCACGTGGTGTGCCTTTACTTCTCTGAGTGGAACCGCTTCTGCCCATTTAGAAAAGTAGTCTGTAGCCGCAAGGATGAAGCGATGTCCTCTTGAAGAAGGTGGTTCTATCGGACCCACTATATCTGTGCCCCAACACTCAAATGGCCACGATGCAATTGTCGGATGTAGCACATTTGGAGGTTGGTGTAGAACCACTCCGTGCACTTGGCACTGGTGACAACTCTTGGCGACTTTCATACGGTCGGTCATCATCGAGGGCCGAATACCCTAGTCTTTTAATTTTCATTTTCATTTTCGGACCCGACTGATGAGCGCCATAGAGTCCTGAATGCACTTCTTTGACAATTTCACGAGCCTCGGACCCGTTCAGGCATCTTAACCACATTTGATCAAAAGACCTTATGTATAATGTACTGTTTATTAATGCGTAAGACAGAGCTCTTTTCTTGATTTGATGTGCTAATGACTTATCGTCTGGTAATTTCCCTGTTTGCAGGTAGTCTATTAGCGGCCGACGCCAATCTTCTATGTTTTCCATCACTACTGCAACTGATTCCTCTGCTTTTTCTGAATTCTGTATCATATCCATGTCGAGCTGTGATAGGACCCGTCGTCCTTGAACTAACACTTCAACCGACTCATCTTGTAAGCGGTGCAAATTCTTTTGCAAGGCGAGCTAGCGCATCTGCGAGAGCATTTTCTCTTCTGGGGATCTTGTAGATTGTTACATTCGGAATTTGTTCCAACAGTTTCATGGCATACTGAAAGTATTGCTCGAGTCTTGGCTTTAAAATTCTATATTGTCCGGCGATCTGTTGAATGATCAACTGAGAGTCTCCGTAGATGTTGATATCCGTTATTCCCATTTGAATGGTCGGCTCTAATCTCGTTATGAGGGCTTCGTATTCCGTCTCGTTATTTGTGCATGGCTCGTTAAGTGGTAGGAGTATCTTAACATCCCCCGCTCCGGTGTTATAAAGATTAGTCCGATTCCCGCCTTCACGGCACTATCGTTTGCAATTCTTTGTCTTTCTGTGCTGAGGATGCTCCGTCGAAGTATAGTTCCCCACGTCGATCATCAGTGTCTTTTAGGCTCATTATCTGCTCGTCTGGTAAATCGTCGTCGAGAGGCGAATCTGTCGGTAAAGGGTGTGCCGCAAGGAAGTCGCCTAGCACTTGTCCTTTACGGCACGAAGAGGAACGAAAGTTATGTCGAATTGCAATAGTATCATCGACCACCCGGCAAGTCCGCCGTGAAAGTGTTGGACGGGTCATCAAATATTGCAACGGATTAACTTTCGAGATGAGGTTGACCTTATGAGAGAGCATGTAATGCCTGAGTTTCTGTGCGGCGAAGATCAGGGCTAAACAATGCTTCTCAATTGGAGGATACTTTACTTCCATCGGAATCAAACGACGGCTTAAGTAGTAGAGAGCATTTTCTTTTCCCTCATCATTGACCTGGGCTAGCAGGGCTCCAAGGGAGTCTTCTAGAGCCGTGGTATAAAGTATCAACGGTCTACCTGAGACTGGGGCTGCTAAGACAGGAGGTGTCATTAAGTATTGCTTAATGTCCTCGAAGGCCCGTTGGCATTTCTCTTCCCAAACGAATTTGGCGTCCTTTTTAACTAATGCCGAGAAGGGCTGACACCTACCTGACAAGTTCGAAATAAAGCGTCGAAGATATGCCAGCTTCCCTTGAAAGGATCGTAGCTGTTTTAAGGTTTTGGGAGGCGGCATTTCTAAGGTAGCTTTAATCTTTTCCTGATCAATTTCAATTCCGCGATGTCAAACAACAAATCCTAAGAATTTCCCAGAGGTAACGCCGAAGGCGCATTTTAAGGGATTCATCTTAAGGTTGTATTGTCTTAGTCGCTCGAAGACAATTCTCCAATCATACAGGTGATCTTCCTTCAGTTTGCTTTTGATGATCACATCATCCAAATAGCACTCAACTTGGTTGTGAATGAGATCATCGAAAATCTTTGTCATTGCTCTTTGGTATGTTGCTCCTGCGTTCTTTAGTCCGAATGACATTACTGTGTAGCAATACACTCCGATTGGTGTTCTGAATGTCGTGAGCTTTTCGTCTTCTGGTGCCATCTTTATCTGGTTGTATCCTGAAGATCCATCCATGAAAGAGAATATTTCATGTGTCGAAGCGATGTCGATCATTAACTCTAGAATTGGTAGTGGAAATTCATCTTTCGGACATGCTTTGTTCAAGTCTCTGAAATCCATGCAAATTCTGATCTGACCATTCTTCTTCCTGACTGGTACCACATTGGCTAGCCAAGTAGGGTATTGTTCTTCACGGACAAATTTAGCGTCGATTAGCTTCTTAACTTCGGCTATTACTTGTTGTTCAATTTCCAAACGCATTCTTCTAGAAGCTTGTCTGACTGGAACGAAAGTAGGATCCACTCCTAGCACCGTGAACTGCGACTTCGGAGCTAATCCCGGCATTTCGTCGTAACTCCAAGCAAAACAGTCCTTGAATTCCATTAATAACTCGATCATTTTCTTGGAATCTTCTTTATCGAGTAAGGAGCTAACAAAGGTTGGTCTAGGCTTTTCGCTAGTACCTAAGTTAACTTCCATTAACTCATCTATTGTAGATTTGATTTCTTCTTCGAATTCTGGTGGAGCGTCTCCAATTGGTAGATCCTCGTGTTCTTCTGTAGTTTCCAAGCAGTCTTCATTAGGTTCGCAAGTGACAACCAAACAAAATTCCGTATCGTCAACTGAACCTACTGTGCCGAATCCGAGACCATGTTTTGAATTGGGAGGCCGACCGGCATTATTCCATAATTTTTCGAAGTGTTGTGATCGGCCTTTTGTCCATTGTCGAGGTAAGACACCACGCTGAATTAAATTTTGAACACAGGGAGAGTACCACTCAAAAGGTAATTCCATTAATTCGGAAGAAGTGACATCTTCAAATTGTACATTGTTTTCAGTATTGGAAGAAGTGCCACGGTAAAATCCGATCGGCTTTGCACCGCCGTTATGTACTTCTTTGACCACCATACCCTCGATCTTATTAGACTGGATCGAGGTCAGGGTCATAGTGTGTACATAGTGATTAATCTTCTCGTACATCGATTTGTATTCTTCGTTCTTCTCATCTTCGAGAGAAATCTTGAATTGTGGTTTCTTCCGGTTTATTGTAGTCTGCTTCTTTCTTGATTTCCTCTTCTTCCTCGTAGCCGTTTTCCCAATCAACGTTGATCATCGACTTTTTCGTCCAACCGTCCCGGTGTCTCTTCCACGACCTCGTCCCCGACCTCGACCTCGGATGCGAGTTCCGGAGAAACCTTCACCATCTCGCCGTAAGGGAGTGGTGAGTGATCGTTGGACTAGAACTTCAGGTTCTTCATTGTCTCGAATTTCTTTTGCTTCATTTGGCATGGTGTTTCTGGAGAAGATTATTTTCTTCGGAGGTGCGTAATAAGCTGCATCTTCATGGATTCCAATCTCATGTATGGAAAAAGGTTGCAAATCACCTTTAATGCATTTTTCTCCTCCTTCGTAGTATTTTATGCACTGATGCAGAGACGATGGTACCATCCGGTTTTCATGGATCCACGGCCGGCCCAGTAGAGCGTTGAACGATGTCTCAGAGTCAATTATGTGGAATTTTGCGGTTGTCTTTGCTAAGTCACCGGTCTTCATCAACAGCGTTATTGATCCGAGGGCTCTTTCTCCTTTCTGGTGGAATCCTCTTTGTAACATCTTGTCCGCTTCAAGCTCGCGAGCATCAATTTCCAAGTATGCTAGCGTCCGAGGGTTCATTATGTTGATTGACGCTTCTGGATCCACCAATACTCTGGAGAGCGTAAACTTTCCGATTGTGACTGAAGTGTACAACGGTCGGTTATGATCGGCTGTCCCAAGTAGTAGATCACTGTCCGTGAAGGTAACACCTCGCTGTTCCTTTAATGAGCAACTCTCGTCTAAGGAATCTCCGGCCATCTGAGCTAAACAAATCTCTGGATCAAGTAAGGCCTTGATCAGAGCTTCCCTCATCTCTTTTGATAAGATGAGAGCGTCGTAGATGCTCAGTTTGGCTGGTAGTTTCCTAAGATGGGCTAGTACGTTATAGTCCACTTTGTTACCATGTGTTTCAGCTTCTTCCCAAATGGGCAATTCTTCTGTTGGGGTTGATTCTTCCTGAACAACCACCTGCTTTCCTTTGTCTTTTGGACCCATTCTCGGAGGTAGAACCTTTCCGCTCCTTAAGTTGACTTCTGTGATTTCTTCTGAATCTGGTACTGAGTTTACAGGTGTCTCCTTTTGAATCGACATGACAGGTTCTTCTGGAGTCGCTTCGAAATCTGAAAGCTCTAACTCTATTGTGATTGGAGTTCCTTGGAATTCACAAATAGATTCATTGCTTGTTGAACTTTCGTAGCCTTCTTGGTGAATGTCTTCTTTGTCATCATGATTGTCGAGGTCGTGTATGATTTGAGAATTGTTATTGGTATCGGAATCGAGATCCGGATTAGATTGGTTGTCGTTAGTTACGTAATCGTTAGAAACAGTCAAAACGTAGCCAACGCCATAACTCTTATCATTATAAGATCCCGCCGGAGTGAGCAAATAATCATACAGAGTCAGAGGTTCGAGGAATTTTTCCCCCGAATCGGAAACAACCATCCTAAGATAAGCAGCCCCTAGTCTAGCCTTAGGAGCCTCGGTCCTTTCTTCTTCTGCGATCTCCTTCTTTCTATGATCTTTTCTTTCTGGGGCGGTTCTTCAATTGCAAGCGATAGCGCCGACTTGACAGGTTTCAGACTTTGAGTTGAAGCATGCACCGAAGCGGTTTGAATGCGATCCAAAATTTTCTTCGATGACTTCGTCCAAGCGATACTCCATCCATCATCGGTCATGTAAGGGTCTATCGGAACAATGGGATCCGTTGAAATAAAATTGACAGAACCTCCTTTCTGGGGTTCTTTCATGTATTCCTTTGGGATCGTTATGTTCCCCTTTCGGAGATTGTTGTCAAGCCAACTTTTGAAGGTGATGCTCCTCTATCTTATGTCCAAGCATCTGGTGGTAAGGGCAGTAGTTGGGATGGTCTTTCTTGTTGACTTCTTCTGGCTTCCTGGGTTCTGGCAGTCGAAAATCAGAAGTCTTCATCAAACTGCGGAACATTTTTGGCACTGCCTCATTCTTGAATGGACATTCTTTATTTATAAGCTCCTTTAACGTGCGTTGTGGGCGAGGCGGTTGCTCATATTGTTGAGTTGGTCGATAACCGGGTTGAGGTTGTTGGTAGTTATGCTCGAGGTTGTTGATAGCTGAGGCCGCTGTCGCTCCGCCGTATTTGCATTGGCTGCTTGCCCTTATCGACCGCAGCGACGATCCCGGATTTCTTTTCAAATGTCTTCACGTGCTTCGTTTGTCCGTTTTGTCGACGAAACTTAGTTGCTTCACTTCCTCTTGCAAGCTTCTGGCCTTGCTTAACTACTTCTCGAAAGTCTTAATTGTAAATCCCTTAAGGAGAAGTGCTATCGGGCCATGAATGCTTTTAAGCAAGATACCGACTGCATGCTGCTCTTGTAGCTGTGGCTCACACTTCATGCTTAGATTCCTCCATCAAAGTATGTAGTCCACTAAAGTTTCGTTCGGTTTCTGTTTCTCCACCACTAAGTCACCGATGGTGATATGGTGTTGAGCTCCGGCAAACCGTTTCACGAAGAGGTTTTCCAATTCTGAAAATGTCTTTACCGAATCGTTTGGTAACTCTGTGTACCAATCGAAGGCGATCCCTGACAGGCTGCTAACGAATTGTCGGAAGAGTAAGGCGTCACTTCCACCGGCGTTGCAACAACTAGCACGAAAATGTGCAACATGCTGTCGAGGGTTTCCGGTACCATCAAAAGTCTTCGAACGAGAGGTGGTACGAAACCTTTTGGGTATTATGCATCGCATCGAATTCTTCGGGGTAAGGTCTACCCGTCCGAATAGATGCTCCGCTCTTGGACCGTGCTAAGGCTTCTCGCACTCCGCTGTTCTACCATGTTCTTGATGTCCTTCTCTCGGAATCATATTCGGGTAGAATCTTTCTTCGTCGATCGTCTCCGTTAACGGATGTAATCTCTTTTCCTCCGTCCGTAATATGAATAACTTCGGAGGCGTTTCTCTTGGGGTCGAGCTCGACTCGAAGAGTGGCTAGGGCTGCAGCCATCTCTTCCATCCTTTTTGCCATTTGAGAGATCGTATCATCTTTTTCTCGAATTTGTGCTCTTAATGCTTCCGGTTCATCTCTCTCCGCAGCTGCCGGGGCACCTTGTGAAGCTGACGATGCTCATGTTTCAACCATGTTGATTTCCACATATTCGTCATCCATGAACTCCGACGAGTCAACTTCATCTCCAAACTTTTCTTCTCTTTCTCTTGCTAATCGTTGAATGTCGGTCCTTAACTTTTCCATAGCATCTTCCAATGGTCTTTTTCGTGCGGTTTCGCAGTTATCATGCAATGGCTGTTGGGTTTCCTTCTTGGGAGTCCCCTTCATTGCAGTGGCGCTCTCTTCGGACTCGAGTCTCCTGATGAGACTTTCCTTTTCAGGTCGTTGTTTCGGTCTTAATTGGCCAGTAGTAGGACGCCATACCATTCTTCTAGCAGCGAAGGCCTAGGACCGGATGGCTCGTCGTGCCGAATGCCGGAAGGTGGTATCCTCCCTGATCTGTAAACCTGAAACAACAACGAGTGGACTAGCCTTCATCTTCTTATTCAGCTTTTCTGTGGCGAAAACGGGTTCTACTCGCGGCCCAAGACGGGACTTGGCTGGCACCCGCCCTATTCTTCTTAAAATCTCTGATACAGGACATTTCTCTTTCCTTGCAAACTTCTCTATCACAGTCTGTAGTCGGGAAAATGGTGTAATCCTAGCCCTTTTCTTTCGGCTGTCGCCATAGTATGCGGGTCGAGGTAATGTAGAAGAAATCTTGCGGACATTTTCCTCGTCAGCTGCGGCGGAAAGGGGATGGAATCTACTTCCTTCCAAAAGCGGTGTATACTCAAGCAATGGTATGTACTCATGTAGTGGTGTGTACTCAGGGATTTCTTCTAAGAAAGCGACTTCAGCAGCTCTGGCCTTTCTGGCAATCTTCCTACCTCTGTTTCTTCTCCGAGTCCGTGTTAGGGGTGGAACCCTCGAGTCGGACCCAATTTCCAAAATAGAAGGTCTTGCACGAAATCCGTACCCTCCACGGTAACATGCTCGTTACAAATTCGAACTTCCTTCCCCTTCGGCTTGGCGGAAGCCGGGTAGGTGCGGAGACGACTAGACCGGTGGGGGTAGAGATAACGGCTCCTCCATGGACGGTAGTATTCCTCTCAGCTGGAACCCTTTGCGGGGGAGGGAACTCTCGAGTTGACTCGAGGTCGAATTCGATCAAAGTTCTTTCAGCTTCGGATACTTTGTCTCGTAATCGTGAAAAGGGTAACGTCGATGATCTTGACATTTGTGTTCTCGAATCCTTGTCCAAACCGTATGATCCCATTGTCGGGCAGCTCATCCTTGTAAACGGCGAAGTCCAGTCCATTGGTGAAGGAGAAAATCGACTTTGGGGCGTACATCTTCCGCAAGGTAGATTCCGATTGTCGATCCCAAGTTATGCTTCTTCTCATCAGGACGAAAAGAAAGTAATCGAAAAGAGTCCGAACACATTTTTGTTCATGTATTTATAAAAAGGAGTTATTTGTTAAAAGAGTTATTCATTAGAGGGTTTGTTTATTAGGAACGAAATGTTCAAAGGTGTAGAGAAGGTAAGGAATCTGATTCAAAATTGGAAAAGAAGAGAAAGTCTTATGCAGGACTTCTCGACTCGAAGGACCACTCCTAAACTAACACCTGTTGGGGGTCCACCCCACCTCAGAAAAGAGGTAAAAGGATCTCGGAACCTCTCCGTTTAGTGGTGTCTAAACAGTGGCTCCTAAATCCAAGAGGAGTTGGCTATACTCGTTCAAGACAGAAATGAACGGGGTATTCCAACGGAAGAATGGTAGTTTAGTCCACTAGGGGCATGGGCTCACTACCGATTTATGAAAGCAAAACCATCTGATTAAAATGGAGAGAGGAACTTTTCCCCAGCGGAGTCGCCAGAAGTTGTCGACATATTTTTAGGTTATGTGTTTTATTTTGAAAAGGGGGTCGCCTACAGAAATTGTCGGCGAATTTTAGATTTTAAATATAATTTAAAAATATATATATAATTTAGAAAGTAGTATTTGATTTTGAAAATAATTTTGAGTTTCAAAATTTTAAGATATGAAATCAAACCGATCTCACATCCCAAATAGTTTATATAAACGAGCACCGTACCACAAACCGTGTATCTATCGCGAAGAATAGACACACTGTTTGGCGATGGGGCTCGATTAAATAAACTAGAAGATTTGTGACATTTGTTTGGTCTGCGAACCAATTTTATGAGCCGACAAGTTCCCTCGCTTAATATAAATGAATTAAGCGAGGTTTATATTACATGGGTTCTTAAAGTTCCCTATAAGGGCAAGCCCCTACAGTTAATTACATCTTAAATGACGGGAATCATTTAAGAAAACTCTCGATAATGATCAGTGGTTTTGCTCTCAAGAATTTCAAAGTTTAAGGTTTTCAAAAGATTGGATTTTTGGAAATTCAAAAGGGAATGACTCAAAATGTGGAACAATTTTATTTTTGAGAATCCAAAGGAAAAGATGTAGGAGAAGCTAAGGATCCAAGAAGAATCTTGGCAACTTCCCAAACTATCCTATTGTTTGGCTTAGATTTGAGAAAATCCTAATATTATCTGATATTTAAGTCTTGCCAATTTTAGTTAATTAGGACTTATATTCGTATGACATAATCATACAATCAGCCTCGAAGATGTGAGGGTTTATGTCGTACCGAACGATCACCTCGGAGTCCTAAAAACGGTTAGAGCTTAATTTACATGATATGATCATGCAAATGCCTAACGAAGATTTGAGGATTTATGTTGCACTAGGCAAACTACCTCGAAGTCCTATGACTTAATTATTTAATTCTAAGAAAGTTTTGTCGAAGTAGACTCGAGTTTTGCCGATGACGATGGCCGTCGTCGCCCACCATGCTCCGAGCTCCTTGTTATTGCGAGGTTTAGTTTTAGAAGTCATAAATCGGGAGATGATAGAAGTGTCTTGGTTTAGAGAAAATCTTAAAATCCAAGTGTTTTTAATATTTTAATTAAACAAATCTTAAAGTTGATTAAACAGAACCGATTAAGATCCCACGGTTCCGTCATCCCTGCACCGTTATTTTCATCGAATTCACTTAGTCCAGATGAATTTGTTAAACTTAACTGAACGAGTTCCACACTTTCATTTAGATCGTGGGAAATCCCGTTAGCAACACGTGGGTTACATCATCCGAGGTATTCCCGATCATTCAACGAGACGTTTTAATTTAGTTGCAATTGTAGTTTTGTGTTCTGTTTGTGATTAAATTTTGAGTTGTTTTATATTTTGAAATGTTGTGGCGGTGAATTTTATCTTGTAATGGTTTTTTAATTTAATTTTGGTTTCAGTTTAGGGACTATCCTAAAGGTTTTGGTTTTCATGCAACAGTTGTTTATCATGCAAGAAAAGTAAAGTGCATTTGCAATAAAGTAAATTGCAATAAAATAAAAGCGTACCTGGAGGGTCTTCCCGTCATCCCAAGCTGCACTTGAAACACATATCAGAGCATTTAAGTATTCCAACAAGTTCCTAGGTAAAGCTAAGGGAAAGGTTTTGGTTGTCTACCAAAGTCCTAATCCTATAGCTAGTCATCTCCTATGACGTCTAGGTTCTTGTGTTTTGGTTTAAGGACGATTTTCTTCATCAAAGAACAATTAAGTTCAATTGTTCTTATAAATATCCTATCATATTGAGGAAGTGCTTAAGACGAGTCTTAAACATCTTTTCAACACCTCTAGGATTATTTTAAGTCTAAGAGAATTTAATTATACAAGTGAATTAATCATCAAGGAGTTTAAGTTTTGTTATCTTGCTCAGTGAATTAGGACATTTGAATATCCTATAAGTGAAGTAACACTTCACTTAATACTCCGTTTAGAAGTTATGACAACAAGAGCTTTTGAGGGCAAATTGATGTTTAAGTGATTTGTGATTTAATTTAATTTTAGTTAATGGGTTTAAGTTTGGAATAGTTGTTCAAGTTGTTTTAGATTTATTTTGAATTCTTTATGTCTTAGGTGATGTTATATTTAATTCAATTTAATTTAATTTAATTTAATTTAATTTAATTTGGTTTAGTCTTAATTTTAATTTTATTTTAATTTTTAATTTAATTTAATATATTTTAATTTAATTTAATATATTTTAATTTAATTTAATTTAATTTAATTTAATTTATTTTAATTTAATTTAAATTTTAATTTAATTTTATTTTAATTTTAATTTAATATTTTATTTTTTATGTTTTAAAGATGATTTAATTTAATTGTTAAAGTATTAATTTAATTGAAATTTTGGAAGGATTTAATTTAAATGTTTTAATCTTAGTTTAATTTAATGATTAAGTCTTTTAGTATTTTAAATCTTGAATTTGAATTATCATTTTAATTAGGAATTAAATATTGTTGAGGTGATTAATTTAGGGATTCTTAAATTAAAGAACAAATGTCTTCTAAATAATATCCCTATTTTAATAATTTCAATTTTTATTAATCTTCCAAATTTAATTAATTAATTGATTAAGGTTTATTCTTAAAAATGATTGTTGGGTTTCTACCCTTTAATTATTTAAATTTCAATCATCCAAATCAGATTAGGATCAAATATTTTACTCTTTCATTTTATTAAGCCTAAAGTTTTAATTAAGGGTTAAAATTTTAATTACCATTTTGCCCTTCAAGCTTAATAATTCCATAACTCACTAAATTGAGCTTAAATGAATTTGAAATTTTTATGTGGCTTCACTCACATGTCAATTAAGACATTAGAGGAGAAAATGTGATTTTTCTGTATTTAATTTATTCATATAATTATTTTTTTTTAGAAAATAGGGATTTCCAAGGAAAATTCAATAAGATGACCAAGGGAATTTTTCTTTTCTTAAGAAAATTATGGGGCACTCCTAATAACCAGAGGACCATTTGGACTAAATTTGGTGATTTTTTGTATTATATTTTATTTATTAAAATTATTTTGAGTTTTGGAGCATTAATTAATTTTAAAATAAAATTAAAGTTGAAAAATAGATTTTATATTTTTCTTAAATCTCTCTAACCTCAAGGAGTCGAGAGAAATAAGTTTTATATTTTTCTGATTTTTCTTTGATTTATTAGAATTATTTTGGTGAGAAGGTTGGAAAATACATTTTTAATATTAAAAATTACATTAAGCTTTTAAAATTCAATACCTTACCCTAGGGTCTTAAGAAAAATATTTGGTTTGTTCCTAAATGATTAGAATTCAAAATGTGACATTTTTGTGATTTTTAATATTTTTATAGTTTTTGTTATTTTTTAATTATTAAAAATATTAAAATAATGATAAAAATAAACTTTTTTAGAAAATTACAATTTTAATTTTCCTAAGTTCCTATGATATTAGAGAGGCTCTAAAACCATTTTTGTGAATTTTTGAAAAGTATTTTGTGAGTTATGAATTTTTAAATTTTAATTTTACCCATTTTTGCTTAAGAGGCTTAATCAACCCATTTGGTGGGGTTAATGAAGTCCAATTGGTTTCAAATTTTTATGTGGTGTTCTACTATCCCTAGAGGATAGTGGAGAATTGTTTTTAAGTTAATTTGATGAATGGTTAGCCCTAATTAATTAAAGTTCAATTTTGGGTACTTAGGCCAATTGGAGTTATTCAAAGTGAATTAACTCAAAAATTATTTTTCCTAGGTCCCTCTAGTCATAAGAAACTTCACGAAATTTTCCTAGAATTTATTTCTCAACATGCTAATTATTGGAATTAAAATACTCAAAACAGTAACATGATCTTGAAAAATCAATAACTTCTCATAGGGATGGCCTCTAACCTTGGAAAATACAGGGAATGTTCCCAAGTTCAGAGGCTTCAAAAGCCCTATGGTCTCATGCCATGGTGAATTTCCTATATGCATGGAGAATTAAAATAATGCAGAGAGTAAATAAATCATTAAAAATAAAATACTTAATGAAATTACTTGATTTATTTTCCACATTATTCTCCTCTGTTCACTGAGCAAGAGGGTATTTTTATTTTATTTTTAGGATTTTTCTACACAAAGTTATGAATTTTTGAAGTTCTGGGTATTTAATAAATAAGGAAAATCCCTATTTTCCTACTTATCCACGCGGCGCCGCGTCAACCTCGGCAGCTCCGAAGCTCCACGCGTCGTCTCCTGATTCGGCGCCGCCATCTGACTCAGCCATCCCGAGACCCGACTTTCACGTAACATCTTCTGGTCCGACGCGATCCGAGCCGTCCATCCGATACATGCGCGATCCAACGGTTCCCAGTCATCGTCTACGACTAGTGCGAACCCGTGACCGTCGACCTTCTAACCCTAATTTCTCACTCGATTCTCAACGGATTTTTGTGTTCTTATGCTCTATGGATTCATCTTGAAGAGACGAACACATCCATACGATAAACATGCATTGAAATCGATTCAAATTAAATGGAGAATCTCTCGTAAGCTCGGGAAGAAGAGTGAGTCCATACCTTTGCTCGCAGAAGTGAAGCTTCGATCCGAGAGTTGTGTCACCTTCGATTTGGTCCAAGCAAGCTCCGGATGAAGTCCCTCGGCCCAGTGAATTGTCTACAGTATGATTTCGACCACGCCCGATCACAAAGCTTGGAGGCCGGGAGCAATGGTCGGCTCTGGTGAGGGGCTTTTGCCGGGAAACTTCTCCTCTTGGTCCGGTGAAGGTGTAGGACCAATCAATTTGGAGATTGGCTCACCGTGGTGAAGTGTCCCGGTTTTGAGCTTGGATTTCAACTCTGAAATTGAGCTCACAGAGAGGAAATGCCAGGGGGATTTCAGTGGGGATCAAGTTCTCTGTGTAGAGAGTGGTCTGGGATGATTTTGGCAGGGTTTCAGTAAGTTTTGGTTCAGCACCTCTTCATGGCCGAGAGAGGTGGTGTTTAAATAGGCATGGCTGGAGGGCTTCCCAGGGGGGTTTGAAGGCTGGGATCAGCTGCTCTGGTGAGGAGAAGAAGAGCTATGCTGTCCATTTGGGTTGAGACAAGTCAGCAAGGGAGAATTGAATTTTTGGCTCACATAGAGCTTTCGGCCATGGTGTTTTCCGGCGGCCCGGTGGCCGGCCGGCCGAGCACTGGTCACCATCTTGACCGATGGGGTCGGGGGTTGGCAATGGTGCAGATCAATTGGAGTTTGACATGTGTAAAGGGGCTGAATTGAAATGGAATAGGGAGAGGCTCATTTTGGGTTCAATTTGGTGAACCCATGTATTTGGGCTTGGTTCACCTTCCCATGGTCTGATTTTGGGCCATGGGGATCGGTTGAGTCACTCGCCATGGAGTGGTGAAGTCTCCATCCATGGTGAGGTGGCTAAACTTGGTTTAGTGTGTGACATGGTTATGGTTAAAAAGGCTTAATGAAGGATTAGGAAACGGGGCCCTCCTTTTGCCATTAATGGCTTGGTCACATGTCAAACCTTCCATGGCTTCATATGGCTTGCTCATGGCTCCATGTGGCTTGGGACAAAGCTTGGTCATTTACATGAAAAAGGGTTTTAGAAATTTTGGTAATTTAGGGGTGATTTGATGGGATTTGGCATATGGCTTGATTTGGAATTATTTCATCATGGATTTAGACCTTAGGAGATGGTTTTTTCAAATGGATGATGATAGAGGATTGTCATGTGGGCTTCAAGATGGATTTTGGGCCTATTTGGGTTAGGTTTGGGTTTAGGTCAAAATTGGGCTTTTTGGTTTTGGGTTGAATTTGAGTGGGGTTTGTGTCCAAATTTTGGGCAAATTATGTTACTATTTTTTTTATGGGGATGTTAGGGAAGGTTTATAAAAGGTTTGGGGTCAATTGAAGTTGAATTGGTTTGGTTTGGGCTAAGTTTGGGTCATGGGTCCAAATTGGGCTTTAAGGTCAAAAGTGAAATTGGATTCAAATTTCAATCAAATTGGACTTGTATTTGGTCTAAATTGATATTGTGAATATTAAATTGAAGTTTAGAATTGAATTGGACCAAAATTGGGGTCAATTGGGTAGATTTGGTTTGACATTGGGTTCACTTGGGTTAATAATGGGCTAAATTGGGGGTTTTGGTAAAAGTGGGGTAAATTGACAAAATTGGCCCATGATGTAGTTGGACAAAATGAAATTGGGAATATTTTGGATTTTTTGGAATTTTCTGGGTATTTTCTGAATTATTTGGATTTTTTAGCTAAGAGGGGCATTTTGGGTATTTGGAGGGTATTGGGGGGTATTTTTGGAATTTTTGGTATTTTTGGCTATGGATGATCAGTTTGATTGGTAAGGAAATGTTCAAGGTTAATTTTGGGGAATTTTGGGTGATTTGGAAATTTTGGAGGATTTGGGCGATTTTTAAGGGCTTTTAAGTAGGTTTGATGGTGTAGGTTCCCGGGTCAAAAATTGAAATTTTGGAAAAAAGAAGATTGATCAAATATGAGTGAAATGGAAGCACTTTGGTTGAGCCATGAAGTCATGTTAAGCCTATATGAGCCATGAGAGGACTCATTTGAGGCATTCACTATGTTGTTCCTAACCCTCTTAGTCAGGGGCTTAGGGGTTAAGGTCCATCCATATGAATTACCTACATGAGTCAAGGAGTCAAGTTGGGTATGAGTGTGGTTTTAGGATTTGGATTGTGTGTGTGAGAGTGTAGAGTGTGAGTGTGTAAGTTAACCCTCACCAGACCAAGCCACCTAGGGTGGTCCTAAGGCCAAAGAGTCCTATAGGGAACTCATCCTTTAAACCTTCACATTTGATTTCAACCCTCTAGGTGATTGGGGGTCTACAATCAAGCTTGTGGGGTTTGCAGGGAGGCAAGAAGTGGTTCATATTTCTAAGGGATGGGTCCCAATTCTAGTCCTCTAAGATAGTCAAAGGAAAAGCCTAAGGCTAGATCCTAAGCACAAAAGAGGGAAGAGAAGACCTCATCAAAAATGAGGTCAACACCCTTACGACGAGATGGTGAAGATTTCTCCAGAACTCGCACCCGAGGTCGAGGCCGGGGATGAGGACGTGGAAGAAACGTTGGAACAGTTGGAGAGAAGAAACTGGTCATCGACGTTGATTGGGAGAACAACTCCGAAGAAGAAGAAGAAATTGAGAAAGAAGCAGCGACAATAAGTCAGAAGGAACCACAATTCAAGATTTCTCTCGAAGATGAAAAGAATGAAGAATATAAATCAATGTACGAGAAGATTAACCATTATGTACATACTATGACCCTGACCCCGATCCATTCGAATAAGATTGAGGGTATGGTGGTCAGGGAAGTGCATGATGGTGGTGCTAAGCCAATCAAGTTCTACCGTGGTGCTTCTTCTTCCAATACTGAAAAAGATGTACAATTTGAAGATGTTAACTCTTCCGCATTAATGGAACTGCCTTTTGAGTGGTACTCTCCCTGTGTTCAAAATTTAATTCGACGTGGAGTCTTACCTCGACGATGGACAAAAGGTCAATCACAACATTTTGAAAAATTATGGAATAATGCCAGTCGGCCTCCCAATTCAAAACATGGTCTCGGATTCAGCACGGTAGGGTCTGTTGACGATACGGGATGTTGCTTGGTTGTCACTTGCGAGCCTAATGAAGACTGCTTGGAAGCCTCAGAAGATCTTGAAGATCTGCAAATCGGAGATGCTCCGCCATAATTTGAAGAAGAAATTAAATCTACAATAGACGAGTTAATGGAAGTTAACTTAGGTACTAGCGAAGAGCCTAGGCCGACCTTTGTTAGCTCCTTACTCAATAAAGAAAACTCCGAAGAGATAAATAAGCTACTAATGGAATTCAAAGACTGTTTTGCTTGGAGTTATGATGAAATGCCAGGATTAGCTCCAGAAGTCGCAGTTCACAAATTAGGAGTGGATCCCACAGCTGTTTCAGTTAGACAAGCTCCAAGAAGAATGCGTCTAGAGATTGAACAACAAGTTATAGTTGAAGTTAAGAAGCTGATAGACGCTAAATTTGTCCGTGAAGAACAATACCCAACTTGGTTAGCCAACGTGGTACCAGTCAGAAAGAAGAATAGTCAGATCAGAATCTGCGTGGATTTCAGAGATTTGAATAAAGCATGTCCGAAGGATGAATTTCCACTACCAATCCCAGAACTGATGATCGACATCGCTTCGACGCATGAAATCTTCTCATTGATGGATGGATCGTTGGGATACAACCAAATAAAGATGGCACCAGAAGACGAAAAGCTCACGACATTCAGAACGCCGATTGGATTGTATTGCTACACAGTAATACCATTCGGAATAAAGAACGCGGGAGCAACATACCAAAGAGCGATGACGAAGATTTTTGATGATCTCATTCACAACCAAGTCGAGTACTACGTGGATGATGTGGTCATCAAAAGTAAACTAAAGGAAGATCACCTGTATGATTTGAGAATTATTTTCGAGCGACTAAGACAATTTAACCTTAAGATGAATCCCTTAAAATGCGCATTCGGCGTTACCTCCAGGAAATTCTTAGGATTTGTTGTCCGACATCGCGGGATTGAAATCGATCCGGAGAAGATTAAAGCTATTTTAGAAATGCCTCCTCCTAAAACTTTGAAACAACTACGATCCTTTCAAGGGAAGTTGGCATATCTTCGATGCTTTATCTCGAACTTGTCGGTAGGTGTCGACCCTTCTCGGCATTGGTTAAAAAGGACGCCAAATTCGTTTGGGATGAGAAATGCCAGTGGGCTTTCAAGGATGTTAAGCAATATTTAATGACACCTCCTGTCTTAGCAGCCCAAGTCTCAGGTAGACCGTTGATACTTTATACCGCGACTTTAGAAGATTCTCTCGGAGCCCTGCTAGCCCAGGTCAATGACGAGGGAAAAGAAAACGCTCTCTACTACCTAAGCCGTCGTCTAATCCCAGCGGAAGTAAAGTATCCTCCGATTGAGAAGCATTGTTTGGCCCTGATCTTCGCCGCTCAAAAGCTCAGGCATTACATGCTTTCTCATAAGGTCAACCTTATTTTGAGAGTTAATCCGTTGCAATACTTGATGACCCGACCGACGCTTTATGGCAGACTTGCCAGGTGGTCTATGATACTAACGCAATTCGACATAACTTTCGTTCCTCTTCGCGCCGTAAAGGGACAAGTCCTAGCAGACTTCCTTGCAGCACACCCTTTGCCGGTTGATTCGCCTCTCGATGATGATTTGCCTGACAAGCAGATAATGATCCTAGAAGACCCTGATGATCGACGTTGGGAACTATACTTCAACGGTGCGTCCTCAGCACAAAAGAACAAAGAATTGCAAACGATAGTGCCCGGTAAGGCAGGAGTCGGACTAATCTTTATAACACCGGAGTGGGGAATGTTAAGGTACTCCTACCACTTAACGGAGCCGTGTACAAACAACAAAGCAGAATACGAAGCCCTCATAACAGGACTGGAATTAACCATTCAGATGGGAATAACGGACATCAACATCTATGGAGATTCTCAGTTGATCATTCAACAGGTCGCCGGACAGTATAAAATTTTAATGCCAAGGCTCGACCAGTACTTTCAGTATGCCATGAAATTGTTGGAACAAATTCCAAATGTAACAATCTATAAGATTCCTAGAAAAGAAAATGCTCTCGCCGATGCGTTAGCCCGCCTTGCAAAGGAATTCGCCTGCTTGCAGGATAAGTCAGTTGAAGTGTCAGTTCAAGGACGACAGGTCCTATCACAACTCGACATGGATACAGTACATAAATCAGAAAGAGCAGAAGAATCAGTTGCGGCAATAACAAAAAATACAGAAGATTGGCGGGAGCCATTAATAGACTACTTGCAGACAGGAAACCTGCCTGACGATAAGTCGTTAGCCCATCAAATCAAGAAAAGAACTCTGTCTTACGCTTTAATAAACAATACGTCATACATAAGGTCTTTTGACCAGATGTGGCTAAGGTGCCTGAGCGGGTCCGAGGCTCGTGAAATCATTAAAGAAGTACATTCAGGACTTTGTGGCGCTCATCAATCGGGTCCGAAAATGAAAATGAAGATTAAAAGACTAGGGTACTATTGGCCCTCAATGATGACCGACTGTATGAAAGTTGCCAAAAGTTGTCACCAGTGCCAAGTGCACGGAGTGGATCTACACCAACCTCCAAATGTGCTACATCCGACAATCGCGTCGTGGCCATTTGAGTGTTGGGGCACAGATATAGTGGGTCCGATAGAACGACCTTCTTCAAAAGGACATTGCTTCATTCTTGCAGCTACAGACTACTTTTCTAAATGGGCAGAAGCTATACCACTGAGAGAAGTGAAGGTACACCACGTGCTACAGTTTTTCAAGAACCAAGTTATCTACCATTTTGGGGTACCGCGCAGGATCATTTCAGATAATGGGTCTGCATTCAAAAGTACAAAGATCAACAATTTTGTCAGAAGACACGGGATCGATTGGCGATACTCAACGATCTACTACCCAAGAGCAAATGGCTTAGCAGTGGCTTTTAATAAAACTCTCGTTCAAATTTTAAAGAAAACTTTGGACGACAACAAGAGAAATTGGCACGAAAAGTTGTTAGAAGCCTTATGGGCCTACAGGTCGACTTTTAGGACTCCTACTCAGTCTACGCCTTACGCTTTAATGTACGGGTCCGAGGCCGTCTTGCCCCTGGAAGTTCAGCTTCCGTCACTCTGAATTGCAGTTGCAGAAAAGATCACTACTGAAGAAAATGTCAGACTATGACTAGAAGAATTGGAAAGCCTGGAAGGGAAAAGACTTTCAGCACAGCAGAATTTGGAACTGTATCAAGCCAAGATGATACAGGCCCATGATAAACTAGTCCACCCAAGAACATTCAAAGTCGGTGACTTGGTTTTAGTTCTTAGAAGACCTATTCATGCACATCGCAATATAGGTGGTAAATTTGAACCAACATGGGAAGGACCATTTATGGTCGAGACAGTCTACTCTGGAGGTTCCTACCAACTGGTGAATTGCCGTGGAGAACGACCCATTCTTCCAATCAATGGACGGTATTTAAAGAAGTATTACGCAACCTGATGTTTCGAAGGGTGGCCTCTAAAGTAGAATCTCATCCCTAGAAACACGGGTGAAGTAATCACTTTGTGATCGGGTCCGAACCCAAAACAAAATAAAATGGATGATAAAAAAAATCTCATCAACAAAAATGTTAAAAAGAAAACATGGGAAATCGTAATAATAAAATGTCAATCTTTCCTTTTAAATCCATTCATTCCCGATATTTTCTCATCTCTTCATACTTTATCTAAATTTAAAAGAAGTGAATAAGAATTTTTAAGTGTTTTTTCTTATTGTTCTTGTTCTTAGTACAGCCCCTGATCCTTTCCTTATTTTTTCGCAGGGAAATGTTGAACAGGCGGTTGGTTCTAAACTTTAGAAATGACATGAGTCTAGCACTTGATGAAAAGAGGGTGAAGGATGGAGCAGTGATAGAGATTGACTCAGACTTCACACCAGCCGGCTTACAATACGAAGAAAATGATTGGATCCCAGTTGATCGAGAAAAACTTCACAGCCAGACAGTGATGAAAATGGGTGGCCCGAGCCACCAATCCAGCAGCAAGAAAAGAAAAGCAAACGCCGCTCATGCAACTGGTGAAGATAAGAAAGTTAAGTCCGTGGTTGCCACAACAGAGGGTAGGCTTGTCAGCGTCGCGCCCGCAGAAATTCAAGGGGTAAGGAGAGCTACTCTCACTACTACCCAGCGAAGAAATAAGAAGCGTCGCATTTGAAAAATGTTGACCAAGTTAGCAGAAGATCAACATAAACAGACAGTGGATACCATTAGTGCCAATGCTCCAAGGAGACCGGTTCGTCAGGAACCAGAAAGATGAAATTCAACTCCAAGAAGGTCGGAACAGATAAAAGGAGTACCAAGAAAAGCATAAAGAGTCAGTACCTCGACGCCGAGCAGATGTACCGGATCTGAAAAGTCTTGTTGCGAAAGCAACCCCGGAGGATGTCCCTACAGTGACTATCCCCGAGGAGCCGAGACATGCAGAAGAACGTGCTGGGGTTGAGCCATACATCCTGCATTATGTTAGTAGACACCGAGGACTTCAGATAATCCCGAAATACGAGCTAGATAAAATGCAACTAGTTGAGAAGAAAACCTTTGAATACTTTGAAAGAATTGGAGACAAGAGGATCAACATTTTAGAAAGCCTCGAGCTGCATACAGATGTATTCTCAGATTACGAACAACAACAAATTGTAGACTGCATCCTCGAATTACAGAAAATGGGCCGAGCTGGCCGCCTGAGAGAAAAGACCTATTCAGAACCCCGAAGATGGATGTGGAAAAGGAAGAGTTACAATCCAATGCGGATGTTGCTACAATTTTGCCATAGACGTAAAAGGAAATCCCCTGTGGATACTCCGTCGCAAGTGAGGTGGATACGATGCCAAGAATCATTAAGAGAATGGTGAAAAGGATGATAACATGGAGGGTATCGCTCGCATATTGCATACCCAACAATCGCATTATTAACATCTACAAGGAAGGCGACCGCATACCTCCACATATAGACCATCATGACTTTGTTAAACCCTTCGCACGAGTGTCATTCATCAACCAAGTGCAACATCATGTTCGGATCTAACCTCCGGATTGCGAGCCCCGGTGAGTTCCGAGGGCCGGTGGAGATACCACTACCGGTAGGTTCCGTCCCGGTGTTAAAAGGAAACAAAGCGGACGTTTCGAAGCATTGCATTCCAGGAGTGCCTGTGGAGCGGATCTCAGTTACTTTTAGAAGAATGGACGACAGGAAAATGCCTTACCACTTTCAGCCAGATCAAGAATTAGAGATTCTCCGGCCTTATGAGCTGTGAGTTACATGGGAAATAGCACACCTCCAATACACATCCATGCAACATTCCTGCCAAGGGTGGCTTGGAAGGTGATGTTATTGCCCATGTTTCTTACTATTCAGACATGGATTTTTGACAGACACTTTTGGATGGATCAACAAGAATCTTACACAATCCGTTTTGGATTTACATGGATTGTATGAGACATTAAATTTCCGATGAAAATGTCATCATGATTAGATCAAGTTGTATGATTTATTTTCAGCAAGTTGGAATGAAAACGACTACGTCAAATTTTGCCTTCACCTCTTTTTGTGCAAATTGACTGGGAAATGCCATTAGAGTTAAATGAACTTTGAACGAAGAACAGAAAAGAAAAGAAAATAAATGAGAACTTTTCTTAAAAATCTGAATATTAAAATGAACTTCAAATTCACATGAACACTAAATAAACAATAAAAAAATAAAATGAGATCGTTAAAGGACAAACAAAACGAATCTAAAACTCCGAATTGAATTTCGATCTCAAACCTCTGATTCGAACCTTTCAGTTCTTTCCTCCATTGAAATCTGTTGGAAACTCTTTTGAAATTTGAATATTCTCTTCGACTTATCGTTAAGTCAAGTCTTTTCGACTTGGTACACTTACCGCTTCCTTTCGCTTCTCTTTCCTCTCGTGTTTTAGAGGATCGACTAGTTCGTTGACACGGAGCCACGAACTTTGTTCGATTTGGTTCTGATGGCATGAGACTGGGTCTCTCTTCATACAGATAAATTTCCGAGACTGGTACCAAATTCCAGTTCTCTTCCTTTCGAGGTCGGTACCAAATTCTGACTCTCTTTCGAATTGATACCAAATTTCAATTCTAAATTTCCGAGACTAGTAACAAATTCCAGTTCTCTTCCTTTCGAGGTCGGTACCAAATTCCAACTCTCTTTCGAATTGATACCAAATTTCAATTCTAAATTTCCGAGACTGGTACCAAATTCAAGTTCTCTTCCTTCGAGGTCTGTACTAAATTCCGACTCTCATATGAATTGATACCTAAATTGTATTCACAATTTTCGAGACTGGTACCTAAATTCCGGTTCTCATTTCGAGGTCGGTACCTAAATTCTGACTCACTTTCCGAGATCGATACCTAAATTTCGATTCTCTTTCAGGATTGATACTTAATATTCAAATCTAACTCTCTCGAGATCAGTACCTAAATTCTGATTCTCATCCTTTCTCCGTCGATACTTAAACTCAGATTCTCACTTTGAGGCTGGTACCTAAATTCCAGTTCTCTTCGCAATCCTGAGGTTTCAATTCTCATTTCAAATCCAAATTTCAAATTCAAAATTTCCTTAAATTGATTTTAAATTAAACTTCAATCGAAATTGAAACTCAGAATAGATCGAAATCTAAACTCACACATTGAAACTTGAAATTTAAAAGTAAAATGAAATCTAAATCGAATTCCCCAAATCTTATGATTTGGAGTTCACCTCTTTTCCATTCCCCAGCGAGAGTTCAGGAATCTCCAGTCTTGGAAATATACCTGATACTCCCCAGCGGAAATTCTTCTGCTTCGTCCTAAGTTTGTCACTTGGACATCTGTGTTGGTTTAGTTGATCTCTTCGGTCAACGCCAATACGCGCGGTGTGCTTGGTTAGCACACCACACCTATTGGGGTCCATTTGTTGACCTCAATTTTCGTGAGGTCTTTTGCTTCTCTCTTCAGTAGTTAGGATCTAGCCTTAGACTTTTTTCTTTGACTAATCTTAGAGGACTAGAAATGGAACTCACCATTTAGAAATTCAAACTACTTCTTAACTCCTCGCAAACCCCACATGCTTCGATTGTAGACCCCTAATCACCTAGAGGGTTGAAATCAAATGTGGAGGTTTAAAGGATGAGTTCCCTATAGGACTTTTTGGCCTTAGGAATACCCTGGATGGCCTGGTCTGGTGAAGGTTGACTTGCACATACACTACACTCTCACACATAGGGGTGTAAACAAACCGAACACGAACGAAAAGAGGTAGTGTTCGTGTTTGAAATGTTCGAACACATCACAGTTCGTGTTTGGTTCGTTTAACAAACCGAACGAAAAATAATTGTTCGTGTTCCTCTCGTTTTCTTATCGAACGAATCGAACACGAACTTCCTGGCAAACCGAACACGAACTTCCTGGCAAACCGAACACGAACTGTTCGCGAACAAGCTTTTTTAACAGCCCTAGCTTTGATAGCATACTTCCTTAAAATGAAGCAAATTTATCAGATATTCCTTACACATCGTGTAATCCATACTTTCTCAAAATGAAACAAACCGAATAAGGCGTTTAGGATTTTGTTTAGGGTTTTATTTTAATATATAGTATAATATATTAATTATAATATTATAATATTTATATTAATATAATTAATATTATGATATTATTATTGTTATTAATAATCTATCAAATATTATAATTTATAGAAGTTTAATTATTTAAAATATGATAAATTTTTATAATATATAATTATTTTTAAAATATCATAAATTTTTTATATATAATTATTTTAAATTATTTTATATTTCGAACAATAATGAACCGAACACAAACAAACATATCACTGTTCCTGTTTGGTTCGTTTAATAAACCGAACGAAAAAAATTGTTCGTGTTCGTCTCGTTTGCATATCGAACGAAACGAACATGAATTTCTTGACGAACCGAACACGAACTGTTCGTGAACAACGAGCTTTTTTGACAGCCCTACTCACACACATTCCAAGTCCTAAAACCACACTCTCACCAACTTGACTTCCTGACTCATGTAAGTTATTCATATGGATGGTCCTTAACCCCTAAGCCCCTGGCTAAGAGGGTTAGGAACAACATAGTGAATGCCTTAAATGAGTCCTCTCATGGCTCATATGGGCTTAATATGGCTTCATGGCTCAACCAAAGTGATTCAATTTCACTCACACTTGATCAGTCTTCATTTTTCCAAAAATTCAATTTTTGACCCCTGGGTGGACCCGGACCCACCAAACCTACCAAATACCCTTGAAATAATCCAAAATTTGCAAAATTACCTAAATTACCCAAGATTCCTCAAAATCAATCCTAAACATTTCCCCCCACTCAAATTGATCATCCATAGCCAAAAATACCAAAATTTCCAAAAATACCCCTAAACCCCCCAAAATTACCAAAATACACTTTTACCCAAAAAATCCAAAAATTCTAAAAATTCCCAGAAAATTCCAGAAAATCCCAAATATTCTCAATTTCATTTTGTTCAACTACGTAATGGGACAATTTTACCAATTTACCCCACTTTTACCAAAAACCCCAATTTGACCCATTTTTTAACCCAAGTGGACCCAATGTCCCACCAAACCACCCCAATTGACCTCAATTTTTGTACAATTCAATTCTAAACATCAATTCAATATCCCCAATATCAATTTAGACCAAATTTAAGTCCAATTTGATTGACATTTGGGCCCAATTCCAATTTGGGGCTTAAGGCCCAATTTTGACCCATGACCCAAACCTAGCCCAAACCAACCCAATTCAACTCCAATTGGTCCCAAATCTTTTCTAAACTCTTCCTAACATCCCTACAAATAATACACTAACTTGATTTGCCCAAAATTTGAACCTAAACTCCACCCAAACCTAACCCAAAACCAAAATCCCTTAAATTGACCTAAGCCCAAACCTAACCCAAACGGGCCCAAATCCCAAAATTAGAGCCCAACCAAAGTTGAAAACTCTTTGTAACACTCCCATAAACCTTTTTCAACATTAATTTTACACCAAATTCAACCTTAGCCCAACCTTAGCCCATGTTAGCCCAATTTGGGCCACCTTGGTCCCTTTACCAACAAAGCCCAAATTCAACCCAATTCTACTCCAAATCACACCAAAATGATTCCAAACCATTCATGAAACATCCCTAAACAAAACCCAACATTTTTTTGGAATGGTCTTTTACAAAAATTTTCAGCCAAAAGTCCATTTTGAAATATAAAGGCCCACCCATTTAAGCCTTTAAAAGCCCATCTTCACCAAAGTTCAAAAGCCCAAAATTCATCCAAAGCCCACATGACAATTCCTTCTCATCATCCACTTGATAAAATCATTCCCTAAAGTTTAAAACCTATGATTAAATCATTCCAAATTAGGCTTTATCCAAATTCCCATCAAAATGCCAAAATTCTTAAAATCCATTCCCATGAAATTGACCAAGCCATTTCCCAAGCCATGAGCAAGCCTTGGAGCCATGCACAAGCCACATGAAGCCATGGGAGAGCTTTCCACCTCATCAACCCATTAATGGCAAGAAGAGGGGTCCCTTTCTTAAGCCTTCCTTAAGCTTTTTTAACATCATCCATGATACACACTAAACCAAGTTAGCCACCTAATCCTTGATGGAGACTACACCATTTCCTCTTGGCTGACCCAAATGAATCTTTTCAGCCTAAATCCAGGCCTTGGGCGGTGCACCAAGCCCAAAACCATGGGTTGACCCATTTGAACCCAAAATAACCTTCTCCCCATGCCATTTCAATCCAACTCCCTTACACATGTCCAAAGCCAATTGTTGGCACAAAACTCAAGCCCTGACCTCCCTGACCCTGAGGGTGACCCATGCCTGGCCGGCCAGCCACCACAGCCGCCGGAAACCACCAGGCCGAGAGGCTTAATTTGAATCAAAAATTCAATTTGAATTAGCTGACTTGTCCCAGCCTAAATGGCCATTGCAGCTGTTCTTCCCTTGCATTGAGCAGTTGATCCAAGCCCTCAAATCCCACTGGGAGGCCCTCTAGCCACCTCTATTTAAACCCACTCACCTCTCGGCCAAAGGAGGTGTTGAATAAAACCTTACCAAAACTCTGCCAAAATCACTCCAGATCCCTCTCCAGACATAGAGAACTTGATCCCCACTGAAATCCGGCCCTAAAACCCTCTCTCGCGAGTCCAATTTCGGAGTCGAAATTCAAGCCCAAAACCAGGACACTTCACCACGGTGAGCCAATCTTCAAATTGATTGACTCTACACCTTCACCGGACCAAGAGGAGAAGTTCCCCAAGCAAAAGCCCGCTCACCGAGCCAGCCTATTGCTTCCGACCTCCAATCTTTGTGATCGGGCTTAGTCACTTTTGTACCTAGGCATTTCCCGCAGCAAGAGACTTCATCCGGAGCTTGCTTGGACTCAATCGAAGGTGACACAACCCTCAGATCGAAGCTTCACTTCTCTGAGCAAAGGTATGAACTCACTCTTCCTCCCGAGCTCCTGGAGATTCTCCATTTAGTTTGAGTTGATTTCAATGCACCTTAACCGTATAGATGTGTTCGTCTCTTCAAGACGAATATATAGAGCATAAGAACGCAAAAATCCATGGAGAATCGAGTGAGATCTTAAGGTTTTAGTGTGGACGGTCATGGGTGCACACCAGTCGTAGACGATGACCAGGAGCCGTTGGATCGCGCTTGTATCAAGCGGACGGTCGAGATCAAGCCGG
Source organism: Papilionanthe hookeriana x Papilionanthe teres (assembly GCA_022702705.1). Taxonomy (NCBI): domain Eukaryota; kingdom Viridiplantae; phylum Streptophyta; class Magnoliopsida; order Asparagales; family Orchidaceae; genus Papilionanthe; species Papilionanthe hookeriana x Papilionanthe teres. The sequence continues at coordinate 31,831,559 of CM040430.1, read as the reverse complement.
ACAGCGTAATGGTACGTGAATGGCGGACCCCCGTAGCGCTGACTCAGATGGCGGCGCTGAATCACGGAGTGACGCGTGGGCTTTCGATCCGGATAAGGATGAAGCGGTGCCGAGTCGGATAAGTAGAAAATTAGGATTTTTTGGATTTATTTAAATACCAGAACTTCAAAAATTCATATCTTTGCATAGAAAAATTACAAAAAGAAAAGAAAAATATTCTCTTGCTCAGTGAACAGAGGAGAATAATGTGGAAAAGAAATCAAGTTAATTGGATGAGTATTTTATTTTTAATAATTTATTTACTGTTTCCAATGTTTTGATTCTCCATTTGCATAGAAAATTCACCATGGCATGAGACCATAGGGCTTTTGAAGCCTCTGATCTTAGGAACATTCCCTGTATTTTTCAAGGTCAGAGGCCATCTCTGTGAAAAGTTGTTGATTTTTCAAGTTCATGTCACTGTTTTAGGTATTTTAATTCCAATAATTAGCATGTTGTAAAATAAATTCTAGGAAAATTTGGTGGTGTTTCTTAGGACCAGAGAACCCTATGAAAAATATATTTTGAGTTAATTCATTCATAATAACCTTAACTGACCTAAACTCCCAAAATTAAATTTGAATTAATTAGCGTTAACCACACACCAAATTGACTTGAAAACAATTCTCTATTGCTCTTTAGGGTCAGAGGAACCTTTCATAAAACTTTGAAATCAATTGGACTTAATTAACCCCACCAAATGGATTGATTAAGCCTCGTAAGCAAAATGGAATTTTAAAAATTCATAACTCCAAAAATACTTTTCAAAAATTCACAAAAATGGTTTGGAGCTTCTCTAATATCAAGGGAGTTCAGGAAAATTAAAATTGGAATTTTCTAAAAAAGTTGATTTTTCACAATATTTTAATATTTTAATAATTAAAAAATAATAAAAATCACAAAAATATTAAAAATCATAAAAATGTCACGTTTTGACTCCTAATCACTTAGGAACAAACCAAATATTTTTCCTAAGTCCCTAGGATAAGATATTGAATTTTAAAGGCTTAATGTAATTTTTAATATTAAAAAAATGAATTTTCAACCTTTTTCACTAAAATAATTCTAATAAATAAAAAAAAATCAGAAAATTATAAAATTTGTTTCTCTAGACTCCTTGAGGTAAGAGAAATTTAAGAAAAATATAAAATCTATTTTTCAATTTTTTATTTTATTTTAAAATTAATTAATACTCTAAAATTCAAAATAATTATAATAAATAAAATATAATTCTAAAAATCAAAAATATTGGTCCAATTGGTCCTCTCGGTCATTAGGAACATTCATAATTTTCTTAAGGATAGAAACTTTACCTTGGTCAAGTTGTTGAATTTTCTTTGAAAACCCCTATTTTCTACTAAAAATAATTATATAAATAAATTAAATTCAGAAAGAAAAATCACATTTTCTCCTCTAATGTCTTAATTGACATGTGAGTGAGGTGACATAAAAATTTCAAATTCATTTGAGCTCAATTTAGTGAGTTATGAAATAAATAAGCCTAAAAGGGCATAAAGGTAATTAAAGAATTTTAATCCTTAATTAAAAATTTAGGTTTAATCAAAATGGAGGGTAAAATATTTGATTTTAATTTTCTCTTAGATGATTGAAACTTAGAGAAATTAAAAGAGTAGAAACTCATTAAACACCTTGAAAATATCAAAATGAAACTCTAATTAATTAAATAATTTAAATTTTTGGAAAGAATATATTTAAAATTTGGATTATTAAAATAGGGATATTATTCAGAGGATATTTATTCTTTAATTTAAAATCCCTAAATAAGTCACTTCAATAATATTTAGTTCTTAATTAAAAATTAAAATAATAATTCAAACTAAAAAAATTAAAAATTAAAAGAAGATAACCCTTAAATGAATTAAAGCTTAAAATGTTAAATGGTCCAATAATTAAAATCAAATTTAAAATATTAAACTTAAATTAAATTAAATTAAATTAAATTAAAATTAAATTAAAATTAAAATTAAATTAAATTAAATTAAATTAAATTAAATTAAATTAAATTAAATTAAATTAAATTAAATTAAATTAAATTAAATCAAATCAAATTAAATTAAATTAAATTAACATCACTAAACAACAAACCTAAATGAAATCATTAAGAGTTAAATCAAAACATATCAATAATTTCAACACCTTTTTCTATCTAAGTAAATTTAAAACATAAACATCAATCTGAAATACTAAGATAATTGAAAGTGTAAAGATTTAAATTAAATCAAAAATGATTTGAACACTATTCAAAACTTAAAATTATTAATTAAAACCCCATAATTAAACTAAATCACTTTAACTCATTAACTCAAACTTTAATTTAAGAATGATTAAAATTCTTAACAACCCGACTTACCCTTAAAGGCTTTAATTATTATAACTCTTAAATAGAGTATCAAGTGAAGTGTCACTTCACACATAAGATATTCAATTGTCCTAAGTTCACTGAGCAAGAAACAAAACAAAATTAAAATCCTTTGATGATTACTTCACCAATGCAATAAAATTCATTTAAACTCAAAATAATCCCAAAAGTATTGAAAGATGTTTAAGATTCGTCTTAAACACTTCCTCGATACGATGGGGTGTTTTAGAGGAACAATTGAATTTAATTGTTCTTTGATGAAGAAAATCATCCATAAACAAAATACAAGAACATAGACGTCATAGGAGATGACTAGCAATAGGACTAGGATCTTGGTAGACAACCAAAACCCTTTCCCTTAGCTTTACCTAGGTATTTCTTGTAAAAATATGTTTAAATGCCTTAATATGTGTTTTAAGTGTAGCTTGGGATGACGGGAAGACTCTCCAGGTACGCTTTTATTTTATTGCAATTTACTTTATTGCAATTTACTTACATGCACTGCACTTTACTTTTTCTTGCATGTTAAACAAGATTGTTGCATGAAAACCAAAACCTTTAGGATAGTCCCTGAACTGAAACCAAAACTAAATTAAAAGTCACCACAAGATAAAATTCACCACCACAACATTCCAAAATATAAAACAACTCAAAATTTAATCTCAAACAGAACAACAAAACTACAATTGCAACTAAATTAAAACGTCTCGTTGAATGATCGGGAATACCTCGGATGATGTAACCCACGTGTTGCTAACGGGATTTCCCACGGTCTAAATGAAAGTGTGGAACTCATTCGATTGAGTTTAGCAAATTCATCTAGACTAAGTGAATTCGATGAAAATAACGGTGTCGGGATGACGGAACCGTGGGATCTTAATCGGTTCTGTTTAAACAAATTTAAGATTTGTTTTAATTAAAATATTAAAAATATTCGGATCTTAAGATTTCTAAACCAAAAAACTTCTCTCATCTCCTGATTTATGACTTCTAAAACTAAACCCCTGCAACAACAAGAAGCTCGGAGCATGGTGGGCAGCACGGCCATCGTCATCAGCAAAACTTGAATCTACTTCAGTAAAACCTTTCCTATTTTAAACAACAAAGCCATAGGACTTCGAGGTAATTTGCTTAGTGCAACATAAATCCTCAACTTTTCGTTAGGCATTTGCATAATCATGTTATGCAAATTAAGCCCTAACCGGTCTTAGGACTCCGAGGTAGTCGTTCGGTACGACATAAACCCTCACATCTTCGAAGCTATTTATCTGATCATGTCATACTAATATAAGTCCCAATTAATTAAAATTGGCAAGATTGCAACATTAAATAATTTTCCTAAATTGAAACCAAACCATAGGATAGTTTGGGAAGTTGTCAAGATTCTTCTTGGATCCTCAACTTCTCCTACTTATCTTCCATTGGACTCTTAAGATGAACTATTCCAAATTTGAGCTAATCCCTTTTAAATTACCAAAATCCAATCCTTTGAAAACCTTAAACTTTGAAATTCTTGAGAGCAAAACCACTGATCATTATCGAGAGTTTTCTTAAATGATTCCCGTAATTTAAGATGTAATTAACTATAGAGGCTTGCCCTTAAAGGGAACTTTAAGAACCCAGGTAATATAAACCCTGCTTAATTCCTTTATATTAAGCAGGGGAACTTGTCGGCTTATAAAATTGGTTCGCAGACCAAATGGATGACACAAATCTTCTAGTTTATTTAATCGAGCCTCATCATCAAGTAGTCTGTCTATTCTTCAGGATAGATACGTAGCTTGTGATGTGGCGCTCATTTATATAAACTATTTGGGATGTGAGATCGGTTTGATTTCATATCTTAAAATTTTTAAATTTAAAATTATTTTCAAAATCAAATGCTACTTTCTAAATTATATATATATATATTTAAGTTAAATTTAAAATCTAAAATTCATCGATAATTTCTATAGGCGACCCCCTTTCAAAATACAACACAAACCTAAAAATATGCCGATAGCTTCTGGCGACTCCGCTGGGGAATAGTTCCTCTCTCCATTTTGATCAGATGATTTTGCTTTCATAAATCGGTAGTGTATCCATGTCCCTAGTGGAGCAAACTACCATTCTTCCGTTGGAATACCCCATTCATTTCTGTCTTGAACGAGTATAGCCAATTCCTCTCGGATTTAGGAGCCACTGTTTAGACACCCCTAAATAGAGAGGTTCCGAAATCCTTTTACCTCTTTCTCTGAGGTGGGCTGGACCCCTAATAGGTGTTAGTTTAGGAGCGGTCCTTCAAGTCGAGAAGTCTTGCATAAGACTTTCTCTTCCTTTCCAATTCTAAATCGGGTCCTTTACCTTTTCTATAACCTTTTCTCTTTAATCGTTTTGTTTCTAACAAACGAACCCGCTAATAAACAACCTTCTAATAAACAATCTCTTTTAAAAATCACAAATACACTAAGATAAATGAAAATGTTTTCGGACTCTTTCTTTTTCTTCCTAAACTTTACGACAAAAGGAAGTATAATTTGGGACTGACATTTGGAATCTGCCCTGCAAAAAATGACTGCCCTGAAGTTAATCTTTTCCTTCACGAATAGAATGGACTTCGCCGTTTACAAGGATGAGCTGCCTGACAATGGGATCATCCATTTTGGACAAGGATTCGACAATACAGATATCAAGTTTGTTGACGTCACTCTCTTCGCACTAATGGACAAAGTGCCAGAAACTGAAGAGCCCGTGATTGAGTTCAACCTGAAATCGACTCAAGAATTCCCTCCCCTGCAAAGGGTTCCAGCTAAAAGGAGTACTACTGTTCATAGGAGGACTGTTGTCTCTACCCCCACCAGTCTAGTCATCTCTGCACCTACCCCGACTTTTGCCAAACTGAAGGGGAAGGAAATCCAAGTCTGTGATGAGCCTATCACAGTGGAGGGTACAGATTTTGCTACAATACCATCTGTTTTAGAGATTGGGTCCAGTTCAAGAGTTGCACCCCTAACTCGAATTCAAAGGACAAATTGAAGCAGAAAGATCGCCAAGATCGAGAAAGCCAAAGCTGCTGAAGTTGCTTTTCTAGAAGAAATTCGTGAGGAAAGAGAAGAACTGCCTGAGTATATACCTCTGTTGGAAGGGAGCAGGTTTCACCCTCTCTCTACCGCATCAGATGAAGAGGATGTCTGAAGGATCGCCGCTTCATTACCCCGACCTACGTACTACAGTAATTACAAAAGGAAAAGGGATAAGAATACGCCATTTGATCGACTGCAAGCTGTAATAGAAAGATTGGCAAAGAAAGAAAGATGCCCTGTGTCAGAAATCTTAAGAAGGATGGGACGGGTGCCAGCTAAATCCCGCCTCGGACCGCGAATAGAGCCTGTTGCTGCCACAGAGAAACCAAAGAAGAAGATAAAAGCCGGTTCACCCGTTGTTGTATCGGGTCTGCAAATTAGGGAGGATACCACCTTCCAGCATATAGCCGACAGACCATCCAGTCGTAAGCTTCCGGCTGCAAGAAGGATGGTATGGCGACCTACTACGGGCGAGCTAAGACCAAAACAATGTCCTAAGAAGAAAATTCTCGTCAGGAGACTTGAATCAGAAGAAAGTGCTACTGCAATATAGGAGACTCCCGGAAAGGAAGTTCAACAACCGTCACGTGACAACTGCGTGACTTTACGGAAAAGGCCACTAGAAGATGCCATGGATAAGTTAAGGACTGACATCCGACGGTTAGCAAAAGAAAGAGAAGAAAAACTAGAAGATGAATTTGATTCATCAGAATTTATGAATGACGAGTATGCTGAAATCAACATGGTTGAGACTCGAGCATCATCAGCTTCACAAGGTGCTCCAGCAGCTACAGAAAGAGATGAACCGGAAGTGTTGAGAGCACGACTTCAAGAGAAGGATGATACAATTTCCCAGATGGCAAAGAGGATGGAAGAGATGGCTGCCGCTTTAGCCACTCTCCAGAGTTAGGTTCAGCCTCAAAAAGAGACACCCCTAGAGATCATCCATATTGCAGATGGAGGAAAAGAGATCACATCCTCAATGGAGACGAACAACCAAAAAAAGATCCTGCACAAAGCATGATTCCAGAAAAGGACATTAAAAACATGGTAGAACAGCAGGTGCGAGAAGCCCTAGCACAATCTAAGAGTGGAGTATCTATTCAGACGGGTAGACCTTACCCCTAAGAGTTCGATGCAGTCCAATACCCGAAAGGCTTCGTACCACCTCTATTTAAGACTTTTGATGGAACGGGAAACCCCCGGCAACATGTCGCACATTTTCATGCTAGTTGCTACAATGCCGGTGGGAGTGACGCTTTACTCTTCCGTTAGTTCGTCAGCAGTTTGTCAGGGATTGCCTTCAACTGGTACGCAGAATTGCCAAATGGTTCAGTTAAGACCTTTGTAGAGTTAGAAAACCTTTTCGTTAAGCGGTTTGCCGGGGCTCGGCACCATATCACCTTCGGTGATCTAGTGGTGGAGCACCAGAAACCGAACGAGACTTTAGTGGATTACATACTTCGATGGAGGAATTTAAGCATGAAGTGTGAACCACAGCTTCAAGAACAACATGCAGTTGGCATCTTGCTCAAGAGTATCCATGGCCCGATAGCACTTCTCCTTAAAGGATTTACAATCAAGACTTTCGAGAAGTTGCTTAGCAAGGCCGGGAGCTTGCAGGAGGAGGCAAAGCAGTTAAGTTTTGTAGACAAGACCGATAAGCAGAAAACTGTGAAGACATTTGAAAAGAAATTCGGAATCGTCGCGGAAGTAGATAAGGGCAAGCAGCCAATGCAGATACCTCCAGAACGACCACAGCCCAGTTATCAACCACCGCAATGGACTTACCAAAAACCACCACAACAGACCTATCAGCAACATCAGCATGGCTATCAACAGCCTCAACCGAGCTATCAGTCGCCTCAACATTATGAACAACCGCCTCGTTCATCGCGTATCTTAAGAGAACTTCTAAATAGAGAATATCCATTCAAAACTGAAGCAATAGCGAAGATGTTCCGTAGCTTAATGAAGACACCGGATTTTCAGCTGCCAGAGCCCAAGAGGCTGGAAGAAGTCAACAAGAAAGATCATTCGAACTATTGCACTTACCACCGGATGCTAGGACACAAGATAGAGGATTGCATCATTTTCAAGAGCTGGCTTGATGACAATCTCTGAAAAGTGAAGATAACAATCCCAAAGGAATACATGAAGGAACCCCAGAAAGGAGGTTTCGACAATGTTATTTCAACGGATCCCATTGTTCCTATAGACCCGTACACGACTGATAATGGATGGAGTAATGTTTGGACAAAATCATCAAAGAAAATTTTGGATCACATCCAGGCCGCTTCGGTACACGCTTCAACTCTGAGTTTGAAACCTGTCGAGCTGGCACTATCACTTGCGATTGAAGAACCGCCCCAGAAGGAGGAGAAGATCGTAAAAGAAAAGAAGACCGAGGCTCCGAAGGGTAGACTAGGGGCTGCTTATCCTAGGATGGTTGTTTCTGATACGGGGGAGAAATCCCTCGAACTCCTGACACTGTATGATTATCTGCTCGCCCCGGTGGGATCTTATAATGATAAGGGTTATGGCGTTGGCTACGTTTTGACTGTTTCTAATGATTACGTAACTAGCGACAACCGGCTTAATCCGGATCTCGATTCCAATACAAATAACGATTCTCAAATCATACATAACCTCGATGACCACGACGAAGAAGATGTTCACAAAGGAGGCTACGAAAGCTCGACAAGCAACGAGTCCATTTATGAATTCCGAGGAGCTCCGATCACGATAGAATTAGAACCATTAGACACCGAAGCAACTTCAGAAGAGCCAGTTGTTCCAATTCAAGAGGAGACACCGGTAAATTTAGAAGAGATAACAGAGTTCAATCTAAGAAGCGGAAAAGTTCTACCCCCGAGAATGGGTCCAAAGGATAAAGGAAAGCAGGTGGTTGCTCAGGAAGAGTTAACCCTAGCAGAGGAACTGCCCATTCGGGAAGAAAGCGAGGAACATGGTAATAAAGTGGACTACAACGTGCTAGCCCATCTTAGGAAGTTACCAGCCAAACTAAGCATATACGACGCTCTGATCCTGTCAAAGGAAATGAGGGAGGCTCTGATCAAAGCTTTACTTGATCCAGAGATTTGTTTAGCTCAAATGGCCGGTAATTCCTTCGACGAGGTTTGCTCGTTAAGAGAACAACGAGGTGTTACCTTCACGGACAATGATCTATTACTGGGAACAGTTGATCACAACCGACCGTTATACATTTCAGTCATTATTGGAAAGTTTACTCTCTCCAGAGTGTTGGTTGATCCGGGAGCATCAATTAACATAATGAATCTTTGGATGCTAGCATATTTGGAAATTGATGCTCGCGAGCTTGTAGCAGACAAGATGTTATTAAGAGGCTTCAATCAAAAAGGAGAAAAAGCTCTTGGATCGATAACACTACTAATGAAGACTGGTGATTTAGCAAAGACAACCGCAAAATTCCACGTAATTGATTCTGAGACATCGTTCAACTCTCTACTGGGTCGGCCATGAATCCATGAGAACCGGATGGTACCGTCGTCTCTGCACCAGTGCATAAAGTATTACGATGGAGGAGAACAGTGTATCAAAGGTGACTTGCAACCATTCTCCGTACACGAGATCGGAATTCATGAAGATGCAGCCTACTACGCGCCTCCGAAGAAAACAATCTTTTCCAGAAACGCCGTACCAAATGAAGCAAAAGAAATTCGAGACGATGAAGAACCTGAAGTTCTAGTCCAACAGTTACTCACCACTCCCTTACGGCGAGATGGTGAAGATTTCTCCAGAACTCGCACCCGAGGTCGAGGCCGGGGACGAGGACGTGGAAGAAACGTTGCAACAGTTGGACAGAAGAAACCAGTCATCGACGTTGATTGTGAGAACAATTCTGAAGAAGAAGAAATTGAGAAAGAAGCTGCGACAATAAGTCAGAAGGAACCACAATTCAAGATTTCTCTCGAAGATGAAAAGAATGAAGAATATAAATCAATGTACGAGAAGATTAACCATTATGTCCATTCGAATAAGATCGAGGGTATGGTGGTCAAGGAAGTGCATGATGGTGGTGCTAAGCCAATCAAGTTCTACCGTGGTGCTTCTTCTTCCAATACTGAAAAAGATGTACAATTTGAAGATGTTAACTCTTCCGAATTAATGGAACTGCCTTTTGAGTGGTACTCTCCCTGTGTTCGAAATTTAATTCGATGTGGAGTCTTACCTCGACGATGGACAAAAGGTCAATCACAACATTTTGAAAAATTATGGAAAATGCCAGTCGGCCTCCCAATTCAAAACATTGTCTCAAATTCAGCACGGTAGGGTCTGTTGACGATACGGGATTTTGCTTGGTTGTCACTTGCGAGCCTAATGAAGACTACTTGGAAGCCTCAGAAGATCTTGAAGATCTGCAAATCGAAGATGCTCTGCCAGAATTCAAAGAAGAAATTAAATCTACAATAGACGAGTTAATGGAATTTAACTTAGGTACTAGCGAAGAGCCTAGGCCGACCTTTGTTAGCTCCTTACTCAATAAAGAAGACTTCGAAGAGATAAATAAGCTACTAATGGAAGTCAAAGACTGTTTTGCTTGGAGTTATGATGAAATGCCAAGATTAGCTCCAGAAGTCGCAGTTCACAAATTAGGAGTGGATCCCACTGCTGTTCCAGTTAGACAAGCTCCAAGAAGAATGCGTCTAGAGATTGAACAACAAGTTATAGCCGAAGTTAAGAAGCTGATAGACGCTAAATTTGTCCGTGAAGAACAATACCCAACTTGGTTAGCCAACGTGGTACCAGTCAGAATGAAGAATGGTCAGATCAGAATCTGCGTGGATTTCAGAGATTTGAATAAAGCATGTCCGAAAGATGAATTTCCACTACCAATCCCAGAACTGATGATCGACATCGCTTTGACGCATGAAATCTTCTCATTTATGGATGGATCGTCGGGATACAACCAGATAAAGATGGCATCAGAAGACGAAAAGCTCACGACATTCAGAACGCCGATCGGATTGTATTCCTACACAGTAATGCCATTCAGACTAAAGAACGCGGGAGCAACATACCAAAGAGCGATGACGAAGATTTTTGATGATCTCATTCACAACCAAGTCGAGTGCTACGTGGATGATGTGGTCATCAAAAGTAAACTGAAGGAAGATCACCTGTATGATTCGAGAATTGTTTTCGAGCGACTAAGACAATTTAACCTTAAGATGAATCCCTTAAAATGCGCCTTCGACGTCACCTCCGGGAAATTCTTAGGATTTGTTGTCCGACATCACGGGATTGAAATCGATCCGGAGAAGATTAAAGCTATTTTAGAAATGCCTCCTCCCAAAACTTTGAAACAACTACGATCCTTTCAAGGGAAGTTGGCATATCTTCGACGCTTTATCTCGAACTTGTCAGGTAGGTGTCAGCCCTTCTCGGCATTGGTTAAAAAGGACGCCAAATTCGTTTGGGATGATAAATGCCAGCAGGCTTTCAAGGATGTTAAGCAATATTTAATGACACCTCCTATCTTAGCAGCCCCAGTCTCAGGTAGACCGTTGATACTTTATACCGCGGCTTTAGACGATTCTCTCGGAGCCCTGCTAGCCCAGGTCAATGACGAGGGAAAAGAAAACTCTCTCTACTACCTAAGCCGTCCTCTAATCCCGACGGAAGTAAAGTATCCTCCGATTGAAAATCATTGTTTGGCCCTGATCTTCGCCGCTCAAAAGCTCAGACATTACATGCTTTCTCATAAGGTTAACCTTATTTCGAGAGTTAATCTGTTGCAATACTTGATGACCCGACCGACGCTTTTTGGCAGACTTGCCAGGTGGTCGATGATACTATCGCAATTCGACATAACTTTCGATCCTCATCGCGCCGTAAAGGGACAAGTCCTAGCAGACTTCCTCGCAGCACACCCTTTCGTCGGCGGATTCGCCTCTCGACGACGATTTGCTCGACAAGCGAGATAATGATCCTAGAAGACCCTGATGATCGACGTTGGGAACTATACTTCGACGGTGCGTCCTCAGCACAGAAGAACAAAGAATTGCAAACGGTAGTGCTCGTAAGGCAGGAATTAGACTAATCTTTATAACACCGGAGTGGGGAATGTTAAGGTACTCCTACCACTTAACGGAGCCGTGTACAAACAACAAAGCAGAATACGAAGCCCTCATAACAGGACTGGAATTAACCATTCAGATGGGAATAACGTACATCAATATCTACAGAGATTCTCAGTTGATCATTCAATAGGTCGCCGGACAGTACAGAATTTTAATGCCAAGGCTCGAGCAGTACTATCAGTATGCCATGAAATTGTTGGAACAAATTTCAAACGTAACAATCTATAAGATTCCTAGAAAAGAAAATGCTCTCGCCGATGCGTTAGCCCGCCTTGCAAAGGAATTTTCCTGCTTGCAGGATGAGTCAGTTGAAGTGTCAGTTCAAGGACGACAGATCCTATCACAACTCGACATGGATACAGTACATAAATCAGAAAGAGCAGAAGAATCAGATGCGACAATAACAGAAAATACAGAAGATTGGCGGCAACCATTAATAGACTACTTGCAGACAGGAAACCTGCCTAACGATAAGTTGTTAGCCCATCAAATCAAGAAAAGAACTCTGTCTTACGCATTAATAAACAATACGTTATACAAAAGGTCTTTTTACCATATGTGGCTAAGGTGCCTGAGCGGGTCCGAGGCTCGTGAAATCATTAAAGAAGTACATTCAGGACTTTGTTGCGCTCATCAGTTGGGTCCGAAAATGAAAATGAAGATTAAAAGACTAGGGTACTACTGGCCCTCAATGATGACCGACTGTATGAAAGTTGCCAAAAGTTGTCACCAGTGCCAAGTGCACGGAGTGTTTCTACACCAACCTCCAAAAGTGCTACATCCGACAATCGCGTCGTGGCCATTTAAGTGTTGGGGCACAGATATAGTGGGTCCGATAGAACCACCTTCTTCAAGAGGACATCGCTTCATCCTTGCAGCCTACGACTACTTTTCTAAATGGGCGAAGCTATACCACTCAGAGAAGTGAAGGCACACCACGTGCTACAGTTTTTCAAGAACCAAGTCGTTTACCGTTTTGGGGTACCGAGCAGGATCATTTCAGATAATGGGTCTGCATTCAAAAGTACAAAGATCAACAATTTTGTCAGAAGACATGGGATCGATTGGCGATACTCAACGATCTACTACCCAAGAGCAAATGGCTTAGCCGAGGCTTTTAATAAAACTCTCGTTCAAATTTTAAAGAAAACATTGGACGACAACAAGAGAAATTGGTGCGAAAATTTGTTAGAAGCCTTATGGGCCTATAGGACGACTTTTAGGACTCCTACTCAGTCTACGCCTTACGCTTTAGTGTACGGGTCCGAGGCCGTCTTGTCCCTGGAAGTTCAGCTTCCATCACTCCAAATTGCAGTTGCAGAAAAGATCACTACAGAAGAAAATGTCAGACTACGACTAGAAGAATTGGAAAGCCTGGAAGGGAAACGACTTTCAGCACAGCAGAAATTGGAACTGTATCAAGCCAAGATGATCCAGGCCCATGATAAACTGGTCCGCCCAAGAACATTCAAAGTTGTTGACTTGGTTTTAGTTCTTAGAAGACCTATTCTTGCACATCGCAAGATTGGTGGTAAATTTGAACCAACATGGGAAGGACCATTTGTGGTCGAGACAGTCTACTCTGGAGGTTCCTACCAACTGGTGAATTGTCGTGGAGAACGACCCATGCTTCCAATCAATGGACGGTATTTAAAGAAGTATTACGCAACCTGATGTTTCGAAGGGTGGCCTCTAAAGTAGAATCTCATCCCTATAAACACGGGTGAAGTAATCACTTTGTGACTAGGTCCGAACCCAAAACAAAATAAAATGGATGATAAAAAAAAATCTTATCAACGAAAATGTTAAAAAGAAAACATTTGAAATCGTAATGATAAAATGTCAATCTTTTCTTTTAAATCCATTCATTCCTGATATTTTCTCGTCTCTTCATACTTTCTCTAAATTTAAAAGAAGTGAATAAGAATTTTTAAGTGTTTTTTCTTATTGTTCTTGTTCTTAGTACAGCCCCTGATCCTTTCCTTATTTTTTCGCAGGGAAATGTCGAACGGGCGGTTGGTTCTAAACTTTAGAAATAGCATGAGTCTAGCACTTGATGAAAAGAGGGTGAAGGATGGAGCAGTGATAGAGATCGACTCGGACTTCACACCAGCCCGGCTTACAATACGAAGAAAATGATTGGATCCCAGTTGATCGAGAAAAACTTCACAGCCATACAGTGATGAAAATGGGTGGCCCGAGCCACCAATCCAAAGAAGAAGAAAAGAAAAGCAAACGCCGCTCATGCAACCGGAGAAGATAAGAAAGTTAAGTCCGTGGTTGCCACAACAGAGGGTAGGCTTGTCAGCGCCGCGCCCGCAGAAATTCAAGGGGTAAGGAGAGCTACTCTCACTGCTACCCAGCGAAGAAATAAGAACCATCACATTCGCAAAATGTTGACCATGTTAGCAGAAGATCAACATAAACAGACAGTGGATACCATTAGTGCAAATGTTCCAAGGAGACTGGTTCGTCAGGAACCAGAAAGAAGAAAGTCTACTCCAAGAAGGTCGGAACAGATAAAAGGAGTACCAAGAAAAGTGAAATAGAGTCAGTACCTAGACGCCGAGCAGATGTACCAGATCTGAAAAGTCTTGTTGCGAAAGCAACCCCGGAGGATGTCCCTACAGAGACTATCCCCGAGGAGATGAGACATGCAGAAGAACATGTTGGGGTTGAGCCATACATCCCGCATTATGTTACTAGACACCGAGGACTTCAGATAATCCCGAAATATGAGCTGGAGAAAATGCAACTAGTTGAGAAGAAAACCTTTGAATACTTTGAAAGAATTGGAGACAAGAGGATCAACATTTTAGACGGCCTCGAGCTGCATACAGATGTATTCTCAGATTACGAGCAACAACAAATTGAAGACTGCATCCTCGAATTACAGAAAATGGTCCGAGCTGGCCGCCTGAGAGAAAAGACCTATTCAAAACCCCGAAGATGAATGCCAGGAAAAGTAAGAGTTACAATCCAATGCGGATGTTGCTACAATTTTGCCATATACACAAAAGAAAATCCACCAGGGATACTCCGTCGCAGTGAGGTGGATCCGATGCCAAGAATCATTAAGAGAATGGTGAAAAGGATGATAACATTGAGGGTATTGCCTGCAGATTGCATACCCAACAGCTTCATTATTAACATCTACAAGGAAGGCAACTGCATACCTCAACATATAGACCATCATGACTTTGTTAGACCCTTCTGCACAGTGTCATTCGTCAACCAGTGCAACATCATGTTCGGATCTAACCTCCGGATTACAGGCCCCGGTGAGTTCCGAGGGCCAGTGGAGATACCACTACGGGTAGGTTCCGTCCCGGTGTTAAAAGGAAACGGAGCGGACGTTGCGAAGCATTGCATTCCGAGAGTGCTCGTGGAGCGGATCTCACTTACTTTTAGAAGAATGGACGACGTAAAAATGCCTTACCACTTTCAGCTGCATCCGTAATTAGAGAGTCTCCTCGCCCTATGAGTCGTGAGTTACATGGGAAATAGCACACCTCCAATACACATCCATGCGGCATTCCCGCCAAGGGTGGCTTGGAAGGTGATGTTATCGCCCATGTTTCTTACTATTCAGACATGGATTTTTGACAGACACTTTTGGATGGATCAACAAGAATCTTACACAATCCGTTTTGGATTTACATGGATTGTATGAGACATTAAATTTCTGAGGAAAATGTCATCTTGATTAGATCAAGTTCTATGATGTATTTTCAGCAAGTTGGAATGAAAACGACTACGTCATATTTTGCCTTCACCTCTTTTTGTGCAAATTGACTGGGAAATGTCATTAGAGTTAAATGAACTTTGAACGAAGAACAGAAAAGAAAAGAAAATATATGAGACTTTTCTTAAAAATCTGAATATTAAAATGAACTTCAAATTCAAATGAACACTAAATAAACAACAAAAAAAAAATAAAATGAGATCGTTAAAGGACAAACAAAACGAATCTAAAACTCTGAATTGAATTTCGATCTCAAACCTCTGATTCGAACCTTTCAGTTCTTTCCTCCATTGAAATCTGTTGGAAACTCTTTGAAATTTGAATATTCTCTTCGACTTATCGTTAAGTTAAGTCTTTTCGACTTGGTACGCTTACCAGCTCCTTTCGCTCTTCTTTCCTCTCGTGTTTTAGAGGATCGACTAGTTCGTTGACACGGAGCCACGAATTTTGTTCGATTTGGTTCTGATGGCATGAGACTGGGTCCCTCTTCATACAGATAAATTTCTAAGACTGGTACCAAATTCCAGTTCTCTTCCTTTCGAGGTCGGTACCAAATTCCGACTCTCTTTCAAATTGATACCAAATATCAATTCTAAATTTTCGAGACTGGTACAAAATTCCAGTTCTCTTCCTTTCGAGGTCGGTACCAAATTCCGACTCTCTTTCGAATTGATACCAAATTTTAATTCTAAATTTCCAAGACTGGTACCAAATTCCAGTTCTCTTCCTTCGAGGTCAGTACCAAATTCCTACTCTCTCTTGAATTGATACCAAATTTCAATTCTAAATTTCCGAGACTGGTACCAAATTCCAGTTCTCTTCCTTTCGAGGTCGGTACCAAATTCTGACTCTCTTTCGAATTGATACCAAATTTCAATTCTAAATTTCTGAGACTGGAACCAAATTCCGGTTCTCTTCCTTCGAGGTCGGTACCAAATTCCGACTCTCATTTGAATTGATACCTAAATTTCAATTCACAATTTTTGAGACCGGTACCTAAATTCCAGTTCTCATTTCGAGGTCGGTACCTAAATTCCGACTCTCTTTCCGATATCGATACCTAAATTTTGATTATCTTTCAGGATTGATACTTAATATTCAAATCTCACTCTCTCGAGATCAGTACCTAAATTCTGATTCTCATCCTTTTTTCGTCGATACTTAAACTCTGATTCTCACTCCGAGGCTGGTACCTAAATTCCAGTTCTCTTCGCAATCCCGAGGTTGAAACCCAGGTTTCAATTCTCATTTCAAATCCAAATTTCAAATTCAAAATTTCCTTAAATTGATTTTAAATTAAACTTCAATCGAAATTGAAACTCAGAATAGATCGAAATCTAAACTCACACATTGAAACTTGAAATTTAAAAGTAAAATGAAATCTAAATCGAATTCCCCATATCTTATGATTTGGAGTTCACCTCTTTTTCCATTCCCCAGCGAGAGTTCAGGAATCTCCAGTCTTGGAAATATACCTGATACTCCCCAGCGGAAATTCTTCTACTTCATCCTAAGTTTGTCACTTGGACATCTGTGTTGGTTTAGTTGATTTCTTCGGTCAACGCCAATACGCGCGGAGTACTTGGTTAGCACACCACACCTATTGATGGTCCATTTGTTGACCTCAATTTTGGTGAGGTCTTTTGCTTCTCTCTTTAGTACTTAGGATCTAGCCTTAGGCTTTTTCTTTGACTAATCTTAGAGGACTAGAAATGGAACCCACCATTTAGAAATTCAAACTACTTCTTAACTCCCTGCAAATCCCACAAGTTTGATTGTAGACCCCTAATCACCTAGAGGGTTGAAATAAAATGTGGAGGTTTAAAGGATGAGTTCCCTATAGGACTTTTTGGCCTTAGGAATACCCTGGATGGCCTGGTCTAGTGAGGGTTGAATTGCACATACACTACACTCTCACACACATTCCAAGTCCTAAAACGACACTCTCACCCAACTTGACTTCCTGACTCATGTATGTAATTCATATGGATGGTCCTTAACCCCTAAGCCCCTGGCTAAGAGGGTTAGGAACAACATAGTGAATGCCTCAAATGAGTCCTCTCATGGCTCATATGGGCTTAATATGGCTTCATGGCTCAACCAAAGTGATTCCATTTCACTCACACTTGATCAATCTTCATTTTTCCAAAATTTCAATTTTTGACCCTCAGGGCCCCGCACCCACCAAACCTACCAAATACCCTTGAAATAATCCAAAATTTGCAAAATTACCTAAATTACCCAAGATTCCTTAAAATCAATTCTAAACATTTCCCTCCACTCAAATTGATCATCCATAGCCAAATATACCAAAATTTTCAAAAATACCCCTAAACCCCCCAAAATTACCAAAATACCATTTTACCCCAAAAATCCAAAAATTCTAAAAATTCCCAGAAAATTCCAGAAAATCCCAAATATTCTCAATTTCATTATGTTCAACTACACCATGGGCCAATTTTACCAATTTACCCAACTTTTACCAAAAACTCCAATTTGACCCATTTTTTAACCCAGGTGGACCCAATGTCCCACCAAACCACCCCAATTGACCTCAATTTTGGTCCAATTCAATTCTAAACTTCAATTCAATATCCCCAATATCAATTTAGACCAAATTCAAGTCCAATTTAATTGACATTTAGGCCCAATTCCAATTTAGGGCTTAAGGCCCAATTTTGACCCATGACCCAAACCTAGCCCAAACCAACCCAATTCAACTCCAATTGGCCCCAAATCTTTTCTAAACACTTCCTAACATCCCTAAAAACAAAACACTAACTTGATTTGCCCAAAATTTGAACCTAAACTCCACCCAAACCTAACCCAAATCCAAAATCCCTTAAATTGACCTAAGCACAAACCTAACCCAAATGGGCCCAAATCCCAAAATTAGAGCCCAACCAAAGTTGAAAACTCTTTGTAACACTCCCATAAATATTTTTCAACATTAATTTTACACCAAATTCAACCTTAGTCCAACCTTAGCCCAAGTTAGCCCAATTTGGCCCACCTTGGCCCCTTTACCAAAAAAGCCCAAAATTCATCCAAAGCCCACATGACAATTCCTTCTCATCATCCACTTGATAAAATCATTCCCTAAAGTTTGAAACATATGATTAAATCATTCCAAGTTAGGCTTTATCCAAATTCCCATCAAAATGCCAAAATTCTTAAAATCCATTCCCATGAAATTGACCAAGCCATTTCCCAAGCCATGAGCAAGTCTTGGTGCCATGCACAAGCCACATGAAGCCAAGGGAGAGCTTTCCACCTCACCAAACCATTAATGGCAAGAAGAGGGGCCCCTTTCTTAAGCCTTCCTTAAGCTTTTTTAACCTCATCCATGATACACACTAAACCAAGTTAGCCACCTAATCCTTGATAGAGACTACACCATTTCCTCTTGGCTGACCCAAATGAATCTTTTCAGCCTAAATCCAGGCCTTGGGTGGTGCACCAAGCCCAAAACCATGGGTTGACCCATTTCAACCCAAAATAACCTTCTCCCCATGCCATTTCAATCCAACTCCCTTACACATGTCCAAAGCCAATTGTTGGCACAAAACTCAAGCCCTGACCTCCCTGACCCTGAGGGTGACCCATGCCTGGCCGGCCAGCCACCACAGCCGCCGAAAACCACCAGGCCGAGAGGCTTAATTTGAATCAAAAATTCAATTTGAATTAGCTGACTTGTCCCAACCTAAATGGCCATTGCAACTGTTCTTCCCTTGCCTTGAGCAGTTGATCCAAGCCCTCAAACCCTCCTGGGAGGCCCTCCAGCCACCTCTATTTAAACCCACTCACCTCGTGACCAAAGGAGGTGTTGAACAAAACCTTACCAAAACTCTGCCAAAATCACTCCAGATCCCTCTCCAGACATAGAGAACTTGATCCCCACTGAAATCCAGCCCTAAAACCCTCTCTGTGAGTCCAATTTTGGAGTTGAAATTCAAGCCCAAAACCAGGACACTTCACCACAGTGAGCCAATCTTCAAATTGATTGACTCTACACCTTCACCAGACCAAGAGGAGAAGTTCCCCAGCAAAAGCCCCCTCACCGGAGCCGACCATTGCTTCCGACCTCCAATCTTTGTGATCGGCTTTGGTCACTTTTGTACCTAGGCATTTCCCCAGAGCAAGAGACTTCATCTGGAGCTTGCTTGGACTCAATCAAAGGTGACACAACCCTCAGATCGAAGCTTCACTTCTCTGAGCAAAGGTATGAACTCACTCTTCCTCCCGAGCTCCTGGAGATTCTCCATTTAGTTTGAGTTGATTTCAATGCACCTTAACCGTATAGATGTGTTCGTCTCTTCAAGACAAATCGATAGAGTATAAGAACGCAAAAATCCATGGAGAATCGAGTGAGATCTTAAGGTTTTAGTGTGGACGGTCACGGGTGCACACCAGTCGTAGACGATGACCAGGAGCCGTTGGATCGCGCGTGTATCGAGCGGACGGTCGAGATCAAGCCGGACAGCGCAATGGTACGTGAATGGCGGGCCCCCGTAGCACTGACTCAGATGGCGGTGCCAAATCACGGAGTGACGCATGGGCTTTCAATCCGGACGAGGATGACGCGGCGCCCAGAACTTCAAAAATTCATATCTTTGCATAAAAAAATCAAAAAAATAAAAGAAAAATACCCTCTTGCTCAGTGAACAGAGGAAAATAATGTGGAGAAGAAATCAAGTTAATTGGATGAGTATTTTATTTTTAATAATTTATTTACTATTTCCAATGTTTTGATTCTCCATTTACATAGAAAATTCACCATGGCATGAGACCATAGGGTTTTTGAAGCCTCTGATCTTGGGAACATTCCCTGAATTTTTCAAGGTTAGAGACCATCTCTGTGAAAAGTTATTGATTTTTCAAGTTCATGTCACTGTTTTAGGTATTTTAATTCCAATAATTAGCATGTTGTAAAATAAATTCTAGGAAAATTTGGTGGTGTTTCTTAGGACCAGGGGACCCTATGAAAAATATATTTTGAGTTAATTCATTCATAATAACCTTAATTGGTCTAAACTCCCAAAATTGAATTTGAATTAATTAGGGTTAACCACACACCAAATTACCTGAAAACAATTCTCCATTGCTCTTTAGGGTCAGTGGAACCTTACATAAAATTTTGAAATCAATTGGACTTGATTAACCCCACCAAATGGATTAATTAAGCCTCATAAGCAAAATGGAACTTTAAAAATTCATAGCTCCAAAATACTTTTCAAAAATTCACAAAAATGGTTTTGGAGCTTCTCTGATATCAGGGGAGTTCAAGAAAATTAAAATTGGAATTTTCTAAAAAAGTTGATTTTTCACAATATTTTAATACTTTAATAATTAAAAAATAAAAAAAAATCACAAAAATATTAAAAATCATAAAAATGTCACATATGACTCCTAATCACTTTGGAACAAACCAAATATTTTTCCTAAGTCCCTAGGATAAGATATTGAATTTTAAAGGCTTAATGTAATTCTTAATATTAAAAAAATGAATTTTCAACCTTTTTCACTAAAATAATTCTAATAAATCAAAGAAAAATCAAAAAATTATAAAATTTGTTTCTTTGGACTCCTTGAGGTTAGAGAAATTTAAGAAAAATATAAAATCTATTTTTCAATTTTTATTTTATTTTAAAATTAATTAATACTCTAAAACTCAAAATAATTATAATAAATAAAATATAATTCAAAAAATCACAAAAATTGGTCCAAGTGGTCCTATAGTCATTAGGAACATCCCATAATTTTATTAAGGATAGAAACTTTACCTTGGTCATGTTGTTGAATTTTCTTTGACAACCCCTATTTTCTACTAAAAATAATTATATAAATAAATTAAATTCAGAATAATCACATTTTCTCCTCTAATGTCTTAATTGACATGTGAGTGAGGTGACATAAAAATTTCAAATTCATTTGAGCTCAATTTAGTGAGTTATGAAATAAATAAGCCTAAAAGGGCATAAAGGTAATTAAAGAATTTTAATCCTTAATTAAAACTTTAGGTTTAATCAAAATGGAGGGTAAACTATTTGATTTTAATTTTCTCTTGGATGATTGAAACTTAGGGAAATTAAAAGGGTAGAAACTCATTAAACACTTTGAAAATATCAAAATGAAACTCTAATTAATTAAATAATTTAAATTTTTGGAATGAATATATTTAAAATTTGGATTATTAAAATAGGGATATTATTAAGAGGATATTTATTCTTTAATTTAAAAATCCCTAAATAAGTCACTTCAATAATATTTAGTTCTTAATTAAAAATTAAAATAATAATTCAAACTAAATAAATTAAAAATTAAAAGAAGATAACCCTTAAATGAATTAAAGCTTAAAATGTTAAATGGTCCAATAATTAAAATCAAATTTAAAATATTAAACTAAAATTAAATTAAACTAAATTAAATTAAAATTAAATTAAAATTAAAATTAAATTAAATTAAATTAAATTAAATTAAATCAAATTAAATTAAATTAAATTAAATTAACATCACTTAACAATAAACCTAAATGAAATCATTAAGAGTTAAATCAAAACATATCAATAATTTCAACACCTCTTTCTATCTAAGTAAATTTAAAACATAAACATCAATCTGAAATACTAAGATAATTGAAAGTGTAAAGATTTAAATTAAATCAAAAATAATTTGAACACTATTCAAAACTTAAAATTATTAATTAAAACCCCATAATTAAACTAAATCACTTTAAATCATTAACTCAAACTTTAAATTAAGAATGATTAAAATTTTTAACAACCCGACTTGCCCTTAAAGGCTTTAATTATTATAACTCTTAAATAGAGTATCAAGTGAAGTGTCACTTCACACATAAGATATTCAAATGTCCTAAGTTCACTGAGCAAGAAACAAAACAAAATTAAAATCCTTTGATGATTAATTCACCAATGCAATAAAATTCATTTGAACTCAAAATAATCTCAGAGGTATTGAAAAGATGTTTAAGATTCGTCTTAAACACTTCCTCGATACGATGGGGTGTTTTAGAAGAACAATTGAATTTAATTGTTCTTTGATGAAGAAAATCATCCATAAACAAAATACAAGAACCTAGACGTCATAGGAGATGACTAGCAATAGGACTAGGATCTTGGTAGACAACCAAAACCCTTTCTCTTAGCTTTACCTAGGTATTTCTTGTAAAAATATGTTAATATGTGTTTTAAGTGTAGCTTGGGATGACGGGAAGAGTCTCCAGGTACGCTTTTATTTTATTGCAATTTACCTTTTTGCAATTTACTTACATGCACTGCACTTTACTTTTTCTTGCATGTTAAACAAGATTGTTACATGAAAACCAAAACCTTTAGGATAGTCCCTGAACTGAAACCAAAACTAAATTAAAAGTCACCACAAGATAAAATTCACCGCCACAACATTCCAAAATATAAAACAACTCAAAATGTAATCTCAAACAGAACAACAAAACTGCAATTGCAACTAAATTAAAACGTCTCGTTGAATGATCGGGAATACCTCGGATGATGTAACCCACGTGTTGCTAACGGGATTTCCCACGGTCTAAATGAAAGTGTGGAACTCATTCAGTTGAGTTTAGCAAATTCATCTGGACTAAGTGAATTCGATGAAAATAACGGTGTCGGGATGACGGAACCGTGGGATCTTAAACAGTTCTGTTTAAACAACTTTAAGATTTGTTTTAATTAAAATATTAAAAATATTCAGATCTTCAGATTTCTAAACCAAAACACTTCTCTCATCTCCTGATTTATGACTTCTAAAACTAAACCTCTGCAACAACAAGGAGCTCGGAGCATGGTGGGCAGCACGGCCATCTTCATCAGCAAAACTTGAATCTACTTCAGCAAGACCTTTCCTAGTTTTAAACAACAAAGCCATAGGACTTTAAGGTAGTTTGCTTAGTGCAACATAAATCCTCAACTTTTCGTTAGGCATTTGCATAATCATGTTATGCAAATTAAGCCCTAACCGGTCTTAAGACTCCGAGGTAGTCGTTCGGTACGACATAAACCCTCACATCTTCGAGGCTATTTATCTGATCATGTCATACTAATATAAGTCCCAATTAATTAAAATTGGCAGGATTGCAACATTAAATAATTTTCCTAAATTGAAACCAAACCATAGGATAGTTTGGGAAGTTGTCAAGATTCTTCTTGGATCCTCAACTTCTCCTACTTCTCTTCCATTGGACTCTTAAGATGAACTGTTCCAAATTTGAGCTAATCCCTTTTAAATTACCAAAATCCAATCCTTTGAAAACCTTAAACTTTGAAATTCTTGAAAGCAAAACCACTGATCATTATCGAGAGTTTTCTTAAATGATTCCCGTCATTTAAGATGTAATTAACTATAGAGGCTTGCCCTTAAAGGGAACTTTAAGAACCCAGGTAATATAAACCCTACTTAATTCCTTTATATTAAGCAGGGGAACTTGTTGGCTTATAAAATTGGTTTGCAGACCAAATGGATGTCACAAATCTTCTAGTTTATTTAATCGAGCCCCATCATCAAGTAGTGTGTCTTTGCTTCGGGATAGATACACAGCTTGTGATGTGGCGCTCATTTATATAAACTATTTTGGATGTGAGATCAGTTTGATTTCATATCTTAAAATTTTCAAATTTAAAATTATTTTCAAAATCAAATGCTACTTTCTAAATTATATATATATATTTAAGTTAAATTTAAAATCTAAAATTCACCGACAATTTATGTAGGCGACCCCCTTTTCAAAATACAACACAAACCTAAAAATATGCCGACACACTGGTGCAACTCCAACCCTATTACGGATATATTCATTTCGCATTTTGTCTCTAAGTGTAAAGCCACTCATCCACCTAATCATTCTCATCTCGGCAACACTTAACTTAACATTATGCTTCTCTTTTAAAGGCCAACATTCAGCACCGTAGAGCATTGAAGGTCTCACCATTATCTTATAAATTTTTCCTTTCAGTCTAAGAGGTACTTTTCAATCACACAATAATTCCTCCACTTTAACCAACCAACCTGAATTCTACTATTAACATCCCCATCTATATCACCATCGCTTTGAACAATGGACCCGAGATATTTAATCGTTCACACCTTTTAATAATTTGATCACCCAAAGTTACACTTCTATCACTAGACCAACTATTACTAAAATTACATTCCATGTATTCAGTTTTAGTTCTACTCAAACGAAGACCATTAGACTCCAATGTAGACCACCATAATTCAAGTTTTTCTTGGACTTTTTCTCTTGTCTTATCCACAAGGAGGATATCATCAGCAAAAAGCATACACCAAGGTACATCCTCTTGTAAATGCCGAGTAAGACCATTCATAAATAAAGCAAAAAGATATGGGCTTAAAGCCGATCCTTGATGTAAACCAACAGAAATAGTAAAATATTTAGTCAATCCTCCATCAGTTCGAACACATGTAACGGTTCTAGAATACATATCTTTAATGACTCGAATATAAGTCATATCAACACCTTTCTTCTCAAAGACTCTCCAAAGAACATCTCTAGGAACCTTATCGTAAGCTTTTTCTAAATCAATAAAAATCAAATGTAGATCCTCCTTATTATCTCTGTACTTCTCCATCAAACCTCTCAATAAATGTATAGCTTCCATGGTAGACCTGCCCGGCATAAATCCAAATTGATGATGAGAAATCTTCGTAATACGTCTTAACCTATGTTCAATTACCCTCTACCATAATTTTAAAGTATGACACATCAATTTAATTCCTCTATAATTTGTACACTCTTGTGCATCTCCTTTATTCTTAAAAATGGGGACCAAAATGCTCTTTCTCCACTCCTCAGGCATCTTTTTAGTTTTTAAAATAATATTAAAAAGTTTAGTAAGCCAGGAAACCCCCAAATCACCTAAACATTTCCACACTTCAATTGGGATATCATCAGGTCCTACAGACTTTCCCCCTTTAGTTTTCTTTAAAGCCTCATCAACTTCTTTTTTACTAATGCGACGATAAAAATGAAAAGTTTTATTATTATTAACGATATTAAGATCACTAAGGTCGATCGTACTTTTAGCATCTTCATTAAAAAGTTTATCAAAATAACTCACCCACCTATGTTGAATTTCTTTTTCTAAGAAAAGCACTTTTTGATTTTCATATTTAAAACACTTTACTTGAGTTAAATATTTACTTATTTTTTCTCTTTGTTTGGCTAGTTTATACATATATTTTTCGCCATCCTTAGTATCTAACATGTTATAAAGATCACTAAAAGCAGAATTTTTAGCGTCACAGATTATTCTTTTAGACTCCCTGCGAGCCGTTTTATAATTTTTCCAGTTCTCTACGCTTTTACATTTAAACTAATTTTTATAACATAACTTCTTATATTTTATCTTTTCTTGCACATTATTATTCCACCACCAACAATTTTTATTTATAGAAACTTTTTATTTTGATTCTCCAAGTACATCTTTAGCCACTTGTTTATTAGTATTAGTTAATTTTTCCCACATAACATTCGCGTCTTCATGGACATCCCAAATATTTAAATCTTGAATTTTACTCATAAAAATAATTTTATTTGTGTCTTTTAGGTGCCCCATCTTATTCTACGATGTTGAATCCTAGTATTCTTTATTTTACAACTCTTCATCTTAAAATCTAGAACTAATAATCGATGTGGGTACTTAATTCCTCACTTGGAATGACCTTACAATCCTTACAATCTCGACGATCTCTGCTTCTCATAAGAAAATAATCAATTTGTGTTTTATTAGATCCATTCTTATAAGTAATAAGATGCTCATCTCTTTTATTGAATAAAGTATTAGTAATAATCATATAATACGCTAAAGCAAAATCTAAAATGGCTCTACCTTCTTCATTAATCACCCCATAACAGTAGCCACCATGAATATTTCTGAAATCTTCTACCACTCTTCCGACATGTCCATTTAAATCTCCTCCAATAAAAATTTTTTCTTCAAGGGGTATCAAGTGTAGTAAGTCTTCTAAATCATTCCAGAATTTATCTTTAGAGCCTATATCTAAACCAACTTGAGGAGCATAAGCACTTATAATATTAAAAAACTTAGTATCAATAATAATCTTAAGTGTTATAATTCTATCTCCAACTTTATTAATATTAACAACATTATCTTTCAAACTCTTATCTATAATTACACCTACACCATTTCTAGTACGACTCTTACCACAAAACAATAGTTTAAAACCTAAGTTATCAATCTCCTTAGCTTTTTCTCCAACCCATTTAGTTTCTTGAATACATAAGATATTCATCTTTCTATGGATCATAATATCAACCAATTCCATTAATTTACCATTGAGAGTACCTATATTCCAAGATCCTATCCTAATACTAGTATCATGGACTAACTTCTTTACCCGCATCCGTCCGTAATGTGGGAACCCTTGCTTACTTGACACTACACCCGGGCGCCGGTGTAGCCGCCCTTGCACACTTTTCACTGTATTCAGGCCATACAGCGCGTCGCTTCCAGGGGACGCCCTAGCACTCACAAAATGATCAAAAGAATTCATGTCATGATTTTTTTCGACAAGTTTTACGCTGGCTGTCGACTACCTAATGCAACCCTCCACTTTTCACATCCGGGCTTGGGACCGGCAACGGCAGTGTTAATGTCTAACATAACAACAATAAAATAAAAGTGTTCCAAACAACAATGACAAATAAAAGTTCAAACACAACATAACATACTCAAATCAATCCTCTTCCTCCTCCTCCTCCTCATCATCATCCCAGAAATTAGTAGGCTCACAGTGAGGGTAATGTGGATATGAAGGAAATAGCACACTTTGATCACCTCAAATAAGTTTCTCAAAAGATGTGTGATATTTTTCTTCATGATCATTATGCTTTTTCATATAAATGTCAATATGATCTACATAATTTTCAAAATTAAGTACCTTGTCTGTAGTATAGTTGGTGTTGTCCATCATCCTTTACATTAACTATGTTTGCGAATCAGAACTAGTAGATTGGCCATGAGATGTAGATGCATGAGATGTAGAAGCACCAGAACTTCTAAAAATCCTCCTCTCCAGCCAAAAATTGAATGCTCGGAATAATACTTCTCATTCACATTTGTGATAGGCTTTAGAGGTTTTAAAATCTCCTCCCAAATATCAAACTTTACACCAGCTTACTCACATAAAGAAAAGATTAAGGTTGCAAATCCCAAACCTGTAGTAGTGCCAGCTTTAGCATAACTGGTGATGGTCTAATAAATAAGAGATCTAATATTAACAGGTTTTAATTGATGAATGCAAAAGTTCAAAGTGGCTCTTTCTCTGGTTACTTCACTAAGATGATTTGTAGGGAGTAGACAAGCAGAAATGAAATAGTGCCACACTTTCCCTTGGCAACCAACTTTGATGTAGAAAAAATTACTCTTCTTCCTCTTTTAATTTTCCATAATCCTCTTCCCGCAGTCAATGAAGATATAATCTCGTCTAACTCTTCCTCTGTAGAATTATAAGTCTCATAAAACACATCGAATACAAAGGCATCTAGTAAAATGAATTAATTACTTCATGGGAAAATGCTACTGATTTTCCTCTTACCAACACTTGATCCTCCTCAGCTTCAGGGATATTAGCATAGAACTCTCGGACTACTGAAATAACAACAACAACAAAAAAATAACAGAAACGTTTCCACTATTGGTGGACAATCAAATCTTCCACTGCTCCACCCGGATTGTTGAAACACCACTCAGGAATCAATTTTCTGGACTACATCACATCTGCATATCTATCCTGAGCATTCCCACTCATAAACTTGCTTGAATCAAAAGTTGCCTTCACTTTGCTCCTCTTCATTCTCGGTGTCATTTCTTAAAATCACATAAAATTCAAAATAAATTCTAAACTCAAACCTAAATCACAAAACGTAGCAACCAAAAGCTTAAACTAACATTTTCATGTAATATCCATCAATCTTTCTTAAATTTTCACCATAAATAGTAATTTTCGGATTTTCCATTATGTACTCCAAATCTATAGTGAAAATAAAAAATTTTTACATAGAAGTGAAGCTCTAACCTTGAGAAGATGAAATCTAGAAAATTTGGCCTATTTCTGCCAAGTAATCTTCAAATTTGGAGAGGCCCTAGGATCAAAATTGCAAATGATTGAGGAAGAAATGACTGTTGGGGGAAAAATAAAGTTATTCGGCTTAAATTTTCACTTATAACCATTCGCGAATAGGTTTTTGTGAACCAGCTTATAAGCACAACTGGTTTGGTGCTTAGGCGCCTATCTCTCGGGTAATCCTACTCATAAGCGCGGGGTTATGGAGCTTAAGCACCTAAGCACAAATTTGGATATTTTCAATTTTTGAGTTACATGCACATCTTACTTAAGTCATCCATCCCTAAAAGGTCTTTATAAATCTTAGTAACTATTTTCTTCCCCTTCTATTCTCCTCTTTCTCAAAATTCACAACTTTCCATAATTTTGATTTGATCAAAACTAACACAAAATTTTCACTTAAACAAACACTTTCATTCACATGTCAAACAAACGCAATTCACACCAATTATCTTCATTCTAAATGTTTTTGAATGAGATAAATCCTAGATACATCACAAAGTAAGACGAAGTTAACATCAAACACACTTAAGAAAAACAAACACTAACAAAAAACAAACAAAATAGAATCTCGAACTAAATTCCATTCTCTATTTGGTGGAACATATCCCTGTCCTTCGTCTGTTCCTTCTGAACTATTATAGATTTGATAGAACGAACGATAATGAAGAACACTTATTGAGTCTTCCGCTTCTTCAATATAAATTTGATGGTTGAATTGCATTTTGAGTTTCCATCAAATATGCGCCAAAAGTGTGTTAGTTTCATTCCTTTTTTCTTCAATTGAAGCCACATCAGCCTCAATTTTTGCAATCTTCTTTGTTATTCCTTCTATAATAACGATTAGGAATCCGTTGTACAACTCTTGCGCACTTTGACTTACAAACTTCTTCTTGATGGCCTCATCTTTCTTCTTCAATTCACTCTCCCAAGAAGACATTTTTGCTAACTCTATCACTCCTTTCTTAACTCAGAAATCTCTTCACTTAGACTTTAGGATGAAAATTTGGAGGAGGGCAAGAATCTCTTCATATTCATGCTATTCATAGATTTTAGAGGAACCTAGACCCACTACCCACTTTCACAAACCACCAAATAACGTTGAAGATAACTTCCCAACATTTAATTCTTCTAGAACATTATTTATGCACCTTTTTAACTACTGCGTTTAAGCGCTGAATGTTGGCGCTTAAGCGCCGATGCTCATTTAAGTATAGGTCAGCTTAACGTCCAAATATGCATTCTAACACGTCTAAGTCATCAATTAAGGTCTTAGAATTATCATAACATATTCAAAATACTACCACATTTTTCTAAAACTATTAACTATGGGTTGCCTCCTAAAAAGCACTTGGTTTTACGTCGTCAGCCTGACGTACCTAGTGCTTATTCTGGGTGACCCAACATCATAAGATAATTCAATTTAGTTTAATCCCCTAAGAAATAAGGTTTCATTCTATGACCATTAACTTTAAATATTTTCTTAGTTTTAGGATCTTTGATATCCATAGCTCCGTGGGATAAACTTTTATCAAAATAAATGGGCACATCCATCTAGACTTAAGTTTTCATGAAAAAAATCTTAACCTTGCATTATATAACAAAACTTGTTGTCCTGACTCAACTTTTTAGTAAGAATCCTCCGATCATGCCACTTCTTCATCTTTTCCTTATAAATCTTAGCACACTCATAAGATTCATTGCTCATCTCTTCTAGCTCATTTAATTAAAATAATCTCTTTTGCACCAGCATCCCTTAAATTATAGTTAAATTCTTTAATAGCTCAATATGCTATATACTCAAGTTTAACTAGTAAATGACAAACTTTCCCATATAATAACCTGTATGGGGACATTCCTATAGGAGTTCTATATGCAGTCCTATAAGTCCACAAATCATAATTAAGTTTGACTAACCAATCCATTTTTGTTGGAATTACATATTTTTCTAAAATTCTTTTAATTTCACGATTGGATAACTCAACCAAACCACTTGTCTAAGGATGGTAAATAGTAGAAATTTGATAGTCTATATGATATTTCTTTACTAGTTTTCCCATAATTAAAATTTTTTAAATGACTTCCCCCATCAGTTGTGATCACTCCATGCATTCCAAATCTATAAAATATGTTCATTCTTAAAAACTTTGCAACACTTTGAGCATCACATCGAGGTAAAGCAACAAATTCTATCCATTTAAATACATAGTCTACTGCTAACAATATATATTAATTTTTGAAAGTTGGTTTAAATGGTCCCATGAAATCTAATCCCCAAACATCAAATATCTCGACTTCCAAAATATAAATGAGGGACATCTCATTTCTTCTAGAAATATTTCCTACACGTTAAAAATGATCACAATTTTTAATATAAGCATTAACATCTCTAAAGATAGTAGGCCAATAAAATTTAGATTGCAAAATTTTGTATGTTGTTTTATCAACACCAAAATGTCCCTCAAAATCAGAATCATGATATTTTTAGATAATTTCATAAGTTTCTTCTAAGGGCACACATCTTCGAATAATTAGATCCATTCCTTGCCCAAAAATAACTCTTAGCTCAGAAAAAAATTTCGTCTCTTTTTGATTTGTTAGACCATATGTATAATATTACTAACAATAAAGTTTACAATGTCTGCATACCATGGAACCCGCCACTCATTAATATTGAACACTTTTTCATCTGAAAAATGTTCATTAATTTCTTTTTCAAAATAGAGTGATTTTTCAGATTCAAGCCTGGATAGATAATCAGCAATTTGATTATCAGCTCCTTTTCTATCTACTATTTCAAAATCAAATTCTTGCAAAAGATGAATCCATCTTATCACTCTTATTTTTGCATCCTTCTTTTCCATTAAGTATTTAATAGCAGAATGAAATGTATTCACTACACATTTAGTTCCAATTAAATATAATGAGAATTTATCAAAAGCA
Source organism: Papilionanthe hookeriana x Papilionanthe teres (assembly GCA_022702705.1). Lineage (NCBI taxonomy): Eukaryota > Viridiplantae > Streptophyta > Magnoliopsida > Asparagales > Orchidaceae > Papilionanthe > Papilionanthe hookeriana x Papilionanthe teres. Next base: position 31,800,122 of record CM040430.1, on the reverse strand, counting down.
AATACTATTACTAATAACTCTTTCTCAGTTGCGATATAATTAATTTGAGCTTCATTAAGAGTTCTACTAGTATATTAAATTACTTTGAAAATCATATCATGTTTCTATCCTTAAACAACTCCAATAGCATAATCACTTGCATCACACATTAATTCAAATGATTTTTTTCCAATCTGGTGAAACAATAACTGGTGCAGTGATTAATTTTTCTTTTAATATCTCAAAAGCTTTTTAACACTCCTTAATAAAATTAAAAATTACATCTTTTCGGAGTAAATGGCATAGCGGCTTAGCAATTTTTTAGAAGTATTTAATATATTGCCTGTAGAATTTAGCATGTCTTAAAAACTCCTAATTTCCCTCACATTTATTCGGTATGGTAAATTAGCGATCACTGAATTTTTGCACGATCTACTTCCATTCCTTTCTCTAATATGTAATGTCCTAAAAGAATTCCTCCTACTACCATAAACTGGCATTTTTTCCAATTAAAAAATAAATTTTTTTTCACAAGGTTTAAGATTTTGGGATAAATATTATAAACATGATTCAAATGAAGTTCCAAACACCAAAAATTTATCCATAAAAACTTCAAATCCTTTTTCAATTAAATCACAGAAAATAGCCATCATACATCGTTAAAATGTAGCGGTGGCGTTACATAAACCAAATGAAATTCTTCTAAAAGCAAATGTACTATAAGGACTGGTAACCATTGTTTTCTCATGATCCTCGGGAGCTATTTATATTTGGTGATAACCAGTATATCCATCCAGAAAGCAAAAGTATTTATGCATGACTAGTCTATCTAGCATTTGAACTAGAAAGGGTAATTGAAGATAATCTTTCCTAGTGGTAAGATTGAATTTCAATAACCAATGCATATTCGCCATCCTGTGACTTGTCTTGTTGGTATTAAATTATTTTGTTCATTAATTGTTACAGTCACTCATCCTTTCTTTTAGAATACAATGAATTGGACTAACCCATGGACTACCTGAAATAGGATAGATAATTCTAGCATCTAACCAATTTAAAATTTCTTTCTTAACAATTTATTTCTTAATGAGATTTGATCTCCTTTGAGGGTCAGCCCTGGGTTTGCAATTTTCTTCCATAAGAATTCTATGCATATAAATTGAATGATTGATTCGTTTAAATACAAGTTGAAGGACTGATTCTTTAAATATCATCAATTGTTCCATCCAAAGGCTTTCTTATTTTTCTTCAAGGTTTTTATTAAACTCTCTTCTTCTTCTGAAGTTAAATTTGAGAAAATTATAATCGGTAAAATTGAGGAATAACCTAAAAAGGCATATTTTAAATGTTTATGAAGTAAATTCAGTTCAAGTTCAGGAGGATTTTCAATTGATGAACAAAAAGATTTGTCTTTTCCCGTCATGTCCAAATATTCAAACCTTTCTTGAACATAATTTGAATCTTCTTCATGAACTAATTCCTGTTATGGCTCATGCACTGATTCTTTTGTTTCAGATGTATCTCCATAAGTTGTTTTGAAATGACATTCACTCAGATATCTTATTACATCCATCCTGAAACATTCATCATCTTTATTTTTACAGGGTATTTCATTGATTTTGAAATATCAAAAGTAACCATTTGATCATTGACGTGCATTATTAATTTCCATTTTTGTACATCTATCATTGCTCTTCCAGTGACTAGAAAATGTCTCCCCTAAATGATAGGTATCACTTTCTTTTCCTCCATATCTAGCACAATGAAATCGACATGAATGAAAAATCGATCCACTTTTACCAAAATATCTTTTATAACTTCCTTAGGATATGTTATTGAACGATTTATTAATTGAAAAGTTTCAGTAGTAGGGGATATTTCTCCTAATCCCTATCTTTGAAATTCAGATAATAACATAAGGTTAATGCTTACACCTAAATCACATAAAGTTTTCCCATAAAATTTGTCTCCTATTCCACATGGAATTGTGAAGCTATCAAGATCTTTAATCTTTTTAGAAATTTTTTTCTGAATTATAACATTGCACTCCTCACTAAGTGCAACAGTCTCGTTATCTTTGAAATTCCTTTTTCTATTTAGAATATCCTTCATAAACTTTACATAGCTTGACATTTGTTCTAAGGCTTCAACAATTGGAATACTAATTATAAGCTTTTAAAAGATTTCCAAAAATTTTAAAAATTGTTTATCCAACTTTTGTTGACGAATTCTCTGAGGAAATGGAGGTGGTGGTGGTTTTTCTTAGTTAATTTTTAGTGGAGAAATAGGTCTCTCTAAACCTTTTGGAGCGTCCTCTTTAGGTTCTTCAATTTCTTCTTTCTCTACTTCAATCTCTCTTTGAACTCTACCTTCCAACTCTCTTCCACTTCTAAGTTGAACAGCTTTTACTTGCTCTTTATTCTGGTCTTTTGGATTCACTTCTGTATTACTAGAAAGTGGCCCTTGGGTTCTATTACGTAATGAAATTTCTATTTGTCCCAATTGATTCTCAAAATTTCTAATTGTAGCTCCATTAATTGTAACTGATTTCCTATTTGTAACGCCACTTCTTCTATAGAAAATTTCTTCTGCTTAAATTGTGGATTATTATTAAAACCCGGAGGATAATTAAATCTATAATTAATATTACCTTGGTTGTTCCAGTTCCCCAATGGGTTTACTTGGTTGTTCCCCCATTGCTGATTAATACTACCCAAATTATTATTATTCGAGTTAAAGTTATGATGGTTTTTCCGACCTAGGTTATAATAGTTTAAATTTGGGTTATTTGACTTAATATTTATAGCATTTAAAGTCTCTATTAATGTTTGAGAATCTACCAATTGACCTAATGAATTCTCTTCATTCATTGAAACTGGTTTAGTAATATGCATTCTAAATTAGTCTATCTTCCTCAAAATTATAGCAACTTGATTTTCTAACATTGCAAAAGCATCAGATTAATAAATATTGGCTACTTCATAGGATGTATCCTCTCAGAAGGCCATTGAAAATTATTAGTAGCCATATCTTCAATTAAAGCATAAGAATCATGAAATGGTTTTGATAGTAATGAACCACCAGCAGCGGCATTAATAATAGATCTAAGAGGTCCAACTAATCTGTTATAAAAAGTTTGAATAATTAACTAATCTGGTACAACATGATGTGGACACTTTCTTAAAAGTTCTTTAAATCATTCTCAAGCTTTATAAATATATTCCTCTTCAAACCGACAAAAAGATGTTATATAATTTCTAAGCTTCATAGTTTTTTTATGATGGAAAATATTTAGCAAGGAATTTATGGGCTAAATCACCCCAAGTTTTGATAGATCCAAGTGCTAATGAATTCAACCATATCTCAGCCTTATCCCTCAATGAGAATGTAAAAAGCCTAAGTCTAATAGCATCATCTGAAACACTATCATATTTAAATATAACACATAATTTTAAAAAATTAGCAAGATATAAATTTGGATCTTCAATTGGTGCTCCCATAAACTGATTATTTGATACAGTTTGGATAATAGCAAGTTTAAAGTTCAAAAGAATTAGCAGCTACAATAAGATTTTGAATACAACCATGAAGTTCATCCACTGTAGAGTTTGCATAATCTCTTAAAGGTCTAAATTCTTAAAGAATTTTAGCATATTGGTTATTTTGGTTTGCAATTTCTTGAATTTTTTGAATTTTTTCTATATTTCTAATTTTTTTAATATTTCTAATACTTCTTTCTAATTCAGAATCGTAGGAACTAGTCCTTTAGAACATGAACTACGCATAAACTATTAAAAAATGAAAATAAATAAAATCACAAAATAAACTTTTATAAAAACAACACTGCAATACTCCTATGATAAATCTAAAAGTTCAAATAATACTTTCAAAAAACTGAAATATTGTTTTTCTAAAAATTCCTTAAAATTTTTAAAAAATTTTCTTTCCGTTTCCTCAGCAATGAGGCCAAATACTTAATCTTTACGTATTTATGATACGTGAATATTATGATTTATATAATTTTTTTAATTTTCCATTTCCTTTAATAATATTTCTTTCTTTATAACATCGCAAAAAACTTGACTCTGATGCAAATAAGAATTCAACTATGATATTTAAATTTTGAAATTCTACGCAAGTACACGTATCGTTATCAAGTAATATAGGACTTTCTGATTAAGCTACGAAATATCGAACCCTTAGGGAAACTTGTAAACTTACAATAAGGAATTAGAACACAAAATTTATTTAGAAAAATATGCTTACTTAAACTATATATATTATATTAGAAATGAAAGTTCGATTCTTTTTAGTATTTTTTTTTTTTTTTGATATTATGAGAAAATGTCGACAATTAACTAATTTTAACAAATTTTTATAAGATAAAAGAAGTTTAAATGAAATATGTTTTTCCTTATCATGAATGAGTAATAAGTATAGGAGTTTTGTTGTGGAAGTAATCAAAATGTGTTGTGACTAATAGAAGAAATATTATTCTTTACCCTTACTAGAAATGCGATAACAAACATTGGATAGTTTAAAGTTTTAATAGTCTTGAAGAGGGGTTAGGTAGGGAAGATACTAGCTCTCACTCAAGAGTCCCCTCCTCTCCCTATACCTGGGGACTAACTTCTGGTATCAGAACCTAAAATAATCAACTAAATTGAGGGCTTTAGTCTTCACCCTAAAGTTCTTTAATTCTAAACCATTTAATGTATATTTTCCATTTTATTTGTACTCGATTATATGAATTACATTCTCATCCAGACAATATCATGTGATTTTTACTATTAGTTGACTCAAACAATACCATCATGGGATCTTACATGTTCTCACAACAAATGTTAACATCTTAATTAGCCAAATCTAGAAGTAAATGAAGTCCAAGGATGAAATCATCACAACTTATTCCAGCATTAAAGATCAATACTTCCACAACTTCCATCCAACACTTAATTACTTTTCATTTTAAGAAAAAAGATAAAGGAAACTACTCATAATTCATGGAGGAAGCACAACAAAAAATTAATTTTAAAAGTAGAAATCATGTTGAAACACAAGAAGTCTAAATTAAAACCAAATGTAGTACAAAGATAAAAACTTATCTCAAATTCCTCTCCACCAAACACTTGAGTCCTTTGAATCTCTTCTTTTCTCTTACAATACTCCATAGGATTGGTCGCCCAACCCTAGAGGGTTAAAATCTCTCAAAATCACTAATAAACAATGGATTCTTACTTAGAACTATCTACCCACCTTCCGCTTCACTAGGAATAAGATAAGTAAGAAGATACCCAAGTAAAAATCCTACAACTTCTTACTTTAAAACATCCTAAATGTACTATTCAAATCTCCTCTTATCTGCTCTCTTTGCTTTAATTCAAGTCATTCTTTTTAAAGATTTCCAAAATGTGCCTTGGTGTTCTTCAAAATGTGTCCACATTCAATGAATCTTCCAAGAGATGCCTCCTTTCAAGAGCCATTTGAATGCATTTTCGCGCCCATTATCAGTCATTCACGTTTTTACCAAGGGTTGCCTCAAGCCCCTCTTCGAAATTTACCATAAATCTTTAAACTTCCATAATAACTACCCTGTGCTTAAGCGCGGGGCCTTTGGTGCTTAGGTGCGGCCTTCTCTGTCTGCTGGCGCTTAAGCGTCAGATCTGAGCGCTTAGGCGCCCCAGTTCATTTTCACACCTTCATTTTTTGCTCCAAATTTGATCTTTTTTCACTCATTTTGCTATATTTTATTCAATTAATTTTACTTGAAAGAATAACACACATATACCTTCCATTAAAGTATAATATCCTCGAAAATTGGTATAAAAATATATACATAAATACTATATATTGTAGGTGTATCAATGATCACGAACAATGAAATAGACAGTGCAAGCGCGTCCGATATGTCAATTTTACCTAGGACGGCCACCCATATTGCTAGGATCCCAAACAAAATCAAACGGTTTAGGAATCAATGGATATAAGCAAATAATAATATTATATTGTTATATTGACGGGATGATTTTCTTATTCTCCACAACCACCATTAACCCTTTCCCTGGATATGAGATAAATTCTTTTTGTAAGTTACTTCCATGTTGTTTAGGAATCTCGAATGAGTTTTCAAAGGTTAAATGATGGATTCATGATCATCATGGATCCTAGTCGATTCTTTGTTTAATGAGGTGGAATGAAATTTAATTTTTACGGATCGGATAAATTTGTGTTGTAACTAATATATATCTTATGGAAAAAAGGAAACTATTATTTTCTGATATTTGCTTTAACTGGGTTATCATAGGAATGAATTTTCTTAACCCTAGGCTGATGGCTTTGCGAGACATGCTTATCTTATTTGATGTTATTTTTGTTATGCATATGTACGGTTCTTTAAGAGTAAGTATGAGTTCATTTTTAAGAAATAGAAGGATTGATACATTTACAAATAATGCAATTAAAGTTGGTGTTCTGAATTATTTTGTGAAGAATTTTATAATTCTCTGTTGTTTTACTCTAACAATAGTTGTGAAGGTAGAACATCTTGCTTTGAAATCAATACTTCTGATAAATCTAAATGTTAACTCGTGATGATTATGTTATCATTTCTAAAAATTTAAAGTCCTTGATAAGTTATCTTAACATACGCTTGGTTACCTTATTCGAATTTTAGCTTTTAGTGCCAGAAATGTTGTTAAATCATTCTTAATAGTTGTGTTTTGGAGGTTTGATTACGCCTGACTGTTTAATAGAGGCATGAATTTAATTATCATCTCTTTTTGCTTTCTTATACAGTATTGGTCCGTCGTTATATTGGTTTAAAAAAATATAAAATATAAATTATAGAAAAGTATATATATAACCTATGTTTTTTATTTGAAACACAATGATAGTATATATATAGTTTTAAGTCAATTATAGTTTCAAAATGATAAAATGTTTAGAATCTTTATGGCTTGTTGGTTCTTGTTAAAGATATCTAAGGGCCATTATAATTGCTGAAGTTGAAATTGGTCAGATGGAATTTATATGTTGAGCTCCTTTTTAATGAGCTAATCTATTTGTTATCTTTATAAATTTGCTGAAATTGGTGTTTGCATGGAATACATAAATTGATATCCCTGAAATGTGCTGATTTAATCCTTATCCTTATAGTTTGCTGAAGTTGGTTCTTGTTGTATGACGCTCCATTTGGAGCTTTTGGTTTTTGTTGCATGATATTTGGAAGTTCTACAGTTTGTTGAAATTATTTCTTGCTGCATATATGGTTGGGATTTTGGTTTAAATTCATGGAATGTGATCTTGAAATATTTGCAACGTTGGGACAAACATTAGGGCATCTTTATATGCTTATCTTTGAACTTCATGATTTCAAAAGAAGGAAGATCATTCCTCTTATGTACTTCCTAACTCATGTGACGCGCAATTGATATTTGAAAGATTTGCATATACATACTGCTCAACTTCTATGTCTTTATTTACATACATACCATTCAATATCTATGTCCATTCAATTTCTACGTGAAAATTTACATACATACCACACGATTCTTCTGTGTCTACATACTTACACCCAAACTTTTATATTTACACTTATAACCCCTTGGTATCATCTACCCAAGTATAAAAAGGTGTATTTCACTTGTTAAAAGTTAAAATGGTGGTATTTTTTATGTTTATATGGAAGATTCAGTTATTATAAATATTAAAGGTAAAATTTAGGTTTTAGATGCGTAAATACAATGGAATTGTGCAGTATGTACATAAATGTCCCTTTTAATATTTATTAGTTTGCATAGAAATTAATTGTATTCGGTGTTATTTCTATCACAAAATCAAATTCAAATTCATTGCGTAGTAGAAAAGTGAATCGTCTCCCAAATTATCATGGTGTAATTTGATAATTCTTCAACATTTCTTTGTTAGGATTTATTATATAGACTGTCCGTGCCAAAGTTTCGTGACCGCATTTTGATTCTATCAGAAGATACGTAACCAATATTTTGTAGGTTTTTATGCATGTGGCAAGCATGCACCAGGAATACTTTTTTTGTCTGGTTGAGACGAAGGCTTTTATTATTTTTTTTTTTTATTTTCCTCTCCATTTTGCTCCTTTTTTATGGGCATTCATATACATACATTATATGTATTTACATACATAGCATCTAAATATTATTCTTTTTACATTTATACTACCTAAAGCATTCATATCATATAACAGTATCTGCTATTTTAACTTTAAAAAAATGAAGTACACACTATCATGCATAAATAAGTTGGCAGAAATGGAATAATTTTGGAGTTATATATGTAAACACATAGAACATAGTAGTGGGTACGCAAATACCTTCAAGTCTTTCTGCAACTTGATATCAGTTGAGGAAAAACACCTTTTCAATCAAAGGTATGATGACATATATGTAAAATTTGAAGTTTAGGGGTTAAACACGTAAACACATGGGAATTGAGGGATTTGCATGCAAGTCCTTTGATTTTTTTCTTTTTATTTAGCTGGTGCCATGGAAGCATTTGAATGCCATTCTTGGATTGTTTTGGGAATTAGAAATGAACATGTTTCCATGAGTTTTATGTGGATCGTCGAGCTGGTATATGAGCGGGAGGTGATGGGGATAAGGACGATGATGCAAAAAGACATCTAGTGCTAAAGAACAAGAATAATAGAATATTACTTCTCCTGACACGATGACTTCGTGAGGGTACAAGATCGACATTACTATTCGCCAACATATGGTGAGAATCTACCCATGCTCTCCTGAGCTGCTGGTAGCTCTACCTAAGAATGTAATTGATTCGTGGAGCATCTGATTTACAAAACAAATGAATAATATAACAATATTATTTCTCGTGACACTATTATTTTTAACTAATAAATGAAAGTTTAGCTTTATTCATATGCTTGGAAACTTACTAATTTTGGGAGTTACCTTCCACGGTTCCACTTGTTAGGCACCTTAATTAGACTAGGAGTTGCCCTCCTCCTTTGATTGTTTTTCCGGTAGCTTCTACCCATGGTTGAACTTTATAAACATAGAGGACAGATGGTTGCTTATGAAAGTCCCTCGAGAATTGTCTGGGCCACATGTCCTGAGTCAAAGCCCACCCCTAGCTGAAAGTCTTTTACCCAGCTCCAATCATTCATGTATTGCTATTTTGTTTTTCTTTTTTCTTTAAAACATATAATTTTAATTCTTTTATGAAATATCATCCAAGACGGCAGGTACATACGAGCACCTTCTCTCTTCTCTTTTTACTGTACTTAGGTGTGTATATTTTCTGTATACATTGTATTTTTGCTATTTGTTGCATTTCTGTCATATAAAAAAGATTACTAGTATAGAAAACATAGGAAACATGCATATGGAGAAAACATTAATTATTTTCTTGTAAGACCCTTGGATAGAAGACGTAGGACATAAGCTTAGGTGGATGTCGTACAACAAACCTACTGACGCAATAATAATAAGCAATAACAACAATCATGAACTCAAAAGTATAACTTCTAAGACTAAAGCACTACAATAAAGAAACTGGAAGGAGCTCCACACAGGACAAGCAATGATGATGCAAGCAAACAGTGGACAACTCCAGACGATGGTCAAGATCAAAACATGAATTAAAGGATGATCCTTAGTTAACCATTCCATAGTCTTAAATAACATAAGCATTTAGTATCTCGAGATTGTTCGTCTAGCACGACGTAAATTCTCACATTATCTTTAGGCCTTCACATGATCATATGTCGTGTCATATAAGACAAGATCTTTTTAGGATTCCGAAATTGTCCGTCTGGTATGACGTAAATCCTTCAATCTTCCTTGGATATTTGCATGACAGTATATTGTGCAAGCGTAAGCACTAAATATAAATAAAATGATAGGAGTAAATATCAAATAAATTACTTCCAAAATGTAATTCTACATAATATGATAGTTTGAGAAGTCATTAAAGTCCTCTTTAGAGCTGTGACAACACCTACATTTTGCTCCTTCGGTCTCCAAAGAAACTGTTCATGCTTGAGCCATTCTCACTTGATTTTTCTATGAACAATTATGAAAAGTAAACTTTGAATTCTTGAAGAAAAAAAGCCCAATTTTAATCGAGATTTTTCTTAAGTGACTTCAGTTGCATAAGATGTAATTAATTATGTAGGTTTGCCCCTATAAGGATTAGGAACCCATATAATATACACCCTATCTAATATTTATATTAGATAGGGGAATCATTGGTCACAAATTTTTTAGCTCAAATAAGAATCATAAATTTCTTAGTTTACATGGTTGAGCCTACTAACAAGTGATATGCTTATCTCTTGAGGTTGTGTATTATTTGTGGTATTGTGTTCAACTATCTAAACTATTAAATATGCGAGATATATCTTATCCCATTTTTCAAAATCAAAATTATATATATTAAATTAAATTATTTTCAAAACAACCTACTGATTCTGAAAGGTAACCGATACATTATCTTTTATTTTTACTTTCAAGTAGGATTTTCGAAACCATTTTTTTGTTTGTGATCATGCTAAACAAGGTTTAGAAGTTTAGTAAACCAGAGATTCACCCTCAAATAATTCCTAACACTTTCCTTGTTGGATCGAAGCACGTTACTCTTCAACCACATTATTACTTGACAAGAATATTTGTATTGTGTGGCCGACTTACTTCGCTGTAAGTTTCGATGCATAAAGTTTTTTGTGTCGTTGATGGGGAGAGGCATTAAACAGAATTCTGACTTTAGGAGAACTTTAATTGAACTATTGAGAATCGAGGTTTAGAAATTTCTATTTTCTTTTCCATTCATTTCATATTTGTATGCACTTGTACTACTGTGGTATTCTCTCGCAAGTGTTGAAAAATAAAAGAGCTGAAAAATTAAAAATGCTAAAAAGTAAAAAAAAAAAAAACTATTTCAATACTTCAGAATTGCAAAACCTCATAAAAACCAATTTAAACCTTTTCAGAAGTATATTTACGTGCTAAAACTTACTGTAAAGTTAGTTTAGAGCACAATCTATGTGCACATGTCAGGTAGCATGCGGTCTAAGAGTCCTTGTATCGATTCCATGAGGCAAGTGTTAATAATTGTTTCTACAGAAAAAACTCTAGTTTACTAATTAAAAAAAAAAACTAGCTTGGAGTGATTAAAAATATGGTTTAAGTCCATGGATTCTAGCAAAAGCAGAGTAAAGTGTAGGCAACAAAAAATAGAATTAACGAAAAAGATCTTGAGAGTTCTCTCAAGAAGGATGAGGCTCGTACTTTTGTAATTTAAAGATTTTGGTTATCATGGCTTTCTTAAATGTTTTCTTAAGTAATTGTTTTGAATCAAGGATATATTACACCTTATGCTTATGTCTACGTCAAAAGAATCCTGGAATCTATGAAGTTGAGGCTTCTTTAATTCCCATTGCATTCTACACAAATGTTCTGATCCTCTGGAATGATTGCAGAATTCCACTGAAATATGTTTATCCTTTCAGAATTTTGTGGTTAACCATTCGTTTCCACTACACAACATTTAGAGGTTGTAATTTCATGAAATATTTTAACATCCTAGTTGGCCAGATTAGGAGTAAATGAAGTTCATAAGTTAACCAACAACAAGCACCATGAAAGCAGAAAGAAAATGCTAGAAGGAAAACTTGAAAACCATAATAAATCCACTACCCCAACATCACAGAGACACGAACAAGAAATTAGCCACACATCATCAAGAAAATCATAATAATGAAAGCTATGCATGATTTCATTGTAAAAAAGAAGAACATGTTAAACATACAATAACTTGTCTTCTCCATAATAGCAACAAACATTCCTCTCATACAACAATCTCTCATTACTCTTCAAATAGAGAAAAACTCACCCTTCTAGGTTTCAACCAAGGGTGGAAGAAGTCCTTAAGGGAAGCACTCAAATTCTCCCTAATCCCTGCCTCCAATAGCCTCCAACTCTCCTCTGCTCCAACATCCACTCCAAGAAGCCCTAAAAATCATTCTTATATGGAAAGCCATGAATTTGGCATACAATTTTCCTTCCAAAGGTGCTTTCCCACTTTTTGGAGTGGTCACTCCCAATACTGAAGTGGCCACACCAAAGTGCTGAACTGGACGGCGTGGTCACACCATAGGTCAGCCAACTATGGTGTGGTCACACCAAATCTGGCTTGGTCACGCAGCTTCCCACGATATGGGGCGAGGTCATGCCGCTTCAAGTCTCTTTTCATTGACTTTCTCATTCTAAATTTCTAGTATTAAATACATGTAACATGCACGACATCTGGAAAAACCATTCTCAAATATAAATCTATGATAAATTAATGAAAATAGTAGATAAAATACTAATAAAAATATAGGTAAAATTACTTAAAATTGATGCTTGTCAAATTTAGACTATTACTTTCCCTCAAGTAAACACATAACTCAGTTGGGATTCCATGAAAATAATTGGCACTCTTGTTGGTTTCTAACTATACAACATGTTTATCAAAGCAAAATAAAAGCGTTTCAATGTTAATATATGATCAATTATCTTTAAGGGTTAATAAATTAACCTTTCCTTAAATTCCTTCATTCCAACCTTATGAACATTCCATAGACACTTAAATTGGTGTTATATAAAGTCTTGTTTACTTACCTTGAATATATTTAATGGAAATTCAGTTGATTTAACCCAACTCAAAATTACTTAACATTTTTCCTTTGACAATAACTTTATAAGGACTAAGAATGTTTTATCACTTAAGTCCCGCTAAACTGAATCCCTTTTTTTCCTTGAAATTTGTTATGCCAATCTCAAATTTTTTCACAGGGCTTAACATTTTTAACTTTTCCTTTTATTCTTTTTTCTTTTTCTTTTTATTTTCAATATAATTACTATATCTAGTTGGCATTTTTTTTCTTTTCTTATTTTAAATACGAAGAAGAGTAGTGTTTCTTGAGCAATCAATCTCAACACTAGATAGTCTAATGCCACATCTTTTTGTTATCCTAGTTGTTGAAATAAAAGTAATGTTAAGTTGGTTAAAATACAGATAATAAAAACTTTCTTTGTTTTTTACTTTACATTAAATTATGCTTATTTAATAATTTATGGATTCTCTTAAGTAATATCTAAAGTTGTTATGTTCTGAAATCCTATTATTAACCTATTAAAGTTAATCTTTCATAAATGACATTTATCTTCTTTCATTAAACTGTGATAAGTAGTTTGAAATAAGTCAGAATTCCTAATACGAATTACCAAATTAAATTTTATCCTTTACTAAGTTATGTGAGTTCCTTTTAGGTTCATAATAATGTATACTTTTCTCTCCGCAAACTTTCTTTTTTTCAACAAATGTGTAACATGAAGTAGCATAACAATAAAAGAACAAAAGTGTCGGAAAAAATAAATGCGGGGGTAATCAAATGTATCTCAAAAAGCACAGTACAAATTTTAGCACATAAATTCATCCAAATGAAAAAAGTAAGTAAACACTCTTGGGTACAAATCTCAAAATATGTGAAAAAAAAATAGGTATAGAATTGTGCCACAGGCACTCAGCAAAGACAACAACATACAAAAAAGGCTAAAACTAAAACTAGTAGTTAGATAACAATGCAATAGCTTTTTTAAAAAAATAGTCATCTAATTTAAACAAGGAAAAAAACACACACATAAAATAAGACATTCAACAATGCAATAGTCATCTAAGCCATTGACACAACCACGCGAACTATACTCCACTGTCCTGAAGGGTGCAAGTGCAAGATTGGGTGTAAGTGCCTCGCTGAGTATAAACCCACAACAATTCTAGAGTCTCATGATCATTTTTGGTCTCATCCATGTCATCATCATCCGAAACAAAAAGCTCAAATGATGGCACATTCAGAAACTTCATTGGCGGTAGCGATCTCTGCACCTCTCGAATGCATTGATGCATGTAATCATATTGCTGCTGGTGCTGGTTTGCATATTACTGGCCTGTATGTGGACATCGTGAACCTCCAAGGACATGTCCTTCAAGAGCCTCATATCCTTCACATTTCAAGGATTTGGACGTGATGCTTTGTGTGGTCTCAAGGAGCTCTCTCTAGTCTCTCAGAATGAACCCCACGCGGATGCAATGGAAGAAAAGGTTGACTTGGTTATCGGCTTTTGCGATGCAAGCATCTTATCTCCACTCCCTCAAGTTACCCCCTCTACATCATAGATCAAAAATAATACAAGGGTGTTATAAAACATAGTGGTCTGACCGCTAGCAATGTGCATGATGGACTGGTGAAGAATGATCCCTATATCTATAGATCAACCATCTGAATGCATAAGTTCAGAATAATCCTATCCCTAGTCACTTTAGTGAGAATAGAGGTAGGGAGAAAACGATGGAAATGAAGTAATACCAGGAACGGCAGAAGGGGTTTAAATAATGCAACAAGAAATTCACAATTGTCTCTCCATCTTCCCCATAATGAACCTCCCACTGACTGGTGCCATTAATCAAAAGGGAAGTGATCTTCTGATAATCAAGAACAAGGAAATGCTCAAAGTCACACAGAAGCATGTCAAAGAGGCCAAAAATGTTTTTCTATTGTGGAAGGGTCAACAGGTATCATCTACCCTCACATGTAGGTCTGCCCGTCCATGGATTCTTTTGCATTTACATAGAATTTATGGAAGAGTGGGAAAACAGTCAATCCAATGAGATATCACAAACTCCTTCATCCTTACCTATCAATTTCTACTGTTATATTCTCTTTTAGCGATTGAAACCCACTCCGAAACTAGCTTCTTCAGGACTAAAATGTTCAGGTAATGTTGTGAGGTGGCGTAACTAACAATTCTAGTATGGTCAAAGCTCGATCCCCCTTTCCCCTTGGTTCAGAAGCAATGGAAATAAAATTTTGGACTGGGAAAGAAAAGTAATAGAAAATAAAATTTTTGGCCCTAACACAAAAGATTTAGTGTAAATCAACTCTAGGTCATGAAGCATTAGTTCTGATAGAGATTCTTGAATATGTGACTGATAGATATGCTGATCAAATGAAAAATCAAAGAAACAGTGGAGTTTAATCAAGTGAACTCACTAAAGCCTAAGGGTTCTACTTTGATCTACCCAATAGTGGTCGGTATGGCAAGAGGAACCCCTTTTTAGGTCAACTAGGAGCCTTAGCAACTGAAGAAGATGTGCTGATGTAAGAGTCATGATGGAAA
This sequence comes from Papilionanthe hookeriana x Papilionanthe teres, assembly GCA_022702705.1. Taxonomy (NCBI): domain Eukaryota; kingdom Viridiplantae; phylum Streptophyta; class Magnoliopsida; order Asparagales; family Orchidaceae; genus Papilionanthe; species Papilionanthe hookeriana x Papilionanthe teres. The sequence continues at coordinate 31,784,928 of CM040430.1, read as the reverse complement.
TAATGATAGAAGTTGTTTTGGACCCTTTAATACGTAGGGATGTGGTCACACTGGGCTGTGGCATTGTCATGCCGCACTTTCCCGCGACCTTACTCAAAACATTTCATGGGTGGCCTGTTCACGGCTAAAATAAGTGTGGCCATGCCACTGGTCATTGTGGTCATGCTGACCCTCAGTAAGACATGAAAAATTTTTTGAGTCGTCCCTCCTTCCGTGTAAATCATTTACTCAGTAGTGGGACTTGATATCAATCATAACGAACATACAACAAAAAAACTCTCACAACGACTCAAACTCCAAAATGAAACTATAAAATAGGCAATCATATGAAGAAAAACAAATAACGTTTGAGTTATCATCCAAGAAATGGCTTGGTTTAAAATCCTCAGCCAGAAGAAGTCTTAGAAATATTCCTAAATCGGGTCTCCAAAACTAAATTACCAATTCAGTAATCCTTGTTCACTTGTCTCAAATTCAGACTGGTTTAGGCTCTCTCTCAGCTAGATTGGTCTCTGATCCACTTTGATATTTATGCTTACAATATATATAAATATATATATATATATATATATATATATATATATATATATATATATATATATATATATATATATATATATATATATATATATACATTATAAAATCATTAAGAAGGATTGTAAATTCATATATGTGTATATATATATATACATATATATTTATATATACATATATGAATTTACAATCCTTCTTAATGATTTTATAATGCAGATACTACGCAAGTATATGTATCATTTTATCAAGTAATATAGGACTTTCTGATTAAGCCATGAGATATGAAACCCACAGAGACAGTGATAAACAACAAAAATAGAAAATAAACTTCTTCACTTTTTTAAAGAATGATCTTAATTAAATTAAAAATAATATTCTAGAAAATGAAATTTAATTCTTTTTGTTAATTTTTAAAATTTAAAATAAAAGTAAAAAATAACTTTAACTAAACTTTTATAAGATGTAAAAAAATGCAAATAAAATATCTTTTTCCTTCTTATGATTCAATAATAAGTTATGTTGTGGAAGTATAATGATGCGACTTTTTATATGCAAGAATTTATGAAACCATATTTATATATTTATAATTATTTTGTAAAGTCACAATTTCAGACGCAAGTATACGTATCGTATCAAGTAATACAGGGCTCTAGTGGAGCTCTGGTTATCGATCCCACAGGGAAGCGAGGAAAGAGGTTTTTAGTCAAATTCTAGTTTACTATTATCAGACTTTAGATTGGAGGGTTGATATAAGTAATTTTTTATCTAGCAGCTACTCCTAAATGCATATGATTATATGTAAGAATAATAATTATTCTTAATGCAAATATTACTTCTAAAGAAAACCTTTCTTGTTGAGTTGGTTTAGTGAATTTTGAGATAATAAAATCTACTATACTTATGTAGTGAATTGGATAATGTAAATGAATGAGATACATTAAATATTGAATGTGTCAAATAGAAGCAATCCTATTCTTTACCCATTTTTCAGCGTATAAAGAACATTAGCTAATCCTAAATTCAGTCCCCAAATCTGTGGTTAGGCTGGGAGGATACTGACTCTCACTCCAGAGCTCCCACTTGCCTTCGCTTGAAGGATAACTCTCACTTTAATTTCCAAACTCTAGGATCAAATTGGGTATTTTAGTTTGTAACCCTAAAATCTCCAATTTGACACCCATCAAAGTATATTTCCCTATTTATGTGCACTGAACCCTCATAAACTTTACCATCCATAGAATTTGAATGTGGTTCCACTTTATTGAGAATTACATCACCCTCTCGGATCATAGTGCAATTACAACGAATTTTAACACTACAACGAGCTCTTATTGTAATGTAAATGAAGTGCAAGTAAAATCATCATATTTATAATTAAATCTACTTCTAACATGCATCACAATATCCTAAACATGAATCTTACTCATTGCGAAAGAAAGGTAGAAAGAAAACAATGATATAATCTTCTTATGCCACTATTTCCAAAGAAGAATAAATAGTAAGAGAAAGACATCACAAAGCACGAGGAAAACATAACAGAAACTTCATTTCAAAGCAAATCTACAAAATAAATGTTTACAAAATCATAAGATAATGAAGAACACAATACTTAGCCTTTTCCCCATGAAAGAAATAAGAAGATCTCTCCCACAAAGTCTCCCGCTGATCCATGCAATGCTAATACAAACCCTTACAATTTATCTCAACATCCCCTCACCAATCTCTCCAAAAAGGTAGAAATCTACATTTCTACTCCTATGCTAAGATCTCTCAACATTCTCCATATTTTTCCTAACATTCCTCATCACATACACATCTTTTCTGACCTAAAATTGTTCTTTTAAAGTGTAGGGATGAATTTCCCAAGATGTGCTTGAAGAAACTTTCCAAAAAGCATCCAGATTCGATGTATATGGCCCATAACAGCTTCTAGCACAGCCTGGTGTTGTTCGAGCACCGTTCAACGCATTATCCCATTGAATTTTTGTGCTCTCGAGACACTGGCGCCGTCCGGCGGGAGCCGTTTGGCGCCCTACTCTGCGTAGCTCCATCGTTTCGCTTCGTTTGGCTCCTTTTCAGCTCCGATTCACTCCATTTCAGTTGTGTTACGTTCGTAACAAATAGCCCTACAAAATAAACATAAAAACAAACTTTCTATAAAGTTTAATATTATTCAAAAATATGCAAGAAGTGTAAAAGAGATTAAGTAAAGAAAGACTTATCAAAATATGTAAGGTTATCTAGTCATCAAGTCTAAGAGTTCTAGCTTTCTATTCATTTCAGAAATGATTGTAGATTTTCCTATTAAGGAACTTAAAAGGATTACATGAAAAGAAGTTTATGAGAATACTACTAGTAAAGATGCTAATCTATACATATAAGTTCAGGAAAGTAATTAAGTTCTTCCCTTTAGGTAGATCCAAGTAAAGCCAATTTTTTATTAGGCATCTCCTCAAGCTTCTCCTCACTTTTTCTTTTCTTTTTTTTTCTTTTCCTCTTCTATCTTTCTTAGGGGTTGTCGGCGAATTTTAAACTTAATTTAAATATATAATTTGAAAAGTAGTATTTGATTTTTTTGAAAATAATTTTAAGTTTGAAAATTTTAAAATATGAAATCAAACCGATCTCACATCCCAAATAGTTTATATAAACGAGCACTGCATCACAAACCATGTATCTATCCCGAAGAATAGACACACTACTTGATTATGGGGCTCGATTAAATAAACTAGAAGATTTGTGACATCCGTTTATCCTGCGAACCAATTTTATAAGCCGAGAAGTTCCCCTGCTTAATATAAACGAATTAAGTAGGGTTTATATTACCTGGGTTCTTAAAGTTCCCTATAAGGGCAAGCCCCTATAGTTAATTACATCTTAAATGACGGGAATCACTTAAGAAAACTCTCGATAATGACCAGTGGTTTTGTTCTCAAGAATTTCAAAGTTTAAGGTTTTCAAAGGATTGAATTTTGGAGATTTCAATAGGGATTAGCTCAAATTTGGAATAGTTAATTTTAGGAATCCAAAGGAAGAGAAGTAGGAGAAGCTGAAGATCCAAGAAGAATCTTGGCAACTTCCCAAACTATCCTATTGTTTGGCTTTAATTTGAGAGTATATTTAATGTTGTAATCTTGCCAATTTTATTTATTTAGGTCTTATATTTGTATGACATAGTCATGCAAATGGCCTCGAAGATGTGAGGATTTTTGTCGTACCAAATGACTACCTCGGAATCCTAAGACCGGTTAGGACTTAATTTGCATAATATGATTATGCAAATGCCTAACGAAGAGTTGAGGATTTATGTTGCACTAGACAAACTACCTCGAAATCCTATGGTTTTGTTATTTAATTCTAAGAAAGGTTTTGCTGAAGTAGGCGCATGTTTTGCTGATGACGATGGTCGTGCTGCCCACTATGGTCCAACTCCTTGTTGTTGCAGAGGTTTAGTTTTAGAAGTCATAAATCAAAGGATGAGAGAAGTGTTTTGGTTTAGAGAAATCTTAGAATTCAAATGTCTTTAATGTTTTATTAGGAAAATCTTAAAGTTGATTATAACAATATCGGTTAAGATCCCACGGTTCCATCCTTCCGGCATCGTTATTTTTTTATCGGATTCACTTAGTCCAGATGAATTTTCTAAACTCAACTGAATGAGTTCCACACTTTCATTTAGACCGTGGGAAATCCCGTTAGCAATACGTAGATTACATCATCTGAGGTATTTCTCGATCATCCAACGAGACGTTTTAATTTAGTTGAAGTTGTAGTTTTGTTGTTTTGTTTGTGATTAAATTTTGAGTTGTTTTATATTTTGAATGTTGTGGCGGTGGATTTTATCTTGTAGTGACTTTTAATTTGATTTTGGTTTCAGTTCAGGGACTATCCTAAAGGTTTTGGTTTTCATACAACAGTCTTGTTTAACATGCAAGAAAAGTAAAGCGTAGTGTAGGTAAAGAAAATGCAATAGAGTAAATTGCGATAACATAAAAGCATACACGGAGGGTCCTCCCGTCATTCCAAGCTACACTTTAAAACACATATTAAAGCATTTAAATATTTCAACAAGTACCTAGGTAAAGACTAAAGGAAGGGTTTTGGTTGTCTACCAGAATCCTAATCCTATAACTAGTCATTTCCTATGACGTCTAGGTTCTTGAATTTGGTTAAGGATGATTTTCTTCACTAAAGAACACATAAGTTCAATTGTTCTTTAAAACTACCCATCGTATTGAGGAAGTGCTTAGAATAAATCCTAAACATCTTTTCGATACCTCTGGGACAGTCTTGAGTCCAAGTGAATTTAACTACACAGGTGAATTAATCATCCAAGGATTTAGTCAAGTTTTATTCCCTTGCTCAGTGAATTAGGATGTTTGATTATCCTATGAGTGAAGTGACATTTCACTTAACACTTCATTTGATAGTTATAATAATTTAAAGCTTTCAAGGGCAAGTTAATTTGTTAAATATTTTAATGATTTGAAGTTAAAGTTGATGATTTACTTTAATGTGATTTAATTATGAAATTTTAATCAATGATTTTAAGTTTGGAATGATGTTTGATTCATTTAAGTTAAACTTTTTATAAATGATATCAATATTTCATGTTAATTTAAATTTTTAGATTAACTTAGGTCGAAAGAGGTGTTCAAATTATTTATTAAATTTTGATGATTTAATTTGGATTAATTATATTAATTAATTTAATTTTTATATTATGTTTTAAGGTAAGTTGTCTTAAAATTATTTAAAGTTTGTAATTTTGATTTAAGTTTGTTTTGAAATGATTTTAAATTAGTTTCAAATATTTTAATTTACTTTTTAATTATTTAACATTTTAGGTTTTAATCGATTATTAAATTATTTAATGATGTAGGTTTTAACTAAGAATTATTTACTTTTAATCATTTAATTATTAGTTCCATTTATCCTCTTAAGTTTAAGAGTTAAGTATTATTAAGTGATTTATTTAGGGATTTTTAAATTAAAATATCCTCTTAAGTTATATCCCCATTTCAATAATCCAATTTCAATTAATCTTCCAAAATTTAAATTTTTTAATTAATTAAAGTTTCATTTTTGGTTTACTAAAGTGATTAACGGGTTCCTACCCTTTCATTTCCCAAAGTTTCGATCATCGAGAGAAAATTAAAATCGGATATTTTACCCACATTTTGATTAAAACTAAAGTTTTAGTTAGGGGTTAAAATCTTTTAATTACCTTTATGCCCCTTTAAACTTATTTATTTTATAATTCATTAAATTAAGCTTAAATAAATTTAAGATTTTTGTGCCACTTCACTCATATGTCAATTAAGAAATTAGAGGAGAAAATGTGATTTTTCTAAATTTAATTTATTTATATAATTATTTTTAATGGAAAATAGGGGTTTTCAAAAAAAATTTACTAACATGACCAAGGTAAAGTTTCTCTCCTTCAAAAAAATTATGGGATGTTCTTAATGACCAGAGGACCACTTGGACCAATTTTGGTGATTTTTTGCATTATATTTTATTTATTATAATTAATTCAAGTTTTAGAGTGTTAATTAATTATAAAATAAAATAAAAGTTGAAAAATGAATTTTATATTTTTAAAAAATCCCTTTAACCTCAAAAAGGTCAGAGAAATAAATTTTATATTTTTTTATGATTTCTCATTGATTTATTAGAATTAATTTAGTGGGAAGGCCAGAAAATACATTTTTTAATTCAAAAATTGTTTTAAGGCTTTGAAATTAAATATCTTAACCTAGAGACTTAAGAAAAATATATGATTGGTTCCTAAGTGATTAGGGGACCAAATATGACATTTTTATGATTTTTATTATTTTTGTGATTTTTATTATTTTTTAATTATTGAAAATATTAAAATATGCTTAAAAATGAAAAGTTTTAGAAAATTCCAATTTTATTTTTCTTAGACTCCTCTAATATCAGAGAAGTACCAAAATCAATTTGGTGAATTTTTGAAATGTATTTTTGAAGTTATGAATTTTTAAAGTTTAATTTTGATTATGTGGCTTAATTGATCCATTTAATAGGGTTAAACATTTCCAATTGACTTCAAATTTTTATGTGAGGTTCCTCTGATCCTAAAGATTAGTGGGGAATTATTTTCAAGTCATTTTAATGTGTGATTAACTCTAATTAATTTTCAATTTAGAGTGATTAGGCCAATTAGGATTATTTTTAAGGAATTAATTCAAACCATAATTTTCCTAGGATCCTCTGGTCCTAAGATACTTCACCAAATTTTCCTGGAATTTTCTAAGCAACATGCTAATTTTTGGAATTAAAATATCAAAAATAGTGACATAAACTTGAAAAATACATAACTTGTCATAGGGTTACCTCTGACCTTGAAAAATTTAGGGAATGTTCCTCAAGTCAGAGGCTTCAAAAGCCCTATGGAATCATGCCTTGGTGAAATGTCTATGCAAATGGAGAATTGAAATACCAAAATAAGTAAATAATTAATTAAAAATAAAATACTCATCAAATTAACTCAATTCTTTTCTCACATTATTCTCCTCTGTTCACTGAGAAAGAGGGTATTTTTCTTTTATTTTTGTGATTTTTATATGCAAAGATATGAATTTTTTAAGTTCTGGCTATTTAATTAAATCAGAAAAATCCTATTTTCCTACTTATCCACGTCGGCGCCGCGTCAACCTACGGCAGATCGAACTCCACGTGTCGTCTTCTGGTTCGGCGCTGCCATCTGACTCAGCTGCCACGCAGTCCACGGTTCACGTTCCATCTCCTCGTCTGACGCCATCTGAGCCGTTCGTTCGATACACGCGCAATTCGACGGCGACCAATCATTGTCTCCGACTGGTGTGCACCCTTGACCGTCGACCTTCTAACCCTAATATCTCCCTCAATTCTCAATCAATTTTCGAGTTCTTATGCTCTATGGATTCTTCCTGAGAAGACGAACACATACATACAGTATACACGCCACGAAATTAAGCCAAACTAAATGGAGAATTCACAGAAGCTCGGGAGAAAGGCAGAGTTCATACCTTGGTTCTGAGAGGTGAAGCCTCAATCAGAGATGCTCGGCAAGTTCGTTGGAGTCCAAGGAGGCTAGGGATGAAGCTTGGAGCTGTGGTGAAATGCCTAGACTTGACTTCCACCGGGCCTGATCACAAAGCTTGGAGGCTGGAACAAGCGGGTGGCTCGGAGAGGGGGCTTTCACTGGGGAACTCCTTCTCTACCTCTGGTGAAGGTGTGGGAAGAGTTAATTTGGATTTGGTGAAGTTTCAGAGAGTTTCCTGTTTTTTGGCCTGAGATTGAACTCAAAAATTGAGTTCAACCATTGGGGGAGGAGGCAGGAAAGCAGTAGAGTTGAGCTTCTCTTGGCTAAGAGGAGCTCTGGGAACAATTTGGAGGGCTTCTGTTGAGAAAAATTTCAACACTTCTCTCATGGTCAAGAGGAGGTGCTTAAATGGCTAGGGCCATTGGGCTGAGCTAGGGCTCAATTGAAGGGTGGATTCAGTTGCTTAGGTGGAGGGCAGAGAGGCTCCAATGTTTAATTTGGCTGAGGTGGCCATTTAGTAGAGTTTGGGTGTGTCTAGGTAGATGGTGGCTCTCGATTTTGACCCCCTCCGGCAGCTAGGCCGGCCGGCAAGGACATGGGAGCTGGCCCCTGAGGTCAGGTGAGTCATGGAGAGGTTTAATGGTGATTAGCACTTGTGGGGATGTTTTGGGGTAAGGCAAAAGAGGATTTATCCACTTAAGGGAAGAGATCCCTTAAAATGGGGAACCCTTGGTCCATGGCTCACTTAGCTTGGGCTAGGTGGATCTAGGGTGGTTCCTAGGGTTCACTTGGTGGCTATGGAAAGGTTGGTTTAGCCACACTTGGTTCAATTTGGTTTGATTAGGCCATAGGTTCAAATTGGCTCACTTGGGTTAGGGTTAGGCTAACTTAGGTTTGGGTTTGATTTAGGTTCAAGTGTCTTGAGCAACATTATAGAAATGATTGCCATGAAAAACTTTCATGAAGACATGGAATGGTTTTGAGTTCAATTGGAAGGTCAATTTGGTGGATTTTGGTATTTTGGTTAATTTAGGAAAGGTTGAATCAACTTGGGTCCAAGTTGGGTTAAGGTGGGTTTAGACCCAAATGAAAGTTTCAAATGGTCTAGGGGAATGTATTGAAGAGTTCCCAACATCAATTGGGAAGAAATTTTAGGGTTTGGCTAATCAATTTGGTAGGTTTAGGGCATGGATTCACTTTAGGCTAAAATGGTGGTATTTTTGGTTTTCAAATAGATTTAGGTTAAGCTTAGGCTCAAATTGGGGCAATTGAAGGTTGCATAGGTTTTATGGGCATGTTATGGAAAGTTTAAGATTGAAGTTTGGGGGAAAAAAAGTTGGTATTAGGTTAATTGGGGGGTTTGGATTAATTAGGCAAAATTGGGGATTTTGGATTTCAAATGGAATTGAACTCAAATATGAATCAAATTAGGCTTGGATTTGGTTTAGATTGATATTAATGATGTTGAATTAAAGTTTAGAATTGAAATTGGCAAAATTGAGGTTAAATGGGTTGGTTTGGTGTGACATTGGGTCCATTTAGGTTAAAAATGGGTCAATTTGGGGATTTTGATAAAAGTAGGTTATTTTGGTAAAATTGGGCTATAGTGTAGTTGAACAAAATGAAATTGGAAATATTTGGGATTTTCTGGAATTTTTGGAGAATTTTTGGAATTTTTGGAATTTTTGGAATTTTGTGCCAAAAGGGTATTTTAGGGTATCAAGAGGTTATTTGGAGGGTATTGGGGTATTTTGGTGAATTTAAAAGGTTGGGTTGTTTTTTGAAATGATTTTTAGGAATTTTGGGTAATTTTTGGAAGTTTTTGGAGAGTTTTGGGGTAGGCTCATTGCTATAGGGGTAGGCTTATGGATCTCACCCAAGTCTAACCACTTTGGGACCAAGCTTAGCCAAATGGTAACCACTTTATGATTCTTCACATATTGACCTTAGCCATCTTAATCAAAGATCAGTGGCTACAGTTCAATTATGTGAGCTTCTTAAAGGGTGAAAGGGGCAAAGTTCAAAGTTTAGGGTTAAAGGGTAAAATGGCTTAGCAGTGTGTGTGTGTGTGCAAGAGAAGCTCAGGGCACCCAGGGTCACCCTAAATCCAAACAATCCTATAGGAACTCACTATTGATTGCCCATATGGTGATTTTAACCTTCCAAGGTGATTTAGAGGTTTGCAACCATCCAAGTGGGATCCCAAGAGGAGTCAAGATGTAGCTGAATTGCTAATGGGTGGGTCCCAATACTAGTCCTCTAGGATAGTCAACGAGAAAACCTTATGGCTAGATCCTAAGAAGCACTAAGGAGAGAAAAGACCTCACCAAAAATGAGGTCAACAAATGGACCCCCAATAGGTGTGGTGTGCTAACCGAGCACACCGCGCGTATTGGCGTTGACCGAAGAGATCAACAAAACCAACACAGATGTCTAAGTGACACACTTAGAACAAAGCGTAGAACAATTCCGCTGGGGAGTGTCGGGTAAATCTCCGAAACTGAAGATTCCCGAACTCTCGCTGGGGAAAAAGGAGGTGGATTCTAAATCACAAGATCTGGAGATATTAGATTTTAGATTCATTTCATTTTTATTTCAAGTTTCAATTTTGAGTTTGAGTTCCAAATTAATTTAAGTTTCAATTTTAGTTAAAGTTCGATTTAAGATCGATTTTAAGGTGGACCTCGTTGAGATTCAGAATTTGGAATAAGAATCGGAACCTAGGTTCTAACCTCGGAATTTAAAAGAGAACTAGAATTTAGGCTCTAGTCTCGATGAAGAGAGTTGGAATTTAGGCTCCAACCTCGAAAAAAAGATTAGAATTTAGGTACTGATCGAAAGGAATGAGGACCGGAATTTAAGTACCAGCCTCGGAGAGAGAATCGGAATTTAGGTACCGACCTCACAAGGATGAGAATCAGAATTTATGTACTGATCTCGAAATGGATGAGAATTAAAATTTAAGTATCAATCTCAAAAAGAGAGTCAGAATTTAGGTACCGACCTCACAAAGGATGAGAATCAAAATTGAGGTACTGATCTCGAAAGGGATGAGAATTGAAATTGAAGTATCAATCTCAAAAAGAGAGTCGGAATTAAGGTACCGACCTCACAAAGGATGAGAATCAGAATTTAGGTACTGATCTCGAAAGGGATGAGAATTGAAATTTAGGTATCAATCTCAAAAAGAGAGTCAGAATTTAGGTACCGACCTCGAAAGGAGAGAACTGGAATTTAGGTACCGATCTCGAAAGAGAATCGAAATTTAGGTATTGATCTCGGAAGAGAGTCGGAATTTAGGTACCGACCTCGAAAGGAGAGAACTGAAATTTAGGTACTAGTCTCGAAAGAGAATCGAAATTTAGGTATCGATCTCGGAAAGAGAGTCGGAATTTAGGTACCGAGCTCGAAAGGAGAGAACTGGAATTTAGGTACCAGACTCGAAAGAGAATCGAAATTTAGGTATCGATCTCGGAAAAAGAGTCGGAATTTAGGTACCGATCTCGAAAGGAGAGAACTGGAATTTAGGTACCAGTCTCGAAAGAGATGAGAATTGAAATTTAGGTATCAATCTCAAAAAGAGAGCGGAATTTAGGTACTGACCTCGAAAGGAGAGAACTGGAATTTAGGTACCAGTCTCGAAAGAGATTAGAATTGAAATTTAGGTATCAATCTCAAAAAGAGAGTTGGAATTTAGGTACTGACCTCGAAAGGAGAGAACTGGAATTTAGGTACCAGTCTCGAAAAAGAATCGAAATTTAGGTATCGATCTTGGAAAGAGAGTCGGAATTTAGGTACCGACCTCGAAAGGAGAGAACTGGAATTTAGGTACCAGTCTCGAAAGAGAATCAAAATTTAGGTATCGATCTCGGAAAGAGAGTCGGAATTTAGGTACCGACCTCGAAAGGAGAGAACTGGAATTTAGGTACCAGTCTCGAAAGGTTGATGATTGATTCGTGAAGATTTCAATGATTAGAAGCACAGTAGAAGATTGGAATGGTACAGAAAAGTGTTTCACGTCCCGAAGGATTTGTTTAGAAGGTTGATTGTTTGGCGAAGAAAGTGAATCCACGCCATTAGAACCAAATCGAGAATCTCGTGGTTCTGTGTCAGTAGATTCAGCGACCTTCTCAAAAGAGGGGAGAAATCACAGAGAGTCGAAAAGATTTCGAGAACAGCCAGAGGCTGGGATATCGGATTTGGAGCTTCTTTTTCATTATTCATTGCTTTTAGTGATTTGATTTTTTTTTAGTTTCATTTTCGATTGAAATTTCACTTTGATTCGGATTTTCATTGATTTACTTGGTTCACATCTTGAAGTTTTAAGTTGATCTGTTTTGAGTTTTGGTTTGTGTTTTATTCAGACTTTGAATTCAAATTTTGTTTTGTTGTTATTATTTCATTCAAATCGTTCTTCGTCCAACTTTCTTTTTAAACCGAGTTAAACTCAGATACGGTGGCGTTTGCGGTAAATTGCACAAAACTAAAGGTAAAACACAAAGTTCATCTCCACTAAAATGTCGAAGATACATCGAGTGATTCCATCAAAACATTTCTGATGACATCCTTCTGAAAACAAACTTTTACAAAAGTTCATATATATATCTGAACACAGAATGCATTGATATCTCCATGTACTCTGACAAAATTGTCTGTTCGATTCATCCATGTCTGAAAAGTAAACTACATAGGTAATAGCATCACCTTCTGAGCCACTTTCCGGAGGAGAATCCCACATAAGTGTATTTTAGATGTGTCTTACTACTATGTAGCCTACAACTCGTGAGGGCCGCAAATTCTCTAGTTACGGATGCGGCTGGAAGTAGATCGGAATTTTACTCTCATCCATTCTTCTGAGGGTGATGGAGACTCGCTCGTAGGGAACTCCCGGTATGCAGTGCTTCGCTACATATGCACCATTTCCTTGTAGTACGAGAACAAAGCCTACCGGTAGAGGTATCTCCACCGGCCCTCGGAATTCTCCGGGGCCAACTATCTGGAGTTCTGTCCTGAACATAATGTTGCATTGGTTGATGAAGGAAACAGTACAAAAGGGCATTACAAAATCATGATGATCTGTGTGAGGTGGGATGTAGTCTCCTTCTGCATAGATGTTGATAATATAGCTGTTCGGTATGCAATAAGCGGGTAGGACTCGCCAAGCCACCATCCTTTTTATCATTTTCTTAATTAAAACTGGCATTGGATCCACTTCATCATAGCGGAGTATCCCTGGCGGATTTCCTTTCTTGTCATCAGCGAAGTTGTAACAGCATCCAAATTGAATAGTAATCCTCCCCTTACCTCTTTTCCATTTCTTTGGCTCGGAGTAGGTCCTGCTACGTAATCGTCCTGCACGACCTTGTTTCTTCAACTCATTGATGTAGTCTACAATTTCACTCTGCTCGTAGTGAGAGAAAACATCTGTATGTAACTCTAGTCCTTCCAGGATGTTGACATATCTGCCTCTGATTCTCTGAATGTATTCAAAATTCTGCTTCCGCACCCTCTGGATCATCTCCAATTCGTACTACGAAATTATCTGCGGTTGTCGGGGTCTAGTGACGTCTCGTGGGATATATGGCTCCACACCGTCACGCTCTCACGGGATCGTCACTATCTCGGGTGTAGGCTGCAGTAGTAACCTTCTCGGAACAACCTCGCTATGGTGCTCCTGAGGACTGGCCTCCTTGGGGTAAGCTGCTACGGTCGTCGAGGTTTCTTCCTTGTTACGCTCTTCGTTAATTTCTTCGAGCATCTTGGCGATACGGCGATTCTTGTTCCTTCTTCGAGTTGGGGTCGGGGTGGCTCTCCTCTCTCCACGAATCTCGGTAGGAGCGACGACGACAAGCTTTCCTCCTGAGGACGTTATCACCGATTTCATCTTGTTTTCCTCGATCATATTGATCTTCCTCTTCTTGTTTGCGGCTTGGGGAGCCTTCTTGTTGAGCCTCATCCTTGTCTTCCCATGGAAGCGCTCGGGATCCACGGCGGTCAGCCGGTTTCCTCATATTCCAACTCCGGCTGTGCGAGGTCCGAGCCGACCTCTATCACGATCATCGGCTTTCGGCTCTTCTTTGTTAAGTGCAAGACTTACGCCATCCTTGAAGTTCGGGAACAGCTGCTCGTTCGACATTTCCACGAAAGAAAACAAGGAAAGGATCATAGGTTGTACTCAGGACGAGAACAATAAGAAAATTTACTTATTAATGAAAAAATTCTTATTTAATTATTTCGAATTTTATAAGAGTAAGAGAAGATAAGAAAAGATCAGGAGTGAGCTCGTCTCGAAAGGAAGAGTCAAAATTTTATTATTACTTCAATTGCATATGTTTTCCTTTAACACACATTTTTTTATTTATGATTTTTATCATTCATTTTCTTTCGGGTTCGGACCCAGTTATAAGTGATCACTCTACCCGTGCTTCTAGGAATGAAATTCCATTCTTCGAAACATCAGGTTGCGTAATACTTCTTCAAATATCGTCCATTGATTGGAAGCATAAATCGTTCTCCACGGCAATTCACAAGCTGGTAAGAACCTCTCGAGTAGACTATCTCGACCACGAACGGCCCCTCCGAGTCGGCTCGAATTTACCTCCTATCTTGCGGTGTGCAAGAATAGGCCTTCTGAGAACTAGGACCAAGTCACCGACTTTGAATGTCCTTGGGCGGACCAGTTTGTCGTGGGCCTGGATCATCTTAGCTTGATACAGTTCCAGATTCTGTTGCGCTGCAAGTCGTTTTCCTTCCAAGTTTTCCAATTCTTCCAGCCGTAGTCTGGCATTTTCTTCTGTAGTGATCCTGTTCGCAACTGCAATTCTGAGTGATGGGAGCTGAACTTCCAAGGGTAGAACTGCCTCGGACCCGTACACTAGAGCGTAGGGCGTAGACTGAGTAGGAGTCCTGAAAGTCGTTCTGTAGGCCCATAAGGCTTCTAACAACTTCTCGTGCCAATTTCTTTTGTTGTCGTCCAAAGTTTTCTTTAAGATTTGGACGAGAGTTTTATTAAAAGCCTCGGCCAAGCCGTTTGCTCTTGGGTAGTAGATCGTTGAATAACGCCAATCGATCCCGTGTCTTCTGACAAAACTATTGATCTTCGTGCTTTTAAACGCGGACCCATTGTCTGAGATAATTCTGCGCGGTACCCCGAAGCGGTAGACGACCTGATTCTTGAAGAACTGTAGCACGTGATGTGCCTTCACTTCCCTGAGCGGTACGCATCGCCCACTTGGAAAAGTAGTCCGTAGGCTGCGAGAATGAAGCGATGTCCTCTTGAAGAAGGCGGTTCTATCGGACCCACAATGTACGTGCCCCAACATTCAAATGGCCACGATGCGATTGTCGGATGTAGCACATTTGGAGGTTGATGTAGAACCACTCCATGCACTTGGCACTGGTGACAACTCTTGGCGACCTTCATGCAGTCGGTCATCATTGAGGGCCAGTAGTACCCTAGTCTTTTAATCTTCATTTTCATCTTCGGACCCGACTGATGAGCGCCACAAAGTCCCGAATGCACCTCTTTAACAATTTCACGAGCCTCGGACCCGCTCAGGCACCTTAGCCACATCTGATCGAAAGACCTTCTGTATAATGTATTGTTTATTAATGCGTAAGACAGAGTTCTTTTCTTGATTTGATGGGCTAATGACTTATCGTCCGGTAGATTTCCTGTTTGCAGGTAATCTATTAATGGTTGCCGCCAATCTTCTACATTTTCTGTTGCTGTTGCGACTATTTCCTCTTCCTCTTCTAATTTGTGTATTGTATCCATGTCGAGCTGTGAGAGAACCTGTCGTCCCTGAACTGACACTTCATCTGATTCATTCTGTAAGCAGGCAAACTCTTTTGTGAGGTGGGCTAACGCATCTGCAAGAGCATATTCTTTTCTAGGAATCTTGTAGATTGTTACATTCAGAATTTGCTCCAATAGTTTCATGGCATGCTGAAAGTCTTGCTCGAGCCTCGGTTTCGAGTGCATCTTGTCGTGATCTGCTGAATGATCAACTGCGAATCTCCGTAGATGTTGATATCTGTTATACCCATCTGAATGGTTAATTCCAATCCAGTTATGAGGGCTTCGTATTCTGCTTCGTTATTTGTACACGGTTCTGTTAGGTGGTAGGAGTATCTTAACATCCCCCGCTCCGGTGTTATAAAGATTAGTCTGATTCCTGCCTTACCGGGCACTATCGTTTGCGATTCTGTCTTTTTGTGTTGAAGATGCTCCATCAAAGTACAATTCCCAATGCTGATCATCGAGATCTTGTAAGCTGATTATCTGCTCGTCTGGCAAGTCGTCATTGAGATGCGACTCTGCCGGTAAAGGATGCGCTGCGAGGAAGTCTGCTAGGACTTGCCCCTTTATGGCACGAAGAGGAATGAAAGTTATATCGAATTGCAATAGTATCATCGACCACCTAGCAAGTCTGCCAGAAAGCGTCGGGCGAGTCATCAAATATTGCAACGGATTAACTTTCGAGATAAGGTTGACCTTATGAGAAAGCATGTAATGCCTGAGCTTTTGAGCGGCGAAGATCAGGGCTAAACAATGCTTCTCAATTGGAGGGTACTTTACTTCCGTCGGAATCAGACGACGACTTAAGTAATAAAGAGCGTTTTCTTTTCCCTCATCATTGACCTGGGCTAACAGGGCTCCAAGGGAGTCGTCTAAAGCATCGGTATAAAGTATCAACGGTTTACCCGAGACTGGGGCTACTAAGACAGGAGGTGTCATTAGATATTGCTTAATGTCCTCGAAGGCTCGCTGGCATTTCTCTTCCCAAACGAATTTGGCATCCTTTTTAGCTAATGCCGAGAAGGGCTGACACCTACCTGACAAGTTCGAGATAAAGCGTCGAAGATATGCCAATTTTCCTTGAAAGGATCGTAATTGCTTCAAGGTTTTGGGAGGCGGCATTTCTAAGATAGCTTTAATCTTTTCCAGATCGACTTCAATTTCGCGATGTTGAACAACAAATCCTAAGAATTTCCCGGAGGTGACGCCGAAGGCGCATTTTAAGGGATTCATCTTAAGGTTAAATTGTCTTAATCGCTCGAAAACAATTCTCAAATCATACAAATGATCTTCCTTCAGTTTGCTCTTGATGACCACATCATCCACGTAGCACTCGACTTGGTTGTGAATGAGATCATCAAAAATCCTTGTCATTGCTCTTTGGTAAGTTGCTCTGCGTTCTTGATCCAAAAGGCATTACTGTGTAGCAGTATATTCCGATTGGCGTTCTGAAGGCTGTGAGCTTTTCGTCTTCTGGTGCCATCTTTATCTGGTTGTATCCTGAAGATCCATCCATGAAAGAGAAGATTTCATGTGTTGACGCGATGTCGATCATTAATTCTAGAATCGGTAGCGGAAATTCATCTTTCGGACATGCTTTATTCAAGTCTCTGAAATCTACACAGATTCTGATCTGACCATTCTTCTTTCTGACTGGTACCACGTTGGCTAACCAAGTTGGGTATTGTTCTTCATGGACAAATTTAGCATCTATTAGCTTCTTAACTTCGAGCTATTACTTGTTGTTCAATCTCTAGACGCATTCTTCAGGAGCTTGTACGGCTGGAGCAGCGAGTATGATCCACTCCTAACTTGTGAATTGCGACCTCTGGAGCTAATCCTGACATTTCATCATAACTCCAAGCAAAACAATCCTTGAATTCCATTAATAGCTTGATTATCTCTTCGGAGTCTTCTTTATTGAGTAAGGAGCTAACAAAAGTCGGCCTAGGCTCTTCGCTAGTACCTAAGTTAACTTCCATTAACTCGTCTATTGTAGATTTAATTTCTTCTTCAAATTCGGCGGAGCATCTCCGATTGGTAGATCTTGAGATTATCGAGGTTTCCAAGCAGTCTTCATTAGGCTCACTAGCGACAACCAAGCAAAATCCTGTATCATCAACTGATCCTACTTGTGCCGAATCCAAGACCATGTTTTGAATTGGGAGGCCGACTGGCATTGTTCCATAACTTTTCAAAGCGTTGTGATTGGCCTTTTGACCATTGCTTAGGCAAAATACCGCGCCGAATTAAATTTTGAACACAGGGAGAATACCACTCAAACGACAATTCTATTAATTCAGAAGAAGTAACATCTTCAAGTTGTACATCATTTTCAGTTTTGGAAGAAGAAGCACCACGGTAGAACTTGATCGGCTTAGCACCACCACCATGCACTTCCTTGACCACCATACCCTCGATCTTATTAGAATGGATCGGGGTCAGGGTCATAGTATGCACATAGTGGTTAATCTTCTCGTACATTGCTTTGTATTCTTCATTCTTTTCATCTTCGAGAGAGATCTTGAACTGGGGTTTCCTTTGGTTTATTGTTGCTGCTTCTTTCTTGATTTCTTCTTCTTCTTCAGAGTTATTCTCCCAATCAACATCGATGACCGGTTTCTTCTGTTCAACTGTTCCACCGTTTCTTCCTCGACCTCGTCCCCGGCCTCGACCTCGGGTGCGAGTTCTGGAGAAACCTTCACCATCTCGTCGTAAGGGAGTGGTGAGTAACTGTTGAACTAGAATTTCAGGTTCTTTGTCGTCTCGTGCTTCTTTTTCTTGATTTGGTATAGCATTTCTGGAGAAGATTGTTTTCTTTGGGGGTGCGTAGTAAGCTTGCATCTTCATGGATTCTGATTTCATGCACGGAGAACGATTGCAAATCACCTTTGATACACTTCTCTTGTCCTCCTTCATAGTACTTTATACACTGGTGTAGAGACGACGGTACCATCCGGTTCCCATGGATCCATGGCCAGCCCAATAGAGCGTTGAATGATGTCTCAGAATCAATTATGTGGAACTTTGCGGTTGTCTTCGCTAATTCACCGATCTTCATTAACAGTCTTATCGATCCAAGAGCTCTTTCTCCTTTCTGGTTGAAGCCTCTTAGCATCATCTTGTCTGCCTCGAGATCACGGGCATCAATCTCTAAATAGGCTAGCGTTCGAAGGTTCATTATATTAATTGACGCTCCTGGATCGACTAGCACCCTGGAGAGTGTGAACTTTCCAATACTGATTGAAATGTACAATGGTCGGTTGTGATCTGCTATTCCAAGTAGTAAATCTTCGTCCGTGAAGGTAACACCGCGCTGTCCTTTCAATCAGCAAACCTCGTCGAAGGAATTACCAGCCATTTGAGCTAAGTAAATTTCCGGATCAAGCAAGACCTTGACCAGAGATTCTCTCATCTTCTTTGACAGGATCAGAGTGTCGTAGATGCTCAGTTTAGCCGATAGCTTCCTAAGATGGGCTAGCACATTATAGTCCACTTTGTTACCGAGTCGTTCGATTTCTTCCCGAACGAGAAATTCTTCCGTCAGGGTTGGCTCTTCTGAGCGACCACACCTTTCCCTTGTTCTTTGGACCCAATCTCGGAGGTAGGACCTTTCCACTTCTCAGATTGACTTCAGTAACTTCCTCTGAATCTACCAGTGTCTCCTCTTGAATCGGAACAACTGCCTCTTCTGAAGTCGCCTCGGCGTCTGACAGTTCTAAATCTATCGTGATCGGAGCTCCTCAGAATTCACAAATAGACTCGTCACTTACTGAACTTTCGTAGTCATCCTTGTTAATTTCCTACTCTTCGTCGTGGTTATCTAGGTTTTGTATGATTTGAGAATCGTTATTCGTAACGAAATCGAGATTCGGATTAGGTTGGTTCTCGTTAGTTACGTAATTGTTAAAAACAGTCAAAACGTAGCCAACACCATAACTCTTATCATTATAAGATCCCACCGGGGCGAGCGAATAATCATACGGAGTCGGAGGTTCGAGGAATTTCTCCCCGAATCGAAACAACCATCCTAGGAAAAGCAGCCCCTAGTCTACCTCTCGGAACCTCAGTCTTCTCTTCTTCTACGATCTTCTCCTTCTCCTAGGGCGGTTCTTCAATCACTAGCGATAGCGCCGGCTCGGCAGGTTTCAAACATTGAGTTGAAGCGCGCACCGAAGCGGTCTGGATGCGATCCAAAATTTTCTTTAATGACTTCGTCCAAACTGTATTCCATCCATCGTTGGTCGTGTACGGGTCGATCGGAACAATAGGCTTCGTCGAGATAACATTGACGGAACCTCCCTTTTGGGGTTCCTTCATGTATTCCTTTGGGATCGTTATGTTCCCTCTCCGAAGATTATCTTCCAGCCAGTTCGTAAAAGTGAAGCAGTCTTCGATTTTATGTCCGGGCATCTTGTGGTAGGGATAGTAGTTTGGATGATCCTTCTTGTCGACTTCCTCGGGCTTCATGGGCTCTGGCAACTGAAAGTCGGGCGTCTTCATCAAACTGCGAAACATCTTAGCCACTGCCTCAGTCTTGAAGGGGTACTCTTTGTTCGAAAGTTCCTTCGAGGACGGAAGCGGACGAGGCGGCGGCTGATCGTACCGCGACGGCTGATAACTCGGTCGAGGTCGAAAACTCTGCTGAGGCTGATAATTCTATTGAGGGTGTTGATAAGTCTGTTGCGGTGGTTGATAACTCCGTTGCGGTCGCTCTGGCCGTATTTGTCTTGGTTGTTTACCTTTGTCCATTCTCTGCGACGGTTCACGATTTCTTCTCGAATGCTTTTACGAAGCTACGCTTATCGGTCCTGTCGATGAAACTTAGCTGTTTCGCTTCCTCTTGCAAGCTCTCGGCCTTGCTAAGCAACTTCTCGAAAGTCTTAATGGAGAATCCCTTAAGGAGAAGTGCTATCAGGCCATGGATACTCTTAAGCAAGATATGGACCGCATGCTGTTCCTGAAGCTTTGGTTCACACTTCATGCTAAGGTTCCTCCATCGAAGTATGTAATCCACCAAAGTTTCGTTTGTTTTCTGTCGCTCCACCGCTAGATCACCGATAGTGATGTGGTGCTGAGCTCCGACAAACCGCTTAACGAAGAGATTTTCCAATTCTGCAAAAGTCTTGACTGATCCATTCGGCAATTCTGCATACCAGTCGAAGGCGATCCTCGACAAACTGCTGACGAACTGTCGGAAAAGCAAAGGGTCGCTCCCGCCGGCATTGCAGCAACTGGCACGAAAATGTGCGACATGTTGCCGGGGGTTTCCCGTTCCATCGAAAGTCTTAAACAGAGGTGATACAAAGCCCTTTTGGGTATTTGACTTCATCAAATTCTTCAGGGTAAGGTCTACCCGTCTGAATAGATGTTCCACTCTTGGACTGAGCTAAGGCTTCTCGTACCTGCTGTTCTACCATGCTTTTAATATCCTTTTCGGGAATCATGTTCTGTGTAGAATCTTTCTTCAGCTGATCATCTTCGTTAACAGATGTAATCTCTTTTCCTCCATACGTAATATGGATGACCTCGGGGGTATCTCTTTACGAGAGCTGGGCCGACTGCGGAGAGTGGCTAAGGCGGTCGCCATCTCTTCCATCCTTTTCGCCATACGGGAAATCTTATCATCTCTTTCCCGAAGTCGTGCTCTCATTAACTACGGCTCATCTCTTTCTAAAGGCTGGTGTAACTCCTGCGAAGGCGATGATGCTCGTGTCTCGACCATGTTGACCTCGGCATACTCTTCATCCATGAATTCGACAAATCCACTTCGTCCCTTAATTCTTCTCGCTCTTTCTCTTGCTAGCCGTCGGATGTCCATTCTTAGTTGCCCTATGACATCCTCGAGTGGCCTTTTCGAAACGATCTCGTGGTTGTCGGGAGACGGCTGTTGAACCTCTCTTTCGGGAGTTTCTTTTCTTGCGGCACTTTCTTCGGATACGGGATCTTCGGCGAGACTTCTCTTTCCAGAACGTTCTGTTGGTATTGGTTCGACAATAATAGGTTGCCACACCATCCTTCTTGTAGCAGAAGGCCTAGGACCGGCTAGTCTGTCGGCGGTACGTAAGTAGGTGGTGTCCTCCCTAATATGGAGACCCGATACCACAACAGGTGAGCCTTCCTTACTAGCTCGCACCTTTTTCTTTGGTCTTTCGGGGACAATAGCGAGGCTCTACTCACGGACCGAGGCGAGACTTAGCGGCACTCGTCCCATTCTTCTCGGATTCACGATACAGGACATCCTTCTTTTCTGGCTAATTTCTCGACTGTCGCACGCAATCGGGCAAGCGGTGTAGCCTTGCTCTTCTTCTTCTTGCTGTCACTGTAATATGCAGGCTAGGGTAACGCAACGGCAATCTTTCTAGCATCTATTTCATCAGATTCTGCAGAGAGAGGGAGGAATCTATTTCCTTCCAATAGTGGTAAGTATTCTGGCAGTTCTTCCTCTTTCTCTTCGGGGATTTCTTCAAGACAGGCGGCTTCAGCTTCACGACCTTCTTGATCTTAGCAAACTTCCTATTTTTATTCCTCCTGCGTGATCGGGTTAAGGGCTTATACTTCGAACCGGACCCTATCTCGAAAACGAGACGGCATCGCGGCGAAGTACGAACTCTCCGCGGTGACGAGCCTCATAGCGGCTTGTACTTCCTTTCCTTTCGGTTTGGCGAGGCCGGGGTAGGTGCGATAATGACCGGAGCGGGTGGGGGTAGAGACGATGAGTTACGGGGGTAGCGATCGACTTCACTGTGAACGAGCGATGTTCCTTTCAGCGGGGCCCTGCAGGGGAGGGAATTCTTGAGTCGACTTATGGTTAAACTCAATCATAGGCTCCTCAGTCTCAGGCACTTTGTTCATCAGTGCGAAAAGAGTAACATCGGCAAACTTAACATCCGTGTTATCGAACCCTTATCCGAAACAGATGATCCCATTGTCAGGCAGTTCATCCTTGTATACAGCTAAGTCAAGTCCATTGGTAAAGGAGAAAATCAGCTTTGGGGCAGACATCTTCTGCAAGGCAAGTTTCGATTATCAGTCCTGAATTATGCTTCCTTCGACAGGACAAAAAGAAAGAAATTGAAAAGAGTCCGAACACAATTTATTTAAGTTTTATTTATGCATTTACGATTTAGAAAAGAGTTTGTTTGTTAGGAGGTTAGTTTATTCGTTAAAAGAGAGGAGATTAGAGAGGGTAAAGGACCCAATCCAGAGCTTAGAAAGGAAGGGAAAATCTCGTAGGATTTCTCAACTCGAAGGACCGCTCCTAAACTAACACCTATTGGGGGTCTACCTCGCCTCTTCGGAGAGGTATCAAAAGGAGGATTTCGGAACCTCTCTGTTTAGGAGTGTCTAAACAGTGGCTCCAAAATCCGAGAAGAGTTGATCATACTTGTTCAAGACAGAAATGAACAAGATATGTCAACGGAAGAATGGTAGTCTGATCCACTAGGGGCATGGACTTACTATCGATTTATGAAAGCAAAACCATCCGATCAAAATGAAGAGAAGAACTAGTCCCCAGCGGAGTCACCAGAAGTTGTCGGCGAATTTTAAATTTAATTTAAATATATAATTTGAAAAGTAGTATTTGATTTTTTTGAAAATAATTTTAAGTTTGAAAATTTTAAGATATGAAATCAAACGATCTCATATCCCAAATAGTTTATATAAACGAGCACCGCATCACAAACCGTGTATCTATCCCGAAGAATAGACACACTACTTTATGATGGGGCTCGATTAAATAAACTAGAAGATTTGTGACATCCGTTTGGCCTACGAACCAATTTTATAAGCCGAGAAGTTCCCCTGCTTAATATAAAGGAATTAAGTAGGGTTTATATTACCTGGGTTCTTAAAGTTCCCTATAAGGGCAAGCCCCTATAGTTAATTACATCTTAAATGACGAGAATCACTTAAGAAAACTCTCGATAATGATCAGTGGTTTTGCTCTCAAGAATTTCAAAGTTTAAGGTTTTCAAAGGATTGAATTTTGGAGGTTTCAATAAGGATTAACTCAAATTTGGAACAGTTAATTTTAGGAATCCAAAGGAAGAGAAGTAGGAGAAGCTGAAGATCCAAGAAGAATCTTGGCAACTTCCCAAACTATCCTATTGTTTGGCTTTAATTTGAGAGTATATTTAATGTTGCAATCTTGCCAATTTTATTTACTTAGGTCTTATATTTGTATGACATAGTCATGCAAATGGCCTTGAAGATGTGAGGGTTTAAGTCGTACCAAATGACTAACTCGGAATCCTAAGACGGGTTAGGACTTAATTTGCATAATATTATTATGCAAATGCCTAACGAAGAGTTGAGGATTTATGTTGCACTAGGCAAACTACCTCGAAATCCAGTGGTTTTGTTATTTAATTCTAAGAAAGGTTTTCTTTGAAGTAGCCACATGTTTTCTTGATGACGATGGCCGTCGTTGCCACTATGCTCCAAGCTCCTTGTTGTTGCAGAGGTTTAGTTTTAGAAGTCATAAATCAAAGGATGAGAGAAGTGTTTTGGTTTAGAGAAATCTTAGAATTCAAATGTCTTTAATGTTTTATTAGGGAAATCTTAAAGTTGATTATAACAACACCGGTTAAGATCCCACGGTTTCATCCTTCCGGGATCGTTATTTTTTTATCGGATTCACTTAGTCCAGATGAATTTGCTAAACTCAACTGAATGAGTTCCACACTTTCATTTAGACCGTGGGAAATCCCGTTAGCAACACGTAGGTTACATCATCCAAGTTATTTCTCGATCATCCAACGAGACGTTTTAATTTAGTTGAAGTTGTAGTTTTGTTGTTCTGTTTGTTATTAAATTTTGAGTTGTTTTATATTTTGAATGTTGTGGTGGTGGATTTTATCTTGTAGTGACTTTTAATTTGATTTTGGTTTCAGTTCAGGGATTATCTTAAAGGTTTTGGTTTTCATGCAACAGTCTTGTTTAACATGCAAGAAAAGTAAAGCGCAGTGTAGGTAAAGAAAATGCAATAAGTAAATTACAATAACATAAAAGCGTACCTGGAGGATCCTCTCGTCATTCCAAGCTACACTTTAAAACACATATTAAAGCATTTAAATATTTCAACAAGTACCTAGGTAAAGACTAAAGGAAGGGTTTTGGTTGTCTACGAGAATCTTAATCCTATAGTTAGTCATTTCCTATGACGTCTAGGTTCTTGATTTTGGTTAAGGATGATTTTCTTTACCAAAGAAAAATTAAGTTCAATTGTTCTTTAAAACTACCCATCGTTTTGAGGAATTTCTTAGAATAAATCCTAAACATCTTTTCGATACCTCTGGGACAGTCTTGAGTCCAAGTGAATTTAACTACACAGGTGAATTAATCATCCAAGGATTTAGTCAAGTTTTATTCCCTTGCTCAATGAATTAGGATGTTTGATTATCCTATGAGTGAACTGACATTTCACTTAACGCTTCATTTGATAGTTATAATAATTTAAAGCTTTTAGGGGTAAGTTAATTTGTTAAATATTTTAATGATTTGAAGTTAAAGTTGATGATTTACTTTAACGTGATTTAATTATGAAATTTTAATCAATCATTTTAAGTTTGGAATGATGTTTGATTCATTTAAGTTAAACTTTTTATAAATGATATCAATATTTCATGTTAATTTAAATTTTTAGATTAACTTAGGTCAAAAGAGGTGTTCAAATTATTTATTAAATTTTGATGATTTAATTTGGATTAATTATAATATTTAATTTAATTTTTACATTATGTTTTAAGGTAAGTTGTCTTAAAATTATTTAAAATTTGTAATTTTGATTTAAGTTTGTTTTGAAATGAATTTAAATTAGTTTCAAATATTTTAATTTACTTTTTAATTATTTAACATTTTAGGTTTTAATCAATTATTAAATTATTTAATGATGTAGGTTTTAATTAAGAATTATTTACTTTTAATCATTTAATTATTAGTTCCATTTATCCTCTTAAGTTTAAGAGTTAAGTATTTTTAAGGGATTTATTTAGGGATTTTTAAATTAAAATATCCTCTTAAGTTATATCCCCATTTCAATAATCCAATTTCAATTAATCTTCCAAAATTTAAATTATTTAATTAATTAAAGTTTCATTTTTTTTTTATTAAAGTGATTAATGGGTTCTTACCCTTTGATTTCCCAAATTTTCAATCATCTGAGAGAAAATTAAAATCAGATATTTTACCCCCATTTTGATTAAACCTAAAGTTTTAGTTAGGGGTTAAAATCTTTTAATTACCTTTATGCCCCTTTAAGTTTATTTATTTTATAATTCATTAAATTAAGCTTAAATGAACTTAAGATTTTTATGCCACTTCACTCACATGTCAATTAAGACATTAGAGGAGAAAATGTGATTTTTCTGAATTTAATTTATTTATATAATTATTTTTAATGGAAAATAGGGGTTTTCAAAGAAAACTTACTAACATGACCAAGTTAAAGTTTTTGTTCCTAAGAAAATTATGGGATGTTCTTAATGACCAGAGGACCATTTGGACCAATTTTGGTAATTTTTTGCATTATATTTTATTTATTATAATTAATTTAAGTTTTGGAGTGTAAATTAATTATAAAATAAAATAAAAGTTGAAAAATGAATTTTATATTTTTCAAAAATCCCTCTTACCACAAAAAGGTCAGAGAAACAAATTTTATATTTTTTTATGATATTTATTTGATTTATTAGAATTAATTTTGTGGGAAGGCTAGAAAATACATTTTTTAATTCAAAAATTGTTTTAAGGCTTTGAAATTAAATATCTTAACCTAGAGACTTAGGAAAAATATTTGATTGGTTCCTAAGTGATTAGGGGACCAAATATGACATTTTTATGATTTTTATTATTTTGTGATTTTTATTATTTTTTAATTATTGAAAATATTAAAATATGCTTAAAAATAAAAATTTTTAGAAAATTTTAATTTTATTTTTCTTAGACTTCTCCAATATCAGAGAAGTCCCAAAATCAATTTGGTGAATTTTTTAAATGTATTTTTGAAGTTATGAAATTTTAAAGTTTAATTTTGATTATGTGGCTTAATTGATCTATTTAATAGGGTTAAACATTTCCAATTGACTTCAAATTTTTATGTGAGGTTCCCCTGATCCTAAAGATCAATGGAGAATTATTTTCAAGTCATTTTAATGTGTGATTAACTCTAATTAATTAAAGTTCAATTTAGAGTGATTAGGCCAATTAGGATTATTTTTGAGGAATTAATTCAAACCATAATTTTCATAGGATTCACTAGTCCTAAGATACTTCACCAAATTTTCTTGGAATTTTCTAAGCAACATGCTAATTTTTGGAATTAAATTCTCAAAAATAGTGACATAAACTTGAAAAATACATAACTTGTCATAGGGTTGGCCTCTGATCTTGAAAAATTCAGGAAATGTTCCCCAAGTCAGAGGCTTGAAAACCACATGGTCTCGTGCCACAGTGAAATGTACTATGCAAAAGGAGAATTGAAATACCAAAATAAGTAAATAATTAATTAAAAATAAAATACTCATCAAATTAACTCAATTCTTTTTCTCATTATTCTCCTCGTTCATTTGAGCAAGAGGGTATTTTTCTTTTATTTTTATGATTTTCATATGCAAAGATATGAATTTTTTAAGTTCTGGCTATTTAATTAAATCAGAAAAATCCTATTTTCCTACTTATCCACGTTGGCGCCCCGTCAACCTACGGCGGATCGAACTCCACGCATTGTCTTCTGGTTCAGCGTCGCCATCCGACTCAGCTGCCACACGGTCTGCGGTTCACATTCCATCTCCTCGTCTGATGCCATCTGAGCCGTTCGTTCGATACACGTGCAATCCGACGGTGGATGATCATCAACTCTGACTAGTGTGCACCCATGACCGTCGACCTTCTAACCCTAATATCTCCCTCGATTCTCAATGAATTTTTGAGTTCTTATGCTCTATGGATTTGTCTTGAGAAGACGAACACATCCATATGATAAACAAGCCACAAAATTAAGCCAAACTAAATGGAGAATTCACAGAAGCTCGGGAGGAAGGCAGAGTTCATACCTTGGTTCTGAGAGGTGAAGCCTCAATCAGAGATGCTCGGCACGTTCGTTGGAGTCCAAAGAGGCTAGGGATGAAGCCTGGAGCTGTGGTGAAATGCCTAGACTTGACTTCCACCAGGCCCGATCACAAAGCTTGGAGGCTGGAACAACTGGGTGGCCTGGAGAGGGGGCTTTCACTGGGGAACTCCTTCTCTACCTCTGGTGAAGGTGTGGGAAGAGTTAATTTGGATTTTGTGAAGTTTCAGAGAGTGTCCTATTTTTTGGCCTGAGATTGAACTCAATTTGTGAAGTTTCAGAGAGTGTCCTATTTTTTGGCCTGAGATTGAACTCAAAAATTGAGTTCAACCAGTGGGCGAGGAGGCAGGAAAGCAGTAGGGCTGAGCTTCTCTTGGCTAGGAGGAGCTCTGGGAAAAATTTGGACGGCTTCTGTTGAGAAAAATCTCAAAACTTCTCTCATGGTCGAGAGGTGGTGCTTAAATGGCAGGGCCATTAGGCTGAGCTAGGGCTCAATTGAAGGGTGGATTCAGTTGCTTAGGTGGAGGGCAGAGAGGCTCCAATGTTTAATTTGGCTGAGGTGGCCATTTAGTAGAGTTTGGGTGTGTCTAGGTAGATGGTGGCTCTCGATTTTGACCCCCTCCGGCAGCTAGGCCGGCGGCGAGGACATGGGAGCTGGCCCCCGAGGTCGGAGTGAGTTATGGAGAGGTTTAATGGTGATTAGCACTTGTGGGGATGTTTTGGGGTAAGGCAAAGAGGATTTATCCACTTAAGGGAAGAGATCCCTTAAAATGGGGAACCCTTGGTCCATGGCTCACTTAGCTTGGGCTAGGTGGATCTAGGGTGGTTCCTAGGGTTCACTTGGTGGCTATGGAAAGGTTGGTTTAGCCACACTTGGTTCAATTTGGTTTGATTAGGCCATAGGTTCAAATTGGCTCACTTGGGTTAGGGTTAGGCTAACTTAGGTTTGGGTTTGATTTAGGTTCAAGTGTCTTGAGCAACATTATAGAAATGATTTCCATGAAAAACTTTCATGAAGACATGGAATGGTTTTGAGTTCAATTGGAAGGTCAATTTGGTGGATTTTGGTATTTTGGTTAATTTAGGAAAGGTTGAATCAACTTGGGTCCAAGTTGGGTTAAGGTGGGGTTTAGACCCAAATGAAAGTTTCAAATGGTCTAGGGGAATGTATTGAAGAGTTCCCAGACATCGATTGGGAAGAAATTTTAGGGTTTGGCTAATCGATTTGGTAGGTTTAGGGCATGGATTCACTTTAGGCTAAAATGGTGGTATTTTTGGTTTTCAAATAGATTTAGGTTAAGCTTAGGCTCAAATTGGAGCAATTGAAGGTTGCATAGGTTTTATGGGCATGTTATGGAAAGTTTAGGATTGAAATTTGGGGGAAAAAAGTTGGTATTAGGTTAATTGGGGGTTTTGGATTAATTAGGCAAAATTGGGGATTTTGGATTTCAAATGGAATTGAACTCAAATATGAATCAAATTGGGCTTGGATTTGGTGTAAATTGATAGTAATGATGTTGAATTAAAGTTTAGAATTGAAATTGGGCAAAATTGAGGTCAAATGGGTTGGTTTGGTGTGACATTGGGTCCATTTAGGTTAAAAATGGGTCAATTTGGGGATTTTGATAAAAGTGGATTATTTTGGCAAAATTGGGCTATAGTGTAGTTGAACAAAATTAAATTGAAATATTTGGGATTTTCTGCAATTTTCTGATAATTTTTGGAATTTTGTGCCAAAAGGGTATTTTAGGGTATCAAGAGGTTCTTTGGAGGGTATTGGGGTGTTTTGGTGAATTTAAAAGGTGGGGGTTGTTTTTTGAAATGATTTTTAGGAATTTTGGGAATTTTGGGTAATTTTTGGAAGTTTTTGGAGAGTTTTGGGGTAGGCTCATGGCTATAGGGGTAGGCTTATGGATCTCACCTAAGTCTAACCACTTTAGGACCAAGCTTAGCCAAATGGTAACCACTTTATGATTCTTCACATATTGACTTTAGCCATCTTAATCAAAGATCAGTGGCTTCAGTTCAATTATGTGAGCTTCTTAAAGGGTGAAAGGGTCAAAGTTCAAAGTTTAGGGTTAAAGGGTAAAATGGCTTAGGAGTGCGTGTATTTGCAAGAGAAGCTCAGGGCACCCAGGGTCACCCTAAATCCAAACAGTCCTATAGGAACTCACTATTGATTGCCCATATGGTGATTTTAACCTTCCGAGGTGATTTAGAGGTTTGCGACCATCCAAGTGGGATCCCGAGAGGAGTCGAAGCGGTTGAATTGCTAAAGGGTGGGTCCCAATTCTAGTCCTCTGGGATAGTCAACGAGAAAACCTTATGGCTAGATCCTAAGAAGCACTAAGGAGAGAAAAGACCTCACCAAAAATGAGGTCAACAGGGATCATTTTCAATCCTTTTTTTTTTTACTTTCTTTTCTTTTCTTTTTATGTGAGGATTACTATATCTGGATAGCCTTTAATTATTTTGAACTTCAGTCTTCTCACCCAAAATTTAAAACTTACCACAATCCTTTACCTTATAGGCATTTCTTTAGCTTATTATTGATTCATCATAGAGTTCCAATCATTTCCTTTCACATAAGTTTTATGATTCCTAATATTTCAAAAATGCAGTTTTTCTTACTTTGAATAGTTGACCATAGTCTTATTCTCTTGTACCAAATATTTTATTCT
The DNA here is from genome assembly GCA_022702705.1 of Papilionanthe hookeriana x Papilionanthe teres. Lineage (NCBI taxonomy): Eukaryota > Viridiplantae > Streptophyta > Magnoliopsida > Asparagales > Orchidaceae > Papilionanthe > Papilionanthe hookeriana x Papilionanthe teres. The sequence goes on along the minus strand of CM040430.1, from coordinate 31,754,791 downwards.
ACAAAATTACTTTTCATTACCAAAAACTTTCCTTCTAATAAAATCAAAATGCAGTTATCTGAAATTGAGCTCTATCACAGGAAATCATTTTAATAATTTTGAAAATACTGTTATATGAGAACAACTAACAGTTAATTCTTTTCCTCCCCCAAACATAAATTTTTGAATATTTTGTAATTAATTCCATAAAATGTAGCAGGAAAAAAAATTAATTGAATTTACTAGCTACTACAACATTCTATCAAATTCATATACATGTATAATCAAGATAAAATGATTACAAAAGAAAGTAAATCTAGCCTAAAACATGCTTGCAATAAAATTACACTAAAAAGAAGTATTTTCACTTTAAAATTTTATTTTTCTTCCTACCCCCAAACTTAATTTTTAACATATATAACGTTTAGTATAGAAAATATAAGCAGGAAGAAAAACAGTTTAGAAATTCTATCTACCACAAATGTCTATCAAAAACAGCTTCAATTATTTATCAGAATAGAACAATATGCAGTAGAAAGTAAATTTATATTAAGCATGCTAGAATGAAATTCACTAAATAAAATTTTAAATAGCATAGCAGGTATTAGCATGGGAATATAAAAATATTCTTCAAGTTATATATAACACAAACACAAACACACATAATAAATGATAAATTGGGTCAATTCTTCCTTTAACTTATCACATCTCACTAAATACCTTCAAATTCTAACGTAATCACTACACTGGTAAATCAGGTAATTTCAAATGATTTTATAAATTATAATCCCAAAGATAAGATTATCCCTGATGTATTGATTTCCGGAAGCCAATCTCATGCATCATCTAATCCCCTTAATTAAGCACCTCTAACAGTTATAAATCGTAGTGTAAGATCATCCTAATGTTATTCATCAAATTGGTTCGCGACTCCTACAAAATGAAAGCAAAGTTAGAGGAAAGAAGTAACAAAATTGACATGGAACTGTCACTGCTCAAATTCATGATATCTCTTGTAAAACTCAAGTTCGAGTAAGACCCGAGTTGTAGTGGACTTGTCAATCCAACTACTACAAGAGAACATACAAGTCTATCCACAATAAGAAGTTAAGGAATCACCTCCCTCATGACACACAAAGATAAAATCAAACCACTAACAATCCAAACATTCACCAACAACAATCAAACTTATCAATCCATAATGACATATAAAAGTCAAGTCAATCCTCTCTAAAGCAAACATAATACAACACTAAAAATCACGACTCTCAAGCATACTAAATCAAAGCAAACCGATAACTATGATTTCCCTCCCATAAAGCACTTGTTTTAACATCACTAGCCCGACAAATGATTCCTCCTAGATCAAAATTCCATTTAAGTAATCCTTGATCAATCGCCCAGTCCTTTTCAGATCCAGGGATTCCTACAAAATCCTCAAGTTGTAATTTTTCATCAGCTCTTCCTTTTTAGATTGATTCATATCATGGCTCCACATAATTCTTTCTAGATCTAATATTCTTCTATTGATTTTCTAAATTTGCATATTAATATCATCCTTGAAATTTATAAGAAATGGATCTTTATATGATAATTCAAGATCTCCCAAATTTTTGATCGGATTCTCTCTACATAATTCAGATTCAGGATCAAATTCTTCTCTGTTACTCTTCTGATTCAAGTTATCTTCCAATTCTTCCCCTTGATAATGATTAAATGATGGAAGTGGTCTTTCTATATCAATCTTAGTTGAGATAAAGAGGTTTCTTTATATCCTTAGGAATTTCATCCAATGGTCTTTCAATATCCATATCCTCTTTTCTCAACTCAAAGTTCTTTTAAAATATATCCTCAAATTCTCTTCCAAGTCTTAGTTCAATAACTTTATCTTGTTCATTATTCAATTCAGGTTTTTCTTGTGATTGAGTTGAATCTAAAAATATAAAGACTGGTGATGTAGATGAATTCCATAAATAGGTAGTCTTTAAAATTATATGGGGTACAACCAGCTTAAGTTCATGAGATTTTTCAACTGATGGAATAAAAAGCTCATTATTTTTTGTAGCTTCCATCATTTCACACCTCTCTTGAACATACATACAGTCTTCTTTAGATAACGTTTTCAACTCATCATGAACGTCCATTCTGATCTCATCTGTTAAATTACTTTCAAAACTTCTTTGGAAATGGCTTTTATTTAAATAATCAATTTCATCCATCCAAAAACAATCATCATCTTTTCTCTCAGCTGGATCATATTTGTTCTCTTTAGGTTTGATCTCAGTGTTGCTAGGAAGTGTTCCTTCGGGTCTGTTACTAAGTGAAGCAGCAATTTGTCCATGTTGATTCTCTATGTTTCTAATCCAAGCATTTTGAATTTACAAATGATTTTCCATTTGCAGTACCACTTCTTCTATTGACATACTCTTATCCTTAAATTATTGATCATTGTTAAAGTCTAGTGGATATGAAGGTCCATAGCTTGTGTTACCCTGTCTATTCCAACTTCTATTAGGATTTGCATGATTATTTTCTCATTGTTGGTTTCCAGCCTCAGTAGTGTGATTCCAGTTAAAATTAGTATGGTTCTTCCAACATGGGTTGTAAAGGTTAGAATACGAGTTGTTTATGGTATATGATAAGTTAGAATCAATCATACGCCCTAATGAACTTTCCTCACCTACAGGAGTAAGTTGAGTTTGGTTTATTTCAAATTGGTCCAACTTCCTTAATATTGCAGCAACCTCAGAAGCAAGAATTTCAATCGCATCTGAATTATGAACAATGACTATATTTTTTATGATTTACCCTTGCAGAGGGTCATTGAAATTCATTTGCAGCCATTTCTTCAATTAATGCATATGCTTCATCAAATGATTTTGACATTAATGAACCACGAGCAGCAGTATCAATAATGATCCTAAAGCCCATTATAAAAAGTATGAATGATTAACCAATATGGCAGAGCATGATGTGGACACTTTCTTAGAATTTCTTTAAATCTTTCCCAGGCTTCGTATATTGATTCCCCTTCATACTGACAAAATGAGATAATATCGTTTCTAAGTTTAGTAGTCCTTGAAGGTGAAAATACTTAGCTAGGAATTTCTGAGTTAACTCCTCCCAAGTGTTAATAGAATAAAGTGCTAATAAGTATAACCACATTTTAGCCTTATCCCTTAGTGAGAAAGGAAAAAGCCTTAGCCTAACAACATCGTCTGACATGTCGTTATAATGAAATGTAGCACAAAGTTCTAGAAAATTAGATAAGTGTATATAGGGATCTTCCGAAGGTGTTCCCCTAAACTGGTTGTTCTGCACAAGTTGGATAATCGTCGGATTTAGTTCAAACGAGTCAACTTCTACGATAAAGTTTTGTATACTTGAGTGAATTACATCTATCATAAGATTTACATAATCCCTCAATGATTTATGATGATTTTTCAAGTTATGATTTTGAATGTTTTCCATTTCTAGTTTTTCAAGCTCTTTCTTTTTTTAATTTTTTTCTATGTTTAAAACTTGGGACCATAAGGCACAAGTCCTACAGATCCTTTATTTTGCATACAAAATACAATAAACAATACATTAATAATAAAACAAATAAATTAAAAAAATATTCAACACTACAAAATATTTTCATAAACACCTTATTTTTCACACAAACAGTTTTTTCACAACTTGTTTTCATACCAAAAAAACTTTTCACACAATAACCAATTTTATGACACTAAAGTTTTCCAATTCTAAGCCTAATTACTTTAACTAAATTTCTCCTAAAATTCTTACCGAAGCTTCTTGGCAACAGCGCCAAAAACTTGATGCGACTTTTTTATATGCAAGAATTTATGAACTCAGATTTATATATTTATAATTATTTTGTAAACTCACAATTTCAAACGCAAGTATACATATCGTATCAAGTAATACAGGGCTCTAGTGGAGTCCTGGTTATCGATCCCACAGGGAAGCGAGGAAAGAGTTTTTTAGTCAAGTTCTAGTCTACTATTATCAGACTTTAAATTGGAGGGTCGATATAAGTGGTGTTTTTTCTAGCAACTACTTCTAAATGTAGATGATTATATGTAAGGATAATAACTATTATTAAATGCAAATATTACTTCTAAAGATAACCTTTCTAGATGAGTTGGTTTGGTAAATTTTGAGATAATAAAATCTACTATTCTTATGTAGTGAATTGGATAATGTAAAGGAATGAGATGCATTAAATATTGAATGTGCCGAATAGGAGCAATCCTATTCTGTACCCATTTTCAGCGTATAAAGAACATTGGTTAATCCTAAGTTCAGTCCCCAAATCCATGGTTAGGCTGGGAGGATACTGACTCTCACTCCAGACCTCCCACTTCCCTTTGCCTGAAGGCTAACTCTCGCTTTAGTTTCCAAACACTAGGACCGAAATGGGTATTTTAATCTGTCACCCTAAAATCTCTAATTCTATGCCGATCAAAGTATATTTCCCTATTTATGTGCACTCAACCCCCATGAATTTCACAATCCATGGAATTTAAATGTGGTTCAATTTTTTTGAGAATTACACCGCCCTCTCGGATCATAGCACAATTACAACGAATTTTAACACTACAATAAGCTCTTATTGTAATGTAAATGAAGTGTAAGTAAAACCATCACATTTATAATTATCCACTTGTAACATGCATCACATAATCCTAAACATGAATCCTACTCATTGCAAAAGAAAAGTAGAAAGAAAACAATGGCATAATCTTCTTATGTCACTATTTCCAAAGAAGAAGAAAGAGTAAGAAAAAGACATCACAAAGCACGAGAAAAAGACAACATAAAACTTCATTTCAAAGCAAATACACAAAATAAGTGTTTACAAAATCATAAGATAATGAATAATACAATACTTAGCATTTTCCCATTGAAAGAAAAAAAGAATATCCCTCCCACAAAGTCTTCTGCTGATTCATGCATTGCTAGTACAAACCCTTACGATTTCTCTCAAAATTCTCTCACCAATCTCTCTAAAAATGTAGAAATCTACATTTCTACTCCTATTCTAAGATCTCTCAACATTCTCCATGTTTTTCCTAACATTCCTCCTCACACACACACCTATTCTGACCTAAAATCGTTCTTTTAAAGTGTAGGGACGAATTTCCCAAGAGGTGCTTGAAGAAAACTTTCAAAAAGTGTCCAAATTCGATGAATATGGCCCATAACCACTTCTAGCGAGGTCTGACACTGTCTGGATGCCGTTCAGCTCATTATTCCATTGAATTTTTGTGCTCTCGGGACATTGGCGCCATCCGGCGCTGGATAGGGCACTGTTCGGCGCCCTACTCTACACAACTCCACCATTTTGCTTTGTTTGGCTCCGTTTCAGCTCCGATTTGCCTCATTTCAATTGTGTTGCATTCATAACAAATAGTCATACAAAATAAACATAAAAAAACCATTTTTTTAAGTTTAATCTCATTCAAAAATATGCAAGAAGTGTAAAAGGTATTAAGCAAAGAAAGACTTATCAAAATGTGTCAAGCCAAAATTTGCGTTTTTGCTCATTTTTGCTCCAAATGCATCATTTTTGTTTCTTTTCTCCAAAATTCATTTCTTTTACAAAAGACCAGAAAACATACAAAATACCCTCCTTCATAGTGCAATATCATCAAAAATAGGTATGAAATAGACAGTAAAAAGCTATCGAATTTTCAGTGAATCATATACTAAATGTGTTGTGCCAAATAGAAGCAATTTTATTCTTTACCCTTACTAGAGAAGCTATAAAGAACATAGGTTAATCTATTGTTTTATAAATCTTAAAAATGGGTTAAGCAGGAATGATACTAGCTCTCACTCTAGAGTTTCCTTGATTCCTTCCACCTGGGGGCTAACATCTTGTATCAAAACATAAAACAATACATCGAGTTAGGGGCTTTAGTCTGTCACTCTAAAGTCCTCTAATCCTACACCCATCAATGTATATCTCCCTATTTATTTGCACTCAACCATTTGAATTACATTCCCAATCATATAATCTCACGTGATTCTTTCCAAATGTTGACTGAGACAATACCAAACCGGTTCTTACAAGTTCTCACAATATATTTTAACATCTTAATTGATCAAATCAAGAAGTAAATGAAGTGCAAGGTTTTGAATCATCACAACGTCTTCCAAAATTGAAATCCTATACTTCACAAAACATACTTTCATATCTTTATTACTTCATCACATTTAGGTAAAAGATAAAGAAAACTACTCAGAATTCATGGAGAAAATACAATCACAACTTCGTTTAAAAGAAGAACAAATAGGGAAAACATATGAAGTCTTAATTAAAAACCACATGTAATAACAAAGATAAAGACTTATCTGCTAATCCTCTCCACAATACTTTTGAAGTTCCTTTGAAACTCTGCTTCTCCTTAGAAGATACCTTAGAGATTGGTGACCCAAGAGAAAAAGGTTAAGATTTTCATGCTTATTTTTCATTGATTTTGATGATATTACAATTTAAAGAAAGGTATTTTTGGTGTTTTTCTGCAAGTATGAAGAATTAAGGACAAAGGAACGAAAATATGCAAAAATGAGCAGATTTGGAGCAAAAAGGACTAAAATTATGCAAAGTTAACCTAGGCCGCCAACGACGTGATTTTCTCGAGATTTCAGAATAAATTATAAGGGAAGCCGCCGACGGCGGGGATAGTTTAAATGCATAGTTTCTAGAAGGCCGCCGATGGCGGGGTCGACGGATCTTTCTAGAAATATGTCGAATGTGGATGATTTTCGAAGGGGTGCCTTCACAACCCTTAGAGACTCTTCTAAAACTTTAAAAGGAACGAATTTTGGCCAAAAAATGGCTCTTCTTCTGGTCTCTAAAGTGATTGTTAGTGAGTCCATAGTGTAAAGAGAGTCAATTAGTGAGTTTAATTTAGCGAGTAGTGAGTTCAAATAGAGAAATTGTAAGGAATTCTTCAAGGAATTGCAAGAGTGGAAGGGAAGTGAGAGAGCTCTTCCACATTGACGTTTCAAAGGAGAATTCCAAGGAAAAGATCCAGAGGAACTTCGAGGAGTTTGATTGGGCAGGAATTTGAGATAAGTAGTGTTTATTTGTTTTTAGTGTGTAGAACTTTACTTTATTATTTGAAATCTAATTTTTATTGCATCCTCTTCATGAATTCTAAGTAGTTGTTCTATCTTTCTCCTGGTTTCGATGTTTTTGTGAAATGATTATATAATTAGTCTATTAAATAAATTATAAAAGAAGTTGTGATGGTATTATACCTAAACTTAATTTACTATACCAATTGGCCATTTGTATTGTTAAAATCCATGAATAATTCTTAAGACCTGACCATGTGCTAAGGATTCTTAACTTATGTGTATCACAATTCTCTTTGCAAGGTAGACAGGTAAATCCTTGTAGGGAGAAGTGCAAATAAATAGGGAAATAATATTAATCGGGTGTAGAATTGGAGATTTTAGAGTGACAAGCTAAAATCCTCAATTCGGTCCTATCGTTTGGGTGTTGATGTGTAGATTTTAGCCCTTAGGTGAGGGGAATGTGGGAGCTCCGAAGTGAGAGCCGGTATCCTCCCAGCCTAGCCGCAGAACCAGTAACCAAGCATAGGATTAGTCAATGTTCTTTATGTTTGGACCAAAGGGTAAAGAATATGTATGCTTCTATTTGGCCTAACACATTAAAACTAATTGTAATTATCATTTCACTTAAATATCTTAGTTAATGAGAAAGATTCTTGCTATTATCTATATTTAAACTTAACTCTAATAGTATTAGTAAATAGTTAGTAAAACTAGTTCCAATATAAGTTTCATATTATTATTGATTGCATATTAGTGACAGATAAGCATTTCGATTAGTTGTAATTCTGAATTGATTTTTTATAATCCTAGTCCGTAGGCTTTAATATATCTCTTCATATGGGATCGATATCCAGGACTCCATTAGAGCCATGTATTACTTAAATGATACGTGTACTTACTTTTGAAAGTAAATCTGTGATTAAAAGATTAAAATATATAATTGTTACTAAAGTAAATTTGAATTGGATTAAAGTGCAGGGTCGGTTCAAGTTTTTGGCACCGTTGCCAGGGAAGATTTTATATGTTATAGGAATATAACATAATTAGAGTAACGGACAACTATTTAGGATTGTTAGAAAACATTTTTAGAATAGCAACTTATTTAATTAACTGTTTTTACTGTGTACTGATTTCGAGTGTATGCACAAATTTGGTTCTAAAAATTTTATACCTTACGATTCAATATTAGAACACACTGTTAGGAGAATTAGAAAACTGAGAAAAGAACCTATAAATTCTGAAACAATGGAAATCAACGTAAACAATCAAAGAATAGAAAATGAACAACAATCCAGACCATTAAGAGATTATGCTAACCCTGCATTAGATGAAATTCACTTAACTATTCAAAATCCTGATGTAGCTGCTAATTCATTCAAGCTTAAACCTGCTATTATCCAAATGGTACAAAACAATCAAATTGGGGGAACTTCAAATGAAGATCCTAATTTAAATCTTGCAAGTTTCTTATAACTTTGTGCTACTTTTAAGTACGACAGTGTCTGATGATGCTGTCAGACTTAGACTTTTCCTTTTTCATTAAGGGATAAGGCTAAAGCTTGGTTAAATTCGTTAGCACCTGGATCTATAAGAACTTGGGAAGAACTTTCAAAAAAATTCTTATCAAAATATTTTCCACCATCTAAGAATGCTAAGCTTAGAAACGATATCACATCTTTTAGTCAGTATGAGGGAGAATCGATTTATGAATCTTGGGAAAGATTTAAAGAACTTCTTAGGAAATGTCCACATCATGCTTTACCATATTGGTTAATAATTCAAATATTTTATAATGGATTAATAGGATCTCTTAGATCTATAATAGACGCTGCTGCTGGTGGATCACCAATGTCTAAACCTTTTGAAGAAGCATATGCATTAATAGAAGAAATGGCCACCAATAATTTTCAATGGCCTGCTGAAAGGGTAAATCCTAAGAAAGTAGTCAGTATTCATGATTTTAATGCTTTAACTATCATAGTTTCTCAAATTTCTGCTCTTTCAAAAAAATAGATCAATATGGAATGAATCGTTCACAAACACCTCAAGTGTTAGAAGAAAATTCATTAGGACAAATCATAGATGCTCAGTCTTCATATGAAACAATAAATGTAATAAATAATAGAAAAAATAATCCTTATTCAAACTATTATAATCCAGGTTGGAAGAATCATCCAAATTTTAATTGGAATAACCAAAATAATAATAATAATCCTCAATGGGCGATCAATCCTGTAAACCCATTAGGAAATATAAATAATCCAGGTAATTCCATTTATAGACCTTCTAATCCACCAGGTTTTTATAATAATTCACAATTTTAGTAAAAGAAGTTGTCTATGGAAGAAATAGTTTTGAATATGGGTAATCAATTATAAAATCAAGGAAATGCTATTAAAAACATAGAAAACCAGTTAGGGCAAATTGGTTCTGCATTAAGCAATAGACCTATTGGAACTTTACCTAGCAATGTTGAAGTAAATCTTAAAGAACAAGGAAAAGAAGAAATCAAAGCTATTCAATTAGGAAGTGGAAAAGAGTTGGAAACAAGAATTCAAAAAAAAACTGTAACTAAAAAGGAAAAAGAAGAAACTGAAGGAGAAAACGAAAGTTTATATCCTGATTTTCCTCTGAAACCTATGAAAATTACTATTGAAAAACCACCTCCACAATTTCCTCAAAGACTAAAGCAACAAGATAAAGGAAAAAGATTTGCTAAATTCTTAGACATTTTGAAAAAATTTTCAATAAATATTCCTTTAGTTGAAGTTTTAGAACAAATGCCTAATTATGTTAAATTTATGAAGGATATACTCAAAAAAAGAGGAAGTTATTAGATCATGAGACTGTTGTACTTAGTGAAGAGTGTAGTGCTATAATTCAAAAAAAACTTCCTGAAAAACTTAAAGATCCTGGTAGTTTCACTATTCCGTGTGCTATTGGTGAAAAATCTTATGAGCGAGCATTATGTGATTTGGGAGCTAGCATAAATTTGATGCCTCTATCAACTTTTAAAAGGTTAGAAATTAGAGAGATTGCACCAACTTCTGTAACTTTACAGTTAGCTGATCGATCTATTACACATCCTAAGGGAATTGTAGAAGATGTTTTGGTCAATGTTGATAATTTCATTTTTCCTGTGGACTTTATCATTCTAGATATGGAAGAAGACAAAGAAATTCCAACCATTTTAGGAAGACCATTCCTAGCTACAGGAAGAGCTATGATAGATGTTCAAAAAGGAGAATTGACTATGAGAGTAAATAACCAAGAAATAACCTTTAACATCTCAAAGTCAATGAAATATCCCTCAATAGAAAAAGATGATGAATGTTTCAGAATGGATATATGTGATTATTTGAAAAGAGAATATTTCCAACAAAATTATGAAGAAAAAGATGATATAGAAAAAGATAAATATGAAGAAATAAAAACTGAAGATGCTAATTTTATTCAGGAAAAATATGAAAAGCTTGATTTAACATCACCAGAAAATAAAATCTTAATTCCATTTGTTCTAAAACCCCCTTAACTTGAATTAAAGAATCTTCCAAATCATTTAAAGTATATATTTTTAGGAGAGTTTTCAACATTACCTGTAATTATATCCTCAAACTTAAATGAAATTCAAGAACAAAAATTAATGGATACATTAAAAAAATACAAAAGAGCTTTTGGTCGGACATTAGCTGATATTAAAGGAATTAGTCCTTCGATTTGTATGCACAGAATTTTATTAGATGAAGAACATAAACCAAGAATTGACCCTCAAAGGAGAATAAACCCTATAATGAAAGAAGTAGGTAAAAAAGAAATTTCAAAATGGTTAGATGCTGGAATTATATATCCTATTTCGGATAGTACTTGGGTAAGTCCAATTCATTGTGTTCCAAAAAAGGAGGAATAATTGTTGAAGAAAATGAAAATAAAGAATTAATTCCTATCAGACAAATTTCTAGATGACGTATTTGTATAGATTGTCGAAAATTAAATGCAGCCACCCGAAAAGATCATTTTCCTCTTCCTTTCCTAGACCAAATGTTGGATAGACTTGCTGGACATAAGTACTATTGCTTTCTGGATGGATATACTGGTTACCATCAGATACCTATTGCTCATGAGGATCAAGAGAAAACAACCTTTACTAGTCCTTACGGAACTTTTGCTTTCAGAAGGATGTCTTTTCGACTATGTAATGCACCTGCAACATTCTAAAGATGTATGATGTCAATTTTTAGTAAATTAATGGACAATGGAATTGAAGTATTTATGGATGATTTCTCTGTGTTTGGAACATCATTTGATGCATGCTTAAATCATCTTGAAAAAGTTTTGGAGCTATGCGAAAAAACTAACTTAGTTCTAAATTGGGAGAAATGTCAATTTATGGTTGTAGGAGGAATTGTATTAGGGCATAAAATTTTAGAAAATGGAATGGAAGTAGACCTTGCAAAATTCAAGTGATAGCTAAATTACCACCTCCTACTACAGTGACAGGGGTAAGAAGTTTTCTCGGACATGCCAACTTTTAGAAAAAGATAAGAAATTTGAATTTACTTATGACTGCTTGAATGCCTTTGAATTATTAAAGGAAAAACTAATCACAGCACCTGTAATAGTTTCACCTGACTGGGAGAAACCGTTCGAACTACTGTGTGATGCTAGTGATTATGCTATTGGAGTTGTTCTTGGATAAAGATATGACAACATTTTTAAGGTTATATACTACGCTAGTAGAACTCTTAATGATGCTCAAATTAACTATATGGTTACTGAAAAAGAGTTACTGGTATTGTATATGCTTTTGATAAATTTAGATCATATTTAATTGGAATAAAATGTATTATGCATACTAATCATTCTGCTATTAAATATCTGATGCAAAAAAGGATACTGAACCAAGATTAATTAGATGTGTACTTTTAATGCAAGAATTCGATTTTGTGGTGATTGATAGAAAAAGAACTGAAAATCAAATTGTTGATCATTTGTCGAGACTAGAATATAATGTATTATCTGACACCGACAAAGAAATAATAGACAGTTTCTCTGATGAAAAACTTTATAATATTAATGAGTGGAAAATACCTTGGTATGCAGATATAGTAAATTATTTAGTAAGTGAAATTTTACCACCTATGCTAACTTTGCAGCAACAGAAAAAATTTGTTCATGATACAAAATCATATTTTTGGGATGAACCATATTTATATAAGCACTGTAATGATCTCATTATTAGGAGATGTGTGCCTTATGAAGAAACTAAACAGATCATTCAGAAATGTCATGATTCTGATTTTGGAGGAAATTTTGGAATTGATAAACTGCATATAAAATTTTACAAGCTGGATTTTATTGGCCTACTCTTTTTAAAGATGTTTACAGATATATCAAAAACTGTGATAGATGCCAACGAGCAGGTAATATATCTAGGAGAAATGAAATGCCTCTAAATTTCATATTAGAAGTTGAGATTTTTTATGTTTGGGGATTAGATTTCATGGGAAAATTTATTCCTTCATTTGGGAACTTATATATTTTAATTGTTGTTGATTATGTATCAAAATGGATAGAAGCACAAGCTTTACCTTGGTGTGATGCTAAAAGTGTTTCAAGATTCTTAATGAAAAACATTTTCACAAGATATGGTATGCTGAGAGTGATTATCACTGACGGAGGATCCCATTTTAGGAATAAATACATTCAAACATTGGCAGAAAAGTTTAGTATTATTAATAAATTATCTACTACCTATTATCCTCAAACTAGTGGTTTAGTTGTAGTTTCTAATAGAGAGATCAAACAAATTTTAGAGAAGACTGTAAACCCTAATAGAGTAGATTGGTCTGCAAGATTAGATACTGCATTATGGGCATACAGGACTGCTTATAAAACTCCTATTGGTATGACTCCTTACAGGCTTATATATAGAAAAACTTGTCACTTACCAGTAGAATTGGAGCATAAAGCTTTTTGGGCAATTAAAGAATTTAATTATAATTTGAAAAATGCTGGTGAGAAGAGAAAGCTGCAATTGAATGAATTAGAAGAATTAAGAAATGAATCTTACAATAACAATAGAATTTATAAGGAAAAACTAAAGTTAAGACATGATTGGAAGATGAACCGAAAGAACTTAGAACCAGGACAATAAGTTTTGCTTTACAATACAATGCTAAAATTATTTCCTGAGAAATTGAAGTTTCATTGATTTGGACCCTTTACAGTAACTCAGGTTTTTACTTATGGAGCTGTTTAAATTGAAGATCCTAAGACCGAGAATAGGTTTAAAGTAAATGGACATAGATTAAAACCATATTTTGAGGGTAAAAGAACAAATTATAAAGAGGTTTTAATGCTCAGTCAACCTGAATAACACCTAAATAGGTCGGGCTGACAACGTTAAACCAAGCGCTTTATGGGAGGCAAACCATAGTTATCTTTAATAGTTGTGTGTTTGTTTGAAATTATTGTTAGTTTGTAATAATATTAAGTCCTCGTACATATATTTTTACCCTTTGATTATCATAGAAATTGAATCCATAGAGAAAATTTGGAACATATTGGACCACCGCGTTTTTAAGCAAATTTTTGCCTAGAACGCCGACAGCGTGCTCGACGCCGTCGAAGGTGGATTTTTCCCGAGAGCTCTGGTATTTAATTGCATAAGGCTCACCGACGGTACCTTCGAGGCCACCGACAACGGGATCGGGGAGTGGGCAGTTTTTCGTGTTCAAAATGACAGTTTTTGGTGGTTTTTAGCGAATTTGTCCTTTATAAACTCTTATGAATGGTTCCTAAACATTCCAAACTCCAAAAAATGAATGGATTCTCTTTTCAATTCTTCTCAAATGGCTTCAAATTCGATTGATAACCCAAGATTTTGAGTTTACAACTGGAGAAAATTCCTCAGTGCGGAGGAGCAGCGACTCTTCAATAAAGTAATCTCGAAGAAAAGATTGATTAAAGAAAAAAGATTTTTCAATAGAGGACAAAGTGATTCTTTTCACCAATTGAAGAAATGATTGTTCGAAGAAGATGGGAAGTGTTCTGCTATACTACTACCGCAGTAGTCGTTCTAGTGGTTAAAGAATTCTACACCAAATTACATAGAATCAACCAAGGAAGCGTTTATGTGTGTGGTGGGTGGATTAAATTTAATTCCGGGAGAATTAATGAGTTATTTATGCTTGAGAATTTTCCAGTCTGTTACTTTTTAAATTTCGTGCCAACGAAAGAAAAGATGAACGAGATATATCAATTTTTTACGGACGAAACCGATGACTGAGAAATTAAAGAGAACGGGTATGTTAGTTTCTCTGCTACTCTCTTAAATCCTATTTCGAAACACTGGCACTTTTTCATCTCAGCGAAATTGTTGCCGACGATGAAAATTGGTAAGGTTACGAAAGAAAATGCAATCTTAAACTACTGCACTCAGAGAGGATGGCCCATGGATATTGGATCGATTATTGTGAAATATGTTTATGGACTGATCGTTTTAAGGATCATCCCAAGGGCTTGGACATCCTTCCACAATTTTCTCGATTTGCAGTTTGTTTCAAGTTTCGTAGGTCTGGGAGAAGATATTGCTACCTTGGAAACCCTTAGATCCAACCCAGATGTTCCCAACCATTGATGGAGAGAGTGATGTAGGTTTGATCCTGGATCAAGCTTTGCATAATTCTGTTTCAGTTCAACCTTTCGTAGCAGACAAGACACCAATACTCATGCATAAAATCAAAAGTCTGGAAAAACAGGTACAAAACTTAACAAGCACACTTAATGGTCCACTTTTCGATATTTATACTTACAACTGTGATATAAAAATTTAGCAACGGTACCAAAAATTTGATCCGCACTAAATATATTCTGATGATTCTGTTATGGATTTTATGATTTATATTGTGGATACTAAGCAAGTATACGTATCGATATCAAGTAATATAGGGCTCTAATGGAGTCCTAGATATCGATCCCACAGGAAAGTTAGAAAATTTTAAAGACAAATTAAAGTAAATTTACTTACTAATCTAGTATACGGAAATTAAGAATACTTAAACTAAAATAAACTAATGCTTAAGGTTGAATATAAGATTTCAGAAAAGTATCTTTCTCCTTATTTTAGAGATTTAAGTGAAAGAAGAATTAAATAAGTTTTTAATTGTATTGTTCCAAATAGGAGCATTCATATTCTTTACCCTTTGGTCCAGGTGCAAAGAACATTGACTAGTCTTATGTTTGATTACGAATCGCGGCTAGGCCGAGAGGATACCGACCGCCACTTCGTAGGTCCCACGTTCCCCTCGCCCGAGGGCTAACATCTACACTTCGACTCTCAAACAATAAGACCGAATTGAATATTTTAGTCTGTCACACTAAAATGTCCAATTCTACGCCCGATAGTTAATATTTTCCTATTTATTTGCACCCTCCTTCCAAGGCTTTTGACTTCCCTGAATCTTGGATGTAATCCTTATTATAGTTGATACTTCAACATATGTTAACAAATCAATTGGCCAAATTGAAAGTAAATTAAGATTTAAGTTAAAGATTAGCACAATTTCTATTTTCATATTTTTAGGCATAATTACTTTAATTCATCATTTCACGAAATCTCGATAACAAGGAGAAAGACTAAGGAAACTACTCAGAATGCATGGGAACAATAACACAAAGCATGGATTTCATTAAAGTTAACAAACAAATAACAAATATACTTATCTCAATTCTTCTCCCTAAGAAGATTCTTGAAGTTCATTTGACTCTTCCTTCCAGTACAGTAAACCGAAACGCTAAACACTTTATCCACTCACTCAAAAGACTCTTAAATTACACTTAACTTCCACACAAATGACACAAAAATGACACACAAATGACTAAAATTCGGCTCTATTTATAGAAGGGGTCAATTCTGCAAAGGCTGCTTAAGCACCTCTTCAAAAAGCATCCAGGTTCAATGTATTTTGGTTCTTTTCAACTGTCTCGCAGTCGGCGGCTTGATCTCGCCGTCGTTGGGCTTCTAGAAGATAGGCTAACCACGCTGATCTCGCTGTCGGCGAGCTCGATTTCTCCGTCAGCGGGCTCCTTATAATATATTAAAAATCTTTCGGGAAAAACTCACCGTCGGCAGCCTAAATCTCTCTGTCTGCGGGACAGTTCAATTTTTATCAAATCGAGTCCTTTTTGCTCCAAATCCGCTTCTTTTGTGCTTTTTGCTTTTAGTACTTATAAATCTTCATTCCTTCAATAAAACAAAGAAAATACCTTTCTTTAAAGTGCAATTTCATATAAAATTGGTATGAAATTCTTAATATATTTTTTAGTGATCAAATTCCCCCAAACTTAACTATTATTTGTCCTCAAGTAATTTAGAAACTACATAAAAGTAAATTATTATTTTGTAGTAAAGTTTTAATTCATAAATACTTTGAATTTGATTAAAATAAGTATTATGGTAAAGTTTTCTAGAAATATTTTAAAATAATTAAACTAATTCTATAAATGTAAGGCTATTTAGTTTTCAAATTTAAGATTTCTAGTCTTCTATTTATTTCAAGAATGATTATATTTTTCAACACTAAATTACTTAAGATATTCAGATGATTGGAATTTCATGAAAACACAACTTAGTAAAATACTAATCCATATATATAAGTTCGAAATGTAATTGAAGTTTTACCCCTTTAGGTTGACTCAAATGAAGCCAATTTTCGATAAGGCATCTCCTCAAGCTTCTCCCCACTTATATTTCTCTTTTTTATTTGGATTGATTTTCAATCCATATATATATATATATATATATATATATATATATATATATATATATATATATATATATATATATTCTTTTCTTTTCAGGGATTGATTTTCAATCCTTCTTTTTCTTTTTCAAGTGAGGATTACTGTATCTGGATAGCCTGTTAATGATTTTGAACTTCATTTTTCTCTTTCCTAAATTTGAAACTGGAAACATTTAATTCCCTTATATATATTTTAAAGATTTTACTTCATTGGGGTTTAATCTTTTCTTTCTCAACTAAATACTTAAGAATTTCATATTTGAAAATATAGTTTTCCTTATTTTAAATAGTTAACTATATTCTTATTCTCTTATACTAAATATCCTTAATCTATAAATTAGTTAATCATTAAAAGTATTTCTTTTTAACTTTCTATAATAATTAAATAAATCAATTCTAGTTTACTGAATTAAAATTATTACATAAATTCATTTTTATAATAATTTTGAAAATATAAATTGAGAACAATTTAATAATTAAATTTGTATTTTTCCCTCCCCCAAACATAAATTTTTCTATCTATCTACATAGGGTGAAAAGGAAATAAACTGTAATATTTAAATCAGACCTTCGAGCTTTAGGTATTTCTTCTTTTTTTTGAAGTTTTGCAGGCTTTTTCCATTACTTAATTGACCTGTACTGTTAGTATTTTTCTATACACCAAATATTAAAGAAAGTGCTGGGTAAAGAATTTTAACACAATATTACCACATTTTAGACTAACATATTATACTACATCCACATACATTTACTAATTCATTCCAAGATTACAATAGCAGTCTGAAAACATTAGAAATTTAAAAACTCTATAACTTTAACAACAATATTAAAACAATCTACACTACATCATAATCAAGTTCATAAACTAAAACATCAATACTAAAATGTAAGAACAACAAAAAAACAATAACAACATCATAATCTATAACTAAACAAATAAACATAACATCTAATCTTCTGCATCAAAGTCCCAAACTATATCGTCATTTCCTTGATCAGTGGGTGGATTAGGCTGGTAATGAGTATATCGAGGCACTCAGGAAATACAACATCGAGCTCTCCTCCCCTATAACGATTCTCAGCATCATAATAAGCTATCTCATACTCTCAATGTCTCTGGAGATACTCGCTGTCATAATCATGTCTTCTTTCTAAGCCTCCAATTCTCTGATCAATATGCTCCAGTTTTTCTTCTATTTTCTCAAAACTTTTCCGCTGTAGAGTTATCTCATTCATCAAATCTTAAAGGGTAGGAGTACTATAGGGAGGAGGGTCATAACTGGTAGAGGGAATATCTCTACTCGAAGAAGGTACATAGCTCCTAGTCCCAGATCTCCATCCTTCGTAGGATTCATATTTCTTAATATTAGCCGGAGTAATGGGTTTTATAGGCTCCACCCATTCCTCATCATCTCTTGCCTCTACCCCAGATAATTGGCAGAGTGCATAGATCAGACCAGGATGTCCTAGTCCTCCTCCACTTTCACTTCTTGCGGTGGCTAATATATTCTTATAAATTATACTTCCCACATTAATACCTTTTTGGTTCTGAATGCAAAAATTCGGAATCGCTTTCATCTCTTGTTACCTCACTATGGTGGTAAGTAGGTAACAAGGTAGAACAAATAAAATAGTGTCAGGCTTTAGATGATGCATTCAACATAGAAAGAGGGAAGTTTACCCGTTCTAGCTGCTTCATCTTCCAAACTCCTTTCCCTTCAGTGAGAAAGTCGATCACCTCTTCCAGTGGTCCTTCCATAGTTCCAAATGTATCATACTCACTAGTGTAGGTGTCTCTTACCTCATAATAAGCATTTATTCTTGCAGCACTGAATTCCATAAAAAATCCTCTAACCTTAACTGGTGCATCTTCAGCCTGTGTCAGGTTGGCATAGAATTCCTTTACCACTTCCACAGCGGCTCTGTTGATTATGAAACAGAAATTTTCCCATCCTCTTTCTTTAATTATTCGCTCTACTTCACCTCCAGAGCTTTTGAAAACTCGATCTTGAATGCATGTTCTGGCTTGAATATTGTGAAAATATCTTGATTGTGCCCTTGCAATCACAAAACGAGTTTCGTCGTAATCCACTCTTCTCTTTTGTCGTGGAGCCATTTTTCGATCTGTGAAATTCACAAAAATCTTAACTAAACTTCTAAATGTTACTAAGATGGCTTCCAATAGTTACTAAAATCAATTTAAATCAAGTTTCATGAATTTCTTCTAATTCTTTTCTTCTCATTTCAAATCTTTCCAAAATTTCTTAATGTAGAAGAAATTCATGGTGAAAATCAAAAATTTTTACATAGGAGTGAAGCTCTTACCAAGGGAAGATAAAATTCGGCGTCAAAATGTGTTGAAATCGCTTCAAATCCAAGATTCCACAAGCCCTAGGTCGGTTTTTTTAAGTTTTTAAGGAGGGAGACGATGAATAGTGTCGGTTGACCAGTCAATAAAGGATATTTCACGATCTCGCTATCGGCGAGAAATTTCTCGCCATCGGCTAGCTAATTAATTCACCAAGGCCAAAGTTTCGGGAAAATCTCACCGTCAGTGAGATTTTCTCGCTGTCAGCGGACTTTCCCTCGCCATCGGCGGGATTTTCTCGCTGTCGGTGGGTTTTCCAAAATTTTTAATAATTTCATTTTTATAATTTTTTTAATCTAGATTAAGCCTTGTTCATTGTTCCGGTCACTAAATTTGATATGTTTAATATTATATTTTTTTTATTAAGATTAGATACTATACTAACACATACGTTCACACAACACAAATATTATAACTTTATAAATGAAATCCATGAACTTACAAACTTCAAACACTACAAAACTAACAATAGACTTATCAAATTAGCCCAAACATATCTAACTCAACATTGCATTCCACACCACGATACTCTAAATGCTGAGACTAAACAAACAACATACAATCTCATATAAACTGAGATTATCTACGTAAAGTTCAATTTATATCAAAAACTAAATTCAAATCAACACACATACATATAATATAAATAGAAATCTTTGCCACTCATCTGATTCTGAACTGATCTCTTCTCTGATGTTTCCAATAGAACGCAGGTGCACGAACAAATTATAGAAAGGCCGGAAAGGGAATTCTACAGTAGAATCTTCTTCAATCCACCCTTTCTATCTCAATAGTCATTTAAAACTTGCTTCCAGGTGTCCTGTATGGTCAAAGTGCTCCTTCATTCTCCAATCGATGTGATCGAATAAATCAGTGATATTGTCAATAGAATTCATCACATTATGTAGTTCCTTCTCCAATCCTTTAAGTTTCCGTAAAATGAGGTTTGTTCTATCAGTCAGGGGTTTAACTAAAGGATTGTTTTGTGTTGCTTGATCAGAAATAATTATTGTTTCATCATTGTTATCCAATGTAGGAAACATATCTGTCGGATCTAGTGGTTTCCAAGGCAATAACACTTTTTCCCAAGCTTCGTAGGAAACTTGGTATCGACTACATAAAGCAAATATAGTTGATGGGTGTCCAAGTCCATGAATTGACCCATGCACAATTAATCCTAATGCAGACTTCACAATGATAGATCCAACATCAATAGGCAATCCAGATTGAATACAGTAATTTAAGATTGCGCATTCCTTCAAAACTTTGTTTACCCTCATAGTAGGTAATAACTTTGATGAAATAAAGAAATGCCAATGCTTTGAGACGGGGTTAAGAAGTGACGCAGAAAAACTAACGTACCCGTCTTCTCGTAATTCCCAATCATCGGGTTCGTCGGTCAGATATCTGTAGATCTCATTCATGTTGTATCTTGTAGGAAAAAAATTTGAATAGTGGCAAACAGGGGTATTTTCAATCGAGTATAATTCATTTATTTGAGAAGGAGTGAAAGTTACCCATCTGCCTCTTACATAAAAACTTCCATTATGGATCGCATGAAGATTAGAGTAGAATTCCTTGACTACTGGAATGACTACAGCAGATGTGGTATAGCAGAATACCTCCCAATGTCGCTGAACAATCATTTCTTCAATTGTTGTTGTTGAATTCTCTACTCCTCTGTTTACGAATCCTCTTTCCTTAATCAGTCACTTCTTTATCAAAAACTTGTTGAATAGTCGCTGAGCCTCAGAACTGACGAACTTTTGTCGGTTAAAAACTCCAGATTTCGTGGTTTCAAGTAGTTTGAAGGCCATAATAAATTGTTTTGGAGGGACTCTAGTCATTTCTAAGGAAGAAGAACTGTCCAAAACCGCAAAATAACTCACAAAAACCACTTTTGAACTATCTCGCCATCGGCGGTAACGATCTCGTCGTCGCCGGGATAGGTAATTTATTTAAACTGTAATTGGGCGCGCTGATCACACTGTCGGCGGGATCTATCTCGCCGTCGGCGAGATTAGGTAAATTGTCCAATTTTTCGCTCCGGTCCGAATATTTTCTGATTTTTTTTTATAGATTCAAATTTGTGATGATTCTAAAAAGTAAAATGAGTAGAATTCATTCTATATTTTAATTTTTAAATAACTTTAATAAATAGATCATAATTAATAACTACTATGGGTTGCCTCCCATAAAGCGCTTGGTTTAACGTCGTCAGCCCGACCTAATTTAGTTAGTAATCGGAGTTAATCGAGCATTAAAACCTCTTTAAAATTTGGTCTTATCCATTCAAAATACGGTTTTAATCTGTGTCCGTTTACTTTAAATCTATGCCCAGTTTTTTGATCTTCAATTTCTATAGTTCCATATGAAAATATCTGAGTTATAGTGAAAGGCCCTAACCATCGAGATTTTAATTTCCCAGGAAATAATTTCAATCTTGTATTATAAATTAAAACTTCTTGTCCTGGCTCAAAATTCTTCAGGTTAATCTTCCGGTCATTCCATAATTTCATTTTTTCTTTATAAATTCTATCATTATGATAATCTTCATTTCTTAATTCATCTAATTCATTAAATTGCAATAATCTTTTCTCTCCAGCTTCTTTCAGACTATAATTAAATTCTTTAATTGCTCAATAAGCTTAATGTTCTAATTCAACTGGTAAGTGGCAAGTCATTCCATAAATAAGCCTGTAAGGAGTCATTCCAATCGGAGTTTTATAAGCAGTCTTGTATGCCCATAACGTAGTGTCTAGTCTTTTAGACCAGTCCAATCTATTAGGGTTTACAGTCTTTTCTAAAATACGTTTAATCTCTCGATTAGAAACTTCAGCTAATCCACTGGTTTGTGAATGATAAGCAGTTGATATCTTATGAATAATGTTAAATTTTTCTACTAGTTTGTGAATATATTTATTTCTAAAATGAGAACCTCCGTCAGTGACAATCACTCTTGGCATTCCAAATCTAGTAAAAATATTTTTCATTAGAAACTTTGAAACACTCTTAGAGTCACATCGAGGTAAAGCTTGTGCTTCAATCCATTTAGAAACATAATCAACATCAACTAATATATATAAGTTTCCAAATGAAGGTACAAATGGTCCCATAAAATCTAATCCCCAAATATCAAAAATTTCAACTTCTAATATATAATTTAGAAGCATTTCATTTCTTCTAGATATATTACCTATTTGTTGCATCTATCGCAAGTTTTGATATTTCTATAAACATCTCTAAAAAGAGTAGGCCAATAAAATCCAGATTGTAAAATTTTATAAGCAGTTTTATCTGTTCCAAAATGTCCTCCAAAATCAGAATCATGACATTTCTGAATGATTTGTTCAGTTTCTTCATAAGGCACGCATCTTCTAATTATAAGATCCTTACATTGCTTATATAATTATGGTTCATCCCAAAAATATGTATTAGCATCATGAATGAATTTTTTCTGTTGTTGCAAAGTTAACATAGGTGGTAAAATATCACTTACAATATAATTTACTATGTCAGCATACCATGGTATTTTCCACTCATTTATATTATATAATTGTTCGTCAGGAAAACTGTCAGTAATTTCATTATTAGAGTCAGATAATTCATTATATTCTAGCCTTGATAAATGATCTGCTATTTGATTATCAGTTCCCTTTTTGTTAATGATTTCAAAATCAAATTCTTGCATTAGTAATATCCATCTAATTAATCTTGGCTTGGAATCTTTCTTTTGCATTAGATATGTAATAGCAGAGTGATCAGTATGTACAATACATTTATTTCCAATTAGATAAGGCCTAAATTTATCAAAGGCATAAACTATTGCTAATAGCTCTTTTTCAGTAACTGTATAATTCAATTCAGCATTATTAAGAGTTTCACCAGCATAGTATATAACTTTGAAAATTTTATCATATCTTTGCCCAATCTTGCTCCTATAGCATAATCACTAGCATCACACATAAGCTCAAATGGTTTCTCCCAATCAGGTGAAACTATTATTAGTCTTGTGATTAATTTATCTTTTAATAATTCAAAAGCATTTAGGCATTCAGTTGTGAATTCAAATTTCTTGTCCTTTTCTAAAAGTTGGCATAGAGGTTTAGTAATTTTTGAAAAATCTTTTATGTAGTGTCTAGAGAATCCAGCATGTCCAATAAAACTTCTTACCCCTCTCACTGTAGTTGGAGGTGGTAATTTAGCTATAACTTGAATTTTTGCAGGGTCTACTTCCATGCAATTTTCTGAAATTTTATGCCCTAATACAATTCCTCCTGCAACCATAAATTGACATTTCTCTCAATTTAGAACTAAGTTTGTTTTCTCGCATACTTCTAATACTTTTTCAAGATGATTCAAGCATGCATCAAATGTCGTTCCAAATACAGAGAAATCATCCATAAATACTTTTATTCCATCATCAATTAATTTACTATATATAGACATCATACATCTCTGGAATGTTGCAGGTGCATTACATAATCCAAAAGGCATTCTTCGAAAAGCAAATGTTCCATAAAGACTAGTAAATGTAGTTTTCTCTTGATCCTCGGGAGCAATATGTATACGATGATAACCGGTATATCCATCTAAAATACAAAAATATTTATGTCCAAGTTAATCTATCCAACATTTGGTCTAGAAATGGTAATGGGAAGTGATCTTTCCTAGTGGCTGCATTTAATTTTCTATAGTCAATTCATATACGCCATCCAGTCACTTGTCTTATAGGTATTAAATCACTATTTTCATTAGCTTTAACGGTCACTCCTCCTTTCTTAGGAACACAGTGAATTGGGCTTACCCAAGCACTGTCCGAAATATAATATATAATACCATTATCTAACCATTTTAATATTTCTTTATTGCCTACTTCTTTCATTATTGGGTTTAATCTCCTTTAAGGATCTACTCTTGGCTTATGTTCATTATCTAAAATAATTCTGTGCATACAGATTGAAGGACTAATTCCTTTAATATCTGCTAAAGTCCAACCAAAAGTTTTCTTATATTTTTTTAATGTGTCTAACAGTTTTTGTTCTTATGATTCATTCAATTCAGCTGATATAATAACTGGTAGGGTTGAATGGTTACCTAAGTAAGCATATTTTAAATGATTAGGTAGAATTTTTAATTCGTGTTCAGGAGGTCTAATAATTGATGGAACTATATTCTTTTCAGCGGTTTTAGTATTATCCAACATTTTAAATTTTTCCTGTATATAATCCAGTTTCTCATTATCTGCTTCTTCAATTAATTCTATATTTTCTTTTTCTAACTTTTCTTCATAATATTCTTTAAAATGTTCATTTTGCAAATGTTCAAGTATTTCCATTCGAAACCATTCATCATTTTTTTCTAAAGCAGGATATTTCATTGATTTTGCTATGTTAAAAGTTACTTTTTGATCGTTTACTCTCATAGTTAATTCTCCTTTCGAACATCAATCATAGCTTTTCCAGTGGCTAAAAAGGGTCTTCCTAATATTATGGGAATTTCTTTATCTTCTTCCATATCTAGAATAATAAAATCTACGGGAAGATAAATTTATCCACTTTTACTAACACATCTTCAATAACTCCCTTAGGATAAGTCACAGAATGATCAGCTAACTGAAGAGTTACTGAAGCAGGTGAAATTTCTCCTAATTCAAATCTTTTAGAAATTGATAGAGGCATTAAATTTATGCTTGCTCCTAATTTACACAAAACTTTTCCATAAAATTTTTCTCCAATAGCGCAAGGTATAGTGAAACTACCACGATCTTTTAATTTTTCAGGAAGCTTTTTCTGAATAATTGCACTACACTCTTCTCTAAGTGCAACAGTTTCATTATCTGTAAATTTTCTTTTTTTTATTTAAAATATCTTTCATAAATTTTACATAATTAGGCATTTGTTCTAATGCTTCTACAAAAGGAATATTTACCGTTAATTTTTTTAAAAAATTTCAAGGAATTTAGCAAATTGCTTATCTTTTTTATGTTGTTTAAGTCATTGAGGAAATGGTGGCGGTGGTTTTTCTATAGATATTTTCATAGGGATCAATGGATATTCTAAATTTTGATCTTGGTGATCCTTTTCTTTCTCAATTTCCACTTCCTCATTTTTACTTTTTGTTTCTTTCTGAATTTTAGTTTCTAACTCTTTTCCACTTCTTAATTGTATCGCTTTAATTTGTTCTTTTCCTTGGTCTTTAGGATTTATTTCTACATTACTAGGAAAAGTTCCAGGAATTCTATTGTTAAGCGCAGTAGAAATATGTCCGAGTTGAGTTTCAATATTTTTAATTGCTGTTCCTTGATTTTGTAATTGATTTCCTTGAATTTGTAATTGATTTCCTTGATTTTGCAAGTGCTGACCCATACTTAATATTAATTCTTCTATAGATAGCTTCTTATCTTTAAATTGAGTGTTATTAAATCCAGGTGGATAAGATGGTTTATAATTTGTATTTCCTTGATTAGGTGGATTTCCTATAGAGTTGTTCATCCATTGTTGATTAGCTGTATTTTTATTCCAATTAAAATTTAGATGATTCTTCCAACCAGGATTATAATAATTCGCATAAGGATTATTCGGTCTATTATTAATAGCATTTATAGTTTCATAAGGAGATTGAGAATCTATAATTTGTCTAGATGAGTTTTCTTCTAATATAGTAGGAGAGTAATTCATTCCAAAATGATCTAATTTTTTTGATATTGCAGCAATTTGAGAAGCTAACATAGATATTGCATCATTTTCATGAACACTAGCTATCTTTTTAGGATTTATTCAGCAGGCCATTGAAAATTGTTAGTAGCCATTTCTTCGATTAACGCATAGGCTTCATCAAATGGTTTTGACATTAATGAACCTCCAGCAGCAGCATCAATGATTGATCTAAGAGATCTTACTAATCCATTGTAAAAAGTTTGTATAATTAACTAATATGGTAACACATGATGTGGGCATTTCCTAAGAAGTTCTTTAAATCTCTCCCAAGCTTCATATATGGATTCTCCATCAAACTGACTAAAAGATGTTATATCATTTCTATGTTTTGTAGTTTTCAAAGAAGGAAAATATTTGGATAGAAATTTTTGTGATAACTCTCCCCAAGTTTTAATAGATCCAGGTGCTAATGAATTTAACCACATCTTAGCCTTATCCCTTAAAGAAAAAGGAAAAAGCCTAAGTCTAATAGCATCATTAGATACTCCTTCATATTTAAAAGTAGCACATAGTTCCAAAAAACTAGCAAAATGTAAATTAGGATCTTCATTAGGTAAACCACTAAATTGATTATATTGTACCATTTGGATAATTGCAGGTTTAAGTTCAAATGAATTAGCATGTACATCAGGGTTTTGAATAGTTAGGTGAATTTCATCTAATGTAGGGTTGCATAGTCTCTTAATGGTCTTTGTTGGTTTATATTTTCAATTTCTGGATTATTTGTCATTTGTGTTAAGTTTATAATTTCTCTCTTTTGTTTCTAATTCTTTTAATTGTTCGTTCTAATTCTGAATAGTAAGGTATTAAATTTTCGTTTCCAAATTTACGCATACAATTTTTAAGTAATATTTAAAATAGTTCATTACTCTAGCAATTATTTTAATGATTCTATTAATTACCTTAATAATTACTTTACTTCACTTCCCCGGTAACGGCGCCAAAAACTTGATCCACTTTTCGATATTTATACTTACAACTGTGATATAAAAATTTAGCAACGGCACCAAAACTTGATCTGCACTGAGTATATTCTGATGATTCTGTTATGGATTTATCGTTTTCAAGTAATATAGGGCTCTAATGGAGTCCTAGATATCGATCCCACAGAGAAGTTAGAAAATTTTAAAGACAATTAAAGTAAACTTACTTACTAATCTAGTATACAGAAATTAAGAATACTTAAACTAAAATAAACTAATGCTTAAGGTTGAATATAAGATTTCAGAAAAGTATCTTTCTCCTTGTTTTAGAGAATTAAGTGAATGAAGAATTAAATAATTTTTTAATTGTATTGTGCCAAATAGGAGCATTCCTATTCTTTACCCTTTGGTCCAAGCGCAAAGAACATTGACTAGTCTTATGTTTGATTACTGAATCTGCGGCTAGGCTGGGAGGATACCGACTGCCACTTTAGAGCTCCCACGTTCCCCTCGCCTGAGGGCTAACATCTACACTTTAGCTCTCAAACAATAAGACCAAATTGAATATTTTAGTCTGTCACACTAAAATGTCCAATTCTATGCTCGATAGTTAATATTTCCCTATTTATTTGCACCCTCCTTCCAAGGCTTTTGACTTCCCTGAAGCTTGGATGTAATCTTTACTATAGTTGATACTTCTACATATGTTAACAAATCAATTGGCCAAATTGAAAGTAAATTAATATTTAAGTTAAAGATTAGCATATTTTCTATTTTCATATTTTTAGGCACAATTACTTTAATTCATCATTTCACGAAATCTCGTTAACAAGGAGAAAGACTAAGGAAACTACTCAGAATGCATGGGAAAAATAACACAAAGCATGGATTTAATTAAAGTTAACAAACAAATAACAAATATACTTATCTCAATTCTTCTCCCCAAACAGATTCTTGAAGTTCCTTTGACTATTCCTTCTAGTACAGCACACCAAAACGCTAAACACTTTATCTACTTACTCAAAAGACTCTTAAATTACACTTAACTTTCACACAAATGACACAAAACTGACACACAAATGACTAAAATTCGTCTCTATTTATAGAAGGGGTCAATTCTCTAGAGGTTGCTTAAGCACCTCTTCAAAAAGCGTCCAGGTTCAATGTATTTTGGTTCTTTTCAACTGTCTCGCCATCGGCGGCTTGATCTCACCGTCGGCGGGCTTCTAGAAGATATGCTAACCGCGCCGATCTCGCTGTCGGCAGGCTCGATCTCGCCATCAGCTGACTCCATATAATATATTAAAAATCTTTTGGGAAAAACTCTCCGTCGGCGGCCTAAATCTCGCTGTCGCCGGGACAGTTCAATTTTCATCAAATTGAGTCCTTTTTGCTCCAAATCCGCTTCTTTTGTGCTTTTTACTTTCAATACTTATAAATCTTCATTCCTGCAATAAAACAAAAAAAATACATTTCTTTAAAGTGCAATTTCATATAAAATTGGTATGAAATTCTTAATATATTTTCTAGTGATCAGTTAACAATATGTTTGATTTCTTCAATCACATAGATTAGAGAATGAAAGAGCATTTTGACCATACTGAACAATTTGAAGTAAGTTTGTTACGATTGATGATAAAGATGGGATGGATCGATGAAGATTCCACTGAAGAATTCCCATTCCGATCTTTTTACAACTTGTTTGTCCATCTTCAAACGATGGGAGATATCAAAGGAGAGACCAGTACTAGTTCAGAAGAGTAGTAGATTTAATTAGTTTATTTTAGTTTATTGAGTTTGATTTAATCAATGTTTGTATGTTTGTGTGTTTGATTAGTTTGCTTTTAATCTCAGTACATATGAGATTAAGTTTGAAATGTTTGTTTTTAGCGTTTTGAGTGTTGTGGCTTGGATTGCGACGCTGATTGATGGATTTAGGTTGAAAGAATACTTACTTATGTGTGTTATGTATTGTGTATTGCAAAAACTTGGATTTAATATATATAAATGTGAAGTTTGTTGTGTGTACGTTTATTTGTGTTAATACATCACTAAATTAATTAAAATATATAATAAAAAGGATCGAACGATGACGACGAGGCTTAAAATTGAGAAAAATCGCAAAATGTTTAATTTTAAAGAATCTCTCCGACGGCGCCCTCGAGGCCGCCGACGGCTCAATTTTCCCGAAAAGAACAGGTAATTAATTCAATAGAGCCCGCCGACGGCGAGGTCGTAAAAAATACCTGTTTACCGCGATTTTGACTGGTCAAAAGCCACTATTCATCTTCTTCTTCCCCTTTTTACCCAAAAACCCGACCTAGGTATTGAGAGAGTTTGGATTTGGAGCGATTCCAACCAATTTTAACACCGAATTTCATCTTCCTATGGTAAGAGCTTCTCTCCTATGTAAATTTTTTTTATTTTTACCATGAATTTCTTCCACATTAAGAAATTTTTGAAATTTTGAAAATGTTGAGAAAAGACTTGGAAGAAACTCATGGAAATTGATTTAGATTCTTTTAAACCCCATTTAGAAGCCATTGTGTTATTATTTTAGAGATTAGTTGGAATTTTTTGTGATTTGATAGATCAAACGATGGCTCCAAGACAAAAGAGATGACTTGAATTTGACGAAACTCGATTCGTTATTGCAAAAGCCCAATCAAGGTACACTTCACTTTTTCAAAGTAAGAAGTGTATTCAAGATAGAGTTTTTGAGAATCCTGGAGGAGAGATGGAACGAGTTATCAAGGAGAGAGGATGGGAGAATTTTTGCTATACAACAAACAAAGCTATTGTCAAAGTTGTTAGAGAATTTTACTCAAATCTGACTCAAATTGAGGACGAGCTTGTCCAAGTAAGGGGTTTCTCTGTCAAATTTAGTGTTAATAGAATTAACTCTTTTTACAAGCTTCAAGACTATTATACTAGCGAGTTTGAAACTTTTGGAACAATGGAAGGTCCGTTGGATGATGTTATTGACTTTCTCACTGATGGGAAAGGAGTTTGGAAAATTAAAAATCGTGAACGGATTAACTTTCCACTGTCCATGATGAATGCCACTGCTAAGGCATGGCATTATTTCATCTGTTCAACTCTGCTACCTACATACCATCATAGTGAAGTCTCGAGAGAGAGAGCTGTTCTGAATTTTTGTATTCAGAACAATAGAAGAATTAATGTGGGGAAGATAATATATAAGAATATTATGACTACTACAAGAAGTGAGACAAGTGGATCTTTAGGGCATCCTGACCTTATTTATGCACTTTGTCAACTGTCTGGAGTTGAGGCTAGAGATGATGAGGAATGGGTTTATCCTATGAAACCCATTACTAAAGGAAATATAAAGAATTATACATCTCATGAGGAATGGAGAACAGGGAGTAGGAGCAAAGAACCATCTACTAGTAGAGATAACCCTTCTACTAGCTATGACCCTCCTGCCTCTAGTTCCCCTACCTTGTATGATCTGATGAATGCCATGACCCTGTAGAGAAAAAGTTTTGAGAAATTAGTTGAAAGATTAGAAAGGATTGATCACAGGATTGAAGGGCTAGAAAGAAGACATGATCATGATAGCGAGTATCTTCAGAGGCATTCAGATTTTGAGATGGCCTATTATGATGCTCAGGCTAGAAATTACAGAAGAGAGCCAGATGTGAATTTTCCAGATTGCCCAAGATATACTCAGTATCAACCCGAACCTCCTACTGGCTAGGGTGATGATGATGTTGCATGGGATTTTAATGTCTGATTTGATTTGATGTGATGTATTTGTTTGTTTTTAAATTTGTTTGATGAACTTTGATTTGATTTGTATCGTATATTGTGGATAATACTTTATTTTCTGTAATATGTGTTTAATGTGGTAGTTTACATTTTCATTTCTAGATGTTTGTGATATCTGCAATAGTAAATATAATTGTGATCTGTTTAGTTTAAATTAGTAAACTGTTTGTTCTGTGTTGTGAAATGCATATGTCCAGTGTAGTGTAATTAGTTGTTTTTGTTCAATGTTTAGTTTTATATACTTATTTTAAAATTTCATTGCTCGAGCAAATTTTCTAAACTGTATGTGTGTAGAAAGGATTTTTAATATTACAGGACAGATTAAGTTAAAGATTTTGAAAAGAACCTGCAAATTTCAAAAAGACAAAAATGCCTAAAGTGCAAAGGTATGAACTTTATATTTAGAATTTTTCTTACACCCATGTGCTATTTCTATTTATAGAAAACTTTACGTTTGGGGGAGGGAAGAAAAATCTTAACTATTATATGTTCTCAAATAACATATTTTCAAAAATTATTAATATGATTTTTGTGATAAAATTTAATTCTAAATACTATATTTAGATTTTATCTAAATATTGTAAAAGATTCAAAGTAATATTTTTAATAATCAAAATTAATTTTGTAGATTAAGACATTTAGGGTCTGTTTGGGGCAGCTGCAGCTTATCCAGCTTATCCAGATAAGCAGCTTATTCAGATAAGCTGCTGATAAGCAGTTGATCCGGATAAGCTGTTTGTCTGTTTGGTTTGAGCGTTTGGAGAACAGCTGATTTGCAGCTGTTTGTGGATAAATGACTGTTATGCCCCTGAAATGAATAAGCTGTTAAGCTGTTTGGTTTCTGCGGTTTGAAAACAGCTTATTTGTAGCTGTTTGTAGAAAAATAACAATTTATGCTCCTCTAAGATTAATAAAATTTCATTAACATATGAAATCTTATTTTAAATTTAAAAATGATTATTAGTCAAGCTCTTTTTTCATATGACTTTAAAATAGTTACAAACACAAAACTACTAACAAAATTTTTAAGATACCAATGCATAATATATTAATAACCTAGGATTGTAAAATATGCATGTCATATACCAGAAAAGTGAAACTTGCAAACGACTAAAAACAAAGGGGCGTTTAAATACATAGCACACAATTCTTATGTATTTAGATATCTCCTTTCATATTTACACACATTACCATTTTATAAAAGTGGACAACACTTTTTCATGCAAAGGTTTGGTACTGTGTATGTAAATATTACAATTTAGTTATCAGATGTGTGTAAATTTCCCAAAAACAAAAGACAAGCATGCATTACATTCTGATAAAAATATGGGAGAAGGTTTAAACTAGCTGATGAATGTATCTAAATGAAGAAAAAAATAACCAGTAAATGCCTCCTATCCACATTATTCCATCACGAAGCCTGCAATATTTTTAACCCATTAGGGCCTATACATTTTTCAACAAGAAGTCAAAAAAATAAACGCTTTGCTGCTAACAAATCCATAAAAAATCAACTTGAAAATGCTGCCCAATACAAACAATGCCACACTAGTGAAGTCCATTAGGCCCCAATACAAGTAACTTGAAGTGGATTTATCGTGCTTCCAGAGGATCTAAAAAAAGCCAGAAAAGAACCTTCTTCTCCACTAAAAGAGATCATAAAACTATTTTCTTTAAAGGTATCGCAAAGAAAAAAACTACCACTTAAGCATTCCAATAACAGGGAAAGATCAGATTATGAAATGGAATTCATCTTCATCCCCCATCACATACAGAAAGAAATCCAGTCAGTGGGTGAAGAGTTATTGATGTACAGCTAAGCCATGAAGGTCCTCGCAATTCAAGCGTCCCATACTTATCAAATAAAAAAATGGATGAAGCGTATCAAATAGAGGAAGGCGAAAAGAGATGAGAGAAGGAAGGCAGACCGTGCGGGCATATCGGTGAATGGGAGGTGAATGGAGCAGATCGGCGACGGGAGCGGGCAGATCGACGAATGGGAGGTGATTGGAGGCACTGTGGCGAATGCGATTGGAGAGCAGACGGGAGCGCCGGGCGAAGGACCAGGGCAGTAGTGTAAAATTAGGCTTAGTGAACACGGAATGTGGGTAGGGTGCTGCGGTCGGAGTTATTTGAAATAGGAAAACTCGATTTTAGAAAAAGCTGGTAAAACAAGATAAACAAACAGTTGTCCCAAACGGGCACTTAGTATAAAGGGATAAGACTATAGTTAACTATTTAAAGTAAAAAAAACTATATTTTGAAATAAAAAGAATCTTAAGAATTTAGTTGAGAAAGAAAAGATTGAGATTCAATAAAGTAAAAGACTATGAAGTACATATAAGGTAAAGAATGTTTGAAAGTTTCAAATTTAGGAAAAGAAGAGTGAAGTTCAAAATTATTAACAGGCTATCCAGACATAGTAATCCTCACTTAAAAAAGAAAAGAAAAAGAAAAAGGTTTGAAAAACAATCCCTAAAAAGAAAAAGAAAAGAAAATGAAAAGAAAATAAGTGAGGAGAAGCTTGAGGATATGTGTTATCAAAAATTGGCTTCACTTGGATTAACCTAAAAGGAAAACTAAAAACATTTCTGAACTTATATTTATGATTGGTTTCTTATAATTTCTTCATGAATTTCTTATCTTTTGAATACTCTAAGTGAATTAATATTGCAACATATATTCATTCTTGAAATGAATAGAAAACTAGAACTCTTATACTTGATGACTAGATAAACTTATACCTGCAGAATTAATCTAATTATTTGAAAATCTTTCTGAGAATTCTTATTATAATATTTATTTAAATCAAAATAATAGTATTTTTGAATAAAAACTTTACCACAATAAATCATAATTTTTATGTAGTATTAAGGATTACTTGAGGGCAAGTAATAGTTAAGTTTGGGGGATTTTGACCCAAGAGAAAAAGGTCAAGATTTCCATGCTTATTTTTCACTGATTTGATGATATTGCACTTTAAGGAAATGTATTTTTGTGTTTTTCTTATTAAAAGCCTCGGCCAGGCCGTTTGCTCGAGGATAATATATTGTAGAGTACCGCCAATCTACTCCATGCCTTTTGACAAAATTATTAATTTTTGTACTCTTGAATGCGGACCCATTATCTGAAATTATCCTGCGTGGTACGCCAAAACGATAGATGACTTGATTCTTGAAGAATTGTAACACATGATACGCTTTCACTTCTCTGAGCGGTACAGCCTCTGCCCATTTTGAAAAGTAATCGGTAGCCGCTAAGATAAATCGGTGTCCTTTTGAAGATGGAGGATCTATAGGACCCACCACATCTGTGCCCCAACACTCAAACGGCCACGACGCGACCGTCGGGTGGAGCACATTAGGGGTTGGTGTAAGACCACTCCATGTATCTGACATTGATGGCAACTTTTGGCGATTTTCATACAGTCGGTCATCATCGCAGGCCAGTAGTATCCTAGCCTTTTGATTTTCATTTTCATTTTAGGACCTGACTGATGAGCGTCACAAAGTCCTGAATGTACCTCCTTTACAATTTCTTGAGCTTCCGTGCTGTTTAAGCATCTTAGCCACATTTGATCGAAGGATCTCCGATAAAGAACATTATCAATTAAAGCATATGACAGTGCTCTTTTCTTTATTTGATGAGCTGCTGACTTATCATCTGGTAGTTTTCCAGCCTGCAAATATTCTATGAAGGGGTCGACGCCAATCTTTCGTGTTTTCGTGAATCGCCGCTACTGTTTCTTCTTCATTTAATTTGTTTAACGTATCCGTATCAATTTGAGACAAAACTTGAAGTCCTTGCACTGTTATTTCAATAGAATCTTCCTGTAGACATGCAAATTCCTTAGCAAGTTTGGCTAGAGCGTCTGCAAGAGCGTTTTCTCCTCTCGGAATTCTGTACAGTGTCACATTAGGTATCTGTTCCAATAACTTCATTGTATAACGGTGATTTTGTTCCAATCTGGGCTTCAAAATTTTATACTGGCCAGCAACTTGTTGAATTATTAATTGTGAATCTCCATAAATGTTGATATCAGTTATATCCAGGAGTATCGCTAATTGTAATCCTGTTATCAGAGCTTCATATTCTGCCTCATTATTAGTACACGGCTCTATTAAATGATAAGCATACCTCAACATTCCTCGTTCTGGTGTAATGAATATCAATCCAATTCCTGCTTTACCGAGTACTATCGTTTGTAGTTTTTTATTCTTTTGTGCTGAAGAGGCTCCATCAAAATACAATTCCCAACGTCGAGTGTTGGAATTTTCCAAATTCATTATCTGTTCATCTGGTAGATCATCATTAAGAAGAGAGTCTGCTAGTAACGGATGTGCCGCAAGAAAATCTGCTAGAATCTGACCCTTTATAGCCCGAAGCGGAACAAAGGTAATGTCAAATTGCAATAATATCATGGCCCATCTTGCTAACCTTCCGGAAAGCGTCGGTCGAGCTATCAAATACTGCAACGGATTAAACTTTGAAATCAAATTGATCTTGTGAGAGAGCATATAGTGTCGGAGTTTCTGAACTGCGAAAATTAAAGCCAAACAATGCTTCTCAATTGGCGGATACTTTACCTCCGCTGGTATTAGACGATGACTTAAGTAATATAGAGCATTTTCTTTGCCCTCATCATTGACCTGAGCTAGCAGAGCTCCGAGGGAGTCGTCTAAAGCTGCGATATAAAGTATTAAAGGCTTACCTGGGATCGAGGCTGCTAGTACAGGAGGTGTCATTAGATATTGTTTAATGCTTTCAAATTCATATTGACATTTATCGTCCCAAGTAAACTTGGCATCCTTTTTGGTCAATGCAGAGAAAGGTTGACACCTTCCTGACAAATTAGAAATAAAGCGTCTTAGATACGCCAACTTCCCTTGAAAAGATTGTAATTGCTTTAAGTTCTTAGGGGGTGGCATTTCCAAAATCGTTTTTATTTTCTCTGGATCAATTTCAATCCCACGGTGACGAACAACAAACCCTAAAAATTTCCCAGAAGTCACACCAAATGCGCACTTCAGAGGGTTCATTTTAAGGTTAAATTGTCGTAACCGTTCAAAAACAATTCTCAAATCGTACAGATGATCTTCTTTCTGTTTACTTTTGATCACCAAATCATCCACATAACATTCCACTTGATTGTGAATGAGATCATCAAAAATTCGGTCATTGCTCGTTGATATGTTGCTCCTGCATTCTTTAACCCAAAAGGCATTACCGTATAGCGATGAAACTCCAATTGGCGTTCTGAAAGCTGTAAATTTTTCATCTTCTGGAGCCATCTTGATCTGATTATAATCGGACGACCCATCCATAAAAGAGAAAATGGCATGAGATGATGCGATATCAACCATCAATTCTAGAATAGGAAGTGGAAATTCATCTTTTGGACATGTCTTATTTAGATCCCTGAAGTCTACACAAATTCGGATTTGACCATTCTTTTTCTTAACCGGTACTATGCTGGCAAGCCATGTAGGATATTGTTCTTCTCGTACGAATTTGGCATCTATCAGCTTTTTGACTTCCGTTATGACTTTTTGTTCAATATCCAAGCGCATCCTTCTTGGAGCTTGCTTAACTGGAACTGCAGCAGAATCTAAACCCAATTTATGTACTGCCACATCTGGTGCTAATCCTGGCATTTCATTATAACTCCAAGCAAAGTAATCTTTAAATTCAGTCAACAACTCAATCATGCCTTTAGCTTCTTCTTCATTAAGTAGGGAGCTAATGAAGGTTGGCCTTGGTTCCTCTTCAGTCCCTAAGTTAACCTCTTTCAGCTCATCTACTGTTGATTTAATCTCTTCTTCAAACTCTGGCGGGGCATCATCAATTAGAGAGTCTTCATAATTGTCCAAAGTTTCCAAACATTCTTCATTTTGTCCATTGGTAACAACTAGGCAAAATTCCACATCATCAACCGGTCCTACCGTGCCGAACCCAAGACCTTGTTTAGAATTGAATGTATGATTGTTATTATTCCAAAGTTTTTAAAAATAATGTGATTGTTCTTTTGACCATTGCTTAGGTACCATACCACGCTGTGCAAGATTTTGAACACAATGAGAATACCATTCAACGGGCAATTCCATTAATTCTGAAGAAAGATCGTTTTCTAGTTTTACATTAGTTTCGTAACTAGAAGATGCAGAGCCACGATGAAACTTTATTGGTTTTCCACCAGCACTATGTACTTCTTTGACCGTCAGACCCTTAATTTTATGAGTATAAATTGGGGTAAGGGCCATAGTTTGTACATAGCGATTGATTCAATCGTACATTGAACTATGTTCATACTTTTCTTCATCTTCTAAGCTGATTTGGAACCGGGTTCTTCTTTGGTTAATTGTCATCGCATCTTTCTTAATTTTTTCATCTTCAGAACTGTCTTCCAAATCAATGTTGATAACCGGATTCCTCGATTCAACAACCCTATCGTTCCTTTCTTGACCTCGTCCCCGGCCTCGACCTCGAATGCGAGTTCTGGAGAAACTCTCACCCTCTCGTTGTAGAGGGGTGATGCGATATTATTGAATTGGCGCTAAAAAATCTTGTCTTTGTGTTCTTTCTGGATTTTCTGTTCTATTTGCAACAACATCTCGAGATAAAACAGTCTTTTTCGGAGGAGTGTAGTAAGCAGCATCTTCATGAATACCTATTTCATGAATAGAAAATGGTCATAAATCCCCTTTTATACGATATTCTTGTCCTTCCGACAAGTACTTTTATACATTGATGTAGTGATGAGGGAACCAATCTGTTTTCGTGAATCCAAGGTCGGCCGAGAAGAGCATTAAATGATGTTTCGTAGTCAATGATATGGAATTTTGCAGTTGTTGTCAATTCACCGATTCTCAACAGTAGAGTTATCGATCCCAAAGCTCTTTCTCCTTTCTGGTTAAAACCCCTTAACATCATTCTATCAGCGGTCAACTGTCTTGCATCAATATCCAAGTATGCTAGTGTTCTCAGGTTCATTATATTAATGGATGCTCCCGGATCCACTAACACTCTAGATAGCATAGCATTACCAATGTTGACAGAAATATACAGCGGACGATTATGATCAGCAGTGCCAAGCAATAAATCATCGTCTGTAAAAGTTATCTTTGTCTGTTCCCTCAATGTACAAACCTCATCCAAGGAATCACCGGCTAGCTGAGCTAAACAGATGTCTCGATCAAGCAAAGCTTTCACCAGAGCTTCTCTCATCTCCTTTAATAAGATCAGAGCGTCGTATATACTCAACTTAGCTGGTAACCTCCTAAGATGGGCTAGCACATTATAATCCACTTTATTGCTTGGCTTTTCATTTTCTTTTTGAACAAGCACTTCATCGATTGGTGGAACTGGATCGTCTATTTGTTTTCCTTTATCCTTCGGACCCACTCTCGGGGGTAATATCTTTCCACTTCTCAAATTTATTTCTGTTATCTCTTCGGAGTCTGGAATTAATTCAGAAGTTGTAACCTCAGGAATTGAAGTAGCTGACTCTTTCAAGACCTCTTCTGAATCAGAAAATTCTAGCTCTATTGCAATTGGCGATCCTTGAAACTCTAGAATAAATGTTTCATCTTCCATACGACGAATCGTCATTATCTATATCTCTTTCTGGATCATTATTGCACATATCAGTGTTCGGTACGATTTGAGAATTGTTATCATGATTGAAATTAGTATCAGAGTTAGGTTGGTTATTGTCAATCACATCACCAACAGAAACGACCAAAACGTAGTCGAAATCAAATTCCATAGTATTACGTGCTCTGGTGGAGCGAAGAAGAAATCATACAAAGTCAACGGTTTGAGAGATTTCTCTCCCAAATCCGTAACAACTAATCTTGGACCAACAACTCTCATCTTCTGAGCTGACTTTTCAATCTTATCTTCCATAACTTGCTCATTCTTCTCTTGAGATTTATCTTCTGCTCCAATCAATAACACCGGTTCAGCAGGCTTTGGATCTTGAATTACAGCTTGTATTGAAGCATTCTGGAACTGATTCAATATTTTCTTTAAAGATTTAGTCCATACTGTACTCCACCCATCATTGGTTGTATATGGATCAATTGAAACAATAGGATCGACCGAAATTGTATTGATTGAACCTTTTTTAGGTTCTCTCATATACTCTTTCAGGATCGTTATGTTCCCTCTCCTGAGATTATTTTCCAAGCAATTCTTGAAAACAAAACAATTTTCTATAGTATGTCCGATCATTTTGTGATATGGGCAATATAGCGGTTGATCCTTCTTATCAACCTCTTCAGGTTTCTTAGGTTCAGGTAGTTTGAATTCAGCTTTCTTGACCAGATTCCGAAACATCTTACCAACTGCTTCATCTTTGAAAGAGTATACCCTACTTAATCGTTCTGCTAAAGATAAAGTTGGTCTCTCGTTCATTAGGGAAGGTCTCTGTTGTGAAGACTGCGAATTATACTGCTGAAGAGATTGATGAGTCTGTCGAGGTTGTTCTGCATTTATCTGTATCGGTTGTTTGCCTTTATCAATAGTTGCAACAGTTACAGATTTCTTCTCAAAAGCTTTCATTGGTTTTCGTTTCTCGGTCTTTTCAATAAAACCAAGTTGTTTTGCTTCTTCTTGTAGACTTGCAGCTTTACTGAGCAATTTTTCAAACGTCTTGATCGTAAAACCTTTAAGGAGGAATGCTACCGGTCCATGAATACTCTTCAATAAAATTTCAATTGCGTGTTGTTCTTGGAGCTGAGGTTCGCACTTCATGCTCAGATTCCTCCACCGCAGAATGTATTCCACCAATGTTTCGTCCGGTTTTTGTTTCTCAACCACAAGATCACCAACGGTGATATAGTGTTGAGCTCCGACGAACCGTTTAACGAAAAGATTTTCTAATTCGCGAAAGTCTTGACCGATCCATTCGGTAATTCTGCATACCAATCAAATGCAACACCTGAGAGGCTACTCACAAATTGTCGGAACAATAATGCATCGTTTCCTCCTGCATTACAGCAACTGGCCCGAAAATGAGCGATATGTTGTCGTGGATTTCCTGTTCCGTCAAAAGTTTTAAACGAAGGTGGTACGAAGCCTTTGGGGTATTGAACGGCATCGAATTCTTCAGGATAAGGTCTACCCTTCAGAATTAACGATCCTCCTTTAGATTGTGCCAAGGCTTCTCTTACCTGATGTTCTATTAAACTCTTGATATCCTTTTCGGCATAGTAGCTGGAACAGTAATCTTTCATAGGTCGCTCTTCATTATTATTGGAAGATTCTTTATTATTATCAGGAATCTGAATTATTTCTGGTTGATTTACCTCAGCAGGAACCACTATTGGAGTCTGAGGTTGACTTTGTAAAGTCATAATTGCAGCCATCATTTCTTCCATCTTTATTTCCAACTATTCAATTATTTCATCTTTGTCTCGAATAACTCCTTGTAATGTTTCAATAACATTCCCTTCAGCTGGTACTGGAGCTTCTCGTATATTTGAGGATGCTCTGGTTTCGACCATATTTATTTCAGCAAAATCTTCATCCATATAATCCGTCAAATCTTCCTCATCATTCGATTCTTCTTTCCTTCCCTTAGACAACTGCTGAATATCTTCTCTTAACCTTTCTAATTTGACTTCAATTAAGTTCACCTCATCTATTGAATCCACAAGGGGTGTCTGACAATTAACCCTTTCTGCAGCAGCTTCTGGAGTACCAATTATCCTCTCGGGACTAGAATCATTCTTCTTGTCATTGACTTTGGGCTTTTCTATAAGTATTGATTCAATAGCCTTAGGTTGCCACACCATTTTCTTTAGCGTTGGTGCTTTAAAATCAAATGGCTTATTAAAAGCACTAACACATCTAGAAGTGGTGTACTCCCTAGTCTGAGAACCAGATACTATAGTAGACAACCCTTTATCGTTCCTCAAAGTCTCCTTTCGGAACAAAATTTCCTGTGATTCAATTGGAGGAACTATCCTTGGTCCAAGATGAGATTTTGCAGGTTGGTGTCCTGTGACTTTCTGATGGGTGGGGAAGATATGATCTGTAGAAGTAACTATACGTTTCCCCAGACGTAACTTAGCGAGTAAACACGGGGTCCGTAACGTCTCGTTCCTTCGATCGGACTTATGATGTCGATGGCCGGGTTTATCATCCTTTAAGATTTCGACTTCGTATATGCAGCGGGACAAGCACACCCAATTTTCTTCGATATCTCGACAGAATCGAACAATGCTCTCTCTGAGCCAATCTTTCAAACATACGACGAATTTCAGAGAAAAGAGCAGGCTTCTTCTTTTTCTCATTCTTACAACGAGGTGATACCAGTAATGCAACAGCAATTCTTGAAGCATCTTCTTCAGCGGGGGCAACAGACAAAGGATGAAACCTGCTTCCTCTAAGAAGGGGTGAGGTTTCAAGGAGCCCAGTTTCCTCCTCCAAAACTTCCACAGGAACTGTAACCTTAGTGGCTTCCAATCTCTTGATTTTAGCTATTTTCCTGTTTCTGTTTCTCCTTTGTGTCCTAGTCGAAGTCACGGACTTAGGCGGACCCAATTTCAAAAACGAAGGTAGCGAAGTGAAAGCCAAACTTTCTTCAATTACAGGTTCGTCAGTCACCAGGACACCCTTTCCTTTTGCTAACGTTGAAGCAGCAGTAGACGTAAGAACAACCAAATCAACTGGAGCAGCAGAAACATTCTTGGGGTTGTCAGTGATTCTAGTAACAGACTTTAAAGCAACAGCATGATTATTCTCAACTAGTACTCGCTTCAGCGGAGGGAATTCGTCAACAGACCTCAGGTTGAACTCAACAACAGGCTCTACTGACTTATTTTCCACAGACCTCACTACGGCAACCGGAATATTTGCGAACTTGATTTCAGCGTCGTCAAACCCTTGACCAAACATGATCATTGTCTTATCAGGCAATTGGTTCTTACTAACAACGATGTCCTTTCCAGTAGCGAAGGAGACGATCAGTTTCGGGGAAGACATTTCTGTCATTGGAAATAAACATCAAGATTAACTGGGTACCCTTTTCAGGTCTTATCCGAACAAATTATAGAAAGTTTAATTGGTTGAATTATTTTAAAATTAAGGTAAAGCAAATACAAAAGGTATAGGATCCAATATGAGATTGAAGGACTCATATAAAAGACTAAATTTGCATCGAACTCACTTCAATAAACCGCTCCTAACCTACCACACCTATTGGGGGTCCATCCCACTTTAAAGATTTCAAGATTCTGGAACCTCTCTGTTTAAGGATGATTAAATAGTGGCTCCAAAATCAAAAAGGAGTTGACAATACTCGCTCAAGGAAGAAATGAGCAAAGTACATCAACGGAAGAATGATAGTCTGGCCCACTAGGGATATGGGCACACTATCGATGTATGAAGACAAATCCTTATGATCCAAAATGGAAAGAAGAATTAGTCCCCAGCGGAGTCGCCAGAAATTGTCGGCTAATTTTTTCTTTGAAAATAAAATTTGAAAATTTAATTTAATGTAATAGGTAAAGTATTTTATTTTTTATTTTGAAAATGGTGATATATTATTTTATTTTGAAAATAACAAGACCAGATAGATCTCATATCAAATAGTTTAAATAGTTGAGCACGATACTACAAGTGACACATCATCCCGAAAGATGAGCGTACCACTTGTTAGTAGGCTTAACTATCTAAACTTAAAAGTTTATGACTCTATTTTGGTCTGCGAGTTTTATAGCCGACAAATTCCCCTATCTAATACACAGATTAGGTAGGGTTTAGATTAATCTGGGTTCCTAATTCCCTATAGAGGCAAGCCCCTATAGTTAATTACATCTTAAGCAACCGAAGTCACCTAAGAAAACTCTCGATAAGGATCATGGGCTTTGTCTTCAAGAATATCAATGTTTAGGTTTCCACGATTGCTTATAGGAAAATCAAAGGGAGTGGTTCAATGTGGAACAGTTATTTTTGGAATCCAAAGGTATGAAAAGTAGGAGATGTCGAAGATACTGAAGGAGCTTCAGTGACATCTCAAACTAACCTATAGTTGGGCTAGACATCTTTGAAAGTGAAGTTGTTTTTATATTTCAATCTTGCAAATTATTTAGAGGTTTTGGGATTTATATCTACATGTCATATGTAAATGACCCAAAAGTCTGAGAGGATTTATGTCGTGCCAAACGACAATCTCGGAATCCTAAACAGTTTAGGGCTTATATCGTACGATGTATGATCGTACTAAGTCCTAAAAGATAATGTGAGGATTTATGTCATATCAAACGATGACCTCGACGCCCTATAGATGTTATTTAAATCTACGAAAGTCCGATCGAAGATCCTTCATTCGTCCTCTGTCGTCTCGTCTCGAGAAAGAATAAAGATAGGAGAGAAAAGAGAAAACCATGCCTCGAACAGCCTATCCTATAGGCATATATAAGGGAAAATATGTGTAATGAAAAAGAAAACAAACATGCCCTAAAGGGCCTATCCTAGGGGTATGTTCAGGTATGCAAGAGAAGCAATAATCAAAATAAACATGTGTAATAAAAAAAACTAACCATGCACTAGATGGCCTATCCTAGGGGCAAGCATAAAAGAAAAGTATGAATGCAGGTAAATGTATATACAAAAGTAAAGAGATGCATGTAATAAAGAAAGTAAATAAGCTGTACAATAAAAAAAATGTGTACCTGGTCAACTCCGTCGATGCCTCGGAAGCAAGCTACAAACAACTATACAATCAAGTTTAGCTATAAACAGATAAAATATTGAAGTGGGGGAATAAGAATTCTATTTGAGGATAGGCTCAGTTTGTAGACTTCCTTTTTTTTTATCTCGATCCCACAGGTAACCTGAAGTACTGAAGTCTATATCAATCTCAGATTAAGTCACCAACAAATCACCCTAGAGTAGGCAATCCTAATCCCTACCACTTAATTAGTGAGTGAACCAGTTTGTAGTATCTGAGTTTTGAAAGTGTAGTATGTGTTATTGAAGTATCTGAATTCTTTACCAGTGTAATATCTGGTATGTAGTATCTGGTCTGTGGTGTGTAATGTGTATTACTTAGTGCATGGTGTGTAGTGTTTATTGGGTAGCGTGTAGTAGGGTAATGTGTAGTGTATGTGATTTGATAAGTGGTATGTGTGTGTGTGTGATATTTAATATGTGATGTGTATGTGTAATATACAGTGTATAGTGTGTAATGTGCAATGTGTTATGTGTAGTGTGTATGTGTGATGGTTAATATATAGTGTTTATGTGATGTTTAATGTGTAGGGTGTGTATAATAAGTTTAATAATTACATGTGTTGTGTTTGACGCTATGTGTTTGATATGTCGTGTTTGATTTGATGTACTAAATGTGTTGTGTATGATGTGCTATGTGTGTGATGTGATATGTGTTGTACTATGTGTGTGATGTGATATGTGTTATACTATGTGTGTGACATTTGGTTTGATGTGTTGGCATAGTATCTGTTGTGCAAGTGTGGTGTTTATTGTCGTGCAAGTGCAGTGTAGTAGCTTGTTATTGAAGTATCTGTTACTGAACCAGCATAATATCTAGTGTCGTAGTATCTGTTGTCGGTTCACGGATTTCTTAAAAGTAGGGATTAGAGCTACCTAACTCAAAGTAAAATGGGCATCTATCTCTGAGTATTGATTTTTTTATTATTTGTCTCGGCTATAAAAGCACGATTATTCGAGTGTGCATCATTGCCTGTACCCCGCATGTCCGACTTATCCACCCACTTCGAAATTTCATATGTTTATCAACAATTTGAGAAACCTCTGTATAAATCAAAATATTGCCCCAACTTGTATTGTATAAAAGATTAGAAAATTTTGCATATATACCATATTTATTCGGTTCTCGCGTATTTACATTTCCAAAGATATCTCTCTTTAAACCATATGTATGTATGTTTAAGTAGGGGAGTAAACAATAATATACTTTCGCCGCACTTTTGTAATCAATATCTCAAATGAGACATTCAATGATATTCAGAGAAATGATATTTACACACATACCACCTAATTTCATATAATTACATATACATGTGGCAATGAAAATTTTGGTGTCGAAGGTATAA
This sequence comes from Papilionanthe hookeriana x Papilionanthe teres, assembly GCA_022702705.1. Classification (NCBI taxonomy): domain Eukaryota; kingdom Viridiplantae; phylum Streptophyta; class Magnoliopsida; order Asparagales; family Orchidaceae; genus Papilionanthe; species Papilionanthe hookeriana x Papilionanthe teres. The sequence continues at coordinate 31,710,025 of CM040430.1, read as the reverse complement.
ATATATGACTGTTGAATGATTTAAATGAAAGTAATTAATGGATTTATAAATAGCAAGTTTCCGGTAGTATAAAAAAATGATATATACATACATATGTTTGAAAACCCTTATTAAAATAAATCCATTAATGAGAAGCAATTTCCTGAAAGTTTTAATTCACTTGTCTCAATGGAAATAATAAAGCATCAAAACATTATTCCATATGTATCAGCCATCAAAGAAAACCGAATAAGGGAACAAATTTATATACTTGCCACATAATCCATATAAATTCACATGTGCTCCACTATTCTTTAACATTATATATACGATTTGGCTGTCATAAATGTAAGAGAGGGGGTAGATGTGCTAGGTAAGTAAACACATAAAATCTGATGTCTTATATAATACCGTTAGCAAAGATTTCAGTTTCCATAAGTAAAACCCAGCTAACTAAAGCTTCTTCGAATATTCAAATCTAAAAAGTTGGGTTCCAGCAAATCAAATCAAAGGAATTCCCAGGATTTTCAAAGTTTGGCCTCAATAAAACGGACCAAAGAAATGTCCCAAAATCATACAGTTCGAGCAATTCAACTTAGGCAAGCCAAAGTAAACAGAGCATCCAAAATTCCAAAGTTCTAGCACATATGTATTTCAGGATTGCTTAAAGCCATCCCATAAAACTTTCAAATTTGTGTAAAAACCACCATCTATAAATACTGAGAAACGGACCACCACCCAATAATACTCAGGCTTTAATATCAACTTTAATAAGTCAAAATAAAGAGATTAAATTGTTTGCAATTGTTTTTATTTACAGCTAGGAAGTAATTGAAGTCAAAACTTTCCAATCAAAGCAAAACCAAGCCATCATTTACAAAATACAATCAACCTCCAAAACTTGAGTTGAAACCCAATTTTAATTTTACACTTAGCATAGAAGATAAACATACTCCAGAAAGAACTGTCATATAAACGATTTAATTAAATATATATATCTCATACGATTAAGATATTTCAGAAATCAACATTTGATATTACTAAAAAAAAAAGAAAATAAAAATAAAAAAATAAGATGGTACTTAAGTCACAATATAACCGGTATAAATCCACTCCTCAAAATATCCGGAATTCATGATTTCTGATCTTTCTTAAGCAAGACAAAGAAAAGATAATATCGAGAACAAATTTTGATAAAAGAAAGCCCATTCACTTAAATTCAACATAAGATATTTCTTTAACTTCATAAAAGTAACAAAAGCTCACAAAACATTTATATTGGATCAAGTTTGAACAATCTGCAAGAAAATAGATGAAGAATTCGTCTAATGGCAAAATAAATGTAGTTTGAAGACATTAGAAATAAAAGCCATTAGGCTACCATAAGAGAATAAAAAGTATACTGATGGTTTGAACTATATTCCCACGAACCAAACTATAATCCTCAGCTTCCAATCAAATCGAGAATGACTAATTCGTACATTGTTTCATCATGACATAATAAAATCAAAGATAAAGGATCCACGTGGAACTTGCTCATGGAAGATATTGCATAAGCAAAGTGAAGTTATTAATGAAGTGCAACCTCTGTTAGATTTATGCTTTACTATATTCTGAATTTTCATATAGCCTCATAGCATTACCCATAAGTCACTTTAGTTATCACAAGAAGAATAAGGCAAATGCATTTCCCATGAATCTCATCAACAATAGTTGATTTATGCACGAGAGAAACAAAGTTAAAGTCATGACTAAATATTGATCAACACACATATTAATCTTAGGGAAAACATTCTCATTCGTATGACAAGTTTGCATAACTGAACTCGGTCAGAGAACCTAATAAAGAATCAGGTGTTCTCTTTCTTTCATTTTTTTTTCTTCTAACAGGATGTTATTGGCATAAAAAAAAGGAAATCCCAATCAGAAATAATCAGGACTGAAAATCTTTCAAAGTCCATTATCAAATCCAACTAAAATATCATGTTATAATCGAGTTGATAACAATTATCGACAAAACATTCTTTCAGAGCATAATAACATCCAAGACATATGGTTTAAGTGTTTTTAATCAAACACACTGTATCGTTAATTCCCGCATACCATACTTTGCAACTGTAAAAAAAAAGAATCCAATACTTGAGAATTTGAAACAGTCATCCGAAAGGGTGACTATAGTTCTTGCAAATCAGATTGTGAAGAATGTACATTGTAATTCATATCTTCCAAATATAAGTCATCCAGGAAGTGTAAGGTATGAAATTAAAATTGAGAGTTAAGGATCTTGAAGTGAATCTAAACTCGAAAATATCTGAAGTGCAATTTGAAGATGTATGAATGGAATAATAACATATCTATGCGTCCAAATGAAGGAATAATGATTTGGACTAACCATACTTTGAAGTTTCTTGCAATTTAATCAAAAATGAAGACAAATACAAGAAGAAAATCCTTGCAGTTTAAATAATCGGAAGAAAGAGGAGAAGAAAAAAAGAAAATAAGAACAAATAAAAAAAGAAGAAGAGGAAGACATACCTCTTAAAATTCAAAAAAAAAAAGAACTCGGAAACAATAATCGACTGAGAATCCCCAACTCGCAAGAAAAGAACACGCACCGAACTGAAAGTTTTTTTTTCTCTCCTCAAATCCTCCCCGTGAAGGGGTATTTATAGGCACAGACGAAGGGTATATACTCACCGTCGGTGAGAATCGGAGAAGTAAAGAAAACCATCTCACCAAGGAGCATCACTCGAGATCGAGCGTAGGGAGGTTACCTGACCTGTTTGGGCGGGAAAAACAGTTATAAGAGCAGGGTTACCGGCGGCAACCGGCGACGTAGATCGGTAAGGAAGGAGATGACCGGAAGACCGGCAGGGAGCCTCTCAAATTCGGTCGTCACGGCCGGGACCGGTTAGGGCACGGGAAAGGGGATCGAAGGCGCGTGCGTGAGAATGGGGAGAGTGAATAGTGATCGTGTTTTTTTTTTTTTAGAGTTTAAAATTTAGATATATATTTTATATTAAAAAAAACATTTATTATTATTATATTTTTTATTCGTCGAATTACGCGCAATTCTAGCCGGCTCAAAATCCTATCGAATTATATGTCCTTCCCGGCTAAAATCGACGTTCCGGATGCATCGGCGCAGTCCGTTTCGTCATCCGAAATCGTCCGGACAAGTTCGCCGACTGTCGAGTCAATTTAAATTAAATTTGCACAACGTGGCAAAAATGAATTTATTTTGACCCGACCGGAGCCACTTATCGAGCAAATTGATGACCGGTCTTCGCCTAAGTGAGAACCATAGTCAAACATATTGCTCGTGGCAAAAAATCAAACGTCGCACACAGTGGGGTCCACCTATGACTTTCAAATCCTTATAGGAACTCAACAGGAGTTTCAATACGTCGGCTTTTGATCGACTCAACTAAGTGTCAAAGATTTAGAGCCGTCCATATTAAACTTCGAGGAGCGAGGAAATGGCTCGAATTTCTAACATAGTGGGTCTCAGTCTAGTCCTCTAAGATAGTCCAAAATAGGAAGATCCTAAGGCTAGATCCTAGGCTAGAAGGAGAAAAGAATAACCTCAAAAATGAGGTCAACACATATAAAACACATGCTTCTTTTAAATTTACATTTCTAATACTATAACTGTTATCCTTTAAATCTCTATGAATTTAGTGGCTTATGCTCTGCTTCAGTTATTCTTATAATTCTGTTAGGTAACTTGAGTATAACATTCAGCGCTATTCTGGTATAATTCATGCTAAAAGAAAGTTGCATAAAATGGGCATTCCTGGATGAATATCTTGCATTATTATCTCAATTATTATTGTAATTCATGCACTCAGGAGCATTTGTTTTATTGAACATATAGGAGATGATTTGAACTTGTGATTCCTTCTCATAATAGGAACGGCTGGGACTAGCTTGTTTACTGCTCCATTTAGCACTGATTACTGGTTAAACATTTGTAGTTATTACTATCATTTGTTAGTCTAAATGTTTATAAATTTGTTTCAATTTGCTGGGTGGACTTTAGCTGTAACTGTTGCTGCTAATTGATTTGGAAGGATGGAACATATATACCATTCGATTCCTTGAGTATCCAGGTGTTTGGCACTTGAATTTAAAATGGATTTATAAAGTCTGTAATTCTTAAGCATTTACATATTTAAATCTTCAAATTCTTGAATATTTACATATCTAACACCTAAACCTTATTATTATTATTTTTTTTTATGATTCATACTATCTAAATCTTTCATTTCATATCAAATTATTAAGTTATATGCATGCAAATATGTGAGGTTTAGGTGGTATGTTTATAAATCTTCCCTGATGAATCAATTCAGAAATATGATATCTTTGGAATTTTGATGAAATAACAGTTGAAGCATTTAACACATTGCGGCTTGGCTTTGCTCTGATCTGAAAGTTATGGCTTCAATTACTTCCAAGTTATAAATAAAAGTAATTACAGTTTGTTTAATCTCTTTATTTTGGCCTATTGAAGCTGATCTATTTAAAGCTTCCATTGAAAATCCCGGGGATTCCTTTAAATTGATCTGCTGAAACCTGACCTTCTTTTTTTGTGCATACGTGTAAACTGATGCTGAATATGAAATTGATACTAAAACTTGAGTATTATTGGATGGCTCATTTCTCAGTATTTATAAGTGACGGTTTTACACGAGCCTGAAAGTTATATGAGATAACATAAAGCAATCCTGAAATACATGTGCGCTGAACTTTGAACCTTTTGAGGCCTTCCTCAGTTCTAGTTTGTTGAAGCAGATTTTTTTTGGGGATTTGTGGGGCTTCTCTAGCTCGGTTTATTGAAGCTAGACTTTTTTTTTTACTTTGCTTTAACTAGTTGAAGCAGTTTTTTTTTTAGTTTCTGGAGTTGAATTATGGCAGCTTCGCTTTTGCTAAAACTGAATTCTCGGAATTGAATACCTGGGCAAGCTTTAACTTATTTGAATTGGTTTTATGCATTAGAAATTGGAAATGTGAATGCATAAGAACTGAGTGGTATGCGTGTAATTTTTGTTATTTAATAGCTACGTATAAAAAATTGGTTTTCAATGGGAATTCAAGTTTAACAACTAAGTTTATTTATCATTATTAAAGTTAAAGTTCATGGCCAAACTCATTTTCAATTGCTGGATTCACTTGTATATACTTATATGCTTTGGAACTATATAAGTATGGTTTGTGTTAAAAGAAAGAAAGATTCATCATATTCGTTCTTATCGAAAATCTTTTATTAGGATGGAATTGAAATTTTCTTTATTAAAGCCTTAAACCTAGCTTGATCTAAAGCTTGAATATGTTTTCTTTTTGGGCTTTCTTTGCTGAAACCGAAAAATAAAAAAAAAAACCTGTGAGCTTCCTTTCCTTTGCCTTAACCCATTGAAGCAGAGCTTTGGAAATTTGAAAATCGTTATTATAGTGGCTTGCATGAGACCGAATTTTAAAAATTCAAAAAAAAATTTTCTTTACTTCATTTAGTTGAAATGATACCTTAGGAATATGTTAGCTTTCTTTATTCTGGATTTCAGCCTTTTTTTTAGCTGAATAACAAAGCTTTATTTGTTTGTGGTGCATATGTAATATCAAAGTGGGTGTATGAGTTGGAACTGTGGGGTACAGGCAATGATGCATAAACTTCAATAATCATGCTTTTATAGCTGAAATGAAATAAAATCAATACTCAATTTTAGATGCCCTTTTTGTCCTATAGTTTAGGTGGTTCTAATTCCTACCTTTAAGAAATTGGTGAACCAACGACAGATACTATGACACTTGATATTACACTGGTACAGTAACAGATACTACACTACACTTGCACAACAATAAACACTGCACTTACACGACATCAGACACTATATTAGCACATCAAATCAAATTCAACACATACAACACATTAAACACATCACATCAAACATGACACATATAATTGCCAAACTCATCATGCCACATATAACATATTAAACATCACACATACACACACACCATATATTAAATAACACATAACACACTACACACTATACACTACACATTACACATCACACATCACACACCAGATACTATACATCAGACATTACATTTATAAGAATTCAGATACTACAATCACAGGTGCTACACTTTCAAAGTTCAGATACAACAAACTGGTTCGCTCATTAATTAAATGGTAGGGATTAGGACTGCCTACTCTAAGGTGATTTGCTGGTGACTTCATTTGAGATTGATACAGAGACTTCAATACTTCGGGTTGCCTGTAGGATCGTGATATAAAAGAAGTCTATAGACTGAGCCTATCCTCAAATAGAATTCTTATCCCCCCACTTTGATTTTTCATATGTTTATAACTAAACCCAATTATACAGATACTTGTAGTTCTCAGTTTGCTTTCGAGCATCAACAGAATTGGCCAGTTACACATTTTTTTACTGCATAGCTCTTTTACTTTATTTACTATATATTGTCATGCATTCCTTTACTTTTCATTATTGTACATATTTACTCATATTCATGATTTTAATTATTACTTTTCTTGCACACCTGTACATACCCCTAGGATAGGCCATCTAGGGCATGGCTAGTTTCTTTTTATTACACATGTCCATTTTAATTATTACTTCTCTTGCACACCTGTACATACCCCTAGGATAGGCCATTTAGGGCATGGTTGTTTCCTTTTTATTATACATGTTTACTTTAATTTTTCCCTTGTATATACCCTTAGGATAGGCCGTTCGAGGCATTTTATTCTCTTTTCTCTCCTATCTTTATCCTTTCTCGAGACGAGATGACAGAGGACGAATGAAGGATCTTCGATCGAACTTTCATAGATTTAAATAACACCCATAGGACGCCGAGGTCGTCGTTTTATATAACATAAATCCTCACACTTTTCTTTTAGGACTTAGTATGATTGTATATCATACGATATAAGTCCTAAACTGTTTAGGATTCCGAGGTTGTCATTTGGTACGACATAAATCCTCTCATATTTTTGGGTCATTTACATATGACATGTAGATATAAATCCCAAATCATCTAAATAATTTACAGGATTAAAGTATCAAATATAATTCCATTTTCAAAGATATAAAGCCCAACTATAGGATAGTTTGAGATGTCACTGAAGTTCCTTCAGTATCTTCGACATCTCCTACACTTCATCCCGTTGGATTATGAAAATAATTGTTCCATATTGAGCCTTTCCCATTTTATTTTTCTACAAGCAATCATGGAAACCTAAACGTTGATATTCTTGAAAACGAAGCCCATGATCTTTATCGAGAGTTGTCTTAGGTGACTTCGGTTGCTTAAGATGTAATTAACTATAGGGGCTTGCCCCTATAGGGAATTAAGAACCCAGATTAATCTAAACCCTATTTAATCTGTGTGTTAGACAGGGGAATTTGTCGGCTATAAAATACGCAGACCAAAATAGAGTCATAAGCTTTTAAGTTTAGATAGTTAAGCCTACTAACAAGTGGTACGCTCGTCTTTCGGGATGATGTGTCACTTGTGGTATCGTGCTCAACTATTTAAACTATTTGACAAATGAGATCTATCTGGTCTCGTTATTTTCAAAATAAAAATATATCATTATTTTAAAAATAAAAAAATACTTTACCTATTACATTAAATTAAATTTTAAAATTTTATTTTCAAAATAAAAATTAGCCGACAATTTCTGGCGACTCTGTTGGGGACTATTCTTCTCTCCATTTTAGATCATGAGGATTTGTCTTCATACATCGATAGTGTGCCCATATTCCTAGTGGGCCGGACTATCATTCTTTCGTTGATGTGCTTCGCTCATTTCTTCCTTGAGCAAGTATTGTCAACTCCTTTTTTATTCTAGAGCCACTGTTTAATCATCCTTAAACAGAGAGGTTCCAGAATCTTGAAATCCTGAAAGTGGGGTGGACCTCCAATAGGTGTGGTAGGTTAGTAGCGATTTATCGAAGTGAGTTCAATGTGAATTTAATCTTTTATATGAGTCATTCAATCTCAGATTGGATCCTATACTTTTTGTATTTGCTTTACCTTAATTTTAAAATAAGTCAATAAATTAAAATTTTCTACAATTTGTTCGGATAAGACCTGAAAAGGGCGCCCAGTTAATCTTGATGTTTATTCTCAATGACAGAAATGTCTTCCCCGAAATTGATCTTCTCCTTCGCTACTGGAAAGGATATTATTGTTGATAAGAATCAATTACCGACAAGACGATGATCGAGTTTGGTCGAGGGTTTGACGACGCCGAGATCAAGTTTGCAAATATTACGATAATGGATAGTGAAATCTGAGACAAATAAGTCAGTAGAGCCTGTTGTAGAATTCAACCTGAGGTCTGTTGATGAATTTCCTCCTCTAAAGCGAGTATTGGTTGAAAATAATCCTGTTGTTGCTGTGAAATCTGTTACTAAAATCATTGAGGTCAGTCCCAAGAATGTTTCTGCTGCTCCTGTTGATTTGGTTGTTGCTACATCTGCTGTTACTTCAGCATCAGCAAAAGGGAAAAGTGTACTGATGGCCGATGAACCAATAATTGGAGAAAATTTGGCTTTCACTTCGCTACCTTCTATTTTTGAAATTGGGTCCAGTTCTAAGTCCGTGTCTTTGACTAGAACACAAAGGAGAAACAAGAACAGGAAAATAGCTAAAATCAAGAGATTGGAGGCCGCTAAGGTTACGGTTCTGTGGAAGTGTTGGAGGAAGAAAGCTGGACTCCTTGAAACCTCACCTCTTCTTAAAGGTAGCGAGGTTTCATCCTTTGTCCGTTGCCCCGCTGAAGAAGACGTTTAAAAAATTCTTCGTTGCATTACTGACATCACCTCGTCGTCAGAATGAGAGAAAGAAGAAGCCTGCTCCTTTCTCTGAAATTCGTCGTGTGTTTGAAAGATTGGCTCAGAGAGAGCGTTGTTCAGTTGCTGAAATACTGAAGAAAATTGGGTGTGCTGTCCCGCTGCATATACAAGCTGAAATCTTAAAGGGAGATAAACCAAGTCATCGACATCATAAGTTTGATCGAAGGAAAGAGACATTACAACCCCGTGTTTCTGCTAAGTTACGTCTGGGGAAATGTATAGTTACTTCTACAGATCATATCTTCACTACCCATCAGAAAGTCATAGAACGCCAACCTGTAAAATCTCGTCTTGGACCAAGGATAGTTTCTCCAATTAGATCACAGGAAGTTCTGTTCCGAAAAGAAACTCCGATGAACAATAAAGGATTGTCTACTACAATATCTGGTTCTCAGACTAGGGAGCACACTACTTCTAGACGTGTTAGTGCTTTTAGTAAGCCATTTGGTTCTAAAGCACCAACACTAAAGAAAATGGTGTGGCAACCTAAGGCTATTGAACCAATACCTATAGAGAAGCTCAAAGTCAATGATAAGAAGAATAATTCTAATCCCGAGAAGAGAATTAATACTTCGGAAACTGCTGCAGAGGGGGTCAGTTGTCAAACACCCCATGTGGATTCAACAGATAAGGTGAGCTTAATTGAAGTTAAAGTGGAAAGGTTAAGAGAGGATATTCAACAATTGTCTAAGGAAAGGAAAGAAGAATCAAATGATGTGGAAGATTTGACGGATTATAAGGATGAAGATTTTGTTGAAATAAATATTGTCGAAACTAGAGCATCCTCAAATATACGAGAAGCTCCGGTACCAGCTGAAGGAAATGTTATTAAAACATTACGAGGAATTATTCGAGATAAAGATAAATTAATTGAACGGATGGAAAGAAAAATGGAAGAAATGATGGCTGCAATTATGACTTTACAAAGTCAACCTCAAACTCCAATAGTGGCTCCTGTTGAGGTAAACCAACCAGAAATAATCTAGATTACCAATAATAATAAAGAATCTTCCAATAATAATGAAGAGCAGCCCATGAAAGATTCTGTTCCAGCTACCATGCCAGAAAAAGATATCAAGAGTTTAATAGAACAACAGGTGAGAGAAGCCTTGGCACAATCTAAAGGAGGATCGTCAATTCTGAAGGGTAGACCTTATCCTGAAGAATTCGATGCCGTTCAATACCCTAAAGGCTTCGTACCACCTTTGTTTAAAACTTTTGATGGAATAGGAAATCCACGACAACATATCGCGCATTTTTGGGCCAGTTGTTGTAATGCAGGAGGAAACGATGCACTATTGTTCCGACAATTTGTGAGTAGCCTCTCATGTGTTGCTTTTGATTGGTATGCAGAATTACCGAATGGATTGGTCAAGACTTTCGCAGAATTAGAAAATCTTTTCGTTAAATGGTTTGCTGGAGCTCAACACCATATCACTGTTGGTGATCTTGTGGTTGAGAAACAAAAACCGGACGAAACATTGGTGGAATATATTCTGCGATGGAGGAATCTGAGCATGAAGTGCGAACCTCAACTTCAAGAACAACACGCAATTGAAATTTTATTGAAGAGTATTCATGGACCGGTAGCATTCCTCCTTAAAGGATTTACGATCAAGACATTTGAAAAATTGCTCAGTAAAGCTGCAAGTCTACAAGAAGAAGCGAAACAACTTGGTTTTATTGGAAAGATCGAGAAACAGAAACCAATGAAAGCTTTCGAGAAGAAATGCATGATTTGTTGCAACTATTGATAAAGGCAAACAATCAATACAGATAAAGATAGAACAACCTCGACAGACTCATCAACTGCTTCAGCAGTATAATCCGCAGTCGTCACAATAGAGACCTCCCCCGATGAACGAGAAACCAACTTTGTCTCTAGTGGAACGATTAAGTAGGGTATACTCTTTCAAAGATGAAACAGTTGGCAAGATGTTTCGGAATCTGGTCAAGAAAGGTGAGTTCAAATTACCTGAACTTAAGAAACCTGAAGAAGTTGATAAGAAAGATCATCCGCTATACTGCCCATATCACAGAATGATCGGACATACTATAAAAAATTGCTTTGTTTTCAAGAATTGGTTGGAAAATAATCTCTCGAGAGGGAACATAACAATCCCGAAAGAGTATATGAGAGAACTCGAAAATGGTTCGATCAATACAATCTCGGTTGATCCTATTGTTCCGATTGATCCATATACGACCGATGATGGATGGAGTACGGTATGGACTAAATCTTAAAGAAGATATTGAGTCGATTCCGAATGCTTCAACACAAGTCGTAATTCAAGATCCGAGAGGTCTGTTGAGCCGGTGTTATTGATTGGAGCGAGAAAATAAATCTCAAGAGAAGAATGAACAAGTTATGGAAGAAAAGATTGAAAAGTCAACTCAGAAGATGAGATTCGTTGGTCTGAGATTAGTTATTACAGATTTGGGAGAGAAATTTCTCAAACCGTTGACTTTGTATGATTTCTTCTTCGCTCCACCAGGAGCACGTAATACTATGGAATTTGATTTCGGCTACGTTTTAGCTGTTTCTGTTGATGATGTGATTGACAATAACCAACCTAACTCTGATACTAATTTCAATCATAATAGTATTTCTCAAATCGTACAGAACACTGATATGTGCAATGACGATTCAGAAAGGGATACAGATAATGACAGCTGCTGTATGGAGGATGAAACACTTATTCTAGAGTTTCAAGGATCTCCAATTGCCATAGAGCTAGAATTTTATGATTCAGAAGAAGTCTTAAAAGAATCAGTTACTTCAATTCCTGAGATTACAACTTCTGAATTAAATTCAGACTCAGAAGAGATAACGGAAATAAATTTGAGAAGCGGAAAGATATTACCCCCGAGAGTGGGTCCGAAAGATAAAGGAAAACAAGTGGATAATCCAACTCCACCAATTGATGAAGTGCTTGTTCAAAAAGAAGATGAAAAGCCAAACAATAAAGTGGATTATAATGTGCTAGCCCATCTTAGGAAGTTACCAGCTAAGTTGAGTAAATACGACGCTCTGATCTTATCAAAGGAGATGAGAGAAGCTCTGGTGAAAGCTTTGCTTGACCCAGACATTTGTTTAGCTCAGCTCGCTGGTGATTCCCTGGATGAGGTTTGTTCATTGAGGGAACAGACAAAGATAACTTTTACAGATGATGATTTATTGCTTGGCACTGCTGATCATAATCGTCCGCTGTATATTTCTGTCAATAGTGGTAATTCCATGCTATCCAGAGTATTAGTGGATCCGGGAGCATCCATTAATATAATGAATTTGCGAACGCTAGCCTATTTGGATATTGATGCAAGATAGTTGACTACTGATAGAATGATGTTAATGGGTTTTAACCAGAAAGGAGAAAGAGCTTTGGGATCGATAACTCTACTGTTGAGAATCGGTGAATTGGCAACAACTGCAAAATTTCATATCATTGACTCTGAAACATCATTTAATGCTCTTCGGGCCGACCATGGATTCACGAAAACAGATTGGTTCCCTCATCACTACATCAATGTATAAAGTACTTGCCGGGAAGGACAAGAATACTGTATAAAGGGGATTTACAACCGTTTTCTATTCATGAAATAGGTATTCATGAAGATGCTGCTTACTACACTCCTCCGAAAAAGACTGTTTTATCTCGAGATGTTCTTGCAAATAGAACAGAAAATCCAGAAAGTATACAAAGACAAGATTTTTCAGTGCCAATTCAACAATCCCGCATCACCCCTCTACAACGAGGGGGTGAGAGTTCCTCCAGAATTCGCATCCGAGGTTGAGGCCGGGGACGAGGTCAAGAAAGGAACGATAGGGTTGTTGAATCGAAGAATCTGGTTATCAACATTGGTTTGGAAGATAGTTCTGAAGATGAAAAGGTTAAGAAAGATGCAATGACGATTAACCAAAAGAGACCCCAATTCCATATCAGCTTAGAGGATGAAGAAAAGTGTGAACATGGTTTAATGTACGATCGAATCAATCGCTATGTAGAAACTATGGCCCTTACCCCAATTTATAATCATAAAGTTGAGGGTTTGACGGTCAAAGAAGTACATAGTGCTGGTGGAAAACCAATAAAGTTTCATCGTGGCTCTGCATCTTCTAGTTACGAAACTAATGTAAAACTAGAAAATGATCTTTCTTCGAAATTAATGGAATTGCCCGTTGGATGGTATTCTCATTGTGTTCAAAATCTTGCACAACGTGGTATGGTACCTAAGCAATGGTCAAAAGATCAATCGCATTATTTTGAAAAACTTTGGGATAATAACAATCGTACATTCAATTCTAAACAAGGTCTTGGGTTTGGCATGGTAGGACCGGTTGATGATGTGGAATTTTGCCTAGTTGTTACCAATGAGCAAAATGAAGAATGTTTGGAAACTTTGGATAATTATCAAGATTCCCTAATTGATGATGCCCCACCAGAGTTTGAAGAAGAGATTAAATCAACAGTAGATGAGCTGAAAGAGGTTAACTTAGGGACTGAAGAGGAACCAAGGCCAACCTTCATTAGCTCCTACTTAATGAAGAAGAAGCTACGAGGCATGATTAAGTTGTTGATCGAATTTAAAGATTGTTTTGCTTGGAGTTATAATGAAATGCCGGGATTAGCCTCAGATGTGGCAGTACATAAATTAGGTTTAGATCCTGCTGCAGTTCCAGTTAAACAAGCTCCAAGAAGGATGCGTTTGGATATTGAACAAAAAGTCATAACGGAAGTCAAAAAGTCGATAGATGCCAAATTCGTACGAGAAGAGCAATATCCTACATGGCTTGCCGACATAGTGCTCGTTAAGAAAAAGAATGGTCAAATCCGAATTTGTGTAGACTTCAGGGATTTAAATAAGGCATGTCCAAAAGATGAATTTCCACTTCCTATTCCAGAATTGATGGTTGATATCGCATCATCTCATGCCATTTTCTCTTTTATGGATGGGTCGTCTGGATATAATCAAATCAAGATGGCTCCAAAAGATGAAAAATTTACAGCTTTCAGAACGCCAATTGGAGTTTACTGCTATACGGTAATGCCTTTTGGGTTAAAGAATGGAGGGGCAACATATCAGCGAGCGATGACCAGAATTTTTGATGACCTCATTCACAATCAAGTGGAATGTTATGTGGATGATTTGGTTATTAAAAGTAAACAGAAAGAAGATCATCTGTACGATTTGAGAATTGTTTTTGAACAGTTACGACAATTTAACCTTAAAATGAACCCTCCGAAGTGCGCATTTGGTGTGACTTCGGGAAATTTTTAGGGTTTGTTGTTCGTCAGCGTGGGATTGAAATTGATCCGGAGAAAATAAAAGCGATTTTGGAAATGCCACCCCCTAAGAACTTAAAGCAATTACGATCTTTTCAAGGGAAGTTGGCATATCTAAGACGCTTTATTTCTAATTTGTCAGGAAGGTGTCAACCTTTCTCTGCATTGACCAAAAAGGATACCAAGTTTACTTGGGACGATAAATGTCAATATGCATTTGAAAGCATTAAACAATATCTAATGACACCTCCTGTACTAGCAGCCCCGATCCCAGGTAAGCCTTTAATACTTTATACCGCGGCTTTAGACGACTCCCTCGGAGCTCTGCTAGCTCAGGTCAATGATGAGGGTAAAGAAAATGCTCTATATTACTTAAGTCGTCGTCTAATACCAGCGGAGGTAAAGTATCCGCCAATTGAGAAGCATTGTTTGGCTTTAATTTTCGCAGTACAGAAACTCCGACATTACATGCTCTCTCACAAGATCAATTTGATTTCAAAATTTAATCCGTTACAATATTTGATAGCTCGACCGACGCTTTCCGGGAGGTTAGCAAGATGGGCCATGATATTATTGCAATTTGACATTACCTTTGTTCCGCTTCGAGCTATAAAGGGACATATTCTAGCAAATTTTCTTGCGGCACATCCGTTACCAGCTGATTCTCTTCTTAATGACGATCTACCAGATGAACAGATAATGAATTTGGAAAATTCCAATATTCGATGTTGGGAATTGTATTTTGATGGAGCCTCTTCAGCACAAAAGAATAAAAAACTACAAACGATAGTACCCGGTAAAGCAGGGATTGGATTGATATTTATTACACCAGAACAAGGAATGTTGAAATATGCTTATCATTTAACAGAGGCGTGTACGAATAATGAGGCAGAATACGAAGCTCTGATAACAGGATTACAATTGGTGATACTCTTATATATAACTGATATCAACATCTATGGAGATTCACAATTAATAATTCAACAAGTTGCTGGCGAGTATAAAATTTTGAAGCTCGGAGTTGGAACGATATCACCGTTATACAATGAAGTTGTTGGAACAAATTCCTAATGTGACACTGTACAGAATTCCGAGAGGAGAAAATGCTCTTGCAGATGCTCTAGCTAAACTTGCTAAAGAATTTGCATGTCTACAGGAAGATTCTATTGAGATAACCGTGCAGGGACTTCAAGTTTTGTCTCAAATCGATACAGATACGTTAAACAAATTAAATGAAGAAGAAATAGTAGCAACAGTTACTGAAATTACAGAAGATTGGCGTCAACCCTTCATAGAATATTTACAGGCTGGAAAACTACCAGATGATAAGTCAGCAGCTCATCAGATAAAGAAAAGAGCACTGTCATATGCTTTAATTGATAATGTTCTTTATCGAAGATCCTTCGATCAAATGTGGCTGAGATGCTTAAACAGCGCGGAAGCTCAAGAAATCGTAAAGGAGGTACATTCAGGACTTTGTGGTGCTCATCAGTCAGGTCCCAAAATGAAAATGAAAATCAAAAGGCTAGGATACTACTGGCCTGCGATGATAACTGACTGTATGAAAATCGCCAAAAGTTGCCATCAATGTCAGATACATGGAGTCGTCTTACACCAACCCCCTAATGTACTCCACCCGACGGTCGCATCGTGGCCGTTTGAGTGTTGGGGCACAGATGTGGTGGGTCCTATATATCCTCCATCTTCAAAAGGACACCGATTTATCTTAGCGGCTACCGATTACTTTTCAAAATGGGCAGAGGATGTACCGCTCAAAGAAGTGAAAGCGTATCATGTGTTGCAATTCTTCAAAAATCAAGTCGTCTATCGTTTTGGCATACCACGCAGAATAATTTCAGATAATGGATCCGCATTCAAAAGTACAAAAATTAATAATTTTGTCAGAAGGCATGGAATAGATTGGCGCTACTCTACAATATATTATCCTCGAGCAAACGGCCTGGTCGAGGCTTTTAATAAGACTCTCGTCCAAATTCTGAAGAAAACTCTAAATGAAAATAAGAGAATTTGGCACGAGCAGTTATTAGAAGCCTTATGGGCCTACCGAACAACATTCAGAAGTCCAACACAGTCTACTCCTTATGCCCTCGTGTACGGGTCCGAAGTCGTTCTTCCTTTAGAAGTGCAACTTCCGTCTCTCAGAGTTGTTGTTGCCAATAAAATTACTGCTGAAGAAAATGCTAAACTCCGTCTGGAAGAGCTGGAAAATTTGGAAGGAAGACGACTATTAGCACAACAAAATTTGGAATTATATCAAGCTAAAATGATTCAAGCACATGATAAACTGATCCGCCCCAGGACTTTCAAAGTTGGTGACCTTGTACTTGTTCTCAAAAGACCTATCCTTGTACATCGTAAGATAGGTGGAAAATTCAAACCAATTTGGGAAGGTCCATTTGTGGTGGAGAAAGTTTACTCTGGAGGAGCATATCAGTTAGTGGACTGTCAAGGGGAAAGACCTATGCTCCCTATCAATGGGCGTTACTTAAAGAAATATTATGTGTCGTGATGTTTCAAAAGAGTAAACTTTAGAAATAAAGTCTTGTTCTTAGAAGCACTGACACTCCAATTGTAACTGGGTCCGAACTTAAATTTGAAATAAGATTGCTGAATAAAAAAAAATTTTCCTTTTCAATCTATAATAGAATTCATATATTCTAAAACGTAATCTGATCATCATTCCCGTTCCTTTCATATGAATTTCAATCTTCATAATAAGCCTTACATTTATAAATGAATAAAATATGTATATATACACATATATATATATATATATATATATAAATTAAAACAAATACATTCCAGATTAATACATATTGTTCTTGCTCAGCCCGACCTGACATACTGACCATTTTCCTGTGTTTGTGTAGGAAAATGTCAGAAGGAAGGCTGATTTTCGTCTTTAAGAATGGACTTGGTTTCGCCCTGAATAAAGAGAAGGTTGAAGAGGGAGCAATTATAGAATTTGATCTGGATTTTGAACAAGTGAATTTGGAGTATGAAAGCTCAGCATTGACGATTGTGAATTAGGAGGCATTCCATGGTCAGAAACCCATATTAACATTCAAAAACAAAGATCAACGCTCTTTCAGAAAGAAGTGGAAAATAAAAGAGGTTGAAGCAGACTACACTACAACTAACAAGATTAATTCAATGGTGATGACTTCTGAAGGCGAGCTTGTTGGTGCTATCCCTACCAATGATCAATTGGAAGGTAAGGCAACACTCACTCGCACTCAAAAGCGGAACCGGAATCGGTGAATTCACAAGATGTTGGAACAGATGAAAGAACAAGGAGAGGATGAAGGCATTGTTGAAAGGATGGCGATCGCGGCGAAAGAGAAGATTCCAAATCGGCCCGTTGAGGTAATCCTGCCAAAGCCGGAGAAGGCATGCCGAAACCTACTCTTCGAAGAAGGGGATCGAGAAAAAGAATATGGAAGTTGTGCCATACGTCCCGCGGTTGTGGACGAGCCGCGTAGATTGTAAATTATTCCGGAACATGAACTAGAGAAGTATCGAAGAGTAAGAAAGCGAATTTCGAACATTTTCAAAGACTCCGGGAAAGTACATCAATATACTGGAAGGCTTAGAATTATAAACTGACGTATTTTTTGAGCAAGAATAAAGAGAAATTGTGGATTGTGTCATCCTTGAGCAACAAATGGGACAAGCTGGACGCCTGAGAAGAAGAACTTACTCCGAACCCAGAAAATGGAAACGTGGAAATGGACGAATTACCATACTGATATGGGTCTTTGTTACAACTTCGCTAAAGACAGAGAAGGTAATCCTCCTGGCATAATTCGCCATGATAAGGTTGATCCCTTACCATCATTCATAAAACGGATGATCAGACGGATGGTAGCCTGGCGAGTGCTCCCCGCCGATTGCATTCCAAACAGCTGTATTATAATATATATAAGGAGGGTGACTGTATTCCTCCACATGTTGCCCACCATGACTTCAAGAGACCTTTACGTACTGTCTCGTTCGTCAATGAATGCAATATTATGTTTGGTACAGAAATTCAGATTGTTGGAGACGGAGAATTTCAAGGACCTGTTGAAATTCCTTTACCAGTAGGCTCAGTATTAATCCTAAAAGGAAATGGTGCTGATGTGGCAAAACATTGTATTCCTAGTGTGTCGTACGAGAGGATTTTGATCACTCTCAGAAGGATGAATGAGGACAAGATACCGTTTCGTTATAAATCTGATCCGGAAATAGAGAACCTCCGACTGTATGAACTATAAGTTGTTTAAAGTCAGCACACCTCTTTATATATGGGAAGGATTTTTCTAGATTCTCCGATGTATGTTGAAGGTGAGGCTAGTCTCTATACAGCTTACTGTTCAAGTACATGATAGACAGTGATGGATGTTCAGAATGATACGCAGATTTGATTTGATATCCAAAGATATTGTAGGAGAAAAATATAAATATGTACAAATTATTGCAGTATGATGACAGTAGTGTTCTTCATGTTTGGTTTTCGATGTGATAGCATTTCATTCACTGTGATATGATATTCAGTTTCAAGCAAATATGATCAGACTTCTTTTGACAGTTTAAAAGCAACTCTAGCTGATTGTTTGTCGAAAACCAATAAATTTGGTTCATCGTAATTTTGAAAAGGCTAAGAAGCAAGAATGATGTGTAAAATAAGAAATATAATAATTCTTGAAAAAATAAAAAATATATATATAAATAAATACCTAATAAAGTATATTTAGGATAACAAAATCTTAAATAAAATAATGATGATATGAGTTTTGTCTCATACTCTTGCCAATTCCTATATATATACATCTGTATTTCACAGACTTCACAATTCTCACAATATTCAACACTACATCTCTACATAATTCCCACACATTTACGCCACAAGTCATCACATTCCTACATGATTTACACAATACATCATTTTTTTTTCTCATTTCGGAGTCAGTACCTATATTATGATTCCCATCTCCTGAGATCAGTACCCATATTTCGATTCTCATTTCGAGACTGGTACCCATATTCCAGTTCTCTCCTTCTGAGGTCAGTACCTAAATTCTGACTCTCATTTTTCTGAGATCGATACTTATATTTTAATTCTCATTTCGAGACTGGTACCCATATTCCAGTTCTCTCCTTCTGAGGTCAGTACCTAAATTCTGACTCTCATTCTCCTGAGATCGGTACCCATATTTCGATTCTCATTCCGAGGCTGGTACCCATATTCCAGTTCTCTCCTTCTGAGGTCAGTATCTAAATTCTGACTCTCACTTCTCCTGAGATCGGTACCCATATTCCGATTCTCATTCCGAGGCTGGTACCCATATTCCAGTTCTCTCCTTCTGAGGTCAGTACCTAAATTCTGACTCTCACCTTTCCGAGATCGATACCCAAATTTTGATTCTCATCTCGGGGTCAGTACCTATATTCTGATTCTCATCTCCTGAGATCGGTACCCATATTTTGATTCTCATTCCGAGGCTGGTACCCATATTCCAGTTCTCTTCTCGGGGTCAGTACCTATATTCTGATTCCCATCCAGCATACATATGATTTATACATATTATTTATACATAATTTTTATACATATTGTTTATACATACTCTTTGGATAAGCTTAGTCCTATTCCTTCTTAGCATGCATTCATATTCTTTGAGATAGGTTTTACCCTATTCCTTCCTCAGCATATTCTCTACGATCAGAAACATACTTCTGAATCCTTTTGTTGCACATATTTTGAAAATTCAAATTCACAGTGATGAATTGAAGGTACACCTGCTAATCCCCAGCAGGAACGTAGCTTCACTTCAATTCTAATTCAATCTTTGATTTGTTTCAAGTACGGTTATTTGAACATTCATTTGCGATTGGGTTGATCATTTCGGTCAACGCCAATAGGCGCGGCGTGCTTGTACGGCACACCACACCTATTGGGGGTCCATTTGTTGACCTCATTTTTGAGGTCATTCTTTTCCTTCTCCTTAGATCCTAGGATCTAGCCTTAGGATTTCCTTATTTTGGACTCTCTTAGAGGACTAGACCGGGACCCACCATATTTAGAAATTTGAGCCATTTCTTTACTCCTTGAAGTTTCATGTGGACGACTCTAAATCCTTGACACTTAGTTGAGTCGATTAAAAGCCGACGTATAGAAACTCTTGTCGAGTTCCTATAAGGATTTGAAAGCCATAGGTGGACCCCCACTGTGTGCGACGTTTGACTTTTTGCCACGAGCAATATGTTTGACTATGGTTCTCGCTTAAGCGAAGACCGATTATTAATTTGCTCGATAAGTGGCTCCGGTCGGGTCAAAATAAACTCATTTTTGCCACGTTGCACAAATTTAAATTAAATTGACTCGACAGTCGGCGAACTTGTCCGGACGGCCCCGGATGACGAAACGGACCGTGCCGATGCGTCCGGAAAGTCGATTTTAGCCGGGAAAGACATATAATTTGATAGGGTTTCAAATTGACTCGATTTGCGTGCAAAGTCGATGAATTTAAATAAAATTATATATATATATTGATAATAATACATATTAAACCTATATACTTTTTTTTTCACAGCCTAACCTCACGGTTCACGACTAATGGGCACTGTTCACTTTCTCCTATGTCACGCACGCGATTTCGTTTCCCTTCCCGTGCCCTAACCGGACCTCACCGCATTCTTCTTCGGTGACGACCGAATTCGAGAAACTTTCTAGTCGGTTTCCCGGTCATCTCCCCCTTCTCCGACCACAACCGACATCCGCTGCCGGTTATAACTTCCGGTTGCGTTCTTGTAACAAACCCCCGCCCAAGCGAATCAAGTAACCGCTCGATGCTTGGCTTTGAGTGTGGCTCCTTAGTGAGATGGCCTTCCTTACCTCTTTGTGTTTTCACCGACGGTAAGCACATATCATTCGTCTGTGCCTATAAATACCCCTTCGGGAAATTTTTGGTCGGCCGGTGATTCAATTCGTGAGACTTGGGATTCTTTTAACGAGTGTTTGGAATCTCGTTCGTTCGACTCCATTTTTTTTTTCCGCCGCAACATTTCTTTAGCTCTCGCAACCATACGCGAAGGCCTCTTTCTTTCTCTGATTATAACCCGTGAGTTCTTCTCTATTTGTTTATAAGCTGCAAGGAATTATTTTTTTTTTACGCATTCTTTTTTTTTTATTGCAAGAAGAAAAATGGTAAATCCAAGTCTTCATCATATAGATCTACTTCAAGATACTTAACTCTGTGTCCTTTTTACCTCACGCCTCCAATATGACTTATTTCTTGGGGAATATATAAATCTATGCATCCTTTTTTTTTCTTTCACTAGTTGGTTTGCAAGAGCGCTAGCTTTTCCTATGGTTTATTGTTTCAAGCTATCAAGCATTGAATTCTCGATTTTCTTTCTACAATGGCAGTTCATTCTTTCTAGAGAATAATGCTGAATTGTATTTGATTAAGAACGCTGTTGGTTGATCTTAATGCTGTTAATATTTGGGAAGAGCGCTATTATGCTCTCTTGTGATCTATATGATCATACTCAAATGTACAAATTTGATTCGGGTAAAGGATTATGAGAGTTCTTGCTTCTTGATTCTAGTCATTCATGACTACGATAAGATTAATTTAAGCCATCCGAAATTTGCAAGGATTGTTGAGAGATGATGAGTTGATGGCTCACATGTGTTGAGATTCATGTAGTTTTTTTTTTTAAATAAAAGCTGTGCTAAATGCATGTAGGAATTAGCAATTAATCAAGACTGACTTACCTTCTTTTGTTGGGCAATTTCGAATGTTCTTGATGGGATTCATGAAAAGAAAGGAGAAATTATTTGAGCTACACAGTTGATATGTTTTATGAATTATATCTTGGGTTTATGCTAGAACCCATGATCATTTGAGATGGATTTAGAGACAAGGAACATGCTTCAGTTTTTTTTTTTTCTTTGATTTAGTGTGGCAAATTCATTCTTGATGATTTGGTTTGTACTTTATATTGGAATTGCTCAATTACACTACTTCTTGATATGATCTTCAGTGATATTTATTTATTCATGTGATGATAAATTTTGGAGTTAAATTGTTTAATGGAAGAAATGAGGAGAAGCCATATGAATGAAGTTCTATTTGAAAACTTCCAAATCTGATAAAGAAACTTTATAACAACTTAGTTCAGGACGATTTGCATGCGTACCACTCAGCTTTTGGGTAATTTACATATAAAACACATGCTTCTTTTAAATTTTCATTTCTAATACTATAACTGTTATCCTTTAAATCTCTATGAATTTAGTGGCTTATGCTCTGCTTCAGTTATTCTTGTAATTCTGTTAGGTAACTTGAGTATAACATTCAGTGCTATTCCGGTATAATTCATGCTAAAAGAAAGTTGCATAAAATGGGCATTCCTGGATGAATATCTTGCATTATTATCTCAATTATTATTGTAATTCATGCACTCAGGAGCATTTGTTTTACTAAACATATAGGAGATGATTTGAACTTGTGATTCCTTCTCATAATAGGAACGGGTGGGACTAGCTTGTTTACTGCTCCATTTAGCACTGATTACTGGTTAAACATTTGTAGTTATTACTATCATTTGTTAGTCCAAATGTTTATAAATTTGTTTCAATTTGCTGGGTGGACTTTAGCTGTAACTGTTGATGCTAATTGATTCGGAAGGATGGAACATATATACCATTCGATTCCTTGAGTATCCAGGTGTTTGGCACTTGAATTTAAAATGGATTTATAAAGTCTGTAATTCCTAAGCATTTCCATATTTAAATCTTCAAATTCTTGAATATTTACATATCTAACATCTAAACCTTATTATTATTATTATTTTTTTATGATTCATACTATCAAAATCTTTCATTTCATATCAAATTATTAAGTTATATGCATGCAAATTTGTGAGGTTTAGGTGGTATGTTTATAAATCTTCCCTGATGAATCAATTCAGAAATATGATATCTTTGGAATTTTGATGAAATAACAGTTGAAGCATTTAACACATTGCGGCTTGGCTTTGCTCTGATCTGAAAGTTATGGCTTCAATTACTTCCAAGTTATAAATAAAAGTAATTACAGTCAGTTTAATCTCTTTATTTTGGCCTATTGAAGCTGATCTATTTAAAGCTTCCATTGAAAATCCTGGGGATTCCTTTAAATTGATCTGCTGAAACCTGACCTTCTTTTTTTGTGCATACCTGTAAACTGATGTTGAATATGAAATTGATACTAAAACTTGAGTATTATTGGATGGCTCATTTCTCAGTATTTATAAGTGACGGTTTTACACGAGCCTGAAAGTTATATGAGATAACTTAAAGCAATCCTGAAATACATGTGCACTGAACTTTGAACCTTTTGAGGCCTTCCTCTGTTCTAGTTTGTTGAAGCAGATTTTTTTTGGGGATTTGTGGGGTTCTCTAGCTCGGTTTATTGAAGCTAGACTTTTTTTTTTTACTTTGCTTTAACTAGTTGAAGCAGTTTTATTTTTTTAATTTCTGGAGTTGAATTATGGCAGCTTCGTTTTTGCTAAAACTGAATTCTCGGAATTGAATACCTGGGCAAGCTTTAACTTATTTGAATTGGTTTTATGCATTAGAAATTGGAAATGTAAACGCATAAGAACTGAGTGGTATGCGTGTAATTTTTGTTATTTAATAGCTACGTATAAAAAACTGGTTTTCAATGGGAATTCAAATTTAATTACTAAGTTTATTTATCATTTTTAAAGTTAAAGTTCATGGCCAAACTCATTTTCAATTGATGGATTCACTTGTATATACTTATATGCTTTGGAACTATATAAGTATGGTTTGTGTTAAAAGAAATAAAGATTCATCATATTCGTTCTTATCGAAAATCTTTTATTAGGATGGAATTGAAATTTTCTTTATTAAAGCCTTAAACCTAGCTTGATCTAAAGCTTGAATATGTTTTCTTTTTGGGCTTTCTTTGCTGAAACCGAAAAATAAAAAAAAACCTGTGAGCTTCCTTTCCTTTGCCTTAACCCATTGAAGCAGAGCTTTGGAAATTTGAAAATCGTTATTATAGTGGCTTGCATGAGGCCGAATTTTGAAAATTCAAAAAAAAATTTTCTTTACTTCATTTAGTTGAAATGACACCTTAGGAATATGTTAGCTTTCTTTATTCTGGATTTCAGCCTTTTTATTTTTAGCTGAATAACAAAGCTTTATTTGTTTGTGGTGCATATGAAATATCAAAGTGGGTGTATGAGTTCGAAATGCGGGGTACAGGAAATGATGCATAAACTTCAATAATCATGCTTTTATAGCTGAAATGAAATAAAATCAATACTCAATTTTAGATGCCCATTTTGTCCTATAGTATAGGTGGTTCTAATTCCTACCTTTAAGAAATTCGTGAACCAATGACAGATACTACGACACTTGATATTACACCTGCATCGTAATGTATACTACACTACACTCGCACAACGAATAAACACCGCACTTGCACGACATCGTACACTATATTAGCACATCAAATCAAATTCAACACATACAACACATTAAACACATCACATCGAACATGACACATATAATTGCCAGACTCATCATGCCACATATAATATATTAAACATCACACGTACACCCACACCATATATTAAATAACACATAACACACTACACACTATACACTACACATTACACATCACACATCACACACCAGATACTATACATCAGACATTACATTTATAAGAATTCAGATACTACAATCACAGGTGCTACACTTTCAAAGTTCAGATACTACAAACTGGTTCGCTCATTAATTAAATGGTAGGGATTAGGACTGCCTACTCTATGGTGATTTGCTGATGACTTTATTTGAGATTGATACAAAGACTTCAATACTTCGGGTTGCCTGTAGGATCGTGATATAAAAGAAGTCTATAGACTGAGCCTATCCTCAAATATAATTCTTATCCCCCCACTTTGATTTTTCATATGTTTATAACTAAACCCAATTATACAGATACTTGTAGTTGTTAGTTTGCTTTCGAGGCATCAACAGAATTGGCCAGGTACACATTTTTTTACTGCACAGCTCTTTTACTTTATTTACTATATATTGTCGTGCATTCCTTTACTTTTCATTATTGTACATATTTACTCATATTCATGATTTTAATTATTACTTTTCTTGCACACCTGTACATACCCCTAGGATAGGCCATCTAAGGCATGGCTAGTTTCTTTTTATTACACATGTCCATTTTAATTATTACATCTCTTGCACACCTGTACATACCCCTAGGATAGGCCATTTAGGGCATGGTTGTTTCCTTTTTATTATACATGTTTACTTTAATTTTTCCCTTGCATATACCATTAGGATAGGCCGTTCGAGGCATGTTATTCTCTTTTCTCTCCTATCTTTATCCTTTCTCGAGACGAGACGACAGAGGACGAATGAAGGATCTTTGATCGGACTTTCATAGATTTAAATAACACCTATAAGACGCCGAGGTCGTCGTTTGATACGACATAAATCCTCACACTTTTCTTTTAGGACTTAGTACGATTGTATATCGTACGATATAAGTCCTAAACTGTTTAGGATTCCGAGGTTGTCATTTGGTACGACATAAATCCTCTCATATTTTTGGGTCATTTACATATGACATGTAGATATAAATCTCAAATCATCTAAATAATTTACAAGATTAAAGTATCAAATATAATTTCATTTTCAAAGATATAAAGCCCAACTATAGGATAGTTTGAGATGTCACTGAAGTTCCTTCAGTATCTTCGACATCTCCTACTCTTCATCCCGTTGGATTATGAAAATAATTGTTCCATATTGAGCCTTTCCCATTTGATTTTTCTACAAGCAATCATGGAAACCTAAACGTTGATATTCTTGAAGACGAAGCCCATGATCTTTATCGAAGTTTTCTTAGGTGACTTCGGTTGCTTATGATGTAATTAACTATAGGGGCTTGCCCTCATAGGGAATTAAGAACCCGCATTAATCTAAACCCTCGTTTAATCTGTGTATTGACATGAGGGAATTTGTCGGCTATAAAATACGCGGACCAAAATAGAGTCATAAGCTTTTAAGTTTAGATAGTTAAGCCTACTAACAAGTGGTACGCTCGTCTTTCGGGATGATGTGTCACTTGTGGTATCGTGCTCAACTATTTAAACTATTTGACAAATGAGATCTATCTGGTCTCGTTATTTTCAAAATAAAAATATATCATCATTTTAAAAATAAAAAAATACTTTACCTATTACATTAAATTAAATTTTAAAATTTTATTTTCAAAATAAAAATTAGCCGACAGCTGTATGATGCCACCACCGAGAGTGGCTGAGCATTGAGAGTATCGCTGGAGGAAGACCTAGCCCATGATACACGTCGTCTGCATTTTCAAAATAATATTATTATATTGATAAATATTATTTTAATAGTCTTTTTTTTATTTTAGTAATTATGATACTCACTCTTTAGTGAGGTGCATATCTTTATTTTATACTATTCTGGAGAAGATTTTTCCTTCAAAAGTATGAAATACATTGATATGAAGGTTCTATTGCAAACAACGTTACTATACAGGGGCAGAATGATTATTTGTCCATAAACAGCTGCAGCACAGTTGTTTTCAAACTACAAAAAACAAACAGACATCCAACTTATCCGCAACAGCTTCTGCGCAGCAGCTTCATGTGGCAACTGTTGCACAGTAACATATTAATAAGCTGCAACTGTTGTGCAACAACTTATTAATAAGCTGCAGCTGCCCCAAATAGACCCTAAGTCTATGGTTGTGTCTCTATTGCCACGTAGATCCATATTTGTATTTTATCCTTTTATATTCAAACCTTTTTTTCCAATTACTTAAAATTAAAGATTGAATGGAGGTATGCTCAATCAACATATTAGATAGTCAAATAAGAGAAAGTGGGGGCACATCCAAGCCCAAGGTTTTCTTATTACTATTATTTTCTTATTTTTGGGTGGAGGGATTAGAACAGGGGTGGAACTAGATTGGCAATCTCTCTATGTAAATAATGCAATTTAATTTTTTTTATGTAGTTTAGACAATTTATTAATCTTGCCACCCTTCCCTCTAAAAAATAATTAGTTTCACCCGTAGTTTAGAGAGTTTAGTAGGCGCTCGAACCCACACTACTGTGAAAGGAAGCCGGGTCCCCAACAAAGACGCGCCTACCTGTGGCTTAGAGTTCACTCAAAGATGAATGTTAAAATTAAAAAAAATAATAAAATAAAATAAAGGGATGAATGCTAAATTGTCAATTTTATTTTATTTAAGAAATAAATTAAAATTATTATATGAGAAGTTTAATATATATATATATATATATATATATATATATATATATATATATATATATATATATATATATATAGGAAATTGATATTTTGCAGAGATTTAAATATCGATTCCTATGCGCTCGTAGAACTATGATGAGAACCCCGAGTCACGCACTACAACGTGATTGAACTTCGCTATGAGGGAGTATACGACTGCCGCCACCAACTAGACGAGGAATGCAAGCACAAGAAATTTAATATAAATAAAGTTAGGAAAAGTTGAAGTTTTGTTTCCTTTGGTTATTCATAAGTATCATTTGATATATATATATATATATATATATATATATATATATATATATATATATATATATATATATATATATCAAATGATACCTATGAATAACCAAAGGAAACAAAACGTCAACTTTTTCCTAACTTTATTTATTTTGTTTGAAAATCATGAGCTATAAATCTGAGTATCATTAAAGATATTATTCTAATATCTCAAGAAACAATCATCGCATTTATTAACACAGACACATATCTTCTCGCTCAATATCTTGATTATATCCGCCCAACTTTTTGCCAAAATTGCACGTGCAACCGTGCAGTTTTCTTCCCACTTCTTTTGTCCTCGTCCATTGCAATTCACATGTAACTCGCCATCGTCACGGGTTCCTTCAGACCTTAGAGCTCCGTTTAACTACTTTGCGCCAATCACATGTACTTTAGGCTTCATTTAATCCTTTCTTTTTAGAATTTTATTTCATTTTGATTTATTGCAGTTACAAAAAAAAAGTGAATATTCTTAAAAACTGTTTACGATTTCTGGTTTTAAATTAATTTTATACCTTACTGTATTGAAATAAATTACGAATTTAACAAATTTTATTATTTTCTTAAAACAAAATTTTTATTAATTGAGCAGCCAAAGTAGCAAAGTAGAACATTGAATGGAGGGCATGCTTCATATGATCTTTCTTGAGCCATTCAATTCAAATTGGATGACTGATTTTCTAGAAAGGGATCGCCCTTCTAACCAAGATGGGCTTTTTGAAAGGATCCAAGAAGGGTTTTAATTGAAAAATAACTATTGAGTTGAACACAATGTGCAAGAAAGCCAAGTCGAACTAGGCTCAACTCGGCTCGTTAGACTCAAGAGTTAACTCATATAGAATCTTACCTTTAAAGATAGTTAATTCTGAAAGTAAGATTCTGAATTTCACTCCTTGTAACACCAAATTTTTCATGATAGAATGGTAGAATTGATATCTATTGAATTATTTCTCATTCATAATATCATTCAATTTTGATTATATGCAACAGAGAAGAACCAAAAATAAAGTCGATCAAAAGGAAACGTTCTCTATAATGAGGACAAGTATTGTTTTATAACGGGTGAATTATGTGCATCCACTCTGGCAGCATGACATAGCTCACATGCATCCATCTCTTTCATCAACGTGTACCTAACACAAAAGGAAAACCACTAAAATGTTATAATCATCGTGAATGCCCTGATCACCAATTTTCATATTGAAATAATAATCATCAACACTAGGAGATCGATGAATATTATCTGAAAATTGGTTTATGACAAAATTGATTCAACATCTCCTATCTTTCAATCAAGATCTGGTTACTCTACAGGTTCTCTAGAGAAAGAAAAATAAGCTATGGAGCTCCTGCTCTACCAGTCATATGGGGAGAAGTGATACCCACTTTCAGGTGCAACCACACACTAGAGGCTTAAGCAAGCGCACATGTGTCAGTAATATCGAATTTCAGAGTCTGGAGTGTCAATCCCATAATGAACGAGGGAATTAGACTTAGGAAAAGTTCTAACCTACTAATTTTGTTCCTAGTCTGGAATTTAGTTTGTTTTAGAGTCCTACTAAGTAACCCAAAAGTATCAAAAGCAGTTGTAAAGTGTAAATCCTAGATAATTCATACTTAGC
This sequence comes from Papilionanthe hookeriana x Papilionanthe teres, assembly GCA_022702705.1. Taxonomy (NCBI): domain Eukaryota; kingdom Viridiplantae; phylum Streptophyta; class Magnoliopsida; order Asparagales; family Orchidaceae; genus Papilionanthe; species Papilionanthe hookeriana x Papilionanthe teres. The sequence continues at coordinate 31,680,579 of CM040430.1, read as the reverse complement.
ATAGTTTAATTGATGAATATAATGTTCTAAAAATACCCTCCATTGTAATTATGTAAGGGAGTATACGAAATGTAAAGTACAAATTATATAAGAGACTAGTGACAAATAGAAGCAACACTCTTCTTTACCCTCTTCCTAGTGTATAAAGAAGATTGGCTAAAATGACTTTAATTCATGAAATCCCATAATTAACTCATTAAATCATATTTCCCTAACATTTGCATCTCCCTACAAGGTGTATCAACCTATACCCAATAGTTCAATATGAGAAACCTAGTTAATTCTACCATAGCCTCTTGAGTCATTATGAGTCACAACACATTTTAACATTTCATTGGCTACAATGAAAAGTGGATGAAGATCTGAAGGTTAATCATCACATTAGATAATTAAAAGTAATTTAAAAGTACATTCCAGTCCTGTACATCGTACTTAATCATCACAAGGTAAGCTAATGAAATCTACTCAAGAAGCATGAGAAAGACACCACACAGATTCATTGAAATAAGAGAAATCTACTATCCAAATGTTTACAAATGAAATACAACAATAAAGACAAAAAATAGATATCTTCCTCTCCTTTATAATGACCTGAAGATGCTAAACCAAGACTCCTCCTAAACCTGGGCTGCTACTCTTGAAGGCTCTCCTTATCCTCTTCACTAGAAGAAGAAGAACGATTCTTCAACAGGCTAACCCACAAAATGTCCAACTCTCAATAATACCTCCACATTCATCAATCCATTCTAAGTCCCTGATACATGACTACATATAGACTATATTACATAGCATAAAAATCACTTCATAACCTCCTACACAACTCCCCACGAATGGCTTCCTGAACAATGAAAACAACTACAGGCAGTTGATGGTGCCTAGGCGCCAAAGGGCTGGCACCTATGCGCTAGTCTCTCTGCGTGTTGTAGATGGCATATGTGCCTAGGCGCCCATTGGTCTGGATTAGCATCTAGGCTCCCAGTAGTTTGTGCCTAGGCGCCAACTTCTTGGGTTGTCCAAGTGAGGGACTAGCGCCTAGGCTCCACTTTTCAATATACTCCTTTGCTCCAATTCTCCTCCATGTTTCCTCTTTTCCATTATCTATTGTACCTACAAGAAAAAAATAAAAAATATATTTCTTAAAGTGCAATCTCTTCTATGAAAATGTGTAAACAATAAAGAAATATTAGCATACTTATCTACAAATCAAATTCCCTCAAACATAAAGGTTACTTGTCCAGAAGTATCACTAAAGCTTAAATATCAAATTAATTAACCTATAGAAGTGGGTTTAATAACTATTATCCACAATCATGCATTAAGAGATTCATAGTGATGAAAATATAACTCGCTAGCAAATAAGTCTAGAATAAATGTATAAGAAATCTTGCATCCAACCAAGGAAATCTGAATTCCTATTTACTTCAAAGTGAAATCAACAAATGTTAAATAAAATACACTTGATAAAATAGATAGAATTTAAGAACTCCCTTTAAAAAGTTTCCTAATACTTCCTAAACATCAATAAATTTAGGAATGTAGTGGAGTTGAAAATTTAAAAAGAATCTAGTGAAACAAATTTTTGATAAGGCTTCTCCTCAAACTTCTCCTCATTTTATATTTTCTTTTATACTCTTTTCTTTCTTGCTTTAGTATGAGTGTTTCAATCCTTAACATAATTTTATGAGGACTACTATATCTAGATATGCCTTGTAATAATTTTGATTTCCACTATTATCTCTTTAAATTAAACTCCACATCAATCTTCTTTTTAATTTTTTTATAAGTTTAAGAAGTATTAGATGAAAATATAATTTTAAGGAGGCTCAATGCTTTTTATGTATATATCTAAGTAGAACTAATTTAACAAATATGTGATACTTTATGAAAATAATTTTTTTAATCATTTTCCTATATGTTAAATTGCAAAAGTTACTTAAAACTAGTCTAACTTAATTTACATAAAGTTTAAATAAGTTAACTATGTTTCTCCTTCCACATGATTGTGATAGTTTTAAATTTATCCCCTATTTTCCTCAGGTTAATAAAAATAGCAATTCAAGCTTACTTTACTTAGAACAATTAAGTTTAAGCCCTACAAGATTTCCCCCACCCCAAACTTAATTTCAAACATTTTAGGATGTTTCAAACATGAATTTAAATGGTGAGATAAAAGTAAAAAAAACTACTTCCTGCCACATGTGTATATCAAAAACATCAACGGGTATAACCAGAAATGAACAGCTATGTAACAGAAAGTAAACTAAACAAGATACTGAATAAAATTAGCAATAGAAAGACTGAATATTACAACAGGAATATAAAAATAGTTCCACAATACAGTACAGACTGATCTAGTAAAAATAAAATTAGCAGCAGCAGCAGTGAATAAAACTAGCATCCTATACATCCACATAAAAGAAGATAAGCACTACTCCTCATCCTCATTATCATCCTCCTCCTCATCTTCTTCTTATTCACCATCCTCCTCAAAATCCTCCTCCGTCAGCTGGCTGGTGCGCTCGTAAGGCTGATAAGGCTAGTAAGGAAAGTACAATATAAATTCAATGGAAGTTTCCACTATAATCCATTGGTTTCTCCGGTCATCATCTTCTTCTTCTTCTTCAATACATCTTCGATACATAAAATCGGCTTTTATTTTTCCAATCTATATGTGATAAGCGATTTGTTAAATCATACACCATTGTCTGAATGATGGAGACATCCTCCTCCGGCCTCCCCAATCATTCATACATAGAAGACAAACTACTGGAGGTATGAGGCTGGGAATAAGAAGTAGAGGGCATAGAAGAACAGTGCTGAGAAGAAAATCAACATTTTTATCATGTAATATCAAGTTGATTTTGGAGATAAGCTTTGGTCACTTTATGAAAATATGTTAAGTTCATTTAATATTTCTATATAATTTTGAAAAGCAATATTTTATTTTTAAAATACGAGACCAAACCGATCAAATTCATTTAATAGTTTAAATAAATGAGTACATCGCAGGCCATGCATTTACCTCGAGGAATAGATACATTGCTTGATGATGATGCTCGATTAAATAAATTGCAAAATTTATGACATCTGTTTTGGTCTACGAATCCTTGAGACTAGATGAACTTAGGAAAAATAAAATTTAAGTTTAAAAAAATTATTTTTGTTCTAATTTTTAATTTTAAAAGAATTTAAAAAAATTAAAATTAACAAAGATATAAATATACTTCAAATATCACAAATCATTCCATAACCACAGTAAACTACTTAAAGGTATTTTCATAATTATAATTTTCTTAAAGATATAAGAATGTATTTCTAGTATTTAAATATATTTTTCATATTTTTGAATAAAATAGTTATAAAAAAGAAAAATAAAAATCATAAAAAATATAAAATAAAATTTCTGTGGGTTCTTTGAAATCAGAGAAACTTATTAAAGATATAAAAAAAAAATTTTAAAAATCAAATATATTTTATAATTATTTATTTATTAAAACCAACTAAAGATTATAAAATTTAAAATATTATTAAAAAATTTATAAAAATTTTTCCTAGAGGTCCCTTTGACCAAGGTAAACCTCATAAAAGTTCTTTAAGGATAGAAAACATGTTTTGGTTAACTAAATTAATTAGCTTTAAAAATTTCTATTTTTGGACTAAAATAAATATTAAAATTAAATAAAAATAAGAAAAATATAAATTCTCCTATAATGTGTAAATTAACCCATGATAGGGAAACAACAAAGTTTCAAATTCATTTGAGTTAAATTGAAAAACTTATGAAATAGAAAGCCTTAGGGGTAAAATGATAATTATGGAATTTTGAACTATAATCAAAATTTAGGTCAAGTCAGAGGGTAAATGAGTAATATTGATCATAATTGACTCTCTTAAGTGATTATAGCACAATGGGTTAAAGGGTAGAAACCAATTTACACCATTTTCTACAAAAGGGTAAAAATGTAATTTTCTAAATTTTTGGGGTTTGGAAGTTAATTAAGTTGGACAAACCTAATGTGAGAGGCTTAACCTGGCAAGATAAAAATTCACTAATTTAAAGCCCCCAAGTCAATGGCTAAACAATAGTACAGTTTTCTTATATAAGAATTAAGATCATTTCATTTAACATTTTATAAATTACAAATCCACACTTAAGGCATTTAAGAGCTTAGTAATGAACTATGCTTGATTTAGAATCACTTAATGAGGTTTAGAAAATAAATATAATCAGTTATAAATATCTTTAAAAACCACAAACTCAACTTCAATTGAAAGGGGGAAGGATTCCTTAATGACTTAATTTGCCCTTAAGGGAGTCTGCCCACATAATTCTTAAATGAAATATCAAATGAACGTTTAGTTACCTTACTCATAGCATAATAAAGACATTAAAGTTCACTGAGTACTTGTTAAAACATCACAACTAAATCTTAACTCAACCAGTGTTGATTAATTTAACGATATAATTAGATCAAATAAACTCAAAATGGTTCAGGAAATTCTAAAGTTGTTTAGGGTTATGCCCTGAGCACCTTTGCAAGCTTTTAGATATTTAGGAGGACATCTGAATTTATTATAATGTGTTGAAGAAATTCATCCTCAAAACCTTAGGGACCCACCAAGATATAACTCGGGACCCGTTAATTCATACTTCCAATATAATACCCTACACTATATATCCTACATTTATAAGTCAACGCTCAAGGATTCGATTCTTGTATATGGTATTTAAATCCTTTGTGAGCAATTGGAGATATTTTTTATGCCACATATAGATCATCGAGTTTGTGTAAGTCGAAGGTCTAGGTGGCGAGGGCGTTGATGATAATGCTTATATGTTCTAAGAGTGGGATATTAGAATAATATCTCCTACCTTGATGACCTTCGGGGTGAGGATAGGACTGATGATATTATTCTCCAACTTTTGGTAAGAATGTTGCCTCTAGTTTTCTTTGTGTGTCAGTAGTTCTGTCTGATCAGAGTGATTAACTTGTGGACTATCCAATTTACCAAAACATTTACACACACACACACACGAATATATATATATATATATATATATATATATATATATATATATATATATATATATATATATATATATATATATATATATATGTATAACATAACAAAAAGAAATATCTTTTCCTGTGACACTACTACTTTTGGTTGCTAGGTAAACTCTACATGCATGAAAGGTTAAAGAATTTTTGAAATTCTATAAAAGTTCACTTGTTAATTATTTTAATTAAGACCAGAAATCACCCTCCTTAGATTAATGGGTCGGTAACTCTTATCTAAGGTTGGGATTATAAAGCACACAACCTAGTCCGAGCCGCCATCTTTACTAAATTCTTACACTCAGTTTTGATCTTTTATATCTACTTTATGTTTTGTTTTATTCGTTCGTGTTTTTCTTGTGACTTATTTTGTTTTCCTCGCAATGGATTTCTTGCGAGTTAAAATTCCCACATGTTGTTATATCATGTTTTCTTGTACTGACACTTCTTACAGTAGTAGTAGAGGCCCAGGTACACATCTCATAATCTATTTACTGCAAATTTATTACATTACTTTACAGTTTTTTCTTACCCGCGCATGTTTTACTTTACCTGCAAAACAAAACAAAACTACACTCTCGAAAATAACAATACACTTTTAAAACTTTGAACGCACTTAATTTACCCATTTTGGGTTTACGAGGATCTCTCGGATGAGATAACCTATGGTTGCTAAAGAGGATTCTCTAGTTTAAATGAGGTTTAACAGCTTGTTTAAACTAAGTAAACTCAAGAGAATATAGTGATGTTGGGATGACAGAACTGTGGAATCTTAATCGATGCTGCTTAACTTAAATTAAGTTCCCTCAAAAAACTTGAACGAAAATGACATATAAAACCAAAACATAATGGATAAATAATTATGTTCCATAACACACAAACATTGAAGCTACCACTTCAACGAGGAGCATTGGAACAAGTCCCAGTAGACGAAGGATGACAATCTACAACAGTAAAATAAGTCTACATCAACTTAACCTTCCTTAGTTTAAAAGAACAAGTCATAGGACTTCGAAATAGTTTGTCTTATGCAACACGAACCCTCACTCTATCTTTTAGGCTTTTGCACATTGTGCAATATAAGCCCTAACTCGCCTTTGGGATCCAAGGTCATCGTTCGGTACGACGTAAACCCTCATATCTTTCTAGTTATTCTCATGATCAATATCATGTACATGTAAGTCTTAAATAATAAAATTGACAAGATGAAACATTAAATAATATTATTTTTAAAATTAAAGCCAAACAATAGGATAGTTCGAAAAGTCGCTGAGGCTTGCTTCGAGATCCGTGGCATCCCCTTCCTTTCACTCCTTTGATTCTGAAAATAATTGTTCCTATTTAGTTCTTTCCCAATTCGCTTTTCTATGTCTGGCCTTGAGACCCTAAAAGTTAAATTCTTGAAGACAAATAACTCTAATTATCATCGAGAGTTTTCTTAAGGGACTTCGGTCATTTAAGATTTAATTAACTATAGGGGCTTGCTCTTATAGGGAACTTGGAACCCAAGTAAAATAAACCTTATCTAATCTTTATATTAGATAGGAAAATTTGTCGGTCAACATATAAAAGATTCGCAGACCAAAACAAATGTCATAAGTTCTTTAGTTCTTATGATCAAACTCATTGTCAAGTAGTATGTCTATCTCTCGGGATGACTTATTACTTGCAAGTGTTGTGCTCGATTGTTTAACCTCTTAAATGTATGGAATATATTCAGTTTCACATTTTTTCGAAACTAAAACACTATTTTCAAAATAAAAAAATTACATATATATTACATTAAATATATTTTTCAAAGTAATCAACGAATCCCAATCTGACGACCGACACCATGCCAGTTTCAGGCTTAACCACACCGAGGTCTAGCGTGACAATGTTGCAAGATGTCTAGAAATCATATTTTATCATATTTCCTGCTAATTTTGGATTTATTGACGGGTTTGGAAAGCTTAGATGCATATTTTGGTTCCCTAATATAAATGTAACTATAAAAATATGTGTTTGTCATTTAAAAAGGGGCTTGGCCTCTTCTTAGCTTTTGAAAGAGGGAAGGCAACTTAGGCGCCAAAGATGATGGTCTTTTCCACCTTTTTTCTTAATTTCTTATATGCTTTGAGAGGTTATTGTACAAGAAAGGAGTTTGTTATTGTGAAAAAAGGAACAAATCATTTTGTTACTATCTACTTTTTAGTTTTACTTGCAGTAATAAATTTTTGGGATGCTTTTTCGATGTTTATTCAATCATGTGTAGCTAAACTTTCTTTCGAGTCACTATGATCTATGAGATGTGGTTTCATGATTTTCTTGAATGATTTTTTTCCCCATATCATTTTCCTAGGACATGAGAGCTTTTCATTGTTGTGTTAATCTTATATTTTCATTTACTCCTAATCTGATCAACTAGAATAATAACATATTTCGTGATCTGTTACTCATAACCGTTGCGCAGAGGAATGAAATAGTTAACTACAAAATTCAGATAACAATAAATATATTTTATCCAGGGTTTGTAACCCAAAAATTGAATCGAAACGAATCATAGGATGACGTGGGGGTTGAGGAAGTCTCAACTTCATGGATTTTAGCCTTCTTTTGACCAGGACATAGGCATAAGGAGGGCTTATTATTCCAGTTGACAACAATCATGTAGGGAAAAGTTTAGGAAAATTACATATCATCACATTACCCAAATCAGAGTAGCACGAGCCTCACATACCTGGAAGAACAACATGATTTATATGTCATTGTTTTCTGTCTCCTCCAAATATATTATCTTTTATTTCACTTTTAAGTAAGATTTTAGAAAATCATCTATTGTTATGTTCATGCTAAACAAGATTTAGAAGTTTAGTAAACAAGAAATTCGCCCTCCATAATAATGCTTAACTCTTTTCTTGTGGGATCAATACGAGGTACTCTTTAACCACATTACTACTTGAGACGTGTGCTTGGGTTGTACGACCAACTTACTTCGCAATAAGTTTTGGCACGTTAAAGAACATCAATGAGATCATTCTATTTTTTTTTTTCTTTTTTTTTTACTTTGAAGTTTACAACAGAAGTTGTGTTGTGTTCAATTTTTATGGGTACGACTTAAAATTTTTTCTCCCTAGAACTAGATTCTATACAAATTAGTATCATTTTTGTTATTTGATAACATGTTAATTGGATTTTTGTGTTGATTGTTTAGCATTCCACATGTAATTTACTCCTGAACAGTCACTTAGGATGTAAAAATGAGTTGTGATGTAGTGTTACGGGAATATGAATATGAATATTGTTATTACATTACCTAGGCTTGTAGTGCAATTACATTACCTACACTACTTTAAGAGAATATGAATATTGTTATTAGGATAGTGCAATCATTAGAAAAATTTGCATACACTAGAATTATTGCAAAGTTAGGAGACTAACTGTAATATGAAACCTCAATTTCATCATGATCACCAGGACGGGCTAAAAGAAATTATTGTTCCTAACTGTCAAAAAAGTTAGAGTAACTTAGATCTGGTTTGCACAAGACCAATAAAAGGAGGTTTTTGATCACTTGTTAAAATTCAAAACTAGCTATAGGTTATACATTTTTATAATACATAGGATTAGAGGATTTAAGGTCACAGAATTTCAAACCTTCAGGCTAAACTCAAAACCAGTATATTAAAATATTTTAGGAATTTGGGAGTTCACTTGCTCTCATTTGATCTATACACGGACTCAGTTTCGTTTACTACGTAGACGACATGTATATTTTTGTGTATCACCTATGTTCTGCAATACTTGGTTTGCATTAATTAACAATTATAGTAAAAGAAGGGTTTGAAGGTGATAGATTAATAAAAAAAATCTCTCACCACTATTAATAGAGATATTATAAGGGACACGAATTACAGGAAAGTTAATGCATCATAAAAAAGGTTATTAAATGCTTTCATTATTGAATTAAATAAAAATTAATATTTTCTTATTCATTTCATAGTTGCATTACTAAGAGAATCGGAGAATTAAATATATCTAATTGAAATCCCTAGATCAAGTTACAAGTCAACCAGCAAGTTCAACTAGACAATTTAACACAACAACTAGGCTAAATAGTTTGAAAAATTAATTTAGCCCATTAGCTCAACAAGTTAATTTGAAGAACCACTTTGATTGGTCATCTATAATAGATATTACACTGAGTTCTCCCAACAAGGTAAGTTAATTTTTGTCAAATTGGCCAAGTGTCAAATAGGGTGACCAAACACTTAGGCCTCACATTTAGCCATTTTATTTGTGCTTCATCTATTATACAAATTTTCTTTTCTTTAATTTTTTGCTTTGGTTGTATGTAGTATGTAGACGAAACCAAACTATAGATGTAAGTGGTTGCCATGAAGTATATGAAGAGAGGATTTTTGTATCCTAGATTACTATTTCCTATAGATTTTACAGGTAACTCTTTGTAACCACTCATTCATTATTATTAAAACCTCAAGAGAATTTGCCTCTTCTTAGGATTCTCTCTCTTCTATGATTATTTTCTTCTAACACAACTCATTCCAAAGTAGTATGTGTTCACAAGCATTACAGGTTAAAAATAGTGACATTTAATCTTTAATGTTTGACAAGAATAATCTTAGAACTAGAAATAGAAACACATTATCTTAAAAAATTAAACAAATATGATCTTAAAAATAATAACTAAGAAAAATTAAAATAAAAATGATCCAAAATAGAATTTAAACAAATATGTTTTAAGAAAATAATGTTCAAAGTAAAACTAAAAAAATTAAATCAAAACGATTCCTAATGCACATTTATCTGTGAATAATGACTGAAGGTGCAATTTTTTTACGGGGAGATCATGAATTTGAATTAAGCATAATTTTAACGATCACAAATGGATCTTTAGTGATAAGACGCTTGTGACGGTATTTAGCGATTAGTGGCAGAGATCCGAGCCCGGAGGACTATTAGGCTGGCGATTTTTAAAGGTAGTGGAGACCGGAGATTTCAGAGGCCAATATTTCTCGATCCAATCGCCTAGAGCTGGAGGCCGATGTCGGTGCAGATTATTCTTTCATGTTTTATTTTGAATTTTTTAATTGGGGAATTTACATGCATACCACCCATTCTTATTTGTTCACACATCTAACGTCAAAATTTTATTCTATTTTCAATTATACCACCCAAACCTTCCTAATCACATAAAAATATCACTATTTAACTTGTAAAGAGTGAAATAAAAGAAATAAAGTATATATGTTAGATACTTAGATAAGAATTGAGTGGTTACATACGTAAATTTACATTTATAATAGTATTTAAAGAACCAAATATTTATCATTTTATCCTTTTTAGATTAAAATTAAAACTAAAGAACACTTAAAAAAAATTGGAGACAAAACTAACATTGGCTCAATATTTAAAGTAACAACTACCCTTAAAACACTCTAAAAATGAATATAAGTAAAAGATTTTCATTTCATGCTGTTGTATGATATGAAATCTTAATTTCATATTCTCCTATGTTTCACACATGCTAATATTTTTATATGTTATAGTAAATTAAATATTTACAATTTTTCTGAATGTTGACGTTTACCTGCAATACGTTATGCCAACTGGCACGAGATATTGAAGATAGGTTGTACGAAGAGATCATCTCTCTGGGGACTGCGATTGAAGATTTACCTTTTCTTAATGGCTGGCGTGATCATAGCTGCATCAACTGTATCGGGTAAAGTAGCAATAATGCAGAACTCTGCAACTCTGCTGCGCATCCGGCCTTTAGTCCTCGTGATTCGAATATGGATCCACTTGTAAAAAACAAATCAACGAATATTAATTAATTTAAGCCATCTTACTTTATTGATTCAGAGCTTAAATATTTACACAAGGGGAAGTAAATTTGCTCTAATACTTAAAAAAAGTTAATTTTTTAATTTATTAGAGTGAATAAAAAAGAATTAAAATAGAGCTGAATAACCAAAGGCATCTTTTATTGGTTCTTACTTTGATTGACTACTATTTTTATGGATTTTCAAAAATTTAAAAATTTTTCATAATGAAAAATATACTTATATAATTACACTTATTGAAGAGTGATGCTCATAACAATCTCATCGTTCAATTTCTTCAGAAAAAAAAAAAAATCTATATATGTAGGATACTCTATCTCCAAACAGTATAGAGCTACCACTCTTTCAACATAATATTTCATCCACACAATCTTGCAGATCACGTTCTGGCATAGGATACAAATATGAAATCCAGCCTGCTTTCAGTATATATATCTTCCCTAGCACTTCTATTCTTTCCAAACCACCATAGCATGGCTCCCATTTGCGGGAAATCCTATTTACAGTGCTTTCATGATGAGTTTCAAATGGAAAGTGGTGGCTGCAGCTTCTCTAGTGATATTTTGCCATCCCTGGGAGCAACCATAAACAGGTCCATAAAACTCAGAAAGTACATTGTATCTCCCTACGATCCATATTACAGGTGCAATGTTATTCTGTGCCCGTACCTCCTTCAGAGTAATGTTGACTCAAAATTATTTTACTTTTTCTTTCTTATGGCGATGTTCAACAGGGCCTGGGAGATTTTCCTGATTCTCCTGGTCATTTACTCGGCTTGGATCTGCCCATTCGAGTTCGCTTTTTTTAAATATTTACCAAATAACCTATTTTTTTTCGATAACATAGTCAATGGTTTCTTTACTGTTGATATCATCCTCACCTTCTGTGTCGCTTACGTTGACCAAAAGACCTATCTCCTGGTAGATGACCCCAAAATGATTGCAAAAAGGTCAGTATTTGAATGATTGTTTCATAACATTAGCCGAGTAATGTGCATTACTCTAGTAAGTGTCTCTAACCAGTGTGCTTTTGGGTGGCATTAAACTTTAGAATTACTGCAATCTGAATTCTACAGGTATTTATCATCATGGTTCGTCTTTGATATCAGTTCGATAACTCCCTTCCAGCCAATCAGCCTTCTATTTGGTGAGCACAGTAATAGCCTTGGTTTGAAAGTTCTCAACATGTTGAGACTCTGGCGTCTTCATCGGGTCAGTTCCCTTTTTGCAAGGTCTGAATCTTTAGACCTTTCTTGCTTATTACACCCTAAACTAAAACACATTTAACATTAAAAAAAAAAAGAAAACCTTAAACCACAAATTCATTATTTGCCTGAATTTTTTCCCACAGGCTTGAGAAGGATATTCGATTCAACTATTTCTGGACAAGAATCACAAAACTAGTATCAGTAAGCTTGCAGCACCTTTTTAAATCCACACTGGCTACAATAACATTGTCCTTCATGCATTCATTCAGTATGATTTAAGTGCAGGTAACTCTATTTGCAGTACACTTTGCTGGATGCTTCAACTACTTCATTGCTGATAGATATCCAGATCCCAAAAGAACTTGGATAGGTGCAGCAGTGCCTGATTTCAAGGAAGAAAGTTTGTGGATCAGATATGTAACTGCAATATATTGGTCTATTACAACATTGACAACAACAGGTTATGGCGACTTACATGCTGAGAACACAAGGGAGATGTTATTTGACATTTTCTACATGCTCTTCAACTTGGGACTAACAGCATACCTCATTGGGAATATGACTAACCTTGTTGTCCAGGGGACAAGTCGTACAAGGAGCTTTGTAAGCACTCTCCCAGACCAATTAAAAAGACTACAAAATTTCCATTTCATTCTCTTTCTTAAGTTCACTACGCTTTGAGGTTGAAATGAGATTGAAAAAAGGAGATAAATCATGAAACTTATAAGCTGTACAAAAATAAATGGGTCCAATATGCCCATAATTTTTGTGGACCAGGCTTATCAGAAAATTAAAAAAACAAATATAGATGATTCAATCAGACTAAAATGAGTTTATTCATCCCAAAATAATCTGCATATATTAATAGAAATTTGATCATATTGAAAGAGTATGACATTTTTGTAGTGTTATACTATTACTAATACCTAGATTAATTAATATTCATAGATTTGTTCAAAAGTTAGAACTGTCAAAAAACTGATATTCACAAAGAAGAAAAAAATTGTTGTTTGTGCTCAATTGAGCTTAGCTTGAACTTGATTTTCTATCTCATTAACTGAATGAGTAGAACACAAACAAGAATCAACCTAGTTGTGCTTGGCTTGATAAGATCTCTCTCTCTCTCTCTATCTATCTAGATATATATATATATATATATATATATATATATATATATATATATATATCATACATACATACATACATACATACATACATACATACATACATACATATATATTAAACATATAAATCTTTTTTCTCTGAGTTGAGATCCACTATATTATGCTATTTCCTCGTAAAAAATCATAAAATGTACACAGGAAATGGGTAGTACATATTTTTATGTTTGTGATACTTAGAAGATGTATGGTGAAAACAGCGAACTATTTTTTTAATATAAAATTTGAAGTAATCAATTGAAAATATTTGTAATGTTTTTGGTCATAGACTTGACTTTTTGTCCATTCCTTAACCATAATTGACACGATAAGTCGTATATAAACAAGATACTTTTATCTCATTTATGAACATGAGCACATTGGTACTTTACTGATAGTTAATGAAACAAGCCACACAATCTATTTTGTAGCATTACTAATGAAATAGTAGTTTTTCAATGTCAGATTCAAGTGCATCATTCAAGGTCTCTGCCATGATTACTCACCTCTTTTTAACACTGCAGAGAGACAAAATTCAAGCTGCTTCCGAGTTTTCAGCGAGAAATCAATTGCCTCGTCACATAGAAGACCAAATGCTATCTCACATATGCCTTTGGTTCAAGACAGAAGGATTGAAACAACAGGAAACTTTGAATGGCCTCCCAAAGGCTATTCGTTCAAGCATAGCTCATTTTCTGTTTTTTCAGATTGTAGAGAAAGCCTATCTTTTCCAAGGAGTCTCCTTTCATTTTATATTTCAAGTGGTGAAGCATTTATTTTAACTAATACTACAAAAATTAATTCCTTGGTTTCTGTAATGTTCCCTTTATGTCACACTGTTCCAACTACTCAAATATGAAAATAAATAGGTTACAGAGATGCAAGCTGAGTTTTTCCCTCCCAAGGAAGACGTGATTCTACAAAATGAGTCACCAAATGATCTATATATACTTGTGTCAGGAGCTGTGGTAAGTTAAAGTGATAAATTGATTCTTATGCTATAACTCTCAAATATCAATATTAACACACATGAAAACAAGCTCAGCGTATGTTTTTGTGACAGGAACTGAGAATATACAAAGAAGGCACCAAAAGAGTAAGAAATTATGTTTTGAAGAACATAACTAACATCTAAAACTAAATAAAAAGCAGTAGATGACACTTTCCTCGTGCTTTATAGATCATTGGAAGAGCAGTGGCAGGAGACGTGGTTGGGGAGATAGGGGTTCTATGCTACTGTGAACAACCTTACACAGCTCGAACAACTGAATTGTCACAAATTCTTAAGCTGAACAAGGCTATACTAAAGCACATAATCCAAGAGAACAAGGAGGATGGAATTATCATCATGAGCAATCTTTTCCAAGTACACCAAATAATCTTTTTGAACTGTGAATGAATGGAAGTAGAAATGTCAAAAAGTGATAAATGGATTTTTCTTCTAATGACTTTAAATTAATGCTTCTCCATTCAATTTCTACAGAAGTTAGAGTTGCATAAAAGCTTATACCCTGGATTGGAGCCTAAAGAACAGAGATTAGTTCTCACAGAATCGCTGGATGGGTTGCCAATCAAAGTAAATCAGTGTTCTTGTGCACAGCATTCTCGCTTTTGCCAAGCCAGGAGAACACCAACAGATGAAGGAATTTCATTATGCAGTGCAGCAGGTACTGGTAAAACTGATACAGTCAATGAAGTTCTTAGACATAAAGCTGATCCAAATTCAATAGAGGTAGATGATGGGTGGGCAGCAGAAGTACTTGAACTGAAATGCAAAAGGAACAAGGATATCCATGGTCTAAAATCAGTTCATAGAAACAAAACAGGATCCAGATGGGAACAACAGATAGAAATTATGCAAACAACAAATGCAAGTAATGAAATGATTTCTGATATAGTGACAAATTGCTGTCCAAAGAAAAGAAGAGAGTCATCTGATAGTGGTGTTGCAAAGATGACTAAAAGGGTCACAATACATTTGCATTCACCGAAGGAGAAAGGACCAATAAACCAGAATGTAAAGCTTATAATCCTACCTAATTCCTTAAACGAGCTGCTCAAGATTGGTGGTAAGGTTTATTACAACATAAAATATTCCATGCAAAATTCCGCATTTGTAAAATAATTAATTACCTTGAAAATCGATAAGCAATTCCCCCACACAAAAAGCAAACACCAAATAGATAGATCTATTCGCCAATTGCTAATCAAACTTCAAACGGGTAGAAACAAGAATATATATACAATGGAATCTATTTTACTGGCTTATTCATTGTTGGTCATATCCATGTACTGAAAAATAATTGCAGGTGAGAAGTTTGTGGGTCACCTGCCTACAAAAGTGGTCAACCAAGAGAATGCAGAAATAGAAGATATTAGAGTAGTTCGAGATGGGGACCACCTGTTCTTGCTTGAGAACTGAGAAAATGACTGCAAATCAAAATGTGAAATAACCATTTCCACGGTAGATGCGAGGACCTGCAAAACAATCATGAAGAATTGAACAATCTATGGCCAATAAAAACTAAAGTGTCAAAAAATTTAACAAATTATGCTACAATTTGTAAAAAAAAAGCAATGCTTTACAAAATTGAATTTCCCTAAAAATTTTAAAGGCAATGGATATTTTCCAATTCAGTAAGAGCATTTTTATTGCTAATGATGGTGGCATATTAAGTGGCGGCATAACTCCTTGCACAGCTGCTACAACTTTTTGATGGTACATATCTGCTTGCTGAAATTGAGTTATAGTGTGCATAAAATTCTACAAGTGTTGAGAGTAAATTATGTTGAGTATCAGTGAGAACATCGTAAAATTAATTGGTGTTTATCCTCATTAAATTATTAAAAGGTAGCTCGAAAATCAATTTCAGGAGAAGGATGAACAACTATTTTGTACATCTCATGAAGTGACACTAACTATTGTTTGGTAACTTAAATGGACTTGGGTTTTAATAGTATATCTTATGAGAGGTTTCATCAAATAGAGATTAAAATGTGAAGGAATTATACTTGACTTCAAACTAGAATATGATGGATGATCAGAACCATCCTAGGGAGACCTACTAAGTGGTAATTAGAGTGAAGATGAAGAAATGAGGAAGAAAAAGAAAACTCAAGAGATCCATACTTCTTCATCTTTTGTAGTAAATTTAAAAAAAAACCCTAACAATTTCTAGAGCTGTATTCATAGACTCGTGTAGTGATACATTAAATAAAAATGAGATTATTTCGCAATTTAATATAAAATTATTATTTTCCTATTTAATATAAGATTGTTGGATACATCCAAAGAGTGCCTCTTCAAATTCAGTTGCTCCCAAAGAAGCCATCATCCCTAGCATCCATTAGCAAACAAGTTGTATTTACTAGAGCCTAATGTTTACCTCTCAAAATTCCAAAAGGAACTCTTGCATTAATTAACTGACAATTAGATTAGGCTATATGGCTCAACCTAAACTTCCTTAAGCCAGACTAACGACCTTTGGATCAATCCACCTCAATTTGAATTGGATAGCCTCAATTCAACTAGGCATGTCCTCAATATGATAAAGTCAACCATAAGTAAACTGCACCTATTTTGTCCAGTAGGTCCAACCCCAAAGCAAGTCCCAGTTTGGCCCCAATTAGCCTTAAGCTAAACCCAACAGATTCAACTTGAATCAAGTGTGGCTTTAGCCCAGCTGGCCCTCTTAAACTCATTCAAGCCAAATTTGCAGCTCAATTGACATAGCCTTCCAAACTAGACACAATTGAGCTAGATCCAAATATATTGTCCTCTAAAATAACTCAATTTAGCACAACAAAGTATTAATCAAGCAACACTAACCTAATTAATTTTGGATCAATTTCATTAACCCATTTGGGCTCGGTTAATCACTAACCAACATAATAAATTGTTGACTGACCAAATTAACTGTTGGCTAAACCTAATTGTCCTCTTTTAACCTAAATGGACTTAAATAACCGAAATTAAACCAATTTACCAATTGGGCTAATCTAATCCACCAAACTAAACTTAATTGTGATATTTCCAACTCAGTTACTTATTAGTCGACCGAATTAGCTCAATGGGCTAAGTCAGATTAATAAATTGAACTTAATAGGATTTAAGTGTATGATATCTTCAAACTAATCAACCTAGACTAGGATTGGGTCTTCAACCCAAATTGGCATTTGACTAACGAAATTAAACATCGAAAGTCCATGGTTAAACCAATGCACTAGAGTTAACCCAATTGGTCGACTGGACCAAATCAACTTTTAGTTGAGCCCAACAAGAAGTGTAATGACCCTTCGTTGGATCCAACCCAACCCTTAGCTTAAGGTTTTTTGAACCTAATCAAATCAGAAACCTAAGTTCAATTGAAGTGACTGAGTTTAACTTAGCCTACACCTTGAGCTACATCCTCGAGTTTGGATCAAGCTCGAATGTTGGTAGAATCCAATTGCACCTAATACATGGATATCAATCCTAAGCAGATGCTAACCCACTAAGAAGACCCCTTTAGTAACTTTCTTTCTTCATGATGCAAACTAACTATGATTGTTGCATGCCACCTTCTATAGCCAAGACACCACCCATTATGGCTTACTTAGCCTCCTTATGTCCCCAAAAATATTTCCTGAAATCAATAGTATCAACATCAACGCTCATTAAATTTGATAGAGTTCCTCAAACATACGACAAGCAAACCACTCAACAACAGTTATAAATAGAGGCTCTTGGCTTGCCCTCTTATCACAAGGACCAATATGCTACAAATTATCCTATTAAGTTATAACTTTGGTCACTCTATTCTCAATAGCTATATAATGCCTCAGGGGCCTTAAAAACACTAGTTCTATACCATTTGGCTTTTATCGTTTCTTGTTCATCAAGATTAGCTTAGTCATGCACGTCGCATGATCTTCTACTTCAAGTATTCAAGTCATCTTTACTCTCAAGTGTTCTTTAGGGAAGGTTCTCTAACGATGCATCTAAGATTTGGCATAGAAGTAGCTCTAAAGGACCTGTCTCGCCTGTCTAATGAATGTCGAACAACACTCAAGATCATCTTCAATTACCATTGTATGTAAGATTAGCTATTATTTCTAGTAAACTTCGAAGCATTATCACTATTTTCCTGACAAATATCACTACAAAATATAAAATTAGCACTTGTCCATATAGGTAAACTTATTTATTTTTCATGTATTGCATGTGGTAGACACTCAAAGTTATTCAAGGCTCTACATTATATATTTTATCATTATTTAATATTTTGTAAAAATATCTCAAATATTATCTTAGCCATACACATGTAGATTCTAAAAAGATCGCCATCATATTTGCAACATTCACCAAAGCTCTTATCTTGAAGAGCACAAGAAGTGCAGCCTATCGGTATTTGCTGAGTTCGTCTCAATTTCAGCTCTAGCTACACAGTTCCTCCAAACATGGTACTCGAGAGAATTTAATTCTCAAGAATCTACCTGAAACATGAATGCTCTTGAAAGCACAGTAGAGTAGGTCAAAGCATCCTTCAAATTTGGGACATCAATGCAACCTTCCAGGAAGCTGAACTTGCCCAGATTCCAAGAGCCAAAAGTACATCCTCCATATGAATCTCCATATAGTCAACATCATTCCTTTATTGTAGCATTTGGTGGGATTGTGGCGTCATTGTTTATCAATCAGCTCATCAACAAGCTTCCATCACTCATAAATGCCTTGATTTCAAATCAAAAATTGTCAACTGCATAGTTTATATGCTATTTTGAACACTTGCAGCATCCTGAGCAACTACAAATACTAGAAATTCTTTCACCTATAGTCTGAAACTAACTTAGTGAAGCATACCTCAATTCTAGAAATGATTTAACTCCATTAAAGCTTCTATTTATTATCGATTGCATGCTTTCTCTCTTTTTCTATCTTTCTCCACTCTCTCCTCTCTTTCCTCTCATTGCATACGTATTATATTTCACAAAGAAAATTTGTAGTTTGTTTAATGTAAACTCACATTTATGGATATTTAATCTTTAATCTCTAACCTCTAAAGTAGACATAAGTCATACAAACAAACTAATAGAAATCTCTTATTCAATATACTCTTAACTTGCTTTTCTCTCTTTTATCGATTGCATGCATTCTCTTTTTTCTATCTTTCTCCACTCTCTCCTCTCATTCTTCTCATCGCATATGTACTATATTTCACAAAGAAAATTTGTAGTTTGTTTAATGTAAACTCACATTCCTAAATAATGGATATTTAATCTTTAATCTCTAACCTCTAAAGTAGACATAAGTCATATGAACAAATTAATATAAATCTCGTATTCAGTATACTTTTAACTTGATTTTGCTTGCTCATAGAATACTTGAGTTGTGCCTAATCCTACCTACCTCTCTCCTTTCAAGACAACATTTTTTTCTCTCAACAAAGAGGTACAATAATTCCACCATTCAAATTATCAAGATTCATAAATGGAAGATGTGGCACAACCCTAATTACCATTTTGGAACTCCTGCTTATGAGGTTACCCAATACCATATTGGGAAGCCTCCCACTAACCAAAACATTGCTTGTCAAGACCAATATATTCACAACTTAAGAACATGCGTCACACTTGCAAACCTAACCAACGCAGTGAACTATAATTTCAACTACTTGCCTCCCTTAACTATTGTTCCTCTTGGTTATTCCATCAATAGGGGAAAGGTCATATCCTTTGTGGCATTCTTATTCAATCGCCGAAAAACAAAGTTCTACTTAAAATCCTCCACTCATCCCTGATATTATTGGAGAAGTGGTGCTATTGAAACTTAAAACCACACAAGTTAGGCTATACAAGCAAAAAACTGACTAATTTGATCACTAATACACTTTCAAGGCCTCTTATCCCCACTGTCTTGGACATTTCAATCAAGTGTCATGTTTTAAACAACACCTTTAAGGACATGGCTCTTTGCATCCTTGGAATATTAAGCTCGTTTGAAGAATTTTTCCACCGGTTCGTCACTCAAATCTCTGCCACCAAGCACCCTCTCAAATTCTCTGATTTTCATCTTCTCTGTCAAGGAGGAGAAAGAAGGATTGTGCGACTATACATCCAGGTTCAACAAAGCCTCACATGAAGTGACCAACACAATTCATTATATATCTAGGCTGATTTTACCCTTGGGTTGCAGCCCAATAGCATGAAATTTTCTATAGCCAAAAATCATTTTGATAGCATGAAGGAACTCTTAAGAAGGCAACAAAGCTGTTTTTGTAGAAAAATTTGTCTAAGAGTCTGAACTTCCTACCACACTCATGACTCTTAGGGAGGATCGAAAATCATCAAAACTCTCCATTCAATAACTAGGGGAGTCGGTCCTAAAGGCCTATAGCAGAGGAGTCTGGAATTTCATAATACAAATTATGTCTCCACCTTCATGGATAATGATTTTTCCATGTACGTTAATATCTATGATGATGTAATTGTCATTTTGACGTTCTTGAATCATTATTGAGAAATGCAACTATAAAAATGATATATTTTTGTCTCATCGAAATAATGAGATCTGAGCCCATCAATTTTAGTTTTTTTTGGAGATATATTAGTTAATTTTTACGTGTCATATTGAGGGAACCATCACGTTGGAGATTGCAAGGGGAAGTGGCAATCCTTTTGAGGTTAGACAATTTGATTTTTTTCATCATTTGAGTACAATATGACCCTGCCCATAATTGTGGCTTCGGTCAACCTCTCTTGAACTCTTTCAAAATAGCCTAGCCTACCTGACCCATAGCCATCAAGTTCCTAGCTTCCCAAGATGTTGTATAACCATATGATACTTAATTCAATCTTAGAAGAAGATCCAATCCTAGAGCCAAAGGGAAAGGGAAAAGAAAAAAACATCAATATATCCTTTACAAAAGCGGAGCTTAACAAGAAAAAGTTTCACTGTAGCTCCCTTCATCAAATTGCATTCTATATGAGATAATATTATTATTGTGTGGCAACATATGCATTCTATTGGCAATCATTTGAAATAATTGAACACATTAGTGTCACAATTCACCACCTCAACATCTCCTTTGTTAGCTTGGCTATTTGGTAAAAGAAGTACAATTAGTGGAACTAAAAGATTTTATTTAGACGATCGGATACAACATTATAAATAAAAAAATACCTCGAGAGACGTAAATATTATTCAATAATTAGTCACATCACTTAATAAATACTCTAAAATTGGACGATTTTGTGCGAACAATATATTTTTCTCCTGCTCGATTAGGAAAACCCAAGTTAATCATATCCAAGAAGACGTGACCTTCTTAGAAAACTTTTGATTAAAACAGTACTCATGTCTCAATGAATTTCAACATCTAGGTTTCCAAGATTGATTTATAGATGTCAATCGATAAAGCCCAATATGGAATATTTTTTCCATGAATGACAAGTACAGAATGCTCTGATACTGGGAAGCTCACTATGTAATGACTGTACATTAAATAAAATAAAATGAAATACAAGAAAAGAAATTATAAGGGGTTTAGTGTCGGTTCAAATATAACAGTCGAGGGAATTTCTTTCAAGGGGCGAATGTTTTTTTTTTTTTTTTTTTTTTTTTGGAGAAGAACCAAGAGGGTAACAAATAGGATGCAATCGTTCGTTACAGAAGAGAGAGTGAGAGACAGAGTATGGAGAAGAATAAGGAAGGGTCACACGATTTCTCTTACTAGGGATTCAACGTCATTTGTAGTAGTCGTTGTTGAAGGTTTCGTGTGAAGGAAGTAGTGGAATGAGAAGAAGGCGAGGAAGATCACTAATTTTCGGGAAAGAACCTTTCGTGCCCTACCGTGCCGGAAGAAGTTGTCAAGCTCAAAGAAGAAGAAGAAGAAAGAGGAGAAGCTTACAGGTTCAAGCAGCTCCGGTGCAAAGGAGGAAGAAAGGGAAGAAGCAGCTTGTGCATAGTGCGACGCCGTTCTGTGAGAAGAAGCCAACAAAGTTGAAGCTGAAGTTAAAGGCTTATCTGGAACCAGTGCGAGCAGTTGGGAAGGAAGTGTATACGGCATCATCGAGAGTGTATGGAGGAAGCATCAAAACTATTAATGTTGAGTTCGACGCAATCGATCGTAGATATTGGCGTTGCTTGTGGATCTTGTGCAAGAGGCAGCCAAGGAACAAGGAGCAGATATGCATTGTGGCATAGGAGACGACCAATTATTAAGGTAAGATTAGGACTTTAATTTGTTGTCTTTTAGATTACTTATTTAATTGAATAGATATTAAATGTATAATTAAGTATTAAATCAAGGTTTATACAAATTAAAATAAGGAAGCGAAACTAGGACGATTTTTAAATTTCGGTTTTGAGCGGGGAGAATTATTAACATTTTTCACTTTGGAAAATGATGTTTATTGTGAACTTTTATATTAATAAAAATGTTATAAATCAAATCAGGTATTAAAGAATAGTGGATTCCAACATTAAAGATTTGAATCGTGGATCGTGCATAAAAGGAGGGGATAAGAAGGTAAGAGTAGCGTTTAATTAGTAATAATTAATAATCAATTTGATTATAAATTATTACATATTAATGTTATATTAATGTTAGAATATTATGAAATATAATCAGGTGAGAAATTGAGGTTGTGAAGGAGAAAGTTAAAAGCTTTGAAGGGATCATTTCATAAAGCTGAATCCAAGTCATTGATTATATTTTTAAACAATAGAAATATTTCTTATTTTTAATATATTACTGCATACAGTTTTCACTATTATGGCTTATATTAATGAAACTACATGACATAAAATTATTCATTTCGTTACTCATGAGGTATATATATTAAAATACCCTTTCTTTAATATTTGCATAATAATTTATTTTAGTTAGGGATAGTATTAGAAATATAGAAAACATATTTCCTTTATCTGGTTTCTGTTTCTGCTTTAGTTAATTCTGAGCCATGTGTTGATTTATGACAAAAGCAGTATCAGAGACGGGATTAAACTAAAAAAAAAGAATCCCTAATGAAAGAGTTAGTAGAACAATTAAATTAAGTTATAAATAATAAAAATTAAAATTTTAGTTGACTGTAATTAAATTATTTGTTATTATTCCAAATTTATGGATCGTCACGAGATAGAGGCCAACGATAATAATTTTGAATTTGATATACCCCAGAATATCGCAATGAAGGCTAATGCATTTTTTTATATAATGAATAGTATGACTCAGATGATTAAGAATTTTCAATCTCAAGCTAGTGACAGTAGATGAGCACCAATGGATATTTGAAGCTTTTTCAGGATATAAGGTCATCTCTTTTTTTGGATGAGATAGTTAGGTGGATGTTGAACTGGCGATTGAGAGTTACGCTTGTCAGTCTTTTCCATCATAGAGAAGGGTTACGCTTGTCAGTCTTGTTTTTGTGAGAGAAGCTAAAAGAAAGTGGCAAGGACAAATGCAAGAGAAGTATGGAGGTAGAACCGACCACTTGGTGCAATGGGACGATTTAGTGAGAACTTCAGAGATTGGTTTGTACTACACTCTCAGTTAGGGGACAGATTCATGATAAATTCATTAGGTTGGCGCTGAGAGATTGATAAGTTATGTAATACGAAGCGGAGTTTATTATCCTATAAAGATATGCATCGCAACTTGTCCCAAATGCATATGAGAAATTTCATATGTTTCTTTCTGGATTGAAGGATTCAAACAGATAACCACTAGTACCACTTGGGATTGTGGAATATCCAGTGCTAATGGAGAGGGATAGATGGGTAGAAATTGATTCTCAGGGGACTCGAAAAGCGTAAGGACATACACAAGAGAAAGAATTTGGAAGAAATGACACCAACACTTCATTTTGAAGAGTCTAATGAGAAGAAAATAAAGTTATACATTGATGGAGTTATTAGGTAGCTGGCATAAGTAATATAGAGGTTTGTGTTAAGTATGCGAAGCAACTACATGGGTGAATCTATTTGGTTTGAAAGTGTTTTATTTATGTAGACAGTTTGGACATTAGATGAGGAATTACCCTGATTCTGCTCGGAGATCCACATCAAATCCTAACTCAAGAAGGGACTCAGCTTAGAGGAATTTTCATGAGGGATCTACTTTTAGTAGTGGTCAGTAGAGAATGACAAAAGATGGTATAATGACTTGTGAGAAGCAACCAAGGCAGAACATTTGACCAAATGTCTATTCTTTGACTCATCGGGGACCTGAAAATCTTATTCCTACTAATGTTGATGCTAATAAAGTATGAAGAGTCATTTGTCTTTAGGTGTCATGTTAGTTATTTGTTGATGAGTGTTATTATGTATTTCATTTTAAAAGTTGAGTATTATGTTACTTATGTTATCATGATTTAGATATTTGGAGATTTTTTGTTGAATAACCTTATCTCAAATGTTGAATTTATCACATATGCTTTAGTTATCACTTGATAGGGATGACAGGAATAAAACATTTTTGAAACTTTTTGGATAGATGAAGTTTCATTTGCATAATGTTAAGCTTGTGTGAAGTTCATGAATTTCAAAGGCAAAATTTTATAAGAAGGGGAGATTGTAATAATTGAAATAAAAAAATAAAATGAAAAAATGAATTATAATAGGTTTAGTGTTGGTTTTAAATATAATTTTTAAGGGAATTTCTTTTAACAGGCGAATGTCTTTTTTTTGAGACAAACCAGAAAAGTCACAAACGTAATTCAGTCATTCATTTTAGAAATGGATAAAGCCAGAGAGAGAACAAGTGAGACAAACTATGGAGAAAAAAGATCACACGTTTTCTCTTCCAAAGTTTCAATGTCATTTGTTGTAGTAGTCGCTGAAGCTTTTGTGCAAAGGAAGTAGAGGAAGGCAAAGAAGGCCAGGTTGATCACTGATTTTCAAGAAAGAACCTTTCATTCCCTAGCGTATCAAAGGAAGTTGTTACCCTCAAAGAACAAAAAGAAGAAGAAGAAGAAAGGGGAGAAGTTTACGGATTCAAGCGACTCTGGTGCGAAGGAAAAAGAGAAGGAAGGAGCCGCTTGTGAAAAGGTGCAACTTCGTTCTGTGCGAAGGAGCCAACGAAGTCGAAGTCGAAGCCGAAGCCAAATTCTTACCTGCAGCACTGTGTGCGTGCAAGAAAAGTGGTGTTAGCGCTTATGAAGGAAGTGTATACAACGTCGTCGAGAGTGTCCTGTGTGACGATGGAAGAGGAAGAAGAGGAGGAAGAGGAAGGGAGGAAGCATCGAAACTATTAGGGTTGATTTGGACGCAATCGATCACAGGTTTTAACGTTGTCTACGGGTCTTGTGCAAGAGGCAACCGAAAGAAAAGAGAGTAGAGACGCATGTGTGGCTAAGATAAGATTAGGATTTTAGTTTGTTTTTTTATTTAGATTACTTATTTAATTGAAAATTTTTAAATGCATAATTAAGTATTAAAATAAATTTTTTGTAAATTGAAATCACAAAGCTGAAGTGGGAGGATCATTCAAATTTCAAATTTGAGCTAGGAGAGTTGGTCCTATTAATTGCGAGTTTTATCATTTTTCACTCAAGATAATTGTGTTTATTGCAAACATTTGTATTAACAGTAATGATATAAATGAAATCAGAGATTAAAAAAAAAATAGATTTCAAGATTACAGATTTAAATCACGGATTGTAAATAAAAGGAGGACATAAGAAGGTAAGATTGATGTTTAATTAGTAATCAATTAAAGTCAAATAATTATAATTTGTTATATATTAATGTTAGAATATTATGAGTTATAACCAAGTGAAACTGAAATTATGAAAGATAAGAATAAAAGATTTGAAATATTTATTTTCTAAAGTGAAGTCAAAGTAAGTAATTATATTTTTCAGTTACAGTAATAATTCTTGCATTTAATATATTTGTTATTATAATTTTCACTATTATATCTTATATGAATGAAGTTAACACAATTTTTCATATGGACAGTTATAAGGTTTGCATGTTAACTATTATTGTTTTAATAGTTGTATAATAATTTATTATAAAGATGTTTGTTATATTATTAGTAGAAATACATGTCAACTTATTGCATAACCAGATGTTTGTTATATTATTACCAGACCTTTAGAATTATAGTAAAGGTGCACGCATTAGATTATCGCATGACCTTAGATTCTAGTCAAATTGCATTAGATTTAATAGATAAATACAATTCTCACATGAAGGTAATGTATGCCTTATATAATAAAATGAAAATATTGTATACATGAATACTTTATGAACATGAAGAGTTTATCGTGCGTAGATGTTACTCTATTCTCACCCTCAAATAATTATGATAATTAGATTGCTAACCTGTGGGCCGATGAGAGATGTAGGTCATGGGCGAGTATGCACATTTCTACCTCAAACAATCATATAAATTAGATCACAAGTTCTTGTGCCTACGAGATAACATCGATCAGAGGTATGTTGGTTATGTTTTGACGGCACTCATAAAATAGATGCAAATGTTAATAACATGAGGTAAAAATATAGTTAAATATTAAAATTTGAACATTACAAGTAAGTTAATGCATATCAAAGTAAAACTTTGTTATATTAAGTAAATGCCGTTGACACATACATTAGATTATTATTTGAATTATGCAGAAATATAAAAGATCAGTATGTACATTGCTTACTTTTGGTTGGATGCAAATGTTAATAACATGAGGTAAAAATATAGTTAAATATTAAAATTTGAACATTACAAGTAAGTTAATGCATATCAAAGTAAAACTTTGTTATATTAAGTAAATGCCGTTGACACATACATTAGATTATTATTTGAATTATGCAGAAATATAAAAGATCAGTATGTACATTGCTTACTTTTGGTTGGATGCAAATGTTAATAACATGAGGTAAAAATATAGTTAAATATTAAAATTTGAACATTACAAGTAAGTTAATGCATATCAAAGTAAAACTTTGTTATATTAAGTAAATGCCGTTGACACATACATTAGATTATTATTTGAATTATGCAGAAATATAAAAGATCAGTATGTACATTGCTTACTTTTGGTTGGATGCAAATGTTAATAACATGAGGTAAAAATATAGTTAAATATTAAAATTTGAACATTACAAGTAAGTTAATGCATATCAAAGTAAAACTTTGTTATATTAAGTAAATGCAGTTGACACATACATTAGATTATTATTTGAATTATGCAGAAATATAAAAGATCAGTATGTACATTGCTTACTTTTGGTTGGATGCAAATGTTAATAACATGAGGTAAAAATATAGTTAAATATTAAAATTTGAACATTACAAGTAAGTTAATGCATATCAAAGTATAACTTTGTTATATTAAGTAAATGCCGTTGACACATACATTAGATTATTATTTGAATTATGCAGAAATATAAAAGATCAGTATGTACATTGCTTACTTTTGGTTGGATTACTGTAGTTTATAAATGTGATTGCTCTTAGGTTATTTTAGCTAACTCAATATGTAGTAATAATATTTTTTTAGGCTTAATCTTTTAAATAAGATGACTACTAAAAGGAGTTAATACATATAGAAGAAGTGGTCAGCAACCAGAAAGATAACTTTTATTTGTTAATTAAAATTCTTCTTATAATTTTTCTTTCAATTATATATATATATATATATATATATATATATATATATATATATTAAATTTCCAGTGATAAATTAGAAATATAGAACACTTATTTCCGCCGTCCGACCTTCTATTCCCAACTTAATTCTAAGCTTCGGGCAAGGTCGCGACATGGTATCACTTCAACTATTCTAATTTAAGTTTCACATTGTCAAATTTGAGATTTGGTCTATGTCAGAGTTGTTCATTTTATTAAAAAAGTTAAGACTAATATTTTAACAACACAAGGTTGTGAAAAAACCAAGGAGAGTGAGGAGTTATCCCATAATAAAAACAACTGGATGCCTTCGAACATAAACTAAATTTAACACTTTAAATATATCTAGGAAGCTCAAACCAAATTTAATGAAGTATAGTGGGATTTAAAGTTAAATCCCACCTGGGTAGAAGCAAAGCCCGACTCTTCAGGATTTACAACCCCACCTGAAAAAGGTAGCCAGCTTAACCCACCTAATTGTTCAATTAGGATTAAAATAGTTTTCGTTTGGCCCAATGGGATCACTAGATTTGCTAAAAGCTAATTTGTCTTAGGAAAGGCTCGAGACATTTGGCTTGACAACGTAGACATAACCATGATAATTATGTGTAATAAAAATCAATCAAACATAAATTGAAGGAAATTAAAATCAATTCAACTTGATTAGAGATTTTTTAAGTGAGATGAGTGAACTAAAATAATATTAAAAATATTATAAAAAATTAATTTATTTCATATTTTTAACACTAATTACATCATTTTTTACAAGAAAATATTCTAGTCAGATTGGAGAAACTTGAAGATAGTTATGTTGTCTCTAAAGCACTGCAAAGTTACAAGCAAAGGAGTGAATAATCTGAGAGTACAATTTCATTATTCTTGAATAATAACAAAATTTTCTATCTACTATATTTTCTGCTCATTAAATCGGCAATAAGATTAACTTTTTTAAGACAATGTTGTATATCAATATCATAATTATTTATCAAATATAACCTTCTTCTATGCTTCTAATACAATTTTTTAGTGAAAATATTGATGACGAGCGCATCGATGTCGCTTGGATGTCGTCGCCGTCAATTCTCATGTCAGTGTCATGGAGTCACCACTCTGTTTTGATATTGCCCTAATATTATTTAGATGAATCATATAAAGGAATCAAGAAATTTAGGGCTAATATAAAACAGAGAAAAAGAAGATGTTTTGTGATAATCCTTATAAAAAAGATCCTAGAATGTCATATCCTAGAGTTTCTATATAAAGAAGATCGTGAAGTGTCAACCAGAGATTCTGTTATGGGTTCTTTAATTCTCCTATAGAAGAAAGCTTCTATAGTTAATTACATCTTAGACAATTTATAATTGTCTAAGAAAACTTCTGATTAGTATTGATCACTAGTTTTTTGAAAATTTTTTTTGTTTTTAAGGAAAGATGTACCCACTATCAATCCCAAATGTCGTTGTGTTATGTCGTTTTCATGTCATGTTGTTTTGTTTGTCGAAAGTATTAGGTTCTGTGGCTAACCTAAAAGTTTTGGTTTTGTCATTTTTGTTGATGTCATTATTTTGTTGAAAGTTTTATGTTTTGTGGCTAACCTAAAAGTTTTGGTTTTGTCATTATTGTCGATGTCATTGTTTTGTTGAAAGTTTTAGGTTTTGTGGCTAACCTAAAAGTTTTAGTTTTGTCATTGTTCGTACAGAATGTCGTCCAACAAAACAGAGTTAGCACACCCTATAATATGCAAAGGAAATCTAAACGAAATTTGTCTTTATCCTGCAAAGAAAACATTGTCAGAAATAGTGTCACATTCATTATCTCATATCCTGAATGTCAGTTAATGTCGTTTGAAATATTTGGATTAATATCGGTGTTTTTCAAATTTGCATTTGAAATGCCAATTTTATGTCAAATTTTGTTTGAAATGTCAAATTTATGTCAATTATGTAGGTTTGAAATATCAAATTTATGTCGATTATGTCAAATCTTGTTTGAAATGTCAAATTTATGTCGATTATGTTTGAAATGTCAGATTTATGTTAATTTTGTCGGTGGAATGTTTGGAATGTCAAATTTATGTCGATTTTAGTTTGAAATGTCGAATTTGATTTTTAGTTTGAAATGTCGAATTTATGTCAGTTATATTGATTTTTGGTTTGAAATGTCGAATTTATGTCGGTTATGTCGATTTTGGTTTGAAATATCGAATTTATGTTGGTTATGTTGAATTTTGGTTTGAAATGTCGAATTTATGTCAGTTATGTCGATTTTGGTTTGAAATGTCGAATTTATGTCTTGACTTAAGTTTAAACATAAATCTTGAGTTCATGTGTCGAATTTATGTCTTGACTTAAGTTTAAACATAAATCTTGAGTTCATGTCTGTTTGCACTTAAGTTGAATTAACTTGAGTTCATGTCTGTTTAAGTTAATAGTTGGATTAGAATAACTTGAGTTCATGTCTATTTGAACTTAAGTTAAAAGTTAAAAGATAGATTCAATATTGATTGAATTAACTTGGGTTCATGTCTGGTTGAACCTAAGTTGAATTCAATGTTGATTGAATCTATTTAACTTGAGTTCATGTCTGTTTGAACTTAAGTTAAAAGGTTGGAAGTTAGATTCAATATTGATCGAATTAACTTGAGTTCATGTCTGGTTGAACCCAAGTTAAATTCAATGTTGATTGAATCTAATTAACTTGAGTTCATGTCTGTCTGAACTTAAGTTAAAAAGGTTGAAAGTTAGATTCAATATTGATTGAATTAACTTGGGTTCATGTCTGGTTGAACTTAAGTTAAATTCAATGTTGATTGAATCTAATTAACTTGAGTTCATGTCTGTCTGAACTTAAGTTAAAGGGTTGAAAGTTAGATTCAATATTGATTGAATTAACTTGGGTTCATGTCTGGTTGAACCTAAGTTGAATTCAATGTTGATTGAATCTAACTAACTTGAGTTCATGTCTGTTTGAACTTAAGTTAAAGGTTTAAAGTTAGATTCAATATGGATTGAATTAACTTGGGTTCATGTCTGGTTAAACTTAAGTTAAATTCAATGTTGATTGAATCTAATTAACTTGAGTTTATGTCTGTCTGAACTTAAGTTAAAAGGGTTGAAAGTTAGATTCAATATTGATTGAATTAACTTGGGTTCATGTCTGGTTGAACTTAAGTTGAATTCAATGTTTGTTGAATCTAATTAACATGAGTTCATGTCTGTTTGAACTTAAGTTAAAGGTTTGGTTTAATCAGAATAGACCTAATTAAGTTTTAAGCCTTGTTTAAATAGGACTTAAAGGTTAATTAAGTCTAATAAATTAGACTTAATTAGAATTGCAGACCATCTAAGTCCTTTTTAGGTAAGGCTTAAGTTTTAATTAAGTCTAATTTGATTTAACCAAGATTTGTTTAGATATTAAGTCTTAGTGAATTAGACTTAATCATGGTTTGTGTTTATTTAAACCTTAGTTGATTAAGGTTTAATGATTTAATTAAGTCTAATGTGATAGACTTAATTAAGGTTTATGTCGGATTTGGGTTTGAATTAAGTTAGGTTAAAACTAGACTTAAGGTTAACTTAAGTTCAATATGGGTTGAACTCAAGTTAAGATTTGAGTTTGATTTAAGTTAGGTTCAAGTTAGGTTGAACCTAGACTTAAGATTGACTTAAGTTCAATGTGGGTTGAACTCAAGTTAAAGTTGAACTTGGGTTCATATTGTGTTGAACCTAAGTTGATCTAATTAGGGTTTATGTTTGATTAAACCTTAGTTAGTTAAGGTTTAATGGTTTAACTAGGTCTAATGGGTTAGACCTAATTAGGGTTTAGGTTTGATTAAACCTTAGTTAATTAAGGTTTAATGGTTTAGTTAGGTTTAATGGGTTAGACCTAACTGGGGTTTAGGTTTGATTAAACCTTAGTTAGTTAAGGTTTAATAGTTTAACTAGGTATAATGGGTTAGACCTAATTAGGGTTTATGTTTGTCTTAAACCTAATGTGTAAGGAGGTTAATTAAGTTTAATAAGTCCTTAAACTTTATTAAAGATTTGATTTTGAATTAAACCCTAAGGTTCAATGAGTTAATTAAGTTTAATATGTCCTTAAACTTAATTAAAGGGTTTGGTTTTGATTAATTAAGTCTAATATGTCCTTAAACTTAATTATAGGGTTTTGATTTTGATTAATTAAGTCTAATATGTCCTTAAACTTAATTAAAGGGTTTGATTTTGATTAAATAAGTTTAATATGTCCTTAAACTTAATTAAAGGGTTTTGTTTTTGATTAATTAAGTCTAATATATCCTTAAACTTAATTAAAGGGTTTTGTTTTTGATTAATTAAGTTTAATATGTCCTTAAACTTAATTAAAGGTTTTGATTTTGGTTAATTAAGTTTAATATATCCTTAAACTTAATTAAAGGTTTTGATTTTGGTTAATTAAGTTTAATATGTCCTTAAACTTAATTAAAAGGTTTGATTTTTGATTAATTAAGTCTAATATGTCCTTAGACTTAATTAAAGGGTTTTGATTTTGAATTCATTAAGTCTAATATGTCCTTAGACTTAATTAAAAGTTTTTATTTTGGTTAATTAAGTTTAATATGTCCTTAAACTTAATTAAAGAGTTTGATTTTGATTAATTAAGTCTAATATGTACTTAAACTTAATTAAAGGTTTTGATTTTGGTTCATTAAGTTTAATATATCCTTAAACTTAATTAAAAGGTTTGGTTTTTGATTAATTAAGTTTAATATGTCCTTAAACTTAATTAAAGGGTTTTGATTTTGAATTCATTAAGTCTAATATGTCCTTAGACTTAATTAAAAGTTTTGATTTTGGTTAATTAAATTTAATATATCCTTAAACTTAATTAAGAGATTTGATTTTGAGTAATTAAGTTTAATATGTCCTTAAACTTAATTAAAAGGTTTTGATTTTTGTCTTAAACCCTAAGGTTTTATGGTTTAACTAGGTTTAAGTTGTCTTTAAACCTAATTATTGTTTGATTTGAGTTCATTTAAGTTTGGATTCATCACTTGCTTAATCCATGATGAGATGGATTAAATATGTGAAGAGGAGGTTTTGAATTATTAATTTTAAAATTAATAAATCTTAACCTTGTTTCAAAATGTCTTTTAGATTGATTTGATGATTTGAGAATTGTTGTTTTAGGATTGTTGTCTGTTATCCTAAGGTTCTCAATCATTTTGCATTTAAATTTTCCAATTTTCCTAATTTTATAATTATTTTTGAAAATAAGTACAAAATATTATGGAAATTAGGAAATCACATCTTAGAGAGTTATCCTAGCCATAGAAAAATCAGAAGATGTGCCTAAGGACTTAAAGGTTCTTCTCTAAAAGTTTCATATTTTTCTGACTTGTAAATAATTTTTAATAATTAAAATACTCAAGAGAGTATTTAAATAATTAAAAAATTAAATACTGAGAATAAAATTATGATTTTGGTCTCATAATTTTTTTTCTTCAAGAGCTTTCCAGAGGTATTTTTATTTTATTTTTATGACCTCTGGATCAAAAGATATGGAAATTTGAAGTTTTTAAGGTTTTTTTAAATTAATTTAACCCAGAAAAACAGGACGCGCCACGCATCCTCGTACTCATCGAACGGGCGAGATGATCCCGTGTATGGGGCGAAATAGCAAACACGGCGGGCTTAGATCAGCGTTGTCCATTCCAAAACATGGGAACGGACGACAGAGATAATTCCCCATTTAATTCAAAAATTTTCGAACCATTAAACTTCAAAGTTCAATATTTCACTCATTTTTCAACGAAATTGAGTGATTTTTTAACCTATGGAATCATCTGGACGTATAGAATGTATCTATATGGTGATGATACATTTCTGGGCTAATTTAACTGATGATATTTCGAATATATGAAATATTTTGGAGAAAATAAATCCATACCTTAGCCACAAGTTTGGCGAGCTTGATCTGGCTTGATGGTTAGCTTCTAGGACTCCCAAAGAAGATCCTTGTTACTTCAATTTGGTTTTGTAGCTAGCCTTAGAGAGTAATTTTGGCAAAATGGCTAATTTGGGCTGATTTTGGATATTGGCCAAATTGGCTTGATTGGGCTAACCCTATGGCTTGGGTTTGATTTGAATATGTTTCTGAGGTCCCCAGGAAGATTTTTTGTGTTGGGAGCCAAGGGATTTGGGCAGCCTATAGGTTTCTATGGGATCATTCTCTCCTCTTGGTATTTTCGGCCAAGGGGGGGGGGTATTTATAGCCATGAATGGCTATGGATTAACCTTAGTTAGCTTGGATTTGATCAAAGTATGGTTAGGGCTGTAGAGTACAATGTCCCCCATGTAAACCAAGCTTCACCTCTTCTTCCTCCATAAGAATTTTGCCACTTAAGCAAGAGCACATTTCATGACAATTTTGGCTTAAATTTAGTCATGATGGATTTTAACCTCTTTGTTTCCATTCCATTCGCTAAA
Source organism: Papilionanthe hookeriana x Papilionanthe teres (assembly GCA_022702705.1). NCBI lineage: Eukaryota > Viridiplantae > Streptophyta > Magnoliopsida > Asparagales > Orchidaceae > Papilionanthe > Papilionanthe hookeriana x Papilionanthe teres. The sequence goes on along the minus strand of CM040430.1, from coordinate 31,646,227 downwards.
GGGATGTTCATTGCGACTCAAATGGTTGAGACCCTCTCCTTGCAACACCTTATTTATCATTTCATGAGCTGGTGACACATTAGCCCCTCTCTTAATATTTTTCATGAAATGTTATGATGAGTTTAACCATAGTGTGAAGGATGGTTAAAGCTTTGTCTCCTTACTATTGGGTGGCTAGGGAGGTGGCTAAACTAACCTCACCATGGCAAGATACCTCACACTTTAAATTACCATGGTTTTGCCTCCTCAATTTTCATGTCATGATGGCCCTTTACCATGATTAAATGTGAGTGATTCATGGGTTGTTTTCTCTTTAATGGGTCATATGGGTTGTGTCTAACCCATATGAGGTCATGTGTGATGTCATAAAAGAATTTTAGAGTTTTTAGAAAACCATATGTCATAGGTTTTAAAAATTCCATTTAATGCCCTCTTCAGTGTAATTTCCATATTTAATTAATTATGTCATTAAATAAATATTGGAAATTATTTTATTAATAAATAATTAATTGGAAATAATTCCAAAATGATTATTTGATTAATATCCATGTCATTAAAATTGATTTTTGTCTCTTTTTATGACTTTTTAATTTAATTTTCATTTTAATTAATTATGTCATTAATTAAAATATGAAAATTAAATTATTGATCAATTAATTAATTAAAAATAATTTTGGAATTAGTTATTTGGTTAATTTCATTATTTTTAATTAATTTTTGGATTTTGTCATGTTAAGGCTTTTGAATTTAAATTTTCATTTTAATTAATTATGTCATTAATTAAAATTTGAAAATTAATTCATTAGCTAATTAATTAATCAAAATAATTTTGAGATCAATTATTTGATTAATTTTGTCATTTTATGACTTTTAATTTAATTTTCATTTTAATTAATCATGTCATTCGATTAATTAAAATATTGAAAATTAAATTATTAGTCAATTTAATTAATCAAAATAATTTTTGAATTAATTTGATAAATTTTTGTCATTGTGAGGTCTTAAACATGTCATTGGTTATTTGATCAAAAATTGATCATTTTAACCAAAATTGACTTTTAGGTCATGTGTTGACCCATTGGGTCAATAAGGTAGGTGATTGGATCTGGATTAGTCATTTTGACCAAAATTGTCATTTTAGGTCAAAAGGTTGTCTTATGGGGTTAACAGGGTTGGTCATAGGGTCTGGATTGACCATTTTGACCAAAATTGTCATTTTGGGTAAAAAGGTTGACCTGTGGGGTCAACAGGGTTGGTCATTAGGTCTGGATTGACCATTTTGACCAAAATTGTCATTTTTGGTAAAAAGGTTGACCTGTGGGGTCAACAAAGTTGGTCATTGGGTATGAATTGACCATTTTGACCAAAATTGTCATTTTGGATAAAAAGGTTGACCTATGGGGTCAACAGGGTTTGTCATAGGGTTTGGATTGACCATTTTGACCAAAATTGTCATTTTAGGTAAAAAAGTTGACTTGTGGGGTCAACAGGGTTGGTCATAGGGTCTGGATTGACCATTTTGACCAAAATTGTAATTTTAGGTAAAAAAAGTTGACCTGTGGGGTCAACAGGGTTGGTCATTGGGTCTAGATTGACCATTTTGACCAAAATTATCATTTTGGGTAAAAAGGTTGACTACGGTCAATAGGGTTGGTCATTGGGTCTGGATTGACCATTTTGACCAAAATAATCATTTTGGGTAAAAAGGTTGACCTGTTGGGTCAACAGGGTTGGTCATTGGGTCTAGATTGTTCATTTTTACCAAAGTATTTTAGGTAAAAGGTTGACTTATTGTAAAAATGAGGTCAACAAAAGGGCCCCCAATATGTGTGGAATACTGCATAAGTATTTTGCACATATTGGCGTTGACCGAAGTGGTCTGATGAAATGTTTCATGATAATCAGGAAAAGAGTGGGTGTCATACTGCTCTTAGAGAATGTCAGATGTCTCATATGTCAGTTCTAAGAAGGAATGTCCTTTTCGTGTCTGAAAAGGTATTTATTGGGAGAGAAAATGGATGTCATATTCCATTTCTCAAAATGTCAATATCGATATTTGGTTAAAGGAAAACCGTGATTTCCGTGTCAGAAAAAGAATTTACATCCAATAACCGGAGAAAGAAAATGGATGTCATATTCTATTTCCCGAAATTTCAATGTCAATATTTAGTTAAAGGAATGCTGTAATTTCCGTGTTAGGAAAGAGTTTACATCCAATAATCGGAAAGAGAAAATGGATATCATATTCTATTTTCTCAAAATGTCAATGTCAAGATTTGGTTAGAGGAAAACAATGATTTTTGTGTCAGGAAAGGATTTACATCCAATAACCAGAGAGAAAATGGATGTCATATTTCATTTATCAAAATATCAATGTCAAGATTTGGTTAAAGGAAAGCCATGATTTCCGTGTCAGGAAAGGGCTTACATCCAATAACTAAAGAGAGAAAATGGATGTCATGTTCCATTTCTCAAAATGTCAATGTCGATTTTAGTTAGAGGAAAGCCATGATTTTCGTGTTAGGAAAGGACTTACATCCAATAACTAGAGAGAAAAAATGGATGTCATTTTCCATTTCTCAAAATGTCAATGTTGACTTTAGTTAGAGGAAAGCCATGATTTCCGTGTCAGGAAAGGACTTACATCCAATAACTAGTGAGAGAAAATGGATGTCATTTTCCATTTCTCAAAATGTCAATGTCGATTTTAGTTAGAGGAAAGCCATGATTTCCGTGTCAGGAAAGGACTTACATCCAATAACTAGAGAGAGAAAATGGATGTCATTTTCCATTTCTCAAAATGTCAATGTCGACTTTAGTTAGAGGAAAGCCATGATTTCCGTGTCAGGAAAGGACTTACATCCAATAACTAGAAAGAGAAAATGGATGTCATTTTCCATTTATCAAAATGTCAATGTCAATTTTTGTTAGAGGAAAGCCATAATTTCCGTGTCAGGAAAGGACTTACATCTAATAACTAGAGAGAGAAAATGGATGTCATTTTCCATTTCTCAAAATGTCAATGTCGATTTTAGTTAGAGGAAAGTCATGATTTTTGTGTCAGGAAAGGACTTACATCCAATAACTAGAGAGAAAAAATGAATGTCATTTTCCATTTCTCAAAATGTGGATGTCGATATTTGGTTAAAAGAATGCCGTGATTTCTGTGTCAGGAAAGGGCTTACATCTAATAACCAGAGAGAGTGGCGAACTCACTAAGATATTTACTGGGGATATCCGCTGGGGATTTGACCTATATAGGTCGAATGATAATTCTCATTTTAGTTATCACAAGTTATTCATCATGTCATTTTAGTTCATTTTGGCATTTTTGGACCTGACAATGCATCAGTTTGGAAATATCTCATAAGATTTCATTCCACTTCCAATAATGTACATAGATGTCAAAAGTTCAGGGTACATGATGTATTACACAATACACACATACACACTGCAAACTACTATGTCAAAGTTCTCAGATACTGCTAGACCTACCACAAAATGTCTAACACTCCGAGACACTGTTCATAGAATATGTCTTAGGTGTTTAAACCTTCATGGGGTCATGGCAGTTCCAAGGGTTGTAGATCCTCCAGTTCTGGTATTGGTCTATATCCATCGGGACGTTTTTCAGGGCGCATTCTTCTTAGTGTTATCGATATGCGCTGTCGACTCACACTTGGTATGCAGTGTTTTGAGACATCAACTCCATTGTCTTGTAGGACTAAAACTGATCCCCGTGGTAAGAGAATTTGATAAGATCCACAAAATTCTCTAGGGCCCACAATATGTATTTCTCTTCCAAACAGAATAGAAAATCTGTTCATAAGGGAGAGAGTGCAAAATGGTCTTTCAAAATCCTGATTGTCAATATGAGGTGGTATACAGTCGTGTTGACCTCATTTTTGATGAGGTCTTCTCTTCTTCTCTTTAGTACTTAGGATCTAGCCTTAGGCTTTTCCTTTGACTATCTTAGAGGACTAGAATTGGGACCCACCTTTTAGAAATTCAAACCACTTCTTAACTCCCCGCAAACTCCACAAACTTGACTATAGACCCCTAATCACCTAGAGGGTTGAAATCAAATGTGGAAGTTTAAAGGATGAGTTCCTATAGACTCTTCGGCCTTAGGATCGCCCCGGGTGGCCCGGTCCGGTGAAAGGCCGACTTGCACACACACTACACTTTCACACACCTCCTAAACCACACTTATACCCGACTTAACTTCCTGACTCATGTAGGTGATTCACATGGATGGTCCTTAACCCCTAAGCCCTTGGCTAAGAGGGTTAGGAACAACATGGTGAATGCCACAAATGAGTCCCTTCATGGCTCATGTGGGCTTGATATGGCTTCATGGCTCAACAAAAATGATTTCATTTCACTTACATCCACCCAATCTTCAATTTTCCAAATTTTCAATTTTTGACCCCCGGGACCCAACACCCGCCAACCTACCCAAAGCCCTGAATAGCCCAAATTTCTCAAAAATTTCCAAATTACCCAAAATTCTCCAAAATCAATCCCAGACATTTCCACATCACTCAAACTGATCATCCATATCCAAAAATACCAAAAATTCCAAAAATACCCCCCAATACCTTCCAAATACCCAAAATACCCCTCTTGACCCAAAAATCCAAAAATTCAGAAAATTCCCAGAAAATTCCAGAAAATCCCAAATATTCCCAATTTCATTTTGTTCAACTACACCATGGGCCAATTTTGTCAATTTACCCCACTTTTATCAAAACCCCCAATTTGACCCATTTTAACCCAAAGTAAACCCAATGTCAAACCTAACCTACCCAATTGACCCCAATTTTGGTCCAATTCAATTCTAAACTTCAATTCAACATCCCCAACACCAATCTAGACCAAATACAAGCCCAATTTGACTGGCATTGGGATCCAATTTCACTTTTGGCCTTAAAGCCCAATTTGGACCTATGACCCAAACCTAACCCAAACTCACCCAATTCAACTCCAATTAACCCCAAATCTTTTCTAAACCTTCCTTGACATCCCCATAAACAAAACACTAACATGATTTGCCCAAAACTTTGATCCAAACCCCACTCAAATTCAACCCAAAGCTAAAAGACCCATTTTTGACCTAAACCCAAACCTAGCCCAAATGAGCCCAAATCCCCAAAATCAAAACCTAACCAAAGCCAAAACCTCTTTGAAACACTCCCATAAACATTTCCCAACATTAATTTTACATCAATTTCAACTCTAGCCCAACATTGGCCCAAGTTAGCCCAATTCGACCCACCTTAGCCCACTTACCAATTAAACCCAAATTCAAACCAATTCAAACCCAAATCACCTCAAACTTGTTTCAAACCACTCATGAAGCATCCCTAAACCAAACTCAACAATTATTTGGCCCAAGCCTTTACCAAAATCTCATCCCAAAATCCATTTTAAATTTAAAAGCCCACTTCCCTAAACCTCCCTAAAGCCCATTTCCACCAAATATAAAAGCCCAAATTTGGCCCTAAAGCCCACATGACATTTCCATTTGCCATCCATTTAATCAAAGCCATTCCCTAAGTTATAATTCCATCATCAAACAATTCCAAATCAAGCCCCATACAAATTCACACCAAAATATCCAAAATTCTTAAAACCCATTTTTATGAAATCGACCCAACCTTTTCCCAAGCCAAATGGAGCCATGGAGCCATGCACAAGCCATATGCAAGCCATGAGAGCCTCTTTACATGTCACCATGCCATTTTGGGCAAAAGGAGGAGGCTCTTTCCTTAATTCCTAAAGGTGATTAACCACTCCCATGATTCCCCTTAACCATGCTTATGCCTAATCGTGCTTGGATGGTGACTTGACCCTACCGATTATGCCGAGCCAAATCACTTTTCCCTCAGCCAAAACCAAGCCTCGGGTGGTGCACCTAGCCCAAGTGGAGGGGTTGACCAATTTGAGCCAAAATAAGCTCTCTCCCATTCCATTCTAATCCAAGCCTTTTACACATGGCATTTGCCAATCGATTGCACCAAGTCCCGCCCCCGACCCACCCGACCTCGAGGGTGACCCATGCTCGGCCGGCCGGCCACCCGCCGCCGGAAAACACCATGCCCGAAACCTCGGGAGAAGCCAAGCTTTGAAATTCCATCCCGCCGAGCCGCCCCACTCCAAATGGATAGCATGGCCGTTCTTCCCTCGACCTAAGCACTCGATCCCAACCATTAAACCCCCCGGGAGAGCCTCCACCCATGCCTATTTAAACACCACCCCTCACGGCCATGAGAAGAGAGTTGCAAAAACCTTGCCAAAACTCGCCAAAATTGTTCCGTACCCCTCCTCATACACAGAGCACTTGATACCCAGTGAGATCCCCCGCCATTTCTTCTCTCGCGAGCTCAATTTCGTAACCGAAATCCAAGCCCAAAACCAGGACACTCCTCCACAAGCGAGCCAATCCCCAAATCGATTGTCTCTACACCTTCACCGTACCAAGGGAAGGTGTCCACCAAGAAAAGCCCCATCTCCGAGCCACCCGGCTTGCTCCGTACTCCAAGCTTTGTGATCGACCGTGGTCGAAGTCCAACCTGGACAATTCACTGCACCAGAGACTTCATCCTGAGCTTGCTAGATCCAATCGAAGGTGCAACAACTCTCGCATCGAAGCTTCACTTCTCCGAGCAAAGGTATGAATTCATTCTTCTTCCCGAGCTTACGGAGATTCTCCATTTCATTTGAGTAAATTTCAATGCATGTTTACCGTATGGATGTGTTCGTCTCTTCAAGACGAATCCATGCAGCATAAGAACACGAAAATCCATCGAGAATCGAGCGAGAAATTAGTGGTTAGAAGGTCGACGGTCACGGTGCACACCCGCCGTAGACGATGACCAGGAGCCGTTGGATCGCGCGTGTATCGAGCGGACGGATCGATTGCGCCGACTCGCAGAACGTTACGCGAACCGCGGGTCCCGGGACGGCTGACTCAGATGGCGGCGCCCAATCACAGCGCGACACGTACTGCTTCGGAGAGGCTAAGGATGCGCTGGCGCCGCGTCACTTAAGTAGATAAATAGGGATATTTTCTATTTATTTAATTCCCAGAACTTTAAAAATTCATAACTTTGTGTAGAAAAATCAAAAAAATAAAATAAAAATACCCTCTTGCTCAGTGAACAGAGGAGAATAATGTGGAAAAGAAATCATTCAATTTTGTCCAGTATTTTATTTTTAGTAATTTATTTACTCTCTGCATACATTTAATTCTCCATGCATTTATACAATTCACCATGGCATGAGACCATAGGGCTTTTGAAGCCTCCGAATTTGGGAACATTCCCCGAATTTTCCAAAGTCGAGGTCATCCCTATGAAAAGTTATTGATTTTTCAAATGCATGTTGCTGTTTTAAGTATTTTAATTCCAAAAATTAGCATGTTGTGAAATAAATTCTAGGAAAATTTGGTGATGTTCCTTATGACCAGAGAACCCTAGGAAAAATAGGATTTGGGTAAATTCACTCGCATTAACCCTAATCGGCTTAAATACTCAAAATAGACCCCTAATTAATTAGAGCTAACCATAGATCAAATTGACTTGAAATCAATTCTCCACTGACCTTTAGGATCAGAGGAACCCACCATAAAAATTTGAGGTCAATTGGACTTGGTTAACCCCACTAATTGGGTTAATTAAGCCACTTAGTCATTTTAAATTTTAAAAATTCATAACTTTCAAAATATCTTTCAAAAATTCACCAAATTGGTTTTGGAGTCTCTCTGATATCAGGGGAGTTTAAGAAAATTAAAATTTCAATTTTCTAAAAAAGTTGATTTTTAATATTATTTTAATATTTTTAATAATTAAAAAATAATAAAAATCACAAAAATAATAAAATTCACCAAAATGTCATATTTTGAATTTTAATCACTTAGGAACAAGTCCCATATTTTTCCTAGGTCTATTTAGTGAGATATTAATTTTTAAAGCTCTAGGGTAATTTTAAAATTAAAAAAAATGTATTTTCTAGCATTTTCACCAAAATAATTATAATAAATCAAGGAGAAATCAGAAAATTGTAAAGTTTGGTTCTCTGGAATCCTTGATATCAGAGAGAATTTTAAAAATTATAAAATTTATTTTTCAACATTTATTTTATTTTTAAATTAATTAATACTCCAGAACTTAAAATAATTCTAATAAATAAAATATAATTCAAAAAATTACAAAATTTGGTCCAAGTGGTCCTCTGGTCATTAGGAATGTCCCCTAATTTTCTTAAGGACAGAAACTTTCCCTTGGTCATGTTATTGAATTTTCCTTGGAAATTTCTATTTTCTACAAAAAATAATTATATAAATAAATTAAATACAGAAAAATCACATTTTCTCCTCTCATGTCTTCATTGACACATAAGTGAAGTCACATAAAAATTTCAAGTTCATTTGAGTTCAATTTAGTGAGTTATGAAATTATTAAAGCTTAAAGGGCAAAATGGTAATTAAAATTTTAATCCTTAATTAAGACTTTAGGTTTAATAAAAAAATTAACAAGTAAAATATTTGATCCTAATCTGATTTGGATGATTGAAATTTAAATAATTAAAGGGTAGAAACCTACTAAACAATTTAAAAATAATTAAAATAAACCTTAATTAAATAATTAATTGAATTCGAAGAATAATAAAATTGGAATTATTAAGATAGGGATATTATTAGGAAGAGATTTATTCTTTAATTTAAAAATCCCTAAATTAATCATCTCATTAATATTCAACTCTTAATTAAAGTGATAACTCAAATTTAAAATATTAAAAGACTTAATCATTAAACTAAAATTAAATCATTAAACTCTTTCAAAAATTTCAATTAAATTAAATTAAATTAAATTAAAATTAAATTAAATTAAATAAACAAATTAAATTAAATTAAATGAATTAAATACATTAAATTAAATAAATAAAATTAAATTAAATTAAGTTAAATAAAATTAAATAAATAAATTAAATTAAATTAAATTAAATAAAATTAAATAATTAAATTAAATTAAATTAAAATTAAATTAAATTAAATTAAAATTAAATTAAATTAAATTAAGAAATTAAATCAAATAAATTAAATTGAATTAAATTAAATCAAATCAAATTAAATTAAATAAATTAAATTAAAATAAATTAAATTAAATTAAATTAAGTTAAATTAAATAACCTTACTTAAGACATGAAGAAATAAATCTAAAATAACTCGAACACTATTCCAAACTTAAATCATTAATTTGAACTTAAATTTGAATCACAAATCATTAAATATCATTTTGCCCTTAGGAGCTTTAGTTATCATAACTCCTAATTGAACATTAAAATGAAATGTTACTTCACTTATAGGACATTCAAATGTCCTAGTTCACTGAGCAAGTTAACAAAACTTGAAAACCTCGGACGATCGATTCATTTACACAATTAAATTCATTTGGACTTAAAACAATCCTAGAAATATTGAAAAGATGTTTAGGATCTCTCCTAAGCACTTCCTCAATATGATAGGATGTTGATAAGAACAATTGAACTTAATTGTTCTTCGATGAAGAAAATCGTCTTCAAACTAAAAACACAAAGAACCTAGACGTCATAGAGAAATGACTAGCCATAGTGATTAGGAACTTGGTAGAAAACCAAAACCTTTCCCTTAGCTTTACCTAGGAACTTGCTTAAATATTCTAACCGTGTTTTAAGTGCAACTTGGGATGACGGGAAGACCCTCCGTGTACGCTTTTATTTTATTGCAGCTTATTTTATTGCAAATGCACTTTATTTTTCTTGCATGATAAACAACAATTAGCATGAAACCCTACACCTTTAGGACGTAAACCAAAACCGAAACCCAAAATTAAAATAAAAGACACTACAAGATAAAATTCACCTCCACAACATTTCAAAATATAAGACAACTCAAAATTTAATCACAAACGTAACACAAAACTACAACTACAACTAAATTAAAACGTCTCATCGAATGATCGGGAATACCTCGGATGATGTAACCCACGTGTTGCTAACGGGATTTCCCACTGGTCTAAATGAAAGTGCGGAACTCATTTAGTTAAGTTTAGCAAATTCATCCGGACTAAGTGAATTCGATGAAAATAACTGATGCCTGGATGACGGAACCGCGGATCTTAATCGGTTCCGTTTAATCAACTTTAAGATCCGTTTTAATTAAAACACAAAGAACACTTGGAAATTAAGACTTCTCTAAACCGGAACACTTCTCTCATCTCTCGATTTATGATTTCTAAAACTAAACCTCTCGCAACAACAAGGAGCTCGGAGCATGGTGGGCAAGCACGGCCATCGTCGTCGACAAAACTCGAACCTACATCAACAAAACTTTCTTAGAATTAAATAACAAAGCCATAGGACTTCGAGGTAGTTTGCCTAGCGCAACATAAATCCTCAACTCTTCGTTAGTGCATTTGCATTGCAAATTAAGCCCTAATCGGTCTTAGGATTCCGAGGTAGTCGTCCGATACGACATAAACCCTCATATCTTCTAGTGCAATTTGTATGATTCTATCATATAAATATAAGCCCTAATTAACTAAATTGGCAAGATTAAAACATTAAATAAACATTAGGACTTTCCTAAATCCAAGCCAAACAATAGGATAGTCGGAGATTACCGAAGTCCGCTTCGAATCCGTGATCTCTCCTACTTTTCTTCCTTTGAATTCCCAAAATAAAAATGTTCTAAATTTGATCCATTCCCTATCGAAATTTCCAAAAATTCAATCCTTTGAAAACTTAAACTTTCAAATTCTCGAGAGCAGAATTATTGATTATTATCGAGAGTTTTCTTAGGTGATTCCCGTCACTTAAGATGTAATTAACTATGTGGGCTTGCCCTTATAGGGAACTTTAAGAACCTGTGTAATATAAACCCCGTTTAATAGTTTCATATTAAGCTGTGGAATTTGTCGCTTATAAAATTGGTTCGCGTATCAAACGGATGTCACAAACCTTTCTAGTTTATTTAATCGAGCCCCATTATCAAGCAAAGGTGTCTATTCTTCGGGATAGATACACGGCTTAGTGGTGCGGCGCTCGTTTATATAAACTATTCGGGATGTGAGATCGCTCGATTTCATATCTTAAAATTTTCAAATTTAAAATTATTTTCAAAATCAAATACCACTTTTCAAATTATTTATTTAAATTAAATTAAAATTCGCCGCCAATTTCTGTAGGCGACTCTCTTTTCAAAATAAAACACATAATCTAAAAATATGCCGACAATTTCTGGCGACTCCGCTGGGGAGTAGTTCCTCTCTCCATCTTAATCAAATAATTCTGCTTTCAAAAATCGGTAGTGTATCCATATCCCTTGTGGGTCAAACTACCCTTCTTTCCGTTGGATACTATGTTCATTTCTACCTCGAACAAGTATAACCAACATTCTCTCGGATTTAGGAGCCACCGTTTAGACACCCCTGCAGCAGAGGTTCCGAGATCCTTTTACCTCATTTCCGAGGTGGGGTGGACCCCCAATAGGTGTTAGTTCAGAGTGATCCTTCGGGTCGAGAAGTCTCGCTAAGACTCTCTTTTCCCTTCCAACTCCGATTCAAATTCCTTACCTTCTCTACACCTTTGAACACTCCGTTCTAAATAAACAAACCCTTTAATAAGTGATTCCTTTTTATAAATACATGAACATGAATGAGTTCGGACTCTTTTCAATTCCTTTCTTTTCGTCCTAAAGAAAAGAAGCATAACTCGGGATCGACAACCGGAATCTACCCCGCGAAATGGAAGCCCCGAAACCGATTTTCTCTTCACCAATGGACCGGACCTCGCTGCCTATAAGGATGAGTCGCCTCGACAATGGAATCATCCGATTTGGACAAGGATTCGAAAACACGAACGTCAAGATCACCAACGTCTCCCTTTTCGCACCGATGAACAAGGTATCCGAAGCCGAGGAGCCGTCGTCGAGTTCAACCTTAGATCGACCCAAGAATTCCCTCCTCCGCAAAGGATCCCAACTAGGAGGAGTACCGATGTCCATAGAGGACCGTTATCTCTACCCCCACCGGTCTAGTTGTTTCCGCACCCGTCCCGACTTTTGCCAAATCAAAGGGGAAAGAAATCCAAGATTATGATGGACTCGTTACCGTGAGGGTACAGATCTTCTCCGTAAGACCTTCCGTTTTCGAGATCGGGTCCAAGCTCAAGAATTCCGTCACTAACAAAGACCCGCAGAAGAAACAGAATGAAGGATCGCTAAAGAAGCTAGTGGCCGCCGAAATCGCTTTCCTAGAAGAAATTCCGTAACCGCTGTAATATACACCACCGCTCGAATACATACCACTCTTGGGAGGAAGCGGATTTCATCCCCTCTTCGCCGCAGAAGATGAAGAAAATATTCGCAAGATTGCTGCCACATTACCACGCCCCGCATATTACAACGATAGCCGCAAGAAAAGAACTAGAACTACGCCGTTTGCTCGACCGCAAACTTTGGTAGTAAAAGTTAGCGAAGAAGGAAAACCGCCCGTATCGAAATTCTACGGAGGATAGGGTGGGTGCCGGCCAAACCCGTCTTGGGCCCCGAGTAGAACCCGCCATCATGACGATGAAAAGCCAAGTAAAAGAATGAAGGCTAGTCCGCCCGTTGTCGTCTCGAGATTACGAGATTAGGGAGGATACCACCTTCCAGCATTTGGCCGACGGACCATCTGGTCCTGCACCTTCGCTACCGGAAGGATGGTATGGCGTCCCACTACCTGGGCAACTGAGATCGAAACAACAGACTCGAGAAAGAAAGTCTCGCCAGAGACTCGAATCGAAGAAAGTGCTACCGCGATGAAGGGGACTCGTGAGAAAGGGACCCGGCAGCCTATCGCACGACAACCACGAAAACACACAGAAAGCCCCGCTAGAAGATGCCATGGAAAAGCCGAGAACCGATATCCGACGATCGGCAAAAGAAAGAGAAGAAAAGTTCGGAGATGAGATTGATTCATCGGAATTTATGGACGACGAATACGCGAAATCAACATGGTCGAGACACGAGCTTCATCGGCCTCGCAAGGTGCTCCCGCAGCCCGCGTAGAAGAGAGGAGCCGAATCGATGAGAAGACGGCTTCAAGAGAAAGACGACACGATCGCTCAAATGGCGAAAAGGATGGAAGAGATGGCCGTAGCTCCGGCCACTCTCCAGAGTCAAGTACAACCACAAAGGGAAACACCCCCAGAGGTCATTCACATTGTAGACGGAGGAAAGGAGATTACGTCCGTCAATGGGGATGATCAGCTGAAAAAGGATACAACACAAAGTATGATTCCTGAAAAGGATATCAAGAACTTGGTGGAACAACAGGTGCGAGAAGCCTTAGCACAATCGAAGAGCGGGACATCCATTCGGACGGGTAGACCTTACCCAGAAGAATTCGACGCCGTCCAATACCCGAAAGGCTTCGTACCACCTCTCGTTCAAGACCTTCGACGGAACCGGAACCCCCGACAGCGATGTGGCACACTTTCGTGCCGCTTGTTGCAATGCCGGCGGGAGCGATGCATTACTCTTCCGACAGCTCGTCGGCCATCCGTCGTAGAATCGCCTTCGACCGGTATGCGTAATTACCAAACGGTTCTGAGAAAGACATTCTCGCAGCTAGAGAACCTCTTCATCAAGCGATTCGCCGGAGCTCAACACCACATCACTATAGGTGATTTAGTGGTAGAGAAGCGTAGCCGAATGAAACTTTGGTGGATTACATACTCCGATGGAGGAACTTAAGCATGAAGTGTGAACCACAATCGCAAGAACAACGATGCGATCGGCATTTTGCTAAAAAGCATCCATGGCCCGATAAGACTTCTCCTCAAGGGATTTACTATTAAGACTTTCGAGAAGTTGTTAAGCAAGGCCGGAAGCTTGCAAGAGGAGGCAAAGCAATTAAGTTTCACCGACAAGACGGACAAACAAAAGCCCGTAAAGACTTTCGAAAAGAAATCCGGGATCGTTGCAGCGAGTTGACAAAGGCAAGCAACCGATGCAAATACCACCGTAACCAGCCGCAACAACCACAACAGATTACCAAGAACCCGGTCCAACTTATCGATCATCTCCGCAATATGAACAACCGCCTCGTCCGCAACGTACATTAAAAGAGCTTTTGAGCAAAGAATATCCGTTCAAGAATGAAGCAAAGGCTGAAAATGTTCCGCAATTCGATGAAGACTCCGCATTTCCAATGCCAGTGAGCCTAAAAGACCGGAGGAAGTCAACAAGAAGGGTGATCCCAACTTTTGCCCTTACCACCAAATGCTTCGGACACAAAATAGAAGATTGCATTACCTTCAAAAGTTGGCTCAATGACAACTCGCGGAAAGGGAATATAACGATCCCGAAGGAGTACATGAAGGAACCCCGTAAAGGAGGTTCCGTCAATGTTATCTCGATCGATCCCATCATTCCGATAGATCCCCATACGACCGACGATGGATGGACTACCGCTTGGACGAGGTCTTCGAAAAGATTTTAGACAAGCATCCGGACCGCTTCGGTACGAGCTTCAATTCGTAGTTTGAAACCCGTTAAGCCGGTACTATCACTTGCGATAGAAGAACCACCTCAACAGGAGACGATCGAAGAAAAGAAGAAAATTGACGAAGAAGAGAAGACCGAGGCACCTAAGGCTAGACTAGGGGCCGCTTATCCTGAGATAGCTGTTTCCGATTCGGGGAGAAATCCCTCGAACCCCCGACTCGTATGATTATCTACTCACTTCGGTGGGATCATATAATGATAAGGGTGATGGCGTTGGCTACGTTTTGATCGTTTCTAACGATTACGTAACTAACGATAATCCGAATATCGATTTCGATACCAACGACAATTCTCAAATCATACACGATCTCGACAAGCAAAATAACGAAGTAGACATCCATCAAGGAGGCTACGAGAGTTCAACGAAGCAACGAATCTATCCGTGAGTTTCGAGGAGCTCCAGATCACGATGAGAGTTAGAGCCTTCGCACTGCGAAGCTAATCCGAAAGAGCCTGTCATTCCGATTCAAGAAGAGACACCGGCAAGCTCGACAATAGATTCAGAAGAAATTACAGAAGTCAACTTAAGGAGTGGAAAAGTTCTACCTCCGAGAATGGGTCCAAAGGACAAAGGGAAGCAGGTGGTTGTTCAGGAAGAACCAACCCCAGCAGAAGAAATACCCATTCGAGAAGAAGCAGAGACACATGAAAACAAAGTGGACTACAACGTGCTAGCCCATCTTAGGAAACTACCAGCCAAACCGAGCATCTACGACGCTCTCATCTTATCAAAGGAGATGAGAGAAGCTCGATCAAGGCCTTACTTGATCCAGAAATTTGCTTAGCTCAAATGGCCGGAGAGTCCTTAGATGAGGTTTGCTCGTTAAAGGAACAAGCGAGGTGTTACCTTCACGGACGACGACCTACTACTTGGAACAAGCGGATCACAACCGACCGTTGTACATTTCAGCTTACAATCGGAAGATTTACACTCTCCGTAGTACTGGTGGATCCAGGAGCATCAATCAATATAATGAATCTTCGAACGCTAAAGCATACTTGGAAATTGATGCTCGCGAGCTCGAGGCGGACAAAATGTTATTAAGAGGATTCAACCGTAAAGGAGAAAGAGCCCTCGGCTCAATAACGCTATCGATGAAGACCGGTGACTTAGCAAAGACAACCGCGAAATTTCACATAATTGATTCGTAAACGTCATTCAACGCTCTACTCGGGCCGACCATGGATACATGAAAACGGGATGGTACCATCATCTCTACATCGTTGCATCAAATACTACGATGGAGGGGAACGAAGTGCATCAAAGGTGACTTACAACCATTCTCCGTACATGAAATTGGAATCCACGAGGATGCAGCTTATTATGCACCACCGAAGAAAACGATCTTCTCCAGAGATACCATAACAAATGAAGCAAAGAAAGTTCGGGACAACGAAGAACCTGAAGTTCTAGTCCAACAGTCACTCACCACTCCCTTACGGCGAGATGGTGAAGGTTTCTCCACAACTCGCATCCGAGGTCGAGGCCGGGGACGAGGTCGTGGTAGAGACATTAGGACGATTGGACAGAGGAAACCAACCATCAATGTCGATTGGGAAGATAGTTCTGAAGAAGAAAGAGAAATCAAACAAGAAGCAGCGACAATAAGTCGAAAGAAGCCGCAATTCAAAATCCCTATCGAAGATGAAAGAGACGAAGAATATAAATCGATGTACGAGAAGATTAACCACTATGTACATACTATGACCCTGACCCCGATCCATTCTAATAAGATCGAGGGTATGGAGGTCAAAGAGGTACGTAGCGGTGGTGCAAAACCAATCAAATTCTACCGTGGTGCTTCTTCCTCCAAAACCGAAAATAATGTACAATTCGAAGATGCTACTTCATCGAATTAATGGAATTGCCTTTCGAGTGGTACTCTCCCCGTGTTCAAAATTTAATTCAACGTGGTTTCTTACCTCGACAAGTGACAAAAGGTCAATCACAACGTTTTGAAAATTTATGGAATAACTCCGGTCGTCCACCCAACTCAAAACATGGTCTCGGATTCGGCACAGTAGGGATCGACTGATGATACCGAATTTTGCTTGGTTATCACCTGCGAATCTAATGAAAACCGCATGGAAACTACGTAAGAACTCGAAGATTTGCAAATTGGAGACGCTCCACCAGAATTTGAAGAAGAAATCAAATCTACAATAGATGAGTTAATAGAAGTTAACTTAGGAACTAGCGAAGAGCCTAGACCTACCTTTGTTAGCTCTTTACTCAATAAAGAAGACTCCGAAGAAATAATCAAGTTATTAATGGAATTCAAAGATCGTTTTGCTTGGAGCTACGATGAGATGCCGGGTTTAGCTCCGAGGTCGCAGTCCATAAACTAGGAGTGGACCCTACTCGTTCCGGTCCGACAAGGTCCTGTAAGAATGCGTCTAGAAATCGAACAACAAGTCATAACATGAGGTTAATAAGTTAATGACGCTAAATTTGTCCGCGAAGAACAATACCCGACTTGAGTTAGCCAACGTGGTACCGATCGGGGAAGAAGAATGGTCAGATCAGAATTTGTGTGGATTTCAGAGATTTAAACAAGGCATGTCCGAAAGATGAATTTCCTTTACCGATCCCAGAATTAATGATCGACATCGCTTCAACACACGAAATATTCTCGTTTATGGATGGATCTTCAGGATACAATCAGATAAAAATGGCTCCAGAAGATGAAAAGCTTACAGCATTCAGAACGCCGATCGGAGTATTTTGCTACACAGTGATGCCATTCGGATTGAAGAACGCAGGAGCAACCTACCAAAGAGCAATGACAAGAATTTTTGATGATCTCATCCACAATCAAGTCGAATGCTACGTGGACGATGTGGTCATCAAAAGCAAAGTAAAGGACAACCACTGTATGATTCGAGAATTGTTTTCGAACGATTAAGGCAATTTAACCTTAAGATGAATCCCTTAAAATGCGCCTTCGGAGTCACCTCCGGAAATTCTTAGGATTCGTTGTCCGACATCGTGGAATTGAAATCGATCCGGAAAAGATTAAAGCTATCTTAGAAATGCCGCCTCCCAAAACCTTAAAACAACTACGATCTTTTCAAGGGAAGTCGGCATATCTTCGACGCTTTATCTCAAACCCGTCGAGTAGGTGTCACCTTTCTCAGCACTAGTTAAAAAGGACGCCAAATTTATTTGGGAAGAGAAATGCCGTAGGGCCTTCGAGGACATTAAACAATATTTAATGACACCTCCCGTCTTAGCAGTACCCGGTCTCGTGTAGACCGCTAATACTTTATACCGCGGATTTAGACGACTCCCTCGAGTCCTCGTTAGCCTGATGTCAATGATGAGGGTAAAGAAAATGCTCTTTATTACTTAAGTCGTCGTTCATCGCCGACGGAAATAAGGTATCCCGCAATTGAAAAGCATTGTTTGGCCCCGATCTTCGCCGCTCAAAAGCTCGTGCATTACATGCTTTCTCATAAGGTCAACCCGATCTCGAAGTTTAATCCATTGCAATACTTGATGACTCGTCCAACGCTTTCCGGCGGACTTGCCGGATGGTCAATGATATTATTGCAATTTGATATAACTTTCGTGCCTCTTCGTGCCGTAAAGGGACAAGCCCTAACAGACTTTCTCGCAAGACACCCTTTGCCGGCGAATCTCCTCTCAATGACGATCCGCCGGATGAACAAATAATGAACCTAGAAGACCTTGATGATCGACGTTGGGAATTATATTTCGACGGAGCATCTTCGGCAGCACAAAGACGAAGAAACACAAGTGATAAGTGCCCGTGAAGGCGGGAATCGGGCTAATCTTTATAACACCGGAGCGGGGATGTTAAGATACTCCTACCACTCGACGGAACCATGTACAAACAACGAAGCGGAATACGAAGCCCTCATAACGGATCTGGAATTAACCATTCAAATGGGGATAACGGACATCAACATCTACGGGGATTCGCAGCTAATCATTCAACGGATCGCCGGACAAGACGGAATTTTAAAACCAAGACTCGAGCAATACTTCCAAGTATGCCATACAATTCGTTGGAACAGATTCCGAATGTGACAATCTACAAAATTCCTGAAAAGAAAACGCTTTAGCGGATGCGCTAGCTCGTCTCGCAAAAGAATTTGCCCGTTTGCAAGATGAATCGTTGGAAGTGTCGACTCACGGACGCCAGGTCCTATCACAGCTTGACATAGATACGATACACAAATCAGAAAAAGAAGAAGAATCAATTGCAGCAGTGACAGAAAACACGGAAGATTGGCGACAGCCATTGATGGATTACCTACAATTAGGAAAACTACCAGACAATAGGTCGTTAGCCCATCAGATCAAGAAAAGAACTCTGTCCTACGCACTAATAAACAACACATTATACGGAAGGTCTTTTGATCAAATGTGGCTAAGGTGCCTAAGCGGGTCCGAGGCCCGTGAAATTGTTAAAGAGGTGCATTCGAGACTCCGTGGCGCTCATCGATCGGGTCCGAAGATGAAAATGAAAATTAAAAGACTAGGGTACTACGGCCCTCGATGATGACCGACCGCATGAAAATCGCCAAGAGCCGTCCACCAATGCCAAGTGCACGGAGTGGTTCTACACCAACCTCCAAACGTGCTACATCCGACAATCGCATCGCGGCCATTTGAATGTTGGGGCACGTGATATAGTGGGTCCAATAGAACCACCGTCGTCAAAAGGACATCGCTTCATTCTTGCAGCTACAGATTACTTTTCCAAGTGGGCAGAGGCAGTTCCACTTAGAGAAGTGAAAGCACATCACGTGCTACAATTTTTCAAGAACCAAGTTGTCTACCGTTTCGGGGTGCCGCGCAGGATCATCTCGGATAATCGGTCGACCTTCGAAGCACACAAATCAACAATTTTGTCGAGAGACACGGAATCGACCGGCGATACTCAACAATTTACTACCCAAGAGCAAACGGCCTCGCTGAGGCTTTTAATAAAACTCTCGTTCAAATTTTAAAGAAGACTTTAGACGACAATAAGAGAAATTGGCACGAGAAGTTGTTAGAAGCCTTATGGGCCTACCGGACAACCTTCAGAACTCCTACGCAAGCTACACCTTACGCTCCGGTGTATGGGTCCGAGGCGATGTTACCTTTAGAGGTTCGGACTTCCTTCACTCGTAGTTGCAGCTTGCGAATAAAATCACAACGAAGAAAACGCCAAATTACGACTCGAAGAATTAGAGAGCCCGGAAGGGAAAAGACTTCGCACGCAACAGAATTTAGAACTATACCAAGCTAAGATGATTCAGGCTCATGATAAACTGGTCCGCCCAAGAACCTTCAAAGTTGGTGACTTAGTTCTCGTTCTCAAGAGACCTATTCTTGCACACCGCAAGATAGGAGGAAAATTTGAACCCACTTGGGAAGGACCATTTGTAGTCGAGGCGATCTACTCGGGAGGCTCCTATCAGCCTAGTGAATTGCCGTGGAGAACGACATATGCTTCCGATCAATGGACGATACTTGAAAAAGTATTACGCTACTCGATGTTTCGAAGGAATGAACTTTCCATCCCTAGAAGCACGGGCGAAGTGATTACTTATGACCGGGTCCGAACCCAAAAATAACAAAAATGTGCTAAAATAAATAAAATCCCGATAATAAAATTTTCCTTGTTTTCTTTTCCAAATCAAAATCTCTTACTTGATCTTATCCCACTTCATTCCCGTTAAGTTTGAAAATATAAAAATAATAATAAAACAAGATGTCTTTAATAAACATTTTCTTGATGTTCTTGTTCTTAGTACATACCCCGATCCTTTTCCTTGTCTCTTCGCAGGGAAATGTCGAGCGGGCGGTTGGTCTTGAACTTTAAGAATGGCGTAAGCCTTGCACTCGATGAAAAGAGGGTGAAAGATGGAGCGATAATCGAGATTGACTCGGATTTCGCACCAGCGAAGCCTACAAGTACGAGGAAAGTGACCGGGTCCCGGTTGACCGAGAAGAATCGCCTGGACATACAGTAATGAAAGTGGGTGGCCCAAGCCACCAATCCAGCAGCAAGAGAAGAAAGACAAACCTTGAAGAAGATAAGAAAATGAAGTCTGTAGTCGCTACAGCAGAGGGCAGGCTTGTCAGCGCCGCGCCCACAGAGATTCAAGAAGTTCGGAGAGCTACTCTCACAGAGAACGCAACGAAGAAATAAGAATCGCCGTATCCGTAAGATGTTGACAAAACTAGCCGCGGATCAAGCACGACGAGGCAGCTGCTAATGTCGGTGCATACACTTCAAGGACACCAGCTCACCGAGAACCGAAGAAAGGAGGCCAACTCCTAGGATGACAGAAAGAACTGTGGAAATCTTCGAAAATCGAAGAAAGAAGGCTACCACGCCACCGGATAGAACCACCAATGATGCATGACCTTGTTGCGTAGCAACCCCGGGGATGTCCCGACGGACATCATCCCCGAGGAGCCGAGGTATGCGGGAGAACGTGAAGGGATCGAATCTTATATCCCACAATACGTCACTAGTGCCTCGCCATCCGCAGATCATTCCGAATACGAGCCGGAGAGAATGCAAAATGTTGAAAAGAAAACCTTTGAATACTTTGAAAGGATTAGAGGCGTAAGAATCAATATACTAGAGGGCCTCGAGCTACATACGTACGTATTCTCGTAGTATGAACAACGAAGAATCGTGGATTGCATCCGGGATTTGAAAAGAATGGGCCGAGCGGGCCGCCTAAGGGAAAACACATACTCGAACCCCGGAGATGGATGCCGTGGAAAGGAAGAATCACAATACAATGTGGATGCCGTTACAACTTTGCGGAGGACGAGAAGGGAAACCCACCGGGAATACTCCGTCATGGGCAAGTGGATCCGATGCCATTAGTCATCAAGAGAATGGTAAAGAGATTGATAACATGGAGGGTATCGCCAGCAGACCGCATACCCAATAATCGCATCATCAATATCTACAAACAGGGGTGACCGTATACCCCCACACATTGATCACCATGACTTTGTCGAGCCTTTCCGCACGCCTCTTTCCCGAGCGAGTGTAACATCATGTTCGGATCCGACCTCCGGATAGCAGGCCCGGTGTGAGTTCCGAGGGCCAAGAAAGATACCACTACCGGTAGGTTCCGTCATGATACCGAAGGGTAACGGAGCGGATATCGCCAAGCATTGCATACCGTGAGTACCAGTGAAGCGGGTCTCGCTTACGTTCGGGAGGATGGACGACGGAAAGATACCTTACCATTTCCAACTGCACCCGGAGCTAGAGAGCCTCCGGCCTACGAGCCGTGAGTTACATGGAAAATATCACACCTCCAATGTACATCCATACGGCATCCTTGCCAAGGATGGCTTGGAAGGTGATGTTATCGACCATGTATCTCACTATTCGTACATGGACTTTTGACGGATGCTTCTTTAGATGGATCGACAAAGATCATACACGATCCGTTTCGAGTCTACATGGATTGTATGAAATATATTCCGCATCAAGTCGTACGATATATCTTCGACATGATTGGAATAAAAGTGACCATGTCACATTTTTCGGCCTTCACCTCTTTTGTGCAAATTGATTGGGAAACGCCATTAAAGTTAAATGAACTTCGAACAAAGAACATAAAAGAAAAAAAGATAAAAGAAAACTTTCTAAAAAAAAAAAAAAAAATCTAAAAAATGACAAACACCAAATTCACATGAACATTAAACAAACAACAAAATAAAATTTGAATCATTAAAGGATAAACAAAATCAACAAGAATGTTAAATCAAATTCTCAATCAAATTTCGAATCCAATCTCGATTAAAATTCAAATTCAAATCTTTCCAGATTTCAAATTCTCAATCAAAATTCAAATTCAATCTTTCCAGATTTCAAATTCTCAATCAAAATTCAAATTCAATCTTTCCAGATTCCAAATCTCAGTCAAATTTCAAATCTCAAATTCGATCTTTCCAGATCTCACATCAAACCTCAATCAAATTCAAACCTTTGGGTCGAGGATTTTACATCCAAGACTCGCATCGCTTTAGGATTCTCTTCCTATCGCACCGAAATACATCAAATTCAAACTTCGGGTCGAGGATTTTACATCCAAGACCGCATCGCTTTAGGATTCTCTTCCTATCGCACCGAAATACATCAAATTCAAACTTTTGGGTCGAGGATTTTACATCCAAGACCGCACTCGCTTTAGGATTCTTTTCCTACTGCACCGAAATACATCAAATTCAAACTTTTGGGTCGAGGATTTTACATCCAAGACCGCACTCGCTTTAGGATTCTTTTCCTACCGCACCGAAATACATCAAATTCAAACCTTTGGGTCGAGGATTTTACATCCAAGACTGCACCGCTTTAGGATTCTCTTCCTACCGCACCGAAATACATCAAATTCAAACTTCGGGTCGAGGATTTTACATCCAAGACCGCACCGCTTTAGGATTCTCTTCCTATCGCACCGAAATACATCAATTCAAACCTTTGGGTCGAGGATTTTACATCCAAGACCGCACTCGCTTTAGGATTTTCTTCCTACCGCACCGAAATACATCAATTCAAACTTTTGGGTCGAGGATTTTACATCCAAGACTCGCATCGCTTTAGGATTTTCTTCCTATTGCACTGAAATACATCAAATTCAAACCTTTGGGTCGAGGATTTTTACATCCAAGACTGCACTGCTTTAGGATTCTCTTCCTATTGCACTGAAATACATCAAATCAAATTCCCGGGGTCGAGGATTTTACATCCAAGACTGCACTGCTTTAGGATTCTTTTCCTATTGCACTGAAATACATCAAATTCAAACTCTTGGGTCGAGGATTTTACATCCAAGACTGCACTGCTTTAGGATTCTCTTCCTATTGCACTGAAATACATCAAATTCAAACTCTTGGGTCGAGGATTTTACATCCAAGACCGCACCGCTTTAGGATTCTCTTCCTATCGCACCGAAATACATCAAATTCAAACTTTTGGGTCGAGGATTTTACATCCAAGACTGCACTGCTTTAGGATTCTTTTCCTATTGCACTGAAATACATCAAATTCAAACTTTTGGGTCGAGGATTTTACATCCAAGACTGCACTGCTTTAGGATTTTTTTTTCCTACTGCACTGAAATACATTAAATCCAAACTTTTGGGTCGAGGATTTTACATCCAAGACTGCACTGCTTTAGGATTCTTTTCCTATTGCACTGAAATACATCAAATCAAACTCTTGAGGTTACGGATTTTACATCCAATACCGCATTATTCTGAGGTCTTTCCTCATTGCAATGACTCAATCCAATCGATTCGATCTTCTTTTGGGGTTGAAGATGTTACATCTAAAACTTCAAAATTCCAATTTTCATTTCAAATCAAATCCCTTCAAATTAATCTTGACAAACTTCAATCTAAATTAAAACTCCAAATTGAAATCTAAACTCACGCATCGTGACTTGAACATGAAATAAAATAAAATCTAAATCGAAATTCTCTCAAAACATGTGATTTGGGATTCACCTCCTTTTCCTTTCCCCAGGCGAGAGTTCAAGAATCTCCCGTCCCGGAGATATACTCGACACTCCCCAGCCGAAGCTCTTCTACTTTGTCCTAAGTTTGTTACTTGGACATCCGTGTTGGTTTTGTTGATCGTTTCGGTCAACACCAATACGCGCGGTGTGCTCCGTCAGCTCACCACACCTATCGGGGGTCCATTTGTCGACCTCATTTTCGATGAGGTCTTCTCTTCTTCTCTTTAAGTACTTAGGATCTAGCCTTAGGCTTTTCCTTTCGACTATCTTAGAGGACTAGAATTGGGACCCACCTTTTAGAAATTCAAACCACTTCTTAACTCCCTGCAAACTCCACAAACTTGACTATAGACCCCTAATCACCTAGAGGGTTGAAATCAAATGTGGAAGTTTAAAGGATGAGTTCCTATAGGACTCTTTGGCCTTAGGACTGCCCTGGGTGGCCTGGTCTGGTGAAAGGCTGACTTGCACACACACTACACTTTCACACACCTCCTAAACCACACCTATACCCGACTTAACTTCCTGACTCATGTAGGTGATTCACATGGATGGTCCTTAACCCCTAAGCCCTTGCGCAAGAGGTTAGGAACAACATGGTGAATGCCTCAAATGAGTCCCTTCATGGCTCATGTGGGCTTGATATGGCTTCATGGCTCAACAAAAATGATTTCATTTCACTTACATCCACCCAATCTTCAATTTTCCAAATTTTCAATTTTTGACCCCGGGACCCAACACCCGCCAACCTACCCAAAGCCCTGAATAGCCCAAATTTCTCAAAAATTTCCAAATTACCCAAAATTCTCCAAAATCAATCCCAGACATTTCCACATCACTCAAACTGATCATCCATATCCAAAAATACCAAAAATTCCAAAAATACCCCCCAATACCTTCCAAATACCCAAAATACCCCTCTCGACCCAAAAATCCAAAAATTCAGAAAATTCCCAAAAAATTCCAGAAAATCCCAAATATTCCCAATTTCATTTTGTTCAACTACACCATGGGCCAATTTTGTCAATTTACCCCACTTTTATCAAAACCCCCAATTTGACCCATTTTAACCCAAAGTAAACCCAATGTCAAACCTAACCTACCCAATTGACCCCAATTTTGGTCCAATTCAATTCTAAACTTCAATTCAACATCCCCAACACCAATCTAGACCAAATACAAGCCCAATTTGACTGGCATTGGGATCCAATTTCACTTTTGGCCTTAAAGCCCAATTTGGACCTATGACCCAAACCTAACCCAAACTCACCCAATTCAACTCCAATTAACCCCAAATCTTTTCTAAACCTTCCTTGACATCCCCATAAACAAAACACTAACATGATTTGCCCAAAACTTTGATCCAAACCCCACTCAAATTCAACCCAAAGCTAAAAGACCCATTTTTGACCTAAACCCAAACCTAGCCCAAATGCGCCCAAATCCCCAAAATCAAAACCTAACCCAAAGCCAAAACCTCTTTGAAACACTCCCATAAACATTTCCCAACATTAATTTTACATCAATTTCAACTCTAGCCCAACATTGGCCCAAGTTAGCCCAATTTGACCCACCTTAGCCCACTTACCAATTAAACCCAAATTCAAACCAATTCAAACCCAAATCACCTCAAACTTGTTTCAAACCACTCATGAAGCATCCCTAAACCAAACTCAACAATTATTTGGCCCAAGCCTTTACCAAAATCTCATCCCAAAATCCATTTTAAATTTAAAAGCCCACTTCCCTAAACCTCCCTAAAAGCCCATTTCCACCAAATATAAAAGCCCAAATTTGGCCCTAAAGCCCACATGACATTTCCATTTGCCATCCATTTAATCAAAGCCATTCCCTAAGTTATAATTCCATCATCAAACAATTCCAAATCAAGCCCCATACAAATTCACACCAAAATATCCAAAATTCTTAAAACCCATTTTTATGAAATCGACCCAACCTTTTCCCAAGCCAAATGGAGCCATGGAGCCATGCACAAGCCATATGCAAGCCATGAGAGCCTCTTTACATGTCACCATGCCATTTTGGGCAAAAGGAGGAGGCTCTTTCCTTAATTCCTAAAGGTGATTAACCACTCCCATGATTCCCCTTAACCATGCTTATGCCTAATCGTGCTTGGATGGTGACTTGACCCTACCGATTATGCCGAGCCAAATCACTTTTCCCTCGACCAAAACCAAGCCTTGGGTGGTGCACCTAGCCCAAGTGGAGGGGTTGACCAATTTGAGCCAAAATAAGCTCTCTCCCATTCCATTCTAATCCAAGCCTTTTACACATGGCATTTGCCAATTGATTGCACCAAGTCCCAGCCCTGACCCACCTGACCTTGAGGGTGACCCATGCCTGGCCGGCCGGCCACCCAGTCGCCGGAAAACACCATGCCCGAAACCTTGGGAGAAGCCAAGCTTTGAAATTCCATCCTGCTGAGCTGCCCCACTCCAAATGGATAGCATGGCTGTTCTTCCCTTGACCTAAGCAGCTGATCCCAACCATTAAACCCCCCTGGGAGAGCCTCCAGCCATGCCTATTTAAACACCACCCCCTCACGGCCATGAGAAGAGAGTTGCAAAAACCTTGCCAAAACTCTGCCAAAATTGTTCCAGACCCCTCCTCATACACAGAGCACTTGATACCCAGTGAGATCCCCCGCCATTTCTTCTCCGCGAGCTCAATTTCGGAGCCGAAATCCAAGCCCAAAACCAGGACACTCCTCTACAGTGAGCCAATCCCCAAATCGATTGTCTCTACACCTTCACCGGACCAAGGGAAGGTGTCCACCGATAAAAGCCCCATCTCCGGGTCACCCGGTTGCTCCGGACTCCAAGCTTTGTGATCGACTGTGGTCGAAGTCCAACCTAGACAATTCACTGCGACCGGGAGACTTCATCCGGAGCTTGCAGATCCAATCGAAGGTGCAACAACTCTCGGATCGAAGCTTCACTTCTCCGAGCAAAGGTATGAATTCATTCTTCTTCCCGAGCTTACAGAGATTCTCCATTTCATTTGAGTAAATTTCAATGCATGTTTACCGTATGGATGTGTTCGTTTCTTCAAGACGAATCCATAGAGCATAAGAACACGAAAATCCATCGAGAATCGAGCGAGAAATTAGGGTTAGAAGGTCGACGGTCACGGGTGCACACCCGCCGTAGACGATGACCGGGAGCCGTTGGATCGCGCGTGTATCGAGCGGACGGATCGGATTGCGCCGACCGCAGAACGTTACGTGAACTCGCGGGTCCCGGGACGGTTGACTCGGATGGCGGCGCCCAATCACGGCGCGACACGTATCGCGCCGGAGAGGCTAAGGATGCGCTGGCGCCGCGTCACTTAAGTAGATAAATAGGGATATTTTCTATTTATTTAATTCCCAGAACTTTAAAAATTCATAACTTTGTGTAGAAAAATCAAAAAAATAAAATAAAAATACCCTCTTGCTCAGTGAATAGAGGAGAATAATGTGGAAAAGAAATCATTCAATTTTGTCCAATATTTTATTTTTAGTAATTTATTTACTCTCTGCATACATTTAATTCTCCATGCATTTATACAATTCACCATGGCATGAGACCATAGGGCTTTTGAAGCCTTCGAATTTGGGAACATTCCCCGAATTTTCCAAAGTCGAGGCCATCCCTATGAAAAGTTTTGATTTTTCAAATGCATGTTGCTGTTTTAAGTATTTTAATTCCAAAAATTAGCATGTTGTGAAATAAATTCTAGGAAAATTTGGTGATGTTCCTTATGACCAGAGAACCCTAGGAAAAATAGGATTTGGGTAAATTCACTCGCATTAACCCTAATTGGCTTAAATACTCAAAATAGACCCCTAATTAATTAGAGCTAACCATAGATCAAATTGACTTGAAATCAATTCTCCACTGACCTTTAGGATCAGAGGAACCCACCATAAAAATTTGAGGTCAATTGGACTTGGTTAGCCCCACTAATTCAGGTTAATTAAGCCACTTAGTCATTTTAAATTTTAAAAATTCATAACTTTCAAAATATCTTTCAAAAATTCACCAAATTGGTTTTGGAGTCTCTCTGATATCAGGGGAGTTTAAAAAAATTAAAATTTCAATTTTCTAAAAAAGTTGATTTTTAATATTATTTTAATATTTTTAATAATTAAAAAATAATAAAAATCACAAAAATAATAAAATTCACCAAAATGTCATATTTTGAATTTTAATCACTTAGGAACAAGTCCCATATTTTTCCTAGGTCTATTTAGTGAGATATTAATTTTTAAAGCTCTAGGGTAATTTTAAAATTAAAAAAAATGTATTTTCTAGCATTTTCACCAAAATAATTATAATAAATCAAGGAGAAATCAGAAAATTGTAAAGTTTGGTTCTCTGGAATCCTTGATATCAGAGAGAATTTTAAAAATTATAAAATTTATTTTTCAACATTTATTTTATTTTTAAATTAATTAATACTCCAGAACTTAAAATAATTCTAATAAATAAAATATAATTCAAAAAATTACAAAATTTGGTCCAAGTGGTCCTCTGGTCATTAGGAATGTCCCCTAATTTTCTTAAGGACAGAAACTTTCCCTTGGTCATGTTATTGAATTTTCCTTGGAAATTTCTATTTTCTACAAAAAATAATTATATAAATAAATTAAATACAGAAAAATCACATTTTCTCCTCTCATGTCTTCATTGACACATAAGTGAAGTCACATAAAAATTTCAAGTTCATTTGAGTTCAATTTAGTGAGTTATGAAATTATTAGGCTTAAAGGGCAAAATGGTAATTAAAATTTTAATCCTTAATTAAGACTTTAGGTTTAATAAAAAAAATTAACAAGTAAAATATTTGATCCTAATCTGATTTGGATGATTGAAATTTAAATAATTAAAGGGTAGAAACCTACTAAACAATTTAAAAATAATTAAAATAAACCTTAATTAAATAATTAATTGAATTTGGAAGAATAATAAAATTGGAATTATTAAGATAGGGATATTATTAGGAAGAGATTTATTCTTTAATTTAAAAATCCCTAAATTAATCATCTCATTAATATTCAACTCTTAATTAAAGTGATAACTCAAATTTAAAATATTAAAAGACTTAATCATTAAACTAAAATTAAATCATTAAACTCTTTCAAAAATTTCAATTAAATTAAATTAAATTAAATTAAAATTAAATTAAATTAAATAAACAAATTAAATTAAATTAAATGAATTAAATACATTAAATTAAATAAATAAAATAAAATTAAATTAAGTTAAATAAAATTAAATAAATAAATTAAATTAAATTAAATTAAATAAAATTAAATAATTAAATTAAATTAAATTAAAGTTAAATTAAATTAAATTAAAATTAAATTAAATTAAATTAAGAAATTAAATCAAATAAATTAAATTGAATTAAATTAAATCAAATCAAATTAAATTAAATAAATTAAATTAAAATAAATTAAATTAAATTAAATTAAGTTAAATTAAATAACCTTACTTAAGACATGAAGAAATAAATCTAAAATAACTTGAACACTATTCCAAACTTAAATCATTAATTTGAACTTAAATTTGAATCACAAATCATTAAATATCATTTTGCCCTTAGGAGCTTTAGTTATCATAACTCCTAAATAGAACATTAAAATGAAATGTTACTTCACTTATAGGACATTCAAATGTCCTAGTTCATCGAAGCAAGTTAACAAAACTTGAAAACCTCGGACGATCGATTCATTTACACAATTAAATTCATTTGGACTTAAAACAATCCTAGAAATATCGAAAAGATGTTTGGGATCTCTCCTAAGCACTTCCTCAATATGATAGGATGTTGATAAGAACAATTGAACTTAATTGTTCTTTGATGAAGAAAATCGTCTTCAAACTAAAAACACAAAGAACCTGAGACGTCATAGGAAATGACTAGCTATAGGATTAGGAACTTGGTAGAAAACCAAAACCTTTCCCTTAGCTTTACCTAGGAACTTGCTTAAATATTCTAACCGTGTTTTAAGTGCAGCTTGGGATGACGGGAAGACCCTCCAGTACGCTTTTATTTTATTGCAGTTTATTTTATTGCAAATGCACTTTATTTTTCTTGCATGATAAACAACAATTGCATGAAACCCTACACCTTTAGGATGAAAACCAAAAGATGAAACCCAAAATTAAAATAAAAGACACTACAAGATAAAATTCACCTCCACAACATTTCAAAATATAAGACAACTCAAAATTTAATCACAAACAGAACACAAAACTACAACTACAACTAAATTAAAACGTCTCATTGAATGATCGGGAATACCTCGGATGATGTAACCCACGTGTTGCTAACGGGATTTCCCACGGTCTAAATGAAAGTGCGGAACTCATTTAGTTAAGTTTAGCAAATTCATCTGGACTAAGTGAATTCGATGAAAATAACGGTGTCGGGATGACGGAACCGTGGGATCTTAATCGGTTCTGTTTAATCAACTTTAAGATCCGTTTTAATTAAAACACAAAGAACACTTGGAAATTAAGACTTCTCTAAACCGAACACTTCTCTCATCTCTTGATTTATGATTTCTAAAACTAAACCTCTGCAACAACAAGGAGCTCGGAGCATGGTGGGCAGCACGGCCATCGTCGTCGACAAAACTTGAACCTACATCAACAAAACTTTCTTAGAATTAAATAACAAAGCCATAGGACTTCGAGGTAGTTTGCCTAGCGCAACATAAATCCTCAACTCTTCGTTAGGCATTTGCATTGCAAATTAAGCCCTAATCGGTCTTAGGATTCCGAGGTAGTCGTCCGATACGACATAAACCCTCATATCTTCTAGGCAATTTGTATGATTCTATCATATAAATATAAGCCCTAATTAACTAAATTGGCAAGATTAAAACATTAAATAAACATTAGGACTTTCCTAAATCCAAGCCAAACAATAGGATAGTCGGGAGATTACCGAAGTCCGCTTCGAATCCGTGATCTCTCCTACTTTTCTTCCTTTGAATTCCCAAAATAAAAATGTTCTAAATTTGATCCATTCCCTATTGAAATTTCCAAAAATTCAATCCTTTGAAAACTTAAACTTTGAAATTCTTGAGAGCAGAATTATTGATTATTATCGAGAGTTTTCTTAGGTGATTCCCGTCACTTAAGATGTAATTAACTATAGGGGCTTGCCCTTATAGGGAACTTTAAGAACCCGAGTAATATAAACCCCGTTTAATAGTTTCATATTAAGCGGGGAATTTGTCGGCTTATAAAATTGGTTCGCGGACCAAACGGATGTCACAAACCTTTCTAGTTTATTTAATCGAGCCCCATTATCAAGCAACGTGTCTATTCTTCGGGATAGATACACGGTTTGTGGTGCGGCGCTCGTTTATATAAACTATTCGGGATGTGAGATCAGTTTGATTTCATATCTTAAAATTTTCAAATTTAAAATTATTTTCAAAATCAAATACCACTTTTCAAATTATTTATTTAAATTAAATTAAAATTCGCCGCCAATTTCTGTAGGCGACTCTCTTTTCAAAATAAAACACATAATCTAAAAATATGCCGACAAGTCGCCCTCCTCATATATATTCATAATGCAACTGTCTAGAATACAATCAGCAGGCATTATATTCCACATTATGAGTCGTCTGATAATTTGAATTATGACTGTCGTTAGTGGGTCTACTTGTTCGTGTCGTAGTATCCCTGGGGGATTGCTATCTTTGTCCACAACATAATTGTAACAACATCCGTATTAAATTGTCATGCGACCTTTCCCACGAATCCATCTGTTTGGTTCGGAGTATGTCATTCTTTTCAGTTATCCGGCTCGTCCTTGATCACGTGCATCCATCACATGCTCGATGATAACACTTTGCTCCACTTCGTCAAAAACTTGTGTGAACAATTGAATGCCTTCTAATATATTAATTATTTGACCATTAATATGTTGAAATTGTTTGAATGTCTGTTTTCTAATAGCTCTGATACGTCTTACTTCCTCTTGAGAAGCAATTCGTTTTTCATTTACTATTTCGGTTGTCGAGAGGTCTAATGCTGGCTCATAGGGAATAGGAGTGAATATTGTCCTTTCAATCATTTCCTCCTCTTCGATCATTTCTTCCCCTAAGACATAATACGTCTCTTTGGAGATGTCCTCAAGTATTGGAAATTTTAATTCGTCATCTTCTTCCATTTGTTTCATGTCTTGTCTTTCTTTTTCTGCCAGCTTTTTGAGCCTTTTATTGCGATTTCTTCTTTGGGCTCTTGTCATTCCAGAAGTTGATTTCTTCACCCCACTAGTGGATGCCATTCCATCTGACTTCAGTTTTCCATTGTCGGTAGGATTTTCTGTTTCATTGGCTTGCTGACAAAGCCTAAACTCCAATACTGATGGTTTTCCTTTTGCTTCTTGTTGATTAACAATGGATAGTAAAGGTCTATCATAGAGTAATTCAACTTGGGAAAGTTTAAAATCAAAGTGAATTCTTGATCCTTCTTTAACACATCGTCCGTCCAAGGCCAGACAAACACCACTTCGAAAGGTGAAAAGAAGTCTTTCGTTAGACATTTTTCCTAAAAATGACAGGATAATGTAACATTTCAGACTTTTACGTTAAGGAAAGATGCTTATAAGCATTGGTTTAATAAGCGAAATAGATGTCACAAGACATAGAAGTCAAGATTCATATCACAAAGATGATTTGAAGAAAGAATTTTTTATTACTATCCCAGTTTATAAACAAGTTGTTATTTTTCATGTCGCATAATATTTCTTCTGGAAACGGCCATTGATTGGAGGCAAGATTCTTTCTCCTTGACAATCTACCAGTTGGTAGGATCCTCCGGAATATGTCTTTTTAATTACATATGGGCCCTCCCATATTGGTTCAAATTTGCCACCTCTCTTTTGATGAACTAGTATAGTTCTTCGAAGAACTAAAACTAATTAACCGATTCGAAAGGTTCTGGGATGAACTAATTTTTCATGGGCCCGTATCATTTTTGCTTGATATAGTTCATGATTTTGTTGAGTTTGTAAACATTTGCCTTCTAAACTCTCAAGTTCTTCAAGTTGTTGTCTGGCATTTTCTTCTTCAGTTATCTTATTTGCTATCACAACTCTGAGAGAAGGGATTTGAGCTTCAAGTGGTAAAATAGCTTCAGAACCATATACAAGCAAACGGTGTAGACCGTGTTAGTATTCGATATGTAGTTCTATAAGCCCATAAAGCTTCTATCAATCGTTCATGCCACTGTCTTAGGTTGTTGATTAATGTCCTTTTCAAAATTTGAACCAACGTTTTATTGAAAGCTTCAGCTAAACCATTGGCTTTAGGATAATAGATTTTGGAATACCTCCAGTCTATCCCATATCTTTGAATAAAGTTGTTGATTTTTGCATTTTTAAAGGCCAATCCATTGTCTGATATGACCCATCGAGGAATTCCAAATTTATAAATGATATGTGTCTTAAAGAAATGAAGGACTTGTTCTGCCTTAACTTCTCTAAGTGGTATCGCTTCTACCCATTTAGAGAAATAGTCAGTGGCTGCCAGAATAAATCGATGTCCCTTGGAGGACGAAGGATCTATAGGGCCCACTATGTTGGTGCCCCAACATTCAAACGACCAAGATGTAATAGTTGGGTGTAAAACATTTGGAGGCTGGTGTAAAACCACCCCATGTATCTGGCGTTGATGACATTTCTTTGCAATGTTAAGAAAATCGGTCATCATTGAGCCCATCCTTTTTATTTTTATTTTCATTTTAGGTCCATATTGATGTGTGTCACATAAACCTAAATGAACCTCCTTAACAATCTCTTGAGCTTCAACTTGGTTTAGGCATCTTAACCACATTTGATCAAAAGATTGTTTATAAAGGACATCATTTATTAGAGCATATGATAATGCTCTCTGTTTAATTTGTGTGGCAATAGAAGTGTTTTCGGGTAACCTTTCAGTTTGTAAATATTGAATAATTGGTTGTCGCCAATCATCCTTTTCGTCATTTATTGTCATTATCATATTTTCATCAATTTTATGCAGATTATCCATGTCAATTTGAGAAAGAACTTGTCGTCCTCTTATAGAAATCAGTATGTCATCTTCTTTTGGACAGGCAAACTCCTTTGCAAGTTTTGCCAGAGCATCCGCTAGAGAATTGTCTCGTCTCGGGATTAAGAAGAATGTCACGTCAGGAATTTTCTGAAGCAGTTTCAGATTGTAACGAGAATACTGTTCCAGTCGAGGTTTCAAAATCTTGTATTTACCAGTGATTTGACTGATAATCAACTGGGAGTCTCCGTAGATGTCAATATTTTTAATTTCCATTAATATTATCAATTCTAGACCAGTTATGAGCGCTTCATATTCAGCTTCATTATTTGTACATGGTTCTATCAAATGATAGGAAAAAGGCATCATCGTTTTGTCTGGAGTGATGAAAATCAATCACACTCCAGCTTTGCTTGGTATAATTGTCTGTTTATCTTTGTCTTTCCATGCGGATGCTGCTACGTCAAAGTAGAGTTCCCATCGTTGCACATTAGAATATTTTATTTCTGATATTTGTTCATCAGGTAAATCATCATTGAGAGGTGATCCAGTTGGAATCGGGTGTGCTGCTAAGAAATCTGCCAAGATTTGTCCTTTGACGGTACGCAATGGTACAAATGTTATGTCAAATTGGAGTAAGATCATTGCTCATCTTGCTAATCTCCCAGAAAGTGTCAGCCTTGTCATTAAATATTGTAGTGGGTTAACTCTTGAAATAAGAGTTACTTTATGAGAAAGCATATAGTGCATTAGTTTTTGAACTGTGAAAATCAAAGCAAAGCAATGCTTCTCGATTGTCGGGTATTTTATTTCTGTCGGAACCAGACAACAGCTTACATAGTATAATGCATTTTCTTTTCCCTCGTCATTTACTTGTGCTAATAATGCTCCAAGGGAATTGTCCAACACTACGGTTTAAAGGATTAGAGGTCTTCCTAATACAGGGGCTGCTAAGACAGGAGGGGTTGTCAGGTATTTTTTGATGTTTTCAAAGGCGTGTTAGCATTTTTTGTCCCACACAAATTTGGTATCTTTTCTGGTAAGGGCAGTAAGAGGCTGACACCTACCTGATAAATTATAAATGAAAAGTCGTATATATGCTAACTTTTCTTGAAATGATCTCAATTGAGTTAGATTTTTAGGAGGAGGCATATTTAGGATAGCTTCAATTTTGAGAGGATCAATTTCTATCCCACGATGTCGAACCACAAATCCTAAAAATTTTCCTGAAGTGACACCGAAAGCGCACTTTAAGGGGTTCATTTTAAGATTGTATTGTCGTAGTCGTTCAAAGACAATTCTCAAATCGTATATGTGATCATCTTTTTGTTTACTGTTGACAACCAAATCGTCCACATAACATTCGACTTGATTGTGTATTAATTCATCGAAGATCCATGTCATGGCTCTTTGATAGGTTGCACCGATATTTTTCAGTCCAAATGGCATAACCTTATAACAATATATCCCCATGGGTGTTCGGAAAGCTGTATTCGCTTCATCCTCTGAAAACATTTTTATTTGATTATATCCTGATGATCCATCCATAAAGGAAAATATTGTATGTTTCGATGCTCTATCAACCATTAATTCAGAAATTGGTAAAGGGAATTCATCTTTTGGACATGCTTTGTTCAAATCTCTGAAGTCTATGCAGACCCTTATCTGACCATTTTTCTTTTTAACTGGCACCACATTGGCTAACCATGTTGGATAATTTTCTTATTGTATGAAGTCAACTTCTATCAATTTTTTGACTTCTGCAATGACTTGTTGCTCTATTTCAACATGCATCCTTCTTGGAGCTTGTTTAACAGAGATTGTGATTTGATTTATCCCCAGTTTATGGACTGTGATTTCTGGAGATAAGTCAGGCATCTTGTCATAAGTCCAAGCAAAACAGTCGTTATATTCTATCAACAATTGAATTATGTCTTTTGCTTCCTCATCATTAAGGAATGAACTAATGAAAGTTGGTTTCGGATTTTCATCAGTTCCTAAATTTATTTCTTTTAGTTCATCAATTGTCGATTTAATTTCTTCTTCCAATTCTAGAGGGGCATCTTCGATTGGAAGATCAGGTGTCAGTTCCTCAGTGACGACTAGGCAAAATTTCGTATCATCTAGTGGTTCCAGAGTACCAAATCCAACACCTTCTTTGGAGTTAGAATTTCGTTTGTTATTTTTCCACATTTATTCAATGAAATGTTGTTGTTTCAAAGACCATTGTTTGAGCATTAAACTATTTTGAATAAATTTTTGTGCCCAAGGAGAGTACAACTCAAAAGGAATTTTCATTGATTTTGGAAGATTTTCATCTTCTATTTTGGAAGATGATTTTTATTTTTAACAGTTATCTTATTTAGCTCCCCGTTGTCAACAAATAATCTCACCAAATCATCTTTTTTTATTTTGGACAAATAAGACAAACTCACTCTAAGGAGATGCATTTGGTCTATTACGATATTTTTCAATCAACTCTGATAACTAATTTTTCAATTTTTGTAACTCCTTAATAGCCATTCTATAAGGTGTTTTTATAAGAGGAGTACCTTCTGGTTGAATGTCAAATGTAAACTCTACCTTCCTCTCTGGTGGTAAACATGTAAGTTCCTTTGAAAAAACATTTACAAACTTATTTACCACTAGTATATCCTTTAAATCACTAGCCTCTTTGAAAACTTTCAAAATATCTATATTTCACCTGCCTTTTTACATTTTAACTAAATTAAACTTATTAGACAGGATATCACTCATTTTTTATAATAAAACTAGAATGATTTATCATTTGACATATCAAATCTCTCTCTTTTTCCAACAATCAATAGCAAAATAATACTTTACTAGTCAATTCATTCCAGAATCACATCAAATTTAGCTAAATATAAAAATATTAAATCAGGTAGGAAACTCCAAGTGGCGACCATAATGTTCACAGAACAAGAAGTTTTAACTAACATGCAGTCACCGGACGGAAAATAATATTGACAACAAGAGTAAAGAGAATAGGTTTCAAATGAAATTTATCATAGAACGACTAAGATATGAAAGTATAAAACCCCATAATAAAATAGCACTCTATCTTGGATTTCTGAAATAGAACTCATATAGGTCACTACTTTTGAGGATTCTCTGACCTCTAATGAAAATCTCATATTTATATAGATCTTACATTTCCTTCAAATAATTTCCCAGTGTAAAATTATTCATAATAGGCTTCAAACCACAATATTGCTCTAGCTTTTGTATAACATTCATTTCTCTGTCTCCTTCGATATTCTTATGGCAATGTCTTTAGATATGACCTAACTCACTACATAAATAACACTTCCAATATTTATCAAATATTTTTCTAAATGTGTTTCCATATGTAGCTTAGATTGGTATAATTTGCTGACTTCCCTATCATGTCACTTTGGTCTCTAAAAATTTTTTTGCTTTTTGAATTGACCACTTTTAACTTCAAATGGCCTCTTATTGTTAATAGTCTCCCATATGTTTCTTACCATATTCATATCATACTCTAATAATCTATATTTTTCTACTAACTCAACAAATTCTTTAATATGCAGTTGAATCAAATGCCATCTCAATTGATCTCTTAGCCCTCTAAAAAATCTGTAACATTTTTCACTACAAGTATTGATAAGTTGTGAATCATATTTTGTTATGAATATAAAATGTCTCATACTGTATCACTATCCTTGCTCTTGAATTACATTCACAATATTTGATGCTCTTCCTAATATTGTAGGAGTGACATGTCATTCTCTGAAAATTTTCTCAAATACATCCCAAGTTATCTGTCCCTTAGTCAGCATACAAATTTCTCTAAATGTTGGCCTCTCCATCAATGCTCTGCATCACCCTTAAGTGCAAGTTTTACAAAAGAAATTTTTTTATCATTAGCAAAGTTTATTCCATTTAAGATTTTCTCAATCCTAACAATTCAATCCTCAATAGCTCTACATCTACCTCTCTCTTAAAAAAAATTCTAATCTTTCAAAGAGCTTCAAATGTTATTTATATTCACTCTAATGTTAGTACTGCCACTAGCACTTGAATTTGTAGGTCTAGCTAGTATTGTTGTTAGTGGTATAATAAGTGCTACAAAAGACTTCATTTTTCTATCATTTATATCATCATATTCATCACCTTTAATTACAACATATTTATAGACATCACAGTAGGATTTGACACTACCAACATATATCTGGCTAGTGTAATACTCTCAATAGAGGTAGCATTCTCAAAATTTTAACTGCTTTACCTGGTTGTACTAATTGGACATTAAATCATTGAGGCACCCTTTCAACCTTGTTATCTATAATTAATTATATCATGAAACATATATTTGCATATTCTTATTATAACATTTGATTTTATATAAAATATGCAATGTAGGATTTTGGGCATGTCCCACCACTCATTTAAATAGACTACACCCTCTTATGCTCTGTAGTAATCAAATCATATTAAATTTATCTTCCTACACTTAGTAAATTCAATCAAGTTAATTTATTTGATTTTTAGAATTTAATTAACCTAATAAAACTTTATGTCACACATCGCGATGATCCCCTCTAGCAATCAATGCGAGACCTAATAGAGATGAGTATAATTTAGCTGATCAAATATGCCTTTGACTCCCAATCTGGTATCTTGTGCACCAAGAAAAGGTAATAGATGTGCACAATCACCTAAATTCACTTGAAATAATAAATAACATATTCCAAAGTAATCATACTTTAATTCTCACAAGAAAAATTCAAAATATAACTTTAAAAACAAATCTACAAAACATTTGAAACTTTTATTAATTATTAACATAGACATAACCTATTTCTTTACATACAAAATTTTTGATCTTTTAATAATTGTACAATAAAATGTGACAAAATTAACTGACCCCTACTCAGCCTCCATATTTTCTTTCCCATTTCTTAAAAAAATTTATAATAATCTAATAAACTATAAGGCATAAAAGAAAAAACAAATCTAAGGTTATGTTTGGCGCAACTGTAGTTGTTTAAAGAAGCAGCTATGAAGCTGGTGTAGAAGAAACTGTTTTGCTGAAGCAGTGAAGGCTATTACAAATTTACTTTGTTTTTGATAATTCAAATTGCAGCTTTCTGTCAGTTACCACACTTTAACAGCGCGGGTTAAAAAAGCAGTTTCTATCACGAAATGTCTAAAAAGCAGCAAGGAAGCAATTCCCCAAACAGAACTGTGGTGGCGGTCTGAAAAGTAAAGTTGGTAGAAAGCTGTTCCAAACTGACCCAAAACATATCTTAAATACTAATTAATAGTAAATAACACGTGTGTAGTTAATAAACATCAATAAACAACAAATAAAATGCATGCTAATCATTAACATACAAGAAAAAAATATAAGTAAATGCATAATTTTGCTTAATTAATTTGTGTTTTATTTTATTTTATTTTATTTTAACTTTAGAATGTGTCATAAACGAATATATGTTGTTGGTTATCATAACTCAATTTGAAAGTTACAACATTAGGTTCAATAAAGCTTAGGTAAAATCCACCATCATCATTAATGAACCACCATTCCAAGAAGACCATTTTGCCTTTATAGGAGACTATTTTTCTCAATTGGGGACTCGTTTTCCCCTACCTGTGCAAGTAACATAAGCATTGCAGTGCTCACCTATACCTTTCATAAGATGACAATAATTAAATTCAACATATATTTCATAATTATTTATTCTAATAAACATGCAATTAAATAAAAGCATATATGAATGAATAACTTACATATACCATATATTTTCTATTAACAACATATTTAATTAAAAAAATATTTCTATAATAAAAATACAGTTATATAAAAGCTTGTATTTGTCACATGACCACAATTTTTAGTGATTCTTTAATCATAAGTAGGAAATTGTTTCCATAATATGATTTGTACATTATATTTCATTAACAAGTTTTTTATATGATAGAGTTTATAAACTTCCCCCTCGAAGTTTTATCCTATCGAAAAGAACTCGAAACATCCTTTTTTTAAATAATAACAAAACCGCTACTCATATGAGGTTAAAAACTTGCAATTTGAGAAT
This sequence comes from Papilionanthe hookeriana x Papilionanthe teres, assembly GCA_022702705.1. NCBI lineage: Eukaryota > Viridiplantae > Streptophyta > Magnoliopsida > Asparagales > Orchidaceae > Papilionanthe > Papilionanthe hookeriana x Papilionanthe teres. Next base: position 31,605,972 of record CM040430.1, on the reverse strand, counting down.
AGAAATTGATTTATTAAATGAATACCAAAAAATCTAAATTTAAATTACAAATTAATTTTACATATTCCCCTCTTTCTCTTTCTTCCTTCCCTTGCTTTCTATAGAATTATGAGTTTCCTATTTTAGTTTTATTCCCTTCTTATTATATCATATTTCTTTCTTTCTTATATTATGTTTCTTTGGTAAGTTATAATTATTGAAACTAATCTTTCCCTAATCATTTCCTATTATATAAGAAAAAGAGTTGTAATCTGATTATTAAAAATTAATAAAATATGATTTTCTTCATCATTCTTCATCGTATCAAAGCTTGGTTACAAACCCTAGCTCTTCTTCCTTGGTCTGAGCCTCTCCCTGCGACTATCAGCCCTGCAAGTGCTACGCCAAATCAACTAATCTCCTTCCTCAAGCTCTCGATTAGGCAATACATCTAGCAATCCCACTAGAAAGCTCGATCCTTCCCTTCTATGAGGTTCCAAGCAGCTAATGTTTATGATTTTCTACAAGATTCCCAGTGAGCAGAAGCTGTACCCTTCATAGAGTGCAATCTTCTCTTTCTAGTGGAAATGTCGAGAATGCGAGCTAACCCCCACAAAACCTAATTTTACCTTTCTAGTAGAATAAAGCGTGGTTTTCTCTTTCTAGTGGAAATCTTTGGCCTCAAAGTTGTAATTCCTAGCGCGCATTACTAAGGGCTTCCACCAGAGATGCTGCACCTCTCTCAACTGCCGTTAGAAGCCAGTAATCTAGGCATTCCATTTTTTCAGCGACATCTTGTCGACTTCCAAGTAGGAACCTAGGTATCAGTTGTACCCTATTGTCTTCCCGCCTTCCTAGTTCATCCTTCGAAGACAAGCACAACAGTCACAGGTGTTCCTCCTCTCCTACGGTGCCACTAGCCATGTATTCCTACCAACCCTAAACACACATAAGACTTATGAAAAGTAAACCATATAGATGTCTAGCTCTACTTTAAATGTTAGTTTGGAAACAAAGACCAGGGATTCTGCCCAAACAATCTTGGAACTATCTAACTTTATAACAAATCATAAACTTGATGGCTATAACTTCCTTCATTGGTCTTAATCCGTGTTTGTGTACATTTGTGAAAAAGGAAAAGATGAACATCTCACGTGAGATGGTATAGTTCCTGTGTTTATTGATCCCAAACATCACTCATGGAAGATCCAGGATCATATGATCATGTCTTTGTTGACCAATTCTATGATCAAAGAAATTGAATAAAATTTCTTGTTTTATAAGGCATCATAGGAGATTTGGGAAGTAGCTCATGATACTTATTCTAGTCTTGAAAACACTGCAAAATTATTAGAGATTGAGATATAATTACTTGAACTCTGACAAGAAGAGTTCGATGTGACTTAATACTTCAACATGCTTTCAAAGTATTGGTTACAATTAGATATGCAAGATATTTATGTATGGAAGTGCCCTCAAGATGCTATGTCGTATAAAATAATAGTGAAGAAGAAGAGGATAATCAAGTTCTTTTTGGGTCAAAATAAGAAGTTAGACAAAGTCAGAGGAAGAATTATAGAGAAGAAGCATCTCCCTACCACTAGGATCTTGATCTATCAGAAGGTAGGTTGATGTCACGCTTGGCTTTCTTGTAGTGGATAGCTCAGGTGCTTATATTTATTGCTTTAGTCTGACCGGTTTGGACTCAGATCATTCTTTTTGTTTTCTCCTGGCTCAATCATTTTTTGGTCTTGGCTCAAATAGCTTCATCTGATTAATAAGTCGGCATCATGGTATTTTGTCAGTGAGCCCTCCTTAGTCGTGCGTTCCTTCCTTCAAAATGTTGGATCTCCTTAGGATTCATGCTAACACATTTGTAATATATATAATTTAGTTCCTTGATCCTCTTACTTCTTAAAAGCGACGTTATGATAAGAATAAGAGAAATAAATACAAAATTAAATATCATTTATTTCATAATCAATGCTTTAGTAATTGAACTACTTAGATTTCCACTCCCATGATTCCCATAAAAAAGGAATTACAAAACTCTTTTTGACATTCCAATTTTGTTCTGCATCTCTTCATCTGAATTGGTCGGCTTCCAAGTTCTTTTTATTGAGAAAGACTTAAATGCTCCAGATGAGCTTCCAAGGAGCGAATGCTTCTTACTTCCTTCAGGAAGCTGATGGTGCAACACTATGTAGATAGTGATAAGAAGGAAAAAGCAGCTACCAAGAAGTAGAAAAAGGACAAGTGGATGGATCAAGTGGGGTTGTTTGACTCATTTCATGGTCCTTGACAGAGAAAAATTTGATCAGATGATGAACGTAAATTGGGCAGCCCAAGTGTCAGTTTGTTGGTTCAACCTTCTTTCATGGCTTGATACCAACCAGTGGAAAAAATTGTACAAGAAGCAAAAAATTGTACTAAGGCTTTACCATTGCCAAAGATGCAAAAAGTTGTGGGTGCTCTACCACCTCCATGTGGGGCACCATTTCGATTATGGGAACTGAGTTGGATTGGCTCATTCATCTGAAGAGTCTTGATCCAGCTTGTTATGTTTTGGTTTTTTTCACCTTTATCATTTATTGGTGCAATTGATCCGATGGACTAGGAAGATGACTCGCCTCCAGGACGCACTGGTGAGTTCTTTCATGTGGAGCTAATGGTGCCAAACCAGACACCAACCGGGAGCAAGGATGGCGAGGTTGAAAATTCAAACAATCGTCTTGAGATTTGTGGGGAAATAATTAATGGATGTGAAATTTCGTCGTTGTCCCGACACCTTAAGAATTCCTTTATTCGGGTTGTCGTAATCCAATGAGAGGAGATGAAAGAGACGTCGGCTTGCATGAAGAAGGTGAGAGAGTAGATTGTAGACCTTCGCCTGGAGCCGTTGGAAGTTTGGGAGGATCCCCTTATACAGCAGGCTCAAGCCCAGGCAAACCGAATGACCCAGTTTAAGTTTCGGGGACAAATATTGTATAGGAAGCTACAATGAAAGGCTCTTGTCCTAGATGAGGCAACTGATCATTATCTTGTAAAGTACTTACTCTCATATTAGTTTTCGAATGTGATTTATGATGTATAGTTTTGAAATAAAAATTGTGTTTATTTTTTGAATCCTATGTTAACGTGATATTTGTACTATAAATAAGGACTATGGATTGAATCACTCTACACATTTATTGTCACTTCTCTTCGCTCTACGCTCTCTCAACCATTTATGTTCTTTTTGCTTTGTTTTAATGTCCCCAAAGTATTCTCTAAGAAATTTCATATCAGTGGTGGTGGCTGAGAAGTCCACTATGACACCGAGGTAAGTGGCTCAATTATTAGAGATTTGTGCCTTTGATCCTGTCATCCAACTCTGAGCTATTAGAGAAAACAACTGAGCAACGAATGGATTTGGAAATGACCTTATCTTTTATCGAGAATGGTTCAAATGTAGTTTTAGCTTATCATTCTGCAATAAGATGCAGGAACTCGTCAACCACTATGAATCATTCACGCTCAAATTCTACCAAACTCCACGATCGGTATCATGACAAATGTTATTTTCTACCATTGAATAGAAGTGTTGTGGTCAACGGAGCTTTTTACCTACAACTTCTGACTTCAAATAGGTCATAAGGGTTATGTGCATTTTATCTCGGATGACAAATTCTAGTTTAAGGGCATGGGGAACAAAATAAAGGAATGGATGTTGTGTTTATTTCTCGGCTCTTCTTCCAATGGTTTGGACATCCAAACCATCTTGAAAGCATATGGTGTTTGATAGAATCTGGGTCGGAAGGAGTCGAGATCACAGGAAAAAAGCTGACAGTTCACTAGTTCCTCGACCTTCTATTTGTTAATCAGTAATGCAGCCGGAGAAGTATGGTCGAAGGATAGAGGAGCATTGAGCGGCCTTGGATGCCCACAAAAATGAACTGGTGACGATAGCTGTCGCTCGAACCTCCAATAAGAAAACTAGACTAAAGTCTGCTAGCTCGGAAGCTGTAATGATGGCAGGCAAGGTGGTGGTGGTGGCCTCTGCTGCAGAGAATACTGAAGGTGCAAACTTTGTTTATTCTATATATGGTTCTTTTATTGTAATCCAAAGGACTTTCACTGACCAATTAGTTCTTATCGAGAGTGAAGCTAAAGGTTTTTTATTAAGTGGAGGTTCCTCGGGTGCACAACACCAAGACACTGAGCAAATGACAAGCTTAGAAGTGAGTGGTGCAAAGGGGCAGGTCACAAAAGAAAAGACTGGAACATTTTGCATTGACCACTCAATCAGAAGCTCCAACTTTCATCGAGCTCTCAGCTTGTAGCATAGCTAGCTGGCCTTCTCATGTGACCATCTCTATGTCTGAGGATGAGCCAAGGCACAAACCAGCTGTTCAAGAAAAAAAAATTGTCGTCGGAAAGAAAAATCTTTAAGTATTGATTCAAGTGTCTCGCCTCCACCTGGCAGGAAGAAACGAAAGGGTTCAGTTCTTGCGTGGTTCCCTATGCAAGAGGAAAGTATGATGGTTTACACTAATCTGATGACTTCTTCGCCATCAATATGAGAAGGGATTAGTATTCCAATTCCCTTATCATGGTCATGTATGCCACGGCGAACGACAACACTCTATGGTCTCGTTGTTTTGAGAAATTCCTTTGCGAGCACAATCTCTCAGGCATATGCTGAGCAGTCGATAGATATCAGTTGATGCCCTTTGATACTTCGCATTTTCAAGCATTGCTCCTCTTGGAGTCAGAGTGTAATATGTATGAGGATGAGAAGTGGGAGAAAGAGGAATAGGTGAAAGCGGCTGAAAAGAGCGATAACAATTGAGAATCGGGCAAGGAAGCCCAAGCTAAGAAACTCAGCGTATAATAGTCTTTATTAATTTCCCAAAGAAAAAAAATCATGCTCAGACAAAAATGGTGACAATAAAGATGGTAGAAGAGTTCTTTGTTGCGCTTTCTCCCCATCCTAAGCAAGTGGTGGCTCACCTTGCACAGCTCTGATTCCAGACCTTCTTGCCGATCAACCAGTTAATAAAGACAGAGCACATCGCCTCCAAGTGGTCTAATATGAACAAATCAGCTCCACTTCTCTTAGGATCAGAGGAGGAGGATGAGAAAGATAACAAGAGCACTGAAGACCATTGTGGGTCTTTACTCAACCTCGGCTTCGCCTTTGACTAGGAGAAAATTTCTTTGTTTTCTTTCTTTTGAATACATGTAACAAAAAGCATAGTGAATTCTTTGTAAAAAAAATTCTGTAAATTTTTAATCATGAAATAAAATAAGGCTTTCGATCAATTTTTCCCTCTCTTATGTTTTATCTTTACTACATTTTGTACTTGTGATAATTGCTTGTGATGATTGATAACTCGGCTTTTTTAGAAGTCTATGGTAAATTTTGTTGGGTTTTCGCGCTGCTTAAGTCTTACACTTTCTATGCCTCGGTCACTCAATTCGGTCGTCGAGATGAGAATGCTTAGGTGGATGAGTGGCTTTACACTTATTGATAAAATACAAAATGAATTTTTCTATGATAAGGTTGGTGTAGCTGCAGTGGCAGAAAAAATCAGAGAGAGCTGTCTTAGATGGTTTGGGAACACTGTATTGCCGACCATTTGAAGATTTGGTTAAGAAAGTTGATGTATTAGATTATTCTTATGTTATGAAAGGTAGAGGTAGAACTAGAAAGACTTGGGCATATTGTATAAAAATAATCTTAAATTATTAGAATTAAATGAAAAAATGAGACTCAATAGGACGAAATGGAGAAAAAGGCTTCATGTAGCCGACCCCACTTAGTGGTATAAGGGTTTGTTGTTGTTATTGTAGTTGTTCATTGTATTTTTTCATGCCAAAAATTTAAGTTATGGATAAATCATGAGTTATTATTAGAACATAACGTATATGATTTGATAAGGTTCATTTGTTTAATATGTGAGTAAAAGCACATTAGATAACACCATTACTACACTTCAACTCCATCACTAGTCCACCACAATATCACATCACTATCATTTCAATAACACCTTAATACCACTCTAATATCACCCCAATACCGCCTAAATACCGCCCCAATAACACAATCATACAACCACCTCAATCAGAACACTAAAACACAACATCTCAATAACACCCCAACACCACCCAATATCACCTAAATACCATGACTACCATAACACAAACACTAATCCACCACAATACCACATAAATACCACTCCAACAACACCTCAATAACACTATCTCAACAACACCACTAATCCACCACAATACCACATCAATACCACCTTAATAACACCCCAACGCCACCTTAATAAAACTCTAGTAACACAACTATATTGTCACCTTAAAAACACCATCATAACATAAGATCATCTCAATACTACTTCAATGTCATCCACTACTACCTATACACAGCCCCAATACAAACACCTCAACAATATCACTAATTCACCACAATATCACATCAATACCACCAAAATACCACTTCAATACCACCTTAATATCGCACCTCAACACCACCACTAACCCACAACAATACTACATCAATACCACATCATTACGACCTCAATTTCTGCCAAATACCACCTCAATAACAAAAACAAAACACCTCACAAATAACACCACTACAACCCAATATCACCCTATTACCACCCAATACCTCTCCAACCCCACCACAAATCCAAAAAATATCACATATATACCATCACAATATCATCCCATTACCACCCCAACACCACAACCTCAAATCCACTAATAATCCACCCCAATACAATACTAAAACCATCCTAATAAAACCACAATAATACTATCATCACACCACCTCAACGTAACCACAATACTAACTCAATATCGCTAAAACACCACCTCAATATCACCTCAATACCACCACGTGGAAAGCATCTCTACACCACCACAATACCATATTGATACCATATAAATACCATCACCATAAAATTTGTCATAATTCAACCATACATTCCACCAAATTTAGAGTAGTATTGAGGTGGTATTTTGGTGGTAATGTTGTGTTAATGGGTGGTGATATATTTTTTTTCTGACGGTATTGGAGTGGTATTGAGATATTCTTGTTATGGTATTAGGGTGGCATTACTGTTGTGGTATTGGAGTGATATTGGGATAATATTGGGGTGTTGTTATTGTAGATGAGTGGTGGTGTTGAAGTGGTAGTATTGGGTTGTATTGGTTGGTGTTGGGGTGATTTTGGGGTGGTATTATGGTGGCATTATTGTGGAGCATGGTGGTGGTGACGGGGCTAGTATTAGAAGTATTAGGAAAACTCATGATTTGGTCAAATTTCTTGCACTACTATTTCTAATTCCATTATAGTTTACTTTTATAGGGATATGTATGTAAGGATGCCTACTTTTAGATGTAAGCCTTCTTCCGTAAGAACTGTCTGTGTTTGTTAAAATGGTCTCATCATAAATTTCAAAAAAGCATGCTTTCTTTATATTTTTCATCACTATCTTTAAAGGTTGTTTGATTTTATTTTTGTAAGCAATAACATGAACTATTTTGAATTCAAGCATTCCAAATTTTTTTCATTTGGTAATCTTTACCAGCACAATTCCACTTTAATGGCACCAGAATACCACAGAATATGAACACAATAATACCACAATTTCACCCTAATGCCACCACAATAAGTTTATATTCTCTCCCAATTAGACTTATCACATAAAATAATATTATTTCCAGTAGCAAAATATTACTACATATGATTTATACATTAAATAGATAAAAATATACTAAAAATAGCATAACTTAAGGTCATCACATAAAATTTAGTTGTTTCCAACAAAAAACATGATAACAAATGTTTCATCCATGATATGACTTGCTTCAGTATATGAAATCTATCAATAAACTTATATATGTTGTGGTTCATTGAGATGAAATTAAAGATGTGTAGGATTTCAATTATATTAAAATAATAATCAGCAACTGATTAAAAAAATAAATAATAAAAAAAGGAATAAGAAATGGTTTTAAGAAATGGCATTCACACATACCCCTAAGAAAATGAATGTAGATGGTTAGCAAATGGGGAGGCAATTTCTTCTTCAACTCATAAAGGTTATTTCTCCTTTTCTATGGTATAAAATATGCAATAAGTTAAAGTGACATCATAGTAAACATGAGTGAATTGTTATAAAAATGTACACTAATATATAAATGATAATCTAACAAGTAGTTTTTATGGATGAGTTAGTCGCAAGTACAATTTTTATCTTTAGCCCTTTTTTCTTCTCCTGATGTCCTTTTATAGTATTAGAAATGCCCTTAGAGTGCATCTTTGGCAGATCCTCTAGATTTCAAGTAAATTCTTCCTTCTCGATGATCCATGAAAAAAATACCTGTTTTTATGCCTTGATTTTTATCAAATTTTTAAGAATATTATGCTTTAATGAAAGGTATTTTATGTTTTTGGAAGTAGGTGATGCAAAAATGTTCAAAAAGGAAAAAAAGATGAAAAAGAATGAAAAAGAGCAAAAATGGAGCCAAAATGCAAAATTGCTAAAATAATGAGCCTGGCGCCAGAATCCGGCGCCTAAGCGCCAGCTCGATACCAAATCAGTGACGGTTTTTGTAACTACTTTGGACGGTTATTTTGACGGTTAGAGCTGTTATTTGACCATCTAGAAGATTGACAGTTATTCCTGGATTATAGGACATGTGATACATTGTATTTAGACGCTTGGAAACGGTTTGGATCGCGAAGAGGTGCAATCCAAAGTGAAGAGGTGTGAAGAACTGGACACGGAGTCCGGCGCCTCGGCACCAGATTCCGGCGCTTAGGCGCCAAACACACTTTCTAGAAGATTCATTGAACTTGGACACATTTTGAAGATGTGCCTTAGGCAACCCTTGAAACCTATAAATAAGAGGCTATTCCTACAGAGAAAAACGCCCACCCCAAGTTGCCCAATAAGAAATCCAAAAATTAGAGAGATAATTTTAAGGACCATACTTTTAGTTTACTTTTCTTCATAAATTAGTGAGTTTATTTTATTTAGAGTTTGTATTGAGAGTTTGGAAGAGTTGGTGCTTTTGAAGTCTATTTCGCTTTGGAGAGTAGGAATCAGAGGTTCAGTTGGAGAAACACTTGAGATAAGTATTTGTATATTTATTCAAAGTTTTATTTATATGTTCTTATTTAGATTCAATGTGTTCTGAGTAGTTACTTTACTTTCTCCTTTCAATTATGAAAAGATAAATAAGATAATCTAAAATTCGTTGGAGAATTAGAAACTAAAATATGTTTTAAATATTGTGATGATATTAATACCATATCTTAATTTACTATTTAAATTGGCCATTTAAATTTTTAAAATCTATTGAAGTGTTTTGAGACCTAGAAGGAGATGAACTCTTAACTAGTAGATATCACATGAATCCTTGGGTAGTTGAAGGCCTCGTGCGGGGTATTCAAGGTGAAGTGCAAATAAATAGGAAAATATTATTCAACGGGTGTAATTGATAAGTTTTTAGAGTGACAGACTATATTCTTGTAATTTAGTTTATAGAGAGGGAATGGGTTACTAGTAGGGCCAACCATAGCCACCCTTGGACGTCTAGTAGTGTGAGCCTAGATTAACCCATTCTACTAACAATACATCCAGACCTGATCTATAGATTAGCCAATGTTCTTTATACTATTGAGCGAAGGTAAAGAATAGGACTGCTTCTATTTGGCACAATACCATAAATTTATATTCTCCACGAATATTATATTATCTAAAAAGTCTTGGATTAATTGAATGGAAGAAAGTTGTTTGCTTATTATTATTTACATCACTCATTATTTTAGTACTGCGTTAATTCTGCTTTTAGTAAATTAAATATTAAATTTAAAACTTTAAAAGAAGTACATAAAAATAAAATTTAAATATTTAAAATCTACAAACCTCATCGTGGGATCGATACTGGGGTCTTTATTTAATGCCTTATATTACTTGAAACAATACATATACTTGCGTAGTACCTCTAGTGTGTAAAATGTTTTCCATAAAATTATATTTATATACACTAGCCACTATTATTATTTGGGTCAAAGTATTGACTATAATATATTTTTGAGAGCATAAATTACTACGTTGTTAGCAGATTGAGGTCAAGTTTTTAGCGCCGTTGCCGGGGAGGGCAAATTTTTAGATTTTAAATATTTATTTTATTTTATTTATTTCTTGTATTGTCAAAATACAAAAATATAAAATACAAAAACATTTATAAAAACAAAAATAAAAAAAAGTAAGTAAGTAGAGATTTTATTTCTTGTTATTTTATTTTACTTTTTATTTACTTTTTATACGTAGTTCTGGTTCTGAAGGATTATTACCATTAGATTCTGAATTAGAAAGAACATGTTGAAGAATTAAAAAAGGAAAACAAATTCAAAAATATCAAGAGATGACTAATTTACATAACAATTTACAAAATCCAATTGAAATTAATGAACAAAATGTTTACAAACCATTAAGGGATTTTGCTAACCCTACAGTTGATGAACTTCATAATAGTATTCAAATACCTATTGTAGATGCTAATTCTTTTGAGCTTAAACCATCTATTATTCAAATGATTCAAAATAATCAATTTGGGGGAACACCAAATGAGGATCCAAATGTACACCTTGCTAGTTTTTTAGAACTTTGTGCTACCTTTAAATATAACAATGTTTCTGATGATGCTTTTAGACTTAGACTCTTTCCTTTCTCTTTAAGAGATAAAGCAAAGATGTGGTTGAACTCATTAGCAATAAGTTCTATTAAAACATAGGCTAAAATGACACAAAAATTCCTTGCTAAATATTTTCCTCCTTCTAAAACTGCTAAATTAAGAAATGACATTATTTCATTTAGTCAATTTGACGGGGAGACAATTTATGAAACTTGGGAAATATTTAAAGAATTATTAAGAAAATGTCCTCGTCATGCTTTACCTGATTGGTTAATTATTCAAACATTTTATAACGGACTTATTGGATCACTGAAATCAATTATTGATGCTGCTGTTGTAGGTTCTTTAATGGCTAAATCATTTAATGAAGCTTATACTTTAATTGAAGAAATGACTAATAATAATTTTCAATGGCCTTCTGAAAGGATTAATCCTAAAAGAATGGCAAGTATTCATGATAGCGAAGCCTTTTCTATCTTAGCTTCACAAGTAGCTACAATATCTAAGAAAGTAGACAATTTTGCTATCAATGTATCACATAACAATTCTGCTAATATGGAAGATTCTTAAACTATTGAAACTTTACAAGCTATTGCTAATAAAAATAATCCTTATTCAAATTATTATAATCCTAGATGAAAAAATCACCCTAATTTTAACTGGAATAATTCACAACAACAATGGGGTAATAATCACTCTCATCCAACTGGAAATTGGAAAAATCAAGTAAATTCAAACTATGAACCTCCTGGATTTAATAATCAACAAAAGAAGTTATCTATAGAAGAATTAATTTTACAACTGAGTAATCAATTACAAAATCAAAACACTGCTATTTGTAATATTGAGAATCAAATGAGACAAATCGCTAATTTAATTAATTACAGACCTCCAGGAACACTTCCTAGTATTGTTGAAATCAATCCAAAATAAACTGGAAAAGAACATGAACATGTTAAGGCTGTACAACTTAGAAGTGGAAAGGAATTAAAAGAAAGAATTCAGAATGAAATTGAAAATGAGATTGAGGTTTAAGAGATTGAAAAACCTGAAGAAACTCCTTCTCCTAGTAAAGATCAGACTGTTATTCCTATTAATGTGAAAGTTGAAAAACCACCACCACCTTTTTCTCAAAGATTAAAACAGTAGAAGCTTGATCATCAATTTTCTAAGTTCTTTGAAATTTTTAAGAAACTTACCATTAACATACCTTTTGCTGAAGCTTTGGAACACATGACAACTTATGCAAAATTTATGAAGGATATTTTAAGTAAGAAACAAAATTTGAAGCTTTTGAAACCGTTGCATTAAGTGAAGAATGTAGTGCAATAATTCAAAAGAAATTACCTCAGAAACTTAAAGATCCTGGAAGTTTCACTATACCTTGTGCTATTGGATAAAAATTTTGTGGAAAAGCTTTATGTGATTTAGGACCAAGTATTAATCTCATGCCGTTTTCTATTTTTCGAAGATTGAATTTAGGAGAGATTACTCCGACCACTGTAACCCTTCAGTTATCTGATAGATCTATCACTTACCCTAAAAGAGTTATAGAGGATGTTCTTGTTAAAGTGAACAAATTTATTTTCCCCGTGGATTTCATTGTGCTTGATATGGAAGAAGATAAAGAAATACCTATTATTTTAGGGAGACCTTTTCTAGCTACCGGACGGGCTATGATTGATGTACAAAAAGGAGAATTTACTATGAGAGTTAATGATCAAGAGATTAAATTCAATGTCCTTAAATCAAAGAAGTACCCTGATAAAGAAAAATGCCTTCGAATGAATATTATTGATTATATTATTGAAAAACATTATCAAGAAAAATGTAAAGTTATTTCTGAAGAAAAAATTTAATTATTAACTGATGAAAATGAAGAACTAAAAGAAGAAGAATTATTTAAAGAAACTCATTATATTAAAGATAACTGGGAAATTTTAGACATTACTCAAAATGATATACTTTTACCCTCGATTAAAAAGCTCTCGAATCGGAATTAAAAATGTTACCTGCACATTTAAAGTATATTTTTCTTGGAAATTCATTAACTTTACCTGTTATTATTTCTTCTAAACTAAGCTTAGTTCAAGAAGAAAAAATAATAGGAGTGTTAAAAAATTATAAGAAAGCTTTTGGTTGGACTATTGCTGATATAAGAGGAATAAGCCCTTCCATCTGTATGATGTGAGAAGTTTTCTGGGTCATGCTGGATTTTATAGAAGTTATATAAAGGATTTTTATAAAATTGCTAAACTTCTTAGTCATTTATTGGAAAAAAGAAGCTAAATTTAAATTTAATGAAGATTGTGTTAATGCTTTCAATATTTTAAAAGAAAAATTAATAACTGCACCTATAATTATTGCACCTAATTAGAATAAACTTTTTGAATTGATGTGCGAAGCAAGTGATTTTGCAATTGGAGCTGTATTAGGACAAAAATATGAGAAAAGTTTCAAATTTATATATTATGCTAGTAAAACTCTTACTGAAACTCAAAGAAATTACACTACTACTGAAAAAGAGCTTTTAGCTATAGTCTATGCCTTTGATAAATTTAGACCTCATCTTTTTGGTACCAAATGCATAGTTCATACTGATCATTCCGCTATTAAATATTTGATGTCAAAAAAAGATGTTAAACCTTGACTGATAAGATGGGTTTTACTTCTGCAAGAATTTGATTTTCAAATAGTGGATATAAAAGGAACTGACAACCAAATTACTGATCACTTATCTAGAATTAAGAATGATATTATTATTGATGAAAATATAAATGAGAAGTTTCCTGATGAACATTTATATTCAAGGATGCCAAACACCTTGGTATGCGGATATAGTTAACTATTTAGTTAGCAATATTCTACCTTATGGATTGAATAACAAATATATTAAGAAATTTAAAAATGATGCTAAATCTTATATTTGGGAAGATCCTCATTTATTTAAATAGGGAAGAGATTCTGTAATTCGAAGATGTGTACCATATGAAGAAACTTTTGCTATTATTCAAAAATGTCAGGATTCTGAATTTGGAGGACACTTTGGAGTAGATAAAACTGCATTTAAAATTTTAAATTCAGGATTTTATTGGCCTACCTTGTTCAAAGATGTGAGACATTATGTTAAAACATGTGATCGATGTCGAAAGGATGGGAAATATATCTAGGAAAGATGAAATGCCTTTAAAGCTATATATTGGAAGTTGAAATTTTTGATATATGGGGTTTAGACTTTATGGGACCATTTGTACCATCATCCGGAAAGATTTATATTTTATTAGCAGATTGATTATGTTTCAAAGTGGATTGAAGCTGTAGCTTTACCTAACTGTGATTCCAAAAGTGTTTCGAAATTTTTAAAGAAAATGATTTTTTCTAGATTTGGAATGCCTAAAGTAATTATCACAGATAGTGGAAGTCATTTCAGAAATATAAGAATTCAATCATTACTAGAAAAATTTGGAATCAAACATAGAATTGCAACTGCTTATCACCCATAAACAAGTGGAATGGCTGAAGTATCAAACAGAGAAATTAAAAGAATTTTAGAGAAGACTGTTAATCCTAAAAGAACTGATTGGGTTGATAGACTTTATTCCGCATTATGGGCTTATAGAACAACTTATAAGACACCAATCAGAATGTCACCTTACCGATTAGTTTATGGTAAACATTGTCACTTACCTGTTGAACTTGAACATAATGCTTATTGGGCGATAAAGGAGTATAATTTTGATTTGAATATTGCAGGAGAAAAACGATTATTACAATTAAATGAGATGGATGAAATAAGAAATGAGTCATATGAAAATGTAAAGATTTATAAAGAGCAAATGAAGATATTACATGATAAAAAGATTTCTGGAAAAATATTTGAGCCTAGACAAGAAGTATTATTATTTAATACTCGTTTAAGACTTTTTCCTGAAAAATTAAGATCTAAATGGATAGGACCATATATAATTGAGAAAGCATACCATTATGGAGATGTGGATATTAAAGACCCCAAAACGAGAAAAATATTTAAAGTTAACGGATTAAGACTGAAGCTTTATTTGGGATAAAGAAAAATGATTTATAAAGAGGCTTACGAGTTGAGTCTACCTGATTAAAGACTTAATTCTGTCGGGCTGACGACGTTAAACTAAGTACTTTGTGGGAGGCAACCCATAGCTATTTTTGTGTGTTTTTACATTTTTTAATGTAAGGTTATGCCTCAGTCTTGACTAATTTTATATAACTTTAGAAAATTGGATGCTAACAAGTCTTTATTGACTTAAATTAAAGATTATCTTGAAGTATATAAAGTTTAGACTTTGGATCACTCCATTTTGTATGTGAGTAAAAAGGAGATCAAGTTAACCTTCATTGTTTTAATTACTGAGTTTATATTGATCTTACCATTCTAATTTACCTATTTTTTAGATCGAAACTTTGAAATTTGACGTTAGGCGAAACAAAGTCGAACATGGTTCCGGTGCCTAGGTGCCAAAATCCGGCGCCTAAGCGCCAGAGTAAACTATGTGTCGATCGGTTCGAAGCCTAGGCGCCAGATTTGGCGCCTAAGCACCACAATTACTGTGTCGAGTAAAAACCAAAAATTTTCAGTTTTTCACACAATTTTCTCCTATAAACTACCTCATCTTCGTCCCCAATTCCTAAGCAACCATAGTTACGACCTTTACACTTCATACTTGAGGAGATAAGAGAAGATTTTGAAGAAATGGAGAGAAGAAATCATGGAGAAGAGGCTAGAGATAAGTATTCTAAGGATCCTCAACCTTACTTCAATGGTTTCATTGCTGTTAGTTTGGAGAAGTTTTCGAGTCGTCTAGATAAGTTTGAAGCAGAATTCAAAAGCATTGGAGATTGCCTCCATGAGATGTATCATCAAATCGAGCATCTGGAATGACAGGCAAAGCTTTAATTCGATCATCTAGCGGTCTATCAAGATGCTCAAGTGGAGATGTATGTGAAGAACAAATGGATCGACGAGAAAACGACTACGGATTTTCCAAGGGCGTTAGTGCTCTTCCCAAGTAGGACAAGTAATCTTCATTGCAACAAAAATGAAAATTTCTAATTTGAAGATTAGATAGTAAATGTGGTTAGATCGAGACTTTATCTAGTGTGTCGTTGTATCGATTTGGTAAATCGATTGTGTTGTTTGGGTGTTTGTTTTATTGTTAATGTGTGTTGTTTGTTTGATTATTAGTAAGACTTGAATCTTATTATTGTACTTATTTGTATTGTATTGAGCCCGAAATTGAAGATTATGAATGGAATTAGAAGAGTTTGACTTAAACTTGTATTTAATTGATGGATTTAATTTTTAATTTTTAAAATTTTTGGAAAATATTTTGGAAGTTAGAAACTGAAACAATACTCTTATGTGAGTAATTAGAAGTTGAATTTGTAAGTTTTGGTGGAAAATTAATTTTTTGTGAAAGCCAGAATTTGGCGCCTAAGCACCGGTTCGGCCTGCTACCCAAAAATCGGGATTTAAACCCCCAAAAGCCATGGACGATGCCTAAGCTTCATCCCCTTCCTCATTTTCGCGAAAATACACCCCTTAGATCCATCTTGAGGTCAAAACGTCATGTATTTGAGCCCGAAATCACTCGATTTCTTCATCTTAAGGTCAGATCTACCTTCTAATCCATTTATTTTTTAATTCTACCATGGATTTTCCTTTTTTTGCTAAAAACCGAAATTTTGGAGAAAAATTTTGATTTTTAGAAATTCTCCATGGATTTTCTTAACTCATTTTAAGTTTCTCAAGCTTAAAAGAGTTTAGATCTTTGATTCCTTTATTTATTTGTGTTTTATTTCACGTTTAGATGGCACCTAAATCTAAACACCGAAAAGCACGAGAAAATTTTGACAGCAGCAAGTTCGCTACTGCGGCAGCGCACTTTCGTTATCACGAATTTGTGTCATCAAAGAAATTTATATCGGAGCATAGTTTTTACAATCCTGGAGAGATGATCGTGAATACGATCGTTGCACACAACTAGCAGCAATTCTGTTATTTCACTGTCGTTGCTATTATTTCTATTGTATGAGAGTTTTATGCCAACTTTATGGATGCGGAAGACTATGAAGTCTTCGTAAGAGGTGTCGGAGTGGGATTCACTCTGGAACGGATCAATATTTTCTACGGCCTACTACCTACCGTCGAGCGCTACTATTCTGGTCTATCTCCATCTGAAGGAGATTTGGAGATGATTATTGCATATCAGACTGATGGCACTGGAGCTTGGAAGATCCGGAACGACAAACGGGTAAACTTTAAATCTTCTAAGCTGAATGGTATTTCTAAGGCCTGGTACTATTTTATTTCTGCTAGACTACTTCCTTCCAACCACCTGATTGAAGTTACCAGAGATAAAGCTGTTCTGAACTACTGCATTCAGGAGAGGAAGCCGATAGATGTTGGCAGCATTATCTATGATTCTATGGAGTCTATTGCAAGATCCAGCACTTCTATGAGATTTGGATTCCCATCCTTGATATATTCTTTATGTGTGAGCAATGGAGTTATTGCTGATATTTCAGAGGAGAAGCTGAAGACTACAAAGCCTATTAGGCAGGAGAGTGTTAGTATTTATGATCGTCTTCGCGGGAAGAGATCTACTGCTCCTTCTACTTTTGTACCTACTCCAGGTAGAGCTTCTACTTCTAGACCTTCTACTTCTACTGCTGAGCCACCATTTAGTTTCTGGGAATCAATGCATGATCAATTTCTGGAGCAGCAGAATGAGTTATTTCTAACTCACTGCAGAGTAGATACTATAGACAAGAAGATTGATCATCTATCTGAATATACCCAAAGGAAAAGTGATTATGATGCTGAGTATTCAGAGTCTTTAGTTAGATTCTTGAAGGGTGAGCATGATGTTCAGTTCCTTACCTATCCTAGATTTTAACTGTATGTTGATCCAAAGGATGTGGAATTTTCTTTTGGTGATGTCGATGACAAGGCTACAGATAGTGATTAGTAGCTTGAATTACCTCTGGAGATGAGTTGATTCTGTTTTTAGTTTATTTCTTGTTTGTTAGTACTGATTAGTTTGTTGTTAGTTAGTGTTGATTTGTTTAAAGTAACTTTGTGTGGATTTTTTTTATGTTGAGACTGTTTTTAGAGTATCTAGTTTGATATGTGTTTAAGACTGAAATATGGATGAATTTTTTTTTTCATTATCTATGATAAATGTTTATTTCGTTTCCAACTAACTGTTTAGTATTCTTATATAGTTAGTGATGTTATTTTGTTTCTGTTATTGTGATTAGTATAGTCGTTTAATTTTGCTAATGATATAAAAATTGAGCCTGCTTACTTTTATATATGCTTCATTATTTCAGTAATATTCATAAAAAGCATGTGTAGAAGTAAATTTTTCTTTGTAGACTGTTTTTACATACTTATAAAAAAAATTTCCTTTTTAAAATTATGCTTTTCTTTCTCTCATACTTTAAAATTTTTCATGATATATCAAAACTTAAGTTTAGGGGAAGAGAAAATACATGCAAATTTAAATTTTATTTGTCCTTAAAGTGCTAATATTTTCTAAAAAAAAATATTAACATAACATTAGGAATGAAAAATCTATTTAAGATCACTTAAAATTTTGAAATTATAAATAATTTAGTAAACTTAACCAAAAATTTTAATAACTTTGATTGATTTTAAAAATAGAATTATTCAACTTAAAGAAGAGTAAGATTAAGAATTTTTTCTATTCATGATAGAGATAATTGAATTTTAGAAGTATTAAGAAATCAAGAATTATAACTTGAAAATGAAAAAGATTGAAAGTCTTTTTGAAAACTATTCATATTATAGTAATTAAGTGAAAATGTATAAGTTTGAAAATATAAGTTAAGGATAGTGAATTTCAAAACCATTAACAGGCTATCCAGATACAGTAATCCTCACTGTGAAAAAAAAAGGAGAAGAAGTGAGGAGATGCTTGAGGAGATGCCTAATCAAAAATTGGCTTCACTTGAATTATCTTATAAAAAGAAAACTAATTACATATTTTACTTAATTTTTAAGCATGTATCTTTATTAAAAAAGATTTTCATGAAGATCTTTTTTTATAAATAATTTATGTGATCTTAATATAATAAACTATAATTATTTTCGAAATGAATGAAAATTTTTTGAAGTCTTACAATTTGGTAGTTAAATATTCTTTAAATTCTTAAAATACTTAGTTAGTGAAATTTGGTTAATGATTTACTAAAGCCTTTATAAAATCAAAAATTACAAGGAATCTTAAATATTTATCTTTATTCCAAATGTTATACATTTTATATAGTAAAAGAGTTACTTGAGGACAAGTAACGTTTAAGTTTGGGGGATTTTGATCCATGAAAAAAATACCTGTTTTTATGCCTTGATTTTTATCAAATTTTTAAGGATATTATGCTTTAATGAAAGGTATTTTATTTTTTTGGATGTAGGTGATGCAAAAATGTTCAAAAAGGAAAAAAAGATGAAAAAGAATGAAAAAGGAGCAAAAAGGAGCAAAAATGGAGCCAAAATGCAAAATTGCCAAAATAATGAGCCTGGCGCCTAGGCGCCAGAATCCGGCGCCTAAGCGCCAGCTCGATACCAAATCTGTGATGGTTTTTGTAACTACTTTGGACGGTTATTTTGACGGTTAGAGCGGTTATTGGACCATCTAGAAGATTGGCAGTTATTCTTGGATTATAGGACATGTGATACATTGTATTTCGACGTTTGAAAACAGTTTGGATCGTGAAGAGGTGTGATCCAAAGTGAAGAGGTGCGAAGAACTGGACGCGGAGTCCGGCGCCTAGGCGCCAGATTCCTACGCCTAGGCACCCGACACACTTTCTAGAAGATTCATTGAACTTGGACACATTTTGAAGAGGTGCATTAGGCAACCCTTGAAACCTATAAATAGGAGGCTATTCCTACAGAGAAAAACGCTCACCCCAAGTAGCCCACTAAGAAATCCAAAAATTAGAGAGATAATTTTAAGGGCCGTACTTTTAGTTTACTTTCCTTCATAAATTAGTGAGTATTTTATTTAGAGTTTGTATTGAGAGTTTGGAAGAGTTGGTGCTTTTGAAGTCTATTTCTCTTTGGAGTCAGTAGGAATCAGAGGTTCAGTTGGAGAAACACTTGAGATAAGTATTTGTAATTTTATTCAACGTTTTATTTATATATTTTGTTATTTAGATTCAATGTGTTCTGAGTAGTCACTTTACTTTCTCCTTTCAATTATGAAAAGATAAATAAGATAATCTAAAATTCATTGGAGAATTAGAAACTAAAATATGTTTTAAATATTGTGATGATATTAATACCAGATCTTAATTTACTATTTAAATTGGCCATTTAAATTGTTAAAATCTGTTGAAGTGTTTTGAGACCTAGAAGGAGATGAACTCTTAACTAGTAGATATCACATGAATCCGTGGGTAGTCGAAGGCCTTGTGCGGGGTATTCAAGGTAAAGTGTAAATAAATAGGAAAATATTATTCAACGGGCGTAGAATTGATAAGTTTTTAGAGTGACAGACTAAATTCTTGTATTTGGTTTATAGAGAGGGAACGGGTCACTAGTAGGGCTGACCATAGCCACCCTTGGATATCTAGTAGTGTGAGCCTAGATTAACCCATTATACTAACAATACATCCGCACTCGATCTATAGATTAGCCAATGTTCTTTATACTATCGAGCGAAGGTAAAGAATAAGACTGCTTCTATTTGGCACAATACCATAAATTTATATTCTCCACAAATATTATATTATCTAAAAAGTCTTGGATTAATTGAAAGGAAGAAAGTTGTTTGCTTATTATTATTTACATCACTCATTATTTTAGTACTACGTTAATTCTGCTTTTAGTAAATTAAATATTAAATTTAAAACTTTAAAAGAAATACATAAAAATAAAATTTAAATATTTAAAAATCTATAAACCTCCTCGTGGGATTGATACTGGGGTCTTTATTTAAAGCCCTATATTACTTGAAACGATACGTATACTTGCGTAGTACCTCTAGTGTGTAAAATATTTTCCATAAAATTATATTTATATACACTAGCCGCTATTATTATTTGGGTCAAAGTATTGACTATAACATATTTTTGAGAGCATAAATTACTTCATTGTTCGCGGATTGAGGTCACTCGACCTTCTTTTTGTCAAGCTTATTTTTTAATCTTCGAATTGCCATCAACATCAACATTAACATCATATCGAATCATGGTTGGAAAACTAATCCTATTGTCAGCTTTTTAAACTATATTGAGCTATTGACATTACAAACCTTTTTAAAACTTGTTTTACCAAATAATTTTTTTTTTATTTTATATTCATTGAATATGACAAAAATGAACATGGTCCTTTTGAACACTAAACTCAATGTGATGTGTTGTTGACCTCACTTTTATAAGGTTCACTCTACCCACTTCACTAATGATCCTAGACTAGGATTATACCTCTTGAGAACCTATCAAGCATGCTTTGGGCCCAAGCTTATTGGATGAATCAACTTTGAGACTGATCAGGTACGGAACTGATCCCCAAATATTTATGCTTACATTTTTCACTTTATATTTCTTTTCAATGATAATATCTATTTCTTTGCAACAGTGCCAAAAAGTTGACTCTGAAGTAAATAAGAAAATATTTTAATTATTTTATAATACGAGATTCTACGCAAGTATACATATCGTTTATTTGAATTTTTTTTGATGTTTTTTAATAAAAGGTAAGCAAGCAACTAAAATTAACAAGACTACTAAATGATATGAAAGCAATGAGAATAAAATAACTTTTTCCTTTTTTAATGAATCAGAATAATTATGGAATTTCATTGTGGAAGTATTTAAATGTGTTGTGCCAAATAGGAGCAATTATATTCTTTACCCTTACTTGGTTCTATAAAGAAAATTGGTTAATTTGAAGCTTTGAAATTTTGTAGATGGGTTAGGCAAGGAAGATGCCAGCTTTCACTTTAGAGTTTTCTTTATTCCCTCCACCTGGGGGCTAACGTCTCATAACAAAAGTTTTCACCTCAAACCAAATTAGGGGGCTTTAGCCTGTGATTTTAAAGTCCTCTGATTTTACTCTCCATTAAAAACATGTCTCCCTATTTATTTGCATTAAATTATATGGACTACAATTCTCATCCATACAATTGCATGTGATTCTTTCCAATTGTTGATTGAGACAATACCGCATTGGTTCTTACATAATCTCATAACAAATTTTAACATCTTAATTGGCTAAATCAAGAAGTAAATTAAGTGCAAGGAAATAAATCATCACAACTTCTTCAAACATTAAACATATATACTTCACACAACTTCCTTCCATAATTTAATTACTTCATCATTTAAAAGGAAAAAGATAAAGAAAACTACTCAGAATTCATAGAGAAAACACAAACACAACTTGATTTGAATGTAGAAATCATAGTGAAAATACAACAAGTTTTACTTAAAAACTAAATGAATAAACAAAGATAAACACTTATCTAAAAATTCTCTCCACAAGACTCTGGAAGTTCCTCTGAAAATTTATTTTCCACTAAAAGACTCCATAGAGATTGGCACCCAACTCTGTTGACTCCAACTCTGACTTTAGACTCCAATACAAACTAGATAAATGGATGAAAGAAAATTGGTGAGAAGAAGGCTTCACACCAACCCCTTTCTCCTTTAAAACTCTCTTAAACTAAAAAGACTTAACTAACTGACTCTAAATAGTAAAAAGAAGACTCTAAAAAGACTAAGAAGGACTCTCTTCTGATTATAAGACTTTTTCTTATAATTATTCAAAATGTGCTTTGGTGTCTCTTCAAAATATGTCCAGATTCAATGTATCCACCAATGAATGCATCTCTTCTTTCAAATCTGCTGCCCTAAGGAAGTAAAAAAGTTACCACCAAAAGTTGCTTCAAGCACTCCTTAAAAATGGAATTAAATTTGATTTAATTCGTATTTTTAAACTGCCGCGCCTATGCGCCAACAATGCTGTGCTTAGCCGCCACAGGTCAAATTTTCACATAGCCCATTTTTGCTCCAATTTGATCTTCTTTTGCTCCTTTTTATCATAATCAGTTATTTTAATCATACCTGCAATAAAGACACAATAATACCTTCCATTAAAGTGCAATATCACCAAAAATAGTTCTAAAAATGTGCATAAAAATACTATATATTTTAGGTGCATCAAAATCCCCCAAACTTAAAATATTACTTGTCCTCAAGTGACTCTTAATCACATGGAAAATTTTAACATGCAGATTATCTAAATGAGTTCCTTAGGAAGGTTTCAAAATTTTGTTCTAGAAATGAAATAGTCCAATTTAGAAAAAATTTTAGTAAATAAGACCAACTTAAAGTTTAGAAAGTTCTTAAGTAAAGGATAATGAAAATATATGTATCTATCTAATTAAGAAATATTTGTAGATTTTTTAAAATATAGGATTCAAACATCTTATTTTTCTCACATAAAAATTTTTATTTGAAAATAATTTTACTCACTATATTATAATCTTAAGCTTTAGATTTTCTCAAAATATATATTTTAAACTTTAGGTATGGAACCAATTTTTGGTTAGGCCCTTAAATCCTCAAGTTTCTTCTCCCTTTTCTTTTATTTTTTTTTCTTTTTTTTTCTTTTTTTTTTAATAAGGCAAGGATTACTGTATCTGGATAGGCTTTTAATGATTTTGAAGTCCAACCTTCCATTTAAAACAAAGGTCTGATATGTATCTTTCACTTAAAAGTCATAATAATAGTGTTGAAAATTATTTTGCAATAAAAGAAATTTATTTTTTGAAAATTAAAAGTCAAATCTTTTATTTTTACGAAAATAAAATAATTCTTACTAAAGATAGTTTAACTATATTTATCATTTCTTTACTAAGAAAATTTTAACTTTAAATTTTTCATCATTACTATATATTTTAACTAAATTCACTTACTCATTTCTATATTCAAAATTTTGCTTCCTTAATATAACTTCATATACATAATTGTTTTTAATCAAATCAAATTTCTTTATAAGTATTCTTGAGAACAAATAAAATTTTAGTTTCTGAAAATTTGTTTTTAAAATTCCCCCCAACTTTAAATTTATAGTTAGAATTAAACATTTAAGCATAAAAAATGATGCATGGTTAAGAATTAAAAACTAAATACCATGCTAGTAGAAATTTTCATATCCTAAATATACAAGTATAACAGTTTAAAAATAAGGAGTAAAAAGAAATCATAGTTAATTTTTCATCTTTTTTTTTAAAATAAAAATTTTGATAGACTTCTACAGTTGTATAGGTTTTCAAAGCAAATACACACCAACTTTAACATGACTAAAATCACAATAACATTAGATAATATATGGTAGCAGATTTTGAAAAGTTTAAACATGTAATTTAAATAGGGGTTTCTAATAGTGTTCTAAATTTTCCTAACAGTTTTGGAATTAAATTATACACTACTAAAAACTCAAACACTAGATACACATTTAAAACATTTACTACCACAAACATATCACAAACATACATCATAAAACATCTATTCATCGCAGAACATCTGAATGTGCATAACAAAAATAGTCTAACTACAAACTACACAATATCAGATTTCACAACAAAATACAACAACAAATAAAACTCCAGGCATCATACAACACAAATACAAACATCACAAACTTAACAATACATAAAAACAAATCCTTCTGATCATGCTCATCATCATCATCTTCATTCCAATCTTTGGATAAGACATAAGGTATATAAAAAGGATGAGGGGGCATCTCAGCACTGTGATATCCTCTAATGACTCTGTCCATGTACTGCTAATAATTCTCCTCATACTCATCATTTTCCACAATATAACTTTCAATATTTTCTATCTTAGCATCCATATCTCTAACCTTTCTTTAAAATCTTTTGTAACAAACCAGTTTGTGAATCTCTTGATGATGTTGCATGTGAAGTAGAAGCTCGAGAAGTAGAGGGAACGGGAACACTGGAAGCTCTAACAGATCCTCCTTTCTAGTCAAATACTGAATGTACAGTGTAAGTGTTTACATTTACACTGGTAATGGGTTTAAGTGGCTGAAGAACCTCTTCCCATGTTTCAAACTTAACACCAGACTGCTCACAAAGTAAATGAATCAGGAAAGGAAATCCCATACATGCAGTAGTAGTAACTCTGCCGCAGTTCAAAACATTATTAAAAATGATAGCTCCAATGTCTAAAGGCTTTCCCTACTGAATACAAATCGTTCAGAACAGCTCTTTCTCTCGTAACTTCACTAACAAGACTTGAAGGCAATAGGTTTGATAAGATAAAGTAATGCCATGCCTTTGAGGTGGCATTCAACTTAGAGGCCTGAAAATTTACTCTTCTTTCATTTATTATCTTCCATAAAACTCTTTCATCAGTAATAAAGACATTATCTCATCTAGCTCTACCTCAGATAGATGATAATTGGCATAAAAACAAAACATCTCAGGAGGCAATCAGTAAAAATTATTAATTATTGCAGGTGAAAAATCTACTTGCTGACCTCTAACCATCACCATATTTTCTTCTGCTGCTGGCAAGTTTGCATAAAACTCTCTAACAATAGAAACAACAGTAATATGAGAGAAACAATAGCAATTTTCTCAATTTCTTCTAATAATCATTTCTTCATTCTCTCCCCTGGTTTACTAAAAACTCATTCAAGAATCAATTTACACGACGAAAGTGCATCAACGTATCTATCCTCTGATCTAGAACTAATAAATTTGTAGGAATCAAATCTCGCTTTCTCTCTCGAGCGCTTCGAATTTGTAGCCATCTCTAAAAATTCACAAAAAATTCACCCTAAATTCCGAAATCAAACTAAACTTGCTAATTTAACTTCCAAAGGTAATTTCCACTAAATCCAAGCAATTTCTCATGCATTTCCTTAAAATTTCATAATGAATTGTGATTTTCTAATTTTTCTATAATGAACTCAAAATACATGGTGAAAATAAAAAATTTTTACTTAGGAGAAGTGCTCATACCTCAAGGAACTCAAACCCAACAAATTTTGGTGAAATCAGCTCTTAAATGATCCAACTTAAGTGATGCTCCAGGCTTCTATTTCGCGGAACTGAGAGGTTGAAGGTGAGGGGGGGGGGGTTAAAATAGCAAAATTTCAGGATTTTAACTACAGAAAACCGATTTTTCGCGAACCGGCGCTTATGCATGAAGCATACGGTGTATAGCCGTGAAATTTGGTGCTTAAGCGCCGACGATTTGGCGCTTAGCCGCCAGTGCCTAAATTTTGACAATTATATTTAATGGCACAAAATCACTTAATTAAGGTCTATTTGGGGCAGCTGTAGCTTATTGAATAATCTGCTGATAAGCTGATTAAAAATAATCTGTTGATAAGCTAGGTGTGGTGGCTATTATAAATTTTTATTTTTTTGTAAAAGTCAGACTGCAGCCAGAAAGCTCTCACCGCACCTAGGTAGGTGCGGTGTGAAAACGCTATTTTCAGCATTTTGAAAACGCATAAGCTGCCAAAACGTAGTTTACCCAAACAGTCCAGGTGCGTTTTCAAAACGCTACCGCACCAAATAAGCTGCCCCAAACGGACCCTTAATCTCCCTGAATCACTTCTAATACTTATTTCTCCCCCATAAACTCTTCTAATACTCTAAAATTACACTAAAAATTTTATTTGATTCCAAAGAAATTTCACACAGACACAAACTTATATTTCATTAATAATAAACCACACTTAATACAAACTAAAAATTTCTATCCAAACATTTTGGATAAAATTCCCCAATACATGAGTTCATAACACATTTCTTAAACACAAACTTACATCATTAAAATGTAACAAACATCAGTTTAAAGTGCAACAAAACACAAAACACTAAACACAGAAAACCAAATCACAAGACTACACTTAATTTAATTCCAATCTCCTGCATGTGGATTATATCCAGAACCACCATTAGTTTCATTTGAACCATGTGGAATATAAATATGCTAAAACGAGTGATGATTAAAAAATTTTACATCTTCTTCTTCTAACCATTTTTTCTTCAAATACATCGATCGCTCTATTTGCTTCTTCCACATGCCTTGTATGACTGAATTGCATTTTGAGTTGCCATCCAATATGCGCTAAATGAGCATTAGTTTCATTTACCTTTGCTTCAATTGATTCCACATCGGCTTCAATCTTTGCAATCCTTTCTGCAATTCCTTGAATACTAACTGCTAGGAATCCGTTAAATAACTCTTACGCCCTTTCACTAATAAACTTCTTTTTATTGGCTTCCTCCTTCTTCTTTACTTCGCTCTCCCAAGAAGACATTTTTGCACTCAAATACTTTTCTTTAGACTCAGGAATGAAATAAGAACTGGGATAAGTATTTCTTTAGTTTATGGCCTTTTTATAGACTTGGAAAGGCATAAAACCGACCCTAGACGTGTTAAAGCTCCTGAATAACTCCCAAATTTACTTCCCCACGACTTAGGCATCTAGAAACTATTTTTTTATGTTTTGTATAGCTCCGGCGCCTAAGCGCCAATCTGTGTCGCATAGCCGCCAGTGCTCAATTTAACACAGGTCTGCTAAACATCCAAATCTTCATTTTGACTACTCTAAGTCATCAAATAAGGTTCAAATAACACTAATATTACATAAAATCTTCAAAATACTACCACATAATCATAAAAGAAAAACCAAATATAGCACACACATCAAACATAAAGTAAAGCACGCCGATAACTATGAGTTGCCTCCCACAAAGTGCTTGGTTTAACGTCTTCAGCTTAACATACCCAGAGCTTATTCTGAGTGACCCAACATCAGATTATTATCAGGTTTAAGTTGATCAATTGAAAAATATGGCTTAAGTCTTTGACAATTAACTTTAAATATTTTTTCAGTCTTAGGATCTTGAATATCCATAGCTCCATATGAATAAACTTTCATCACAATAAATGGGCCCGTCCACCTGAACTTAAGTTTTCCAGCAAATATTTTCAATTTAGTATTATACAGCAAAAATTTGTGTCCTGGCTCAAGGTTTTTAGTAAGAATCTTTCGATCATGCCACAACTTCATGTTTTCTTTATAAATCTTAGCATTTTAATAAGATTCATTCCTTATCTCTTCAAGCTCCTTTAATTACAATAATCTCTTTTCTCCAACATCTATCAAATTATAATTAAACTCTTTAATAACCTAATATGCTTTATGCTCATGATCAACTAGTAAATGACAAGCTTTTCCAAAAATTAGCCTATATGGGGACATTCCTATATGAGTTCTGTAAGCAGTCCTATAGGCCCACAAAACATAATCCAGTTTAATTGACCAATCTTTTCTATTTAGATTAACAGTCTTTTCTAATATTCTTTTAATTTCATGATTGGATAATTCAACCAAACCACTTGTCTGTGGATGATAAGCAGTAGCAATGCGATGGTTAATATGATTTTTCTTTGTTAACTTTTCCATAATCGCATTTTTAAAATGACTTCCCCCATGAGTTATGATTACTCTTGGTATTCCAAATCTCCAAAATATATTCTTTCTTAAAAAATTTGCAACAAGTTGAGCATCACATTGAGATGAAGTAACAGCTTCTATCCATTTGGATACATAGTCTACTGCTATCAAAATGTATATATTTCTGAAAGATGGTATAAATGGTCCCATGAAATCTAATCCCCAAAAATCAAATATTTTAACTTCCAACATATAATTGAGGGGCATCTTATTTCTTCTAGAAATATTGCCTACACGTTGACATTGATCACAATTTTTAATATAAGCATTAACATCCTTAAAAATTGTAGGCCAATAATATCCAGATTGTAAGATTTTATATGAAGTTTTATCAACTCCAAAATGTCTCGCATAATCAGAATTATAAAAATTTTGAATAATTTCATAAGTTTCTTCTAAAGGCACAAATCTTCGAATGATCACATCCTTTTCTTGTTTATATAAAAATTGGTCATCCCAAAAATAAGTCCTAGCTTTAGATACAAATTTCTTCCTCTCTTGGTATGTCAAACCATAGGGTAAAATATCACTAACAACAAAGTTTACAATGTCGGCATATCACAGAACACACCACTCATTAATAGTGAACAATTTTTCATGAGGAAAATTTTCATTAATTTTTTCAGCATCACGGAGAGATTTTTCAGTTTCAAGCCTGGACAGATGATTAACAATTTGTTTATCAGCATCTTTCCTAACTACTATCTCAAAATCAAATTCTTTCAACAGAAGAATCCATCTTATCAGTCTTGGTATTGCATCATTCTTTTTCATTAAATATTTTATAGCAGAATGATCACTATGCACCACACATTTTGTTTCAATTAAATATGATATGAATTTATCAAAAGCAAATACTATAGCTATAACTCTTTCTCAGTAGGGGTATAATTAATTTGAGCTTCATTAAGAGTTTTACTAGCATAGTAAATTACTTTGAAAATCTAATTTTATTTTTGACCTAAAACAGCTCCAATAACATAATCACTAGCATCACACATTAATTCAAAAGGTTTTTCCCAGTTTGGTGAAACTATAACATGTGCAGTGATTAATTTTTCTTTTAATGTTTCAAAAGCTTTTAGGCGCACATCATCAGAATAAAAAACTACATCTTTTTCTAGTAAACGATATAAATGTTTTGAAATTTTTGAAAAGTCTTTAATATAATGCCTGTAAAATCCATCATATCCTAATAAACTTCTAATTTTCATACTTATACTTGCGTAAAATCTTATATTATAAAACAATTAAAATATATTTCTTATTTGCTTCAGAGTCAAGTTTTTGGTGTTGTTGCAACGAAAGAGATATTATCATTGAAAAGAAATATAAAGTGAAAAATGCAAGCATAAATATTCGAGGATCAAGTTTTTGGCGCCGTTGCTGGAGAAATTAATTAAAATATCATTTAAAGAAAATTTAAGAAAAATTAAGTTTTTACTTTTCATTATTTTTGTTAGTGTGTTTTATTTTATTTTGTTAATTGTGTATGCATAGTTCAGATTCTGAGGGACTTGTGCCTTACGATTCTGAATGAGAGAGAACTATCACAAAAATTAAAAAAAATTAAAAATACAGAAAAAGATAAAATTAGTCAAGAAATGGCAAATCAAGATCATCAAAATGTTGAAATCCATCAAGAATTTAGACCTTTAAGAGATTATGCTAACCCTACAGTGGATGAAATTCATGGTAGTATTCAACACCCTGCTGTAGCTGTTAATTCATTTGAACTTAAACCTGCTATTATCCAAATGGTATCTAATAATCAGTTTGGGGGAGCACCAACTGAAGATCCTAATTTACATCTTGCCAATGTTCTAGAATTGTGCACAACTTTTAGATATGATGGTGTTTCGGATGACGTTATTAGACTTAGATTTTTTATTTTTTCACTGAGGGATAAAGCTAAGATGTAGTTAAATTCATTAGCACCTAGATTTATCAGAAATTAGGGTGATTTAGCACAAAAATTCCTTGAGAAACATATTCCACAATCAAAGACTGCGAAGCTTAGAAATGATATTACATCTTTTTATCAGTTTGAAGGGGGATATATATATGAAGCATGGGAATATTTTAAAGATATCTTAAGAATGTGTCCACATCATTTGATACCATATTGGTTAATAATTCAAACATTTTATAATGGATTAGTTGGATCTCTTAGATCTATTATCGATGCTGCTACTGGTGGTTCATTGATGTCTAAACAGTTTGCTGATGCTTATGCTTTAATTGAAGAAATAGCTAATAATAATTGTCAATGGCCTTCTGAAAGGTTAAATTCTAAAAAGGTAGCCAACATTCATGAAAATGATGCTTTTGCGATGCTAGCAAATCAAGTTGCTGCAATTTCAAGGAAGATAAACCAATTTGGAATAATTTTTTCTCAACCAACTTCCATGATTGAAGAAAATTCATTAGGCCAAATAGTTGATTCTCAAACTTCATCAGAAACCTTGAATGCTATTAGTAAGCCTAATAACTCATATTCCAATTATTATAACCCAGGTTGGAAAAACCATCAAAACTTTAACTGGAATACCAATAATCAGGGTGGTAGTAATCAACAATGGGGAAACACCACGTAAACCCATTGGGAAACTAGAACAACCAATGGAATAATAATTATAGACCAACCTATCCTCCAGGTTTTAACAATACTTCACAATTTAAGGAGAAAAAGTTATCTATTGAAGAAGTGGTGTAAAAAATGGGAAATCAATTACAAAGTCAACGAGCTACAATCAGAAATATTGAGAATCAATTGGGACAAATTGCCAATTCATTAAATAATAGAGCCCAAGGAATGCTTCCTAGTAATACTAAAATAAATCCAAGAGAGAAGACTAAAGAGTAAGTACAAGATATTCAGTTGAGAAGTGGAAGAGAGTTGGAAGGTAGAGTTCAATAAGAGACTGAAGTAGAGAAAGAAGAAATTGAAAAACCAAAAGAGGACGCTCTGAAAGGTTTGGAAATATCTATTTCTCCACTTAATCTCCACTTAAGGTTGATTTAGAAAAGCCACCACCTCCATTTCATCAGAGACTTCGACAACAAAAGTTGGATAAGCAATTTTCAAAATTCTTTGAGATATTTAAGAAGCTTACAATCAATATTCCATTTGCTGATGCCTTAGAACAAATGCCAAGCTATGTGAAATTTATGAAGGATATTCTCAACAAAAAGAGGAATTTTAAAGTATGCCTTTTTAGGTGATTCCTCAACTTTGCCAGTTATAATTTTCTCTCAATTAACTGAAAGAGAAGAAGAGAGATTGTTTGAAATTTTGTAGAACGATAAGAAAGCCTTTGGATGGACAATAACTAATATTAAAGGAATTAATCCTTCAATTTGTATGCATAGAATCCTTATGGAGGATAATTGCAAACCTCGGGCTGATCCTCAAAGGAGATTAAATCCTATCATGAAAGAAGTTGTTAAGAAAGAAATCTTAAAGTGGTTGGATGCTGGAATTATCTACCCTATTTCAGATAGTGCATGGGTTAGTCATATTCAATGTGTACCTAAGAAAGGAGGAGTTACCGTGACTGTGAATGAAAAGAATGAAATAATACCTGTAAGACAAGTTACAGGATGGCGAATATGCATTGATTATAAAAAATTAAACATTGCCACCAGGAAAGATCATTTTTCACTTCCCTTTCTAGATCAGATGTTAGATAGACTAGCTGGGCATAAATAATTTTGCTTTCTGGATGGATATACTGGTTACCACCAAATTCAAATTACTGGT
This sequence comes from Papilionanthe hookeriana x Papilionanthe teres, assembly GCA_022702705.1. NCBI lineage: Eukaryota > Viridiplantae > Streptophyta > Magnoliopsida > Asparagales > Orchidaceae > Papilionanthe > Papilionanthe hookeriana x Papilionanthe teres. Next base: position 31,573,945 of record CM040430.1, on the reverse strand, counting down.
GAGGATCAAGAGAAAACAATGTTTACCAGTCCTTATGGTACATTTGCTATTAGAAGAATGCCCTTTATTTTATATAATGCCCCTGCTATATTTCAGAGATGTATGATGGCAATTTTCTGTGATCTAATAGAAAAAGGAAGTGAACTGTTTATGGATGACTTTTCAGTGTTTAGAATTTTATTTGAATCATGTTTATAACATCTATATAAAGTTCTGAAACGTTGTGAAGAAACTAATTTGGTTCTTAATTGGGAGAAATGCCAATTTATGGTAGCAGGAGGAATAGTTTTGGGACATCGTATATTAGAAAATGGTATGGAAGCAAATCTTGCAAAAATTCAATTGATCTCTAATTTACCTTGCCCAACTAATGTAAGGGGAATTAGAAGTTTTCTGGGACATGCTGGATTTTACAGGCGTTATATTAAAAACTTTTAAAAAATTTCGAAGCCTTTATGTCGTTTACTTGAAAAAGATGTGATTTTTAATTTTGATGATGATTGCTTAAAAGCTTTTGAAAATTTAAAAGAAAAATTAATCACTACACATGTTATAGCTTTATTTAACTGGGAAAAACCTTTTGAAGTAATGTGTGATACTAGTAATTGTGCTATTGGAGCTGTTTTAGGTCAGAAATATGATAAGATTTTCAAAAATGATTTACTATGCTAGTAAAACTCTTAATGAAGCTAAAATTAATTATAACACTACTGAGAAAGAATTACCAGCTATAGTATTTGTAAATTCAGATCATATTTAATTGGAACTAAATGTGCGGTGCATACTGATCATTCTGCTATTAAATATTTAATGAAGAAGAAGGATGCAGAACCAAGATTGATTAGATGGATTCTTCTTTTGCAACAAATTGATTTCAAGATAGTAGATAGGAAGGGTGCTGAAAATCAAATTACCGATCATCTGTCCAGGCTTGAAACTAAAAAATCTCTTTGTGATGCTGAAGAAATAAATGAAAAATTTCCTTATGAAAAATTGTTCGCTGTTAATGAGTGTTGTGTTTCGTGGTATGCTGACATTGTAAAATTTATGGTCAGTGATATTTTACCCTATGGTTTGACATACCAGGAGAAGAAGAATTTTCTATCTGAAGCTAAGACTTATTTTTGGGATGACCCATTTTTATATAAACAAGGAAAGGATTCGATGACTCGAAGATGTGTGCCTTGACCCAATGAAAATATGTTAGGATTTTCATGTTTATTTTATATTGACTTTGATGATATTGCACTTTAAAGAAGGGTAATACTGATGATTTGTTGCAGTTATGAAGATTTAAGGACATTGGAGCGAAAATATGCAAAAAGGAGCGAATTTGGAGCAAAAAAGAGCAAATTTGTGAAAATTTGATCTAGGGCGCCGAAGGTGAGATCGATGGCGCCGATGATAGATTTTTCCCGAGAGTTCATAATATATTATAAGAGAGCCCACCAACAGCGAGATCGAGGCCGCCGACAGCGAGGCTTATGCAGAAGGGTCTAAGGCTAAGTATTCTAGAAGACCGCCGATGGCGGGAAAGTCGGTTCTCTCACAAGGTGCATTGAATGTGGACCATTTTTGAAGGGATGCTTGGAAAACTCTTGGAAATTCTTCAACTATTTTAAAAAGAACATTTGGGGCCAAAAAAGTCCACTAGCGTCCATTTGTGTCCACCACGTGTCCATCTAATCTATTATAGAGTCAAGTGTGTGAGTCTAGTGAGTCCATAAAGTTTCTAGAGTGTTAATTAGTGAGTTCAAATAGTGATATTTGTGAGGAATTCTTCGAGAGATTGTATGAGTGGAAGGGAAGTGAGAGATTTCTTCCTCATTGCTGTTTCGAAGGAGAATTTTGCATACTGTAATGAAAGGAAGAGATTTAGAGGAACTTCAAGGAATTTGCTTGGGGAGGAATTTAAGATAAGTTGTATTTACTTATTTTAGTTTGTAGAACTTTACCTTTTTTATATGAAATCCAAGTTTTATCGTATCCTCTCCATAAAATCTGAGTAGTTTTTATGTCTTTCTCCTTATTTTGATATTTTTGTGAAATGGTAAATTGAATTAGTGTGCCAAGAAAAATTTTAAAGAAGTTGTGATAATCTTTTACTTAAATCTTAATTTACTTTCAATTTAGCTAATTGATTAGTTAAAATATGTTGAGTTTAACAACTAAAGTAAAGATTACATCCGAGATTCAGGGAGATCAAATTCCTTGGAAGTAGGGTGCAAATAAATAGGAAAATAATATTCATCGGGCATAAAATTAGAGATTTTAGAGTGATAGGCTAAAATCCTCAATTCGGTCCTATCGTTTGGGTGCTGAAGTGTAGATGTTAGCCCTCAGACGAGGGGAATGTGGGAGCTCCGAAGTGAGAGCTGGTATCCTCTCAGCCTAGCCGTAGATTCAGTAACCAAGCATAGGATTAGACGATGTTCTTTATGCCTGGACCAAAGGGTAAAGAATAGGTATGCTCCTATTTGGCACAACACTGTTTTAAACTAATTCTAATTATCCATTCACTTAAATTTCTTAACAAAGGAGAAAGATTCTTGCTTATATATTTGAACTTCACTTTATTAGTAGAATTAGTTATTTGTTAGTAGAACTAGTTTATTAAATCTTCATATTATTGTCGATTGCATATTAGTGATAGATAAGCAATTTCAATTTCTAAGTTGTGATTCTGAATTGGTTTCTATAATCCTAGTTCGTAGCATCTAAAATATTCCCTGTGGGATCAATATCCAGGACTCCACTAGAGCCCTGTATTACTTGAGCGATACGTATACTTGCGTTGAATAGTAACTCTGCGATTAAAGAATATATTGTATACTTGTTACAAAATATTAAAATTATGCTAAGTGCGTGAAGTTGTTCAAGTTTTTGGTGCAGTTGCTGGGGAATATAACAAAATTAGAGTAACAGACAATTTAGGACTGTTATAAAACTTTTTAATAGATTTGCAACTTATTTAGTTAACCATTTTTTTGTGTACAGATTTCGATTGTATGCGTAAATTTTGTTCTGAAAATCTTATACCGTTATTTTCGTCGAATTCACTTAGTCCAGATGAATTTGCTAAACTCAACTGAATGAGTTCCACACCTTCATTTAGACCGTTGGAAATCCCGTTAGCAACATGTGGGTTACATCATCCGAGGTATTCCCGATCATTCAACGAGACATTTTAATTTAGTTGCAATTGTAGTTTTGTTGTTCTGTTTGTGATTAAATTTTGAGTTGTTTTATATTTTGGAATGTTGTGGCGGTGAATTTTATCTTATGATGATTTTTAATTTAGTTTTAGTTTCAGTTTAGGGACTATCCTAAAGGTTTTGGTTTTCATGCAACAGTTTTATTTAACATGCAAGAAAAGTAAAGTACAGTGCATGTAAGTAAATTGCAACAAAGTAAATTGCAATTAAATAAAAACGTACCTCGAGGGTCTTCCCGTCATCCCAAGCTGCACTTAAAACACATGTTAAGGCATTTAAATATTCAACAGATACCTTGGTAAAGCTAAGGGAAGGGTTTTGGTTTTCTACCAAATTCCTAATCCTATAATTAGTCATCTCCTATGACGTCTAGGTTCTTGGTTTGGTTTAAGGATGATTTTCTTCATCAAAGAACAATTAAATTCAGTTGTTCTTCTAATACATCCCGTCATATTGAGGAAGTGTATGAGTCCTGAACATCTTTTCAATATTTCTGGGATTGTTTTGAGTCCAAGAAAATTTAGTTGCACAACTGAATTAATCATCGAGGAGTTTAGTTAAACTTTGTCTCTTGCTCAGTGAACTTAAGTATTTGATTACCTGATGAATGAAGTGACATCTCACTTAATACTCTATTTAAGTGTTATAATAATTAAAGCATTTAAGGGCAAGTTGGTTTATTGAGAATTTTAATCAAATTTGAGTTAATGATTTAAAGTGTTTTAATTTAATTATTAGGTTTTAATTAATAATTTTAAGTTTGGAATAATGTTCAAATTATTTTAGATTTAATTTAAATTTTTACATTTTCAATTATCTAAGTATTTCAAATTGATGTTCATGTTTCAAATTCACTTAGATAGAAAGAGGTGTTGAAATTATTGATATGTTTTGATTTAACTCTTAATGATTTCACTTAGGTTTGTTGTTAAATGATTTTAATTTAATTTAATTCAATTTGATTTTAATTTAATTTAACTTTATTTAATTTAATTTTAATTTAATTTTAATTTAATTTTAATTTTTAATTTAATTTAATTTTAATTTTGATTTAATTTTAATTTTAATTTAATTTTATTTAATTTTGTTAAATTTTAATTTAATTTAATTGTTAACTTTAGTTTAACTTTAAATTTAATTTAATTTAATTTAATTTAATTTAATTTAATTTAATTTTAGTTTTAGTTTTAGTTTTAATTGTTAATTTGGATTATTATTTTAATTTTTAATTAAGAATTAAATATTATTAAAGTGACTTATTTAGGGATTTTTAAATTAAAGAATAAATATCCTCTTAATAATATCCCTATTTTAATAATCCAAATTTTAAATATATTCTTTCCAAAACTTAAATCATTTAATTAATTAAAGTTTCATTTTGATATTTTCAAAGTGTTTAATGTGTCTCTACCCTTTAATTTTCCTAAGTTTCAGTCATCCAAGAGAAAGTTAAAATCAAATATTTTACCCCCATTTTGATTAAACCTAAAGTTTTAATTAAGGGTTAAAAATTTTTAATTACCTTTATGCCCTTTTAAGCTTATTTATTTCATAACTCACTCAATTGAGCTCAAATGAATTTAAAATTTTTATGTCACCTCACTCACATGTCAATTAAGACATTAGGGGAGAAAAATGTGATTTTTCTGAATTTAATTTATTTATATAATTATTTTTAGTAGAAAATAAGGGTTTTCAAAGAAAATTCAACAACATAACCAAGGAGCGGTTTCTGTCCTTAAGAAAATTATGGGGTGTTCCTAATGACGAGAGGACCACTTGGACCATTTTTGGTGATTTTTTGAATTATATTTTATTTATTATAATTATTTTAAATTTTAGAGTATTAATTAATTATAAAATAAAATAAAAGTTGAAAAATGAATTTTATATTTTTCAAAAATCCCTCTAACCTCAAGAAAGTCAAAGAAACAAATTTTACATTTTTATGATTTTTGTTTGATTTATTAGATTTAATTTAGTTGGTAGGCTAGAAAATACATTTTTTTTATTCAAAAAAAATTGTTTTAAGGCTTTAAAATTAAATATCTTAACCTAGAGACTTAGGAAAAATATTTGATTGGTTCTTAAGTGATTAGGAGTCAAAATGTGACATTCTAATGATTTTTAATATTTTTGTGATTTTAATTATTTTTTAATTATTAAATATTAAAATATTGTGAAAAATCAAATTTTTTAGAAAATTACAATTTTAATTTTCTTGAACTCCCCTGATATCAGAGAAGCTCAAAACCATTTTTGTGAATTTTTGAAAAGTATTTTTCGAGTTATGAATTTTTAAAGTTCCATTTTGCTTATGAGGCTTAATCAATCCATTTAGTGGGGTTAATCAAGTCCAATTGATTTAAAAATTTTATGTAAGGTTCCTCTGACCCTAAAGAGTAATGGAGAATTATTTTCAAGTCAATTTAGTGTATGGTTAACCCTAATTAATTCAAATTCAATTTTAGGGGTTTAGGCCAATTAAGGTTAATATGAATGAATTAACTCAAAATATATTTTTCATAGGGTCCTCTGGTCCTAAGAAACATCACCAAATTTTCCTAGAATTTATTTTACAATATGCTAATTATTGGAATTAAAATACCTAAAACAGTGACATGAACTTGAAAATTCAATAACTTTTCACAGAGATGGCCTCTAACTTTGAAAAATTTAGGGAATGTTCCCAAGATGAGAGGATTCAAAAGCCCTATGGTCTCATGCCATGGTGAATTATCTATGCAAATGAAGAATCAAAATACTGAAAATAGTAAATAAATTATTAAAAATAAAATACTCATCCAATTAAATTGATTTCTTTTCCACATTATTCTCCTCTATTCACTGAGCAAGAGGGTATTTTTATTTTATTTTTGTGATTTTTCTATTCAAAGATATGAATTTTCTAAGTTCTGGGTATTTAATTAATTCAGAAAATAGGGATTTATCTACTTATCCACGTAGCGCTGCGTCAACCTCGGCTGCTCCGAAACCCCTACGTGTCGCGCTCCCATTCGACGCCGCCAGTTGAGTCAGCAGCAACGCGTCCCGTGGTTCACGTACCATTGCGCCGTCCGACTTGATCTCTACCGTCCGCTCGATACACACGCCATCCAATGGCTCCTGGTCATCCTCTACGACTGGTGTGCACCCGTGACCGTCCACACTAAAACCCTAAGATATCGCTCGATTCTCAATGAATTTTTGTGTTCTTATGCTCTTTCTTGAAGAGACGAACACATCCATATGGTTTATAGGCTATGAAATTAACCCAAACAAAATGGAGAATTGCTGGAAGCTCGGGGGGAGAATGAGTTCATACCTTTGCTCAGAGAAGTGAAGCTTCGATCTAAGAGTTGTGTCACCTTCGATTGAGTCCAGGCAAGCTCCAGATGAAGTCTTTGGCTCTGGGGAATTGTCTAGGTATGAAAGTGACCAAGGCCGATCACAAAGCTTGGAGGCTGGAAGCAATGGCTGGCCTGGTGAGGGGGCTTTTGCTGGGGAACTTCTCCTCTTGGTCTGGTGAAGGTGTAGGATCAATCAATTTGGGGATTGGCTCACTGTGGTGAAGTGTCCTGTTTTTTGGGTGGATTTTTAACTCAGAAATTGAGCTCACAGAGAGGGTTTTAGGGCTGGATTTCAGTGGGGATCAAGTTCTCTATGTCTGGAGAGGGGTTTAAAGTGATTTTGGCAGAGTTTTGGTAAGGTTTGGTTCAACTCCTCCTTTGGCCGAGAGGTGGTGGTGTTTAAATAGAGGTGGCTAGAGGGCTTCCCAGGGGCAATTGGAGGCTGTGATCAGCTGCTCAGGGGAGGAGAAGAACAGCCATGGTGTCCGTTTGGGCTTGGAATGTGTGTGAGAGTGTAGTGTACGTGCAAGTCAACCCTCACCAGACCAGGCCATCCAGGGTTGTTGACAATCATAAGATTCTCATGGCTCTCATGTGGCTTGTGCATGGCTCCAAGGCTTGCTTATGGCTTAGGAATGGCTTGGCTCATTTGCATGAGAAAGGGATTTTGGGATTTTTAAAATTTAGGGGTATTTTGGCATGATGCTTGATTTAGATTTATTTGATGATGGAATTGGAACTTAGGGAATGATTTTGATTAAATGGATGACAAATGAAAATGTCATATGGGCTTTAGAATCAATTTTGGGCTTTTGAAATTGTCTTAGGATGGGCTTTTAAAGTGGTTTAAGGAAGTGGGCTTTTAGATTTTAAAATGGGCTTTTGGATGAAAATTTTGTGAAGTACCTTGTCAAATAAATGTTTCAATTGGTTTAGGTATGTGTCATGAGTGATTTGGAACAAATTTGAAGTGATTTTGGATTAAATTGGGTTTAATTTGGGCTTTTTTGGTAAAGGGGCCAAGGTGGGCCAAATTGGGCTAACTTGGGCTAAGGTTGAGCTAAAGTTGGATCTGATGTAAAATTAATGTTGAGAAATGTTCATGGAAGTGTCACAAAGAGTTTTCAACTTTGGTTGGGCTTTGATTTTGGGATTTGGGCCCATTTGGGTTAGGTTTGGGCTTCGGTCAATTTAAGGGATTTTGGTTTTGGGTTAGGTTTGGATGGAGTTTAGGTCAAAATTTTGGACAAATCAAGTTAGTGTTTTGTTTATGGGGATGTTAGGAAGGCCTTAGAAAAGATTTGGGGCCAATTGGAGTTGAATTGGGTTGGTTTGAGCTAGGTTTAGGTCATGGGCCAAAATTGGGCCTTAGGCCTCAAATTGAAATTGGGCTCAAATGTCAATCAAATTGGACTTGGATTTGGTCTAAATTGATGTTGGGGATATTTAATTGAAGTTTAGAATTGAATTGGACTAGAATTGAGGTCAATTGGGGTGGTTTGGCTTGACATTGGGTTCACTTGGGTTTAAAATGGGTCAAATTGGGGGTTTTGGTAAAAGTGGGGTAAATTGGCAAAATTGACCCATGGTGTAGTTGCACAAAATGAAATTGGGAATATTTGGGATTTTGTGGAATTTTTTTGATATTTTCTGAATTTTTGGATTTTTGGGCTAAGAAGGGCATTTTGGGTATTTGGAGGGTATTGGGGAGTACTTTTGGAATTTTTGGTATTTTTGGCTATGGATGATCAATTGGAGTGGGGGGAAATGTTTAGGACTGATTTTGAGGAATTTTGGGTAATTTAAGTAATTTTGCAAATTTTGGGTAGTTCCAAGGGCATTTTGTAGGTTTGATGGGTCCGGGGTCCCGGGGGTCAAAAATTAAAATTTTGAAAAAATGAAGATTGATCAAATTTGAGTAAAATGGAATCACTTTGGTTGAGCCATGAAGCCACATTAAGCCCATATGAGCCATGAGAGGACTCATTTGGGGGCATTCACTATGTTGTTCTTAACCCTCTTAGCTAGGGGCTTAGGGGTTAAGGACCATCCATATGAATTTCCTACATGAGTTAGGAAGTCAAGTTGGGTGAGAGTGTGACTTTAGGACTTGGAATGTGTGTGAGAGTGTAGTGTATGTGCAAGTCAACCCTCACCAGACCAGGCCATCCAGGGTATTCCTAAGGCCAAAAAGTCCTAGGGGAACTCATCCTTTAAACCTCCACATTTGATTTCAACCCTCTAGGTGATTAGGGGCCTACAATCAAGCTTGTGGGGTTTGTAGGGAGTCAAGAGGTGTTTGAATTTCTAAAGGGTGGGTTCCACTTCTAGTCCTCTAAGATTAGTCAAAGTAAAAGCCTATGACTAGATCTTAAGTACTAAGGAGTGAGAAAAGAAGAGACCTCATCAAAAATGAGGTCAACAAATGGACCCCCAATAGGTGTGGTGTGCTAACCAAGCACACCGCGCGTATTGGCGTTGACCGAGGAGATCAACAAAACCAACACAGATGTCCAAGTGACAAACTTAGGACGAAGTAGAAGAATTTCCGCTGGGGAATATCGAGTATATTTCCAAGACCGGAGATTCTTGAACTCTCGGCAGGGAATGGAAAAGGAGGTGAACTCCAAATCACAAGATCTGGGGAATTCGATTTAGATTTAATTTTACTTTTAAATTTCAAGTTACAATGTGTGAGTTTGGATTTCGATTTGTAGTTTAATTTGAAATCGATTTAAGGAAATTTTGAATTTGAAATTTGGATTTGAAATGAGGATTGAAACCTGGGTTTCAACTTCGCGATTGTGAAGAGAACTGGAATTTAGGTACCAGCCTCGGAGTGAGAATCAGAGTTTAAGTATCGATTGAAAATGATGAGAATTAGAATTTAAGTACTGATCTCGAAATGAAAGTCAGAATTTAGGTACCGACCTCACAAAGATGGGAATCAGAATTTAGGTACTGATCTCGAGAGTGTGAGATTTGAAATTTAAGTATCAAACCTGAAAGAGAATCGAAATTTAAGTATCGATCTCAAATGAGAGTCGGAATTTAGGTACCGACCTCGAAGGAAGAGAACTGGAATTTAGGTACCAGTCTCGGAATTTAGAATTGAAATTTAGGTATCAATTCGAAAGAGAATCGAAATTTAGGTATCGATCTCAAATGAGAGTCAGAATTTAGGTACCGACCTCGAAGGAAGAGACTGGAATTTAGGTACCAGTCTCAGAAATTTAGAATTGAAATTTAGGTATCAATTCGAAAGAGAGTCAAAATTTAAGTATCGATCTCGAATGAGAGTCAGAATTTAGGTACCGACCTCGAAGGATGAGAACTGGAATTTAGGTACCAGTCTCAGAATTTAGAATTGAAATTTAGGTATCAATTCGAAAGAGAATCAAAATTTAGGTATCGATCTCGAATGAGAGTCGGAATTTAGGTACCGACCTCGAAGGAAGAGAACTGGAATTTTGGTACCAGTCTCGGAATTTAGAATTGAAATTTAGGTATCAATTCGAAAGAGAATCAAAATTTAGGTATCGACCTCGAAAGGAGAGAACTAAAATTTAGGTACCAGTCTCAAAAGTTGAGAATTGAAATTTAGGTATCAATTCGAAAGAGAGTTGAAATTTAAGTATCGACCTCGAAAGAAGAGAACTGAAATTTATGTACCAGTCTCGAAAGTTTGAAAGAGGACTAGAAGTTAGGCTCTAGTCTCGAAGAGAACTAGAAGTTAGGCTCCAGTCTCGAAGATTTATCTGTATGAAGAGGGACCCAGTCTCATGCCATCAGAACCAAATCGAACAAAGTTCGTGGCTCCGTATCAATAGAACTAGTCGATCCTCTAAGACACAGAAGAAAGAGAATTGAAAGGAACTGGTAAGTGTACCAAGCTAAAAAGTCTTGACTTAGCAATAAGTCGAAGAGAATGTTCAAATTTTAAAAGAGTTTCAAACAGATTTCGATTGAGGAAAGAACTGAAAGGTTTGAATCAGAGGATTCAGATCAGAATTCAATTTGAGATTTAGATTCGTTTTGTTTGTCCTTTAACGATCCCATTTTTATTTTTTTGTTGTTTATTTAGTGTTCATATGAATTTGAAGTTCATTTTAATATTCAGATTTTTAGGAAAAATTTTCATTTATTTTTTTTCTTTTCTGTTCTTTGTTCCAAGTTCATTTAACTCTAATGGCGTTTCCCAGTCAATTTGCACAAAAAGAGGTGAAGGCAAAATATGACGTAGTCGTTTTCATTCCAACTTGCTGAAAGTACATCATACAACTTGATCTAGTCATGATGACATTTTCCTCAGAAATTTAATGTCTTATACAGTACATGTAAATCCAAAACGGACTGTGTAAACTTCTTGCTGATCCATTCAAAAGCGTCTGTCAAAAAATCCATGTCTGAATAGTAAGAAACATGGGCAATAACATCACCTTCCAAGCCACCATTGGCAGGAATGCCGCATGGATGTGCATTGGAGGTGTGTTATTTCCCATGTAACTCATAGCTCGTAGGGCCGGAGACTCTCCAATTCGGATCCAGTGAAAGTGGTAAGGCATTTTTCTGTCATCCATTCTTCTAAAAGTAACTGAGATCTGCTCCACAGGCACTCCTGGAATGCAATGCTTCGCAACGTCTGGTCCGTTTCCTTTTATCACCAGGACGGAACCTACCGGTAGTGGTATCTCCACCGGCCCTCGGAACTCACCGGGGCTCGCGATCCAGAGGTCGGATCCGAACATGATGTTACACTCGGCTGAAGAATGACACCGTGCGAAGGGTCTAACAAAATCATGATGGTCCATATGCGGAGGTATGCGGTCGCCTTCCTTGTAGATGTTGATAATGCGAGTTGTTGGGTATGCAATCGCGAGCAATACCCTCCATGTTATCATCCTTTCACCATTCTCTTGATGACTCTTGGCATTGGATCCACCTCACTGCGACGGAGAATCCCTGGTGGATTTCCTTTCCTGTCTGTGGCAAAATTGTAGCAACATCCGCATTGGATTGTAACTCTTCCCTTTCCTGGCATCCATCTACGGGGTTCTGAATATGTCTTTTCTCTCAGGCAGCCAGCTCGGGCCATTTTCTGTAATTCAAGGATGCAGTCTACAATTTTTTGTTGCTCATAATATGAGAAAACATCTGTATGCAGCTCGAGGCCTTCCAAGATGTTGACCCTCTTGTTTCCAATTCTTTCAAAGTATTCAAAGGTTTTCTTCTCAACTAGTTGCATTTTCTCTAGCTCGTATTTCGGGATTATCTGAAGTCCTCGGTGTCTAGTAACATACTGCGGGATGTATGGCTCAACCCCAGCATGTTCTTATGCATGTCTCGGCTCCTCGGGGATAGTCTCCGTAGGGACATCCTCCGGGGTTGCTTTCGCAACAAGACTCTTCGAATCTGGTACGTATGCTCGGCGTCGAGGTACCGACTCTATTTTTGCTTTTCTTGGTATTTATTTTATTTGTTCCGACCTTCTTGGAATTGACTTTCTTCTTTCTGATTCTTGACGAACCGGTCTCCTTGGAGCATTTGCACTAACAGTATCCACTGCCTGTTCATGTTGATATTCTGCTAACTTGGTCAACATTTTGCGAATGCGACGATTCTTATTTCTTCGCTGGGTAACAGTGAGAGTAGCTTTCCTTACCCCTTGAATTTCTGCGGGCGCGGCGCTGACAAGCCTACCCTCTGCTGTGGCAACCACGGACTTAACTTTCTTATCTTCTTCGGTTGCATGAGTGGCGTTTGCTTTTCTTTTCTTGTTGCTGGATTGGTGGCTCGGGCCACCCATTTTCATCACTGTTTGGCTGTGAAGTTCTTCTCGATCAACTGGGATCCAATCATTTTCTTCGTATTGTAAGCCGAGCTGGTGTGAAGTCCGAGTCAATCTCTATCATCGCTCCATCCCTCACCCTCTTTTCATCAAGTGCTAGACTCACGTCATTTCTAAAGTTTAGAAGCAACCGCCCGTTCGACATTTCCCTGTGAAAAAACAAGGAAAGGATCGAGGGTTGTACTAAGAACAAGAACAATAAGAAAAACACTTAAAAATTCTTATTCACTTCTTTTAAATTTAAAGGAAGTAGGAAGAGATGAGAAAATATCAGGAATGAATGGATTTAGAAGGAAAGATTGACATTTTATTATTATGATTTCCCATGTTTTCCTTTTAACATTTTCGTTGATGAGATTTTTTTCATCCATTTTATTTTGTTTTGGGTTCGGACCCAGTCACAAAGTGATTACTTCACCCGTGTTTCTAGGGATAAGATTCTATTTTAGAGGCCACCCTTCGAAACATCAGGTTGCGTAATACTTCTTTAAATACCGCCCATTGATTGGAAGCATGGGTCGTTCTCCACGGCAATTCACCAGTTGGTAGGAACCTCCAGAGTTGACTGTCTCGACCAAGAACGGCCTATCCCATGTTGGTTCAAATTTACCACCTATCTTGCGATGTGCAAGAATAGGTCTTCTGAGAACAAGAACAAAGTCACCGATTTTGAAAGTTCTTGGGCGGACTAGTTTATCATGGGCCTGGATCATCTTGGCTTGATGCAGTTCCAAATTTTGCTGTGCGGAAAGTCTTTTCCCTTCCAAGCTTTCCAATTCTTCCAGTCGTAGTCTGACATTTTTTTCTGTAGTGATCTTTTACGCAACTCGCAATTTGGAGTGACGGAAGGTGAACTTCCGGGGGCAAGACGGCCTCGGACCCGTACACTAAAGCGTAAGGCGTAGGCCGAGTAGGAGTCCTAAAAGTCGTCCTGTAGGCCCATAAGGCTTCTAACAACTTCTCGTGCAAATTTCTCTTGTTGTCGTCCAAAGTTTTCTTTAAAATTTGAACGAGAGTTTTATTAAAAGCCTCGGCCAAGCCGTTCGCTCTTGGGTAGTAGATCATTGAGTATCTCCAATCAATCCCGTGTCTTCTGACAAAATTGTTGATCTTTGTACTTTTGAATGCAGACCCATTATCTGAAATGATCCTGCGCAGCACCCCAAAACGGTAAACGACTTGATTCTTGAAAAATTGTAGCACGTGGTGTGCCTTCACTTCTCTGAGTGGTATAGCTTCTGCCCATTTAGAAAAGTAGTCTGTAGCTGCAAGGATGAAGCGATGTCCTCTTGAAGAAGGCGGTTCTATCAGACCCACTATATCTGTACCCCAACACTCAAATGGCCACAACGCGATTGTCGGATGTAGCACATTTGGAGGTTGGTGTAGAACCACTCCGTGCACTTGGCACTAGTGACAACTTTTGGCAACTTTCATGCAGTCGGTCATCATTGAGGACCAGCAGTACCCTAGTCTTTTAATCTTCATTTTCATTTTCGGACCTGACTGATGAGCGCCACAAAGTCCTGAATGTACTTCTTTAACGAATTCACGAGCCTCGGACCCGCTCAGGCATCTTAGCCACATCTGATCAAAAGACCTTCTATATAATGTATTGTTTATTAATGCGTAAGATAAAGTTCTTTTCTTGATTTGATGGGCTAATGACTTATCGTCCGGTAGGTTTCCTGTCTGCAAGTAGTCTATTAATGGCTGCCGCCAATCGTCTGTATTTTCTGTCACTGCTGCAATTGTTTCTTCCGCTCTTTCTGATTTGTGTATTGTATCCATGTCGAGCTGTGAAATGACCTATCGTCCTTGAACTGACACTTCAACTGACTCATCCTGCAAGCAGGAAAATTCCTTTGCAAGGCGGGCTAGCGCATCGGCGAGAGCATTTTCTTTTCTGGGAATCTTGTAGATTGTTACATTTGGAATTTGTTCCAACAATTTCATGGCGTACTGAAAGTACTGCTCGAGTCTTGGCTTTAAAATTCTGTACTGTCCGGTGACCTGTTGAATGATCAACTGAGAATCTCCGTAGAAGTTGATGTCCGTTATTCCCATCTGAATGGTTAATTCCAGTCATGTTATGAGGGCTTCGTATTCTGCCTCATTGTTTATACACGGCTCTGTTAAGTGGTAGGAGTATTTTAACATCCCCCGCTCCGGTGTCATAAAGATTAGTCCGATTCCTGCATTACCAGACACTATCATTTGCAATTCTTTATTCTTCTGTGTTGAGGATGCTCCATCAAAGTATAGTTCCCAACATCGATCATCAGGGTCTTCTAGGTTCATTATCTGCTCGTCAGGCAAATCATCGTCGAGAGGGGAATCCGCCGGTAAAGGGTGTGCTGCGAGGAAGTCTGCTAGGACTTGTCCCTTTACGGCGTGAAGAGGAACGAAAGTTATGTCGAATTGCAATAGTATCATTGACCACCTGACAAGTCTGTCAGAAAGCGTCGGTCGAGTCATCAAGTATTGCAACGGATTAACTCTTGAAATAAGGTTGACTTTATGAGAAAGCATGTAATGCCTGAGCTTTTGAGCAGCGAAGATCAGGGCCAAACAATGCTTCTCAATCGGGGGATACTTTACTTCTGTCGGAATTAGACGACGACTTAAGTAGTAGAGAGCGTTTTCTTTTCCCTCATCATTGATTTGGGCTAGCAGGGCTCCGAGAGAATCGTCTAAAGCCGCAGTATAAAGTATCAACGGTCTACCTGAGACTGGGGCTGCTAAGATAGGAGGTGTCATTAAATATTGCTTAACGTCCTTGAAAGCCCGCTGGAATTTCTCATCCCAAACGAATTTGGCGTCCTTTTTAACTAATGCCGAGAAGGGCTGACACCTACCTGACAAGTTCGAGATAAAGCGTCGAAGATATGCCCACTTCCCTTGAAAGGATCGTAGTTGTTTCAAAGTTTTGGGAGGAGGCATTTCTAAAATAGCTTTAATCTTTTCCGGAACAATTTCAATCCCGTGATGTCGGACAACAAATCCTAAGAATTTCCCCGAGGTGACGCCGAAGGCGCATTTTAAGGGATTCATCTTAAGGTTGTATTGTCTTAGTCGCTCGAAAACAATTCTCAAATCATATAGGTGATCTTCTTTCAGTTTACTTTTGATGACCACATCATCCACGTAGCACTCGACTTGGTTGTGAATGAGATCATCAAAAATCTTCGTCATCGCTCTTTGGTATGTTGCTCCTGCTTTCTTTAGTCCGAATGGCATTACTGTGTAGCAATACACTCTGATCGGCGTTCTGAATGCCGTGAGCTTTTCGTCTTCTGGTGCCATCTTTATCTGGTTGTATCCTGATGATCCATCCATGAATAAAAATATTTCATGTGTTGAAGAAATGTCGATCATCAGTTCTGGGATTGGTAGTGTAAATTCATCCTTTGGACATGCTTTATTCAAATCTCTGAAATCCACGCAGATTCTGATCTGACCATTCTTCTATCTGACTGGCACCACGTTGGCTAACCAAGTTGGGTATTGTTCTTCACAGAAAAATTTAGCGTCTATCAGCTTCTTAACTTCGGCTATTACTTGTTGCTCAATTTCTAGACGCATTCTTCTGGGAGCTTGTCTGACTGGAACGGAAGTAGGATCCACTCCTAGCCTGTGAACTGCGACTTCTGGAGCTAATCCTGGCATTTCGTCGTAACTCCAAGAAAAACAGTCCTTGAATTCCTTTAATAGCTTGAATATGTCTTGGGAGTCTTATTTATTAAGTAAGGAGCTAACAAATGTAGGCCTAGGATCTTTGCTAGTACCTAAGTTAACTTCCATTAACTCGTCTATCGTAGATTTGTTTTCTTCCTCGAATTCTGGTGGAGCATCTCCGATTGGTAGATCTTCGAGATCTTCTGAAGCTTCCAAGCACTCTTTATTAGGTTCGCAAGTGACAACCAAGCAAAATCCCGTATCATCAACTGATCCTACTGTGCCGAATCCGAGACCATGTTTTGAATTAGGAGGCCGACCGGCATTATTCCATAATTTTTCAAAGTGTTGTGATCGGCTTTTTGTCCATTGTCGAGGTAAGACACCACGTTGAATTAAATTTTCAACACAGGGAGAGTAACACTCAAAAGGTAATTCCATTAATTGAGATGAAGTAACATCTTCAAATTGTACATCACATTCAGTTTTGGAAGAAGAAGCACCACGGTAAAACTTGATTGGTTTAGTACCACCTCCATGCACTTCCTTGACCACCATACCCTCGATCTTATTAGAATGGATCGGGGTCAGGGTCATAGTATGTACACAATGGTTAATCTTCTCGTACATTGATTTATATTCTTCATTACTTTCATCTTCGAGAGAAATCTTGAATTGTGGTTCCTTCTGACTTATTGGCGCTGCTTCTTTCTCAATTTCTTCTTCTTTGGAACTGTTCTCCCAATCAACTTCGATGACCGGTTTCTTCTGTCCAACTGTTCTAACATTTCTTCCACGTCCTCGTCCCCGGCCTCGACCTCGGGTGCGAGTTCTGGAGAAATCTTCACCATCTCGCCGTAAGGGAGTGGTGAGCAACTGTTGGACTAGAACCTCAGGTTCTTCATCGTCTCGAATTTCTTTTGCTTCATTTAGTATGGTACTTCTGGAAAAGATTATTTTCTTCGGGGGCGCGTAGTAGGCCGCATCTTCATGAATTCCAATTTCGTGCACGAAGAATGGTTGCAAATCACCTTTGATGCACTGTTCCCCTCCTTCGTAATACTTTACACACTGGTGTAGAGACGATGGTACCATCCGGCTTTCATGGATCCACGGTCGACCCAGTAGAGCGTTGAACGATGTTTCAGAATCAATTATGTGGAATTTTGCGGTTGTCTTTGCTAAATCACCGGTCTTCATTAGTAGTGTTATCGATCCAAGAGATCTTTCTCCTTTTTGATTGAAGCCTCTTAATAGCATCCTGTCTGCTTCAAGCTCGCAACCATCAATTTCCAAATATGCTAGCGTCCGAAGATTCATTATGTTGATTGATGCTCCCGGATCAACCAAAACTCTGGAGAGCGTAAACTTTCCAATAGTGACTGAAATGTATAACGGTCGGTTGTGATGAGCTTTCCCCAGTAATAGATCATTGTCCGTGAAAGTAACACCTCGTTGTTCTTTTAACGAGCAAACCTCATCGAAGAAATTACCAGCCATTTGGGCTAAAAAATCTCTGGATCAAGTAAAGCCTTGATCAGAGCCTCCCTCATCTCCTTTGACAGGATCAGAGCGTCGTATATGCTTAGTTTGGCTGGTAGCTTCCTAAGATGGGCTAGCACGTTGTAGTCCACTTTATTACCATGTTCCTCGGTTTCTTCCCGAATGGGTAATTCTTCTGCTGGGGTTGGCTCTTCCTGAGTAACCACCTGCTTTCCTTTATCCTTTGGACCCATTCTTTGAGGTAGAACTTTTCCACTTCTTAAATTTACTTCTGTTATTTCTTCTGAATTTGGTGTTGAATCTGCCGGTGTATCCTCTTGAATTGGAACAACTGGCTCTTCTGAAGTTGCTTCGGTGTCTGATGGTTCTAATTCTATCGTGATCGAGCCCCTCGAAATTCATGAATGGACTCGTTGCTTGTCGAGCTTTCGTAGCCTCCTTTGTGAACATCTTCTTCGTCGTGGTCGTTGAGGTTGTGTATGATTTGAGAATCATTATTTGTATGGGAATCGAGATCCGGATTAAGCCGGTTGTCGTTAGTTACGTAATCATTAGAAACAGTCAAAACGTAGCCAACGCCATAACCCTTATCATTATAAGATCCCGCCGGAGCGAGCAGATAATCATACAGAGTGAGGAGTTCGAGGGATTTCTCCCCCGTATTGGAAACAACCATCCTAGGATAAGCAGCCCCTAGTCTACCCTTCGGAGCCTCGGTCTTCTTTTCTTTCACAATCTTCTCCTCCTTCTGGGGCGGTTCTTCAATCGCAAGTGATAGTGCCGCCTCGACAGGTTTCAAACTCTGAGTTGAAGCGCGTACCGAAGCGGTCTGGATGCGATCCAAATTTTTCTTCGATGATTTTGTCCAGACAGTACTCCATCCATCATCAATCGTGTGCGGGTCTATCGGAACAATGAGATCCGTTGAAATAACATTGACGGAACCTCCTTTTTGGGGTTCCTTCATGTATTCCTTTGGGATCGTTATGTTCCCTCTCCTGAGATTGTCTTCAAGCCAACTCTTGAAAGTGATGCAATCCTCTATCTTGTGTCCGAGCATCTGGTGGTAAGGGCAATAGTTCGGATGATCTTTCTTATTGACTTCCTCCGGCTTCTTGGGCTCTGGCAGCTGAAAATCCTGTGTCTTCATTAAGATGCTAAACATCTTTGCTACTGCTTCAGTTTTGAATGGATATTCTCTATTTAGAAGTTCTCTTAAGGTACACGATGAACGAGGCGGTTGTTCATAATGCTGAGGCGACTGATAGCTCGGACGAGGCTGCTGATAGCCCTGCTGAGGTTGCTGATAAGTCCGTTGCGGTGGTTGATAACTAGACTGTGGCCGCTCTGACTGTATCTGAACCGGCTGCTTGCCCTTATCTACTGCCGCGATGATTCCAGATTTCTTTTCGAATGTTTTCATGGGCTTCTGCTTATCGTTCTTATTCACGAAACTTAACTGCTTTACCTCTTCGTGCAAGCTCCCGACCTTGCTAAGCAACTTCTTGAAAGTCTTGATTGTAAATCCTTTAAGGAGGAGTGCTATCGGGCCATGGATACCTTTGAGCAAGATGTCGACTGCATGTTGTTCTTGAAGCTGTGGTTCACACTTCATGCTTAAGTTTCTCCATCGAAGTATGTAATCCACTAAAGTCTCGTTCGGCTTTTGTTGCTCCACCACTAGATCACCGATAGTGATGTGGTGCTGAGCCCCGACAAACCGCTTAACGAAGAGATTCTCTAGTTTTGAAAAGGTCTTTACTGAACCGTTCGGCAATTCTGCGTACCAGTCGAAGGCAATCCCTGACAAACTACTGACGAACTGACGCAAGAGTAGAGTGTCACTCCCACCGGCATTGCAACAACTAGCACGAAAATGTGCGACATGCTGCCGGGGGTTTCCCGTTCCATTAAAAGTCTTAAACAGAGGTGGTATGAAGCCTTTCGGGTATTGGACTGCATTGAACTCTTCGGGGTAAGGTCTACCCGTCTGAATAGATGCTCCACTCTTAGATTGTGCTAGGGCTTCTCACACCTGCTGTTCTACCATGTTCTTAATGTCCTTTTCTGGAATCATGCTTTGTGCAGGATCTTTCTTTGGTTATTCATCTCCGTTGACGGATGTGATCTCTCTTCCTCCATCTGCAATATGGATAATTTCTGGGGGTGTCTCTTTCTGAGGTTGTACCGACTGCGGAGAGTGGCTAAGGCGGCAGCCATCTCTTCCATCCTCTTTTCCATCTGGGAAATTGTGTCATCTCTTTCCCGAAGCTGTGCCCTCATTACTTCCGGTTCATCTCTTTCTGCAGCTGCCAGAGCACCTTGCGAGGCTGCTGATGCTCGTGTTTCAACCACGTTGATCTCGGCATACTCCTCATCCTTAAACTCTGATGAGTTAACTTCATCTCCTAGTTCTACTTCTCTTTCTTTTGCTAACCGTCGGATTTCGGTCCTTAATTTGTCCATGGCATCCTCTAATGGCCTTTTCCGCACGGTCTCGCAGTTGTCTCGTGACGGTTGATGAACTTCCTTCCCGGGAGTCCCCTTTATGGCAGTAGCACTTTCTTCTGATTCAAGTCTCCTGACGAGACTCTTCTTTTCTGGACATTGTTTCGGTCTTAGCTCGCCAGTAGTAGTTCGCCATAACATCCTTCTTGTAGTCGGAAGCCTAGGACCGGATGATCTGTCGGCTATATGCTAGAAGGTGGTATCCTCCCTAATTTGTAGACCCGATACAACAACGGGTGAACTTACTTTTATCTTCTTCTTTGGTTTCTCTGTGGCAGCAACAGGCTTTATTTGCTGTCCGAGGTGGGATTTAGCTGGCACTTGTCCTATCCTTCTTAAGATTTCTGACACAGGGCATCTTTCTTTCTTTGCCAATCTTTCTATAACAGCTTGCAGCCGAGCCAATGGCGTAGTCTTATCCCTTTTCCTCTTGTAATTGCTGCAGTACACAGGTCAGGGTAATGCAGCGGTGATCCTATGGACATTCTCTTCATCTGATGCGGCAGAGAGAGGGTGAAACCTGCTCCCTTCCAACAGAGGTATATACTCAGGCAGTTCTTCTCTTTCCTCAGGAGTTTCTTCTAGAAAAGCCACTTCAGCAGCTCTAGCTTTCTCGATCTTGGCGATCTTTCCGCTTCTATTTCTTCTTTGAGTTCGAGTTAGGGGTGCAATTCTAGAACTGGACCCAATCTCAAAAATAGATGGTATTGTAGCGAAGTCTGCACCCTCCATGGTGACAGGCTCATCACAGACTTGGATTTCCTTCCCCTTCAGTTTAGCAGAAGTCGGGATAGGTGCTGAGATGACTAGACCGGTGGGGGTAGAGACAACAGTCCTCCTACGAACAGTAGTACTCCTTTCGGCTGGAACCCTTTGCAGGGGAGGGAATTCTTGAGTCGATTTCAGGTTGAACTCAATCACGGGCTCTTCAGCTTCTGACACTTTGTCCATTAGTGTGAAGAGAGTGACATCAGCAAACTTGATATCTGTGTTGTCAAATCCTTGTCCAAAATGGATGATCCCATTGTCGGACAGCTCATCCTTGTAAACGGCGAAGTCTATTCCATTGGTGAAGGAGAAGATTAACTTTGGGGCAGTCATTTTCTGCAGGGCAGATTCTGAATGTCAGTCCCAAATTATGCTTCCTTTCGTCGTAAAGTTTAGGACGAAAAAAGAAAGAGTCCGAACACAGTTTCGTTTATCTTAGTGTATTTGTGATTTTTAAAAGAGATTATTTATTAGAAGGTTGTTTATAAGCGGGTTCGTTTGTTAGAAACAAAACGATTAAGGGAAAAAAGGTTATAGAAAAGGTAAAGGACCCGATTTAGAATTGGAAAGGAAGAGAAAGTCTTATGCAAGACTTCTCGACTCGAAGGACCGCTCCTAAACTAACACCTATTGGGGGTCCACCCCACCTCAGAAAAGAGGTAAAAGGATTTCGGAACCTCTCCGTTTAGGGGTGTCTAAACAGTGGCTCCTAAATCCGAGAGGAGTTGGCTATACTCGTTCAAGACAGAAATAAACGGGGTATTCCAACGGAATAATGGTAGTTTTGGTCCACTAGGGATATGGACTTACCACCGATTTATGAAAGCAAAACCATCTAATCAAAAATGGAGAGAGGAACTAGTCCCCAGCGGAGTCGCCAGAAGCTGTCTACATATTTTTAGGTTGAGTGTTGTATTTTAAAAATGGGTCGCCTACAAAAATTGTCGGTGAATTTTAGATTTTAAATTTAATTTAAATATATATATAGTTTTAGAAAGAAACATTTAATTTTGAAAAAAACTTTAAGTTTGAAAATTTTAAGATATGAAATCAAACCGATCTTACATCCCGAATAGTTTATATAAGCGAGCACCGCATCACAAACCGTATATCTATTCCGAAGAATAGACACACTGCTTGATGATGGGGCTCGGTTAAATAAACTAGAAGATTTGTGACATCCATTTGGTCTGTGAACCAACTTTATAAGCCGACAAGTTCCCCTGCTTAATATAAATGAATTAAGCAGGGTTTATATTACGTGGGTTCTTAAAGTTCCCTATAAGGGCAAGCCCCTTTAGTTAATTACATCTTAAATGACGGGAATCATTTAAGAAAACTCTCGATAATGATCAGTGGTTTTGCTCTCAAGAATTTCAAAGTTTAAGGTTTTCAAAGGATTGAATTTTGGAGATTTCAATAGGGAATGGATCAAATTCGGAACAATTTATTTTGTGAATCCAAAGGAAGAAACGTAGGAGAAGTTGAGGATCCAAGAAGAATCTTGGCAATTTCCCAAACTATCCTATTGTTTGGCTTCAATTTAAGAGTATGTTTAATGTTGTAATCCTGCCAATTTTATTTATTTAGGTCTTATATTTGTATGATATAATCACACAAATAGCCTCGAAGATGTGAGGGTTTATGTCGTATCAAACGACTACCTCGGAGTCCTAAGACCGGTTAGGGCTTAATTTACATGACATGATCATGCAAATACCTAACGAGGAGTTGAGGATTTATATTGCACTAGGCAAACTACCTCGAAGTCCTTTGGCTTGTTTTTGCTGAAGTAGACACAAGTTTTGCTGACGAAGATGGCCGTGCTGCCCACCGTGCTCCATGCTCCTTATTGTTGTAGAGGTTTAGTTTTAGAAGTCATAAATCAGGAGATGAGAGAAGTGTTTTGGTTTAGAGAAAATCTTAAAATCCAAGTGTTTTTAATATTTTAATTAAAACAAATCTTAAAGTTGTTTAAACAGAACTGATTAAGATCCCACAGTTCCGTCATCCCGGTATCGTTATTTTCGTCGAATTCACTTAGTCCAGATGAATTTGCTAAACTCAACTGAATGAGTTCAACACCTTCATTTAGATCGTGGGAAATCCCTTAGCAACACGTGGGTTACATCATCCGAGGTATTCCCGATCATTCAATGAGACGTTTTAATTTAGTTGCAATTGTAGTTGTGTTGTTCTGTTTGTGATTAAATTTTGAGTTGTTTTATATTTTGGAATGTTGTGGCGGTGAATTTTATTTTATGGTGATTTTTAATTTAGTTTTAGTTTCAGTTTAGGGACTATCATAAAGGTTTTGGTTTTCATGCAACAGTCTTATTTAACATGCAAGAAAAGTAAAGTACAGTGCATGTAAGTAAATTGCAACAAAGTAAATTGCAATAAAATAAAAACGTACCTGGAGGGTCTTCCCGTCATCCCAAGCTGCACTTAAAACACATGTTAAGGCATTTAAATATTTCAACAGATACCTAGGTAAAGCTAAGGGAAGGGTTTTGGTTTTCTACCAAATTCCTTATCCTATAATTAGTCATCTCCTATGACGTCTAGGTTCTTGGTTTGGTTTAAGGATGATTTTCTTCATCAAAGAATAATTAAATTCAGTTGTTCTTCTAAAACATCCCGTCATATTGAGGAAGTGTTAAGGACGAGTCCTAAACATCTTTTCAATATTTCTGGGATTGTTTTGAGTTCAAGTAAATTTAGTTGCACAGGTAAATTAATCATCCAGGAGTTTAGTTAAACTTTGTCTCTTGCTCAGTGAACTTAGGTATTTGATTATCTGATGAATGAAGTGACATCTCACTTAATACTCTATTTAAGAGTTATAATAAAGCCTTTAAGGGCAAGTTGGTTTATTGAGAATTATAATCAAATTTGAGTTAATGATTTAAAGTGTTTTAATTTAATTATGAGGTTTTAATTAATAATTTTAAGTTTGGAATAGTGTTCAAATTATTTTAGATTTAATTTAAATTTTTACATTTTCAATTTTCTTAGTATTTCAAATTGATGTTCATGTTTCAAATTCACTTAGATAGAAAGAGGTGTTGAAATTATTGATATGTTTTGATTTAACTCTTAATGATTTCACTTAGGTTTGTTGTTAAATGATTTTAATTTAATTAAATTTAATTTTATTTTAATTTAATTTAACTTTATTTAATTTAATTTAAATTTAATTTAAATTTAATTTAAATTTAATCTTAATTTAATCTTAATTTTTAAATTAATTTAATTTTAATTTAATTTAATTTTAATTTTAATTTAATTTTATTTAATTTTAATTTAATTTAATTGTTAACTTTAGTTTAACTTTAATTTTAATTTAATTTAATTTTAGTTTTAATTTTAGTTTTAATTGTTAATTTGGATTATTATTTTAATTTTTAATTAAGAATTAAATATTATTAAAGTGACTTATTTAGGGATTTTTAAATTAAAGAATAAATATCCTCTTAATAATATCCCTATTTTAATAATCCAAAATTTAAATATATTCTTTCCAAAACTTAAATCATTTAATTAATTAAAGTTTCATTTTGATATTTTCAAAGTGTTTAATGTGTCTCTACCCTTTAATTTCTCTAAGTTTCAATCATCCAAGAGAAAGTTAAAATCAAATATTTTACCCCCCATTTTGATTAAACCTAAAGTTTTAATTAAGGGTTAAAAATTTTTAATTACCTTTATGCTCTTTTAAGCTTATTTATTTCATAACTCACTAAATTGAGCTCAAATGAATTTGAAATTTTTATGTCACCTCACTCACATGTCAATTAAGACGTTAGAGGAGAAAATGTGATTTTTCTGAATTTAATTTATTTATATAATTATTTTTAGTAGAAAATAAGGGGTTTCAAAGAAAATTCAACAAAATGACCAAGGAAAGGTTTCTGTCCTTAAGAAAATTATGGGGTGTTTCTAATGATCAGAGGACCACTTGGACCAATATTGGTGATTTTTTCAATTATATTTTATTTATTATAATTATTTTGAGTTTTAGAGTATTAATTATTTATAAAATAAAATAAAAGTTGAAAAATGAATTTTATATTTTTTAAAAATCCCTCTGACCTCAAGAAAGTAAGAGAAATAAATTTTACATTTTTATGATTTTTCTTTGATTTATTAGAATTAATTTAGTGGGGAGGCTAGAAAGTACATTTTTTTATTAAAAAAAATAGTTTTAAGGCTTTAAAATTAAATATCTTAACCTAGAGACTTAGGAAAAATATTTGTTTGGTTCCTATGTGATTAGGAGTCAAAATGTGACATTCTTATGATTTTTAATATTTTTGTGATTTTTATTATTTTTTAATTATTAAAATATTAAAATATTGTGAAAAATCAACTTTTTTAGAAAATTCCAATTTTAATTTTCCTGAACTCCCATGATATTAGAGAAGCTCCAAAACCATTTTTGTAAATTTTTGAAAAGTATTTTTGGAGTTATGAATTTTTAAAGTTCCATTTTGCTTATGAGGCTTAATTAATCCATTTAGTGGGGTTAATCAAATCCAATTGATTTCAAAATTTTATGTAAGGTTCCTCTGACCCTAAAGAGTAATGGAGAATTATTTTTAAGTCAATTTCGTGTATGGTTAACCCTAATTAATTCAAATTCAATTTTAGGGGTTTAGGCCAATTAAGGTTAATATGAATGAATTAACACAAAATATATTTTTTATAGGGTCCTCTGGTCCTAAGAAACATCACCAAATTTTCCTAGAATTTATTTTACAACATGCTAATTATTGGAATTAAAATACCTAAAACAGTGACATGAATTTGAAAATTCAATAACTTTTCACAGAGATGGCCTCTGACCTTGAAAAATTCAGGGAATGTTTCCAAGATCAGAGGCTTCAAAAGCCCTATGGTCTTATGCCTTGGTGAATTATCTATGCAAATGAAGAATCAAAATACTGAAAATAGTAAATAAATTATTAAAAATAAAATACTCATCCAATTAACTTGATTTCTTTTCCACATTATTTTCCTCTGTTCACTGAGCAAGTGGGTATTTTTATTTTAGTTTTGTGATTTTTCTATACAAAGATATGAATTTTCTAAGTTCTGGTTATTTAATTAATTCAGAAAATAGGGATTTATCTACTTATCCAAGCGGCGCCGCGTCAACCTCGGCAGCTCCGAAGCCCCTACGTGTCGCGCTCCCATTCGACGCCGCCACTTGAGTCAGCAGCCACGCGTCCCACGGTTCACGTACCATTGCGCCGTCCGACTTGATCTCGACCGTCCGCTCGATACACGTGCGATCCAACGGCTCCTGGTCATCGTCTACGACTGGTGTGCACCCGTGACCGTCCACACTAAAACCCTAAGATCTCACTCGATTCTCAATGGATTTTTGTGTTCTTATGCTTTATGGATTCGTCTCTAAGAGACAAACACATCCATATGGTTTATAGGCTATGAAATTAACCCAAACAAAATGGAGAATTGCTGGAAGCTCGGGGGGAAGAATGAGTTCATACCTTTTCTCAGAGAAGTGAAGCTTCGATCTGAGAGTTGTGTCACCTTCGATTGAGTCCAGGCAAGCTCCAGATGAAGTCTTTGGCTCTGGGGAATTGTCTAGGTATGAAAGTGACCAAGGCCAATCACAAAGCTTGGAGACTGGAAGCAATGGCTGGCCTGGTGAGGGGGCTTTTGCTGGGGAACTTCTCCTCTTGGTTTGGTGAAGGTGTAGGATCAATCAATTTGGGGATTGGCTCACTGTGGTGAAGTGTCCTATTTTTTGGGTGGATTTTCAACTCAGAAATTTAGCTCACAGAGAGGGTTTTAGGGCTGGATTTCAGTGGGGATCAAGTTATCTATGTCTGGAGAGGGGTCTGGAGTGATTTTGGCGCAGTTTTGGTAAGGTTTGGTTCAACTCCTCCTTTGGCCGAGAGGTGGTGGTGTTTAAATAGAGGTGGTCGGAGGGCTTCCTGGGGCGATCGGAGACCGGGATCGACTGCTCAGGGGAGGAGAAGAACAACCATGGTTTCCATTTGGGTTGGGACAGCTCATCCAGGGAGAATTGAAAATTTTGGCTCACATGGAGCTCTCGGCCATGGTGTTTTCCGGCGACCCAGGCGGCTGGCCGGCCAGGCATTGGTCACCATCTTGACCAGTGAGGTCACGGCTGGTGTTTAGTGCAAGCAATTGGCTATTGCCATGTGTAAGGAGGTTTGATTTAAATGGAATGGGGGAGAATTCATTTTGGCTTAATTTGGTCCAATGTATGGATTAAGCTAGGTGCACCTCCCCAAGGCTGGTTTAGGCTGAAGAGAAAGCCATTTGGATCAGCTTGATTAGTGGGGTCAAGTCACAATCCAAGTACAATTAGGCTTAAGCATGAGTTAGGGGAGACATGGGAATGGTTAATGACTCTTAAGGAGTGCTTAAAGGCCTTCCTCCTTTTTCCACTTATGGGGTGTTGACCTCATTTTTGATGAGGTCTTCTCTTTCCCTCTTTAGTACTTAGGATCTAGCCTTAGGCTTTCCCTTTAACTATCTTAGAGGACTAGAAATGGAACCCACCATTTAGAAATTCAAACCACTTCTTAACTCCCTTCAAACCCCACAAGCTTGATTGTAAACCCCTAATCACCTAGAGGGTTGAGGTCAAATGTGGAGGTTTAAAGGATGAGTTCCCTATAGGAATTTTTGGCCTTAGGAATACCCTGGATGGCCTGGACTGGTCAGGGTTGACTTGCCCGGACACTACACTCTCACACACATTCCAAGTCCTAAAACCCACACTCTCACCCAACTTGACTTCCTGACTCATGTAGGTAATTCATATGGATGATCCTTAACCCCTAAGCCCCTGGCTAAGAGGGTCAGGAACAACATAGTGAATGCCTCAAATGAGTCCTCTCATGGCTCATATGGGCTTAATATGGCTTCATGGCTCAACCAAAATGATTCCATTTCACTCACACTTGCTCAATTTTCATTTTTCCAAAATTTCAATTTTTGACCCCCGGGCCCCGGACCTACCTAGCCTACCAAAAGCCCTTGAAACTACCCAAAATTTCCAAATCACCTAAAATTTCCCAAAATTAATCCTACACACTTCCCCACCGCCCAAATTGATCATTTACAGCCAAAAAATACCAAAATTTCCAAAAATACCCCAATACCCTCCAAATTACCAAAATACCCCTCTTGACACAAAAATCCAAAAATTCCCAGAAAATTCCAGAAAATCCCAAATATTCCCAATTTCATTTTGTAAAACTACACCATGGGCCAATTTTGTCAATTTACCCCACTTTTACCAAAACCCCTAATTTGACCCATTCTTAACCCAAAGTGAACCCAATGTCAAACCAAAACCTTTAGGATAGTCCCTGAACTGAAATCAAAACTAAAATAAAAGTTATTGCAAGATAAAATTCACCGCCACAATATGCCAAAATATAAAATAACTCAAGATTTAATCACAAACAGAACAACAAAACTACAATTGTAACTAAATTAAAACGTCTCGTTGAATGATCGGGAATACCTCGGATGATGTAACCCACGTGTTGCTAACGGGATTTCCTACGGTCTAAATGAAAGTGTGGAACTCATTCAGTTGAGTTTAGCAAATTCATCTGGACTAAGTGAATTCAATGAAAATAACGGTGTCGGGATGACGGAACCGTGGGATCTTAATCGGTTCTGTTTAAACAACTTTAAGATTTGTTTTAATTAAATAAAAAAACACTTGGATTTTAAGATTTTCTCTAAACCAAAATACTTTTCTCATCTCCTGATTTATGACTTCTAAAACTAAACCTCTGCAACAACAAGGAGCTTGGAGCATAGTGGGTAGCACGGCCATTGTCATCAGCAAAACTCGGATCTACTTCAGCAAAACTTTCTTAGAATTAAACAACCAAGCCATAGGGCTTCGAGGTAGTTTGCCTAGTGCGACATAAATCCTCAACTCTTCATTAGGAATTTGCATAATCATGTTATGCAAATTAAGCCCTAACCGGTCTTAGGAGTCCGAGGTAGTCGTTTGGTACGACATAAACCCTCACATCTTTGAGGCTATTTGTATGATTATGTCATACAAATATAAGTCCTAATTAATTAAAATTGGCAGGATTGAAACATTAAATGATATTCTCAAATTCAAACCAAACAATAGGATAGTTTGGGAAGTTGCCAAGATTCTTCTTGGATCCTCAGCTTCTCCTACTTCTCTTCCTTTGGATTCTTGAAATAAACCGTTCCGAATTTGAGCTAATCCCTATTGAAATTTCCAAAACTCAATCCTTTGAAAACCTTAAACTTTGAAATTCTTGAAAGCAAAACCACTGATCATTATCGAGAGTTTTCTTAAGTGTCTTCAGACATTTAAGATGTAATCAACTATAGTGGGCTTGCCCTTATAGGAACTTTAAGAACCTGTGTAATATAAACCCTGCTTAATTCATTTATATTAAGCTGGGGAAATTGTCTGCTTATAAAATTGGTTCACAGACTAAACAGATGTCACAAATCTTCTAGTTTATTTAATCGAGCCCCATCATCAAGCAGTGTGTCTATTCTTCGGGATAGATACACAGTTTGTGGTGCGGTGCTCGTTTATATAAACTATTTCGAAATGTGAGATCGGTTTGATTTCATATCTTAAAATTTTCAAACTTAAAATTATTTTCAAAATCAAATACTACTTTCTAAATTATATATATTTAAATTAAATTTAAAACCTAAAATTCGCCGACAACTTCTGTAGGTGACCCCTTTTCAAAATACAACACACAAACCTACAAAAATAAGTCGTACAATTTCTGGCGACTCCGCTGGGGACTAGTTCCTCTCTCCATTTTTGATTAGATGGTTTTGCTTTCATAAATCGGTGGTGAGTCCATATCCCTAGTGGACCAAAACTACCATTCTTCCGTTGGAATACCCCGTTCATTTCTGTCTTGAACGAGTATAGCCAACTCCTCTCGGATTTAGGAGCCACCGTTTAGACACCCCTAAACGGAGAGGTTCCGAGATCCTTTTACCTCTTTTCTGAGGTGGGGTGGACCCCCAATAGGTGTTAGTTTAGGAGCGGTCCTTCGAGTCGAGAAGTCTTGCATAAGACTTTCTCTTCCTTTCCAATTCGAATCGGATCCTTTACCTTTTCTACACCTTTGAACATTCCGTTCCTAATAAACAAATCCTCTAATGAACGACTCTTTTAATAAATAAATCCTTTTTTATAAATACATAAACGAAAATGTGTTCGGACTCTTTCTTTTTTGTCCTAAACTTTACGATGAAAAGAAGCATAATTCGGGACTGACATTCGGAATCTGCCCTGCAGAAAATGACTGGCCCAAAGTTAATCTTCTCCTTCACCAATGGAATGGACTTCGCCGTTTACAAGGATGAGCTGCCCAACAATGGGATCATCCGTTTCGGACAAGGATTCGACAACACAGATATCTAGTTCGCTGACGTCACTCTCTTCACACTAATGGACAAAGTGTCAGAAACTGAAGAGCCCGTGATTGAGTTCAACTTGAAATCGACTCAAGAATTCCCTCCCCTGCAAAGGATTCAAGCCGAAAGAGGTACTACTATTCGTAGGAGGACTGTTGTCTCTACCCCCACCGGTCTAGTCATCTCTCGCACCTACCCCGACTTCTGCCAAACTGAAGGGGAAGGAAATCCAAG
This sequence comes from Papilionanthe hookeriana x Papilionanthe teres, assembly GCA_022702705.1. Taxonomy (NCBI): domain Eukaryota; kingdom Viridiplantae; phylum Streptophyta; class Magnoliopsida; order Asparagales; family Orchidaceae; genus Papilionanthe; species Papilionanthe hookeriana x Papilionanthe teres. The sequence goes on along the minus strand of CM040430.1, from coordinate 31,543,385 downwards.
TCTGTGATGAGCCTGTCACCGTGGAGGGTACAGATTTCACTACAATACCATCTGTTTTTGAGATTGGGTCCAGTTCAAGAGTTGCACCCCTAACTCGGACTCAAAGAAGAAATAGAAGCAGGAAGATCGCCAAGAAAGCTAGAGCTGCTGAAGTTGCTTTTCTAGAAGAAATTCCCGAAGAAAGAGAAGAACTGCCTGAGTATATACCTCTACTGGAAGGGAGCAGGTTTCACCCCCTCTCTGCCGCATCAGATGAAGAGGATGTTCGTAGGATCACCACCTCATTACCCCGACCTGCATACTACAACAATTACAAGAGGAAAAGGGATAAGACTACGCCATTTTCCCGACTGCAAGCTGTGATAGAAAGATTGGCAAAGAAAGAAAGATGCCCTGTGTCAGAAACTTAAGAAGGATAGGACGGGTACCGGCTAAATCTCACCTCGGACCGCGAATAGAGCCTGTTGCTACCACAGAGAAAACAAAGAAGAAGAAAAAAGCCAGTCCACCCGTTGTTGTATCGGGTCTACAAATTAGGGAGGATACCACCTTCCAAAGATATAGCCGATAGGCCATCTCGGTCCTAGGCTTCCAGTTGCAAGAAGGATGGTATGGCGACCTACTACTGGCGAACTAAGACCAAAACAATGTCCTGAGAAGAAAAGCCTCGTCAGGAAACTTGAATCAGAAGAAAGTGCTACCACAATAAAGGGGACTCCCGGGAAGGAAGTTCAACAACCGTCACAAGATGACTGCGAGACCGTGCGGAAAAAGCCATTAGAGGATGCCATGGACAAATTGAGGACCGATATTCGGTGATTAGCAAAAGAAAGAGAAGAAGAATTTGGAGGTGAAATTGACTCATCAGAGTTCATGGATGAGGAGTATGCCGAGATAAACATGGTTGAAACGCTAGCATCATCCGCTTCACAAGGTGCTCCGGCAGCTGCGGAAAGAGATGAACCAGAAGCATTAAGAGCACTGCTTAGGGAAAGAGATGATACAATTTCGCAGATGGCAAAGAGGATGGAAGAGGTGGCTGCTGCCTTAGCCACTCTCCGCAGTCCGGCCCGACCTCGTAAAGAGACACCCCGTAAATTATCCATATTGCGGATGGAGGAAAGGAGATCACATCCGTCAACGGAGACGAACCACCAAAGAAGGATTCTACACAAAGCATGATTCCAGAAAAGGATATTAAAAATATGGTAGAACAGCAGGTGCGAGAAACTTTAGCACAATCCAAGAGTGGAGCATCTATTCAGACGGGTAGACCTTATCCCAAAGAGTTCGATGCATTCTAATACCCAAAAGGCTTCGTACCACCTCTGTTTAAGACTTTTAATGGAACAGGAAACCCTCGGCAGCATGTCGCACATTTTCGTGCTAGTTGCTGCAATGCCGGTGGAAGCGACGCTTTACTCTTCCGCCGGCTCGTCGACAGCTTGTCGTGGATTGCCTTCGACCGGTACGCGGGACTGCCGAACGGTTCGGCAAAGACCTTTTCGAACCGGAGAATCTCTTTGTTAAACGATTTGCCGGGGCTCAGCACCACATCACTATCGGTGATCTAGTGGTGGAGCAACAAAAGCCGAATGAGACTTTAGTGGATTACATACTTCGATGCAGAAACTTAAGCATGAAGTGTGAACCACTGCTTCAAGAACAACATGCAGTCGGTATCCTACTTAAAAGTATCCATGGCCCAATAACACTCCTCCTTAAAGGATTTACAATCAAGACTTTCGAGAAGTTGCTTAGCAAGGCCGGGAGCTTGCAAGAAGAGGCAAAACAGTTAAGTTTCGTAGACAAGAATGATAAGCAGAAGCTTGTGAAAACATTCGAAAAGAAATTTGGAATTGTCGCGGCAGTGGATAAGGGCAAGCAGCCAATGCAGATACAGTCAGAGCGGCCACAGTCTAGCTATCAACCACCGCAACGGACATACCAACAACCTCAGTAGGGCTATCAACAACCTTAGCAGGGTTATCAGCAACCTCGTCCGAGCTATCAGTCGCCTCAACATTATGAACAACTGCCTCATTCGTCACGTACTTTAAGAGAACTTCTAAATAGAGAATATCCATTCAAAACTGAAGCAGTAGCGAAGATGTTCTGCAGCTTAATGAAGACACCGGATTTTCAGCTGCCAGAGCCCAAGAAGTCCGAGGAAGTCAATAAGAAAGATCATCCTAACTATTGCCCTTACCATTAGATGCTCGGCCACAAGATAGAGGATTGCATCACTTTCAAGAGTTGGCTTGATGACAATCTCCGAAAAGGGAACATAAAGATCCCAAAGGAATACATGAAGGAACCCCAGAAGGGAGGTTCCGTCAATGTTATTTCAATGGATCCCATTGTTCCGATAGACCCTTACACTTCTGATGATGGATGGAGTACTGTCTGGACAAATTCATCGAAGAAAATTTTGGATCACATCCAGGCCGCTTCAGCACGTGCTTCAACTTAGAGTTTGCAACCTGTCAAGCCGGCACTATCACTTGCGATTGAAGAACCGCCCCAGAAGGAGGAGAAGATCGTGGAAGAAAAGAAGACCAAGGCTCCGAAGGGTAGACTAGGGGCTGCTTATCCTAGGATGGTTGTTTCCGATTCGGGGGAGAAATCCCTCAAACTTCTGACTCTGTATGATTATCTGCTCGCTCCGGCGGGATCTTATAATGATAAGGGTTATGGCGTTGGCTACGTTTTGACTGTTTCTAACGATTACGTAACTAAAAACAACTGGCTTAATCCGGATCTCGATTCTAACATAAATAACGATTCTCAAATCATACACAGCCTCGATGACCACGACGAAGAAGATGTTCGGAAAGGAGGCTATGAAAGCTCAACAAGCAACGAGTCCATTTGTGAATTCCGAGGAGCTCCGATCACGATAGAATTAGAACTATCAGTTCCCGAAGCAACTCCAGAAGAGCCAGTCGTTCCAATTCAAGAAGATACACCGGCAGATCCAGCACTAGATTCAGAAGAGATTACTGAAGTTAATTTAAGAAGCGGAAGAGTTCTACCCACGAGAATGGGTCCAAAGGATAAAGGAAAGCAGGTGGTTGCTCAGGAAGAGCCAACCCCAGCAGAGGAACTGCCCATTCGGGAAGAAACCGAGGAACACGGTAATAAAGTGGACTACAACGTGCTAGCCCATCTTAGGAAGTTACTGTTGACCTCATTTTTGATGAGGTCTTTTCTCTTCTCTCTCCTTAGTTCTTAGGATCTAGCCTTAGGCTTTCCCTTTGACTAATCTTAGAGGACTAGAAGTGGAACCCACCCCTTTAGAAATTCAAACACCTCTTAACTCCCTGCAAACCCCACAAGCTTGATTGTAGACCCCTAATCACCTAGGGGGTTGAAATCAAATGTGGAGGTTTAAAGGATGAGTTCCCTATAGGACTCTTTGGCCTTAGGATTACCCTCGGTGGCCTGGTCTAGTGAGGGTTGACTTACACATATACTACACTCTCACACACACATTCAAAATCCTAAAACTATTCATGCCTAGCTTGACCTCTTGACTCATGTGGGTAATTCATATGGATGGTCCTTAACCCCTAAGCCCCTGACTAAGAGGGTTATGGAACAACATAGTGAATGCCTCAAATGAGTCCCCTCATAGCTCCTATGGGCTTAACATGGCTTCATGGCTCAACCAAAGTGATTCCATTTTACTCAAATTTGATCAATATCCATTTTGCCAAAATTTCAATTTTTGACCCACGGGGCCCCGGACCCGCCTGACCTACTAAAAGCCCTTGAAACTACCCAAATTCTTCAAAGTTTCCAAATTACCCAAAACTCCTCAAAATCAATCCTAAACATTTCCCCCCACTCAAATTGACCATCTCCAGCCAAAAATACCAAAATTTCCAAAAATACCCCCAATACCCTCCAAATTACCAAAATGCCCCTCTTGACCCAAAAATCCAAAAATTCAGAAAATTTCCAAAAAATTCCAGAAAATCCCAAATATTTCCAATTTCATTTTGTCCAACTACACCATAGGCAAATTTTTTCAATTTACTCCACTTTTACCAAACACCCCCAATTTGACCCATTTTAAACCCAAATGAACCCAATGTCAAACCAAACCACCCCAATTGACCTCAATTTTGGTCCAATTAAATTCTAAACTTCAATTCAATATCCCCAATATCAATCTAGACCAAATTCAAGCCCAATATGATTGACATTTGAATCCAATTTTATTTTTAAGCTTAAAGTCCAATTTTGACCCATAACCCAAACTTAGCTCAAACTAACCCAATTCAATCACAATTTGACCCAAATCTTTTCTAAAACCTTCCTAGCATCCCCAAAAACAAAACAATAACATCATTTGCCCAAAATTTAGACCCAAACCTTACTCAAATTCAACCCAAACCCAAAATTCCCTAAATGGGCCTACACCCAAACCTAACCCAAATAGGCCCAAATCCCAAAATCAAAGCCCAACCAAAGTTGAGAACTCTTTGTCATACTCCCATAAACATTTCCCAACATTAATTTTACATCAATTTCAACATTAGCCCAACTTTAGCCCAAGGTAGCTCATTTTGACCCATTTGGACTCTATTACCAAGGAGACCCAAATTAGACTCAATTCACTTCCAAATCACCTCAAACTTGCTTCAAATCACTCATGACACATCCATAAACCAAACCCAAAATTTATTTGGCATGGCCCTTTACAAACTTTTCATCTAAAAGGCCATTTTGAAATATGAAGGCCCACTCCCTTAAACCATTCCAAAAGCCCACCTTTACCAAATTTTAAAAGCCCAAACCCATCCTAAAGTCCATATGACACTCTCCCTCATCTTACATTCAACGTAAAATCATTTCTAAAGTCCTAATTTGTCATCAAACCATTCCAACTCTAGCCATATGACAATTCTCACCAAAATGCCAAAAAATCACAAAATTCTTCCTCATGAATGTTGACTTAACTTTTCCCAAGCCAAATGGAGCCATGAAGCCATGCATGAGCCACATGAGAGCCATGAGAGCCTTGGACACTTCACCATACCCAAGATGGCAAGAGGAGGGAGCTCTTTCCATGTTCCCTTAAGAGGATTAGCCACTCCCATGATTCCACTAAACCTTGCTTAAGCTTAATTGTACTTGGATGGTGTCCCTTCCCCACTGATTAAGCTGACTTAAACCACTTTTTCTCAGCCTAAAATCAGGTCATGGAGAGGTGAACCCAGCCCAAACACATGGGTTGACACAAACCTAGCTAAAGAAGCCATGCCCCCATTCCATTTTGATCTGACCACTTTACACATGGTAATAACCAATTGAACTCACAACATCAAGCCCTGAACCTCCTGACCCTGAGGGTGACCCATGCCTGCCGGCCAGCCACCTGGGCCGCCGGAAAACACCACACTTGAGAGCTCCCATGTGAGCCCACATTGAAATTCTTCCTTGCTGAGTTGCCCCATGCCTAATGGCCACCATGGCTGTTCTTCTCCTCACCAGAGCAGCTGATCCCAACCCCTAACTCCCCCCTGGGAGGCCCTCCAGCCAATCCTATTTAAACACCACCCCCTCTCGGCCAAAGGTGAGACTGAAACAAAACTATACGAAAACTCTGCCAAAATCATTCCAGACTCTTCCCCACACCTGGAGAGCTTGATCCCCACTGAAATCCCCTTGCCATTTCCTCTCTGTGAGCTCAATTTCAGAGTTGAAATTTAAGCCCAAAACCAGGACACTTTACCACAGTAAATCAATCCTCTAATTGATTGACTCTACACCTTCACCAAACCAAGAGGAGAAGTTTCCCAGCAAACGCCCCCTCACCAGGCCAGCCATTGCTTCTAGCCTCCAAGCTTTGTGATCGGCTGTGGTCACTTTTGTACCTAGGCAATTCACCAGGCCAAGGGACTTCATCTGGAGCTTGCTTGGACCCAATCGAACGTGACACAACTCTCAGATCAAAGCTTCACTTCTCTGAGCAAAGGTATGAACTCTCTCTTCCTCCCGAGCTCCTGGAGATTCTCCATTTGATAGGAATCAATTTCAATGCATGTTTACCCTATGGATGTGTTCGTCTCTTTAAGAAGAATCCATAGAGCATAAGAACACAAAAATCCGTTGAGAATCGAGTGAGTTCTTAGGGTTTTAGTGTGGATGGTCACGGGTGCACACCAGGCATTGACGATGACCAGGAGCCGTCGGATTGAGCATGTATCGAGCGGACGGTCGAGATCGAGCGGACAGCGCAATGGTACATGAACCGCGGGCCCCTGGAGCGCAGAGTCGGATGGCGGCGTCGAATAGAAATGCGCCACGTGGGCGTTCGAAGCTGCCGAGGATTGCGTGGCGCCGCACGGATAAGTAGATAAATAAGGATTTTTCTTATTTATTAAATACCCAAAACTTCAAAAATGCATAACTTTGTGTAGAAAAATCATAAAAATAAAATAAAAATACCCTCTTACTCAGTGAACAGAGGAGAATAATGTAGAAAAGAAATCAAGTAATTTCATTGAGTATTTTATTTTTAATGATTTATTTACTCTCTGCATTGTTTTAATTCTCCATTTGCATAGGCAATTCACCATGGCATGAGACCATAGGGCTTTTGAAGCCTCTGACCTAGGGAACATTCCCTGAATTTTCCAAGGTCAGAGGCCATCCCTATGAGAAGTTATTGATTTCCAAGTTCATGTTACTGTTTTGAGTATTTTAATTCCAATAATTAGCATGTTGAGAAATAAATTCTAGGAAAATTTGGTGATATTTCTTATGACCAGAGGAACCTAAGAAAAATAAGTTTTGAGTTAATTCACTTGAATAACCCTAATTGGTCTAAATACCCAAAATTGAACTTTAATTAATCAAGGATACCCACACATTAAATTGACTTGAAAACAATTCTCCACTGATCTTTGGGATTAGAGGAACATCACATAAAAATTTGAAATCAATTGGAAATGTTTAACCCCACTAAATGGATTGATTAAGTCACATGATAAAATTAAACTTTAAAAATTCATAACTCACAAAATACTTTTAAAAAATTCACAAAAATGGTTTTGAGCTTCTTTGATATTAGAGGAACTTAGGAAAATTAAAGTTGTAATTTTCTAAAAAAGTTGATTTTTATCATTATTTTAATATTTTTAATAATTAAAAAATAATAAAAATCATAAAAATATTAAAAATCACCAAAATGTCACATTTTAAATTCTAATAACTTAGGAACAAACTAAAAATTTTTTATAAGTCCCTAGGATAAGATATTGAATTTTAAAGGCTTAATGTAATTTTTAATATTAAAAAATATATTTTCTAATCTTTTCACTAAAATAATTCTAATAAATCAAAGGAAAATTAGAAAAATATAAAATTTGTTTCACTAGACTCCTTGAGGTCAGAGAGATTTAAGAAAAATATAAAATCCACTTTTCAACATTAATTTTATTTTAAAATTAATTAATACTCCAAAACTTAAAATAATTCTAATAAATAAAATATAGTTCAAAAAATCACTAAAATTGGTCCAAATGGTTCTCTAGTCATTAGGAACATCCCATAATTTTCTTAAGGACAGAAACATTTCCTTGGTCATGTTATTGAATTTTCTTTGAAAACCTCTATTTTCCATTAAAAATAATTACATAAATAAATTAAATACAGAAAAATCACATTTTCTCCTCTAATGTCTTAATTGACATGTGAGTGAGGTTACATAAAAATTTCAAGTTCATTTGAGCTTAATTTAGTGAGTTATAGAATTATTAGGCTTGAAGGGCAAAAAGGTAATTAAAAATTTCAACCTTTAATTAAAATTTTAGGATTAATCAAAAAAAGGGAAGGGTAAAATATTTGATTTTAAACTGATTTTGGATGATTGAAACTTAAATGATTGAGGGTAGAAACCTATTAATCATTTCAAATATAATTAAAATAAAACTTTAATTAATTAATTAATTGAAATTTTGGAAGAATAATAGAAATTAAAATTATTAAAGTAGGGATATTATTAAGAGGATATTTATTCCTTAATTTAAAAATCCATAAATAAATCACTTCAATAATACTTAATTCTTACTTAAAAAAAAATTAAAATAATAATCCAAATTAAATTAAATTAAAATTAAATTAAAATTAAATTAAATTAAACTAAATTAAAATTAAAATTAATTTAAAATTAAATTTAAATTAAATTAAATTTAAATTAAATTAAAATTAAATTAAAATTAAATTAAATTAAATTAAATTAAATTATAATCAAATTAAATTAAAATTAAATTGAATTAAATTAAAATCATTTAACAATAAACCTAAATGAAATCATTAAGAATTAAATCTAAAATAACTTGAACACTATTCCAAACTTAAACTAATTTTTTATAATTAAGTCAAAATTTAATCATTAAGTTTAAATCATTAAAATACCTAATAAGTTGATTTGCCCTTTTAAAGCTCTTATTATTATAACTCTTAAATGAGGTATCAAGTGAAGTGTTACTTCACCTATAGGATATTCAAATGTCCTAGTTCACTGAGCAAGAAAACAAAACTTAAACTCCTGGATGATTAATTCACTTGTATAATTAAATTCTCTTGGACTTAAAATAATCCTAGAGGTATTGAAAAGATGTTTAAGACTCGCCTTAAGCACTTCCTCAATATGATAGGATGTTTATAAGAACAATTGAACTTAATTGTTCTTGGGTGAAGAAAATCATCCTTAAACCAAAACACAAGAACCTAGACGTCATAGGAGATGACTAGCTATAGGATTAGGACTTTGGTAGACAACCAAAACCTTTCCCTTAGCTTTACCTAGGTACTTGTTGAAACATTTAAATGTCTTAACATGTGTTTTAAGTGCAGCTTGGGATGACGGGAAGACCCTCCAGGTACGCTTTTATTTTATTGCAATTTACTTTATTGCAATTTACTTACATGCACTGTACTTTACTTTTCTTGCATGATAAACAACTGTTGCATGAAAACCAAAACCTTTAGAATAGTCCCTGAACTGAAACCAAAACTAAATTAAAAGTCATTACAAGATAAAAATCACCGCCACAACATTTCAAAATATAAAACAACTCAAAATTTAATCACAAACAGAACAACAAAACTACAATTACAACTAAATTAAAACGTCTCGTTGAATGATCGGGAATACCTCGGATGATGTAACCCACGTGTTGCTAACGGGATTTCACCCGGTCTAAATGAAAGTGTGGAACTCATTCAGTTGAGTTTAGCAAATTCATCTAGACTAAGTGAATTCGATGAAAATAACGGTGCCGGGATGACGGAACCGTGGGATCTTAATCGGTTCTGTTTAACCAACTTTAAGATTTGTTTAATTAAAATATTAAAAAACACTTGGGTTTTAAGATTTTCTCTAAACCAAAACACTTCTCTCATCTCCTGATTTATGGCTTCTAAAACTAAACCTCTGCAACAACAAGGAGCTTGGAGCACAGTGAGCAGCACCACTATCTTCGTCAGCAAAACTCGGATCTACTTCAACAAAACTTTCTTAGAATTAAACAACAAAGCCATAGGATTTTAAGGTAGTTTTCCTAGTGCAACATAAATCCTTAACTCTTCGTTAGGCATTTACATGATCATGTCATGTAAATTAAGCCCTAACCGGTCTTAGGACTTCGAGGTAGTCGTTTGGTACGACATAAACCCTCATATCTATGAGGCTATTTGTGTGATCATATCATACAAATATAAGTCCTAATTAATTAAAATTGACAAGATTGGAACACTAAGTAAACACTCAAATCTAAACCAAACAATTAGGATAGTTTGGGAAGTTGCCAAGATTCTTCTTGGGTCCTCAGTCTCTCCTACTTCTCTTCCTTTGGACTCTTGAAATAAACTGTTCCAAATTTCAGCTAATCCCTATTGAAATTTCCATAATCCAATCCTTTGAAAACCTTAAACTTTGAAATTCTTGAGAGCAAAACCACTGATCATTATCGAGAGTTTTCTTAAATGATTCCCTTCATTTAGGATGTAGTTAACTATAGGGGCTTGCCCTTATAGGGAACTTTAAGAACCCATGTAATATAAACCCTGCTTAATTCATTTATATTAAGCAGGGGACCTTGTCGGCTTATAAAAATTGGTTCGCAGACAAAAAAGATGTCACAAATCTTCTAGTTTATTTAACCGATCCCCATCATCAAGCAGCGTGTCTATTCTTCGGGATAGATACACGGTTTGTGGTGCGGTGCTCGTTTATATAAACTATTTGGGATGTGAGATCGGTTTGAATTCATATCTTAAAACTTTTAAACTTAAAATTACTTTCAAAATCAAATGTTATCTTTTAAACTATACATATATATTTAAATTAAATTTAAAATATGAAAATTCGCCGACAATTTCTGTAGGCGACCCCCTTTTCAAAACACACTAACCTAAAAATATGCCGACAACTTCTGGGGACTCTGCTGGGGACTAGTTCCTCTCTCCATTTTGATTAGATGGTTTTGCTTTTATAAATCGATAGTGAGTCCATATCCCTAGTGGACCAAAACTACCATTCTTCCATTGGAATACCCCGTTCATTTCTGTCTTGAACGAGTATAGCCAACTCTTCTCGGATTTAGGAGCCACTGTTTAGACACCCCTAAACGTAGAGGTTCCGAGATCCTTTTACCTCTTTTCTGAGGTGGGGTGGACCCCCAATAGGTGTTAATTTAGGAGCGGTCCTTCGAGTTGAGAAGTCTTGCATAAGACTTTCTCTTCCAATTCTAAATCGTGTCCTTTACCTTTTCTATAACCTTTTTCCTTTAATCATTTTGTTTCTAACAAACGAAACTTCTAAAAAACAACCTTTTCTATAAATCACAAATACACTAAGATAAACGAAAATGTGTTCGGACTCTTTCTTTTTCGTCCCAAACTTTACGATGAAAAGAAGCATAATTCGGGACTGACGTTCGGAATCTGCCCTGCAGAAAATGACTGCCCCAAAGCTAATCTTCTCCTTCACCAATGGAATGGACTTCGCCGTTTACAAGGATGAGCTGCCCGACAATGGAGTCATCCATTTCGGACAAGGATTCGGTAACACAGATATCAAATTTGCTGATGTCACTCTCTTCACACTAATGAACAAAGTGTCAGAAACTGAAGAGCCCGTGATTGAGTTCAACCTGAAGTCGACTCAAGAATTCCCTCCCTTGCAAAGGGTTCTAGCTGAAAGGAGTACCACTGTTCGTAGAAGGACTGTTGTCTCTACCCCCACCGGTCTAGTCATCTCAGCACCTACCTCGAGTTCTACCAAACTGAAGGGGAAGGAAATCTAAGTCTGTGATGAGCCTGCCACCGTGGAGGGTGCAGACTTTGCTACAATACCATCTATTTTTGAAATTGGGTCCAGTTCAAGAGTTGCACCCTTAACTCAAACTCAAAGGAGAAATAGAAGCAGGAACATTGCCAAGAAAGCTAGAGCTGCTGAAGTTGCTTTTCTAGAAGAAATTCTTGAAGAAAGAGAAGAACTGCCTGAGTATATACCTCTGTTGGAAGGGAGCAGGTTTCACCCCCTCTCTGCCGCATCAAATGAAGAGGATGTTCGTAAGATCACCACCGTATTACCCCGACCTGCATACTACAACAATTATAAGAGGAAAAGGGATAAGACTACGCCATTGGCTCGGCTGCAAGCTGTTATAGAAAAATTGGCAAAGAAAGAAAGATGCCCTGTATCGGAAATCTTAAGAAGGATAGGACGAGTGCCAGCCAAATCCCGTCTCGGACCACGAATAGAACCTGTTGCTGCCACAGAGAAACCAAAGAAGAAGATAAAAGCCAGTCCACCAGTTGTTGTATAGGGTCTACAAATTAGGGAGGATACCACCTTCCAGCATATAGCCGACAGACCATCCGGTCCTAGGCTTCCGGCTGCAAGAAGGATGGTGTGGCAACCTACTACCGGTCAGTTAAGACCAAAACAATGTCCTAAGAAGAAAAGTCTCGTCAGGAGACTGGAATCAGAAGAAAGTGCTACTGCAATAAAGGTGACTCCCGGGAAGGAAGTTCAACAACCGTCACGAGACAACTGCGAGACCGTACGGAAAGGGCCATTAGAGGATGCCATGGACTAGTTAAGGACCGACATCCGACGGTTAGCAAAGGAAAGAGAAGAAGAATTAGGAGATGAAATTGACTCATCAGAGTTCATGGATGAGGAGTATGCCGAGATCAACATGGTTGAGACACGAGCATCATCAGCTTCATAAGGTGCTCCAACAGCCGCAGAAAGAGATGAACCAGAGGAATTGAGAGCACAGATTTGGGAGAGAGATGACACAATTTCCCAAATGGCAAAGAGGATGGAAGAGATGGCTACTGCCTTAGCCACTCTCCAGAGTCAGGCCCAGCCTCAGAAAGAGACACCCCCAGAGATTATCCATATTGTAGATGGAGGAAAAGAGATCACATCCGTCAACGGAGATGAACTACCAAAGAAAGATTCAACACAAAGCATGATTCCAGAAAAAGGATATTAAAAATATGGTAGAACAGCAGGTGCGAGAAACTTTAGCACAATCCAAGAATGGAGCATCTATTCAGACGGGTAGACCTTACCGCGAGGAGTTCGATGCAGTCCAATACCCGAAAGGCTTCGTACCACCTCTGTTTAAGACTTTTGATGGAACAGGAAACCTCCGGCAACATGTTGCACATTTTCGTGCTAGTTGCTGCAATGCCGGTGGGAGCGACGCTTTACTCTTCCGCCAGTTCGTCAGCAGTTTGTCAGGGATTGCCTTCGACTGGTACGCAGAATTGCCGAACAGTTCAGTAAAGACCTTTTCAGAACTAGAAAATCTCTTCGTGAAACGATTTGCCGGAGCTCAGCACCACATCACTATTGGTGATCTAGTGGTGGAGCAGCAAAAGCCGAATGATACTTTAGTGGATTACATACTTCGATGGAGAAACTTAAGCATGAAGTGTGAACCACAGCTTCAAGAACAACATGCAGTTAGTATCCTGCTTAAAAGTATCCATGGCCCGATAGCACTTCTCCTTAAAGGATTTACAATCAAGACTTTCGAGAAGTTGCTTAGCAAGGCCGGGAGCTTGCAAGAAGAGGCAAAACAGTTAAGTTTCGCGGACAAGATCGATAAGCAGAAGCCTGTGAAAACATTCGAAAAGAAATCTGGGATCGTTGCGGCAGTAGATAAGGGCAAGCAGCCAGTGCATATACAGTCAGAGCGGCCACAACCTAGTTATCAACCACCACAACGGACTTATCAGCAACCTCAACAGGATTATCAGCAACCTCGTCCGAGCTATCACTCACATCAGCATTATGAACAACCACCTCGTTCATCACGCACTTTAAGAGAACTTCTAAACAAAGAATACCCATTCAAAACTGAAGCAGTAGCGAAGATGTTCCGCAGCTTAATGAAGACACCGGATTTTCAGCTGCCAGAGAAGAAGCCAGAGGAAGTCAATAAGAAAGATCATCCGAACTATTGCCCTTACCACCAGATGCTTGGACACAAGATAGAAGATTGCATCACTTTCAAGAGTTGGCTTAATGACAATCTCCGAAAAGGGAACATAATAATCCCAAAGGAGTACATGAAGGAACCCTAGAGAGGAGGTTCCGTCAATGTTATTTCAACGGATCCCATTGTTCCGATAGACCCTTACACGACTGATGATGGATGGAGTACTGTCTGGACAAAGTCATCGAAAAAAATTTTGGATCACATCCAGGTCGCTTCGGTACGCGCTTCAACTTAGAGTTTGAAACCTGTCGAGCCGGCACTATCACTTGCGATTGACGAACCGCCCCAGAAGGAGGAGAAGATCGTGGAAGAAAAGAAGACCGAGGCTCCGAAGGGTAGACTAGGGGCAGCTTATCCTAGGATGGTTGTTTCCGATTTGGGGGAGAAATCCCTCGAACTCCTGACTCTGTATGATTATTTGCTCGCTCCGGCGGGATCTTATAATGATAAGGGTTATGCCGTTGGCTACGTTTTGACTGTTTCTTACGATCACGTAACTAACGACAATTGGCTTAATCCAGATCTCGATTCCAGTACAAATAACGATTCTCAAATCATACGCAACCTTGATGACGACGACGAAGAAGGTTTCCACAAAGGAGGCTACGAAAGCTAGATAAGAAACGAGTCCATTTATGAGTTCCGAGGAGCTCCGATCATGATAGAATTAGAACCATCAGACACCGAAGCAACTTCAGAAGAGCCAGTGGTTCCAATTCAAGAGGATACACCGGCGATTCAACACCAAACTCGGAAGAAATAACCGAAGTAAATTTAAGAAGTGGAAAAGTTCGCCCCCGAGAATGGGTCCGAAGGATAAAGGTAAGCAGGTGGTTGCTTAGGAAGAGCCAACCCCAGCAGAGGAATTGCCCATTCGGGAAGAACCCGAGGAACATGGTAGTAAAGTGGACTATAATGTGCTAGCCCATCTTAGGAAGCTACCAACCAAACTAAGCATATACGACGCTTTGATCCTGACAAAGGAGATGAGGGAGGCTCTGATCAAGGCTTTACTCGATCCAGAGATCTGTTTAGCTCAAATAGCCGGTAATTCCTTCGACGAGGTTTGCTCGTTAAAAGAACAGCGAGGTGTTACCTTCACGGACAATGATCTATTACTGGGAACAGCAGATCACAACCGACCGTTGTACATTTCAGTCACAATTAGAAAGTTTACGCTCTCCAGAGTGTTGGTTGATTTGGGAGCATCAATCAACATAATGAACCTTCGGACGCTAGCATATTTGGAAATTTATGCTCGCGAGCTTGAAGCAGACAAGATGTTATTAAGAGGCTTCAATCAAAAAGGAGAAAGAGCTCTTGGATCGATAACACTACTAATGAAGACCGGTGATTTAGCAAAGACAACCACAAAATTCCACATAATTGATTCTGAGACATCGTTCAACGCTCTACTCGGGTCGACCGTGGATTCATGAAAACCGGATGGTGCCGTCGTCTCTGCACCAATGCATAAAGTATTACGAAGGAGGGGAACAGTGCATCAATGGTGACTTGCAACCATTCTCCGTACACGAGATTGGAATTCATGAAGATGCGGCCTACTACGCGCCTCCGAAGAAAACAATCTTTTCCTGAAATACCACACCAAATGAAGCAAAAGAAATCCGAGACGACGAAGAACCTGAAGTTCTAGTTTAACAGTTATTCACCACTCCCTTACGGCGAGATGGTGAAGATTTCTCCAGAACTCGCACCCGAGGTCGAGGCCGGGGACGAGGATGTGGAAGAAATATCGGAATGGTTGGACAAAGAAAACCGGTCATCAATGTTGATTGGGAGAACACCTCCGAAGAAGAAGAAGAAATCAAGAAAGAAGCAGCGATAATAAGTCAAAAGAAACCCCAGTTCAAGATCTCTCTCGAAGATGAAAAGAATGAAGAATACAAATCAATGTACGAGAAGATTAACTATCATGTACAAACTATGACCCTGACCCCGATCAATTCTAGTAAGATCGAGGGTATGGTGGTCAAGGAAGTACATGGTGGTGGTACTAAGCCAATTAAGTTTTACCGTGGTACTTCTTCTTCCAATAATGAAAAAGATGTACAATTTGAAGATGTCACTTCTTCCGAATTAATGGAATTACTTGTTGAGTGGTACAAAATTTAATTCAACGTGGTGTCTTACCTTTACAATGGACAAAGGGTCAATCACAACATTTTGAAAGACTATGGAATAATGCCGGTCGGCCTCCCAATTCAAAACATGGTCTCGGATTCGGCACAGTAGGTTCAGTTGACGATACAGAATTTTGCTTGGTTTTCACTTGCGAACCTAATAAAGACTACTTGGAAGCTTCAGAGGACCTCGAAGATCTACCAATCGGAGATGCTCCACCAGAATTCGAAGAAGAAATCAAATCTACAATAGACGAGTTAATGGAAGTTAACTTAGGTACTAGCAAAGAGCCTAGGCCAACCTTTGTTAGCTCCTTACTCAATAAAGAAGATTCCAAGGAAATAATCGAGCTACTAATGGAATTCAAGGATTGTTTTGCTTGGAGTTACGACGAAATGCCAGGATTAGCTCCAGAAGTCGCAGTTCACAAGTTAGGAGTAGATCCTACTTCTGTTCCAGTCAGACAAGCTACCAGAAGAATGCGTCTAGAAATTGAGCAACATGTAATAGCCAAAGTTAATAAGCTAATAGACGCTAAATTTGTCCGTGAAGAATAATACCCTACTTGGTTAGCCAACGAGGTACCAGTCAGAATGAAGAATGGTCAGATCAGAATCTGCGTAGACTTCAGAGATTTGAATAAAGCATGTCCAAAGGATGAATTTCCACTACAAATCCAAGAACTGATGATCGACATTGCTTCAACACATGAAATATTTTCATTCATGGATGGATCATCAGGATACAACCAAATAAAGATGACACCAGAAGATGAAAAGCTCACGGCATTCAGAACGCCGATCGGAGTATATTGCTACATAGTAATGCCATTCGGGCTAAAGAACGCAGGAGAAACATATCAAAGAGCAATGACAAAGATTTGTGATGATCTCATTCACAACCAAGTCGAGTGCTACGTGGACGATGTGGTCATCAAAAGAAAACTGAAAAAAGATCACTTGTATGATTTGAAAATTGTTTTCGAGCGACTAAGACAATACAACCTTAAGATGAATCCTTTAATATGCGCCTTCGGCATCACCTCCAGGAAATTCTTAGGATTTGTTGTCCGACATCACGGAATTGAAATTGATCCGGAAAAGATTAAAGCTATCTTAGAAATGCCACCTCCTAAAACCTTGAAACAACTACGATCCTTTCAAGGAAAGTTGGCATATCTTCGACGCTTTATATCGAATTTGTCAGGAAGGTGTCAGCCTTTTTCTGCTTTGGTAAAGAAGGATGCCAAGTTTACTTGGGATTCCAGATGTCAACATGCCTTTGATGACATTAAACGATACTTAATGACACCTCCTGTCTTACCAGCTCCAGTCTCAGGTAGACCGTTGATACTTTATACCGCGGCTTTAGACGACTCCCTTGGAGCCCTGCTAGCCCAGGTCAATGATGGGGGAAAAGAAAATGCTCTCTACTACTTAAGCCGTTGTCTAATCCCGACGGAAGTAAAGTATCCTCCAATTGAGAAGCATTGTTTGGCCCTGATCTTCGCCGCACAAAAGCTTAGGCATTACATGCTTTCTCATAAGGTCAGCCTTATTTCGAGAGTTAATCCGTTGCAATATTTGATGACCCGACCGACACTTTCTGGCAGACTTGCCAGGTGGTCAATGATACTATTGCAATTTGACATAACTTTCGTTCCTCTTCACGCCGTAAAGGGACAAGTACTAGCTGACTTCCTTGCAGCACACCCTTTACCGGCAGATTCGCCTCTCGATGACGATTTGCCAGACGAGCAGATAATGAACCTAGAAGACCCCGATGATCAACGTTGGGAACTATACTTCGACGGTGCGTCCTCAGCACAGAAAGACAAAGAATTGCAAACGATAGTGCCCGGTAAGGCAGGAATCGGACTAATCTTTATAACACCGGAGCGGGGGATGTTAAGATACTCCTACCACTTAACGGAGCCATGTACAAACAATGATGCAGAATACGAAGCCCTCATAACAGGACTAGAACTAGCTATTCAAATGGGAATAACAGACATCAAAATCTACGGAGATTCTCAGTTGATCATTCAACAGGTCGCCGGACAATACAGAATTTTAAAGTCATGACTCGAGCAATACTTTCAGTATGCCATGAAACTGTTGGAACAAATTCTGAATGTAACGATCTACAAGATCCCCAGAAAAGAAAATGCTCTCGCGGATGCGCTAGCTCGCCTTGCAAAAGAATTTGCTCGCTTACAAGATGAGTCAGTTGAAGTGTCAGTTCAAGGACGACAGGTCCTATCACAGCTCGACATGAATATGATACACAAATCAACAGAAAAAACAGAAGAAACAATTGCAGCAGTGACAGAAAACACAGAAGATTGGCGTCAACCGCTAATAGACTACCTGCAAACAGGGAAATTACCAGATGATAAGTCATTAGCCCATCAAATCAAGAAAAGAACTCTGTCTTACACATTAATAAACAATACATTATACAAAAGATCTTTTGATCAGATGTGGTTAAGATACCTGAGCGGGTCCGAGGCTCATGAAATTGACAAAGAGGTACACTCAGGACTCTGTGGCGCTCATCAGTCGGGTCCGAAAATGAAAATTAAGATTAAAAGACTAGGGTACTACTGGCCCTCAATGATGACAGATTGTATGAAGATCGCCAAGGGCTGTCACCAATGCCAAGTGCACGGAGTGGTTCTACACCAACCTCCAAATGTGCTACATCCGACAATTGCGTCGTGGCCATTTGAGTGTTGGGGCACAGATATAGTGGGTCCGATAAAACCACCTTCTTCAAGAGGACATCGCTTCATCCATGCAGCTACAGACTACTTTTCTAAATGGGCAGAAGCAGTTCCACTCAGAGAAGTAAAGGCACATCACGTGCTACAGTTTTTCAAGAATCAAGTTGTCTACCATTTCGGAGTACCACGCAGAATCGTTTCAGATAATGGGTCAGCATTCAGAAGCACAAAAATCAACAATTTTGTCAGAAGACATGGAATCGATTGGCGATACTCAACAATCTACTATCCAAGAGCAAACGGCTTGGTCGAGGCTTTTAATAAAACTCTCGTTCAAATTCTAAAGAAAACTTTGGACGACAACAAGAGGAATTGGCACGAGAAGTTGTTAGAAGCCTTATGGGCCTACAGGACGACTTTTAGGACTCCTACTCAGTCTACGCCTTACGCTTTAGTGTACGGGTCCGAGGCAGTGTTACCATTGGAAGTCCAGCTTCCATCACTCAGAATCGCAGTTGCAAATAAAATTACTACAGAAGAAAATGCCATATTACGACTGGAAGAACTGGAAAGCTTGGAAGGGAAAATACTTGCACCGCAGCAAAATTTGGAACTGTACCAAGCTAAGATGATCCGGCCCATGATAAACTGGTCCGCCCAAGAACATTCAAAGTTGGTGACTTAGTTCTTGTTCTCAGAAGACCTATTCTTGCACATCGCAAGATAGGAGGTAAATTTGAACCGACTTGGGAAGGGCCGTTTGTGGTCGAGGCAGTCTACTCAGGAGGCTCCTACCAACTTGTGAATTGCCAAGGAGAACGACAAATGCTTCCAATCAATGGACGGTATTTAAAGAAGTATTACGCAACCTGATGCTTCGAAGGGTGGCCTCTAAAATAGAATCTTATCCCTAGAAACACGGGTGAAGCAATCACTTTGTGACTGGGTCCGAACCCAAAACAAAATAAAATGGATGATAAAAAAATAGTAATCTCATCAACGAAAATATTAAAAAGAAAACATGGGAAATCGTAATAATAAAATGTCAATCTTTCCTTTTAAATCCATTCATTCCTGATATCTTCTCATATTTTCCTACTTTCCTTAAAAAAAAAATAAAATAAAATTAAAATAAGTGAATAAGAATCTTCAGTAATAAATATTTTCTTAATGTTCTTGTTCTTAGTACAACCCCTGATCCTTTCCTTGTCTTTTTTGCAGGGAAATGTCGAACGGGAGGTTGGTCCTAAATTTTAGAAATGGCGTGAGTCTCGCACTCGATGAAAAGAGGGTGAAGGATGGAGCAGTGATAGAAATTGATTCTGACTTTACACCAGCCAGCCTACAGTACGAAGAAGATGATTGGGTCTTAGTTGACCGAGAAGAGCTTCACAGCCAGACAGTGATGAAGATGGGGGCCCAAGCCACCAATCCAGCAACAAGAAAATAAAGACAAACACCGAGGAAAGCAAGAAAATCAAGTCTGTAGTTGCCACAACAGAGGGCAGGCTCGTCAGCGCCGCGCCCGCAGAAATTCAAGGGGTAAGGAGAGCTACTCTCACTGCTACCCAAAGAAGGAATAAGAATCGACGTATCCACAGGATGTTGACTAAACTAGCAGCAGATCAACACGAGGAAACAACCACCTTCGCCGACAAACACATTTCAAAGATACCAGTTCATCAGGAACCTAAAAAGAGGGAACAAGCTCCGAGAACAACAGAAAAGATAAGAGGAACTCTAAGAGGATCAGAGGCAGAGAGATTACCACGATGCCAGACAGAGCCACCAGTGGTAAGAAACCTTGTTGCGAAAGCAACCCCGGAGGATGTTCCGACAGAGACAATCCCCGAGGAGCCAAGGTATGCAGGAGAACGTGACGGGATCGAGCCATACATCCCGCAATACGTTACTAGGCCTCGTCACTTGCAGATCATCCCATAATATGAACTAGAAAGAATGCAAAATGTTGAGAAGAAGACTTTCGAATACTTTGAAAGGATTAGAGGCAAGAGAATCAACATTTTGGAAGGCCTCGAGTTACACACAGGTGTATTCTCAGGGTACGAGCAACAGCAGATTGTGGATTGCATCTTAGAACTTCAGAAGATGGGTCGAGCAGGCCGTCTGAGAGAAAAGAATTATTCGGAACCCCGGAAATGGATTCCAGGGAAAGGAAGAGTCACAATACAATGTGGATGTTGCTATAACTTCGCAGAGGACAGAAAAGGAAATCCACCAGGGATACTCCGTCACAGTGAGGTGGACCCAATGCCGAGGATAATTAAAAGAATGGTGAAAAGAATGATAACATGGAGGGTATCGCCGAGCAGACCGCATACCCAACAGCTTGCATCATCAACATTTATCGAAGGGCGATCGCATACCTCCACACATAGACCACCATGACTTTGTCGGACCTTTCTACACGGCTTCGTTCGTCAACCGAGTGCAATATCATGTTCGGATCCGACCTCCGGATAGCGAGGCCCGGGTAAGTTCCGAGGGCCGGTGGAGATACCACTTCCGGTAGGTTCCGTCATGATTTTACAAGGAAATGGAGCGGACATAGCAAAACATTGTATACCGGGAGTACCGATGGAGCGGATCTCCGTCACTTTTAGAAGGATGGACTACGTAAAGGCGCCTTACCACTTCCGACCGGATCCGGAATTGGAGAGTCTCCGACCTACGAGTCGTGAGTTACACGGGAAATAGCACACCTCCAATGCACATCCATGCGGCATTCCTGCCAAGGATGGCTTGGAAGGTGATGTTATTGACCGTGTATCTCATTACTCAGACATGTATTTTTGACAGATACTTTTTGGATGGATCAACAAGAATCATACATAGTCCGTTTTGAGTCATGGATTATATGAGATATATTTCAGATCAAGTTGTATGTTGTATCTTCAAAAAGATTGGAATGAAAGTGACTATGTCACATTTTGGCCTTCACCTCTTTTTGTGCAAATTGACTGGGAAACGCCATTAGAGTTAAATGAACATTGAACAAAGAACAAAAAAGAAAAGGAAAATAAATGAAAATTCTCTCCCTTAAAAAATCCAAATGTTAAAACAAACTCCAAATTCACATGAACATCAAATGAATAACAAAAATAAAATTGGATCGTTAAAGGACAAACAAAATGAGAATGAATCTCAAATTGAATTTCAATCTAAATCCATCTTTTCAAATCCTCCAGTTCTTTTCAAATCAAATCTACTTCAAACTCCTTTTCCGGGATGGTTCTTCCTCACGGGAGGCCCACACTTCAACTTCAAAATCTTACACCTTTTCGTCACAATCGAAATCCTTTGATTTTCTGTGATCTCCTTTCCCTCTTGTAGGAAGATCGACTAGGTCTATTGACACAGAGCCACGAACTCTGTTTGATTTGGTTCTGATGGCATGAGACTGGGTCCTTCTTCATACGTACAACTTTCCAAGGCCGGTACCTACATTCCAGTCCTCATCTTGGGATAAGTACCTACATTCTGACTCCCGTACAACTTTTTAAGGCTGGTACCTACATTCCAGTCCTCATCTTAGGATCAGTACCTACATTCTGACTCCCGTACAACTTTCTGAGGCTGGTACCTACATTCCAGTCCTCATCTTGGGATCAGTACCTACATTCTGACTCCCATACAACTTTTTGAGGCTGGTACCTACATTCCAGTCCTCATTTTGGGATCAGTACCTACATTCTGACTCCCGTACAACTTTCTGAGGCTGGTACCTACATTCTAGTCCTCATCTTGGGATTAGTACCTACATTCTGACTCCCGTACAACTTTCTGAGGCTGGTACCTACATTCCAGTCCTCATCATGGGATCAGTACCTACATTCTGACTCCTGTACAACTTTCTGAGGCTGGTACCTACATTCTAGTCCTCATCTTGGGATCAATACCTACATTCTGACTCCCGTACAACTTTCTGAGGCTAGTACCAACATTCTAGTCCTCATCTTGGGATCAGTATCTACATTCTGACTCCCGTACAACTTTCTGAGGCTGGTACCTACATTGCAGTCCTCATCTTGGGATCAGTACCTACATTCTGACTCTCATACAACTTTCTGAGGCTGGTACCTACATTTTTGTCATACAACTTTCTGAGGCTGGTACCTACATTCCAGTCCTCATTTTGGGATCAGTACCTACATTCTGACCCCCGTACAAATTTTCGAGGCTGGTACCTACATTCCAGTCCTCATTTTGGGATCAGTACCTACATTCTGACTCCCGTACAAATTTTCGAGACTGGTACCTACATTCCAGTTCTCATTTCGAGATCGATACCTACATTTCGATTCTCATTCGAATTGATACCTACATTTTAATTCAAAATTTTCGAGACTGGTACCTACATTCCAGTTCTCATTTCGAGATCGATACCTACATTTCGATTCTCATTTGAATTGATACCTACATTTCAATTCAAAATTTCCGAGACTGGTACCTACATTCCAGTTCTCATTTCGAGATCGATACCTAAATTTCGATTCTATCTCGAATTGATACCTAAATTTCAATTCTAAACTTCCAAGATTGGTACCTAAATTCCAGCTCTCATTTCGAGACTAGTACCTAAATTCTAGTTCTCATTCCGAGATCAGTACCTAAATTCTGATTCTCATCCTTTACAAGGTCGATACCTAAATTTTGACTCTCTTCCGAGATTGATACCTAAATTTCAATTCTCATCCCTTTCGAGATCAGTACCTAAATTCTGATTCTCATCCTTTTTCCGTCCATACTTAAACTCTGATTCTCACTCTGAGGCTGCTACCTAAAATCCGGTTTTCTTCGCAATCCCGAGGGAGAAACTCGGGTTTCAATTCTAATTTCAAATCCAAATTTCCTCAAACTGATTTTAAATCAAACTTCAATCTAAATTGGAACTCCAAATCAAAAACCTAAACTCACACATTGAAACTTGAAATTTAAAAGTAAACTGGAAACTAAATTGAAATCCCCAGATCTTGTGATTTGGAATTCACCTCCTTTTCCACTCCCCAGTGAGAGTTCAGGAATCTCCAGTCTTGGAAATATACCTGATACTCCCCAGCGGAAATTCTTCTACTTCGTCCTAAGTTTGTCACTTGGACATCTGTGTTGGTTTTATTGATCTCTTCGATCAACGCCAATACGCGCGGTGTGCTTGGTTAGCACACCCCACCTATTGGGGGTCCATTTGTTGACCTCATTTCTGATGAGGTCTTTTCTCTTCTCTCTCCTTAGTTCTTAGGATCTAGCCTTAGGCTTTCCCTTTGACTAATCTTAGAGGACTAGAAGTAGAACCCACCCCTTTAGAAATTCAAACACCTCTTAACTCCCTGCAAACCCCACAAGCTTGATTGTAGACCCCTAATCACCTAGGGGGTTGAAATCAAATGTGGAGGTTTAAAGGATGAGTTCCCTATAGGACTCTTTGGCCTTAGGATTACCCTGGGTGGCCTGGTCTGGTGAGGGCTGACTTACACATATACTACACTCTCACACACACATTCCAAATCCTAAAACTATTCATGCTAGCTTGACCTCTTGACTCATGTGGGTAATTCATATGGATGGTCCTTAACCCCTAAGCCCCTGGTTAAGAGGGTTAAGGAACAACATAGTGAATGCCTCAAATGAGTCCCCTCATAGCTCCTATGGGCTTAACATGGCTTCATGGCTCAACCAAAGTGATTCCATTTTACTCAAATTTGATCAATCTCCATTTTGCCAAAATTTCAATTTTTGACCCCCGGGGCCCCAGACCCGCCTAACCTACTAAAAGCCCTTGAAACTACCCAAATTCTTCAAAGTTTCCAAATTACCAAAAACTCCTCAAAATAAATCCTAAAAATTTCCCCCCACTCAAATTGACCATCTCTAGCCAAAAATACCAAAATTTCCAAAAATACCCCCAATACCCTCCAAATTACCAAAATGCCCCTCTTGACCCAAAAAATCCAAAAATTCAGAAAATTCCCAGAAAATTTCAAAAAATCCCAAATATTCCTAATTTCGTTTTGTCCAACTAGACCATAGGCTAATTTTGTCAGTTTACCCCACTTTTACCAAAAACCCCCAATTTGACCCATTTTAAACCCAAATGAACCCAATGTCAAACCAAACCACCCCAATTGACCTCAATTTTGGTCCAATTCAATTCTAAACTTCAATTCAATATCCCCAATATCAATCTAGACCAAATTCAAGCCCAATTTGCTTGACATTTGAATCAAATTTCATTTTTAAGCTTAAAGTCCAATTTTGACCCATAACCCAAACTTAGCTCAAACTAACCCAATCCAATCCCAATTTGACCCAAATCTTTTCTAAAACCTTCCTAGCATCCCAAAATAAAAAACACTAACATGATGTGCCCAAAATTTGGACCCAAACCTTACTCAAATTCAACCCAAACCCAAAATTCCCTAAATGGGCCAACAACCAAACCTAACCCAAATAGGCCCAAATCCCAAAATCAAAGCCCAACCAAAGTTGAGAACTCTTTTTCATACTCCCATAAACATTTCCCAACATTAATTTTACATCAATTTCAACATTAGCCCAACTTTAGCCCAAGGTAGCTCATTTTGACCCATTTGGACTCTATTACCAAGGAGACCCAAATTAGACCCAATTCAATTCCAAATCACCTCAAACTTGCTTCAAATCACTCATGACACATCCCTAAACCAAACCCAACATTTATTTGGCATGGACCTTTACAAACTTTTCATCTAAAAGTCCATTTTGAAACATGAAGGCCCACTCCCTTAAACCATTCCAAAAGCCCACCTTTACCAAATTTTAAAAGCCCAAACCCATCCTAAAGTCCATATGACACTCTCCCTCATCTTACATTCAACTTAAAATCATTTCTAAAGTCCTAATTTGTCATCAAACCATTCCAACTCTAGCCATATGACAATTCTCACCAAAATGCCAAAAAATCACAAAATCCTTCCTCATGAAAGTTGACTTAACTTTTCCCAAGCCAAATGGAGCCATGAAGCCATGCATGAGCCACATGAGAGCCGTGAGAGCCTTGGAAACTTCACCATACCCAAGATGGCAAGAGGAGGGAGCTCTTTCCATGTTCCCTTAAGAGGATTAGCCACTCCCATGATTCCACTAAACCTTGCTTAAGCTTAATTGTACTTGGATGGTGACCCTTCCCCACTGATTAAGCTGACCTAAACCACTTTTTCTCAGCCTAAAATCAGGTCATGGAGAGGTGAACCCAGCCTAAAGACATGGGTTGACACAAACCTAGCCAAAGAAGCTATGCCCCCATTCCATTTTGATCTAACCACTTTACACATGGCAACAGCCAATTGGACCCACAAACATCAAGCCCTGAACCTCCTGACCCTGAGGGTGACCTATGCCTGTCGGCCAGCCACCTGGGCCGCCAGAAAACACCACACCCGAGAGCTCCCATGTGAGCCCACATTGAAATTCTCCCTTGCTAAGTTGCCCCATGCCCAATGGCCACCATGGCTGTTCTTCTCCTCACCAGAGCAGCTGATCCCAACCCCTAACTCCCCCTGGGAGGCCCTCCAGCCATTCCTATTTAAACACCACCCCCTCTCGGCCAAAGGGGAGACTGAAACAAAACCATACAGAAACTCTGCCAAAATCATTCCAGACTCTTCCCCACACCTGGAGAGCTTGATCCCCACTGAAATTCCCCTGCCATTTCCTCTCTGTGAGCTCAATTCCAGAGTTGAAATTTAAGCCCAAAACCAGAACACTTCACCACAGTAAGTCAATCCTCAAATTGATTGACTCTACACCTTCACCAGACCAAAAGGAGAAGTTTCCCAGCAAAAGCCCCCTCACCAGGCCAGCCATTGCTTCCAGCCTCCAAGCTTTGTGATCAGCTGCGGTCACTTTTGTACCTAGGCAATTCACTGGGCCAAGGGACTTCATCTGGAGCTTGCTTGGACCCAATCGAACGTGACACAACTCTCAGATCGAAGCTTCACTTCTCTGAGCAAAGGTATGAACTCTCTCTTCCTCCCGAGCTCCTGGAGATTCTCCATTTGATATGAATCGATTTCAATGCATGTTTACCATATGGATGTGTTCGTCTCTTCAAGACGAATCCATAGAGCATAAGAACACAAAAATCTATTGAGAATCGAGTGAGTTCTTAGGGTTTTAGTGTGGACGGTCACGGGTGCACACCAGTCGTAGACGATGACCAGGAGCCGGACAGCGCAATGGTACATGAACCACGGACCCCTGGAGCGCTGAGTAGGATGGCGGCGTCGAATAGGAATGCGCCGCGTGGGCTTTCGGAGCTGCCGAGGATTGCATGGCGCCGCGTTGATAAGTAGATAAATAGGGATTTTTCTTATTTATTAAATACCCAGAACTTCAAAAATGCATAACTTTGTGTAGAAAAATCATAAAAATAAAATAAAAATACCCTCTTACTCAGTGAACAGAGGAGAATAATGTAGAAAAAAAATCAAGTAATTTCATTGAGTATTTTATTTTTAATGATTTATTTACTCTCTGCATTGTTTTAATTCTCCATTTGCATAGGCAATTCACCATGGTATGAGACCATAGGGCTTTTGAAGCCTCTGACCTAGGGAACATTCCCTGAATTTTCCAAGGTTAGAGGCCATTCCTATGAGAAGTTATTGATTTCCAAGTTCATGTTACTGTTTTGAGTATTTTAATTCCAATAATTAGCATGTTGAGAAATAAATTCTAGAAAAATTTGGTGATATTTTTTATGACCAGAGGAACCTAGGAAAAATAAGTTTTGAGTTAATCACTTGGAATAACCCTAATTGGTCTAAATACCCAAAATTGAACTTTAATTAATCAAGGATACCCACACATTAAATTAACTTGAAAACAATTCTCCACTGATCTTTGAGATTAGAGGAACATCACATAAAAATTTGAAATCAATTGGAAATGTTTAACCCCACTAAATGGATTGATTAAGTCACATGATAAAATTAAACTTTAAAAATTCATAACTCACAAAATACTTTTCAAAAATTCACAAAAATGGTTTTGGAGCTTCTCTGATATTAGAAGAACTTAGGAAAGTTAAAATTGTAATTTTCTAAAAAAGTTGATTTTTATCATTATTTTAATATTTTTAATAATTAAAAAATAATAAAAATCATAAAAATATTAAAAATCACCAAAATGTCATATTTTGAATTCTAATCACTTAGGAACAAACTAAATATTTTTTTTAAGTCCCTAGGATAAGATATTGAATTTTAAAGGCTTAATGTAATTTTTAATATTAAAAAATGTATTTTCCAATCTTTTCACCAAAATAATTCTAATAAATCAAAGGAAAATCAGAAAAATATAAAATTTGTTTCTCTGGACTCCTTGAGGTTAGAGAGATTTAGGAAAAATATAAAATCCATTTTTCAGCTTTAATTTTATTTTAAAATTAATTAATACTCCAAAATTTAAAATAATTCTAATAAATAAAATGTAGTTCAAAAAATCACCAAAATTGGTCCAAATAGTCCTTCAGTCATTAGGAACATCCCATAATTTTCTTAAGGACAGAAACATTTCCTTGGTCATGTTATTGAATTTTCTTTGAAAAACCCCTATTTTCCATTAAAAATAATTACATAAATAAATTAAATACAGAAAAATCACATTTTCTCCTCTAATGTCTTAATTGACATGTGAGTGAGGTTACATAAAAATTTAAATTTCATTTGAGCTTAGTTTAGTGAGTTATAGAATTATTAGGCTTGAAGGGCAGAAGGGTAATTAAAAATTTCAACCTTTAATTAAAATTTTAGGATTAATCAAAAAAAGGGAAGGGTAAAATATTTGATTTTAAACTGATTTTGGACGATTGAAACTTAAATGATTGAGGGTAGAAACCTATTAATCATTTCAAATATAATTAAAATAAAACTTTAATTAATTAATTAATTGAAATTTTGGAAGAATAATAGAAATTAGAATTATTAAAGTAGGGATATTATTAAGAGGATATTTATTCCTTAATTTAAAAATCCCTAAATAAATCACTTCAATAATACTTAATTCTTACTTAAAAAAAAAATTAAAATAATATTCCAAATTAAAATCAAAATTAAATTAAATTAAAATTAAATTAGAATAAAATAAAATAAATTAAATTAAAATTAATTAAAATTAAATTAAATTAAATTAAATTAAATTAAAATTAAACTAAAATTAAAATTAAATTAAATTAAATTAAATTAAAATCAAATTAAATTAAAATTAAATTAAATTGAATTAAAATTAGATTGAATTAAATTTAAATCATTTAGCAATAAACCTAAATGAAATCATTAAGAATTAAATCTAAAATAACTTGAACACTATTCCAAACTTAAACTAATTTTTTATAATTAAGTCAAAATTTAATCATTAAGTTTAAATCATTAAAATACCTAATAAGTTGATTTTCCCTTTTAAGGCTCTTATTATTATAACTCTTAAATGAGGTATCAAGTGAAGTGTTACTTCACTTATAGGATATTCAAATGTCCTAGTTCACTGAGCAAGAGAACAAAACTTAAACTCCTGGATGTTTAATTCACTTGTATAATTAAATTCTCTTGGACTTAAAACAATCCTAGAGGTATTGAAAAGATGTTTAAGACTCATCTTAAGCACTTCCTCAATATGATAGGATGTTTATAAGAACAATTGAACTTAATTATTCCTGGGTGAAGAAAATCATCCTTAAACCAAAACACAAGAACCTAGACGTCATAGGAGATGACTAGCTATAGGATTAGGACTTTGGTAGACAACCAAAACCATTCCCTTAGCTTTACCTTGGTACTTGTTGAAACATTTAAATGTCTTAACATGTGTTTTAAGTGCAGCTTGGGATGACGGGAAGACCCTCCAGGTACGCTTTCATTTTATTGCAATTTACTTTATTGCAATTTACTTACATGCACCGTACTTTACTTTTCTTGCATGATAAACAACTGTTGCATGAAAACCAAAACCTTTAGGATAGTCCCCGAACCGAAACCAAAACTAAATTAAAAGTCATTACAAGATAAAAATCACCGCCACAACATTTCAAAATATAAAACAACTCAAAATTTAATCACAAACCGAACAACAAAACTACAATTACAACTAAATTAAAATGTCTCGTTGAATGATCGGGAATACCTCGGGTGATGTAACCCACGTGTTGCTAACGGGATTTCCCACAGTCTAAATGAAAGTGTGGAACTCATTCAGTTGAGTTTAGTAAATTCATCTGGACTAAGTGAATTCGATGAAAATAACGGTGTCAGGATGACGGAACCGTGGGATCTTAATCGGTTCTGTTTAACCAACTTTAAGATTTGTTTAATTAAAATATTAAAAAGCACTTGGGTTTTAAGATTTTTTCTAAACCAAAATACTTCTCTCATCTTCTGATTTATGACTTCTAAAACTAAACATCTGCAACAACAAGGAGCTTGGAGCACGGTGGGCAGCACGGCCATCTTCGTCAGCAAAACTCGGATCTACTTCAACAAAACTTTCTTAGAATTAAACAACAAAAGCCATAGGATTTTGAGGTAGTTTGTCTAGTGCAACATAAATCCTCAACTCTTCGTTAGGCATTTACATGATCATGTCATGTAAATTAAGCCCTAACCGGTCTTAGGACTTCGAGGTAGTCGTTTGGTACGACATAAACCCTCATATCTTCGAGGCTATTTGTGTGATCATATCATACAAATATAAGTCCTAATTAATTAAAATTGACAAGATTGAAACACTAAGTAAACTCTCAAATCTAAACCAAACAATTAGGATAGTTTGGGAAGTTGCCAAGATTCTTCTTGGGTCCTCAGCTTCTCCTACTTATCTTCCTTTGGACTCTTGAAATAAACTGTTTCAAATTTCAGCTAATCCCTATTGAAATTTCCATAATCCAATCCTTTGAAAACCTTAAACTTTGAAATTCTTGAGAGCAAAACCACTGATCATTATCGAGAGTTTTCTTAAATGATTCCCGTCATTTAGGATGTAATTAACTATAGGGGCTTGCCCTTATAGGGAACTTTAAGAACCCGAGTAATATAAACCCCGCTTAATTCATTTATATTAAGCAGGGGAACTTGTCGGCTTATAAAAATTGGTTCGCATACCAAACGGATGTCACAAATCTTCTAGTTTATTTAACCGAGCCGCATCATCAAGCAGTGTGTCTATTCTTCGGGATAGATACACGGTTTGTGGTGCGGTGCTCATTTATATAAACTATTTGGGATGTGAGATCGGTTTGATTTCATATCTTAAAACTTTTAAACTTAAAATTACTTTCAAAATCAAATGTTATCTTTTAAACTATATATATATTTAAATTAAATTTAAAATATGAAAATTCACCGACAATTTCTGTAGGCGACCCCCTTTTCAAAACACACTAACCTAAAAATATGCCGACAGCTACCAGCCAAACTAAGCATATACGATGCTCTGATCCTGTCAAAGCAGATGAGAGAGGCTCTGATCAAGGCTTTACTTGATCCAGAAATTTGTTTAGCTCAAATGGTCGGTAATTCCTTCGACGAGGTTTGCTCGTTAAAAGAACAGCGAGGTGTTACCTTCACGGACAATGATCTATTACTGGGAACAGCTGATCACAACCGACCTTTGTACATTTCAGTCACTATTGGAAAGTTTACGCTCTCCAGAGTGTTGGTTGATCTGGGAGCATTAGTCAACATAATGAATCTTCGGACGCTAGCATATTTGGAAATTGATGCTCGTGAGCTTGAAGCAGACAATATGTTATTAAGAGGCTTCAATCAAAAAGGAGAAAGAGCTCTTGGATCGATAACACTACTAATGAAGACCGGTGATTTAGCAAAGACAACCGCAAAATTCCACATAATTGATTCTGAGACATTGTTCAACGCTCTACTGGGTCGACCATGGATCCATGAAAACCGAATGGTACCGTCGTCTATGCACCAGTGCATAAAGTATTACGAAGGAGGGGAACAGTGCATCAAAGGTGATTTGCAACCGTTCTCCGTGCCTGAAATTGGAATTCATGAAGATGCGGCCTACTACGCGCCCCCGAAGAAAACAATCTTTTCTAGAAATACCATACTAAATGAAGCAAAAGAAATTTGAGACGATGAAGAACCTGAAGTTCTAGTCCAACAGTTACTCACCACTCCCTTACGGCGAGATGGTGAAGATTTCTCCAGGACTCGCACCCGAGGTCGAGGCCGGGGACGAGGACGTGGAAGAAATGTCGGAACAGTTGGACAGAAGAAACCGGTCATCAATCTTGATTGGGAGAACACTTCCGAAGAAGAAGAAGAAATCAAGAAAGAAGCAGCGACAATAAGTCAAAAGAAACCCCAGTTCAAGATCTTTCTCGAAGATGAAAAGAATGAAGAATATAAATCAATGTACGAGAAGATTAACCATCATGTTCATACTATGACCCTGACCCCGATCCATTCTAATAAGATCGAGGGTATGGTGGTCAAGGAGGTGCATGGTGGTGGTACTAAGCCAATCAAGTTTTACCGTGGTGCTTCTTCTTCCAATACTGAAAAAGATGTACAATTTGAAGATGTTACTTCTTCCGAATTAATGGAACTACCTTTTGAGTGGTACTCTCCCTGTGTTCAAAATTTAATTCAACGTGGTGTCTTACCCCGACAATGGACAAAAGGTTGATCACAACACTTTGAAAAATTATGGAATAATGCCGGTCGGCCTCCCAATTCAAAACATGGTCTCGGATTCGGCACAGTAGGATCAGTTGATGATACGGGATTTTGCTTGGTTGTCACTTACGAACCTGATAAAGACTGCTTCGAAGCTTCAGAAGATCTTGAAGATCCACCAATCGGAGATGCTCAACCAGAATTCGAAGAAGAAATCAAATCTACAATAGACGAGTTAATGGAAGTTAACTTAGGTACTAGCGAAGAGTCTAGGCCAATCTTTGTTAGCTCCTTACTCAATAAAAAAGATTCTGAAAACATAATTAAGCTACTAATGGAATTCAAGGACTGTTTTGCTTGGAGTTACGATGAAATGCCAGGATTAGCTCCAGTAGTTGCAGTTCACAAATTAGGAGTAGATCCTACTTCTGTTCCGGTCAGACAAGCTCCCAGAAGAATGCGTCTAGAAATTGAGCAACAAGTAATAGCCGAAGTTAAGAAGCTAATAGACGCTAAATTTGTCCGTGAAGAATAATACCCTACTTGGTTAGCCAATGTGGTACCAGTCAGAAAGAAGAATGGTCAGATCAGAATCTGCGTAGATTTCAGAGATTCAAATAAAGCATGTCCAAAAGATGAATTTCCACTACCAATCCCAGAACTGATGATCGACATTGCTTCAAAACATGAAATATTTTCATTCATGGATGGATCATCAGGATACAACCAGATAAAGATGGCACCAGAAGACGAAAAGCTCACGGCATTCAGAACGCCGATCGGAGTGTATTGCTACACAGTAATGCC
The DNA here is from genome assembly GCA_022702705.1 of Papilionanthe hookeriana x Papilionanthe teres. Lineage (NCBI taxonomy): Eukaryota > Viridiplantae > Streptophyta > Magnoliopsida > Asparagales > Orchidaceae > Papilionanthe > Papilionanthe hookeriana x Papilionanthe teres. The sequence continues at coordinate 31,510,473 of CM040430.1, read as the reverse complement.
ATTCGGACTAAAGAACGCAGGAGCAACATACCAAAGAGCGATGACGAAGATTTTTGATGATCTCATTCACAACCAAGTTGAGTGCTACGTGGATGATGTGGTCATCAAAAGCAAACTGAAAGAAGATCACCTGTATGATTTGAGAATTGTTTTCGAGCGACTAAGACGATACAACCTTAAGATGAATCCCTTAAAATGCGCCTTCGGCGTCACCTCCGGGAAATTCTTAGGATTTGTTGTCCGACATCACGGGATTGAAATTGATCCGGAAAAGATTAAAGCTATCTTAGAAATGCCATCTCCTAAAATCTTGAAACAGCTACGATCCTTTCAAGGAAAATTGGCATATCTTCGACGCTTTATATCGAATTTTTCAGGAAGGTATCAGCCTTTTTCTACTTTGGTTAAGAAGGATGCCAAGTTTACTTGGGACTCCAAATGTCAACATGCCTTCGATGACATCAAACAATACTTAATGACACCTCCTGTCTTAGCAGCCCCAGTCTTAGGTAGACCGTTGATACTTTATACCGAGGCTTTAGACGACTCCCTTGGAGCCCTGCTAGCCCAGGTCAATGATGAGGGAAAAGAAAATGCTCTCTACTACTTAAGCCGTCGTCTAATCCCGACGAAAGCAAAGTATCCTCCTATTGAGAAGCACTGCTTGGCCCTGATCTTCGCCACACAGAAGCTCAGGCATTACATGCTTTCTCATAAGGTCAACCTTATTTCGAGAGTTAATCCGTTGCAATACTTGATGACCCGACCGACGCTCTTTGGCAGACTTGCCAGGTGGTCGATGATATTATTGCAATTCGACATAACTTTCGTTCCTCTTCGCGCCGTAAAGGGACAAGTTCTAGCTGATTTCCTTGCAGCACACCCTTTACCGGTAGATTCGCCTCTCGACTACGATTTACCTGACGAGCAGATAATGAACCTAGAAGACCCCGATGATCGACGTTGGGAACTGTACTTCGACGGTGCATCCTCAACACGAAGAACAAAGAATTGCAAATGATAGTGCCCGACAAGGCAGGAATCAGACTAATCTTTAAAACACTGGAGCGAGGGATGTTATGATGCTCCTACCACTTAACAGAACCATGCACAAACAACGAGGCAGAATACGAAGCCCTCATAACAGGACTGGAACTACAAATTCAAATGGGAATAAAGGACTTCAACATCTACGGGGATTCTCAGTTGATCATTCAACAGATCACCGGACAGTACAGGATTCTGAAACCAAGACTCGAGCAGTATTTTCAGTATGCCATGAAACTGTTGGAACATATTCCGAATGTAACAATTTACAAGATTCCCAGAAAAGAAAATGCTCTTGCAGATGCGTTAGCTCGCCTTGCAAAGGAATTTGCCTGCTTACGAGATGAGTCAGTTGAAGTGTCAGTTCAAGGACGACATGTTCTATCACAGCTCAAACAATACACAAATCAGAAAAAGCAGAAGAAACAATTGCAGCAGTGACAGAAAATACAGAAGATTGGCGGCAGCCATTAATAGACTACTTGCAGACAGGAAACCTACCGGACGATAAGTCATTAGCCCATCAAATCAAGAAAAGAACTCTGTCTTACACATTAATAAACAATACATTATACAGAAGGTCTTTTGATCAGATGTGGCTAAGATGCCTGAGCGGGTCCGAGGCTCGTGAAATCGTTAAAGAAGTGCATTCAGGACTTTGTGGCGCTCATCAGTCGGGTCCGAAAATGAAAATGAAGATTAAAAGACTAGGGTACTACTGGCCCTCAATGATGACCGACTGTATGAAAGTTGCCAAAAGTTGTCACCAGTGCCAAGTGCACGGAGTGGTCCTACATCAACGTCCAAATGTGCTACATCCGACAATCGCGTCATGGCCATTTGAGGGTTGGGGCACATATATAGTGGGTCCGATCAAACCTCTTCTTCAAGAGGACATCGCTTCATCCTTGCAGCTACAGACTACTTTTCTAAATGGGTAGAAGCTATACCACTCAGGGAAGTAAAGGCACACCACGTGCTACAGTTTTTCAAGAACCAAGTCGTCTACTATTTCGGGGTACCGCGCAGGATCATTTCAGATAATGGGTCTGCATTCAAAAGTACAAATATCAACAAGAGAGATTGGAGATACTCAACGATCTACTACCCAAGAGCAAACGGCTTGGCCGAGGCTTTTAATAAAACTCTCGTTCGGATTTTAAAGAAAACTTTGGATGAAAACAAGAGAAATTGGCACGAGAAGTTGTTAGAAGCCTTATGGGCCTACAGGACGACTTTTAGGACTCCTACTCAGTCTACGCCTTACGCTTTAGTGTACGGGTCCGAGGTAGTGTTACGATTGGAAGTCCAGCTTCCATCACTCAGAATCGCAGTTGCAAACAAGATTACTATAGAAGAAAATGCCAGACTACGACTGGAAGAATTGGAAAGCTTGGAAGGGAAAAGAATTTCCGCACAGCAGAATTTGGAACTGTATCAAGCCAAGATGATCCAGGCCCATGATAAACTGGTCCACCCAAGAACTTTCAAAATCGGTGACTTAGTTCTTGTTCTCAGAAGACCTATTCTTGCACATCGTAAGATAGGTGGTAAATTTGAACCAACATGGGAAGGACCGTTCGTGGTCGAGACAGTCTACTCAGGAGGTTCCTACCAACTAGTGAATTGCCGTGGAGAACGACCCATGCTTCCAATCAATGGGCGGTATTTAAAGAAGTATTACGCAACCTGATGTTTCGAAGGGTGGCCTCTAAAGTAAAATCTTACCCCTAGAAACACGGGTGAAGTAATCAATTTGCGCCTGGGTTCGAACCCAAAACAAAATAAAATGGATGATATAAAAAAAAATCTCATCAACAAAAATGTTAAAAAGAAAACATGGGAAACCATAATAATAAAATGTCAAATCCTTCCTTTCAAATCAAATCTTGTTCCCGATCTTTTCTCACTCCTTTTCCTACTCCTGTTTAAATTTTAAAAAAAAAACTTTTCATTAATAAATATTTTCTTCATGTTCTTGTTCTTAGTACATCCCCTGATCCTTTCCTTGTTTTTTTTTCGCGGGCGGTTGGTCCTAAACTTTAGAAATGGCGTGAGTCTCGCACTCGATGAAAAGAGGGTGAAGGATGGAGCAGTGATAGAAATTGATTCTGACTTCACACCAGCCGACCTACAGTACGAAGAAAATGATTGGAACCCAGTCGATCGAGAAGAGCTTCACAGCCAAACAGTGATGAAGATGGGTGGCCCAAGCCACCAATCCAATGAAAAAAATAGAAAAACAAACACTGAGGAGAACAAGAAAATCAAGTCAGTAGTTGCCACGGCAGAGGGCAGGCTCGTCAGCGCCGCGCCCACAGAAATTCAAGGGGTAAGGAGGGCTACTCTCACTACTACCCAGAGAAGGAATAAGAATCGCCGCATCCGCAAGATGTTGACTAAACTAGCAGCAGATCAACATGAAGAGACAGCCGCCCAAGAACTTTCAAAGTTGGTGACTTAGTTCTTGTTCTCAGAAGACCTATTCTTGCACATCGCAAGATAGGAGGTAAATTTGAACCGACTTGGGAAGGGCCGTTTGTGGTCGAGGCAGTCTACTCAGGAGGCTCCTACCAACTTGGGAATTGCCAAGGAGAACGACAAATGCTTCCAATCAATGGACGGTATTTAAAAAAGTATTACGCAACCTGATGTTTCGAAAGGTGGCCTCTAAAATAGAATCTTATCCCTAGAAACACGGGTGAAGCAATCACTTTGTGACTGGGTCCGAACCCAAAACAAAATAAAATGGATGATAAAAAAAATAGTAATCTCATCAACGAAATTATTAAAAAGAAAACATGGGAAATCGTAATAATAAAATGTCAATCTTTCCTTTTAAATCCATTCATTCCTGATATCTTCTCATCTTTTCCTACTTTCCTTAAAAAAAGAAAAAAAAATCTAAAATTAAAATAAGTGAATCAGAATCTTCAGTAATAAATATTTTCTTAATGTTCTTATTCTTAGTACAGCCCCTGATCCTTTCCTTGTCTTTTTCGCAGGGAAATGTCGAACGGGAGATTGGTCCTAAACTTTAGAAATGGCGTGAGTCTCGCACTCGATGAAAAGAGGGTGAAGGATGGAGCAGTGATAGAAATTGATTCTGACTTCACACCAGCCAGCCTACAGTACGAAGAAGATGATTGGGTCTCAGTTGACCGAGAAAAGCTTCACAGCCAGACAGTGATGAAGGGGGTTGCCCAAGCCACCAATCCAGCAACAAGAAAAGAAAGACAAACACCGAGGAAAGCAAGAAAATCAAGTCTGTAGTTGCCACGACAGAGGGCAGGCTCGTCAGCGCCGCGCCCGCAGAAATTCAAGGGGTAAGGAGAGCTACTCTCACTGCTACCCAAAGAAGGAATAAGAATCACCGTATCCGCAAGATGTTGACTAAACTAGCAGCAGATCAACACGAGGAAACAGCCACCTTCGCCGACACACACATTTCAAAGATACCGGTTCATCAGGAACCTGAAAAGAGGAAACTAGCTCCAAGAACAACAGAAAAGATAAGGGAAACTCCAAGAAGATCAGAGGCAGAGAGGCTACCACGACGCCAGACAAAGCCACCAGTGGTAAAAAACGTTGTTGCGGATGCAACCCCAGAGGATGTCCCGACAGAGACAATCTACGAGGAGCCAAGGTATGCAGGAGAACGTGACGGGATTGAGCCATACATCCCGCAATACGTTACTAGACCTTATCACTTGCAGATCATCCCAGAATATGAACTAGAAAGAATGCAAAATGTTGAGAAGAAGACTTTCGAATACTTTGAAAGGATTAGAGGCAAGAGAATCAACATTTTGGAAGGCCTCGAGTTACACACAGACGTATTCTTAGAGTACGAGCAGCAGCAGATTGTGGATTGCATCTTAGAACTTCAGAAGATGGGCCGAGCAGGCCGTCTAAGGGAAAAGACTTATTCAGAACCCCGGAGATGGATGCCAGGGAAAGGAAGAGTCACAATATAATGCGGATGTTGCTATAACTTCACAGAGGACAGAAAAGGAAATCCACCAGGGATACTCCATCACAGTGAGGTGGATCCAATGCCGAGGATAATTAAAAGAATGGTGAAAAGAATGGTAACGTGGAGGGTACTGCCAGCAGACTGCATACCCAACAGTTGCATCATCAACATTTACCAGGAGGGCGACTGTATACCTCCACACATAGACCACCACGACTTTGTCATACCTTTCTGTACAGTTTCTTTCGTCAACCAAAGCAATATCATGTTCGGATCTGACCTCCGGATAGCAGGCCCGAGTAAGTTCCGAGAGCCGGTAGAGATACCACTTCAGGTAGGTTCCGTCATGATATTAAAAGGAAATGGAGCAGACATCGCAAAACATTGTATACCGGGAGTGCCAGTGGAGCGGATCTCCGTTACTTTTAGAAGGATGGACGATAGAAAGGCTCCTTACCACTTCCATCCAGATCCAGAATTGGAGAGTCTTCGGCCCTACGAGCTGTGAGTTACATGGGAAATAGCACACCTCCAATGCACATCCATGTGGCATTTCTGCCAAGGGTGGCTTGGAAGGTGATGTTATTACCAATGTTTCTTACTATTCAAACATGGATTTTTGATAGACACTTTTGAATGGATAAGCAAGAAGTTTATACAGTCTGTTTTGGAGTTACATGGATGGTATGAGACATTAAATTTCTGAGAAAAATGTCATCATGACTAGATCAAGTTGTATGATGTACTTTCAGCAAGTTGGAATGAAGACGACTACGTCGTATTTTGCCTTCACCTCTTTTTGTGCAAATGACTGGGAAACGCCATTAGAGTTAAATGAATTTCGAACAAAGAACAGAAAAGAAAAGAAAATAAATATGAACTTTCCTTAAAAATCTAAATAGTAAAATGAACTTCAAATTCACATGAACACTAAATAAACAACAAATAAAAAAATGGGATCGTTAAAGGACAAACAAAACGAATCTAAATCTCAAATTGGATTCCAATCTAAATCCACTGTTTCAAACCTTGCAATTCGTCTTCAAATCGAAATCCATTTAAAATTCCTTTGAAACTCTATTTTCGGGATCAGTACCTAAATTCTGATTCCCATTACTTTCGAGACTGGTACCTAAATTCCAGTTCTCTCCTTCCGAGGCTGGTACCTAAATTCCAGTCCTCATTTCGAGATTGATACCTAAATTTCGATTCTCTTTTCGAATTGATACCTAAAATTCAATTCTAAATTCCGAGACTAGTACCTAAATTCCAGTTCTCTCCTTTCGAGGTCGGTACCTAAATTCCGACTCTCTTTCGAGATCGATACCTAAATTTTGATTTTCATCCGAATTGATACCTACATTTCAATTCTACACTTTCGAGGCTGGTACCTAAATTCCAGTCCTCATTTCGAGATCGATACCTAAATTTCGATTCTCTTTTCGAATTAATACTTAAATTTGAATTCTAAATTCCGAGACTGGTACTTAAATTCCAGTTCTCTCCTTTCGAGGTCGGTACCTAAATTCCAACTCCCTTTTCGAGATCGATACCTAAATTTCGATTCTCAACCGAATTGATACCTACATTTCAATTCTACACTTCTGAGGCTAATACCTAAATTCTAGTCCTCATTTCGAGATCGATACCTAAATTTCGATTCTCTTTTCGAATTGATACATAAATTTCAATTCTAAATTCCGAGATTGGTATCTAAATTCCAGTTCTCTCCTTTCGAGGTCGGTACCTAAATTCCGACTCTCTTTTCGAGATCGATACTTAAATTTCGATTCTCATCTGAATTGATACCTAACTTTCAATTCAAAATTTCCGAGACTGGTACCTACATTCCAGTTCTCATTCCGAGATCGATACTTAAATTTCGATTCTCATCCGAATTGATACCTAAATTTCAATTCAAAATTTCTGAGACTAGTACCTACATTCCAGTTCTCTTTCCGAGATCGATACTTAAATTTCAATTCTCATCTGAATTGATACCTAAATTTCAATTCAAAATTTCTGAGACTGGTACCTACATTCCAGTTCTCATTCCGAGATCGATACTTAAAAATTTAGATTCTCATTCGAATTGATACCTAAATTTCAATTCTAAACTTTCGAGACTGGTACCTAAATTCCAGTTCTCTTCCGGGGGCAGTACCTAAATTCTGCTTCCCATCTTTCGAGATCGATACTTAAATTTCGATTCTCTGCCAAGATTGATACTTAAATTTCAATTCTCACCCTTTTCGAGATCAGTTCCTAAATTCTGATTCTCATCCTCTTTCGGGATCAATACTTAAATTCTGATTCTCATCCTGTTCAATCGACACTTAAATTCCGACTCTCATCCGGGGTCGATACCTAAATTTCGACTCTCTTCCGAGACTAGTACCTAAATTCTAGTTCTCAATCCGAGACTAGTACCTAAATTCTAGTTCTCATTCCGAGATTGGTACCTAAATTCCAGTTCTCTTTGCAATCCCGAGGTTGAGACTCAGGTTTCAATTCTCATTTCAAATCCAATTTTCTTCGAATTGATTTTTTAATCAAACCTCAATCTAAATTAAAACTCAAACCAAAATCTAAAATGACACATTAAAATTTGAACATGAAATGAACCGAAATTTAAACCGAAATTCTGTAGATCTTGTGATTTGGAATTCACCTCCTTTTCCTTTCCCTAGCGAGAGTTCAGGAACCTCCAGTCTTGGAAATATACCTGATACTCCCCATGCGGAAATTCTTCTACTCTGTCCTAAGTGTGTCACTTGGACATCTGTGTTGGTTTTGAAGATCTCTTCGGTCAACACCAATATGCGCGGTGTGCTTGGTTAGCACACCAAACCTATTGAGGGTCCATTTGTTGACCTCATTTTTGATGAGGTATTCTCTTTCCCTCTTTAGTACTTAGGATCTAGCCTTAGGCTTTCCCTTTGACTATCTTAGAGGACTAGAAATGGAACCCACCATTTAGAAATTCAAACCACTTCTTAACTCCCTTCAAACCCCACAAGTTTGATTGTAAACCCCTAATCACCTAGAGGGTTGAGGTCAAATGTGGAGGTTTAAAGGATGAGTTCCCTATAGGACTTTTTGACCTTAGGAATACCCTGGATGGCCTGGTCGGTGAGGGTTGACTTGCACGGACACTACACTCTCACACACATTTCAAGTCCTAAAACCCACACTCTCACCCAACTTGACTTCCTGACTCATGTAGGTAATTCATATGGATGATCCTTAACCACTAAGCCCCTGGCTAAGAGGGTCAGGAACAACATAGTGAATGCCTCAAATGAGTCCTCTCATGGCTCATATGGGCTTAATATGGCTTCATGGCTCAACCAAAATGATTCCATTTCACTCACACTTGCTCAATTTTCATTTTTCCAAAATTTCAATTTTTGACCCACAGGGCTCCGGACCCACCTAGCCTACCAAAAGCCCTTGAAACTACCCAAAATTTCCAAATCACCTAAAATTTCCCAAAACTAATCCTACACACTTCCCCACCACCCAAATTGATCATTTACAGCCAAAAAATACCAAAATTTCCAAAAATACCCCAATACCCTCCAAATTACCAAAATACCCCTCTTGACCTAAAAATCCAAAAATTCCAAAAATTCCTAAAAAATTCCAGAAAATCCCAAATATTTCCAATTTCATTTTATACAACTACACCATGGGTTAATTTTGTCAATTTACCCCACTTTTACCAAAACCCCTAATTTGACTCATTCTTAACCCAAAGTGAACCCAATGTCAAACCAAAACCTTTAGGATAGTCCCTGAACTGAAACCAAAACTAAAATAAAAGTCATTGCAATATAAAATTCATCACCACAACATGCCAAAATATAAAATAACTCAAGATTTAATCACAAACAGAACAACAAAACTACAATTGTAACTAAATTAAGACGTCTCGTTGAATGATCGGGAATACCTCGGATGATGTAACCCACGTGTTGCTAACGGAATTTCCCACGGTCTAAATGAAAGTGTGGAACTCATTTAGTTGAGTTTAGAAATTTGATCTGGACTAAGTGAATTCAATGAAAATAACAGTGCTGGGATGACGGAACCGTGAGATCTTAATCGGTTCTGTTTAAACAACTTTAAGATTTGTTTTAATTAAATAAAAAAAACACTTGGATTTTAAGATTTTCTCTAAACCAAAACACTTCTCTCATCTCCTGATTTATGACTTCTAAAACTAAACCTCTACAACAACAAGGAGCTTGGAGCGTAGTGGGCGACGACGGCCATCGTCATCGACAAAACTCGGATCTACTTCAGACAAAACTTTCTTAGAATTAAACAACCAAGCCATAGGACTTCGAGGTAGTTTTCTTAGAGCAACATAAATCCTCAACTCTTCGTTAGGCATTTGCATAATCATGTTATGCAAATTAAGCCCTAACCGATCTTAGGAGTCCGAGGTAGTCGTTTGGTACGACATAAACCCTCACATCTTCGAGGCTATTTGTATGATTATGTCATATAAATATAAGACCTATTTAACTAAAATTGGCAGGATTGAAACATTAAATGATTTTCTCAAATTCAAACCAAACAATAGGATAGTTTGGGAAGTTGCCAAGATTCTTCTTGGATCCTCAGCTTCTCCTAATTCTCTTCCTTTGGATTCTTGAAATAAACCGTTCTGAATTTGAGCTAATCCCTATTGAAATTTCCAAAACTCAATCCTTTGAAAACCTTAAACTTTGAAATTCTTGAAAGCAAAACCACTGATCATTATCGAGAGTTTTCTTAACTGTCTTCAGACATTTAAGATGTAATTAACTATAGGGGCTTACCCTTATAGGGAACTTTAAGAACCCAGGTAATATAAACCCTGCTTAATTCATTTATATTAAGCAGGGGAACTTGTCGGCTTATAAAATTGGTTCACAGACCAAACGGATGTCACAAATCTTCTAGTTTATTTAATCAAGCCCCATCATCAAGCAGTGTGTCTATTCTTCGGGATAGATACACGATTTGTAGTGCAGTGCTCGTTTATATAAGCTATTTCGAGATGTGAGATCAGTTTGATTTCATATCTTAAAATTTTCAAACTTAAAATTATTTTCAAAATCAAATACTACTTTCTAAATTATATATATTTAAATTAAATTTAAAACCTAAAATTCGCCGAAAACTTCTGTAGGCGACCCCTTTTCAAAATACAAGACACAAACCTAAAAAAATATGCCGACATGGGGTGTTGACAATCCTAAGATTCTCATGGCTCTTATGTGGCTTGTGCATGGCTCCAAGGCTTGCTTATGGCTTAGGAATGGCTTGGCTCACTTGCATGAGAAAGGGATTTTGGGATTTTTGAAATTTAGGGGTATTTTGGCATGATGCTTGATTTAGATTTAGTTGATGATGGAATTGGAACTTAGGGAATGATTTTGATTAAATGGATGACAAATGAAAATGTCATATGGGCTTTAGAATTACATTTGGGCTTTTGAAATTGTCTTGGGATGGGCTTTTAAAGTGGTTTAAGGAAGTGGGCTTTTGGATTTTAAAATGGGCTTTTGGATGAAAATTTTGTGAAGGACCATGTCAAATAAATGTTGCAATTGGTTTAGGTATGTGTCATGAGTGATTTGGAACAAATTTGAAGTGATTTTGGATTGAATTGGGTTTAATTTGGGCTTTTTTGGTAAAGGGGCCAAAATGGGCCAAATTGGGCTAACTTGGGCTAAGGTTGAGCTAAAGTTGGATTTGATGTAAAATTAATGTTGAGAAATGTTCATGGGAGTGTCACAAAGAGTTTTCAACTTTGGTTGGGCTTTTGATTTTGGGATTTGGGCCCATTTGGGTTAGGTTTGGGCTTAGGTCAATTTAAGGGATTTTGGTTTTGGGTTAGGTTTGGGTGGAGTTTAGGTCCAAATTTTGGGCAAATCAAGTTAGTGTTTTGTTTATGGGGATGTTAGGAAGGCCTTAGAAAAGATTTGGGGCCAATTGGAGTTGAATTGGGTTGGTTTGAGCTAGATTTAGGTCATGGGCCAAAATTGGGTCTTAGGCCTCAAATTGAAATTGGGCTCAAATGTCAATCAAATTGGACTTGGATTTGGTCTAAATTGATGTTGGGGATATTTAATTGAAGTTTAGAAATGAATTGGACCAGAATTGAGGTCAATTGGGGTGGTTTGGTTTGACATTGGGTTCACTTGGGTTTAAAATGGGTCAAATTGGGGGTTTTGGTAAAAGTGGGGTAAATTGGCAAAATTGGCCCAATGTGTAGTTGAACAAAATGAAATTGGGAATATTTGAGATTTTCTGGAATATTTTTGGGAATTTTCTGAATTTTTTGATTTTTTGGCTAAGAAGGGCATTTTGGGTATTTGGAGGGTATTGGGGGGTACTTTTGGAATTTTTGGTATTTTTGGCTATGGATGATCAATTTGAGTGGGGGAAATTTTTAGGACTGATTTTGAGGAATTTTGGGTAATTTAGGTAATTTTGCAAATTTTGGGTAGTTCGAGGCATTTGGTAGGTTTGATGGGTCCGGGGCCCCTGGGGTCAAAAATTGAAATTTTGAAAAAATGAAGATTGATCAAATTTGAGTAAAATGGAATCACTTTGGTTGAACCATGAAGCCACTTTAAGCCCATATGAGCCATGAGAGGACTCATTTGGGGGCATTCACTATGTTGTTCCTAATTCTCTTAGCCAGGGGCTTAGGGGTTAAGGACCATCCATATGAATTTCCTACATGAGTTAGGAAGTCAAGTTGGGTGAGAGTGTGGTTTTAGGACTTGGATTGTGTGTGAGAGTGTAGTGTATGTGAAAGTCAACCCTCACCAGAACAGGCCATCCAGGGTATTCCTAAGGCCAAAAAGTCCTATGGGGAACTCATCCTTTAAACCTCCACATTTGATTTCAACCCTCTAGGTGATTAGGGGTCTACAATCAAGCTTGTGGGGTTTGCAGGGAGTCAAGAGGTGTTTGAATTTCTAAAGGGTTGGTTCCACTTCTAGTCCTCTAAGATTGGTCAAAGGAAAAGCCTATGGCTAGATCCTAAGTACTAAGGAGTGAGAAAAGAAGAGACCTCATCAAAAATTAGGTCAACAGACGCAAGTACTACTGCTTTCTCGATGGATATACTGGTTACCATCAAATACCTATTGCTCCCGAGGATCATAAGAAAACAACATTTACTAGTCCTTATGGAACTTTTGCTTTTCGAAGAATGCCTTTCGGATTATGTAATGCACCTGCGACATTTCAGAGATGTATGATGTCTATATTTAGTAAATTAATTAATAATGGAATAGAAGTATTTATGGATGATTTCTCTGTGTTTGAAACATCATTTGACGCATGCTTAAAACATCTTGAAAAAGTTTTGGAGCTATGCGAAAGAACTAATTTAGTTCTAAATTAGGAGAAATGTCAGTTTAAGGTTGCAGGAGGAATTGTATTAGGGCATAAAATTTCGGAAAATGGCATGGAAATAGACCTTGTAAAAATTCAAGTTATTGCTAAATTACCACCTCCTATAATAGTGAGAGGGGTAAGAAGTTTTCTTGGACATGCTGTTTTTTACAGGCATTATATTAAAGATTTTTCAAAAATTACTAAACCTCTATGCCAAATTTTAGAAAATGATAAGAAATTTGAATTTACTGAAGACTGCTTAAATGCCTTTGAGTTATTAAAGGAAAAACTAATCACAGCACCTGTAATAGTTTCACCTGACTGGGAGAAACCATTTGAATTAATGTGTGATGCTAGTGATTATGCTATTGGAGCTGTTCTTGGTCAAAGATATGATAAAATTTTTAAAGTTATATACTGCGCTAGTAAAACTCTTAATGATGTTCAAATTAACTATACAGTTACTGAAAAAGAGTTACTGGCTATTGTGTATGCTTTTGATAAATTCAGATCTTATTTAATTGGAACTAAATGTATTGTGTATACTGATCACTTTGCTATTAAATATCTGATGTAAAAGAAGGATACTAAGCCAAGATTAATCAGATGGGTACTTTTAATGCAAGAATTTGATTTTGTGGTGATTGATAGAAAGGGAACTGAGAATCAAATTGCTGATCATTTGTCGAGATTAGAATATCATGAATTATCTGACAACGACAATGAAATAACTGACAGTTTCCCTGATAAACAATTTTATAATATTAATGAGTGGAAAATGCCTTGGTATGCTGATATAGTTACTTATGTAGTAAGTGATATTTTTCCACCAATGCTAACACTGCAGCAATAAAAAAAATTCATTCATGATGCAAAAGCATATTTTTGGGATGAACCATACTTATATAAGCAATGTAACGATTTTATTATTAGGAGATGTGTGCCTTATGAAGAAACTGAACTAATTATTCCAAAATTTCATGATTCTGAATTTGGAGGACATTTTGGGATTGACAAAACTGCGCATAAAATTTTGCAAGCTGGATTTTATTGGCCTACTCTCTTTAGAGATGTTTACAGATATATCAAAACTTGTGATAGATGCCAAAGAGTAAGTAATATATCTAGAAGAAATGAAATGTCTTTGAATTTCATGTTAGAAGTTGAGATTTTTGATGTTTGGGGATTAGATTTCATGGGATCATTTATTCCTTCATTTGGGAACTTATATATTTTGATTGCAGTTGATTATGTATCAAAGTGGGTTAAAGCACAAGCTTTACCTCGTTGTGATGCTAAAAGTGTTTCAAGCCTCTGATTTATTCACTTTGTGAGTAGTTTGGTGTTAAGTCTGAAACATGGAAGAGGTTCTTCAACCACTTATACTTATCATCAGTGTAAATGTGAACACTTACACTGTACATTCAGTATTTGGCTAGAAAAGAGGATCTGTTAGAGCTTTCGATTATGCTTCTGCTTCTACTTCTCGTGCTTCTACTGCACATGCATCATCCACTAGAGATTCACAAACTGGATTATTACAGAAGATTTTGAAGTAGGTTAGTCTTACCAGAGAGCATATTAGAGATATTGATGGTTGACCAAACAATGCAGTAATATATGCTATCAAAAATATGTTATGGTCAATACTTTGACTTAAATAATAATAACGGCTAGTGTATATAAATATAATTTTATGGAAAATATTTTACACACTAGGGGTACTATGCAAGTATACGTATCATATCAAGTAATATAGAGCTTTAAATTAAGACCCCAGTATCGATCCCACGAGAAGAATTATAGTTTTTTTTTTTAAATATTTTGATTTTATTTGTATGTATTTTTTTTAAAGTTAAAAAGTTAATATTTAATTTACTAGATGCAGAAATAAAGTAGTAATAAAGTAATGATTGATGAAATAAAATAAGCAAACAACTTTCTTCCTTTCAATTAATCCAAGATTTTTAAGATAATGTAATGTTTGTGGAGAATATAAATTTATGGTATTGTGCCAAATAGAATCATTCCTATTCTTTACATTCACTCAATAGTATAAAGAACATTGGCTAATCTATAGATCAGGTCTGGATGTATTGTTAGTAGAATGTGTTAATCTAGGCTCACACTACTAGATGTCCAAGGGTGTCTATGGTCGGCCCTACTAGTGATCCTTTCCTTCTCTATAAACCAAATTACAAGAATTTAGCTTGTCACTCTAAAAACTTATCAATTCTATGCAAAATAAATATTATCTTCCTATTTATTTGCACTTCACCTTGAATAACCCGCGCAAGGCCTTTGACTACCTAAGGATTCATGTGATATCTACTAGTTAAGAATTCATCTCTTTCTAGGTCTCAAAACTCTTCAACAGATTTTAACAAATTAAATGGCCAATTTAAATAGTAAATTAAGATCCAGTATTAATATCATCACAATATTTAAAAAATATATATAGTTTTTAATTCTCCAACAAATGTTATATTATCTTATTTATCTTTTCATAATTGAAAAGAGAAAGTAAAGTAACTACTCAGAACACATTTAATTTAAACAACAAAACATATAAATACAACTTTGAATCGAAATAGAAATACTTATCTTAAGTGTTTCTCTAACTGAACCTCTGAATCCTTCTGACTCCAAAGTAAATAGACTTCAAAAGAAATGACTCTTCAAATACTCTCAATACAAACTCTAAATAAACTCACTAAGAAACTATAAATATGGCCCTTAAAATATTTCTCTAATCTCTCTAAAGGAAACTATAGGATCTCTCTCTAATTTTAGGCTATGTGGGGCGTGGGGATAAGTTGGACGTTTTTCTCTGAAGGAGTAGCCTTCTATTTATAGGCTTCAAGGGTTGCCATGAAGCACCTCTTCAAAATGTGTCCAGGTTCAATGAATCTCCAAGCGTCCAAATACAATGTATCACATGTCTTATAATCTAGGAATAACTGTCAATCTTCTAGATGGTCCAATAACCGCTCACACCATCAAAATAACCGTCCAAAAGTTGTCAAAAGTCTTACAGAATTCTGTATCAAACTGGCGCTTAGGCGCCGGATTCTGGCGCCTAGGCGCCAAGCCAATTATTTTGATAATTTTGCATTTTAGCTCTATTTTTGCTCCTTTTTGCTCCTTTCTCATCTTTTTTTCTTTCTTGAACATCTTTGCATCATCTATATCCAAAACACAAAAATATCTTTCATTAAAGCGTAATATCCTTAAGTATTTGATAAAAATCAAGGCATAAAAATAGGTATTTTTTTATGGATCAAAATCCCCCAAACTTAAACGTTACTTGTCCTCAAGTAACCCTTTTTACTATATAAAATGTATAACAATTGGAATAAAAGGTAAATATTTAAGATTTCTTATAATTTTTGATTTTATAAAGGCTTTAGTAAATCATTAACTGAATTGTACTAACAAAGTTTAATTTTAAGAATTTAAAGAATATTTAACTACCAAATCATAAGATTTCAAAAAAAATTTCATTCACTTCGAAAATAATTGTAGTTTATTATATTAAGATCACATAAATTATTTACAAGAAAAAGATCTTCATGAAAATCTTTTCTAATAAAGATTCATGCATAAAAATTAAGTAAAATATGTAATCAGTTTTTTTTTTATAAGCTAATTCAAGTGAAGCCAATTTTTGATTAGGCATCTCCTCAAGCTTCTCCTCTTTTTTATTTTTTTTATTTTTTATTTTTTTTACAAAGAGGATTACTATATCTGGATAGCCTGTTAATGGTTTTGAACTTCACTATCCTTAACTTATATTTTCAAACTTATACATTTTCACTTAATTACTATAACATGAATAAATTTAAAAAAGAATTTCAATCTTTTCTTTTTCAAGTTATAATTTTTGTTTTCTTAATACTTCTAAAATTCAATTATTTCTACTATGAATAGAAAATTTTCTTAATCTTACTCTTCTTTAAGTTTAATAATTCTATTCTTAAAATCAATCAAAGTTATTAAAATTTTGGTTAAGTCTACTAAATTATTTATAATTTCAAAAATTTAAATTATCTTAAATAGATTCTTCATTCCTATGTTATCTTAATATATTTTTTTAGAAAATATTAGTTCATTATGGAAAAATAAAATTTAAATTTGCATGTATTTTCCCTTCCCCCAAAAGTAAGCTTTGTTATATCATGAAAAAAAATTTAAAGTATGAGAGAAAGAAAGGTATAATTTAAAAAGGAATTTTTATAAGTATGTAAAAACAATCTAAAAAAGAAAAATTTACTTCTACACATGCTTTTTATGAATATTACTGAAATAACGAAGCATATATAAAAGTAAGCAGGCTCATATATATATATATATATATATATATATATATATATATATATATATATATATATATATATATATATATCAATAGCTGAATTAAATGACTATACTACTCAAAGTAACAGAAACAGAACAACATTACTAACTATTAAGAATACTAAACAGTAGGCTGAAACAGAAATAAACATTAATTCATCCAAATTTCAGTCTTCAATACAACACACTAAATATCTAAAACAGTCTCAACATCAAACAATCCACACCAAGTTTCATAAACAAATTTACACTAACTAGTAACAAACAACAAACAACAAACAACAAACAGTACTAGCAAACAAGAAATAAACTAACAACAGAATCAACACATCTCAGAGGTAAATCAAGCTACTAATCACTATATGTAGCTTCATCATCGTCATCACCAAAAGAAAACTCCACATCCTTTGGATCAACATACGATGTAAATCTAGGACAGGTAGGAAACTGAATATCATGCTCACCCTTCAAGAATCTCACTAAAGACTCTGAATACTCAGCATCATAATCACTTTTCCTTTGGGTATAATCAGATAGATGATCAATCTTCTTATCTATAGTATCTACTCTGCAGTGAGTTAGAAATAACTCATTCTGCTACTCCAGAAATTGATCATGCATCGATTCCCAAAAACTAGATGGTGGCTCAGCAGTAGAAGTAGAAGGTCTACAAGTAAAAGCTCTACCTGGAGTAGGTACAAAAGTAGAAGGACCAGTAGATCTCTTCCCTCGAAGATGATCATGAATGCTCACACTCTCCTGCCCAATTGGCTTCATAGTCTTCAACTTCTCCTCTGATATATCAACAGAAACTCCATTGCTCATGCAGAAAGAATGAATCAAGGATGGGAATCCTAATCCCACAGAAGTGCTGGATCTAGCAATCGATTCCACTGACTCATAAATAATACTGCCAACATCTATCAGCTTCCTCTCTTGAATGCAGTAGTTCAGGATAGCTCGAACTCTGGTAACTTCGCTCAGGTGGTTGGAAGGTAGAAGTCTAGCAGATATAAAATAATGCCATGCCTTTGAAATACCATTTAGATTAGAAGATTTGAAGTTTACCCATTTTTCATTCCGGATCTTTCAAGTTCCAGTGCCATCAGTCAGATATGCAATAATCATCTCAAGATCTCCCTTAGATGGAGATAAACTAGAATAGTAGCACTCGATGGTAGGTGGCAGGCCGTAGAAAATATTAATCCGTTCCGGAGTAAATCCTACTCCGACACCTCTAACGAAGACTTCGTAGTCTTTCGCATCCAAAAAGTTGGCATAAAACTCGCAAACAATAGGAATAACGGCAACAACAGTGAAATAACAGAATCGTTGCTAGTTGTGTGCAACGATCGTGTTCTCGATCATTTCACCAGGATTGTAAAAACTGTGTTCTGAGATAAATTTTCTTGACGTCACAAATTCGTGATAACGAAAATGCGCTGCCGCAGTCGAAAACTTGCTGCTGTCTAAATTTTCTCATGCCTTTCCTCGCTTAGATTTTGGTGCCATCTAAACGTGAAAGAAAACACAAATAAATTAAGGAGTTCAAAGATTTAATCTCTTTTTAATCTTTAGAAACTTAAAATGAGTTTAAGAATCCATGGAGAAACTCTAAAAATCAAAGTTTTCTCAAAATTTTGGTTTTTAGCAAAAAATAGGAAAAACTATGGTAAGAATTAAATATAAATGGATTAGAAGGTAGATCTGACCTCGAGATGAAGAAATCAAGTGATTTCGGGCTCAAAAACTTGATTAGTTGACCTCAAAATGGATCTAGAATGTGGGTTTTTGTGAAAATGAGGAAGGGGATGAAGCTTAAGCGTCAACCATGGCTAATGGGGTTTAAGTGCTAATTTTTTGGTAAGTTGGCCGAACCGGAACCTAGGAGCCGAATTGTGGCGCCTAGGCGCCAGACTCGCCTTTCACAAAAATGACTTTAAAATTTTATTTTCCACTAAAACTCATAAATTCAACTTCCAATTACTCATATTAGAGTAGTGCTTCAGTTTCCAACTTCCAAAATATTTTCCAAAAATTTTTAAAAATTAAAAATTAAATCCACCAATTAAACAAAAGGTTTAAATCAAACTCTTCTAATTCCATTCATAATCTTCAATTTTGGCTCAATACAATACAGATAAGTATAGTAATATGATTCAAGTCCTAACAAACAATCAAACTACATAATTTCAAAGCAAATACAACACACATTGAACAATAAATCAAACACTCCAACAATACAATCGATTTACTAAATCGATATAATGACACACTAATAAAAGTCTAGATCACACCACAATAACTATCTAATCTTCGAATTAGAAATTTCCATTCTCTTCGCAATTATAATTACTCGGCCTACATGGGAAAAATACTAACACTCTCGGAAAATCCGTAGCCGTTTTCTCGTCGATCCATTTGTTCTTCGCATACATCTCCACTTGAGCATCTTGATAAGCCGCTAGATGATCAAATTGAAGCTTTGCCTGCCATTCCAGATGTTCAATTTGATGAAACATCTCATGGAGGTGATCTCCAATACTTTTGAATTCTGCTTCAAACTTATCTAGACGACTTGAAATTTTCTCCAAACTTACAGCGATAAAACCATTGAAGTAGGGTTGAGGATCTTTTGAACCTTTGTCTCTAGCCTCTTCTCCAAGATTTCTTCTTTCCAGTTCTTCAAAAATCCACTCTAATCTCTTAAGAATGAAGTGTCTAGGTCGTAATTTTGGTTGTTTAGGGATTGGGGACGAAGATGGGGTGATTTAAAGGAGAAAATCTTGTGAAAAACTGAAAATTTTCTATTTTTACATGATCCAGTAACTGTGGCGCTTAGGCGCCAAATCTGGCTCCTAGGCTCTGGACCCATCGATACACAGTTTATTCTGGAGCTGAGGTGCCGAATTCTAGCGCCTAGGCGCCGGAACCATGTTTGACTCCGTTTCGCCTATCGTCAAATTTCAAATTTTTGTTCTCCAAAATTGGTAAATTAGAATGGTAAGATCAATATAGACTTAGTAACACAAATTATAAACAATCATTATGAAGGTTAACTTGATCTCCTTTTTACTCACATATGAAATGGAGTGATCCAACATCCAAACTTATATACTACGAGATAATTTTTAGCTTAAGTCAATGAAGACTTGTTAGCATCTAATTTTCTAAAGTTATATAAAATTAGTCAAGACCGAGGCATAACCTTACATTGAAAATGTAAAAACACACAAAAAAATAACTATGGGTTGCCTCCCACAAAGCGCTTGGTTTAACGTCGTCAGCCCGACCTAAATAATTCTTTAATCAGGTTGACTTAACTCATTAGCCTCTTTATAAATCATTTTAATGTCTCCTAAATAAGGCTTCAGTCTTAATCCGTTAACTTTAAATATTTTTCCTATTTTGGGGTCTTTAATATCCACAGCTCCATAATGGTATACTTTCTCAATTATATAAAGTCCTATCCATTTAGATCTTAATTTTCCAGGAAAAAGTCTTAAACGAGTATTAAATAATAATACTTCTTGTCCAGGCTCGAATATTTTTCCTGAAATCTTTTTATCATGTAATATCTTCATTTTCTCTTTATAAATTTTTGCATTTTCATATGATTCATTTCTTTTTTCATCCATCTCATTTAATTGTAATAATCGTTTTTCTCCTGCAGTATTAAAATCAAAATTAAAATCCTTTATCGCCCAATATGCTTCATGTTCAAGTTCAACAGGTAAGTGACAATGTTTACCATAAATTAACTGGTAAGGTGACATTCCGATTGGTGTCTTATAAGCTGTTCTATAGCCCATAATGCAGAATCAAGTCTATCAACCCAATCAGTTCTTTTAGGATTAACTGTCTTCTCTAATATTCTTTTAATTTCTTTGTTTGATACTTCAGCCATTCCACTTATTTGAGGGTGATACTCAGTCGCAATTCTGTGTTTGATTCCAAATTTTTCCAGTAATGATTGAATTCTTATATTCCTAAAATGACTTCCACCATCTGTGATAATTACCTTAGGCATTCCAAATCTTGAAAAAATTATTTTCTTTAAAAATTTTGAAACACTTTTGGAATCACGGTTAGGTAAAGCTACAGACTTCAATCCACTTTGAAACATAATCAATCGCTAATAAAATATAAATCTTTCCAGATGATGGTACAAATGGTCCCATAAAGTCTAAACCCCATATATAAAAAATTTCAACTTCCAATATATAGTTTAATGACATTTCATCTTTTCTAGATATATTTCCCATCCTTTGACATCGATCACATGTTTTCACATAATGTCTCACATCTTTAAATAAGGTAGGCCAATAAAATCCTGAATTTAAAATTTTAAATGCAGTTTTATCTAGTCCAAAGTGTCCTCCAAAATCGGAATCATGATATTTTTGAATAATAGCAAAAGTTTCTTCATAAGGTACACATCTTCGAATTATAGAATCTCTTCCTAATTTAAATAAATGAAGATCTTCCCAAATATAAGATTTAGCATCATTTTTAAATTTCTTAATATATTTGTTATTCAATCCATAAGGTAGAATATTGCTAACTAAATAGTTAACTATATCCGCATACCAAGGTGTTTGGCATCCTTGAATAACATATAAATGTTCATCGTGAAATTTCTTATTTATATTTTCCTCGCAATAACATCATTCTTAATTCTAGATAAATGATCAACAATTTGGTTATCAGTTCCTTTTCTATCCACAATTTGAAAATCAAATTCTTGTAGAAGTAAAACCCATCTTATCAGTCTAGGCTTAGCATATTTTTTTGACATTAAATATTTAATAGCGGAATGATCAGTATGAACTACGCATTTGGTACCAAGAAGATAAGGTTTAAACTTATCAAAGGCATAGACTATAGCTAAAAGCTCTTTCTCAGTAGTAGTGTAATTTCTTTGAGTTTCAATAAGAGTTTTACTAGCATAATATATAACTTTAAAAATTTTCTCATATGTTTGTCCCAATACAGCTCCAATTGCAAAATCACTTGCATCACACATTAATTCAAAGGGTTTATTCCAATTCGATGTAATAATTATAGGTGCAGTTATTAATTTTTCTTTTAAAATATTAAAAGCATTAATACAGTCTTCATTAAAATCAAATTTAGCTTATTTTTCCAATAAATGACAAAGAGGTTTAGCAATTTTAGATAAATCCTTTATATATCTTCTATAAAATCTAGCATGTCCCAGAAAACTTCTCACATCAGTAACACTAGTAGGTGGTTGCAGTTCAACAATAATTTTCACTTTTGTTTGATCAACTTCCATCCCTTTTTGTGAAATTTTGTGACCAAGTACAATGCCTTCTGTGACCATAAATTGACATTTTTTCCAGTTCAGAACTAAATTTGTTTCTTCACATCTTTTCAGAACTTTGAAAATATTTTCCAAACAAGATTCAAAAGAAGTTCCAAAGACTGAAAAATAGTCCATAAATATTTCAATTCCTTTGTTAATCAAATCACAAAATATTGACATCATACATCTTTGAAAAGTTGCAGGTGCATTACATAAACCGAATGACATTCTTCTAAACGCAAATGTTCCATAAGGGCTTGTAAATGTTGTTTTCTCTTGATCCTCAGGAGCGACAGGTAATTGATGATAACCAGAATATCCATCCAAAAAATAGAAATATGAGTGTCCAGCTAATTTATCAAGCATTTGATCCAAGAAAGGTAAAGGAAAATGATTCTTTCTAGTGGCGTCATTTAATTTCCGATAATCAATGCAAATTCACCAACTAGTAACTTGTCTTGTAGGGCTTAGTTCATTTTTATCATTGACAATGACAGTTACTCGTCCTTTCTTTGGAACACAATGAATACGACTTACCCATTGGCTATCCGAAATAGGATAAATAATTCCAGCATCTAACCAGTTTAAAATTTCTTTTTTAACAATCTCTTTCAAGATAAGATTTAATCTTTTTTGAGGTTCAATAGTAAGTTTAAAATCTTCTTCCATTAAAATTCTATGCAAACAGATGGAAGGGCTTATTCCTCTTATATCGCACAATAGTCCAACAAAAAGCTTTCTCATAATTCTTTAACACTCCTATTAATTTTGACTTTACATCTTTCTTGATAATGTTTTTCAATTATAAAATCAATAATATCCATTCGATAACATTTTCTTTATCAGGGTATTTCATTGATTTAAGAACATTGAATTTAATCTCTTGATCATTAACTCTCATGGTTAATTCTCCTTTTTGCACATCAATCATAGCTCGTCCAGTAGCTGGAAAAGGTCTCCCTAAAATAATTGGTATTTCTTTATCTTCTTCCATATCAAATACAATGAAATCCACAGAGAAAATAAATTTATCCACTTTAACAAGAACATCCTCTATAACTCCTTTAGGGTAGGTGATAGATCTATCAGCTAACTGAAGGGTTACAGTGGTGGGAGTAATCTCTCCTAAATTCAACCTTCGAAAAATAGAAAATGGCATGAGATTAATACTTGCTCCTAAATCACATAAAGCATTTCCACAAAATTTTTCTCCAATAGCACAAGGTACAGTAAAACTTTCAGGATCTTTAAGTTTCTGAGGTAATTTCTTTTGAATTATTGCACTACATTCTTCTCTTAATGCAATAGTTTCAAAAGCTTCAAAATTTCGTTTCTTACTTAAAATATCCTTCATAAATATTGCATAAGTTGGCATCTGTTCCAAAGCTTCAGCAAAAGGTATGTTAATGGTAAGTTTCTTAAAAATTTCAAAGAACTTAGAAAATTGATGATCAAGCTTCTGTTGTTTTAGTCTTTGAGGAAAAGGTGGTGGTGGTTTTTCAACTTCCACATTAATAGGAATAACAGTCTGATCTTGACTAGGAGAAGGAGTTTCTTTAGGTTTTTCAATCTCTTCAACCTCAATCTCATTTTCAATTTCATTCTGCATTCTTTCTTTTAATTCCTTTCCACTTCTAAGTTGCACAGCTTTATCATGTTCATGTCCTTTTCCAGTTTCTTTGGATTGATTTCAACATTACTAGGAAGTGTTCCTAGAGGTCTGTGATTAATTAAATTAGCAATTTGTCTCATTTGATTCTCAATATTACGAATAACAGTGTTTTGATTTTATAATTGATTACTCATTTGTAAAATTAATTCTTCTATAGATAACTTTTTCTGTTGGTTATTAAATCCAGGTGTTTATAGTTTGAATTTACTTGTTTGTTCCAATTTCCAGTTGGATGGGATTGATTATTACCCCATTGTTGTTGTGCATTATTCCAATTAAAATTAGGGTGATTTTTCCATCCAGGATTATAATAATTGGAATAAGGGTTATTTTTACTAGTAATAGCTTGTAAAGTTTCAATAGTTTGAGAATCTTCATTATTAGCAGAGTTGTTATGTGATATATTGATAGCAAAATTATCTAATCTTTTAGATATTGCAGCTACTTATGAAGCTAAGATAGAAAAGGCTTCGTTATCATGAATACTTGCCATTCTTTTAGGATTAATCCTTTCAGAAGGCCATTGAAAATTTTTGTTAGCCATTTCTTCAATTAAAGCATAAGCTTCTTCAAATGATTTAGCCATTAAAGATCCTCCAACAGCAGCATCAATAATTGATTTAAGTGATCCAATAAGTCTGTTACAAAATGTTTGAATAATTAACCAATCAGGTAAAGCATGATGAGGACATTTTCTTAATAGTTCGTTAAATCTTTCCCAAGTTTCATAAATTGTCTCCCCGTCAAATTGACTAAATGAAGCAATATCATTTCTTAATTTAGCAATTTTAGAAGGAGGAAAATATTTAGCAAGGAATTTTTGTGTCATTTCAGCCCATGTTTTAATAGAACATGTTGCTAATGAGTTCAACCACATCTTTGCTTTATCTCTTAAAGAAAAAAGAAAGAGTCTAAGTCTAATAGCATCATCAGAAACATTGTTATATTTAAAGGTAGCACAAAGTTCTAAAAAACTAGCAAGGTGTAAATTTGGATCCTCATTTGGTGTTCCCCCAAATTGATTATTTTGAACCATTTGAATAATAGACGGTTTAAGCTCAAAAGAATTAGCATCTATAGTAGGTATTTGAATACTACTATGAAGTTCATAAACTGTAGAGTTAGCATAATCCTTTAATGGTTTGTAAACATTTTGTTCATTAATTTCAATTAGATTTTGTAAATTATTATGTAAATTAGCCATCTCTTGATATTGTTGAATTTGTTTTCCTTTTTTAATTCTTCTAATAGTTCTTTCTAATTCAGAATCTAAAGGTAATAATCCTTCAGATCCAGAACTATGCATAAAAAAGTAAATAAAAAGTAATAAAATTATATATATATTTTTTAATTTTGTTTTTGTTGTTTTTTTTATTTTATATTTTAGACAATAAAAGAAATATATAAAATAAAATATTTAAAATCTAAAATCTTTGCCTCCCCGGCAACGGCGCCAAAAACTTGACCCTCGATCCGCAGCAATGCACAAAAAAACTTGGTTTGCAATCGCCAAACAATGTAGTAATATATGCTATCAAAAATATGTTATGGTCAATACTTTGACTTAAATAATAATAACGGCTAGTGTATATAAAAATAATTTTATGGAAAATATTTTACACACTAGGGGTACTATGCAAGTATACGTATCGTATCAAGTAATATAGGGCTTTAAATTAAGACCCCAGTATCGATCCCACGAGGAGGATTATAGATTTTTCATTTAAATATTTTGATTTTATTTGTATGTATTTCTTTTAAAGTTAAAAAGTTAATATTTAATTTGCTAGATGCAGAATTAAAGCAGAAATAAATTAATGATTGATGAAAATAAAATAAGCAAACAACTTTCTTCCTTTGAATTAATCCAAGATTTTTTAGATAATGTAATATTTGTGGAGAATATAAATTTATGGTATTGTGCCAAATAGAAGCATTCCTATTTTTTACCTTCGCTCGATAATATAAAGAACATTGGCTAATCTATAGATAAGGTCTGGATGTATTGTTAGTAGAATGGGTTAATCTAGGCTCACACTACTAGATGTCCAAGGGTGGCTGTGGTCGCCCTACTAGTGACCCTTTCCTTCTCTATAAACCAAATTACAAGAATTTAGCCTGTCACTCTAAAAACTTATCAATTCTACGCCCAATAAATATTATCTTCCTATTTATTTGCACTTCACCTTGAATAACCCGCGCTAGGCCTTCGACTACCCAAGGATTCATGTGATATCTACTAGTTAAGAATTCATCTCCTTCTAGGTCTCAAAACTCTTCAACAGATTTTAACAATTTAAATGGCCAATTTAAATAGTAAATTAAGATCCGGTATTAATATCATCACAATGTTTAAAATATATATATATATAGTTTTTAATTCTCCAACACATGTTATATTATCTTATTTATCTTTTCATAATTGAAAGGAGAAAGTAAAGTAACTACTCAAAACACATTGAATTTAAACAACAAAACATATAAATAAAACTTTAAATCAAAATAGAAATACTTATCTCAAGTGTTTCACCAACAGAACCTCTGAATCCTTCTGACTCCAAAGTAAATAGACTTCAAAAGCAATGACTCTTCAAATACTCTCAATACAAAATCTAAATAAACTCACTAAGAAACTATAAATATGGCCCTTAAAATATTTCTCTAATCTCTCTAAATGGAACTATAGGATCTCTCTCTAATTTTAGGCTATGTGGGGCATGGGGATAAGTTGGGCGTTTTTCTCTGAAGGAGTAGCCTTCTATTTATAGGCTTCAAGGGTTGCCTTGAAGGACCTCTTCAAAATGTGTCCAGGTTCAATGAATCTTCTAGAAGGTGTGTCTGGCGCCTAGGCGCCGAGCTCCGCGTCCAGTTCTTCGCACCTCTTCACTTTAGATCGCACCTCTTCGCGATCCTAACCGTTTCCAAGCGTCCAAATACAATGTATCACATGTCCTATAATCCAGGAATAACTGCCAATCTTCTAGATGGTCCAATAACCACTCACACCTTCAAAATAACCATCCAAAAGTTGTCAAAAATCTTACAGAATTCTGTATCGAACTGGCGCTTAGGTGCCGGATTCTGGCACCAGGCTAATTATTTTGACAATTTTGCATTTTAGCTCCATTTTTGCTCCTTTTTGCTCCTTTTTCATCTTTTTTCCTTTCTTGAACATTTTGCATCACGTACATCCAAAACACAAAAATACCTTTCATTAATGGATATTATCCTTAAAAATTTGATAAAAATCAAGGCATAAAATTAGGTATTTTTTTCATGGATCAATGGTAAGATTGAAAATATTGAAAGATATAATGTAAAACATGATGAATATGAGGAGAATTATCAGTAGTACATGGATAGAGTGATTAGAGGAGATCACAGTACTGAGATGCCCCCTCATCCTTCTTTTATATCTTATGTGCCATCTAGAGACTGGAATGAAGATGATGATGATGATTGGGATTGTTATGTTGAGTTTGTGTTGTTGTCATGTGATTTTCTTATGTGTTGTGATGCTTTTATTTAATGTTCTCATATGTGATGTGTTGTATTTTGCTATGGACTCTGATGTTGTGTAGATTATAGTTAAACTATTTCTATTATGCACATTCAAATGTTTATTGAATTGGATTGATGTTTTATGATGTAATATGTGATGTGTTTGTGGTAGTAAATATTTTTATTTGTTTTTAGTGTCCGAGTTTTTAGTAGTGTCTAATTTAATTCCTATTAATATTATAAAAATTTTGAACACTATTAAAAATCACTATTTATATAACATGTTTAAACTTTTCAAAACTTGCTACAATTTATTTTCTAGTATGTTGTGATTTGTGTTAGTGTGTATTTGCTTTGAAAACCTCCACTATTGTAGAAGTCCTTTGAAATTTTGAAATTTCTATTTTATGAACTAAAAAACTGAATTTGATTTCTTTAAACTCGTTGTTTTTAAACTGTTATACTTGCATATTTAGAATCTGAAAATTCCTGCAAGCATGTTATTCTGGTTTTTTAATTCTTACCCATGTATTATTTTTATGCTTAAATGTTTTATCCTAATAAAAAAATTAAAGTTTAGGGGAAATTTAAACACAAATTTATAAAAACTAAAATTTTATTTGTTCACGAGAATACTTAAATAAAATTTGATTTTTGATTGAAAATAATTATGTATATGAAGTTATATTAGGGAAGCAAAATATTTAATATAGAAATGAGTAAGAGAATTTAATTAAAATTCATAGTAATGATGAAAAATTTAAAGTTAAAATTTTCTTAGTAAAGCAATGTTAAATATAGTTAAACTATCTTTAGTAAGAAGTGTTGTATTTTTTGATAAATAGAAGATTTGACTTTTATTTTTCAATGCTTAAATTTCTTTTATTAAAAAATAATTTTCAACACTGTTATTATGACTTGTATGTGAAAGATATATATCATACCTCTATTTTAAATGAAAGGGTGGAATTCAAAATCATTAAAAGCCTATCCAGATACATTAATCCTTGCCTTGTAAAAAAAGAAAAAGAAGAGAGAAAAGAATAGAAAAAAGCAAAAAAAAGAGAAAAAAAAAATCAAAAAGGAGAAAAATAGTATGTAAAAAGGAAGGAGAAGCTTGAGGATTTAAGGGCCTAATCAAAAATTGGTTCCATACCTAAAGTTTAAAATGTAAGTTTTGAGAAAATCTAAAGCTTAAGGTTATAATATAGTGTCGGCATATTTTTAGGTTGAGTGTTGTATTTTTTTTAAAAGGGGTCGCCTACAGAAGTTGTCGGCGAATTTTAAATTTAATTTTAAATATAGATATAATTTAGAAAGTAGTATTTGATTTTGAAAATAATTTTAAATTTGAAGATTTTAAGATATGAAATCAAACCGATCTCACATCCCAAATAGTTTATATAAACGAGCGCCGCATCACAAACCGTGTATCTATCCCTAAGGATAAACACACTCGCTTGATGGTGGGGCTCGGTTAAATAAACTAGAAGATTTGTGACATCCGTTTGGTCCGCGAACCAATTTTATCACCGACAAATTCCCCGCTTAATATGAAAACATTAAACATGGTTTATATTACTCGGGTTCTTTAAAATTCCCTATAAGGGCAAGCCCCTATAGTTAATTACATCTTAAGTGACAGGAATCACCTAAGAAAACTCTCGATAATAATCAATAATTTCGCTCTCAAGAATTTCAAAGTTTAAGTTTTCAAAGGATTGAATTTTTGAATCTCAATAGGGAATGGATCAAGTTTGGAACATTTTATTTTGGGAATTCAAAGGAAGAAAAGTAGGAGAAATTACGGATTCGAAGTGAACTTCGATAATCTCCCGACTATCCTATTGTTTGGCTTGGATTTTAAGAAAGTCCTAATGTTTATTTAATGTTTTGATCTTGCCAATTTTAATTAATTAGGGCTTATATTAGTATGATAAAATCATACAAATAGCCTGGAAGATATGAGGGTTTATGTCGTATCGGACGACTACCTCGGAATCCTAAGACCGGTTAGGGCTTAATTTGCAATGCAAATGCCTAACGAAGAGTTGAGGATTTATGTTGCACTAGGCAAACTACCTCGAAGTCCTATGGCTTTGTTGTTTAATTCTAGGAAAGTTTTGTTGAAGTAGGTTCATGTTTTGTCGACGACGATGGTCATGCTCGCCCACCATGCTCCGAGCTCCTTGTTGTTGCAGAGGTTTAGTTTTAGAAATCATAAATCGGGAGATGAGAAAAGTGTTTGGTTTAGAGAAGTCTTAATTTCCAAGTGTTTTTTGTGTTTTAATTAAAACAAATCTTAAAGTTGATTATAACGACACCGGTTAAGATCCCACGGTTCCATCCTTCCGGCATCATTATTTTTATCGAATTCACTTAGTCCAGATGAATTTGCTAAACTCAAATGAGTTCCGCACTTTCATTTAGACCGTGGGAAATCCCGTTAGCAACACGTGGGTTACATCATCCGAGGTATTCCCGATCATTCAATGAGACGTTTTAATTTAGTTGTAGTTGTAGTTTTGTTGTTTTGTTTGTGATTAAATTTTGAGTTATTTTATATTTTGAATGTTGTGGCGATGAATTTTATCTTGTATTGTCTTTTAATTTAGTTATGGGTTTCAGTTTTGGTTTCTGTCCTAAAGGTGTAGGTTTTCATGCAACAGTTGTTTTATCATGCGAGAAAAATAAAGTGCATTTGCAATAAAGTAAATTGCAAGAAAGTAAATTGCAGGAAAGTAAATTGCGATAAAATAAAAGCGTACCTGGAGGGTCTTCCCGTCATCCCAAGCTGCACTTAAAACACGATTAGAACATTTAAGCAAGTTCCTAGGTAAAGCTAAGGTAAGGGTTATGGTTTTCTACCAAATTCCTAATCCTATAGCTAGTCATTTCCTATGACGTCTAGGTTCCTTGTGTTTTTAGTTTGGAGACGATTTTCTTCATCAAAGAACAATTAAGTTCAATTGTTCTTATAAATATCCTATCATATTGAGGAAGTGCTTAAGAAGAATCTTAAACATCTTTTCAATATTTCTAGGATTGTTTTAAGTCCAAGTGAATTTAATTATGTAAATGAATCGATCGTCCGAGGTTTTCAAGTTTTGTTAACTTGCTCAGGTGAACTAGGACATTTGAATGTCCTATAAGTGAAGTAACATTTCATTTAATATTCGTTTAGGAGTTATGATAACTAAAGCTTTTGAGGGTAAATTGGTGTTCAAATGGTTTGTGATTCAAATTTAAGTTCAAATTGATGATTTAAGTTTGGAATAGTGTTCAAGTTATTTTAGATTTTTTTTTGAGTTCTTTATGTCTTAGGTGATGTTATTTAATTCAACTTAATTTAATTTAATTTTTTTTAATTTAATTTTTAATTTGATTTAATTTAATTCAATTTAGTTTGGTTTGATGTTACATTAAATTAATTTGATTTAATTTAATTTTTAATTTAATTTGATTTAATTTAATTGAATTTAATTTAATTTAATTAATTTAATTTAATTTTTAATTTAATTTAATTTAATTTAATTCTTAATTTAATTTAATTTTTTAATTTAATTTTTAATTTGATTTAATTTTTAATTTAATTTTTAATTTGATTTAATTTAATTTAATTTAATTTTTTAATTTAATTTTATTCATTTTAATTTTAATTAAAATTTTAAAAGAGTTCAATAATTTAATTTTAGTTTAATGATTAAGTCTTTCAATGTTTTAAATTTGAATTATCATTTTAATTAAGAATTAAACATTAATGAAATGATTAATTTAGGGATTTTTTAAATTAAAGAATAAATCTCTTCCTAATAATATCCCTATTTTAATAATTCCAATTTTATTATTCTTCCAAATTTAATCAATTATTTAATTAAAGTTTAATCATTTTAAATTGTTTAATGGGTTTCTACCCTTCAATTATTTAAATTTCAATCATCCAAATCAGATTAGGATCAGATATTTTACTTGTTAATTTTTATTAAACCTAAAGTTTTAATTAAGGATTAAAAGAAATTTAATTACCACTTTACCCTTTAAGCTTAATAATTTCATAACTCACTAAATTGAACTCAAATAAACTTGAAACTTTTATGTGACTTCACTCATATGTAACTAAAGACATGAGAGGAGAAAATGTGATTTTTCTGTATTTAATTTATTTATATAATTATTTTTGGTAGAAAATAGAGATTTCCAAGGAAAATTTAATAACATGACCAAGGAAAGTTTCTGTCCTTAAGAAAATTATAGGACATTCCTAATGACCAGAGGACCACTTGGACCAAATTTTGTCATTTTTTGAATTATATTTTATTTATTAGAATTATTTTAAGTTCTGGAGTATTAATTAATTTAAAAATAGAATATAAGTTGAAAAATGAATTTCATAATTTTTAAAATTCTCTCTGATATCAAGGATTCCAGAGAACCAAATTTTACAATTTTCTGATTTTTCTTTGATTTATTATAATTATTTTGGTGAAAATGCTAGAAAATACATTTTTTTAATTTTAAAATTACCCTAGAGCTTTAAAAATTAATATCTCACCAAATAGGCCTGAGAAAAATATGGGGTTTGTTCCTAAGTGATTAAAATTCAAAATGTGACATTTTGGTGAATTTTATTATTTTTGTGATTTTTATTATTTTTTAATTATTAAAAATATTAAAATAATATTAAAAATCAACTTTTTAGAAAATTGAAATTTTAATTTTCTTAAATTCCCCTGATATCAGAGAGGCTCTAAAACCAATTTGGTGAATTTTTGAAAGGTATTTTGAAAGTTATGAATTTTTAAAGTTTAAAATGACTAAATGGCTTAATCAACCCAATTAATAGTGGCTAACCAAGTCCAATTGACTTCAAACTTTTATGGTGGGTTCCTCTGATCCTAAAGGTTAGTGGAGAATTAATTTCAAGTCAATTTGATCTATGGTTAACTCTAATTAATTAGAGACCTATTTTGAGTGTTTAAGCCAATTAGGGTTGTCTAAAATGAACTAACTCAAAACCTATTTTTCCTAGGGTTCTCTGGTCATAAGGAACATCACCAAATTTTCTTAGAATTTATTTCACAACATGCTATTTATTGGAATTAAAATACTCAAAACATGTGACATGAATTTGAAAAATCAATAACTCTTCATAGGATGGCCTCGACTTTGGAAAATTCGAGGAATGTTCCCAAATTCGGAGGCTTCAAAAGCCCTATGGTCTCATGCCATGGTGAATTGTATACATGCATGGAGAATTAAATGTATGCAGAGAGTAAATAAATTATAAAAAATAAAATACTTGATGAAATTAAATGATTTCTTTTCCACATTATTCTCCTCCGTTCACCGAGCAAGAGGGATTTTTATTTTATTTTTATGATTTTCCTACACAAAGTTATGAATTTTTGAAGTTTAGGGAATTAAATAAATAGAAAATACCCCTAATTTTCTACTTATCCACGCGGCGCCGCCGAAACATCGGCAGCCTCCGAAGGGGTACGTGTCGCGCCGTGATTGGGCGCCGCCATCCGAGTCGGCCGTCCCGGGGCCCGCTGTATCGTTCCGTCTCCTCATCCGGCGCGATCCTGGTCGTCCGTGCGCGCGTGTATTAAATGGACGGCATCCGTTCATCGTCCCCAAATGTCCTCACCCGAGAGCCGTCCACACTAAATCCCTAATATCTCACTCGATACTCAATGGATTTTCATGTTCTTATGCTCTATGGATTCGTCTTGAAGAGACGAACACATCTATACGGTTACCATGCATTGAAATTAAAGCATTTGAAATGGAGAATCTCCAGAGGCTCGGGATG
Organism: Papilionanthe hookeriana x Papilionanthe teres; assembly: GCA_022702705.1. Classification (NCBI taxonomy): domain Eukaryota; kingdom Viridiplantae; phylum Streptophyta; class Magnoliopsida; order Asparagales; family Orchidaceae; genus Papilionanthe; species Papilionanthe hookeriana x Papilionanthe teres. The sequence goes on along the minus strand of CM040430.1, from coordinate 31,477,370 downwards.
AAGAATTAGTTCATACCTTTGCTCTGAGAGGTGAAGCCTCGATCGGAGATGTTTGGCACGTTCGTTGGAGCCGCGGGAGGCTAGGGATGAAGCCCGGGGATGTGGTGAATTGCTCAGGTGTAGTTTCCACCAAGGCCGATCACAACCTTTGAGTCCGGAACAACCGGGTGGCTCCGGAGAGGGGGCTTTCACTCGGAAAACTTCTTCTCTTGGCCCGGTGAAGGTGTAGGTGAGTTTAATTTGATTTTGGTGAAGGATTCGGGAATGTCCTGTTCGGCCCGAGAATCGAGCTTCAAAATTGAGCTCAATCAATGGGTATTGGAGCAGGAGAACAGTGGGGATCAATTGCTCTAAGTTTAGAGGGGAGTGAGGAGTGATTTTGGCAGAGTTTTGGTATGGTCTGGTTCAGCACCTTCTCATGGCCGAGAGGTGGGGAGTTTAAATAGGCAAGGCTGGAGGGCCTCCCAGGGGGAGTTGAGGGCTGGGATCACCGCTCATGGCAAGTGAAGAACAGCTGCAATGGCCACCGGGCATGGGGCGGCTCAGCGAGTGAGAATTCCAAGCTTGGATTGACTTGGACCTCTCGGCCATGGAGTTTTCCGGCGACCAGGGTGGCTGGCCGGCAGTGCAAGGGTCACCCTCGGGGTCAGGTGGGTCGGGGTCAGGTGTTTGTGCAAGCAATTGGCAAATGCCAAGTGTAAAGGCTTTGATCCAAAGTAGAATGGGGCATGGCTAGTTTTGGGTCTAAATGGGTCAACTCACCCATTTGGGCTTGGTGCACCCTTCAAGGTGGCTTTGGGTCTGTGGGGGATCAAAGGGATCAGCTGGTTTGGCATGGAGAAGTCTCCATCCAAATATATTTGGATTAAATTTAGGTTTAGGTGAATCATGATTAAGGCTAATGAGCTTTAGGGATTAAGGAAAGGGTCCCTCCTTCCTACCCAATATGGTATGGTGGAGTGTCCAAGGCTCTCATGGCTCACATGTGGCTCATGCATGGCTTCATGGCTCACCTTTGGCTTGGGGAAAGCTTGGTCAATTTCATGAAAATGGATTATAGGAATTTTTTGGTAATTTGATGGAAATTTGTATGGAGCTTGATTTGGAATTGTTTGATGATGAATTTAGGACTTAGGTATTGAGTTTAATTGAAAGTATGATGAGGGGAAATGTCATATGGGCTTTGGGACCAATTTTGGGCCTTTGGATGTGGTAAAGGATGGGCTTTTAAAATGGTTTAGGAAAGTGGGCTTTTGAATTTTAAAATGGATTTTGGGATGAAATTTTGGTAAAGGCTTGGGCCAAATAATTGTTGAGTTTGGTTTAGGGATGTGTCATGAGTGGTTTGAAACAAATTTGAGGTGATTTGGGTTTGAATTGGGTTGGATATGGGCCTTTTTGGTAAAGAGGCTAAGGTGGGCCAAAATGGGCTACCATGGGCCAAAGTTGGGCTAGAGTTGAAATTGATGTAAAATTAATGTTGGGAAATGTTTATGGGAGTGTTTCAAAGAGGTTTTGGCCTTGGTTAGGTTTTGATTTTGGGATTTGGGCTCATTTGGGCTAGGTTTAGGTTTAGGTCAAAATTGGGCTTTTTGATTTTGGGTTGAATTTGAGTGGGGTTTGGGTCTAAATTTTGGGCAAATCATGTTAGTGTTTTGTTTATGGGGATGTTAAGGAAGATTTAGAAAAGATTTGGGGTTCATTGGAGTTGAATTGGGTGAGTTTGGGTTAGGTTTGGGTCATAGGTCCAAATTGGGCTTTAAGGCCAAAAGTGAAATTGGATCCCAATGCCAATCAAATTGGGCTTGGATTTGGTCTAAATTCGTGTTGGGGATATTTAATTGAAGTTTAGAATTGAATTGGACCAGAATTTAGGTCAATTGGGTAGGTTAGGTTTGACATTGGGTTTACTTTGGGTTAAAATGGGTCAAATTGGGGGTTTTGATAAAAGTGGGGTAAATTGACAAAATTGGCCCATGGTGTAGTTGAACAAAATGAAATTGGGAATATTTGGGATTTTATGGAATTTTCTGGGAATTTTCTGAATTTTTGGATTTTTTGGCTAGGAGGGGTATTTTGGGTATTTGGAGGGTATTGGGAGGTATTTTTGGAATTTTTGATATTTTTGGGTATGGATGATCAATTTGAGTGATGTGGAAATGTTTGGGAATGATTTTGGAGAATTTTGGGTGATTTGGAAATTTTTGAGAAATTTGGGCTATTCGGGGCTTTGGGTAGGTTAGCGGGTGTAGGGTCCGGGGTCAAAAATTGAAAATTTGGAAAATTGAAGATTGGGTGGATGTAAGTGGAATGAAATCATTTTTGTTGAGCCATGAAGCCATATCAAGCCCACATGAGCCATGAAGGGACTCATTTGAGGCATTCACTATGTTGTTCCTAACCCTCTTAGCCAAGGGCTTAGGGGTTAAAGACCATCCATGTGAATCATCTACATGAGTCAGGAGGTCAAGTCGGGTATGGGTGTGTTTTTAGTAAGTGTATGGAAGTGTAGTGTGTGTGTAAGTCAGCCCCTCCATCAGACCAGGCCACCCAGGGCAGTCCTAAGGCCAAAGAGTCCTATAGGAACTCATCCTTTTTTACTTCCACATTTGATTTCAACCCTCTAGGTGATTAGGGGTCTACAGTCAAGTTTGTGGAGTTTGCAGGGAGTTAAGAAGTGGTTTAAAATTCTAGATGGTGGATCCCAATTCTAGTCCTCTAAGATAGTCAAAGGAAAAGCCTAAGGCTAGATCCTAAGTACTAAAGAGAAGAAGAGAAGACCTCATAAAAATGAGGTCAACAAATGGACCCCCAATAGGTGTGGTGAGCTGACGGAGCACACCGCGCGTATTGGTGTTGACCGAAGCGATCAACAAAACCAACACGGATGTCCAAGTAACAAACTTAGGACGAAGTAGAAGAGCTTCAGTGGGGAGTGTCAAGTATATCTCCGGAACCGGAGATTCTTGAACTCTCGGCTGGGGAAGGAAAAGGAGGTGAATCCCAAATCACATGATTTGGGAGAATTTCGATTTAGATTTTATTTTGTTTCATGTTTAAGTCATGATGTGTGAGTTTAGATTTCAATTTGGAGTTTTAATTTAGATTGAAGTTTGTCAAGATTAATTTGAAGGGATTTGATTTGAAATGAAAATTGGAATTTTGAAGTTTTAGATGTAACATCTTCAACCCCAAAAGAAGATCGAATCGATTGGATTGGATCATTACAATGAGGAAAGATCTCAGAGTAATGCGGTATTGGATGTAAAATCCTTAACCTCAAGAGTTTGATTTTGATGTATTTCGGTGCGATAGGGAAAGAATCCTAAAGCGAGTGCGATCTTGGATGTAAAATCCTCGACCCAAAAGTTTGAATTTGATGTATTTCGAGTGCAATAGGGAAAGAATCCTAAAGCCAGTGCAGTCTTGGATGTAAAATCCTCGACCCAAAAGTTTGAATTTGATGTATTTCAGTGCAATAGGGAAAGAATCCTAAAGCAGTGCGGTCTTGGATGTAAAATCCTCGACCCAAGAGTTTGAATTTGATGTATTTCAGTGCAATAGGGAAAGAATCCTAAAGCAGTGCGGTATCGGATGTAAAATCCTCAACCTCAAAAAGTTGATTTTGATGTATTTCGGTGCAATAGGGAAAGAATCCTAAAGCGGTGCGATCTTGGATGTAAAATCCTCGACCCAAAAGTTTGAATTTGATGTATTTCAGGTGCAATAGGAAAGAATCCTAAAGCGATGCGGTCTTGGATGTAAAATCCTCGACCCAAAAGTTTGAATTTGATGTATTTCGAGTGCAATAGGGAAAGAATCCTAAAGCGATGCGATCTTGGATGTAAAATCCTCGACCCAAAAGTTTGAATTTGATGTATTTCGGTGCGATAGGGAAAGAATCCTAAAGCGATGCGGTCTTGGATGTAAAACCCTCGACCCAAAAGTTTGAATTTGATGTATTTCGGTGCAATAGGGAAAGAATCCTAAAGCGAGTGCGATCTTGGATGTAAAGTCCTCGACCCAAGAGTTTGAATTTGATGTATTTCGGTGCGATAGGGAAAGAATCCTAAAGCGAGTGCGAGTCTTGGATGTAAAATCCTCGACCCAAGAGTTTGAATTTGATGTATTTCGAGTGCAATAGGGAAAGAATCCTAAAGCGATGCGGTATCGGATGTAAAATCCTCAACCTCGAAAAGTTGATTTTGATGTATTTCGGTGCAATAGGGAAAGAATCCTAAAGCGAGTGCGATCTTGGATGTAAAATCCTCGACCCAAAAGTTTGAATTTGATGTATTTCGAGTGCAATAGGGAAAGAATCCTAAAGCGGTGCGAGTCTTAGATGTAAAATCCTCGACCCAAAAGTTTGAATTTGATGTATTTCAAGTGCAATAGGGAAAGAATCCTAAAGCGGTGCAGTCTTGGATGTAAAATCCTCGACCCAAAAGTTTGAATTTGATGTATTTCAGTGCAATAGGGAAAGAATCCTAAAGCGAGTGCGGTCTTGGATGTAAAGTCCTCAACCCAAAAGTTTGAATTTGATGTATTTCGAGTGCAATAGGGAAAGAATCCTAAAGCGAGTGCGAGTCTTGGATGTAAAATCCTCGACCCAAAAGTTTGAATTTGATTGAGGTTTGATGTGAGATCCGGAAAGATCGAATTTGAGATTTGAAATTTGGTCGAGATTTGATTTAAGATCCGGAAGATCGAATTTGAGATTTGATAGAGATTTGGAATCCGGAAAGATTGAATTTGAAATTTGGAAGGATGAGTTTGAACTCGGTTGAAATTTAATTTAAGATTTGATTTGAAATTTGGAAGATCACATTTGAAATTTGATTGAGAATTTGATTTAACATTTATGTTGATTTTGTTTACCTTTTAATGATTCAAATTTTATTTTATCGTTTATTTAATGTTCATGTGAATTTGGTGTTTGTCATTTTTTTTTAGATTTTTTTTTTAAGGAAAGTTTTCTTTTATTCTTTTTTTTATTCCTTTTCTGTTCTTTGTTCGAAGTTCATTTAACTTTAACGACGTTTCCCAATCAATTTGCACAAAAGAGGTGAAGGCAAAAAATGTGACATGGTCACTTTCATTCCAATCATGTAGAAGATACATCATACATCTTGATCCGGAATATATTTCATACAATCCATGTAAACTCAAAACGGATCGTGTATGATCTTTGTTGATCCATCCAAAGAAGCATCTCGTCAAAAATCCATGTCCGAATAGTGGGGTACATGGTCAATAACATCACCTTCCAAGCCATCCTTGGCAAGGATGCCGTATGGATGTACATTGGAGGTGTGATATTTTCCATGTAACTCACGGCTCGTAAGGCCGGAGGCTCTCTAGCTCCGGGTCCGATTGGAAATGGTAAGGTGTCTTCTCGTCGTCCATCCTTCCGAAAGTAACCGAGATCCGCTTCACTGGTACTCCCGGTATGCAATGCTTAGAGATATCTCGCTCCGTTGCCCTTCGGTATCATGAGGGAACCTACGGTAAAGGTATCTTTGCGGCCCTCGGAACTCACTCGGGCCTCGCTATCCGGAGGTCGGATCCGAACATGATGTCACACTCGCTCGGGAAAGAGACGTGCGAAAGGTCCGACAAAGTCGTGGTGATCTATGTGTGGGGGTATGCGGTCACCCTGTTTGTAGATGTTGATGATGCAGCTATTGGATATGCAATCGCCGGCGTACCCTCCATGTTATCAATCTCTTTACCATTCTCTTGATGACTAATGGCATCGGATCCACTTGCCCATGACGGAGTATTCCCGGTGGGTTTCCCTTCCCGTCTTCCGCAAAGTTGTAACGAGCATCCACATTGTATTGTGATTCTTCCTTTCCCCGGCATCCATCTCGCGGGGTTCCGAGTATGTGTTTTCCCTTAGGCGGCCCGCTCGGCCCATTCTTTTCAAATCCGGATGCAATCCACGATTTGCTGTTGTTCATACTCTGAGAATACGTCTGTATGTAGCTCGAGGCCCTCCAGTATATTGATTCTTCTGCCTCTAATTCTCTCGAAGTATTCAAAGGTTTTCTTTTCAACACTCTGCATTCTCTCCAGCTCGTATTCCGGAATGATCTGCAGATGGCGAGGCCTGGTGACATATTGTGGGATATACGGTTCAATCCCTTCACGTTCTCCTGCATACCTTGGCTCCTCAGGGATGATGCTTGTTGGGACATCCCCCGGGTTGCTTCGCAACAAGGTCATGCATCATTGGTGGTTCTATCCGGTGGCGTGGTAGCCTTCTTTCTTCGATCTTCGGAAATTTCCCCGGTTCTTTCGTCATCCTAGGAGCTGGCCTCCTTTCTTCGGGTTCTCGGTGAACCGGTGTCCTTGAAGTGTATGTACCGGCATTAGCAACTCGTCTCGTCGCGCCGGGTCCGCGGCTAGTTTTGTTAACATCTTACGGATACGGCGATTCTTATTTCTTCGTTGCGTTGCTGTGAGAGTAGCTCTTCGAACTTCTTGAATCTCCGTGGGCGCGGCGCCGACAAGCTCGCCTTCCGCCGTAGCGACTACGGACTTTATTTTCTTATCTTCTTCAATGTCCGTCTTTCTTTTCTTGCCTGCTCGGATTGGTGGCTTGGGCCACCCACTTTCATAACTCGTCCGTCCGGGCGGTTCTTCTCGGTCAACCGGGACCCGGTCACTTTCCTCGTACTCGTAGGCTGCTCGGTGCGAAATCCGAGTCAATCTCGATTATCGCTCCATCCTTCACCCTCTTTTCATCGAGTGCAAGGCTTACGCCATTCTTAAAGTTCGGGACCAACCGCCCGCTCGACATTTCCTCGCGAAAAGACAAGGAAAAGGATCGAGGGCGTACTAAGAACAAGAACATTAAGAAAATGTTTATTAAAGACATTTTTTTTATTATTCTTATATTTTTAAACTTAACAGGAATGAAGTGGGATAAGATCAGGTAAGAGATTTTGATTTGGAAAAGAAAACAAAGAAAAATTTTATTATCAGGATTTTATTTATTTTAGCACATTTTTGTCATTTTTTGGGTTCGGACCCAGTCATAAGTAATCACTTCACCAGTGCTTCTAGGGATGGAAAGTTCATTCCTTCGAAACATCAGGTAGCGTAATACTTTTTCAAGTATCGTCCATTGATCGGAAGCATATGTCGTTCTCCTTGGCGGTTCACTAGCTGGTAGGAGCCTCCTGAGTAGACTGTCTCAACCACAAAAGGTCCTTCCCAAGTGGGTTCAAATTTTCCTCCTATCTTGCGGTGTGCAAGGATAGGTCTTTTGAGAACGAGAACTAAATCACCAACTTTGAAGGTTCTTGGGCGGACCAGTCTGTCATGGGCTTGAACCATCTTAGCTTGGTATAGCTCTAAATCTCCGTCGCGTCGCAAGTCTCTTCCCTTCCAGGTTTTCCAATTCTTCTAATCGTAATCTGGCATTCTCTTCTGTCGTGATTTTATTTGCAACTGCAATTCTGAGTGAAGGAAGCTGAACCTCTAAAGGTAACACTGCCTCGGACCCATACACCAGAGCGTAAGGTGTAGCTTGCGTAGGAGTTCTGAAGGTTGTCCGGTAGGCCCATAAGGCTTCTAACAACTTCTCGTGCCAATTTCTCTTATTGTCGTGTAAAGTCTTCTTTAAAATTTGAACGAGAGTTTTATTAAAAGCCTCAGCTAGGCCGTTTGCTCTTGGGTAGTAAATTGTTGAATATCGCCAGTCGATTCCGTGTCTCCCGACAAAATTGTTGATTTGTGTGCTTCGAATGCCGACCCATTATACGAGATGATTACGCGCGGCACTCCGAAACGGTAAACAACTTGGTTCTTGAAAAATTGTAGTACGTGATGTGCTTTCACTTCTCTAAGTGGAACCGCCTCTCGCCCACTTGGAAAAGTAATCCGTAGCCGCAAGAATGAAGCGATGTCCTTTTGAAGATGGTGGTTCTATTGGACCCACTATATCTGTGCCCCAACATTCAAATAGCCACGATGCAATTGTCGGATGTAGCACATTTGGAGGTTGGTGTAGAACCACTCCGTGCACTTGGCATTGGTGACAGCTCTTGGCGATTTTCATGCAGTCGGTCATCATCGAGGGCCAGTAGTACCCTAGTCTTTTAATTTTCATTTTCATTTTTGGACCCGACTGGTGAGCGCCACAGAGTCCTGAATGTACCTCTTTAACAATTTCACGGGCCTCGGACCCACTTAGGCACCTTAGCCACATTTGATCGAAAGACCTTCTGTATAACGTGTTGTTTACTAATGCGTAGGACAGAGTTCTTTTCTTGATCTGATGGGCTAGCGACCTATCGTCCGGTAGCTTCCTGTTTGCAGGTAGTCTATCAATGGCTGTCGCCAATCTTCCGTGTTTTCTGTCACTGTTGCAACTGATCCTTTTTCCTTTTCTGATTTGTGTATCGTGTCTATGTCAAGCTGTGATAGGACCTGGCGTCCGTGAACTGACACTTCTACTGATTCATCTTGCAAACAGGCAAATTCTTTTGCGAGACGGGCTAGCGCATCTGCTAAAGCGTTTTCTTTTCTGGGAATTTTGTAGATTGTCACATTCGGAATCTGTTCCAACAATTTGTATGGCATACTTGGAAGTATTGCTCGAGTCTTGGTTTTAAAATTCCGTATTGTCCGGCGATCCGTTGAATGATTAACTCGTGAATCCCCGTAGATGTTGATGTCCGTTATCCCCATTTGAATGGTTAATTCCAGTCCCGTTATGAGGGCTTCGTATTCCGCTTCGTTGTTTGTACACGGCTCTGTCAAGTGGTAGGAGTATCTTAACATCCCCCGCTCCGGTGTTATAAAGATTAGCCCGATTCCTGCCTTACCGGGCACTATCACTTGCGATTCTTCGTCTTTGTGTGCTGAAGATGCTCCGTCGAAATATAATTCCCAACGTCGATCATCAAGGTCTTCTAGGTTCATTATTTGTTCATCTGGCAAATCGTCATTGAGAGGAGATTCTGCCGACAAAGGGTGTGCTGCAAGGAAGTCTGCTAAGACTTGTCCTTTTACGGCACGGAGAGGCACGAAAGTTATATCGAATTGCAATAATATCATTGACCATCCGGCAAGTCCGCCGAAAGCGTTGGACGAGTCATCAAGTATTGCAATGGATTAAACTTCGAGATCGGGTTGACCTTATGAGAAAGCATGTAATGCACGAGCTTTTGAGCGGCGAAGATCGGGGCCAAACAATGCTTTTCAATTGCGGGATACCTTATTTCCGTCGGCGATAGAACGACGGCTTAGGTAATAAAGAGCATTTTCTTTACCCTCATCATTGACACAGGCTAACGGGGCTCCGAGAGAGTCGTCTAAAGCCGCGGTATAAAGTATTAGCGGTCTACACGAGACTCGGGGCTGCTAAGACGAGGAGGTGTCATTAAATATTGTTTAATGTCCTCGAAGGCCCTCCGGCATTTCTCTTCCCAAATAAATTTGGCGTCCTTTTTAACTAGTGCCGAGAAAGGCCGACACCTACCCGACGAGTTTGAGATAAAGCGTCGAAGATATGCCAACTTCCCTTGAAAAGATCGTAGTTGTTTTAAGGTTACGGGAGGTGGCATTTCTAAGATGGCTTTAATCTTTTCCGGGTCGATTTCGATTCCACGATGTCGGACAACGAATCCTAAGAATTTCCGGAGGTGACGCCAAATGCGCATTTTAAGGGATTCATCTTAAGATTAAATTGTCTTAATCGTTCGAAAACAATTCTCAAATCATACAAGTGGTTGTCCTTTACTTTGCTTTTGATGACCACATCGTCCACGTAGCATTCGACTTGATTATGGATGAGATCATCAAAAATTCTTGTCATTGCTCTCCGGTAGGTTGCTCCTGCGTTCTTCAATCCGAATGGCATCACCTGTGTAGCAATATACTCCGATCGGCGTTACGAATGCTCGTAAGTTTTTCATCTTCCGGAGCCATTTTTATCTGGTTGTATCCTGAAGATCCATCCATGAACGAGAATATTTCATGTGTTGAAGCGATGTCGATCATTAATTCTGGGATCGGTAGAGGGAATTCATCTTTCGGGCATGCCTTGTTTAAATCTCTGAAATCCACACAAATTCTGATTTGACCATTCTTCTTCCTGACTGGTACCACGTTGGCTAACCAAGTTGGGTATTGTTCTTCACGGACAAATTTAGCGTCTATTAGCTTTTTAACTTCGGCTATGACTTGTTGTTCGATTTCTAGACGCATTCTTCTGGGACCTTGTCTGACTGGGACGGAAGTAGGATCCACTCCTAGCTTATGGATCGTGACCTCCGGAGCTAATCCCGGCATCTCATCGTAGCTCCAAGCAAAACGAGTCTTTAAATTCCATTAATAACTTGATTATTTCTTCTGAATCTTCTTTATTGAGTAAGGAGCTAATAAAGGTAGGTCTAGGCTCTTCGCTAGTACCTAAGTTAACTTCCGTTAACTCATCTATTGTAGATTTGATTTCTTCTTCGAATTCTGGTGGAGCATCTCCAATTTGCAAATCTTCGAGTTCTTCTGCAGTTTCCATGCAGTTTTCATTAGACTCGCAGGTGACAACCAAGCAAAATTCAGTATCATCAACTGATCCTACTGTGCCGAATCCGAGACCATGCTTTGAATTGGGTGGACGACCGGAGTTATTCCATAAATTTTCAAAACGTTGTGATTGACCTTCGTCCATTGTCGAGGTAAGAAACCACGCCGAATTAAATTTTGAACACGGGGAGAGTACCACTCAAAAGGCAATTCCATTAATTCCGATGAAGTAGCATCTTCAAATTGTACATTATTTTCGGCTTTGGAGGAAGAAGCACCACGGTAGAATTTGATTGGTTTTGCACCACCGCTACGTACCTCTTTGACCTCCATACCCTCGATCTTATTAGAATGGATCGGGGTCAGGGTCATAGTATGTACGTAGTGGTTAATCTTCTCGTACATCGATTTATATTCTTCGTTTCTTTCATCTTCAATAGGGATTTTGAATTGCGGCTTCTTTCGACTTATTGTCGCTGCTTCTTGTTTGATTTCTTTTTCTTCTTCAGAAGTATCTTCCCAATTGACATTGATGGTCGGTTTCTTCTGTCCAATCGTCCTAACGTCTCTACCACGACCTCGTCCCCGGCCTTGACCTCGGATGCGAGTTGTGGAGAAACCTTCACCATCTCGCCGTAAGGGAGTGGTGAGTGACTGTTGGACTAGAACTTCAGGTTCTTCGTTGTCCCAAATTTCCTTTGTTTCATTTGTTATGGTATTTCTGGAGAAGATCGTTTTCTTCGGTGGTGCATAATAAGCTGCATCCTCGTGGATTCCAATTTCATGTACGGAGAATGGTTGTAAGTCACCTTTGATGCACTGTTCCCCTCCATCGTAGTATTTGATGCACTGATGTAGAGATGATGGTACCATCCTGTTTTCATGTATCCATGGTCGGCCCGGTAGAGCGTTGAACGATGTTTCGAATCAATTATGTGAAATTTCGCGGTTGTCTTTGCTAAGTCACCGGTCTTCATTAGCGGTGTTATTGAGCCGAGGGCTCTTTCTCCTTTCTCGGTTGAATCCTCTTAATAACATTTTGTCTGCCTCGAGCTCGCGAGCATCAATTTCCAAGTATGCTAGCGTTCGAAGATTCATTATATTGATTGATGCACCTGGATCCACCAATACTCTGGAGAGTGTAAACTTCCCAATTGTAACTGAAATGTACAAGGGTCGGTTGTGGTCTGCTGTTCCAAGTAGTAGGTCGTTGTCCGTGAAGGTAACACCTCGTCGTTCCTTTAACGAGCAAACCTCATCTAAGGAATCTCCGGCCATTCGAGCTAAGCAAATTTCCGGATCAAGTAAGGCCTTGATCGAGCTTCTCTCATCTCCTTTGATAAGATGAGAGCATCGTAGATGCTCGGCTTGGTTGGTAGTTTCCTAAGATGGGCTAGCACGTTGTAATCCACTTTGTTTTCATGTGTCTCTCGCTTCTTCTCGAATGGGTATTTCTTCCGCCGGGGTTGGTTCTTTACGAACAACCACCGCTTTCCTTTTTCCTTTGGACCCATTCTCGGAGGTAGAACTTTTCCACTCCTTAAGTTGACTTCGTAATTTCCTCCGAATCTATTGTCGAGCTTGCGGTGTCTCTTCTTGAATCGGAATGACGAGGCTCTTCCGGACTAGCTTCAGAGTCTGAAGGCTCTAACTCTATCGTGACTGGAGCTCCTCGAAACTCGCAAATAGATTCGTCGCTTGTTGAACTCTCGTAGCCTCCTTGGTGGATGTCTTCTTCGTTATTTTGCTCGTCGAGATCGTGTATGATTTGAGAATTGTTATTTGTATCGGAATCGACGTCCGGATTAGGTTGATTGTTGCTAGTTACGTAATCATTAGAAACAGTCAAAACGTAGCCAACGCCATAACCCTCATCATTATAAGATCCCACCGAAGTGAGCAGATAATCATACAGAGTCAGAGGTTCGAGGGATTTCTCCCCGAATCGGAAACAACTATCCTAGGATAAGCAGCCCCTAGTCCAGCCTTAGGTGCCTCGGTCTTCTCTCCTTCGTCAATTTTCTTCTTTTCTTCGATCGTCTCCTGTTGAGGTGGTTCTTCTATCGCAAGTGATAGTACCGGCTTAACGGGTTTCAAACTCGAATTGAAGCTCGCACCGAAGCGGTTTGGATGCTGTCTAAAATCTTTTTCGAAGACCTCGTCCAAGCGGTAGTCCATCCATCGTCAGTCGTATAGGGATCTATCGGAATGATGGGATCAGTCGAGACAACATTGACGGAACCTCTTTTCTGGCATTCCTTCATGTACTCCTTCGGGATCGTTATATTCCCTTTCCGCAGGTTGTCATTGAGCCAACTCTTGAAGGTAATACAATCTTCTATCTTATGCCCAAGCATCCGGTGGTAAGGGCAAAAGTTGGGATCACCTTTCTTGTCGACTTCTTCTGGTCTCTTAGGTTCCGGTAGTTGGAAATCCGGAGTCTTCATCAAACTGCGGAACATTTTCGACACTGCCTCATTCTTGAACGGATACTCCCTGCTCAGAAGCTCCCTTAATGTACGTTGCGGACGAGGCGGAGATGACTGATAGCTGGGTCGGGGTTGCTTGGTAATTCCGTTGAGGTTGCTCGCGGCCGTTCGACGATATTTGTATCGGTTGCTTGCCTTTGTCGATCGCTGCAACGATCCTCGACTTCTTTTCAAAAGTTTTCACGGGCTTCTGTTTGTCTGTCTTGTCGGTGAAACTTAATTGCTTCGCCTCCTCTTGCAGGCTTACGGCCTTGCTTAACAACTTCTTGAAAGTCTTAATAGTAAATCCCTTGAGGAGAAGTGCTATCGGGCCGTGAATGCTCTTTAGTAAAATGTCGACTGCATGCTGTTCTTGTAGCTGCGGCTCACACTTCATACTTAGGTTCCTCCATCGAAATATGTAGTCCACCAATGTTTCGTTCGGTTTCTACTTCTCTACCACTAAATCACCTATAGTGATGTGGTGCTGAGCTCCGGCAGATCGCTTAATGAAGAGGTTCTCTAGTTCTGAAAATGTCTTAACCGAACCGTTTGGTAATTCCGCATACCAATCAAAGGCGATCCCTGACAGGCTACTTACAAATTGTCTAAAGAGTAATGCATCACTTCCGCCGGCGTTGCAACAACTGGCACGAAAATGCGCAACATGCTGCCGAGGGTTTCCGGTTCCATCAAAGGTCTTGAACAGAGGTGGTACAAATCCTTTCGGATATTGGACAGCGTCGAATTCTTCGGGGTAAGGTCTACCCGTCCGAATGGATGTCCCGCTCTTTGATTGTGCCAAGGCTTCTCGCACTCGTTGTTCCACCAAGCTCTTGATATCCTTTTCGGAATCATGCTTTGTGTTGCATCCTTCTTTAATTGATCATCCCCGTTGACGGATGTAATCTCCTTTCCTCCGTCTACAATGTGAATGACTTCTGGGGGTGTTTCTCTTTGGGGTTGGACTTGACTCTGGAGAGTGGCTAGGGCTACAGCCATTTCTTCCATCCTTTTTGCCATTTGGGCGATCGTATCATCTTTCTCTTGAAGCTGCCTCCTCATTACTTCCGGTTCCTCTCTTCTCGCGGCTGCGAGGGCACCTTGCTAAGCTGACGAAGCTCGTGTTTCAACCATGTTAATTTCTGCATACTCATCATTCATGAACTCTGATGAGTCAATTTCATTTCCGAATTTCTCTTCTCTCTCCCTTGCTAATCGTCGAATATCAGTCCTTAACTTTTCCATAGCATCTTCTAGTGGTCTTTTCTGTACATCCTTGCAGTTGTCATGTGATAACTATCGTGTTTCCTTCTCATGAGTCTCCTTTACTGCAGTAGCACTTTCTTCGGATTCAAGTCTCCTGATGAGACTTTCCTTCTCAGGTCGCTGTTTCGGTCTTAATTGTCCAGTAGTGGGACGCCATACCATCCTTCTAGCAGCAGAAGGTTTAGGACCGGATGGTCTGTCAGCCAAATGCTGGAAGGTGGTATCCTCCCTAATCTGTAGTCCTAAAACAACGATAGGCGGACTAGCTTTTATCCTCTTATTTGGCTTTTCTGCAACGATAGCAGGTTCTACCCGCGGCCCAAGACGGGATTTGACTGGCACCCGCCCTATCCTTCTTAAAATTTCTGATACAGGGCACCTTTCCTTTTTTGCTAACTTCTCTATCAAAGTTTGCAGTCGAGCAAATGACGTAGTTCTGGCCCTTTTCTTACGGCTATCATTGTAATATACGGGCTGAGGCAATGCGGCAGCAATCTTGCGAACATTTTCCTCATCCTCTGTGGCGGAAAGGGAATGGAATCTACTTCCTTCCAATAGGGGTGTATATTCAGGCAATGGTATGTGGTCAGGTAGTGGTGTGTACTCAGGGATTTCTTCTAAGAAAGCGACTTCGACGGCTACGGCCTTCACGGCGATCTTCCTACCTCTGTTTCTTCTCCGAGTCCGTGTTAGGGGAGGAACCCTTGAGCTGGACCCAATTTCAAAAACAGAAGGTCTTGCACGGAAATCTGTACCCTCCATGGTAACATGCTCGTTACAAATTTGAACTTCCTTCCCCTTCAGTTTGGCGGAAGCCGGGGTAGGTGCAGAGAAGACTAGACCAGTGGGGGTAGAGATAACAGTCCTCCTTTGGACAGTAGTATTCCACTCAGCTGGAACCCTTTGCAGGGGAGGAAACTCTTGAGTTGACTTAAGGTTGAACTCGATCAAAGGTCTCTCAGTTTCAGATACTTTGTTTGTCAGCGCGAAAAGGGTAACGTCAGCGATCTTGACATTTGTGTTCTCGAATCCTTGTCCAAACCGGATGATCCCATTGTCGGGCGGCTCATCCTTGTAAACGGCGAAGTCCGATCCATTGGTGAAGGAGAAAATTAGCTTTGGGGCTTCCATTTCACGCAAGGTAGATTCGATTGTCGGTCCCAAGTTATGCTTCTTCTCATCGGGACGAAAAGAAAGGAATCGAAAAGAGTCCGAACACATTCTTGTTCATGTATATTTGTTAAAAGAGTCATTTATTAGAGGGTTTGTTTATTTAGAATGGCATGTTCAAAGGTGTAGAGAAGGTAATGAATCTGATTCAGAGTTAGAAGGGAAAAGAAAGTCTTATGCAAGACTTCTCGACTCGGAGGACTACTCCTAAACTAACACCTATTGGGGTCCACCCCACCTCGGAAATGAGGTAAAAGGATCTCGGAACCTCTCCGTTTAGGGGTGTCTAAACGAGTGGCTCCTAAATGCGAGAGAATGTTGGCTATACTTGTTCGAGGTAGAAATGAACATAGTATTCCAAGGGAAAGAAGGGTAGTTTGATCCACTTAGGGACATGGATACACTACCGATTTTTGAAAGCGAAACTATCCGATTAAAAATGGAGAGAGGAATTACTCCCACGTGAGTCGCCAGAAATTGTCGGCATATTTTTAGGTTATGTGTTTAATTTTGAAGAAAGGGTCGCCTACAGAAATTGTCGGCGAATTTTAGATTTAATTTAAATAAATTATTTGAAAAGTAGTATTTTATTTTGAAAATAATTTTAAATTTGAAAATTTTAAGATATGAAATCAAACTAATCTCACATACCGAATAGTTTATATAAACGAGCACCGCACCACAAACCGTATATTTATCCCGGAGAATAGACACACTGCTTGATGATGGGGCTCGGTTAAATAAACTAGAAGATTTGTGACATCCGTTTAGTCTGCGAACCAATTTTATAAGCCGACAAGTTCCTCGCTTAATATGAAAACATTAAACGGGGTTTATATTACTCAGGTTCTTAAAATTCCCTATAAGGGCAAGCCCCTATAGTTAATTACATCTTAAGTGACGGGAATCACCTAAGAAAACTCTCGATAATAATCGGTAGTTAGGCTCTCAAGAATTTCAAAGTTTAAGTTTTCAAAGGATTGAATTTTGGGATTTCAATAGGGAATGGATCAAATTTGGAACATTTTATTTTGGGAATTCAAAGGAAGAAAGGTAGGAGAAATCACGGATTCGAAGCGAACTTCAGTAATTTCCCGACTATCCAATTGTTTGGCTTGAATTTAAGAAAATGTTTATTTAATGTTTTGATCTTGCCAATTTTAATTAATTAGGACTTATATTAGTATGATAAAATCATACCAATAGCCTCGAAGATGTGAGGGTTTATGTCGTATCGGACGACTACCTCGGAGTCCTAAGACCGGTTAGGGCTTAATTTACATGCTATGATCATGCAAATGCCTAACAAAGAGTTGAGGATTTATGTTGCACTAGGCAAACTTCCACGAAGTCCTATGGCTTGGTTATTTAATTCTAAGAAAGTTTTGCTGAAGTAGACTCAGGTTTTGCTGATGACGATGGCCGTGCTTGCCCACCATGCTCCAAGCTCCTTGTTGCGAGAGGTTTAGTTTTAGAAGTCATAAATCGGGAGATGAGAGAAGTGTTCTGGTTTAGATAAAATCTTAAAATCCAGGTGTTTTTTAATATTTTAATTAAACAAATCTTAAAGTTGATTATAACAACACCGGTTAAGATTCCACGGTTCCATCCTTCCGGCATCGTTATTTTTATCGGATTCACTTAGTCCGGATGAATTTGCTAAACTCAATCGAATGAGTTCCACACTTTCATTAGACCGTGGGAAATCCCGTTAGCAACACGTAGGTTACATCATCCGAGGTATTCCCGATCATCCGACAAGACGTTTTAATTTAGTTGTAGTT
Organism: Papilionanthe hookeriana x Papilionanthe teres; assembly: GCA_022702705.1. NCBI lineage: Eukaryota > Viridiplantae > Streptophyta > Magnoliopsida > Asparagales > Orchidaceae > Papilionanthe > Papilionanthe hookeriana x Papilionanthe teres. The sequence continues at coordinate 31,460,140 of CM040430.1, read as the reverse complement.
GTAGTTTTGTTATTCGTTTTGTGATTAAATTTTGAGTTGTTTTATATTTTGAAATGTTGTGGCGGTGAATTTTATCTTGTAATGACTTTTAATTTAGTTTTGGTTTCGGTTTTAGGGACTATCCTAAAGGTGTGGGTTTTCATGCAACGGTTGTTTATCATGCAAGAAAAGTAAGTGCGATGCGATTAAATAAATTGCAATAAGGTAAATTGCAATAAAATAAAAACGTACCTGGAGGGTCTTCCCGTCATCCCAAGCTGCACTTAAAACACAATTAGAATATTTAAGCATTTAAAGCAAGTTCCTAGGTAAAGCTAAGGGAAGGGTTATGGTTTTCTACCAAGGTCCTATTCCTATAGCTAGTCACCTCCTATGACGTCTAGGTTCTTGTATTTTGGGTTGAGGAAGATTTCCTTCATCAAAGAACAATTAAGTTCAATCATTCTTATAAACATCCTATCATATCGAGGAAGTGCTTAAGACAAATCTTAAACATCTTTTCAATATTTCTAGGATTATTTTAAGTCCAAGAGAATTTAATTATACAAATGAATTAATCGTCCGGGAGTTCAAGTTTTGTTATCTTGCTCGAGTGAACTAGGACATTTGAATATCCTATAAGTGAAGTAACACTTCACTTAATACTCCATTTAGGAGTTGTGACAACAAAAGCTTTCGAGGGCAAATTGATGTTCAAGGGATTTATGATTTAATTTAATTTCAGTTAATGGATTTAAGTTTGGAATAGTGTTCAAGTTGTTTTAGATTTATTTTTGAATTCTTTTTATGTCTTAGGTGATGTTATATTTAATTCAATTTAATTTAACTTAGTTCAATTTAATTTAATTTAATTTTAATTTTAATTTAATGTGGTTTAATTTAATTTAATTTAATTTAAGTTAATTTAATATAATATGATTTAATTTAATTTAATTTAATTTGATTTAATTTAATTTAATTTAATTTAACTTAATTTAATTTGATTTAATTTAATTTGATTTAATTTAATTTAATTTAATTTAATTTAATTTAATTTGATTTAATTTAATTTGATTTAATTTAATTTAATTTAATATGTTTTAATTTGGTTTAATTTAATTTGATTTAATTTGATTTAATTTAATTTAATTTAATTTAAATTAAATTTTAATTTGATTTTATTTTTAATTTTAATTTAATATTTTATTTTAAAAGGGTTTAATTTAAATAATTTAATTTTAATTCAATTTAATGATTAAGTCTTTTAGCATTTTAAATCTTAAATTTCAATTATCATTTTAATTAGTAATTAAATATTATTGAGATGATTAATTTAGGGATTCTTAAATTAAAGAACAAATTTCTTCCTAATAACATCCCTATTTTAATAATTCCAGTTTTATTATTCTTCGAGATTTAATTAATTTTTTAATTAAAGTTCATTTTAATTATTTTCAAATTGTTTGGTAAGTTTCTACTCTTTAATTATCTAAATTTCAATCATCCAAATCATATTAAGATCAAATATTTTACTCTTTAATTTTATTAAACCTAAAGTTTTAATTAAGGGTTAAAGTTTTAATTACCATTTTGCCCTTGAAGCTTAATAATTTCATAACTCACTAAATTGAGCTTAAATGAACTTGAAATTTTTATGTGACTTCACTCATATGTCAATAAAGACATGAGAGGAGAAAATGTGATTTTTCTGTATTTAATTTATTTATGTAATTATTTTTGGTGGAAAATAGGGATTTCCAAGGAGAATTCAATAACATGACCAAGGGAAAGTTTCTGTCCTTTAGAAAATTATGGGACATTCCTAATGACCAGAGGACCACTTGGACCAATTTTGGTGATTTTTTGAATTATATTATTTTTATTATAATTATTTCTTGTTTTGGAGTATTAATTAATTTAAAAATAAAATAAAGTTTGAAAAAAAATGAATTTTATATTTTTCAAAAATCTCTCTGATATCAAGGAAATCAGAGAATCAATTTTATAATTTTCTAATTTTTCTTTGATTTATTATAATTGTTTTAGTGGAAATGCTAAAAAATACATTTTTTCATTTTAAAATTACCCTAGGGCTTTAAAACTTAATAACTCATCATAGGGACTTAAGAAAAATATGGAGTTTGTTCCTAAGTGATTAAAATTCAAAATGTGACATTTTGGTGAATTTTATTATTTTTGTGATTTTTATTATTTTTTAATTATTAAAATATTAAAATAATACAAAAAATCAACTTTTTTAGAAAATTGAAGATTTAATTTTCTTAAATTCCCCTAATATCAGAGAGGCTCCAAAACTAATTTGGTGAATTTTTGAAAAGTATTTTGAAAGTTATGAATTTTTAAAGTTTAAATTGGCTAAATGGCTTAATCAACCCATTTAGTAGGACAAACCAAGTCCAATTGACTTCAAATTTTTATGGTGGGTTCCTCTGATCCTAAAGTTCAGTGGAGAATTGATTTCAAGTCAATTTGATGCATGATTAGCTCTAATTAATTAAGGACCTATTTTGGGTGTTTAAGCCGATTAGGGTTATTCCAAGTGGGTTAATTCAAAACCTATTTTTCCTAGGTTCCTCTGGTCATAATAAACATCACCAAATTTTCCTAGAATTTATTTCACAACATGCTAATTATTGGATTTAAAATACTCAAAATAGTGACATGAATTTGAAAAATCAATAACTTCTCATAGGGATGGCCTCTGACTTTAGAAAATTCAAGGAATGTTCCCAATTCGGAGGCTTCAAAAGCCCTATGGTCTCATGCCATGGTGAATTTCCTATATGCATGGAGAATTAAAACAATGCGGACGATAAATAAATTATTAATAATAAAATACTTGATGAAATTAAATTATTTCTTTTCCACATTATTCTCCTCACGTTCATCGAGCAAGAGTGTATTTTTATTTTATTTTTTTGATTTTTCTACACAAAGTTATGCATTTTTGAAGTTTAGGGAATTAAATAAATAGAAAAATACCCTAATTTTCTATTTAAAACGGCGGCGCCGACTCATCCTGGCGGCTCCGAAGCGCCGCGTGGCGCTTTCTGATTCGACGCCGCCATCCTACTTAGCGCTCCAGGGGCCCGCTGTATCGTTCCGTCTCCTCATCCGGCGCGATCCTGGCCGTCCGTCCGCGCGTGTATTAAATGAACGGCATCCGTTCATCGTCCCCAAGCCTCCTAACCCGAGAACCGTCCACACTAAATCCTTAATATCTCACTCAATACTTAACGAATTTTTGTGTTCTTGTGCTCTATGGATTCGTCTTGAAGAGACGAACACATCTATAGGGTGATCATGCATTGAAATTAAGGCATTTGAAATGGAGAATCTCCAGAAGCTCGGGATAAAGAGTTAGCTCATACCTTTGCTCAGAGAAGTGTGGCTTCAATCTGAGGGTTGTGTCACCTTCGATTGGATCCCGACAAGCTCCGGATGAAGTCTCCTGGTCCGGTGAATTGCCTAGGTATGATTTCGACCAAGCTCGATCACAAAGCTTGAAGTCCGGAACGGATGGGTGGCCCGGAGAGGGGGCTTTTGCCGGTGGACTTCTTCCCTTGGTCCGAGTGAAGGTGTAGGACCAATCGATTTGAGGATTGATCCACTGTGGAGAAGTGTCCCGGTTTTGGGTGGAATTTTGGCTGAGAAATTGGGCTCTGTTGGTGGGGATCAGGGCAAATTGGCACTGGGGATCAACTGCTCTACGTATGGAGAGTGATCTGGAGCAATTTTGGTAGAGTTTCAGTAAGGTCTGGTTCAGCACCTCCCATGGCCGAGAGGGGGTGGGGTTTAAATAGGAGAGGGTGGAAGGCCTCCCAGGGGGAGTTAGGGCTTGGGATCAGCTGCTCTTGGCAAGAGAAGAACAGCCTACAATGGCCACCGGGGATGGGGCGGCTCGGCAGGTGAGAATTCCAAGTTTGGGCTCACATGTGAGCTCTCGGCCCGGTGGTTTCCGGCGGCCGTGGTGGCTGGCCGGCCGGGGTCGAGTCACCCTCGGGCTCGGGGAGGTCGGGTCTTGGCAATGGTGAAATCAATTGCGGTTGGCCATGTGTAAAGGTGTTGAATCAAAGTAGAAGGGGGAGGGATCATTTTAGCTTAGCTTGGGTCAACCCATGGTTTTGGGCATGGTGCACCCTCCAAGGGGCTTTGGGTGCTTGTGGGGAGTCGGATAGGCTAGCTGAGATGGAGTGGTGATGTCCTTATCCAAGAATATTTGGATTAAATCTTGGTTAAGGGGTATCATGGGTGAGGTTAAAGACTTTTAGGGATTAAGGAAAGCTCCCCCTCTTCTTACTCAATGTGGTATGGTCACATGTCAAACAACTCACATAGCTTACATGTGGCTTAAGAGTGGCTTCATGGCTCCCCTTTGGCTTGGGGAAAAGCCAAGTCAATTTCATGGAAATGGGTTTAAGAAAATTTTGGCATTTTGATGGGAATTTGTATGGGGCTTAATTTAGAATGGCTTCATGATGAGTTTTGAAACTTAGGGATTGATTTAATTGAAAATATGGTGTAGAGCAAATGTCATATGGGTTTTGGATTGATTTTGGCCCTTTGGATTTTGGTGGAGATGGGCTTTAGGAAGGTTTCATGTAAGTGGGCTTTTAAGTTTCAAAATGGGCTTTTGGGTGGAGATTGTTTTGCAAAGGGCCATGCCAAAGAAATGTTGGGTTTGATTTAAGAGTGTATCATGAGTGATTTAAAGCAAATTTGGGGTGGTTTGGGTTTGAATTGGGTTGGATTTGGGTTTCTTTGGTGAATGGGCCAATATAGGTCAAATTGGGCTAACTTGGGCCAATGTTGGGCTAGGGTTGAAATTGATGTAAAATAAATGTTGGGAAATGTTTATGGGAGTGTTTCAAAGAGGTTTTGGCTTTGGTTAGGTTTTGATTTTGGGGTTTGGGCTTATTTGGGTTAGGTTTGGGTTTAGGTCAAAATTGGGCCTTTTAGCTTTGAGTTGAATTTGAGTGGGGTTTGGGTCTCAATTTTGGGCAACTAATGTTAGTGTTTTGTTTGGGGGAATGTTAAGGAAGGTTTAGAAAAGATTTGGGGTTAATTGGAGTTGAATTGGGTGAGTTTGAGCTAGGTTTGGGTCATGGGTCCAAATTGGGCTTTAAGGCCAAAAGTGAAATTGGATCCAAATGTCAATCAAATTGGACTTGGATTTGGCCTAGATTGGTGTTGGGAATGTTGAATTGAAGTTTAGAATTGAATTGGACCAGAATTTGGGTCAATTGGGTAGGTTTGGTTTGACATTGGGTTCACTTTGGGTTAAAATGGGTCAAATTGGGGATTTTGACAAAAGTGGGGTAAATTGACAAAATTGGCCCATAGTGTAGTTAGACAAAATGAAATTGGGAATATTTGGGATTTTTCTGGAATTTTCTGGGAATTTTTTGAATTTTTGGATTTTTTGGCTAAGAGGGGCATTTTGGGTATTTGGAGGGTATTGAGAGGTATTTTTGGAATTTTTGGTATTTTTGGCTATGAATGATCAATTTGAGTGATTTGGGAATGTTTGGGATTGTTTTTGAGGAATTTTGGGTAATTTAGGTGATTTTGCAAATTTTGGGTGGTTTCAAGGGTTTTGGGTAGGCTAAGCGGGTGTAGGGTCCCGGGGGTCAAAAATTGAAAATTTGCAAAATTGAAGATTAGGTGAATGTAAGTGGAATGAAATCATTTTGGTTGAGCCATGAAGCCATATCAAGCCCACATGAGCCATGAAGGGACTCATTTGAGACATCCACTATGTTGTTCCTAACCCTCTTAGCCAAGGGCTTAGGGGTTAAGGACCATCCATGTGAATCACCTTCATGAGTCGGGAGATCAAGTTGGGTATGGGTGTGGTTTTTAGGAGGTGTGTGAAAGTGTAGTGTATAAATGTAGTGTATGTGTAAGTCAGCCCTTCACTGGACCGGGCCACCCGAGGGCGATCCGAGGCAAAAGAGTCCTATAGGAACTCATCCTTTAAACTTCCACATTTGATTTCAACCCTCTAGGTGATTAGGGGTCTATAGTCAAGTTTGTGGAGTTTGCAGGGAGTTAAGAAGTGGTTTGAAATTTCTAAAGGGTGGATTTCACTTCTAGTCCTCTAAGATTAGTCAAAGGAAAAGCCTAAGGCTAGATCCTAAGTACTAAAGAGAAGAAGAGGAGACCTCATCAAAATGAGGTCAACAGTTCCGCTTATGAATTAAGTGTGTGGCTGCCCCAGAGGCAATTGGTATTATTAAGGACCGCATGCTCTTTGAATTGGGGTCGGTTTTATAGTGCTTTCAAGGGTATTCAGAGTTTATTTTCTAATCCTCAATAGGAAATTTTAGATCAAACCTAGTTCACGACTAAGCCCATAGATTCTTATGGGTATATTCATAATTTTTGAAAGTGTTGAACCCAATGGATTTAATTCTTATTAAATATTATACTTTATTGCTTAATCTTTGATTAGGGGCTTCAAATTAGTGACTTACCATCTTCCCATACCAAGCCCCTTACTTTTGGATCTTCCAATTAGGTGAACTTCCAAACCACAATAACTTAAGAAATTATATTTTTACCCTTTTGTGAAGGAGTGATGAGTTGTTTTCTACCTTTTATCTTTTTATGTTTCAAACATCTAAAAGAGTTCATTATGATAAATATTGCCTATTTACCCTTTAGTTTCACCTAAATTTTAATTAGAGCTTCGAATTCCATAATGAACAATTTGCCCCTAAGGGTTTCCACTTCATAATTCTTTAAATTTAACTCAAATGACTCTGAAACTTTATAGTTACCTCGCTCATATGTTAGTTAAAATATTAGAGGAGGATTTATTTTATTTCTAATTTTTATTTAATTTTTAATAATCATTTAAACTCAATAATAGGGGATTTTAAATATTAATTAATTCAGGTAACCCCAACAAACCTTCTGTCCTTAAAAAAATTATTACATGTTCATCTTGGTTAGAGGACCTCCATGGATAAATTTTGTGAATTTTTTAATTATATTTTAATTTTAATGATTTATAATTGATTTTAAAGGGTAATTAAATAGAAAATACATTTTTATTTAAAATTTTAATTTTTATAATTTTCATAAATCCCTCTACTTAAAAAACCCCAAGAAAATCACTTTGTATTTTTTTGACTTTTCTTTTATTTTTTTAAAATTTATTTTATTCAAAAATAAGGAAAAAAGCATTTAAGTTCTTAAAATTTTTTTTTTATATTTTATGAAATTAGAAAGGCACTTTTAAGTGATTATATGTGATTAGGCTGACTTTTATAACAATTTGGGGAATTTTCATATTTTTATGATTTATAATTATTTTTAATTTTTTTAAATTAAAAAATAGCTCGAGAAATGAACTCTTTATTTTAACTTCAATTTTATTTTTATTAGGTTCCTCTAGTTTTAAAGAACACACGAAAGCACTTTTTTATCATTTTTTTAATTTTAATTTATATAATTATTTTATGTTTAGAAATTATATTTACATAAAAAATTCATTTTTACATTAAAAATAATTTTTACGCCCTTCAAGTTTTTACACGAGCCTTCTGAGTTGTTTAGCCTCTATTTGGCCCAACTTGATGATTAATTGAATTTTTTTATATTTTTTTTAATTTTTAATAATTTTCATTTATTTTAAATTAAGAAAATACATTCTGATGTTTAAATATTTACAATTTATTTATTTTAGAGTCCTCTAACCATAATAGACCTACAAAATAAGATTTCATATTTTTCTGGCCTTTATTTAGTTTTTTATAATTATTTAAATGAAGATAATGTCAAATATTCTAAAAAATTAGGGTTTCTAATTATAGAGGTGTCCTATGGCCTTAGAAAAGTTATAGGACACTCCTAAGATCATTAGGAATAAGCCCTCAAAGTTTCATTTAATTTAGATGAATATTTATTTCTTAATTAATCATTCTCTTGAGTATTTAATTTATATAAAATAAAATAAAAGATTAATATTTTTTATTTTTATTTCATAATATTCTTCTCTATTCACTGAGCACAAGTGTATTTTTATTTTATTTTTATGATTTTTTCTATATCATGTTATGAATTTTTAAAGTTTTTGTAATTATTTAAATTAGAAAATACCTTAATTTCCTACTTATCCATGTGGCATCCACGTCAACCTCGACATCTCCAAAGCGCTATGCATCGTACTACAGTTCGTTGCACTTTACAAGCAGGCTTGCCATGTGACTCGCAGTTCACGCAACATCTCCTCGTCCATCTCGAACTGGTTCGTTCGTTCGATACATGTGCGATCGAATGGCTTCTGGTCATTGTCCCCAGTCTCCCCAACCTCAGAATCGTACATTTTCTAGTCCTAAGATCTCTCTTAATCATTAATGAAATCACATGATATTTGTTACTACACCTTCATCTTGGTGAGACGAATCTATCTATACCGTTACATGCATGAAATACAAGTTCACTTCACAAAAGCTCAAGCCAAGAGAAAAATAGAAAAAAACTAGGCTATACCTTCGTCCAAGAGGTGTAACCTTAATCAGATTGGTTCACGAGCTTTGCCTTGGTCCTGTAAACGTCCTCCAAGCTTCAATTTGATCTGTTGTTAGGTCTGTCTAGGAGTGAGATCAAAGGGTGGCACGGGCTATTTGCAAGTCTTATTTGAGGAGCTCAGAAAGGGTTAATTTTGATGGGGATGTTCTTCGTAGGCTTTAGGGAAGCTTATAGGCTTATAAATTTAGATTTTTGTGGAGTTTAAGGAGATGGCCGAAAGATGCTCTGGTTTTGGGTGGCGAAATTTAGCTCAGGAAGTAGAAATTAGGGTATGGAACAGTGATATTGCACTTAGGAAGGCTCTAGTAAGCTCTGAAAGCAATTTGAAAGAATTTCCCCAAGGATTTGGTATCTGCTCTTTTTTGGCCGTAGAGGAGGCTATTTATAATTCCGTTCAATGGGGAGGCTTCGGACTGCCATTGATTGGTGCCATTATGCTTAGGTGGAGGGCTGAGCGGTATAATTGACCAATGGGGTAGTGCCATAAGGGATGAGTTCCATTTAGGGTTCAATCCATTTGTGGCCTCTCTTAGTTTTTCATTTTCTAGACACTAGGCTAGCCAGCCAGGCTAGGAGAGGTTGTTAGCTGGCTCAGGGAGGTCAGAGGCTTAATGGCGATTAACTAGGGACTTGGGTAGGCTGGTTGCACGGGTTAAAGAGTTAACCAATTTTAGGGGATGGACTCCACATTTTGAGGGACCCTTGGTCCATGGCACCAAATTGAGGTACTTGGGTGATTTGACTAGCATCTTAGAAGGCTTAAGAATGACAAAGATGATTGGGCTTTGTTAATTCAAAAGGGTTTAGGCTAATTTGCATTTTAAACTTAAAAATAGGGTTTGGGCTAACATTGGGCTTAGTTTAGAAATCAATTGAGAGGCCAAATTGGTCTGGGAGAATGTCATGAAGAATTTAGGAAGTGAATTTGGTGGAATTGAATTGTTCACATGACTTAATTTGATGAGATTTGGAGTTGGGTCAGTTTTGGGGTATTTTATTTGGTCTTTGCATTTGGTCTTGAAATTGGGATCAATTGGACTTGCATTTGGTTTCAATTGGTCTTAAACATGATGAATTTTGATGTGGATTTGAAATTAAGGGAGTTTGAAATCAATTTGGTGGAAATTGTGGGTAATTTGGGGACTTTGGACATTTAAGGGAAATTTGGGAATTTTGGCAAATTTTGTTGAATTTGGGTGCAACTAGGATCATTGGGTGGTTAGGATTGATTTTGAGGGTGTTTGGAGAGAATTTGGAGGTTTTGAGAATTTTTGGGACATGTAGGGCATTTTTGTAATTTTGTGGAATTTGGGTTATTTTGAGAATTTTGAAGAAATTGGGGTAGTTTGGGTAATTTGAATGTTTTAGAGTGGTTCAATATGATTTCTGAGTGAGAATTGACAATTTAGGTAATTTTGGGAAATTTATGGTTTTAAGAGTATTTTAGTAAATTTGGCAAAGTTTTAGGAGTAGAAGGTCAAAATTAAATGTTTTGGTAGAGTTGTAGTTTATTGGGGATGCTAATCATAATGTTACCTTTTTTGGTACCATGAGACCAATGGGAACCCATTTTGGATCCTCCATGTGTTGGTCCTAGCCATCCTAGCCAAAGGCTAAGAGCTTGAGGACCACCCTCATGAGCTTCCAAAATTGTGGGGAACCAGACTAAGCAAGATTAGTTTTAGGGTTTTAGGAGAGTGTGATAGTGATGGGTTGAGGTATGTGTGCGAGTGACACCATTCTTAAGCCACCTAGGGCTAACCCTAAGGCTTGACAGTCCTATGGGGGCTCCTGTTGAATTTTCTTATGTTGGCCCCAACCTTCTAATTGCTAGAGGTTTGAACTGTACATATGAAAATTTAATTAAAGAAGTGGTTTAGAATTTCTATGAGGGAAGGGTTCCATCACTAGTCCTCTAGTATAGTGTCATCAGGAAAGTCCGATGGCTAGATTCTAGGCTTCTAAGGAAAAGACTAGACCTCAGCAAAAGTGAGGTCAACAATGCATATCACCAAAAAAGAGCCATCCAGAAGAGCCTAAAAAACCACAGCGTCAAAAAGATGAGATGAACTTGGTTGCCTACAATAGGATTTCACATGTGACACCATCCAATAGTGACAATCAAGCCATCCAGAAGAAACCAAAAGGTCTAACATCTCATCATGGATCTCCCAAATCCACCAAAAGAAAAACAAAAGAAAGGAAACAAAAAAAAAAACTTAGAAACATCGTAAAAAACCCTAATAATCAATATCAAATATACAAGGAACAAAAATAATCATGACTGTATAAAATGAACTAGAGTCGATCCATTCAAAATATAATAATGATGTCTGTAATCCGCTCTCTCAATCCAACCATTTCCCCATCACCTTCGCCATCTTGGGTGCAACCTTCTGAAGATCCTCCTTCTGCCTGAGTTATAGATTGTCCTAGGTGATATTCAAATATTTCAGGTGGGACATGTGAATGATCATCATCAGCCATGTTGATGTTTATGTTTGTTCTTGAATGAAGCCATCAAATATAGTTGTGGAGAGCCATTGTCGCCACTACAATCTGCACATGCTTTAGAAATAGATATGTCAGTATATCAAGTAGTATGACTCATTTTTTCTTCCAATCTCCATATATTCTTTTAATTACACCATGTAAGGATGTGTGTATCTTGTTAAACATTTCTTTCTCACCCCGAGCGGCATTGCTGGATGCAAAGTTAGGAATGTGATAGTTGGTATCCGGAAATGGCTGCAGCTACACCATTGTTAAGGGATATCCAGCGTCGGTTAAGTAATTTCTATATGTTCCAAATACAATAATTAGGATTCAAAATTAAAAAAATTTAATAATATGTTTAATAGCCGAACAAACCTGAAGGTGGGTGAGGGAAGTTGTGTTTTATATTTCTTATGAAAAAAGAAAATATACGACTATGATGTGCATTGTCTTCACAAACAACCATAACAAAAGTAAAGAACATGTTGAAGTTACATACGACCATCACATTTTGTGTTGGTGATCCACATCGCCAAAGAATGCTACCCTTTCATTATTGGGTATAGTGCATCAACGTGTGTTCCATCGATCGCTTCAATAACATTCTCACAAATTAAAGAAATTTGCGTGAATTACACTACTCATTTTTACATCTAAATAAAATGAGTAAAAAGATTTACCTTAAAAAATGGGATATACTCATTTGCAATCTTTATTGGACTCCTCTCATATGGTGGTTCCTTTGGCTTGATAATCATTACTGACAAACTAACAAGAGCCTTCAACCCTACTAAAAAGTATTTACTGATTGTCTTCGATGAATTAAAATCGCTACATCGCTCCTCCCTTTTATTCATTCTGTGAAAAAATTTAGAGGGATATCTCTAGTTATCATTCTAGAGGAGAATTGAAGTCAATGATTTATATACAATTTATCGAGAAGATCTATAAATATATGCAGTATCGTACAAAATATGTTGTTGATTCTTGTAGGGCGTCCTTCAGTAAGCTCCCCAACCCATTTATCACCAATGTAAGATGATGTCATACAGGGAGATCGATCTATGTATTATATGTATTACTCGTATATCAAACATACTCCTACCAAAATTCTCCTTTTGCAACATTCTCTTTGTGAATCCTTGTTGAACAAGTGCTTTGTTTAGGTAGGACATGTGAATAAAACAAATTTATTAAACTTTGAATAATGAATTACAAAGTTTACAAGGAAAAGACAAGCATCCAAAGATAGCATTAACATTGTTCTAAGGAAAAAGAAAAAAATAAAAATAAGAAATCTGATAAACCTACTAGAAAATAAATACAAGTAGTGCAAAGATAACTTATTAAAATCAATGATCCTTGTTTCGTAAAAAAATGTAAATAATTGACCCTACGACCAGAAGCCATTTTCATGAAGAACGCTCTACAAGTAAGTTCCTCCAACAACTTCATGGAGTTCAAATAAAATTACATGTTCTCAAAAATTTCTGGAGTTGCCTCCAAAACTCGGATAACGCCATCGATGGAGGTCTCTTGGGAAGTTCTAGGGTCACTGATGCGTGAAGCCACCAGTTTTGCTATTTGGCATCTAATAAAAGCAGCTTGTTCTTTTTTCTTTCTTTTATACCATCGGATGATTTAACCTACATTTAGATTGCACTTCATTTTAAATTGGCATGGGTGTTCAATGAAGCCAGTTCCTTGCTCGACATCTGGATTCTCAGGTATGCCTCCAAACCCTTGCTTACTAGAGGTCCAGATATTAGTCCCCATTACCACAAACCCACCGAACATACGGTACAACTTTTCTTCAAGATCAAGGTTAATTCCACTGATTTTGAATTTCTTGGTGGTTGCACTGTCTGCAATATAAGGGAAAGTGGATAGGTTCATACAGTTTAAGAAGAGAAAGTAATAAAAAGAAGGATGTGTGAATATGTTCTTACCTCCAATTTCTCAGCCCTCCATTCCTCCAATGCATCAATAGTGCTTTTGAATATACCCTTACTCAAGCCCGTCAATACACGTTTTAATTCCTTCCAAAATTTCTAGTCCTTTTTTATCTCATCCCATTTGTTCTTTAGTTGCATCCTGATTCACCAAAAAATTACCTATTTTTAGTGTACATTTTATGGTCATTTTATACATATTTTTTATGATATCACAGTTTAAAGGAAGGCATTTTGCATTTTTTTGGTTTCAGGTACATATAATTGATAAAGAATATGAGGGAAAAACGGAGAAAAATTAGTCTATTTTGTATGGCGCTATAGCGCCACCCTTGGTGTCAGAGCTCCACTTAAGACTGAAATGGGCATTATAGCACTCCAGTCTGGCGTAATAGCTCCAATAACTAGCTTTCTATAAGATACGTCAAATTTGGCCAAATTTTGAAGGGTTTCTAGAAGCAACTCTTTGTTATTTCTAGAGATTTATTAAATGGGAGCACTTTTAGAGGCTTTTAGAGACTTCTGAGAGTATTTCTAGTGTTCTTTTTAGTGTGTGTAAGTGTGTTTGAGTAAGAGTTTGTATTAAAGTTTGAAAATATCTTAAAGGAGGGTCCAGAATTTGCGTAGGGAGAATATATAAGGTACTTTGTATTTGTTGTTTGAGTTTCATTGTGCAGACTTGGATTTCAATACAAATCATATTTTTTTGTTTTATCTCTATGAATTCTGAGTAGTTCCTTTTCTTTCTCATTGCATATGGGAATTAATTTTGTGGAATGAGAATGATTTAATGGACTTATTTTACTTAAAAAATGGTGATTATTTTTTCACTGATTTTTCAACGACTTTGTAAATTGGCGACTTATGAGGTTAAAATCCATTGAGAAATATAATGACCTGGGAGAGCTATGATTTCATTAAACTAGTGGATACCACACTTTACTTTGGAAAGAGCCGTTACGATCACCCGAAATAGAGTGCAAATAGATATGAAGATAAGTTTTATTAGACATAGAATTGATATTTCTAGGGTAATATACTAGATTTTTTTATCAATTTGGTTTAGAGTTTGGATCATAAAGATCCCTATTAGGTCCTATAAAGAGGGCATAGTGGGTAATCTGGAGGTGAGAGGCCAGAATTTACTAAACACTAGACAGGCTGGAGAAAAACTCTAAATTAGCCAATGTTCTTTGCTAGCACTGAGAGGGGGTAAATGATAGGAATGCTCCTATTTGTCACAACACAACATTTTGTATTTTTAATAATTTAAATCTTACATTGATTAACATTTCTTTGTAAGGGGAAATTTTTTTTCATAATATTCAAACTCGTTTTTATATTTTATTTGTCTTTTGAACCTTATTAAACTTTTAAATCTAGTTGTTACTTATTGCTTAAAATTAGTTTTTACCATTATAAAGATATAAACTTTGTTCTGCTATCGTAATTATCTACAATTTAGATAAAATTTTGAAAGTTAATATTAAGAGTTACAGCTTTCCCAATGGGATCGATACTGACTTTTTAAGGAAAATCTTATATTACTTGAAATGATACGTATACTAGCGTAATACCCCTAGTTTGAAAACCTATTATATAATTTCTAAATCATTTCATTTATTCACACTAGCCGCCAAACATAATTTGAGACAAGTTTCTAGTAATTTTATGAGATTTAAATATTCACATAATTGCGGGTCATGTCAAGTTATTGATGTCGTTGCCGAATATAACAACAGAACTTTTTAACTTTGAAATTATACTTGAATTTTAGATTTATTTTTAGGTGTATTAATTATATATTTTTTATATTTGAAAAATCCCAAAAAATTCAAAATATTTAAAAATTTAAAAAAATTAAAAATATTCTAATTTTTAGCGTGCTATTTTATTTTCTGAAATTTTACTTTGTGTATGTGTAGTTTAGATATGAAGGTTTAGTGCCTTACGATGCTGAATTGAAACAAACTATAAGAAGAACTTGAAAATAAGGAAGACTTGATAATTTTCAAGAAATGAAAAACACATTGCAAAATAACATCGAAATTCAAACTACTAAAAATGAACATCACAATTTACGAAAACCTTTAAGGTATTATGCAAACCCTACCACAGATGAAATTAATTTATGTATTAAAAATGTTGCTATAGAGACTAACTCATTTGAACTTAAACTTTTAATTATATAAATGGTCCAAAACACTCAGTTTGGGGGAACACTATTTGAGGATTAAAATTTACATTTAGCAAGTTTTTTGAAACACTGTACTACATTAAAGTATGATGGCGTATCAAACAATGACGCCAGACTTAGACATTTTCCTTTTTCATTAGGAGAGAATGCTAAAATGCGGTTAAATTCGTTAGCATCTAGATCTAGTAGAACATTAGGAGATTTACACAAAAATTTTTGGCTAAGTATTTTCCACTTTAAAAAACTGCTAAGCTTAGAAATGACATTACATCTTTTACTCAGTATGAAGGAGAGTCAATAAATGAAGCTTGGGAAAGATTTACGAAACTCCTTAGAAAGTTTCCACATCATGCTTTACAAGATTGGTTAATCATTCAAACATTTTATAATGGGCTAGTAGGATTCATTAGATTCGTCATAGATGCTGCTGCTGGAGGTTCATTAATGTCTAACCATTCAATGAAGCTAATTTTGAACAGATAGCTACAAATAATTTTCAATGGCCCTCTAAAGGGTAAATCTAAAGAAATTAGCCAGTATCCATGATCATGATGCATTTTCAATGGTTGCATCTTAAGCCGTTGAATTATCTAGGAAAATAGACCAAATTGGAATGAATTTCTCTCTAACACCCCATATGATTGAAGAAAATTCATTACAGTAAATGATTGATTCTCAAGATTCATTTGAAACTATAAATGTTATCAATAGACCCAATAACCCATATTCTAATTATTACAAACCAGGTTAAACTGGAACAACAATTCTAGTGATGTAAGTCAAGAATGGGGGAACACTCAAGTAAACCCTTTGGGAAACTGGAACAACCACGGTAGTTCTAACTATAGACTTACCTATCCTTTAGGATTTAACCAAAAAGCTATGAAGAATAAGTTATCTATAGAATAAGTGGGGTTACAAATGAGTAATCAATTACAAAGTCAAAGTGTTGCTATTCGAAACATAAAGAATCAACAAGGACAAATTTCTAAAGCACTTAGCAATAGGCCTCAGAGAACACTTCCTAGTAATGTTGAGATCAATCCTAAAGATAAATGTAAAGAGAAGGAGCAATTTAAAGCTCTTTAACTAAGTAGTAGAAAGGAATTAAATGTTGGCGTTCAAAAAGAGATTGAAGTTGAGAGGGAAGATAAAGAGACTGAAAATCCTAAAGAAACTATTACTAAGGAAGTTGAAACACCTCTCTCTATGAATAAAATTAATTTTGAAAAACCACCACCTTCTTTTTCTCAAAGACTTAGACGTAGAAATTTGATAAAAAATTTTTAAGATTATTTAAGGTATTTAAGAAGCTTACAATTAGTATTCCTTTGTAGAAGCTTTAGAATAGATGCCAAGTAATGACAAATTCATGAATGAAGTTTTAAATAAAAAAAAGAAGTTTGAAGAGTATGAGATTGTTACAATTAGTGAAGAATGTAGTGTAAAAATTCAGAAAAGGCTTCTTTAAAAACTCAAAGATCTAGGTAGTTGATCACTGAAAAATTTTTTAAGAAATTCATACCTATTTTTGATGAAATTGCACTTTAAAGAAAGGTATTTTCTTTATTTTTGTTGCAGGAATAGAGAATTTAGGTGATAAAAGCAAAAATCATAAAAAGGAGCGAATTTGGAGCAAAAACGAAGAAAATAATGCAATTTGTGCTGAGTCGCCGACGGCGAGATCGAGCCCGCCGACGGCGAGGGTACAAGGAAGAAAATTCTGAAGGATTTATAACTGTCTCGCTGACAGCAAGCCCGAGCCCGCCGACAGCGAGATAGAACGGTTCGAAGAACTTCTAGAAGCCTCGCCGACAGCGAGGTAGTTCGTCGCCGACGGCGAGCTAGTTCAAATGGCGCAGATACATTGAACCTGGACACTTTTTGAAGGGATGCTTACACACCTCTTGGTCCTTTGCTCACCTCTATATATAGAGGCCGAAATTCAGCTTCTAGGAGAGTTAGTGTGTGTTATTGAGTCTTTAAGTGCAGTTTTGTGTGTCAAATTGTGTCTTGAGTGAGTTTAGTGAGTAATTAGTGAGTCGTGTTGTACTGGAAGGAAGAGTCAAAGGAACTACGAGGAGTCTGCTTGGGGATAAATCAAGATAAGTATTTGTATTTATTGTTTTTAACTTTAAATGAAATCCATGCTTAGTTTAGTTCCCATGTATTCTGAGTAGTTTATTAGTCTTTCTCCCTGTTTATGAAATTAAGTGACTAGATGAACTAAAAACAGAAGTACTTTTATATATATTAATAAATTGTGATAATTTTTACTTAAAACTTAATTTACTTTCAAACTGGCCATTTGATTTGTTAAAATATGTTGAATATCAACTATAGTAAAAATTACATCGGATATTTGGGGAATTCAAAAGCCTTGGAAGGAAGGTGAAAATAAATAGGGAAATAATATCACTGGGCGTAGAATTGAGCATTTTAGTGTGACAGACTAAAATATTCAATTCGGTCCTATTGTTTGAGAGCTGAAGTGTAGATGTTAGCCCTTAGGCGAGGGGAACGTGGGAACTCGAAGTGGCAATCGGTATCCTCCCGGCTACTACCGTAGATTCGCAATCAAACATAGGATTAGTCAATATTATTTACACTCGGACCAAAGGGTAAAGAATAGGAATGCTCCTATTTGTCACAATACCTTAAAATTATCTATTTAAATTCATCAATCACATAAATTTCTAAACAAGGGGAAAGATAATTTTTCTGAATAGTTAAGACTTATTTAGCAATTAGTTTAATTTCCTGCACTTTCAATACGTATTAATTTTCTACTTAGTTAAATTAGCTAATTAAAATACTTAGTTTACTTTATTGCGCTTAAATTTAGAATTCCAAATTTTCGTATACTATTTTAAAATTATTATTATTATTATTTTAAAATTAGTTGTTATTTAATTTTCTATTTCCTCGTGGGATCGATAACCGAGGACTCCACTAGAGCCTCGTATTACTTGATACGATACGTATACTTGCGTAGCATCCACAACTTAAACAATTACAATTCTATACATATAATATAGCGGGGTCAAGTTTTTGGCGTCGTTGCAATTAAATTAAAAATATAATAATATAAAATTGTGGGTCATGTTTTTGGCGCCGTTGCCGGGGAAATTAAAAAAAAATTTACTAGAGTAACGGACTATTTTAAAATAATCATAATAAATAAATTAATATCTATTCTAAAATTGTATGCGCAAATTTGAAAACGAAAATTTAATACCTTACGATTCTGAATTAGAGCGTATAATTAAAAGAATTAGAAAACAAAAGAAACAAATTATAAATTTAACACAAATGGCGAATATTCCCGAAATTCAAAATATGAACCAACAAAGACCATTAAGAGATTATGCCAACTCTACATCGGATGAAATTCATTTAACTATTCAAAACCCCGATGTAGCTGCTAATTCATTTGAACTTAAACCCGCAATTATCCAAATGGTACAAAACAATCAATTTAGTGGTTCACCTACCGAAGATCCTAACTTACATCTTGCTAGTTTTCTAGAACTTTCGTGCTACTTTTAAATATCAAGTAGTATCTGACGATGCTATAAGACTTAGACTTTTTCCTTTTTCATTAAGGGATAAGGCTAAAATGTGGTTGAATTCGTTAGCACTTGGATCTATTAAAACTTGGGGAGAATTATCACAAAAATTTCTATCCAAATATTTTCCACCATCTAAAACTCGCTAAGTTTAGAAATGATATAACTTCTTCTTGTCGATTAGATGGAGAATCAATATATGAAGCTTGGGAGAGATTTAAGGAACTTCTTAGGAAATGCCCACATCATGCGCTACCGTATCGAGCTGATTATTCAAACCTTTTATAATGGATTAGTAGGATCTTTAAGATCAATCATCGATGCTTCGTCACTGGAGGTTCATTAATGTCTAAACCATTTGATGAAGCTTATGCACTAATCGAAGAAATGTCAACAAATAATTTCCAATGGCCTGCTGATAGAGTAAATCCGAAAAAGACAGCCAGCATTCATGAAAACGATGCAATATCTAAGAAATTAGATCATTTTGGAATGAACTACTCTCCTACTTTAGAAGAAAACTCATCTGGACAAATCATAGAATCTCAATCTAATTATGAAACTTTAAATGCTATTAATAATAGAACTAATAACCCTTATTCAAACTATTATAATCCTGGTAGGAAAACTCATCCAAATTTTAATTGGAATAACACATCTAATCAATAATGGATGAATCAACCTAATCAAGCAAATCCAAACTATAAACCTAATTACCCACCTGGATTTAATAACAATAACCCTCAATTCAAAGATAAGAAATTATCTATGGATTAATTAATTTTGAATATGGGTCATCAACTACAAAATCAAGGAAATCAACTACAAATTCAAGGAAATCAACTACAAATTCAAGGAACATCTATTAAAAATATCGAAACTCAACTTGGACATATTACTATCGTGCTAAATAATAGAATACCCGGAACTTTTCCTAGTAATGTGGAAATAAATCCTAAAGATCAAGGAAAAGAACAGATTAAAGCAATACAACTAAGGAGTGGAAAAGAATTAGAACCTCAAATTCAAAAAGAACTTGAAAGCCAAAAGAGGAAGTGGAAATTGAAAAGGAAACACTTCAACAAGATTCAAACTTAGAACATCCTTTAATACCTATGAAAATTTCGTTGAAAAACCTCCACCACCATTTCCTCAACGACTAGCTCAACATAAAAAAGATAAACAATTTGCTAAATTCCTTGAAATATTAAAGAAATTAACAATCAATATACCTTTTGTCGAAGCTTTAGATCGGATGCCAAATTATGTAAAATTTATGAAAGATATTTTAAATAAGAAAAGAAAATTCACCGATAATGAAACAAGTCGCACTTAGTGAAGAGTGTAGTGCTATTATTCAGAAGAAGCTTCTGAAAAATTGAAAGATCCCGGTAGTTTCACTATACCTCGCGCTATAGGAGAAAAATTTTATGGAAAAGCTTTGTACGACTTAGGAGCAAGCATCAATCTAATGCCTCTATCGATTTTTAAGAGATTAGGATTAGGAAAAATTACACCTACTTCAGTAACCCTTCAATTAGCTGATCGTTCGGTTACCTATCCTAAGGGAGTTATTGAAGATGTGTTAGTAAAAGTGGATAAATTTATCTTCCCAGTCGATTTTATTGTTTTAGATATGAAGGAAGATAAAGAAATTCCTATCATTTTAGGAAGACCATTTTTAGCTACTTGAAGAGCTATGATTGATGTTCAGAAAGGAGAATTAACTATGAGAGTAAATGACCAAAAAGTTACATTTAATATTGCAAAATCAATGAAATATCCTGCACTAGAAAAAGAAGATGAATGTTTTCGGATGGAAATACTTGAATATTTACAACAAGAACATTTCAAGGAATATTACGAAGATAAATTAGAAAAAGAAAATACTGAATTAATTGAAGATAATAATGAAGAACTAGATTATATTCGGGAAAGATTTGAATTTTTGGATAATACTGAAAACACTGACAAGAATATAGTTCCATCAATTATTAAACCTCCCGAACTTGAGCTAAAAATATTACCCGATCATTTGAAATATGCTTATTTAGGTAATTCTTCAACTTTACCAGTTATTATTTCATCCGCATTAAACGAATCTCAAGAACAAAAACTTTTAGAAACTTTAAAAAAATATAAGAAAACTTTTGGTTGGACTTTAGCAGATATTAAAGGAATTAGTCCTTCAATCCGTATGCATAGAATTATTTTAGATGATGAACATAAACCTAAAGCGGATCCCCAAAGGAGATAAAACCCGATAATGAAAGAAGTAGTTAAGAAAGAAATTTTAAAATGGTTAGATAATGGTATTATATATCCTATTTCCGACGATGTTGCAGGTAAGCCCAATTCACCGTGTTCCTAAGAAGGGAGGAGTGACCGTCATCGCCAATGAAAATAACGATCTTATTCCTATAAGACAAGTTACCGGTTGGCGTATATGTATTGATTATAGGAAATTAAATACCGCCACCGGGAAAGATCACTTCCCTTTACCATTTCTAGACCGGATGTTAGATATATTAACTGGACATAAGTATTTTTATTTTCTAGATGGATACACCGGTTATCATCAAATACAAATTGCTCCCGAGGATCAAGAGAAAACTACATTTACTAGTCCTTATGGAACTTTCGCTTTTCGAAGAATGCCTTTTGGATTATGTAATGCACCAAGCAACATTCCGGAGATGTATGATGTCTATATTTAGTAAGTTAATTGACAATGGAATAGAAGTATTTATGGATGATTTCTCCGTATTTGGAACATCATTTGACACATGCTTAACTCATCTTGAAAAAGTATTAGAAATATGTGAGAAAACAAATTTAGTTCTAAATTGGGAGAAATGTCAATTTATGGTTGCGGGCGGCATTGTATTAGGGCATAAAATTTCGGAAAAAGGCATGGAAGTGGACCCTGCAAAAAATTCAAGTTATAACTAAATTACCACCTCCAACTACGGTAAAAGGGGTAAGAAGTTTTCTTGGACATGCTTGGATTTTACGTACGCTATATAAAAGATTTTTCAAAAATTACTAAACCTCTATGCCAACTTCTCGAAAAGGACAAGAAATTTGAATTTACAATCGAATGCCCGAATGCTTTTGAACTCTTAAAAGAAAAATTAATTACAGCACCTATAATAGTTTCACCTAACCTGGGAGAAACCATTTGAGCTTATGTGTGATGCTAGTGATTATGATGTAGGAGCAGTTCTTGGCAAAGATATGAAAAGATTTTTAAAGTTATATACTATGCTTAGTAAAACTCTAAATGATGCTCGAAATAAATTATACGATTACTGAAAGAGAATTATTAGCGGTAGTATATGGTTTTAATAAATTTAGACCTTATCCGATTGGAACAAAATGTATCGTGCATACCGATCATTCTCGCTATCAAATATTTAATGCAAAACAAAGATTCCAAACCAAGATTAATTAGATGGATGCTATTAATGCAAGAATTTGATTTTGAGATCGTTAATAAAAAAAGAACTGATAATCAAATTGCGGATCATTTATCAAGATTAGAAAATCATGAATTATCTGATATTGAAAATGAAATTATAGACAGGCTTTCCCGATGAACAACTACATAATATCAATGAGTGGAAAATACCATGGTATGCCGATATAGTAAACTATATAGTTAGTAATATTTTACCACCTATGCTAACTTTGCAACAACAGAAAAAATTCATCCATGACACGAAAACCTATTTTTGGGATGAACCATATTTATATAAGCAATGTAAGGATTTAATTATTAGAAGATGTATACCTTATGAAGAAACTGAACCAATTATTCAAAAATGTCATGATTCTGATTTTGGAGGACATTTTGGGACTGATAAAACCGTTTATAAGATTCTACAATCTGGATTTTACTGGGCCTACTCTAATTAGAGATGTATACAGATATATTAAAACTTGCGATAAATGTCAAAGAGTAGGAAATATATCTAGAAAAAACGAAATGCCTCTGAATTTTATATTAGAAGTTGAAATTTTTGATGTTTGGGGATTAGATTTTACGGGACCTTTTATTCCTTCATTTGGAAACTCATATATATTAGTAGTTGTTGATTATGTTTCCAAATGGATTGAGGCACAAGCTTTACCTAGGTGTGATGCTAAGAGTGTTTCAAAATTTCTGATAGAAAATATTTTTACTAGATTTGGAATGCCGAGAGTGATTATCACTGACGGAGGAACTCATTTTAGAAATAAATACATTCACAAACTAGTAGAAAAATACAATATTACTCATAAGATATCCATCGCTTATCATCCACGTACTAGCGGATTAGCTGAAGTATCTAATCGTGAGATTAAACATATTTTAGAAAAATCCGTAAACCCAAATAGGTTAGATTGGTCTATTAGATTAGACAACGCATTATGGGCTTATAGGATCTGCTTATAAAACTCCGATTGGAATGACTCCTTACGAGCTTATATATGGAAAAACATGCCACTTACCAGTTAAATTAGAACATAAAGCATATTGGGCGATTAAAGAATTTAATTATAATATGAAGGAAGCTGGTGAGAAAAGATTGCTGCAATTAAATGAATTGGAAGAATTAAGAAATGAATCATATGATAATGATCGGATTTATAAAGAAAAGATGAAATTATGGCATGATCGGAAGATTAATCGGAGAAATTTTGAACCGGGACAGGATGTTTTGTTATATAATACTAGATTGAAATTATTTCCTGGAAAATTGAAGTCTCGATGGTTAGGACCTTTCACCATAACTCAAATATTTTCATACGGAACTATAGAAATCGAAGATCCAAAAACTGGACATAAATTTAAAGTTAATGGACATAGATTAAAACCATATTTCGAAGGTATAAGACCTAACTATAAAGAGGTTTTAATGCTTAGTCGACTCGATTAATAATTGAA
The DNA here is from genome assembly GCA_022702705.1 of Papilionanthe hookeriana x Papilionanthe teres. NCBI lineage: Eukaryota > Viridiplantae > Streptophyta > Magnoliopsida > Asparagales > Orchidaceae > Papilionanthe > Papilionanthe hookeriana x Papilionanthe teres. The sequence goes on along the minus strand of CM040430.1, from coordinate 31,436,458 downwards.
ATTAGGTCGAGTCGACGACGTTAAACCAAGCGCTTTATGGGAGGCAACCCATATTAGTTATCTATTTTTATTGTATCTTAATAGTTAATCTATATTATTGAAACTTTACTACTCAATTATTATTAAGAATCATCACATATTCGAACCATTATGATGAGAAAAGAAATTATTCGATTTAGAGCGAAATTGGACATTATTTTGGAATCTCGCCGACGACGAGGTCGATACTCGCCGACAGCGAGGTTCGCGCCTAAATTAAATTCAGTTTATTTATCGAACTCGCTGACAGCGAGAAATGTCCCGCCGACAGCGAGAACATGGGAGGCAGTTTTTATAACTAAGTCGCCGACGGCGAGAAACTTCTCGCCGTCAGCGAGGAAGTTATAAAGATGAGTTATTTATAATTTGAATGCCGATTTGGACGGTTTCAACACCAATTCCTTTGTGAAAACCCATTCTTAAATCATTCTAGATCTGCCTTCTTCACTAGAATTCATTCCATTCACCATAATGGCCTCCAAATTCTTAGATTCCTCTAATTCTGGAGTGTTTAACCGGAGGAAATTTGTGAGTGCGGAAGCGCAGCGGATCTTCAACAAGGTTTTGGTAAAGAAAAGAGTTATCAAGGAATGGGGATTTGTCAATCGAGGATTAGAGAATTCCACTACGAAGATAGAAGAAACGATCGCACAGCGGCACTGGGAAGGTATTTTGTTACACTACGTCTCGTCGTTGTTATTCCGATTGTGAATGAGTTCTACTCTAACTTACATGCGATCAACAATGGGAATGTCTACGTCCGAGGAAGATGGGTGACGTTTACTCCATCAAGAGTAAATGAATTATTCTATATAGAAAACACCTCGGTATGTCACTATTCAAATTTTGTGCCGTCTCGATATAATATGAATGAGATATTTCGATATCTGACTGATGAACCAGAAGATTGGGAAATGTGTGAAGACGGGTATGTTAGTTTCTCTGCATCACTTTTGAATCCTGTCTCAAAGCACTCGGCACTTTTTCATCTCATCTAAATTGTTACCTACTATGAGGGTAAACAAGGTTTCGAAGGAATGCGCTATATTGAATTATTGTATTCAAAATGGATTGCCTATTGATGTTGGATCAATAATTGTTAAGTCTGCATTGGGTTTAATTGTGCATGGGTCAGTTCACGGACTAGGACACCATCTATTATTTTTGCATTATGCAGTCAGTACCACGTTTCTTATGAAGCTTGGGAAAAGGTTCTGTTACCTTGGAAGCCACTTGATCCTACAGATATGTTCCCTACTTTGGACAATAATGATGAAATTACATTTATCTCTGATAGAGCTTCACAGAATAATCCTATAGCAAGGCCTATTTCAGATAAAACGGAGTTACTTATGATGAAAATTAAAGGAATGGAGAAAGAACTGCAGAAAGTGAGAGATTCAATCGACAATATATCTGATTTATTTGATCACATTGACTGAAGGATGAAGGAACACTTTGATCATTCTGGACACCTGGAAGCTAGCTTTCTTCATTTACTAAGACAGAAGGGTTGGATCACTGAAGAATCTACTTCGGAGTTTCCCTTCAGGCCTTTCTATAACTTATTTGTATCATCGTCATATCGGAAATATCAGAGAAGATGAAGATTCTGACATTGAAGAGTAGTAGTAAAGATTTCCATAGTATGTTTGTATTTATGTTATTTGATTTGATTTAGATTTTATTATGTGTGGAGTGATGATTTGAATATCTCAAACTTAATCGAGATATGCGTCATAGTTTTGTATCAGCAATTAGTGTGTCGTGGATTGGTTTGCGATGCTGATTAGTAGTAAGGATTGGAGAATTGAAGTTTGATTATCGAGTTTAAAATTATGTTAGTTTGTACATCTCATGGATTTCAATATTAAAGTTAATTTGTTGTGTTGTGTGAATTTATTTGTGTATAAGTAGCTAATCTTCATATTAAATTAATAAATGATGTGATCGGAAATATAATATAAGGCAAATCAAGGACGAAAATGAGTGACGAATTTCAGAAATTAAATTTTTTTGGATTCTCGCCGACGGCGAGAAAAATCCCGCCGACAGCGAGATTGATCTCGCTGACAGCGAAGGTTAGAGCAAAATTTCTCGCCGACAGCGGATTTCTCCCGAGATTTTTTGGTTCCGAAAAATATTAGCTCGCCGACGGCGAGAAAAATCTCGCTGACAGCGAGGTCGCTAAAAACATATATTTTGACCGGTCAAAAACACTATTCATCATCCCCAACCTCTCATTTTCGCAAAAACTACCCTAGGGCTCACGAAATTTCGGATTTAGAGGCGATTTCATCACTCAAAAACACCGGATTTCATCTTTTCTTGGTAAGTGCTTCACTCCTATGCAAAAATTTTTGATTTTCACCATGTATTTTCTCCATATTGAAAAATTTTGAAAATTCCTAAATGTGGAAAAATTACTCGGTAGAAATCCATAAAATTTGTTTTAATTTGATCTTAGATGTTGTAGGAAGCCTCCTTAGTAATATTAGGAAGTTTAGTGACGATTTTTGTGAATTTCATAGATCGATCGAAAAATGGCTCCGCGACAGAAAAGACGAATATATTATGATACTGACCGATTTATCAATGCACGAGCACAAAATTGGTATTTTCAAAACATTCAAGCAAGAAAGTGCATTGTGAATCGTGTTTTTAAGAATCCGGGAGGCGAAGTTGAGCGGATCATTAAAGAACGAGGTTGGGAGAATCTCTGCTACATCACCAATAGAGCTATTGTGGAAGTAGTAAAGGAATTTTATTCTAACCTGACTGCTGTAGAGGACGCACCAGTAAAGGTACGTGGATTTATGGTTGACTTCGGTGCTGCTAGAATTAACGCCTTCTATGAAGTTCGGGACGGTACAAATGAGTACGAAACATTTGGAACTATTCCGGAACCTCTAGAAGATGTGATAAATTTTCTTACTGACAGGACTGGAGTTTGGAAGATAAGGCAGCAGGAAAGAGTGAACTTCCCTCTTTCTATGCTAAATGCAACATCAAAAGCCTGACATTATTTTATTTGCTCTACTTTGTTACCTACCTACCACCATAGTGAGGTAACAAGAGATAGAACGGCTTCGAATTTCGTATTCAGAACCAGAAGAGTATTAATGTGGGAAATGTTATATATAAAAACATCTTAGCCACTGCTGGAAATGAAAGTGGAGGGGGATTGGGACATCCTGGGTTGATTTATGCAATCTGCCAACTCTCTGGTGTTGAGGCAGCAAATGATGAGGAGTGGATAGAACCCATGAACCCACTCACAGCGGCCAATATTAAGAAATATGAATCCCACGAAGGATGGAGATCTGGGACAAGGGATTATGTACCTTCTTCAAGTAGAGATATACCCTCTACTAGTTATGAACCACCCCCTCAATACACTACTCCTACCCTTCAAGATCTGATGAATGAATTAACCCTGAGTAGAAAGAGCTTTGAGTCATTTGGAGAAAATATGGAAAGAAGATTTGATCATTTTGATCAAAGGATTGATAATCTGGAGAAGAGGCATGATTATGATAGTGAGTACCTGCAGAGACATTCAGAGTACGAGATAGCATATCATGAAGCTGAACGTCGCTACAGGAGTAGAGATTTAGATGTCATCTTTCCTGATTGCCCCCGATATACTCAGTTTCATCCTGCTCAGTGTTCTCAGCCTGCAGATCAAGGAGGGGATGATAATATAGTTTGGGACTTTGATGCTGAAGATTAGGACTTTATTTTTTTTGTTTGTTTGATGTTAAGTTATTTTGGAAACTTTTATATGTTTGTAATATTCAGTACTTTATGTTGTGAGACATTGGATGTTTGTTAGATTATTTGCTTGAATTGTTATAGTAGTTTAGTTTTTGTTTTTGTGTTAGTTAATTGCATTTGTTTTTATGTTAAATAGGATGTTAGTTTTCTTTAGTATATTTTTATGTTATTCTGTATTGTTTTAAGTTTTTAAAATTGTTAATATGTTAGTTAAATTGTTTTAATATATTAGTAATTCATATGTGTAGTGTAGAGTTAATTTTAATTGTTGTATTTAATACTTATCTCAGATTTTATCCCTGCATTTTCTTTAAATTTTTATATATATATGGAGAATACTAACAGTACAGGTTCAATGAAAAATGAAAAAGCCTGCAAAAATTTCAAAGAAAAAAGAAATACCTAAACTTCAAAGGTATGATTTATTTACTTTCCTTCTTTTTCATTATTTAGAGTAAATATAAAAATTTAAGTTTGGGGGGGGAGTAAAATACAAATTTAGTTATTAACTTGTTCTCAATTTCTATTTTCAAATTATTATAAAATGATTTTTATAGCAAATTTTTCAATTTATTTAATATGAATTATTTTATTTAATTATTATAAAAGGTTAAATGAAATATTTCTAGTGCTTTAATTAATTAAATAGAATAAAATATTTGGTTAAAGGGAATAAGAATATAGTAAACTATTTTTAGTAAGGAAAACTATATTCTAATATTAAAATTCTTAAGTATTCAAGTGAAAAAGAAAAGATTGAAAATCAATGAAGTAAAAACTATGAAGTATATATAAGCTAAGAAATATTTCTAAGTTTCAAATTTAGGAAGATGATAATGAAGTTCAAAATTATTAACGGGCTCTCCAGGATACGGTAATCCTCATTAGAAAAAAGAAAAAGAAAAGAAAAAAGAAAAAGAAAAAGAAAAATGAGGAGAAGCTTGAGGAGATGCCTTATCAAAAATTGGCTTCATTTGAATTATCCTAAAGGGAAAAACTTAGATATTTCCAAACTTATGTTTATGGATTAGAAGTTTACCTAATAGTGTTTTCTTGAATTTCTTATCATATGAATATCTTAAGTAGTTATTCTTTTAAATATAGTCATTCCTGAAATGAATAATAAGCTAGAAATCTTAGACCTGATAACTAAATAATTTATTTCTATAAGATTAATTAAATTACATGAATTATTTTTATTTAACTTTATTATGATATTAATTAATCTAATTCATAATTTATTTAAATTGAAAAATCTTATTATAGAACTCATTATTTTTATGTAGTACTAAAATTACTTTAGGACAAGTAATAAGTAAGTTTGGGGGATTTTGATCACTGAAAAATTTATTAAGAAATTCATACCTATTTTTGATGAAATTGCACTTTAAAGAAAGATATTTTCTTTATTTTTGTTGCAGGAATAGAGAATTTAGGTGATAAAAGCAAAAATCATAAAAAGGAGCGAATTTGGAGTAAAAAGGAAGAAAATAATGCAATTTGTGCTGAGTCGCCGACGGCGAGATCGAGCCATCCGACGGCGAGGGTACAAGGAAGAAAATTCTGAAGGATTTATAACTGTCTCGCTGACAGCGAGCCTGAGCCCGCCGACAGCGAGATAGCACGGTTCGAAGACCTTCTAGAAGCCTCGCCAACAGCGAGGTAGTTCGTCGCCGACGGCGAGCTAGTTCAAATGGCGCAGATACATTGAACCTGGACACTTTTTGAAGGGATGCTTACACACCTCTTGGTCCTTTGCTCACCTCTATATATAGAGGCCAAAATTCAGCTTCTAGGAGAGTTAGTGTGTGTTATTGAGTCTTTAAGTGCAGTTTTGTTTGTCAAATTGTGTCTTGAGTGAGTTTAGTGAGTAATTAGTGAGTCGTGCTGTATCGGAAGTGAGAGTTAAAGGAACTACGAAGAGTCCGTCAGGGATAAATCAAGATAAGTATTTGTATTTATTGTTTTTAACTTTAAATGAAATCCATGCTTAGTTTAGTTCCCATGCATTCTGAGTAGTTTATTAGTCCTTCTCCCTGTTTATGAAATTAAGTGACTAGATGAACTAAAAACAGAAGTACTTTTATATATATTAATAAATTGTGATAATTTTTACTTAAAACTTAATTTACTTTCAAACTGGCCATTTGATTTGTTAAAATATGTTGAATATCAACTATAGTAAAAATTACATCGGATATTCGGGGAATTCAAAAGCCTTGGAAGGAAGGTGCAAATAAATAGGGAAATAATATCACTGGGCGTAGAATTGAGCATTTTAGTGTGACAGACTAAAATATTCAATTCGGTCCTATTGTTTGAGAGCCGAAGTGTAGATGTTAGCCCTCGGGCGAGGGGAACGTGGGAACTCCGAAGTGGCAGTCGGTATCCTCCCGGCCTTAGCCGCAGATTCGGTAATCAAACATAGGATTAGTCAATATTCTTTACACTGGACCAAAGGGTAAAGAATAGGAATGCTCCTATTTGTCACAATACCTTAAAATTATCTATTTAAATTCATCAATCACTTAAATTTCTAAACCAGGGGAAAGATACTTTTTCGAATAGTTAAGACTTATTTAGCAATTAGTTTAATTTCCTACACTTTCAATACGTATTAATTTTCTACTTAGTTAAATTACCTAATTAAAATACTTAGTTTACTTTATTGCGCTTAAATTTAGAATTCCAAATTTTTGTATACTATTTTAAAATTATTATTATTATTATTTTAAAATTATTTGTTATTTAATTTTCTATTTCCTCAGGGATCGATAACCAGGACTCCACTAGAGCCCTGTATTACTTGATACGATACGTATACTTGCGTAGCATCCATAACTTAAACAATTACAATTCTATACATATAATATAGCGGGGTCAAGTTTTTGGTGTCGTTGCAATTAAATTAAAAATATAATAATATAAAATTGTGGGTCAGTAGTTTCACCATACCTAGTGCAAATGGAGAAAAATTATATGGAAAAAATATGTAATTTAGGAGCAAGTATTAATCTCATGCCATTTTCAATATTTAGAAGGTTAGGTTTAGGAAAAACATCTCCCATTACTATAACCCTACATGTAGTTAATCGATCTATCACTTATACTAAAAGGGTTATAGATATTGTTTTGGTTAAAGTAGATAAATTTATCTTCCTTGTTGATTTCATTGTGTTGGAAATGAATCAAGATGAATAGATTCCTATTATTTTACAGAGACCTTTCTTAGCTACTGAACGTGAAAAGATAGATGTGAAAAAATGAGGATTAACCATGAGAGTATGATCAAGAAGTTACATTTAATGTGCTTAAAACAATGAAATATCCCGATAAAAAATGTTATAGAATGGATACCATTCATTGTATGATTGTTAATGATTTTCGAGAAATATGTGAAGTCATATCAGATAAAAAAAATGAAGACCTATTAGTCCATAAAGAACAAGAAGATGGACGATGAATCAACTGAGATAGTCTCTGAGAATTCAAATTATGTTCAGGAATACTTTAAAATTTTAAATACTACTAAGAATAGTACACATCTGATTTCATCTATTGAAAAACCTCCTGAACTTGAGATGAAGCTTCTACCTACTAATATAAAGTATGCATTTTGGGGAACTCATCAACATTACCAGTTATTATTTATTTAGATTTAACTGCTGAACAAGAAGGAAAATTATTGGAGACGTTGAAGAATCATAAGAAAGTCTTTGGATGTCCATTAACTGACATTAAAGGAAACAGTCCTTCAATCTGTATGCGTAATATTTTGATGAAATTTAATTATAAGGCTAAACCTCAAGGGAGATTGAATCCTATAATGAAAGATATTGTTAAGAAAGAAATTTTAAAGTGGCTGGATGCTAGAAGTGTTTATCCAATTTTAGATAGTTTTTGTGTTAGTCTTATTCATTGTGTTCCTAAGAAGGGAGGAGTGACTGTGGTTGTTAATGAAAGGAATGAATTAATTCTAACAAGGCAAGTTACTGGGTGGTGAATTTGTATTGATTATTAAAAATTAAACCTTGCCACTAGGAAAAATTACATTCCTTTTCCTTTTCTAGATCAAATGTTGGATAGACTAACTAAGCATCACTATTTTTGCTTTTTGGATGGATATTCTGGGTACCACCAGATTCCTATTGCTCGTGAGGATCAATATTACACAACACTTATTAGTTTATATGGAACTTTTGCTTTTAGAAAAATGCCATTTGGATTATGTAATGCATCTGCAACTTTTCAATGATGTATGATGTCAATTTTTTGTGATTTAATTAAGAAAGGAATTAAAATTTTTATAGATGATTTCTCAGTTTTTGGAACTTCTTTCAATTCATGTTTAGATCATTTAACAAGACTTCTAAAATGCTGTGAAGAAATAAACATTGTTCCCAATTGGGAAAAATGCTAATTTATGGTTGCAGGAGGAATTGTGTTAGAGCATAATATTTCTGAGAAAGGCATGGAAGTAGATCCAGTAAAAATTGAAGTTATTGTTGAATTGCCACGCCCCTACTAATGTGAGATGAATAAGAACTTTTCTAGGATATTCTAGTTTCTACATGTGTTATAATAAAGATTTTTCAAAAATATCCAAGCCTTTATGTCATCTTCTGGAAAAAGATGTTAACTTTGATTTTAATAATGAATGCCTGAATGCCTTCAACTTATTAAAAAAGAAAATAATCACTGCACTTATTATTGTTCCACTTGATTGGATAAAACCTTTTGAATTAATGTGTGATGCTAGTGATTATGCTACAAGGACTGTTTTAGGGCTAAGATCTGATAAAATTTTTAAGGTAATATACTATGCTACTAAAACTTTTAATGAAGCTAAAATTAATTAAACTACTAGTCTGCGATAAAATATTTAATTTGGAAAAAGGATGCAAAACCAAGATTAATTAGATGGGTCCTTCTAATGCAAGAATTTAATTTTCAAGTTGTGGATAAGAAGGGTACTTATAATCAGATAGTTGATCATTTGTCAAGGCTTGAACTGGAAAATAAAAATGATTTTAATGATAAATTAATGAGAATTTTCTTGATGGAAAATTATATGTAATTAATGAATGGTAAATTCTGCGGTATGTTGATATAGTTAAACACTTGGTTAGAAACATTTAACGTTACGGATTAAATAGCCATCAAATTAAAAAGTTCACTTATGATTCCAAATTTTATCTTTTGGGATTACCCTTATTTATATAAACAATATAAGGACATAATTATTCAAATAAGTGTACCAATAGAAGAAACCCAAGGAAATATGGAAAAAAATTCAGGAATCTAATTCTAGGGGACATTTTGGGGTTGAAAAAATTGCATTTAAGATTTTACAATCTCAATTTTATTGACCTAAATTATTTAGGGATGTTAATAATTACATAAAAAACATGTAATAGACGTTAAAGGGTATGCAATATTTCTAGAAGAGATGAAATGCTCTTGAATTTTACTCGTAAAGTTGAAATTATGTTTGAGGATTAGATTTTATAGGAACATTTATACCATCTTTTGGAAAAAAATTATATTTTGATAGTTGTGGATTATGTTTCAAAGTGGATTAAAGAAGTTGCTTTACCTAGCTGTGATGATAAACGTGTTGTGAATTTTATAATGAAAAATATTCTTACAAGATTTGGAATACCTAGAGTAATCATTACTGATGGGGGAAGTCTTTTTAAGAACAAAATAATTGAAACAATAACTCCAAGTTTTTGAATCCAACATCGTATTGCCATAGCTTATCTCCCTCAGACTAGTGGTTTAGCAGAATTATTTGATCGTGAAATTAAAATAATATTGAATCCTAATAGAACAGGACTTGGTAGTGCATTATGAGCCTATAAGACTACTTACAAAGCTCCTATAGGAATGTCACCATATAGGCTCATGTATGGGAAGGCTTCTCATTTACCAGTTGAATTGGAGCATAAAGCTTATTTGATTATTAAAGAGTTTAATTTTAATTTGAAAGATGCCGGAGAGAAATGATTGCGACAATTAAAGGATCTTGATGAGAAAAAAAATAAATCTTATCCGAATGCCAGAATTTATATGGAGAGAATGTAAATAAGGCATGGTAAAAGAACTTTGGAAAATCATTTTGAGCCTGGACAAGAAGTTCTATTATATAATACAAGTTTTAAACTATATACAGGAAAACTTAAGTCCAGATAATCAAAACAATTTATTGTGGTAAGTGTTATTCAATGGACTTGTTCATATTGAAGATCTTAAAACTGGGAGAATAACTATAGTAAATGGATACAGGTTAAAAGCTTATATAAGTGAAGAGGTCCTACATTTGAGGAGATTCTAATGTTGTTTCAAACAGACTAAAACATTGGTTAAGTCAGGTTGATGACGTTAAACCAAGCACATTGTGGGAGGGAACCCTGTAGTTATCATTGTGAATTGATTTGATTTAGTGATTAATGTTGTAATGAGCTTATGAAGTGATATTGAGTCTTATATGATTATGATAACACAAAACATTATTATGTTGATGGAATTGAGGAATGGAAGAAAGAAATTTAATTTTTGAGAATTTTGGATTTCCACTATAGCTCCACATTTAGCGCTATAGCGCCAAAATTTGAATAACTCCTTTAAACCAACCAAATTGTGGTTTCAAACCTCTTCTTCTCTATAAAAATGCTTATTACAGAAATGGAAGCATTCCTTCGACATTTCTAAGCATTTTAGAGAGAATTGAGAGTAGAAGCATCATTACTAGTTGAAGATCATGGAGAGTAATGGAAATGGAAGGATTGAAGAAAAGAAAATGATGTATAAGGATGCCTAGACCTACTTCAATGGAGTTTTGGTGTTAAGTTTGGAGTAGCTTCAGGAATAAATTGGAAAAATTGATGGTGAGATCTCTCTTCTGCATACCATGTAAGAAAAGTTGTTCCATTTATTTGAGAATATGAAACTTTAATTCAATAATTTAGCATGTTTTCAAGATTATCAAGTGACAATGTATAGTTGCAACAAGTGGATTGACGATATTGTTTCATCAGAATTTCCTCGTGCTCCTTTTTAACATCCTTTCAATCATAATTTCTTGCAGGGTGAACAGGAGGGTGACATCATTGTTCAAAAATTTTCCTAGATGCTTTATTGTACTGATATTTATTTTAGTAATATGTGCTTTTAATGTGGTGTGTAAATTATATCTTTATTAAGGCTTATTATTTCTTTTAATGTGTCTTTGCTGTATTAACATATAAATACATTTATTTCATGCCATTTGTATTAAAATTATTATTAGTATAAGTGTTGACCTCACTTTTGGTTGAGGTCTAGTCTCTCTTTAGAATAGCCTAGGGTTAGCCATAGGACTCTCCTGGTGACTTTCTTAGAAGACTAGTCATAGAACCCCTCCCCATAGAAATTCAAACTTTTCTTACTTCACTGGGAGTTTTCGTATGCTTAAAGCCTAACCTCCAGCTTTTGGAAGAGACCAAGCATAAGGAAGCCCAGGGGAAGTCTCCTATAGGTGGTCAGACCTTAGGATTTATCCTGAGAGCTCTAGAGCTTATACCACACTTAAAATTACCCTCACAACCCTAAACAAGGCACATCACCTTTGATCCCTTAACTCTTTGGAAACTCATGTAAGTGGTTTTCCCAAGCCCGTTAGCCTTAGGCTGGGGTTTGGCTAGTACCAATACATAGAGGACCAAATGTGGGTGACCCTTGGTCCATGGCTCAACCTAAACAATGCCATATTACTCACCTTCAACCAATCCCAATTTTCCCAAAGATTTCAAATTTCTAACCCCTTTGCCCCAAAATACCCAAAATGCCCCCAAAACCCTAAAATCCCCGAAAATTTCCAAAATTACCCAAATTACCTATTTTTCTTCAAAAATAATTCCAAAATACTCCCTACCACTTAAATTAATCAAAATACCCAAAATTGCTAAATTTTCTAAAAAATACCCAAAATTACAAAAATGCCCTTCTTAGCTCGAAATTCCAAAAATTCAAAAAATTCCCATAAATTCTAAAAAACCTCCCAAATATTCCCAATTTCATTTCTTTTAACTACCACATGACCCAATTTGGCCAATTTAGCCCAATTTAACCAAAAGCCCAAATTTGACTCATTTAACCTAAAAAGTGCTTAAATCAAACCCAATCTTGACCCGATTAACCCCAATCTTGCCCAATATTCATTCCAAAAAAAATCCAACATCCCCAAAATGATAAGGAGGGAGATGTGAGCACATTGTGACAAAGAAAAATAAGAAAAAGAAGGATAAAATTCCTCTTGCAAACTCTTAAGGAGATAGGGAGGCCCTAGGAAGGAAATCATAATAGTGATTAAGACAAACTTAAGTTCCCCAAAACTTTACCTCCAACGAGCCGATTAATGCTGCGGGCAAAAGAAAAGCCATGTTGATTGAACGGGTGCCTAGTGTTTAGCTCGCCCTAGTAAGAGAAATGCATATGAAAAAGTACCTACGTGATCTCTTTGGGAGAAGTTGTGGAGAGGTTACGCATAGGAGGAGTTTTGATATGGTGAGTCACCTCTCCATAGGTAATGAGGCTTAGATCCAAGCAACGGTGGACTTGGGCTAAGATTGGATGACGAAAAAAGACTTCTACAGAAGCTCTTCTAGTTGGCCAAATCATCCACTCAAAAAATTCAAAGACGTTTGCAAATAGGCGAGGAAGGTCTTCCTTCCATGCTCTTTTGATAGAGAAACTGGCCTTTGCTTGGCTATGGGGGTATACTGTAAGCTTGTCGCTCCATGAGTTTTGCATAGAACAAGCTATACTAAAAAAAAGCTTTCTTAGAACTTGAAGAGAAGGCGAGAGGCTTTATTAAAAGGGAAGACGACTAAAGTTTAGTCCGTGGAGAATGCGAGTAGCTTGCTTCCCTTTAAGTATGAGTAGAAGCAATTCGACGAGCTGAAGGATATTTCCTCTCAAGATGTTTCTCATGGAATGAGTTGGATTTCTTGAGGGAGCAGTTGGAATTACAAGGAAAAGAATTCGAGGAACATATTTAGTATCGAACTTTTGTTTCTTATTCTTATGTAAGTAGGAGATTATTTGAACAAAATTAACACAAAATCAGAAAAGGTAAAAGCGCTGAGCATCACCACATTAATAACATAACCAAAACACCAACAATAACACCAGCATAATAATATGATAACACCAGCATAACGCCATAATAACACCAGCATCACACCATGATAACCCATCAATAAAACCACTGCATAACACCGCCCAATAGCCCAAAACCCTAAACCAACATTTACATCAGACTAAGCTAACTATTATATCATGATAACAGTAATAAATTAAAGGCAGAAACTAACATAACATCGGAGCAACACCATAAAAAACTAGGATCTAGCTGGAATAACACCAGAGTAACAATAAAATAACACAAACTTAACACCATCGTAACACAAAACTCGCACTAGTAAAACACCAAAAATTATACCATAATAACAAAAAAGTCGTTGCCTACCAAGAACTACACTAATAAACAAAATGATAATACCAACAAAACACCATAACACATCAATAACACCATAATAACTACACCACCCAATATCACTGCATCAACACCAACATTTACATTAGACTAAACCAACTATTATATTATACCATAGTAACAGTACTAAAAGGCAGAAACTAACATAATATCGGAGTAACACCATAATAACACCAGAAAAACCAGAATCTTACGGAATAACACTAGAGTAACACCAAAATAACACAAGCTTAATAACATAATAACACAAATTGCACCAGTAAAAGACAAAAAATTATACCATAATAACAAAAATTATTGCCTTTCAAGAACGATACCAGTAAACTATAATGATAACACCTCAAACAAAATGATAACATCAACAACACAACGACAACCTTAACCTAACGTAAAACTAGAAATAATTATAGTCTCACTTAATTTTCAAAGTTCATGGAGAATGATGGGTGAAAGTCCTCTAACATTTCAACATCATTGAAGGAGAAGTTCGTCGAAAACCTAAATAGATCTAGATGCGTGCGTCTAGAGCTGTCAAATATTTATTCAGCTGCAATAGAACAATATTAAGGTGTGAAATATTTTTATGCTAAAACTGAGGAGAAATTATTCAGATTTCGATTCGGCTAAATTCGCTCGTATGAAATGTGTTTTCATTGATGCGGCGGATTCCATCCACATGACCCATTGCAGATCTAGTTGTCAACTCCTCGGGTCTAGCCTCTTTTCGCCGCAGATCCGAGCCTCGTGTTCACTTGGCAACGAGTTCGAATCAGGTCAGATCTCATCGTCTTTTTCTTCCCCCTCCGCCCATTTTCCTTTCTGCTTCATCCTTCTTCCCGCCATGGCACGGCGGAGCCACTTCACCGACCTCTGCTGCATCGCTTGCAGCGAGCTTGAAGATCTAGGCGCTGGTGAGCGCGAGGGATGGCTCTCAGACCCTTCCTTACTAGCTACTCTACACTCACAGTTCCTCGCCCTAGCTCACACTTCCCTCTCCCTCCTTCTTCTTCTTCCACTCGATCCATCTTCTTCACGACGCCCAACTACCGTCCGCCCATCTCTCTCCGCTGAAGAAGGTCGCATTTCGGCGATCGAATGGCTTCCCTTCGCCGATCTCCTCGCTATCGCTGTCGGCTCGTCTGCTGGATTCCTCCTTATTTACTCTCTAGCCGGTGATCTCATCCACAAACAGGCAAGTTCGTCTTCTTCTTCATCTTCTCCCAATTTGTCATGTTTTCTAGTTTTCATTCTCATGCTTGTTGCATTCGTGTAGCTTGTGCATCCCGGTCGGATTCTGAGGTTGAGATTCCGGGAAAAGAGGGGGGAATCTCTCCTAGATGCTGCAGGTGCTGCAGCTTCTTCAGAAGAACTTTGCGTTGTTTTATCTGGTGTTGTTGCTCGCTTCGATGGCTCAGATATACAGGTCATTTTCCAATAAGAAAGATGCTTTTATGATGAGAGAGTTCTCTTAATACAAGAAATTTGTTGTTTTTTGTTTATTGAAATAACTACTAGTTCTTTTCTTTCTTGGAAAAATTAGTTATTTTTTCTTTCTTGAAATAATTAGATGTTTTTTTCTTTTTCTTGAAATAATTAGTTGTTTTTTTCCCTTTTTAATGAGAGTTCTTCTGAAGCGCAGAGCCTGTTTCGAAGATGGTTCGAGGAGGAAGGATCCCGGGCGTGGAATAACAGGTTCACCACCGAGGACGGAGATGATAGTCCCTATGGGAGGATACCGTTCCAGCTGTGGAGTGTAAGTAAGTACGGGTCATGCGTGGATGCTGCTATTGTGGGGATAATGCCTCCTCCATTGCTGGAGCTCGAGGTAAATGGCCGTCTTTTGAGTAGAGCTGGTATTAGTAGCTTTCAAGTTTTATGATCTTCAGTTGGATCTTTCCTATTTCTGTCGTAATTGCCATTTTTCTTCTCTAAAATAGATAATGTTAATGGATAATCTCTGAGTCTATGCTGGTATTGAATTCAGCTCCTTTTATTACTGGGCAGTCGAGTCAACATTACTACTGTGCAATTACTGTTGGAGAAAATGCTGTAATTTCAGCCTTTAGGTAAGTTGGGATCACTGTGGAGCGTATTCGGAGTATGACTTTTGAAGTTGCTGTTGTGGTTTTTGTAGTTTCACAGAACTAAGAATGTTTCTGATTTCCTTTCTCCGGTGATCAGGCTTTCTGAGGATAGAAACCGATCTATTGTTGGAGCAATTTTATCCAAGTTCGTCCCTGCTACTTTTTCAACCCTGGCATCATTTTCCAAAATGATATGGCGAAGTGAGCAGACCTTTTCGAAGAATCCTCGTGTGGTTTTACAGCCATTCGCCAAAGGTCGGAATCATGTTGCATTTGTTTTCTTTTAAATTTTACCTTGATTGAGATTGTGGTTGTGTATGCAGAAAATAGGATTTGCAATAGCAATCAATCTATAGCCATGTTTCTATTCTATTTTCTTAAAGGAAGAATTTTTGTATAATGAAACTAGCTTAAAGTTACTGATGAGGACCACAACTAAAACAGGACCATATAAACGTAATTTACAGATTTTTCCACTCAGACCTATATTATATTGGAAGAATCACTATCATGAAAACGTTGACCCAAAATTATGTGGTGCTCCCAATCTAAAAACATTTCATTATGCATGTCCTTCAATTGTCCTTTGTATGTTAAATAATTCTATGGTCCTTTGATAGAAAAAGAAAGAGTTTTTGTAGTTTACAATCATGGATGGATTTTAGGATTGAGTTGAAGGCTCATTCTCAATGAGTTAATGTGTGCCATTTTGTTGGTATTTACAATGTTATGATGGAGAAAAAAGAAACTTAAAGCTTTTTCAAGAGGAGCATTAGTTATTTTGAAAATGGTTAGAATGAACAACACAACCTGGTGCAATGTATTGTAAAAGGCTTCTATATTTTTACTATAGTTCTAGCAACTAAGGGTCTGTTTGGGGCAGCTGCAGCTGTTGTTTAAAAAACTGTGATAATTATTATGATTTTTTTTAGAGTCAAATTGCAACTTTCTAGCAACCACTTAAGATAGCGAGTTTTGGTGAGAAAATATAGTTTTAGCTGCAGCTTTTTGAGAACACAACTTCTAGTTGTAACTTTTGATGATGCAGACAAAACTGAAACTGCGGTACGGCACTACACCGCCTCCCCAAACACACCCTAAGTTTTGAAATGAACTCTTCAATGTGTAGTTAGTAGTGCTCGATTCCAGTTAATTGCAATAACTGAATGCTTAACATGAAGCAATTTTGTTAGCAAAAGTTTACATTTCTGTGTTGACTTTGCTTTGGTAATAACCATTTATTATTAAGAGAATCTTGTAGACTTATGGTTGCTTTAATGCATTCGAGAAATTCAGAAACCAGAATAATGGAAGATTTTGATTGACAGTCTGAACTATTTGGGCTGTACTGTTGCAATAACTAAAAGTCTATCATAAAGCAACATTATTATTGAAATTACATTTCTATGTTGAATTTTCTTTGGTAATAATGACACTGATATTAAGAGAAGCTTGTAGACTTATGTTGCTTTAATGCATTAGGGAGAAATTCAGAAACAAGAATAATGGAAGATTTAGTTTGACAGTCTGAACTATTTGGGCTTTACTGTCTAATTAGTATCTCTATAATTAGTATCTCTAGAATGGAATGCTTAAGATTGAGGCCAGATTAATACTCCAACTTTAGCAACTTTTGTCAGTTTTGCTTATTCTACATTTTCTTGTTTGTTCAAGAATGAAATCTGTGACCTTGCTGTTGATGATCAGTTTTATATAAAATAAAGCAGCTTTAGAGACTTTTAAGCCACCAAAGTGAATTTGGCATGCAAACTGACATTTAAAGTTTCAATAAAGTTCTTCCTTGAAAGTGACTCTCCTTTGATGTAGTTGATGCAATATCAGTCTTAAAAATAAGCACTTAAGTTTTTATTTTTATTCTTTTTTCTTAAAGTTGATGTCAGCACTGCCTATGCCCAGGAACCAAATCTATCCATTATGTAGCCATATCTCATTCGTTTGCATGTGCATATTAAATATTTTCTGTTGATTTGAGGACTCTTATAATCTGACAGTATTGTGGATGCCCATGTGATATTAATTTCTGAATTGCACGATTTATTTCTCCAACATTTAGTGTAGGCAGATTGGTTATATTATATCTGAGAAAATTTATGTTTGATTCAAATTTGTCATTGACCAACAACAGATATTTATTAACAAGAACTACAAGGGACATGGAATAGAATAATAGGGATAGAAAGAGGGAAGAAGGAAGAAAGAGAAGGGCCATAGAATCTACAGAGGGGAGCTTTGGGAATTTCACTAGGTCGCCAAAATACAGTTTTGATTACCTATGATCTGATATCTCAGGCTTTTTGGCCTTTATTTATAAGTTTGGGCTATGGTTCTTGGCACCATGGGAAATGCTTTACAATTTAGAAAAATGTATATCTAGATCGTTATCCCGTTACAAAAGGTGTATATTGTTAAATATATAAAGAAATATTCATTTTTCTCAGGCGGGAATTTTATTTTATTGTATGATTTTAGTTAGCTGAAGTCACTTATTTGTTGGTTAAAGTACAGAATTTATCTTTTGTAAGTCCCCATTATACTGAATTTACTGATTTAATTTTTTGTGTTTAGTCTGAAACTAATCCGCTTACTCAAAGTGGACTCAAAATAGACACATAAATCCGAAATTGACCAGAATAGTTATTATCTTATGTTAAATGTGTTATACCTTTAGTTATGTTTAATTTTGAATTGCTGCTATGTTTAATTATGACCTTCAGATGCTTAGTTGCATTTCCTAGTTTTAAACCGTTATACCCAATTTATGCTATCGATTTTATGCTTGAAATGCAAATTTAAGAAAGAAAAATCAATGCTCATAGTACCAGTTTACTTATTTCTAGCAGCTTATTTGTGGCAGCTTCACCTTTGACGTGCTTGAAAGATTCACCTAGGAAAGGAGAGAAACTTGCTGTCAGCCCTAGTGGTACATTAGCTGCAATAACAGATTCTCTTGGAAGAGTTCTTTTGCTAGACACTCAAGCTCTTGTTGTTGTACGACTTTGGAAGGTACATCTTTTAACTCTTTTTATTTGTGTTTTAATTTTTCTTGACTGTTTGCCATTTTTTACACCTTGTAGGGGTACCGGGAAGCATCGTGTCTTTTTATTGAGGCTCTGATTAACAAAGACAGAGCATCAACAAGTTCCAATTACTCTGGACTAAAAAAAAATGACTACTCCTTATGTCTAGCAATCCATGCACCACGTAAAGGGATTATTGAGGTAAGCTGCTAGAAAGAGTATGTTTCTAATTTTTAATTGTTTCTACAGTCTGTTTCCATGGACTAATCTCAATGTTCCATCTGTCTACCAAGCCAGATGGGTATACGGTGTACCACTCATAATGTGGCACTTACATATTTTCATTTGCTAAAATAACTTGCTTTTTCTTATTAGAGAAGAAATTACTTTATTTTCTCCTGTTTTCTGTGTATTATCATACAAAGTTTGAATAACAAGCTACATAAAATGTTTTAGAAATTGGAGTGATTATGATAAATGTTTGTATTGTTGGCACTTTCTTAATTACTTTAATTTCTCCATCTTTTTCTTTATTTTTTGCACAAAGTTTGAGTTACGGACTTTTCTGAAGTGATTGAGAAATCTGAATTATTATTGTAACATGTTGGTATAGTCTGAATTTGCCTTTAAAGATGAGGTTCTTTTATCTTCATTTATGATTGATGCACCCGTTTGGTAAGGGCTTTTCTACTGCGGTGCGGCACAACGCCATGGAATTCCGGAAAACTACTGTTTGTTTCGGTGTCCCGGTCACAGCGGGACACGAATTTGGCGAAAAGCGGTCCGCAGGATCGACCCTGCGGACCGCGTTAACCACCTTATTTTCCCTCTTCTGCCCCGCGATATGCGACGCGGCCACTGCGCGAACTCGTCTCCCTTCCATCGTCGCCTGCTTCTCCTTCCATCGTCACGAAGCCAAAGCCCGCCGAGTCGCCTGCTTCTCCTTTCATCGTCGCTTGCTTCTCATTCCATCGTCGCCTGCTTCTCCTTCCATCGTCGCCTGCTTCTCCTTCCATCGTCGCGAAGCCAAAGCCCGTCGAGTCGCCTGCAGCAGGGTTTTTCTTCGTTTGTAGAAGGACAGTTCGTCTGGCTCGGTAATGGCTTCATTATAATAAAATTAGATTATCATATTAATTAAAATTAGATAAATTTAAATATATTTATTTAATAACTAATTAATAAATAATAATATATAAAACTTTCAATTATTTAATAAAAGAAGGTTTATGTGCATATCAGTGAAAACAACTGATATTATGTATTTTAAACGAACTTAACTAAACAAGGCAGATCATCATTTCTCAAAACAATTATTCCCATGTTATTTTCACACAAATTGCAATCAAACGTACAACCAATTTTCTCATCGTCGTTTCTCCGCATAGAACTTTCCTGACATCACACATGCAACTGCAAATTCGAGAAGTTCAGTACTGCGCCAAACAAACCCTTAGGGCTGTAATCGAGCAGAGTTGAGCTCAATATATAGCATAGTTCGAACTTGGCTTGATATAATTATAAGTTGTTTATGTTAGGCGTGAGCTTGTGTCGAGCTTTCATTTATTTTTCAAGTTTGAATTCTTTAAATTTTTTAATGTTTGAATTTGATTTGTACTTGATTTGTTTCTTACAAGTGAATCGGTATTTAAACGAGTTAATGAATAGGCTAAAAATTCAAACGAATATCTAGATTTTCATATAAAAAATTCAATAAATAATTTTACAAATTTGATTAAACCTACTAATTTATTGGTTATAAACTCTTTAAAAATAAAATGTAACTCATGAGTCATAATCATATGCGATGTAATATCTCATATTTTAGTCTGATCATACTTTCAAATTTGCAACCAACTCCCATATAGATGTTGGTTTTTCCATTGTGATATGCACTTGTCATTTTTATAGTTTTTTATTGACAATTTTATATACGTCTTATATTGAGTTGCACCATTCTTATTCTTAATCATATATAACTTATAATGATTAAACGGTACTTTATCAACACCACGTTTTAATCGGGTAGAATTTATGAGCAAAGTAGAAAATGGTTATATAAGAAAAACTAGAGTTTTAGAAATCCTTGCATGCAATGATGTCACCATTGCCTTTGATGCTTGCACTTTGTAGCAACCTAGAGTTTTGGATGAAACCGGAAGACACAAAACTCTGAGAGGTCAAAGTGAAAATGAGATTTGTGGGGGGTTTAAAGTTAATTTTGAGAGTCATTTCCTACATACCACATCAAACTTATGTATTTTCACATCTAACACCTACACTTAATAAAATAAATATATAATTAATAATTATATATTAATAAAATTAATAGATAATAAATAATTAATCAAAAATATTATTGATATAATAATATATTATTATTAAATCTATAATTAAATAAATTCTTGTTAATTAAATTTTATTTAAATAAGATATCATATATGATACGAGTTATTATTGAGCTTAATATCGAGTATTTAACAAGTTACTTGTTTACAACAAACAAGTTTGTTCGTGAACATAAATGAACAAGTTCGACTATGTTCATGTTTAATTCATTTAAACTCCGAGCTTTTAAAAATTATTCAAAATTGTTTATTTGCTAATTTGAATGAACATGATCAAGTCTTAATCGAGCCGAGTTTGAAGTTTTCATCGAGTGCATTGGTTCATTTATAGCCCTATGGACAGTGTATTGTCGGACAAATATCGGATATGGGCACACCTCCGACAAGGCTTCTAAATGTGTTTGAGACGGTATAGAAGCATATGATTTAAATAATATTGTAAAAAAAGGGTGATCTAAATTTAAAAAGCAAAGTTTGTGTGTTATGAATGTAAATACATAAGAATCAAGTGTTATGTATCTAAATGTTATTTTATATTATAGTGTTTTGTTCGACGTGTATCCGTGTTCTATATTTTCAATAATAGAAGTGTCTTGTGTTTGTCTCGTGTTATATCGTGTTTGTGTCCCCGTGTCCATATCCATGCATCACAGGTCTTCATTCTTCTTCATAGACTAATTAAGCGAAACAGTCCCTCTTGAATTTTAGCTGGAGCAAAAGTATTTCGGATTCCCATTGAGAAAGTCTGAACTTGGTACTTTCTCTTTAATATGATTAAGAGGAGATCAAATCATCAGATCGAACGAATACTTAACATATTTGATATTTATTCCGTTCTATAAAACCTATAATTGAAAGGTACCTGATGAAGTTTCTGGATTCTATATTTAAACATTGGTCTATTAACTTAAGTCTGTGTGAGGTTCACAATTTAGTGATGCTGCTTGATTTATTAATGTATTTTTAGCTGCTGTGGTCGCTCATAAAGCACGCACTCCGCATTAGGTTGTGCTCGCATGAATATAAATGTACTTTTTCTAGCCCCTTCTCATATTTAATATAATTGTGGTGTCCCCATACCAAATCCTCTGTTTGTTATTGTATCAATATCATAAACGTCTTTCTGTGCTTAGTCGATGCAGAATACAGTGCCACTATCTTATTGTGATCACTGTGGACGGGGAATTTTAAGGTAGGTTTGATAGTTTTCTTAAAGATCTAATCAGACTTTTTTATGAGACTGAGCTCTAATTGAGTTGAACCATTAGCCATTTAGTTGGTTCAAGTCCAATCTTTGAGTTGATTTTGAGCAGTGCTTTGTTCAGCTTGAACTTGCTCAATTTTAAGTTTGATAGTATATGTATATATTGCTCTTATGCCAATTTTTTATTTCAATATTAAGTTTGATAGTAGCTTTCATACAGATATTTGACGATGTTACCAACTATTGGGCCATATGTAAACATAATGTGAAAATATAAATAGAATATAAGGAGCTTAATATTATAAGACTTCAGTGTAAAATACACAGTTTTACTAGAACAAGGAGACTACAGGCTTAAAAATTTTCAACACATAAGCTAATCCAAAGACTTGTTTTAAATAGAGGGCTATGGGAACGAACTTTAATATATAAAATTCACATAAGCAGAATGGTTAAATTTTGGATAAAAATGTGGATTTATTTTTAATAATTGGTGCAGGATAGCTGTAAGATTAATTTTATTTATTTTTTTGAGGATACATAGTGGTAGGGTCTATTTTCACCAAATGCTCCTTCTTTCATTCCCCATGAAGAATTTTCTCAATTCTAATCGATTGGGTGTATTGTATCGACTCTTTTGAGTAATCCGTCTAGAAATGCCCAGCAATTCTTTATTGACACCCAACAGAGCAGGTACATTCCAAAATCAGTAGAATTCACAGATTGCTATGCACCTTGGCCAACATACATAGCACTCAAAACTATCAATATTATATATCTCCTAAATTTCAATATTTGCATTTTTAGCACTTAAACATTCAAATAAAAAAAAGTCAACACTTTGTTGAAAACATACTTTATCACACGTCTATCTACGAGCTTTTGTTAGCTTTATAATAGCGGTACAAGGTGGAGAACGTTGGGAGTTTTGGAGGTCTTTGTACACTACTATTCCATTGCCGAGGAGAAAGATGAGAGTTTGGAGGTTTTTGTATGTCGCGCGTCGTCCAGGAGAAAGATGGGAGTTTGAGACGTCTTTGTATATCGAAATCCCATAGCTGAGGAGAAAGATAAAGAGTTTTGGCGGTCTTTGTATGCTGCAATCCCGTCAAGTGGGAGTTTTGGCCGTCTCTGTACGAACAATGGGAGTTTTGGAGGCTTTATATGCAGCAATCCAATCACATGGGAGCTTTGGAGATCTTTGTACGTTGCGATACCTTCGCGACTTGAAGGACAATGATGGGAATTTTAGAGGTCTTCGTATGCTACGATCCTATCATATGCTGATTGCTTTCCCTTCCGACAAGATCGTCTAACGACGTAACACTGGGTGCTATACGGTGTAAATATTGAAGTGTGAGATGTGTAATATTGATAGTTTTGAGTGCTATGTATGCAAATACCCCTAAATTTTTTAATTCCCGATTGTTATTGTATAAGTGATGATGGGGTCTATCTATTTTTTTTAATGATTATTTTTTGTAACTTTCCAATTATCTACCATGTCATTGCTTCATTCCGAAGCTCTTTTTTATTGAGATATTTTTTTTCTTTTTCATCTTTTGAAAATGGATTTGTAAGCTATTTTTGCAATTTTTCTAGGGATTCATTCGAGAAATTTTATTGAAGATTTACATGAATTAGCTTTAGAGAGAGATCTTACTTTTGACGTGTTTTGTAAAATAATTTCTTATTAGAATTAATGATATTTTCAATTTATTTAAGTTTTTATTCGATTTTAATGGCTGTCCATTTGGTCAAAAAAATTAAAGCACTTACAATTTAATGAGTTTTGTTTAATTTCAAGATTTCAGGACCAAATTCAAGATATCTAACATTAGGTAAAAAATTAAAAATTTGATTGTCCTTCCATAGGAAATTTTGATAGAATTTTAGCAATATGAGGAAGATTGGAGTTGAAAGGATATGTGTGATTGCATTAAAATTATCCCACAATTTATAAAAATAGTTGGCTATTTTTATGTTATAGTTTATGTCATAAGAACATATCCATGACTACTTCCATCTCGGATTAAGAATATAGAAAGCTTTGCTCATTGCTTATGTATATAACCAGTCATTAAAAGAGATTGTTCGGTGATAATTTCATTGTGAAGTTTTAGAATCAATAATCTTTATTATGCAAACCACATTAGCCTAATGGTTGAGAGTTTCTTTCAAATCAAGAGGCCTTGAGTTCATGGCCCTGCATATGCGATGTTCGTGTGTTTGTTTTTATGGGAAAAAAAGTGTTGATTTGAATGGGCGTGAGACCCCATTTTTATGGTGAATTATTTGAATGCTTGCATCTTGGATTAAGAATATAGAAAGCTTTACTCATTGCTTCCATATATGTTCAGTAATTAAAAGAGATTGTTTGATGATAATTTTATTGCGGAGTTTTATAATCAATAGTTTTTTCTATGCAAGTCACATTAGCCTAATGTTTGAGATTTGTCTTTCAAATTAAGGGGATTGGGTTCATGGCCTTGCCTATGTGGTGTGCGTGTGTTTATGTGTATAGGAAAAAATTAAAATAAAAAAGTCTTGATTTTAATTGGTGTGAGACACCATTTTTTATGGTGAATTATTTTATAGATAGTAGCCTTGTTATAGTCAATTGATTTGTCTAACCTATTTTGAATTTTGGCTCACTTTAATGAAATTAAGATTGCTTCATAGATATTTCTATCATCAATTCATTCTTGTGAAAATAAACTATCTCTGACATATTTTTCTAAAATCAAGGGATTGTAATATGATAATCAGCAACATTGATTTCATTAGTAACTTCGATAATAACTTTCATGCATATGTTTCGCTTTGATTCAAGAAATTTTTAGAAGATCTTTATTGTCCTGAGATATTTTATATGATCGAATTAGATAATGATTCCTTTGTACATTTTTATTGTGGAGATCCGTAAAAATAAGTGGTAAGATTTATCATTAGAGAAGAAGGTGAATTAATTCATTTTCTTCTGCCTCGAAAGGAGCACTCTCCTCTGGAGTAGTTAGGAGGGGTCATAGGCCCCTTTCTTTTGAGGGTGATCTGCCCCTAATTTATCCTGTAAATATTTGCAAGTTAGAAAATCATTAAAAGAGTTTATTTTATTCTTTAAAACGTTCAATCTCAAAATAAAAAAAAACTAAGACATTTGCTTGCAAAGTTGTAAAAAATAGTTTGACCCCAAAATTTTTAAAGTATTTGAAGATGATGGATTTATCTGTTTTATAATTTATCCCTAAAAAAATTTGTAGTTAATAAATTATCTTGAAACTTGGAAATGGATTTAATAATAGCGAGCATTTCTATTTTAATGATGGGGTACTTCAATTGTGTTATATTTCATCTACATGAGGTACAATGAATAATTTCTTTCTTGAAAGTGGGTGGTATTCCGCTATATTATGGATTATAAGTTATCAATTTAGCCAATTTTGAAACTAATTTTGGTTATCGTGATTGATACAAGATTAATTTTTTGCTAGGATTTCAAGTTTTTTAGTTGCACATGTATAGTCAGTCATAGTATAATATTTTTCTCGAGCTTATCGAAAAATGGAACAGGAGCGTTGAACTAAATTTTGATAAAAGTCTGGTACATAATTAAAGTCTCTTTAAAATCTTTTATATTTTATTTTTTTTGGTAATTATGTTTGAAAATTTGTCTATGAATTTAGTATTTTGATTGATTGAAATGATAGAAGAATTTGAAATAGTATAAATTTAGGTGCTGAAATAACTTATCCATTCTTTTGAGATTGAAATTTACATATACTAAGATATTTAAAATGTTTTTCGATAGAATTAAAAAAGATTAATACATCTTCTATATTACAAAAATGTACGTATGGATTGAATATATCATTCAAATATTTTGAAATTCGTATGAGGCATTTTAATGATCAAAAGGATTAAGTCGTTATTATAATAAAAAACTTTTGATATTTTGCGAGAAGAACCCTCAAAATATCAACACAAATATAATTATTCACAATGTTATATCTTTTGATCTTAAAATGCTTCATATGAATTTTAAAGTATTATGAATGATATATTTAAATCGTAATCTTCATACATTATTATGTATATAAATGATATATAATCTTTCTAACTCTATGGAATAACATTTTAGACATTTTAGTACCTTTAAATGGTCAAGTTGAAAGAACAGAGTCATTATTTCAAATAGAAATTTGACTTTTAAGTCATATCATTTCAAATGCTTTCATTATTTCAATCAATTGAAGCATTGAATTTGTAGACAATTTTCAGACATAGTTACCGACAAAAATCAATTACAATGAGTTTTAGGAATTAATTATGCAACAGAATTTTACTAAAATTAGCTCAAGGCACTGTTCCTTGTTTTGATACGTTCAAAGAAAGTTTCTACACTATGATCGTCTATACATATTAATGCAACAACGACAACAATAAACCCTTATCCCGGGGTCGGCTGCATGAATCCTTTTCCTCCTTTGTGTCCTATTGAGTGTCATATTTTAATTTAATTCTAATAAATTAAGGTCATTTTTTATACAATGTGCTCAAGTCTTTCGAGGTTTACCTCTATCATTCTTAACATAAGTCGAATCTAAAACATCTACTCTCCTAATTGGATCATCAGATGGTTAACACTTAATGTGACCAAACCATCTAAGACGACTCTCTAGTTTTGTCTGCCATTGGAGCTACACCAACCCTATCATGGATATATTCATTTAACATTTTATACCAAATTGTAAAGCCACTCATCCACCTAAACATTCTCATCTCGGCAACACTTAGCCAACATTCAGCGCCATATAGCATTGCAGGTCTCACCACCATCTTGTAAAATTTTCCTTTCAGTCTAAGAAATACTTTTCTATCACACAATAGGCCCGAAGCATTCCTCCACTTCAATCAACCAACTTGAATTCTACTAATACTATCACCATTTATATCACCATCACTTTGAACGATAGACTCGAGATATCTAAAGCGTTAACACTTTTTAATGATTTGATCACCCATAATTACAACTCTGTCACTAGAGCTACTACTACTAAAATTATATTCCATGTATTCAGTTTTAGTTCTACTCAAACGAGGGCCTTTAAACTCCATTGTAGACCTTCATAATTCAAGTTTTTTCTTAAGCTTTTTCTCTATTCTTATCCACGAGAAGGATATCATGAGCGAAAAGCATATGCCAAGGTACATCCTCCTGTAATGTTCAGTAAGAGCATCCATAACTAAAGCAAAAAGATATGAGCTAAAGCCGATCCATGATTTAATCCAGCTGAAATAAGAAAATATTTGGTCAATCCTCCTGTTCGAACACAAGTAACAACTCTATTGTACGCATCTTTAATGACTTGAATATAAGTCATATCAACACATTTCTTCTCTATAAGTCTCCAAAGGATATCTCTTGGAAACTTATCATAAGCTTTTTTTAAATCACTAAAAATCATATGTAGATCTTTCTTATTCTCTCCGAATTGCTCCATCAAACCTCTCAATAAAAGTATTGCTTCCATAGTAGACCTACTGGGCATAAATCCAAATTGATTATGAGAAATGTTTTTAATGTCTTAACCTTGTTCATTTACCCTCTCCCATAATTTTAAAGTATGACGCATCAACTTAATTTTTCTATAATTTGCACACTCTTGTGCATCCCCTTCATTCTTAAAAATGGGGACCAAAAGACTCTTCTTCCACTCCTTGGCATCTTTGTAGCTTTTAAAATAATATTAAAGAGTTTAGTAAGCCAAGAAACTCTCAAATCTCATATATATTTGCACACTTTAATTGATATATCATCAGGTCCTACAGAATTATCACTCTTGGTTTTCTTTGAAGCCTCATTAACTTATTTGTTATTAATGCAGCGATAAAAATGAATCATTTTATTATTTTGAACGTTATTAAGATCACTAAGATCGATCCTATGTTTAGAAACTTCATTAAAAAGTTTATCAAAATAACTCACCCATCTATGTTGAATATTTTGTTTTAAGAAAGGTACTTTTTTTTATTTTTATCTTTAATACAATTTACTTGAGTTAAATATTTATTTTCGTTTTCTTTGTTTTACTAGTTTATACAGATATTTTTCACCCTCTTTAATAGCTAATCTATTATAGATATTAATAAAAATAAAATTTTTGGCATCACAAATTGTTCTCTTAGGCTCCTACTGGTTATTTTATATTTTTTCCACTTCTCTAAACTTTTGCATTTAAACCAATTCTTATGATATAACTTCTTATATTTTATCTTTCACATTATTATTCCACCAACAAATATTTTTATGAAATTTTTTTTTTGTTCTCCAAGTACATCTTTTGCCACTTGTTTAATAGTGTTTGTTACTTTTATCTCACATAGAATTTACTTCTTCATGAACATCCCAAATATTGAAATCTTCAAGTTTACTCATAAAAAATAATATTATTTGTCGTTCAGGTGCCTCCATCTAATTCTACAAAAATGAGTCCTAGTATTCTTTATGTTACAACTCTTAATCTTAACATTTTAACACTAATAATAGATGTTGGAATGACCTTGCAATCTTTACATTTTCGATGGTCTCTTCTCACAAGAAAATAATCAATTTGTGTTTTATTAGATCCATTCTTTTAAGTAATAATATGCTCATCTCTTTTTTTTTAATAATGTATTAGTAATATCAAAATGATATGTTAAAATAAAATCTTATATGACTCTACCTTCTTCATTAATCATTTAAAATCATAGTCATCATGAATATTTTTAAAATCTTCAACCATTCTACCGACATGTTCATTTAAATCTCTTCAAATAAATATTCTTTTTCATAAGGTATCATTTTTACCAAGTCTTCAAGTCATTTTAGAATTTTTCTTTGGAACATATATCTCAACCTATTTGAGGTACATAAGCACTTATAATATTAAATGTCATAGTATCAACAATAATCTTATGAGCTACAATTATATCTCCAATTCTACTAATTTTTACAGCGTTATCTTTCAAACTCTTATATGTAATTACACTTATACCATTTCCAGTGCACTCTGAATAACAAAGTTTAAAACCTAAGTTATGAATCTCATTAGCCTTTTCTCAAATCCATTTAGTTTCTTGAATACATAAGATATTTATCTTTCAATGAATTATAATATCAACTAATTTCATTAATTTACTTGTGAGTACTTTTATTCCAAGATCATATCATAATATTAGTTTCATGGACTAACTTCTTTACTCGTATTCGTCCGTAATGTGGGAACCCTTGCTTATTTGACACTACGCCCGGGTGCCGGTGTAGCAGCCTTTGCACACTTTTTGTTGTATCCAGATCACACGCATTGCTTCCAAGAGACGCCCTAGCATTTCCACAATGATCAAAAGGATTCATAACATGGCTTTTCGACAAATTTTAACGCAACCCTCCACTTTATACATATCGGGCTTGGATCCGGCAATTACAGTGTTAAATACATACTAATGCACTATAAAAAAAATAAAATTATAATAAACAATTTATCTTATATCAAGCTCATTAATTAAAATAGTTTTAAAATTGTTGAAACTAGTATTATTAAAGCGCAAAACAAAATGAGGCGTGTAAAATTTATTTTTTTTATTCGAAGCACAAAATGTTGTGCGAAGCGGCACTTTTATTAACCAAAGTTATACAAAACTATTAATGTATAAATATATTTATTAATAATTATAAAATATAAAATATGATTTAAAATTTGATAGAAAATGGAAAATATTATGGTATAGTACAAAGCTTGAAGGCAAATGTTAAGAGTAAACCTACAAATTAAAATTTCAAACACTTTCTACTTATTTGCTACAATAGTTAAAGATTAAAAATTATAAAAATAACATGCAAATTAACTTCATCACTTTGAAGTGTATCTCAACGAAGCGGAGCATGTATCACACGCTTTGCTTCGCTCAGCTCGTGAAGCACAATTTTAAAAAAATTTGTTAATATCAATGCTTCTAATCTAGGGTATAACAGATACTTAAAAACGAAACTCACCAACTTTATAGGAAAAACTTATTAATTTTTTTTAGATGAAATATAACACTATTAAAGTACGTCATTAAAAAAATGCTTAATATTACTAAATTCATTTCTAAATTTCAAAATAATTTACTAAATATGAAATTTTTATAATGAATAAGTTGTAGCCTAAATCTATCATTGTCAAAGATAAGAATCTCGCAGCCAAATAAAATTGTCACTTTGGCAAGTATTAGTCTCAATTTTTTTTTTTGAGATTGAATATATTAAGTAACAAATTTTCTTTCTGATTTTCTAGCTAGTGAGCTTTTATAGAAAGGATGTATCAACCCTAATTGAAGGAATTAATGAACCTTCCTAACTGCTCTAGAGGAGGATTTTATTTTCGTTGTCAAGGAAGAGGAAGGGATTCACCTTTTTCTCGAATGATAATCTCACCACTTGTTTTTATAGATCACATAAGCAAAATCAACAGGAGAATATTCATCTATTCTGACTATATAAAATATTTCAAGAAAATAAAAATATTTTACAAAAATTCTTAAATCAAAGCTAAATAACTGTATGAAAAGTGCTATTAAACTTATCGTTAAAATCAATGGTAATGATTATTATATTATATTTGTGGGGACAATTTTAGAAATGTATATAAAATATTTCATTTTCACAAGAATTAATCTATGATTAAAATATTTATGAAACAATCTTAATCTCATTAAAGCGCATTGAAATTCAGTATAACTACAATGAGTTGAGTAAATCAACAATGCTACTATCCATAAAATCTTTCATCATAAAAAATCAGGCTTATGCTCTTTCAAATCAAGACTATTGATTATAAAGCTCTAGAATCAAATTATCAATAAACAATCTTTTCTAATTACTGGACTTATATAGAAGCAATCATCCAGTTTTTTATGTTATTAACCCAATACAAAAATACCCTGTTGGTTTTACAAATAATGGGATAATGTTCATGCAATCACACAAATCCTTCTATCTATAGTATTCATAATTGTCTGAAGTTTTTACTCACATTTCCAAAACCTCATCGGAATTTCTTGTTGAAGAACAGTCAAAATTTTTATTTTTTTACCCAATGTCAAATACCTTGCCTTTGGTTTTTGAATCTTAAAATTCAGTGAGACTCATTAAATCATAAGCGCTCATTTAGAATTTTTTTCTATTGAATTATGGATGACAATTAAAATCAAACAAAATCTTAAATCCATTGAAAGTCCTTAATTCCAATAAAACATATTGGAAAGAAGATTTCTCTCTGAAGTAAATTCACAACCAATCTTCGACGAAATTTCTCAATGAATACTTATAAGAAATCAAGTAAAGATTGAAAATGTTGCTTCCAGATCTTCTTTCATAAGATAAGAAGGAAAAAATGTTCCGTAAGGAGGAGCTTTAGAAGTCAGCGATGTCATGTTAGATAATTGGGAAGAGTTTCAAAAATAATTATCAATTAGGATCATGATTATAAGTGGTTTTTATTCATCACCAATAAAGAAAAAAATTATTCTCAAGCTATTTGATGAAGTGGAACCTACTACTATTTATCCCCAACAACAACAACAACAACAACAACAACAAACAATAACAAGCCTGTTTTCCACCAAGTGCAATAAATATTAAGTTCACAGAATAAAAGAGTTAATCTTGCAGTTATCCTGCACCAATTATTAATATATAAATTCACTTTTTTATCTAAGATCCAAGTAGTCATGCTTTTTCTGCTTATGTGAAAGTTATGCATTAAAAGACTTTTTGAAATATGTTCCTAGAATTATCTATTTAAGCAAGTTTGTTAGCTTCTGGGCTACATGAATCGTTTTTCTCCATTGTGTTCTATTGAGTGTCATATTTTCATTAAATTCTAATAGATCAAGATCATTGTTTATATAATATGTTAATTCTTTTTAGGTCTACCTCTTCCCTTCTTAACATGAGTTGAATCCAAAATATCTACTCTCCTAACCGGATCATCAAATGATCGACGATTAATATGACCAAACCATCTAAAGACGCTCTCTAATCTTTTGTGCAAGTGGTGCTACCCCAAAGCTTTCACGGATAGACTCGTATCACATTTTGTCTCTTAAGTGTCAAGTCATTTATCCAGCTGAGCATTGTCATCTCTGCTGCAGTGAAATTTGTTGTTCTTCTCTTTTAAAGACCAACATTCTACGCCATAAAGCATAGTTGTTCTCACCACCATTTTATAAAATTTTTCTTTAAGTCTAAGCAATTCTTTTCTATAGGTCGACTTAAAAATAAAAAAATGGTTGATTCGAGATAGTTTGATTAAAATTGGAGTTCATCAGCTTGAAATCGAATTTTTTTAAGCCTTGAGCCAACTTTGATCTCTGCTTGATCTTACTTCGACCGAGGATCAAATGAGTTTGAAATGAAACATTCAGAGTACTATTTTAAATCTCCTCTACTAACAGTTTGTTAAA
This sequence comes from Papilionanthe hookeriana x Papilionanthe teres, assembly GCA_022702705.1. Classification (NCBI taxonomy): domain Eukaryota; kingdom Viridiplantae; phylum Streptophyta; class Magnoliopsida; order Asparagales; family Orchidaceae; genus Papilionanthe; species Papilionanthe hookeriana x Papilionanthe teres. The sequence goes on along the minus strand of CM040430.1, from coordinate 31,403,945 downwards.
CCCTCCAATTATATTGATCTATTTTATTTTTATTTTTAATTGTTATATTTTGCTTTTATGATATTCATATTTCCAATCATAAAATTTTTTAAAGTAAATGGCACCATCCCTTTTGCAGATTTGGAAGATGCGAACTGGACCTCGGCTGCTTACTGTGCCATGCCCCAAAGGAAGCATAATTCTGCAATCTTCATCCAGGTCTGTAGCATCAAATTCATCTTCCTACAATCCTCTTGAGGTCTTCTTGCTGAACGGAGATTCAGGACAGTTATCCGTATTGAACAGATCAATTGGTTAACTAACCAAAATGTTATATCTTCTGATTTAAAATTAAGAATAAATCTGCTAAGCTTTTGCTTATTTTTATAATCCTTATAGCAGAAGAATTGGCTGACTTAATTGCCTTTCCTTTTCTAGCACCGGTGGTGTTGGTAGTGTAAATGTGTAATCATATCTATACAGTAATACTTCATTTCTTTACTGGTAATTTCTCTTCTTATCTGCGTTTCCGTTGAGTGGCAAAAACTTCAGTTCCCTACATGAATATTGCATTTATATTACATCATTATTTAATTTTGTTTTGCTTTGGAAATAATCATAATATTTATAATAATTTTGAAGTTATATATGTGAAGCATACTGTCATATTTAATGTCATATGCTGCTATAAAAAGTTACTTTTTCCCTAGTGATTTTGCTCACTGAACGACTGGAAGCATAGGACAGTTGCTTTTGGACCCCAAGTTGCAGTTTCGTGATACCTCAGCAACTAAAGGTTGATTACACTAAAACAATAGATTATAATCACAAAATAATTATATTAATATATTTATTTTATCAATATATTGTTAATGTCATCAAAGTTTTATCTTACGCACAACAATATGAAAAAGTTTACACTGAGTTAAACATGTTTTTACTAATATGACATGAGAATGCTTAATGAAACTGACTAAATTAACTTAGTTGGGAGGATTTTGAAATTAATGGCAGATAGCAATTAGCAATCAAGACGTGCACTGCAAAGAACAGAACGTTACCATGCAAGCCTATGTGCTTCGATATCAGAGTTTATGCAGCTCCGCCGAAATATGATGAGGAAATTTATAAATAATTTCAAACAAAAAATATATAAATATTTATTTATGTTTTGATTTATTATGATTTTGATTGGCTTTCGCTAAAATGTTGAATTGGACGATAACCTATTAATTTTAGAAACTTTTAATTGTGTTTACAAACCTGCTAGAACATAATAGCTTGGAAAATTTGCTTTCCAATTTTTTTTCTTTATAAAAAAGATACCCACAACTAATAAAAACAACTAATTTTACAGCTATAGCCATTCTGTGAGCCCTTAAAACCTTATTTTTATGAGTTATGTATAGGGGGTGTAATAAAGCGGAACATGAGTGAGTCTGGACTCAGCTAGTGTTTGGCTCGTTAAAAAATATCATTGTTCATGTTCTGCTTGTTTATATTTCAAACACAATATTTATTCATGTTCGGCTCGTTTGCTTTGCTAGCTAAACATGAGCTATTTACGAACAAAATATCATTTTGACAACCCTAATCATAAATGCAGTCGTTATGGGTGTAAACGAGCCGAGTTTGAGCGAGTCCAGACTTCGTTATCTAATAAATATTATTGTTCGTGTTCGGCTTATTTATATATAGAGCTCAAAAAATTTGTGTTTAGTTTATCTGTTTATCGAGCCGAACACGAGTTATTCACGAATAATGAACTATTTTGACAATCTTAATAACACAGCCGTAAAATATTAAGAGTGAGGTGAGATTAAATCTTGTTATTTATATTAAGATATTTATTTAAAAAGAATTTAATATATTTTTATTTTTTTTAATTAGTAATTTTAATTAATTATAAATCTATATGACTGTAGTCTAATAAATTATTTAAAAATAATACTGATGATCCATATATATATATATATAACAATTTTATTCGTGCTCAGCTCGTTTATATATCGAGCGCAAAAAAATTGTTCGTATTCTACTTTTTTTTTTAGCGAATGAATCAAACATGAGCTATTTTGGTGAAGAACAAGCTGTTTTGACAGCTCTAGTTATGTAATCAACTTAATATTTAAATAAAGAAAATGTGAAGGTACGTGCACAAGCATGCCAACCAATTCCTATATAAATATAACACCTAAATTTTGTTCATTATATTTGTCACATATATCAAGATTGAAATACTTCTTTTCATGCATTTGATTAAATGATATGTTTGCGTGCTGACATGAAAATTCATAAGAATTGAGTAATTTGTATGTAAATCTTCTAAATATCAAATATACAAAATAGTACCAAAATAAGAGTAGTCATTTAGATATTTAATTTGTTGAATTTATATTCTTAAAAATATAATATAATAAGCGGAGTATAAAATTATGCCCTGAAAACTTGAAAATATTATTTCAATATAATATTTTTTTATCATTTCCTTTATTTTTTTAGATGTCATAATAAACAATTGAGATAATTACATACAATTCCCACGAGTTTATATATCTAACACCTAAGCTTCAACTTTTACACACACCACCTAAAAAGTTAAATTAGGTGATATTTTTTGTCACAGGAAAGATTTACTTGATATAAAATACAAAAATAAAACTTAGTGTTCCATATACAAATATATAAAAATCAAGTGGTATGAATGTAAATGCCCCAACTTTGTCTGTATCTAGATAGCCGAAGACCTCCTTCACACGAACCAAGTTCAAATAAGTTTTCAAAAGTGAATTAAAGTCATTCAAATCAATTCACAGGACTTTCGAATTAGATTCAAACTAATTAAAATCAATCTCAAAGGACATTGACAAATTAATAAACATCAACTCGAAGTCAGAAAACTCTAGTCATTCTACTAAGAAAATAAATTGTTCCAAAATGTGGAAAAACCTATATTTTGAATCATAAATAAATGGCATTGGCAAAATAATTTCAACTGTTGAAACATTTAAAACAGTGGGAATGATAGGAATATATAAATCAAAATTTACGCTGTTTCCCTAATATAAATCGAGGGCTGCATTCATTCCTAAAATATCATAACAACAACAACAACAACAACAACAACAAAGCCTTAATCCCACGCTACATGAATCCTTTTTCTAAATTAAGATCATTTTTTATGCAATAAGCCCAAGTTTTCCTAGCTCTACCTCTGTCTTTCTTAACATAAGTTGTATCTACAACATCTACTCTCCTAATCGGATCATCAGGTGGTCGACGTTTGATGTGACCAAACCATCCTAAAATATCATAAGCAATAATAAAATTAGAATGCTTGACGCCCAGAAACTTAAAATAGCCCAAAAGCGCGCACAACATTTGAAGCTATATTGAGATAATTATACTAATCAATCCATATATATAGTTAACAAAATAAAACCAGTTATAATCTATATATATATTCCATTGGGAGACTTCATAAAAAGAAGGCCATAAGATCTGCAAAATTACATGGTATTAATAAATACAACTGTTCTTTATATTCCAAAGAAAGCTAACAAAATAAATGAAAAACGTATAACAGAGCATCTGTTAAAACACATCTATAAAGCAGAATACTCCTTAGTACTGCTGCGGTGGTTTCTGGGTCGGAAGTAAACCAAATCGTTTCTTCAGAAGAACGCGCTGCCTGGAGTACTTGTCATCAGGGGAGAAGCGCGCTGCAATCAACAATAAGAACTCTTGAGCCATTTGAAGTCCCATATGAGATGAACGTTGAGTTGAGAGTAATTAAAGATGTGCCATTAGTTTTGTTGAACTTTCTTAATTGAAACAAAAGGATGTCAAATGATTAAAGAACAAGCAGTTTGATAATAATATAAGAAAAGAGAACATTTCATGGGAGCATATAAATTATAATAAAAGATTTGGAAGAGGGCCATTGAATAAAGGTTTAAAGGTTGTTATAACAAAGGTTAAAGACACAATATGCAATTGCAAAGAGTTTAAAATTAATAAGAGTAAGTCAATATTAGTGAAAGATCAAGGGTTAAGGAGTGATCAGTTTACATATCTTAAATCTATTGTATAGAAGAATATGAATATAATAAAAATAGAAAAAAATAAAAGTATAGGGGAGTACTAAACAATAAATGATTGGGGATTAAAAATAAATTTATAAAGCTAGAATAAAATCTTCAATGTTGCACGGATATAAGTACTGAGTGAATAAAAATTCAATAACCAAGATGAATAAAATTCAATAACAACCAATTTAGACTGTGACGGAAATAAAAATATAAAGATGGATATCTAACTATTCAAAGAAACTCTGGGTGTGGCACATGCCTCATATTGAAAACAAGGTCACAAGAAATACACTTGGTTGATTAGTGCACACAATATGGATGGTAGAAGTTATAATAGAAAGAAGGGTGGCAGATAAACTCAAAGTGAAAAAGTAAAAGAAAAGAATAGACGACATGTTACACATCTAAAAATTATTAAGAAATAATTGTGCAAGCTAAATTTAACAACACTAAATAATAGTGGATAGAAATTTAGATTATAAAATTGAAAAAATTTTGCAAGAAGACTAATGATGAAAGAAATGTATGTTCCATGTATTTTTTACAATTTGATCGGACACATCAGTTGATGAAATAGTCAACGGTGATGACAAACAGCTTCAAATTTTACTATAATTTAAGATTGAAGCATTAGAAAACAATTTCCCTTGAATTTGACCAACAAAATGAATTAATTGCAAAAAATTTGAAGTTCTACTCCAGAAATAAGTAAAATTTTAAAGCAATTAGAGATATTCTTAACAGCTACTGCACTTCAAAACTAGGTATATGTTTTACAAAAGTCTTGAAAATTTAGCACTTCAAGTAATTTAAATACCATCCAAGCCATCAAAGTTTCTTTTTCGATAACCACTTGACCTTTATAAGTATCTAAAGGACACCCACCGACTATCTTTATCCTATCAAACAGAAGACCGAAACTAAACATAAGAGATAGGCAATTCCAAACAATATTACTTTAGGGGAAAGATAATCACAAAAGATAAATGATTTAGGTAGAAAGATTAAGCATGATAAGATGTATGATGACTTGTGTAAACCTACTAATAATTCAGGTGCAACATAACCAAACATACTCTGGGAAAGTTTGGTAAATGTGGTGAGTGCAGGCACGGATTCTCTAGGACTAAAACAATTTGAAAATAGTTATCTGCAACCAAATTTTAAAAGAAAAACACAGTTCTATATGGATGAAGGAAATTAAAGTGCAGGTGGCGAAGAAATAAATTAGAGCTATGAGATTTTGTTCATGCATGCATCAATTCGAACCAGTTATTTTAACCTAAATAGAACAACAACAAAAAATTGAAACATCATTACAAAAGGGAAATCCTAATTTCCAATGTGCGTACTGATGCACAGAGACTCACCGCCATAAGGTACAAGAGATTTATGCATACAACTAACAATAATAAAGAGCAACTAACGGTTAAAAATATATGCATAATACACATGATAAAGTAAACAAATACAAGGACCAAGAATCAACATCAAAGTCTGCAAACAAAGAATCAACATCAAAATTCTAAAAACTAGAGAAGGAAAAATGGTAGGTCAAACCTAACATGTTAGAAGTTGTTGAAAATGGTGCAAAATAAATCTAAATCCGAAATCAAACACTAATTAAATTGGATACAACAACAACAAGCCTTGGGATGCTACATGAATCTTTTTTCTCAATTGTGTCCTATTGAGTGTCATATTTTCATTTAATTCTAATAAATTAAAATCATTTTTTATACAACATGCCCAAGTCTTTTAGTTCAACCTCTACTTCTTTAGCGCAAGTCAAATCTAAAGAATCTATTCTCTTAACAAGGTCATCATATGGTCGACGTTTAATGTGACCAAATCATCTGAGGTGACTCTCTCTAATATTGTCTACCACTAGAGCTACTCTAACGCTTTCACGGATATATTCTTTTCGCATTTTGTCTCTTAGTGTAAAACTAGTTATCCACTCGAGCATTCTCATCTCTGCAACACTTAATTTTACGCTTCTCTTTTATAGGCCAACATTCTACGCCATAACATTTTTAAGTCTCGCCACCATATAAATTTTTCCTTTTAAGTCTAAATGTGCCTCTCTATCACATAATAGACCCGATGCATTCTTCCACTTCAATCATCCTACTTAATTTTTTACTAATAACATTCACATCTATATCACCATCACTTTGAGCAATAGACCCGAAATCTATGTAGCACCGACACTTATAAAAATGCCACGTACCCGTGTTAAGCACCGACACTTATCAAACACGCTCTGACACTTCTCCAACAGTACAAAATACATGTCTAATTTTTTTTTTTCAGGCTTGAACACGTTTGGGACATCTCAACACCGCATCGGACGTGAGCTTGACACAATTTCGAGAAAATGGGACATGGAAATTAGAAAATTATAAAGATACGTACGGCCTTAACTATCCCTCACTCAAAACCACCCCATCTCTCGTCATGTTGAAGCTCCATCTAATATTCGTCAAAATCGAGTATCGAAGGTGCATACAATATTCGTCAAAGACGAGCATTATTAATTCCATCTAAGTAATTATAGGATATTTTAAATTTTAGTAGATAAGTTGGATTATAAATGGAGTGAATTCTTTTGAAATATATTATATCTAATTTTAAAAATTAATTCTCATAAGCATGAGGATTTAAAATATAAATTATGAAGTTAAAGTTAAATCTTACATAATTTTTGGTATGATATTTTTAATAAAGAATAATAGAAAAATATATATTCCATATTAATAATTAATTAAAACAACTTGTCCATGACATGTGGTGTTCAATTTTTTTCATATATGTCGTGTCCACGTATCGTGTCGTGTTGTGTTCATTTCTCTGTGTCCATGTCCCCAATTCATAAGCCCGAAATATCTAAAAGGCTCACTCCTTTTAATGACTTGATTACCCATTGTTACAACCCTGTCACTAGATCTATTATTTAACAAATTATATTCCATTATTTATTTTTGATCTAATTAAACAAAAGCCTTTACACTCTAAATTTAACTTTTTTAAGTTTTTCTTGAACTCTCTCTCAAATCTTCTCCATAAGAAGGATAGCATCAGCAAAAAGTATACACCAAGGTACATCTCCTGTAAATGTCCAGTAAGAGCATCCATAACTAAAGCAAAAAGATATGGGTTGAAAGGTAATCCCTAATGTAATGCAACTGAAAGAAGAAAATACTTGGTCAATTATCCATGTGTTTGAACACAAGTAACAACTCTAGTATACATATCTTCAATGACTTGAAGATAAGTAATAACAATACATTTCTTTTCTAGAAATCTCCAAAGTGCTTCTTTTGATATTTTATCATAAGCTTTTTCTAAATCAATAAAAATCATATGCGGATCCTCCTCATTCTCTATACTTTTTTCATCAAATCTCTCAATCAATGTATAGTTTCCATAGTAGACTTGCTGACATGAATGTAAATTGATTTTGAGAAATGTTTATGACACTGTAACCTATAATTAAGTACTCTCTCCCATAACTATAAAGTACATATAAGAAAATACTTTGTCAATCCTCCTTGTGTTTGAACACAAGTAACAGCTCTAGTATACATATTTTAATGAATTGAATAAGTAATATCAACACATTTCTTCCTGAAACTCTCCAAATTACTTCCCTTAAAACATAATAAGCTTTTTCTGAATCAACAAAAATCATATGTAGATCATCCTTATTCTCAATAATTTTTCATCAAATCTCTCAATAAATGTATAGCTTCAATAGCAGACTTGCCTGGCATAAATCTAAACTGATTTTGAGAAACTTTTATATAATCTATGACACAATAATTTAATTCCTTTATAATTTGCACACTGTACATCCTCTTTATTCTTAAAAATAGAAACCAATAGACTCTTTCCCTACTAATCATCATTTTAACTTTTAAAATAATACTAAAAATTTTAATAAGCAAAAAAATTACCATCTCTCTTAAAAAGTTCCACTTCTATTAGAATACAATTAGATTCTACTATTTTCACACTTTATTTCTTTACAGTATTCTTAACTTCTATTTTACTAATATGGCGATGGAAAAAAAAACTTTATTATTATTTATGATATTAAGATCACTAAAAACAGTCGTATTTTCACAATCTTCATTGAAAGATTTATAAAAATACCTCGCCCATATACGTTGAATATCTTAATATAAGAAAAGTATTTTTTTTTTCATCTTTAATACATTTTTTTTGAGTTAAATCTTTACTTTTCTTATCTTTTTGTTTGGTTAGTTTATAAATATATTTTTCATCCTATTTAGTATCTAAATTATTGTCAAGATCACTAAAAGCAAAATTGTTAGCATCACAAATTGTTCTCTTAGATTCCTATGGGTTACCTCATATTTTTCCACATTCTTCAAGATTTTATATTTAAATCATATTTTATAAAAAATTTATTTTCTATCTTTTTTTGCACATTGTCGTTACACAACCAACTATTTTTTTTCATAAAACTTTGCTTATAATTCCCCAAACATATATATTGCAACTTACTTAATATAGTATTCATAAATTTATCCCACATAATATTAGCTTCTTCATGAACACCCCAAATCTTAGAATTTTGAAGCTTCCTCATAAAAGTAAATTTATTTGTCTTTTTAAGTGCCCCCATCTAATTCTCTGAAAAATATTTTGTTGTATTTATCATCTTCAAATCCTTCAACTTAAAATCCAAAATCAATTATTGGTGTTGGTTACTTAAAGTTTCGCTTGAAATGCCTTAAAATCCTTAGAATCTCACCATCTATTTTTCTCATTTAAAAAAATAATTCTATTTTATTAAAGCTATTCTTATGAGTGATAATATGCTCATCTCTTTTCTTAAATAAATTATTAGCAATAACAAATTTTTTTACTGCAAAAAAAGGTTCAGTAATCAACTCATAAATAATTAAGGCTATGATGAGAATATATAATGTGGCACACATGCTAATTTGAAAAAGGGTTATCCAATCCCAAGATTTATGTTTTCATTCAGGTCAAAATTACTATTTAAATTGTTCAATCTTACTTTTTAATTTCAAAGATGCTCTTCCATGATAGGATTATTAGGAATCAACTTAAAACCTTAAAACGTCATTCATATGCAGTAGGTGATTGAAGTTCTTCCAATAGACAATAGCTCACCGCTTTTGCCAAGCAAATTGTCACTTCTAGGCCCCTACTGTTCGGAAAAAGGAAGCGTTTCATAAGAAGCCAAGCAATGCACTTTGCAAGCATTTTGTCCTCTCATTACTTTAAAGGAGATTTTAAATATGTTTACATCAAGGAAATTTCAAAACCATTTTTTCTCTTTTCAAATCTTTGAGGACCAATGTTATACTCATAAGTAAAAATTTGTACGAGAAATTAGCATCATAATCCACAATTGTGTTAGGTATTGTCTTCATAAATGAAGAATCTTGGATTTTTCACTTGAATGTATCTTATTTTTGCCAGTTTGTGGACGAAATAATCTCATGTTCTCAACATGTTAGGTATTATAATCTAGTTATTTGTCAAGCAACTAGGACTTTGATCATTTTTCCATATTTATTGGAGGAAAATTGAAGGTTTAGTAGCTTTAAAATAAATAAGGAGGCAAGCTTCTGTGTTGGCAACAAGGAAATTTTTGAGAAGTTAAATAATAAATATTCAACTAACGAACACATGTTTGATCACATAAATGGACTTAACATCTAATTTTAATGGATGCGAGAGTGTAGACGCCAGTTTGAAAATCAAGAACTAACCTGGAAGACACGAGTGACAAACCAATATAGGGATTTTAAAAACAAAGATCAAAGAGAAACATGCATTATACCTTGAAATTAGAAATAATTTACCCAAAAACAAATGAACACTAAAACTTTAGTGATGTCTTCTATAAAGAACTATATCCAAGAATGTGTGTGCAACAAGGTAATGTGACAATGCAAATTAATAAGCACAAGTTGTTCGAGCTATACCCTATGACATGCCCTAAATGAAACCATGCAGATATGCACATGTATGTAGAATGCTAAATTTAATGTCAATATAGATGCTATGGGAAAGCAACATTGATAAATCTTTAGCCAATGATCCTGAAATAATATCAATATAACATATATTACTTGCAATACAATTAAAAAGATATATTTTTTAAAAGTCTATAACCAGTTATCAAACTAAAGGTTATGAATGCAGGGTGAAGAAGAAAAGGAAACGACGGGTAATGATCCAAATCTACCTGGATGAGCAGATTCTGTTGGTCTACCGAGTGGCGATTCTTTCTGCAGAAAGAAAGTCATCTAACATCAAAATGAGCTTGAAAAATTCTTTTGAAGAAATCGTTGAATCAAAAGAAATCAGTGAATGGTACATTATTTCTGCAATTTATAGCGCTTCATAAAAATAACTCAATCAACAAAATCAGAAGATAAGAACCTTTTCTGAAACACTTTTTGTCACGATTAACTCTTTAAGTTAAAAGACTACTTAAAACAAAGGATAATAATGTTTGTTAAGAATACCATTGTTCATGATAAGAGCAATCACGGTTTAAGAAACAACAAATTATCATTTTTCAGCAATCACCCCCATTACACACACACACACACACACACACAGATCACATCTTATATTTTTAAAGAATGCAATTATCAAAGAACACATCCATGCTTCTAGATATAGTATTTGGTATGATAATAAGATAAGTAAACATTTAAAATCCACAAAAGCACAACTTGAAGCAAGATAAATCCTTATAAATTACCTTAGTGGTGTAGACCTTGTCCCCGTTATCATTGATGTAAAACTGAAGATACATGGCAATCAAAGTCAAACTAGGGACCTGAAATTTGAAGACCAACTGAGTTAAATACAAACTGACACATTCAAAATCATGAGTTAATGCATTGGTAAGAAAGCATAGCGAGCATAAAACAACAACTACATCCTCTGGGCCCAAACAGAACCTTCGGGTTTAACAATCACGGTGCTTAGCCGGGGGTACAAGGCTTTGAAGAAATAAAGATGAGCGGAAGATTTTATTTTTAATAAACAGGCGTCGCCCAGTAATAGAGAACGGGAATAGAATGGCGGATTTGAACAACTAAAATTGAGCACTGGAAGAAGAAGTGGATAAAACCCTAAACAAAATTGGATAGACTATGTTCTTGAAAAAGAAAGTAGAGGCGGAAAAGCTGCTTGAGGGGAAAGATTAAATGTAGGGCGGGCAGGTAGGCCAATGGTAGCATCCGAAAAGAAAGAAAAGATCCGATGCAGATGAGATGAAAGTTGAAGATGATGAAATGCATAGAGAAAATACCTCGAGGTAAATTGAGCGGCTTGTGAACCACTTGCTGCGGCGGCTGGCGAGGATGGGAAGCGCAGACTGGAAAGAGGAAGACTCGAGTCGGAGGATAAGAGGCTCTCTCGTTCTCGTCGATTAAATATAGGCCGTAAAAATAACAAACGCACCCGATGAACAACTCAGATCTAGGGTTTTAGGGTTATTGTTTAGGGTTTAAAATTAGGGTTTAATAATAATTTTTGATTAATTTTTAATTGTATATTTATTTATTATTAATTATTAACTATTTGAAAATTAAAAGGATGGAGCTCTAAAAGTGAAAATTACTTTTGTTCATTTTTTTTATTATGTTTGATCGGAATTTTGTTAAGGTAGGCAGAGGTAGACCTAAGAAAACTTGGGCTTATTGCATAAAAAATGATCTTAATTTATTAAAATTAAACAAAAATTTGACACTAAATAGGACGCAATAAAGAAAAAAGATTCATATAGCCGACCCCACTTAGTGGGATTAAGGCTTTGTTGTTATTTTTGTTGTTGTTATTTAATCAGATTTTTTCTTGATTATTTTAATAATTGATGAATTTTTTCACATTTTGAATTATTTTGTAATACTAGTTCATTTAAATTATTTTTTCCTATAGTTTCGATATTTTTCTCTCTATATTAAAATTTATTTTTGTGAGATTATAGCTATTATAAATATTAGATAATAAGATCTTGGCTAGTTTATTTACTTATATCACATACAAGTTATATGATTTATTTAATTGTTTATTTGTCTAGATTTGTAAAATTTAGATTTGTAAAATTTATGAATAATGACTTATATTAGTAGAATTAAGCGTGAAAATGGCAACATTCTTAATTCTACTGAGCATATTAAAGCTAAGTTTGTTGATTATTACATTAATCTTTTTAAATGTAATTATAGATATTGATAAGGATCTCTTTGTTGAAGAGATCAATTTGGTGGCTGAGATAGATCTTTTAGCCATTCTTGATCGCAATGAAGTTAAAAATTTAATAAATATGTAGGGTCTGACGGGTGTACATCTGCCTTTTATAAATCCAGTTGGGATATTGTTGGCAATGATATTATTTTATGTGTTCAAGATTTCTTTAATGGAAAAGATATTCCCAACTATTTTAAAGCTTTAAATCTGGTTCATAGTCTCAAGAATAAGAATGTTTTACATTGGGATGATTTTAGTCCTATTAATCTTAATATTATTGTTTCTAAGACTATTTCTAAAATTACGGTTGTTATATTTCAGGATCATCTAAATACTCTAATTTCTAAGCACCAATCTGCCTTCGTTAAAGACAGATCTATTGTTGAAAATGCTCTGATTGCTCAGGATATCACCTTGGAGCTTAATAAAAATTGCAGGAATGATAATATAATTTTTAAGATGAATATTAAGAAAGCCTTTGACACTATTAAATGGGATTTCATTCTTGAGATTTTCAAGGCCAGAGGTTTTAATAAAGCTTTATGTCTTCTTATCAAAAGAATCATTGATAACAACTATTATTTTGTTTTGATTAATGGTAATAAATGTGGTTTCTTTAAATCTTCCAAAGGAATCAAACAGGGAAATCCTCTTCCTCTGTTTTTTTTATGGCTTTTGATTATTTATACATGTATATTAACGAGATATTTAATAACTATCGCAGCATGTATTATTCCATCAAGGGCAATTTTGGCATTTCACATCTAGCTTTATGTTGATGATTTGGTTATTTTCTTTAATGTTAATAAACGGTCTATCAAAAGACTTTGGGAAAGTCTTAACCACTTACAAGATGCTTCTAGGTTGGTTTTTAATTCTAATAAATGTGTTTTCTATTGTTCTTAATGGATCCCTATTATGAAGAGGAACTGGATTCAAGACTTTACTAGTTATAGTAAAGGGAGCTTGCCTATTACTTATTTGGCCTTCAACCTTGATAAAGGTAAAAGAAATGTACATCTTTTTTATATTATTATTAAGAAGATCAATAAGAGGATTTCGTCTTTAGAGAATCTGCTTTTATCTTTTGGAGGTAAGGTTACCATACTTAAAAGTGTGCTTATTTCTATACATCTGTATACTCTTATTTTTATGAAAATTTCTTCTAGTCTTATTGACAAATTGGATAATAGTTTTAATAAATTCCTTTTGACTGGTAAAGACATTACAATTCATTGGATGAGTTGGGTGAAAATGTGTAAATCTATTCATTCTGGTGGTTTGAGTTTTAGAAGCAACAATAATTCTATGAAAATCAGTTTTATGAAGAACCCGTTTCAGTTTAGAAGTTGTAATTCTCTTTGGTCTCTTTTGATGAGAAAGAAATTTTGTGGTAGTTCTCACCCTCTTTCAATTAGTCAAAATTCATCTAATTTATTTGTTTAGAAGGAAATGCTTAAACTTATCAGAATACAAACGATTTCTTATATTGGGATTTTTTAATGGGAGATGCAGTTTCAGGTATGATCATTGGTTTGGTGAAGCTCCTTTGGCTAATTCTTATTTGGGCCCTTTTGAGATTGAGTTTGATGTTAATAATTGTTGGAACAATAATAATTGGGACTTACAAAAATTGAATGGCTTGATTCACAGAGAGGATGCTAATCTGATTGCTAAGATCCCTATTGATGCTAGTAATGATAATATTAAAATTAAAGATTAAAGTGGTTGCTCTATCTCTTAAACTTTTGTTAAGTCTCTACATTTTTCTAATGGATGGATTTAAATTGGGTTTAGAATTCTTTCATGAAACCTTCTCATTCGTTATTCTTTTGGAGGTTTTTTCATGGCATTATTTGTACGGATGATATTCTTAAAATGAAGGGTTTGAGGCTCTCCTCTTGATGCTTTCTTTGCAATCCGGATGAGGATAATGTTGAACATTGTGCTTTGCTAATGATATCTGATTAAATGTTTTTGAACTCTGTGATAAAAGAATTAATGATATAAAGCTAAATTTCATTGCTGGTTTTTGCAATTTTGGAGAAATTACAGTGGAGATTTGTTCTTTGCTTCCATTCCAATTATAGTCTTTTGGTTCATTTGGTTTGCTAGGAATGAATCTAAACACAAGGGTAATTTGATTTCTAAACTTTCCTATTTTACTTATATTAGAAATTTTATTTTTAAGATACTTAAGTAAGACAGTTTTAATAAGCATATTGGAAGTGATAGGTTGCAGTTTTTTAATAAATTCAATATATCTATTCCTGATAATTGTAAACATGTTTTGAACTTGATTATGGGGAAGAAACCTAATAGAGGTGTTATGAAGTTCAACACTGATGGTAGTTGGAATAATTTGATTGCAGGTATTGGTGGAGTTTGCCGCAACTCAAGTGGCTTTTGTTTATTGTTGTTTTCTGCTCCTGCGGGTGCAGTTTCTCCTATTTGTGTTCAAGCTGAGGCGGTTTTTTTAGGTTTCTTTCTGACTATTAGATGTTGTTGGAATTATATCGTGATAAAATTTGATTCTCTTGAATTGTAAAATTATTGTAATAAGAAGAAAGAGTATCATTGGTTATTGACTTTCATATGAAAAAACTTTTTGCTTTACTTTGTGCATGCTTATTGGATGTTTTTATATCGTGAAGACAATCAATATGAAAATTGGGTGGCTAAATAAGGTTTGACACTTAGAAGTTTAACTTTTATATTATTATTCCTTTAGAGCTGGATCGATTGATTAGAAGTGATATTCTGAACATCCATTATATTCATACCAATAAGCCTTTTTAAGTTTATTTTTCTTGTGTGAAGTTGTAATTGTGGCAAAAGGTTCTTAGGTTTTTGTTTTTCTTATTGGAGTTGTATGCGTGGGGGTGTTTAGCATAACTATTAGCCACCTCTTTATAATTATTTTTTTATGAAATAAAATTTCCTATGGAAAAAAAATGATTTGTAAAATTTATATTTTTAATTTGAAAAATCTATATACTTGTTTGAATTTTTAGCTCGCCGTTCACTCGCCATAAACTAATCAAGTTCAAACACTGAAATTTTTAAACAAGTCAAGCTTGAATAATATGTGAAAGTTAGAGACAAGCTCAAGACGAACATGAAAAACTTATAATTGTATCAAACAAACTCCAAACTATGATTTACTCGACTTGGCTAGGCTCGATTACAGCCCTATTCGCATATTACCACGGTACAAATTTTGAGGTTTCGTACATACTATATACCATAGAATTCACATATATTTACATACTTGGCATCTCATATTTATTTCAATACCACTTCAATGTTTAGATATTAAAAAATAGGGGGATTTGCAGACAACCATGAAGTTCTTTAGAATTTCCATATCTGACACTTAAAGTTATCTTTTTTACGTGTCTATCACTTAAAATTAGGAAATATCTCAAAATACCACCATAAGCGACGTTGTAACCCTCGCTGAAACTCATCTTCACCGAGCTCGCTGGCCTTGATACCCACATAAATCTCTTCTTCGTCGGAAACAAGCTCAACGGTTTCCTAAGCTTCTGAATCTTCGATACACCAGCTCGCCAAAACTTGAGGTTTTCAAAGCCTCTGACAATTACTTCACCACGCCGCTCCTGCTCAGTGTAACCAATTTGCAAAGACTTCGGTATTTCGTTCTCGGGAAAGTCTTCTTTTATTGAAAGATTCATTCAAGCTACCAAAAAAAAAAAAAAGAGTGCCATGGAGTTGCTCTTGCTCACCGGCAAAGATCTCTGAGGGAGAATAGCTCATGCTCAGAAACCTAACAAAGCTAAATTATCTTGTGTTATTTCAATGGAAACTTTTCTTAGAAACCTATTAATTAAAAATCTTTTAAAAGAAAGAAATTTCTGAAATTATAAATTCAAAAGAGTCAAAATTTGTGCTCATACCACTTTGATTGGTCAAAATCAATATACAAATATCGATGTTATACACATTTATTTTTTAAAAAATATTTTTTGTGATTTAATATAATTCTTATTTTAATATATGATTTTTATTTTAATTATTTATTTATATTTAATTTTTAACATATGATGTAGTCATGAGGAAGATATGATGTATGCCAAAGTGTGTGAAGCTTTCACCCCTAGTATTTGAAGACATGTACAACATGGATGACTTCGTTTCTAACTTTCGGTATGTAATGAACTCTGTTTTTATTTTTAAAATTTAATATTTTGATTATGATTATTATCTTAATTTTAAATATTATTACTATGTAGCATTTTCTAATAAAAATATTTAGATTTTGATACAACAAATTGATGTTACGTCATAATGAATTTAATTTAGTATGGTAACTAGCACTTTAATACAAAATTTAACTTTATTTATGATGTTAATGTAAACTTCTATATCATAATCTAAATATTTTTTATTAGAAATATGCTAGGTTATAATACTTTAAAATTAAAATAATAATCGATGATGCGTGTCAGGAAATTTGTAATGGTAAAGTAATGAATTATCGTCATAGCGTTATATGAGAATCCAACACGGTATTTTTGGTTTTTTTTTTAATCTACTTAAAAAATTCTATTTCATCGAAAAAATAATTACAAGGGAATGGTGGCCAACAGTTCCAAACTAAAACTCACACTTACAACATATACAACTCACACAAATAAAAAAAAACCTAGGACCCGTTTGCCACTTATACGACCCACAAAAAAAAAAAAAAGAAATTCATATCAATGCGAATAAAATGTAAATTAATATGATCCCATTTACGTAAAAGAGAAACTTCATAGGTAAAATATTAGAATAATTAATCGCTTAGGATTCCAAACTTCTTCACACAGCCCAATTTGCATACTGATTACATTCACAATAAATGAACAATCATTGAACCTGCATATAATCACTTAAAACAATTTTTCTTCATATGAATAATTATAAACCAAGGATATTCTTTATTCCTTATACAGTAGTTCCACAACTCCAAATTGTTCATCTCTATCATAATTTTATTTCAACCACAATTAACCGCAAGCTTCACAGCAGCAACCACAACATTAGTTTCGGTACAAGTAGGGGAAAAGACCACAACGGGCATAGAGAACCATAATAAGCAAACACCAGCATCATTTCTGCACGCACTTGATGAAAAAAATATAACTAGCAGGGACACCAAAAATTTTCATATGAAAAATCAAGAAGGAAAAAAATAATGGGCCCTTGCCCCAATTAAAATATTTTACTATGAGGTGATGATTATATCTACAGTCTCTTATTCTACATGCAGATAACTGTTAAACAATTTCTTGAGTTACAACTTCAGTAAACAAAATAACATTACCCAACGATAGGAAGTGGTTGCAGTGGGGAGGAATTAATGAAGCTTCAATGTACTATCAACATTTAGGATGATGTGCTACTTATGATTTCACAAAGTTTGCATTGCTTTGTTTCAAGGAGCAAACGACGAGTGATGGTGGTTGGTAGCGGTCGGAGAGCGGTGGTCGCCGGATACAATAGCGAGACGTCGAAGGTGGTGAGCGGTGTGCGACCGACAGTGGTTGACAGCTACAAGACCAGGAGTTGTTCTTTGGATCATCGGTGTATGATCCTGAGCTATAACTCCCCCATCCCCAAACTCTGACCTTGCTTTTGCTCAAGATCTAGTCTCATCCTCATGCAAGGGGTAGAACTCTATATATAGAGTCCAGGTTGCAAATAAGGATTGAATTCAGACCACGTTGATAAGATGATCCACAGGCATCCCCTTAACTAGATGGCTTACTATAAACATTTGAGTGCTTTAATGATATCAAAATTGAATGATCTTGAGCTCGTTGGATTCATCTTATCGCGATGTTTGATTCGATTAGGCTTGTTAGATTCAAAATTTGTTTAACCTTCTAATTATGTCTAAAAACTCCTAAAATTTATTTAATGAACCGATATGGGCATGATTTGATTTGGCTTAGACCATTTTGATACCATTGAGTACATCACGTCGAGCCGGTCAGTTTGTTGCAAGTTTGCTGAAATAAGAGTTCTGGATGACTCTTAATAAAAGTTTGAATATTTCTTAGTGCCCGTTTGAGGCAGCTTATTGGGTGTGGTGGCGGTCTAAGACACTGCATTCGTGTTTGAAAAAAAACGTTAACTCCGGATTAATTCTACCGCACCGAACGCGCTTAAGGATTTTTGTTCGTAGAGCGCGAAGCGGGATCAGGGCCACGTTCTGCGTTGGATTCGCGTGTGAGGGCAAAGATTTCCTCTCATGCCCTTCTTTCTCTGCTCTCCCTAGGCCCTCACTATCCATTCTCCCTTCTCAGTCTCACTCTCTTTCTCGTCACTCCCCTCTCCCTACCTGCTAGGGTTTCCTCTATGCTGGAGAAGATATGTTTTGCGTTCTGTGATCTTCCCGGTGTAATGCTCAGACATTTCGCTTGATCGGAGTGAGATTTCCTGGGAATCAGTTGCTTGTGATTCAATGTCGTACCAATTGAAGAAGTTAATCAATGATCCCAGTGGTTCTCTTCGTTCCTTTTGTTATTTCTTTCTCTTATTTTGGTTTTCTTCTGGGAATCAGTTGCCTGCGAGGGTTAGCTAAATGGAAGGAAGAGCATGTGAGCTTTACATCCTTCAGTAGTGTTTTTCTAGTTATCTTGCTGCATGAAATTTGTCACAATAATTATTATCTTACCTACTTAAGAATTTAAATTAAAAACTATTAGTGTGCATTATGAGTGCTCTATCTTTTGAGCAAGGTTGCTGGCTGATACGCCTAAAATATATAAGTTTTTTCCAATATAATTTTACTCATTTTTGATGATATTACACTTTAAAGGAAGGTATTTTGTATGTTTCTTGGTTTTAGGTACAAGAAATTGTGATTGGAGTAAAATGAAACAAAAACGGTACAATTTAAATCAAAAACGAGCAAAAGAGACAAAAATTGAACTAGGTCGCCGATGGCGAGAAATAGGCCGCCGTCAGCATGATTTTCTCGAGAGCATTTGAATATTATAAAGGAGCCCGCCGACAGCGAGATCGAGCACGCCGACAGTGAGATCGAGCACGCCGACAGCGAGCCTGAGCAATTGGCCTACATTCTAGAAGCCCGCCGACGGCGAGAAGGTCGGTTCAAGTAATGTTCAATGTATTTGGACGCTTTTTCGAAGGGGTGCTTAAGGGAACTCTTAGAAAATCGTCCAAACTCTTTAAAAAGAGAAGAAAAGAAGAAAAACAGAGGAGAAAAGTGGAAAAAAACATGGAGAATGTTTAGGGATTTTAAAATAGGAGTAGAAATGTTGATTTCTACCCTTTTGGAGAGATTGAAGAGGAGATTTTGAGAGAATTTGTAAGGGATTTCACTAGCATTGCATGGATCGCCGGGAGACTTTATGGGAGAGATCTTCGTCTTTCTTTCAAAGGAAAAAAGCTAAGTATTATTCTTCATTATCTTATGATTTTGTAAACACTTACCTAGTGGATTTACTTTGGTTACATGAAGTTTCCGTTGTGTTTTCTTCGCGCTTTGTGACATATCTCTCTTACTTTTTCTTCTTCTTGGGAAATAGTGGCATGAGAAGATTATGCAATTATTTTCCTTTTACTTTTCTTTTATAATGAGTAGAAATCATGTTTAGGATTTTGTGATGCATGATAGAAGTAAATTTAATTATAAATGTGATGATTTTTACTTGCACTTAATTTACATTGCAATTAAGGCCTGTTGTAATGTTAAAATTTGTTGTGAAAACATACGATCCGAGAGGGTTATGCTTTCTAGAACTAAGTACGAACCACATTCAAATTCCATGGATGGTGAAGTTTATGGGGATTGAATGCAAATAAATAAGGAAATAATATTAATTGGGCGTAGAATTGGAGATTTTAGAGTGACAGGCTAAAATCCTCGATTCAGATCTATCGTTTGGATGTTGAAGTGTAGATTGTTAGCACTCGGGCGAGGGAACGTGGGAGCTCCGAAGTGAGAGCCGGTATCCTCCCAGCTTAGCCGCGGATTCGATAACTAAGCATAGGATCGATCGATGTTCTTTATGTACGGACCAGAAGGGTAAAGAATATGATTGCTCCTATTTGGCACATACAATATTAAATGCATCTCATTCCTATAAATTATACTATTTTATTACATAAGAATAGTAGTTTTTAATATCTCAAAATTCTCCAAACCGATTCATCCAAAAGGGTTATCTTTAGAATTATTATTTGCATTTAGTTATGGTTACTTATTACATTTAACTCTTGTATTTAGGAGTAGTTGCTAGATAAAACACAATTTTAATCGACATTCAAAATTAAGAACTATTAGTAGTAGACTTGAATTTGACTAAAGACCTCTTACTTCACTTCCTCGTGGAATCGATACTGGAGTTTTTAAAGAAAACTCTATATTACTTAAAACGATATGTATACTTGTGTAGTACTCTAGTGTGTAAAATATTTTCTAATTTTTATATCATTTAAGATTTTGCACACTAGCCACTATTTATAAATCGAGTCAAGTTTTTTGTCATCTTTTGGAATTTAATTTACTGTGTAATTGCGGGTCGGGTCAAGTTTTTGGCGCCGTTGCCGGTGAAGCTTCGGTGAGAACTTTAAGAGAATTTTAGTTGAAATAATTAGGCTTAGACTTGAAAAACTGTAGTGTCGTAAAAACTGTTTTTGTGTTAAAAGTGTTTTGTTGTATGAAAAAGTGTTTAAAATAAAAATTGTTTTATATGAAAAATAAGGTGTTCGTGAAATATTTTGTTGTCTTGAATATATTTCATCAGTTATTTGTTTAATTGTTAATGTATTGTTTGTTATGTTGCGTATGCAAAACAAAAGATCTGCAGGACTTGTACCTTATGATCCTGAGTTTGAAACAAATAAAAAAATAATAAAAATATAGAAAAGACTCGAAAAACTAGAGATGAAAATGAAAAAATTTCAAGATAATAACTTGAAAAATCATCATAAATCATTGAGGGATTACATAAATCCTACGACAGATGAAATTCACTTGAGTATACAAAATCCTATCGTAGAAGATGATTCATTTGAAATAAATCCTGAGATTATCCAACTGGTGCAGAAAAATCAGTTTGGGGGAACTCCTTTGGAGGATCCCTATTTACACTTATCAAATTTTCTAAAACTTTGTGCTACATTTCGTTATAATGGTATGTCAGACGATGCTGTTAGACTAAGGCTTTTTCCTTTCTCATTAAGGGATAAGGTTAAAATATGGTTATACTCTTTAACACCTGGTTCTATTAAAAATTGGGAGGAGTTAACTAAAAAATTCTTAGCTAAGTATTTTCCACCTTCAAGGGCTACTCAACTTAGAAACGATATTATCTCATTTTGTTAGTATGAAGGGGAATCAATATACGAAGTCTGAGAAAGATTTAAGGAACTTCTAAGAAAGTGTCCTCACCATGCTCTGCCCGATTGGTTAATCATTCAAACTTTTTATAATGGGTTAGTAGGATCCCTTAGGTCTATAATTAATACTACCGCTGGTGGATCTTTAATGTCAAAATCATTTGATGAAGCGTTTGCATTAATTGAAGAAATGGCTACAAATGAATTTCAAAGGCCCCCTGCAAGGGTAAATCATAAAAATGTAGCTAGTGTTCATGATATAGATGCAATTGAAATTCTTGCATCTCAGATTGCTGCAATATCAAGGAAGTTGGACCAATTTGGAATGAACCAACCTCAATTTACTTCTGTAAGTGAGGAAAGTTCATTAGGGCCTATAATTGATTCTAAATTATCATATGAGACTTTAAATACCATAAACAACCCGTACTCTAACTTTTACGACCCAGGTTGGGAGAACTATCCTAAATTTAACTGGAATCATATTACTAATGGTGGAAACCAAAAATGGGAAAATAATCATGCAAATCATAATGGAAATTGGAATAATCAGGGAAACACAAACTATAGACCTTCATATCCACTGGACTCTAACAATGATCAACAATTTGAGAATAAAAAAATGTCTATGGAAGAAGTGGTATTGCAAATGGGAAACCAGTTGCAAACTCAAAATGTTGCGATTAGAAACATAGAGAATCAACTAGGACAAATTGCTAATTTACTTAGCAATAGACACCAAGGAACACTTCCTAGCAATAATGAGATCAACCCTAAAGAGAGCACTAATGAACAAATAGAAGTTGTCCAACTAAAAATTGGAAGAGATATAGAGGATGTGGTTAGAAAAGAGAAAGATGTTGTGAGAGAAATAAAGGAAACTAAAAGACCTGAAGAACATGTTTCTAAGGATCTAGAAAAATTAATATCTCCAACTAAAATCAGTTTGGAAAGACCACCACCTCCATTTCCTCAAAGACTTAGACAACATGAGTTAGATAAAAAATTTTCAAAGTTCATGAAAGTACTTAAGAAGTTAACGATAAATATTCCTTTCACTGAAGCTTTGAAACAGATGTCAAGTTATATAAAGTTTATAAAGGATATATTAAACAAGAAAATGAAATTTGGGGATTACGAGACAGTTGCACTTAGTGAGGAGTGCAGCGCTATACTTCAGAAAAATTTTCCTCGGAAACTTAAAGATCTTTGTAGCTTTACAATTCCTTGTGCAATTGGAGAAAAAATATGTGGAAAAGCTTTATGTGATTTAGGAGTGAGCATTAATGTGATGCCTCTATCTATATTTAGAATGTAAGGTTTAGTCGATATGTCTCCCACTACTGTAACCCTTCTGTTAGCTGATCGATCTATCATTTATCCAAAAAGAGTTATAGAAGATGTGCTTGTTAAAGTGGATAAATTTATCTTTCCTTTGGACTTTATTGTATTAGATATGGAGAAAGATAAAGAAATTCCAATTATTTTAGGGAGACCTTTCCTTGTTACTGGACAAGCTATGATAGATGTGCAAAAAGGAGAGTTGACTATGAATATTAATGATCATGAAGTCACTTTTGATGTATTAAATACTATGAAATATCCAACTCAGATAAAAGATGATGAATATTTTTGGATGGATGAAATTGATTATCTAAGTAAAGACCATTTCCAAGAAATTTTTGAGAGTAAGTTAAAAGATGAGATTGAAATAGATTTTCATGATGATTCGAAAACATTACTTAAAGAAGATCTGTATGTATGTTCGGGAGAGGTGTGAAATGATGGACGCTACCAAAAATAGTAAACTTTTACTTCCATTTGTTGAAAAATCTCATGAACTTAAGATGGATGTACCTCATACAATTTTAAAGCCTATCTATTTAGGGAATTCATCTACACAACTAGTCTTTATATTTTTAGATGCGACTCAATCACAAAAAAAACTTGAACTGAATGATGAACAAGATAAAATTCTTAAATTAGGACTTGGAAGAGAATTTGAGGATAAATTTAAAAAAAACTTTGAGTTGAGAAAAGAGGATAAGGATATTGGAAGACCATTGGAAGAAATTCCTAAGGAATTAGAAAAACTTATTTCCTCAACTAAGATAGATCCTCCATCATTTAATAATTATAAAGGGAAAAAATTGGAAGATAACTTGAATCATAAGAGTGACATAGAAGAATTTGATCCAGAATCTGAATTATCTAGAGAGAATCTGATCCAAAATTTGAGAGATATTGAAATATCTTATAAAGACCCATTTCTTATAAATTTCAAGGATAATATTAATACGCGGATTGAAAAAATCAATTGAAGAATATTGGATCTAGAAAGAAATATGAGGAATTATGATATAAATCAAACTGAAAAATGAAGAGCTTAATGAAAAAGTAAAATTTAAGAATTTTATAAGAATCCCTGGATCTGGAAATGATTGAGTGATTGATCGAGGATTACTTAATTGAAATTTTGATCCAGGTGGAATCATTTGTCGGGCTAACGACGTTAAACCAAGTACTTTATGGGAGGCAACCCATAGTTATCAGTGTGCTTTGATTTAGTGTGCTTGAGAGTCATGATTGTTAGTGTTGTATGGTGTTTGCATTAGAGTAGATTGAATTGATGTTTAAATGTCATTATGGATTGATCAGTTTGATTGATGATTAGTAGATGTTTAGATTATTAGTAGTTTGATTTGATCTTTGTGTGTCACGAGGGAGGTGATTCCTTAACTTCTTACTGTTGTTAGAATTTTATGTTCTCTTGTAGTAGTTGGATTGACGAGTTCGCTACAACTCGGGTCTCACCCGGACTTGAGTTTTACAAGAGATACCATGAATTAAAATTGTAACATATCTATCTCAATTTTGATACTTCTTTTCTCTAACTTTACTTTCATTAGATAGGAGTCATGAACCTATTTGATGAATATCATGTGGATGATCTTACATTATCTTTATAACTGTTAAAGGTGATTAATTATAAGGATTAGGTGATGCCTGAGATTGGTGCCTATGAGCCAATATGTCAGGGGTAATCTTATCCTTGAGATTATAATCTATAAAATCATTTTAAAATACCTAATTTACTAGTGTAGTGATTCTGTTAGAAAATGAAGGTAACGTAGTGAGATTGGTTGAGTTAAAGGATGAATTAACCTCATTTATCATATGTGTGTTTATGTTTGTGTTATAACTTTATTTAGGTATTGAAGAACATTTTTATATTCCCTTACTCATACCTACAATGCTAGTTAGACTTTGGTTTAGTTAATTTCATTCTGGCATGATTAGTTTAGATTTACTTTCTGCTGCATATTGTTCTATCCTAATGAATACTTGTAAATGGTTTTGATAGATATTTGTGGTAGATAGAATTTCTAAATTGTTTTCTTCCTGCTTATATTTTCTGTACTGAATGCTATATATGTTAAAAATTAAGTTTAGAGGTAGGAAAAAA
The DNA here is from genome assembly GCA_022702705.1 of Papilionanthe hookeriana x Papilionanthe teres. Taxonomy (NCBI): domain Eukaryota; kingdom Viridiplantae; phylum Streptophyta; class Magnoliopsida; order Asparagales; family Orchidaceae; genus Papilionanthe; species Papilionanthe hookeriana x Papilionanthe teres. The sequence continues at coordinate 31,378,754 of CM040430.1, read as the reverse complement.
AATAAAATTTTAGTGTGAAAATACTTCCTTTTAGTATAATTTTATTACAAGCATGTTTTAGGTTAGCTTTACTTTCTCCTACAGTCTTTCCATCCTGATTATGCATGTATATGAATTTGATAGGATGTTGTAGTAGCAAGTAGATTCAACCTTTACTTTTTCTTCCTGCTACATTTTATGGAATTAATTGCAAAATATTTTTGAAATTTAAGTTTGGGGGGAAGAAAAATATTAACTATTATTTGTTCTCAATTGTTATATTTTCAAAAATTATTAGCATAACTTATGGCAATTGAACCTCACTTGAGATAACTAAAACTATTTATTTTAGTTAAATATTATGGAAGGATTAGATGAAAATTTTTAGTAATAAAAGTTAATTTTATAAGGATAAGATATTTGATATGAAAGAATTTGATTATAGTTAACTATTTAAAGTAAAGAAAACTGTATTTTTGAAATGTTAAGAGACTTAAAAAGAGATTGTGACTTTATGATGAATAATAAAGCTCATACCTAATTATAAAGTAAGGATGCATTTTAAGTTTGAACTTTAGAAACAGGAGAGTGAAGTTCAAAATCATTACAGGCTCTCCAGATATAGTAATCCTCATTAAAAAAAAAGAAAAAAAAAGAGAAAAAGAAAAGAGATTGAAAAAAGGGGATTGAAAATGATCCCGAAAGAAAAGAAAAAAAAATATATTTCTGAGGAGAAGCTTGAGGAGATGCCTAATCAAAAATTGGCTTCACTTGAGTCACCCTAAAGGGAGAACTTGATTTCATTTCTGAATTTATATTTAAAGTATTGGCTTACATTCTGATGAAGTTTGCATGAACTTCTTTTTCACATAATCTTTCAAGGCATTCTTAATGTAACAAATTATGGTTTATCTTGAAATAAATAGAAGACTAGAACCCTTAGACTTGATTGCTGAATATTCTTATACTTGTAGTGTTAACCCGAGTTACTAAATTTCTTTCTAAAAGTCTAACCAATATATTCTTTTAAATGAAAAATTTTAGTATCTTACAGGTGAAAAGTACATTGTCTTGAGTTATATTTTTATGTAGTGGTTACTTCAGGACGAGTAACAGTTAAGTTTGGGGGATTTTGACACGCCTAAAATATATAAGTTTTTTCCAATATCATTTTACTCATTTTTTATGATATTTCACTTTAAAGTAAGGTATTTTGTATGTTTTTTGGTTTTAGGTACAATAAATGGTGATTGGAGCAAAAGGAAGCACAAACGATATAATTTGGAGCAAAAAAGAGCAAAAGAGACAAAAATTGAACTAGGCAACCGACGACGTGATTTTCCCGAGAGCATTTGAATATTATAAAGGAGCCCGCCGACGGCAAGATCGAGCCCGCTGACAGCTAGCCTGAGCAATTGGCCGACGACGAGATCGTTGTCGCCGACGGCGAGAAGGTCGGTTCAAGCAATGTTCAATATATTTGGATGCTTTTTCGAAGAGGTGCTTAAGGGAACTCTTAGAATTCGTCCATACTCTTTAAAAAGAGAAGAAAAGAAGAAAAATAGAAGAGAAAAGTGGAAAAAAACATGGAGAATGTTTAGGGATTTTAGAATAGGAGTAGAAATGTATGTTTCTACCCTTTTGGAGAGATTGGAGAAGAGATTTTGAGAGAATTTGTAAGGGTTTCACTAGCATTGTATGGATCGCCGGGAGACTTTATGGGAGAGATCTTCTTCTTTCTTTCAAAGGAAAAAACCTAAGTATTGTTTTTCATTATCTTATGATTTTGTATATACTTACCTAGTGGATTTACTTTGGTTACATGAAGTTTCCGTTGTGTTTTCTTCACGCCTTGTGACGTATCTCTCTTACTTTTTCTTCTTCTTGGGAAATAGCGGCATGAGAAGATTATGTCATTATTTTCCTTTTACTTTCCTTTTGTAATGAATAGAAATCATGTTTAGGATTTTGTGATGCATGGTAGAAGTAAATTTAATTATAAATGTGATGGTTTTTACTTGCACTTAATTTACATTACAATTAAGGCCTGTTGTAATGTTAAAATTTATTGTGAAAACATATGATCTGAGAGGGTTATGCTTTCTAGAACTAAGTATGAACCACATTCAAATTCCATGGATGGTAAAGTTCATGGGGATTAAATGCAAATAAATAGGGAAATAATATTAATCGAGCGTAAAATTGGAGATTTTAGAGTGACAGGCTAAAATCCTCAATTCGATCTTATCGTTTGGGTGCTGATGTGTAGATTGTTAGCCCTCAGGCGAGGGGAATGTGGGAGCTCCGAAGTGAGAGCCGGTATCTTCCCAACCTAGCCACAGATTCAGTAACCAAGCATAGAATCAGTCAATGTTCTTTAAGCTCGGACCAAAGGGTAAAGAATATGATTGCTCCTATTTGGCACATACGATATTAAATGCATCTCATTCACTATACATTATCTATTTCATTACATAAGAATAGTAGTTTTTAATATCTCAAAATTCTCCAAACCAACTCATCCAAAAAGGGTTATTTTTAGAATTATTATTTGTATTTAGTTATAGTTACTATTACATTTAACTCTTGTATTTAGGAGTAGTTGTTAGATAAAACACAATTTTAATCGACATTCCAAACTAAGGACTATTAGTAGTAGACTTGAATTTGACTAAAGACCTCTTACTTCACTTCCTCATGGGATTGATACTGGGGTTTTTAAAAAAAACTCTATATTACTTGAAAAGATATGTATACTTGCGTAGTACCCCTAGTGTGTAAAATATTTTCTAATTTTTATATCATTTAAGATTTTGCACACTAGCCGCTATTTATAAATCGGGTCAAGTTTTTTGCCATCTTTTGGAAGTTAATTTACTGTGTAATTGTGGGTCGGGTCACTGGCAACCGTATCTTGTACCATTTATCTTTCCTATTATATTTACTTAATTTAATCTTGATGTATGATATGAATAATTGTATGGTTACTGCTCAACTTTATGCTTTTTTTGATGAAGATTTTTTTTTGAATAGCATGGAATTTTTAATCTTATCTTAAGCTCTTTTTTAGTGTCATTTGATTATTTATGTATTAATAAAATTGTTTATTGAAATCTTCCAAACACCATTTTAGCAGTATAAAATTGTCTATTGAAGTCTTCCAAATACTCATGTGCTTGACTTTTCAAGTATTTTAACCAAATTGATGAAGAAATGCAACGAATAACACTAGGAATGAAGAAATCTTATGTTGACGAATGATATTTTTTGGTGATTCAGATATATTAATGCTTTTTTGTTATATCGTTGTGATGGAATTGAGCACCTAAGATGACTAGAGCATTTTTGGGCAGTCGCTGCATCACTATTCTTTAATGGGTGGAACTTCTTTGGGGTGGAATGGAGTGAATATTTGCTTTCGACTTCTCATTATCTTTCCACCCGTTTTAGTGTTTGCTTAGGTTAACTTTGTTGAGCATTTATTATGGTTATTGCTCTTCCCTGATGTTCTGAAGGATGGCCATTATTTTCTGCCTTTTTCTTGGACAAATTTTGTTAAACACTCTGGCAAGTTCAAAAGCTCGATGAGTTGCCATCTATTTGGCAAGTTCATGAGCTTGATAACTGTATTATAAGTTTAGCAAATTCACCATCTATAATCTCCAATTTCTCAGCACACCATTCCTCCAGAGCATCGATTGTACGCTTAATAGGATCCCAACCCAAATCGGTACATCCACATTTGAGCTCCTTCCAAATTTTCCATTCATTCTTCAATTGGTCCCATTTGTTTTTGAATTTTATTTGGTCATAATCTCTGCCAGTCAACTCTTTAAACATCTTCGCAATATTTAGCTAACCTTCCTTATTAAAATACGAGTTTGGCCTATTTCCAAGTTCTATTTCCTTAATACAGAGATCACAAAAAATATTTGTTACTTCTTTATCCCACATAGCAGAGGGACCCCCTTCATTCGCCTTAGACATGTCGACACTATAAGGAACTTAAAATATTGTAAGTCAACAAAAAATAATTAAATTTAGATGAAGGTTAGATAAAAACAATGTGAGAGGCTGATGAAGGAAAATGTATAAATCAAAGGAAATCTTACGTTGATGAAGAAGTTCAACTACAACATAATTATCTTCTTGTGTCGTATATAAAATTGCATAAGATTGCAAATGCATGTTTGCTAATATTAGTGACTATAATTGTTAGATTATTAATGTTAAATGCGTTTAAAAAATTAACATTAAAAACTTGTTGCAAATATGAGATGATAATGAAAATTAGAAGCAAATCGAGTGTGCTATATCATTCCTATTTTAATAAACCTCCTTAAAGCAAACAAAACAATTGGCTTAAAGATCTATTGTGGTCAATTATGTACTCTTAAATTCAACCATAGATGGAATTTTGAAGTTAGTATTTATGGAAATTATCATTAAGAAATGCGTTGACATATTCACATAAAATTATTATCTTTATAAGGTTATGCTTATGAGTTTTTAAGGAAATAAATCAAACCAATAATAAAATCAAATTCAAATATAATGACAAGAATACACACGCAGGATGGCTCAATTGATCAATGGTCTAAAGGTGGTCATTGTTATCAACATGATAATCAACCTATAACATATACTATAATGTATATATTAATGCCACGAATTCAATGAAAAATGATCACATCTTACTTCAACTAGAGAAAGTTAAGGGGTCCATCACATTAGTGTTCTTAGAGGAGGTAAAGTTGGTACCAGGTAAAGTTTCATAAACAAATAGTTTAGTTAAGGAGGTTGACGCACCCTCTAAAGGCAGAAAATAAGGAAGCAAAATTTGGTTTACATACTCATAAGTGTATGCTTCATTTCATGTCAAGCTAAGCATGTGGAGCTTTTATAATCATGACATTTTAATGACATGTTGCACTCTTCATCTCACTAAAAATGTGCAATTAAACTTTAATAATTTTCACAAATCATGCATGCCTCATTGTCACCACATGACCTAATTCCCCTTTCTTCTAAGATTGGTATTGCCTCAACTACTTTTAATTACTTACCAAAACAAAATCATTTAGTGCCCTCCTTTAACAAAAAAATGAATTTCTTACTTACTCCAAACATTAGCCTAATAAATAACAAGAAAGGTTGTGTGTTCCATTACAATCAAAAATGTTAAAATGTTTTTGATAGTATGAAGCACAAACAACTCCAATCACTTCCCACAACAAGATGAAAAAAATACGATTACAAAAAAAAAAAAAAAAATTGAAAATGTTTTTGATAGAATGAAACACAACCAACTCCAACCAACCCATTTATAAAACATTGCACGATAAATGCTTTTAGTTCACTAAGAAAATGCAAATAAATTAACTTTGTTAATATTTCAATAGAGCTTTGCCATGAATGCTTTTACTTCACATTTTGATTCAAAACATCATGTACATTAATGCTTATGGAATCTATTCATCACTTTATGAGTAACCCATCACAATTTATATCATTGGTACTATATTAATTCTTTTTAAGTTTTCAATGAAAGATGTATCTTAACATACATAAAAAATATAACATCATCACATTAAATCAAATACAATCGGCTGAATCAATCCTGCCGACCCGAAGCTAATCAGCTTCAGCCAAATGAGTTAGAGAGTAGTTGAGCATTAGACTCATACATTTAAAATACAAAAAATAGCAAGCATAACTTACTTTAAAAACAATGGCAAAAAGTAAAATCATTATATCATATCCCCTGCTATATAAATAATGAAATTATTTTATAAATAAATATATATTGATTACTCATTAATCTTCACTCGATAATGTAAATTATAACGACTAAAATTTATTTTGAATGATAATACATATCAATACACATAATTATAGAGTATGCTAGGAACTATTACTATTTGTCTCATTGTGTGCCAAAGTTTTAGGGGATACATTGAAAATGAGATATAAGAGTAAAAATAAAATCAAATTAATATCAAACCGAAAAAAAAAAAGTAAAGCATATTCAGAAAAATAAAAAAATAGAAATATTGAAAATCTTTAAACATAAAAATTAGTTATCATAAAGACAAAAGAAGACACCATTTGGTTCCCATAATGAATAAAATATTTTAAAGGGCATGATTGAATACAGATGCGTTAAATTCAGAAAAATATTTGAAATGATTTAAGTTAAATAAGTAGGCATTCCTTCTTAAATCCATTAAATTCACTTATTTACAAAATTCATGATATAAATTGCGGCGGAGTTGAAAATGAATTTAGGAAGCTTCGTATTTAATTCACTGTTTCACATTTGGCGGAATTTATGTTAAATTCCCCTAAAATTGCAAAGATATGTAATTGGAGGTGATTTTGCATATATTCAAATTAGAATATTTACATAACAATAACAATGGATTATAACAGTCTCTTGATTATCTATAATAAGAAGGTCTAAGAATGATGTATTAAATAAATTACTAACAATCAAGTTGAGCTACATAAATAGGAGAATGTTGAAAGAGGTATGGAATGAGCTTTGGACAAGCCTTTCCTTGTCAGCTCACTCGCAGGGCAGATTTGTAAATAAGAAAGAAAAATGAAGATGCAAGTTCAAAAATGTAACATGTAGCTTCACTGTCAATAAAAATTAGCTTGAAATGAAAATTGTCCATTATCATCAAAATTTGGAAACCTTCAGCAAATAAATAAAAATAAATAAATCCTAATGCTGAAATGCTAACAACCGGATTCCATTACGCTGAGCAAAATAACCTGATCAGTTGAAACTATAAAATTTTAAAGGAGTAAAGCTATTGTTAAAAGCTTGCAATGATGATCAAGCCTTGCATTGCATCAAAGAATGCTTACACAAAACTCATATACAAGATATGATTGTTTAGTAGCATTGAATAATGGAAGCAGTTCTTCTTAAAAATGCAAAGAGAGCTGCAATATAAGCTAGAGGCTCAAGATCTATGCCCAAAATAACTCAAGATGTTCAAAGAGAGGAAGTAAGAATGCTTACAGAGGATGAGGAAGGTGTTAGCAAAGAGAGGGCTGAAGGGGAGGTTCGATCGCCACTCGACGAGATCGCCACTAGAGGAGCCGTCTGGATCGCGAATGAACGAGGAGCCGCCTGGATCGCGAATGAAGAAAGGCCGGTTGGATCGCGAATGAGAGGAGCAGCCTAGATCGCGAATGGAGCCGCTGGATCGCAAATGAGAGGAGCAGCCTGGATCACAAATGGAGCTGGACCGGGAAAGCCTGGATCGCGAATGGAGCCTGGATCGTGAATAGAACCTGGATTGCGAATGGAGCCGCCTGGATCGCGCAGAAAGGAAGGTGCGCGGGAGAGGAGAGGACGCACGTTGGGAGGTTGGAGAAAACTTTGCGTCCGGACAACGGAGATACCTCCTATGTACCACCCATGTAACTCCTCTGTAAGTTGGGTGTACATGGGAGGTACATGGGGGGTGCTCTCACAGACACTGGACGCAAATTTTTTTCGGGAGGTTGGGCACGAGGGAGATGAGATCGGGACGAAGGGCGAGGGCTGCAGCGTAATAAAGCTAGAGCGAAATGCAGAAACACAATTTCAATAATATAACTCCATGGCAGGGGCACTCATATTATGTTGAAAGTGGATGATATGATTAGTAAATATGTTTATGTAAATTTTTAATATTTAGATTTAATTTGGGAGCAAATTCATATAGGAAAGCTAACTTAAATTTATTTAGTTTTAGCAAACAAACAAAGTAATCTTAGCTCAAGAAAATGAGGTGGTTTGGCGAAAATGCTTCTCCTCCGACCCAGGGTTTCATCTTCGACGTTTTTTGTGAGATCTTTGCGGTTATGCTTCGTTCTTCTTCGTATTCCTGATTTTATGCATTGTTCTTTGTCGTCTCTGAAATTTTTGTGGTCTTTTGTGTGGTTTTAGTTCATCTTTGTCTGGTTTCCCGAGCTGTGCTCCTTCCTCTGCGTTACTTTTAGTGATTTTTATCCTCCATCTTCGTAGTTTTGAATTTTTGGGTTGGATTAACCTCGAGGGTTTTGGGAGGACTTTCGTTGGTCTTTGGTCTCTAATCGGCTCTATTTTTTGTTGTGTTTATTGCTTTCTTCTGTTTCTTAGAGCTGGAATTGTGTTCATCTTTGTGTTGATTCTTTGACATTGGAAAGATCAACAACTGTTTTCTGCCTTATGTTTCTGGTCTTTTTGTCATAATCTGGATATTTTTCTCTGTTTTCCTGTATTATGGCCAATTTATTTATTCTCTATGGAATTTAAGGAGAAGATGGTTTTTGGAAATGTGAATGGTTTGATTAGAGAAGTTTCAAGCAAGAATGGAAAACCAGCTTTACTCTATTCAGAGGAAGAATCTATGGCACTTGCAGCTCCACTGTAATTCACTCTAATAGGTAAATTTATGTTTGCACCCCCAAAGATGGATAAAAAATTCTTGGCAAGCTTAAATTGGTGGGAAGTGGGAGTGTTGGGATGATTGATGGAAGGAATCTCATGATACATTTAGCAAAAAAAGAGGACTATACTTCTCTGTTTGCAAAAAAGATTATGCAAATTAATAAGGTTAGTATGAAGATTCTCAGGTGGACCGTTGATTTCAATCCTAAGAGCCACCTATAATTCCAATTTGGTTATGTTTTCCAGGTTTGAAGTTACATTTTCTTAATAAGCATGTTCTTTATTTTTTGGGAGCCATTTATGGTATCCCCATGAAAATTGACTCAGCTTCGTTAAATTGCTCGAGACCATCTGTAGGTAGAGAGCTGATTACAAGGGATGTAACACTCCATTTCTGTGACTCGGTTTGGATTGGTGACTCGAATTCTAGTTACTGACAAAATATGGAGATGGAATATGTTCCACCATATTGCAATAAGTGCCGGATGTTTGGGCATTGTTTATCTAATTGTTTCGTGGCAAATCCTAGCTTGAAACCTGTCTTACAGAAAGAAAGATGGCTAGAAATGGTAATCCAATTGATCATGATATCATTCTGCACAATAATGCCTCGACTAATTATAAAATTAATGAGACTCATTCATGTTTAAATCAGGGTGAGAAGGAATTGCATGATGTTATTGATATCAATAAGTCAAGTAATTCCTTAGTTACCAACACTGAATCTATGCATAATGACAATAGTTTACCTATTCAAAATAATGTATCTTTTCAAAAATTTTCTAATGATAAGAATTGTAACATTAATCATGAGCATAATGGTCATAATAATGATGAGTTGGAAATTATTAATGGAAAGGACCCCGCTAATCCTATTAATAACAACACTGGTTAACAATTTTGATCCCATTGTGATTAATCCTAATTAGGTTGCCAATGCTGATCCTCTTGTGGATGAATGCTTGGTTACTATGTTAGAATTAGAGGAAGATTGGATGATCCAAAAGGCTGCCAGGAAAAGGAAAAATAAAAGCAATAAGTAACTCAGTTATGTTAACGCAGATGCTGAATTCAATGCCCGGGGGTAGAGAATAAAGAAAAAGAAACTTTGGTTTCTTCCTCTAGACTTACTAGAGGCTGAAAGATTTTCTTGATGATGTTAAATTTTTAATTTGGAACATTAGGGGCATTGCTTAGTTTGATGCCTCTAATAGATTGAAATGTTTGTTTCGTTCTCATAAGCTTAAATTTTTTAGTATTCTTCAGTCTCTCGTGGCTTCTAAAAATAACGATAAATATCTTAATAGAATTAGTCATTTTAAGCTTTTTGCTAATATAAATAATAAAATTTGGGGTCTCTGGAAAGATTGTGTGAAGGTTGATATAACTGTCCACCACGAGCAGCTACTTCATATTAAAGTAAATATAAATGATGAGTATTTACTTTTATCTATCATATATGTTGGTTGTACATGGAATTAGAGGTTAATTTTGTGGAAACTTATCAATTCCATCAATCCTGTTCTGAACCTTGGTTGGTGGGTGGTGATTTTAATCTTACTACTCCTAGTGAGAAAAAAGGTGGTATTTCTCCTAATCTAAACCTCATTTTGATTTCAATAATGCTCTTTTTGAAGCTAGTCTTGTTGATTTGGGCTTCAAAGGTAACCCTTTTACTAGGAGTAGAGGACAAGTGTTTGAAAGATTAGATAGATTTCTCTCTAATGCTAATTGGGCAAATAAATTTCATATGCATGAGATTTCACATCTTGCCATTATTGCATTTGATCGTGCTCCTCTTTTTTTGAATATTAAGGAGAATAATTTTAACACCAATTATCATTTTAGGTTTTTTAATATGTGGGTTATCCACACTTCTTACTTGCAGTTTATTAAAGATAATTGGATTTGTAATGAGGAAGGGAATTCTGGTCTTAAGCTTTAGTTTTTACATAAAAATCTGGCTTGTAAGCTTAAGCATTGTAATTAGGATGTTTTTGGCAACATTCATAAAAGGGTTGTGGATGCTACTGAACAAAGAGTAAAACCCTTGGAATGTGATTTTAGTAATGATCATATTTGTTGGGATATTTTGGTTCATGGGCAGCAAGGTTTAAATAATGCCATTGCAATGGAAGAAAACCAGTATGCTCAGAAAGCTGCTAAGAAGAATTTCTTAGATAGTGATAGAAATTATGCTTACTATCATGCTTGTATCAAGAGTAGAAGGAAATATAATTTACTTACCAAAATCTTTAATACTGATGGGCATTTACTTTCCGAGTACTCCGCATATTGAAGATGATGGTATTAAATTTTTGACTAACTGGTGGCGATGGAAGGAAAGAAAATGTATGTGTGTTGCGACCACAGTGGGATGTGGTTCGTGGTGTTTGATGATGATGATGTCATCATGTCATCGCCATCCAATATATCATGTCAATGTCAAGGAGTCGCCATCTAATATTAGCTTTAGTTTTATTCGTATAAATCCTATGAAGGATTTAGAGAATTTTAGGACTAATAGTAGAAAAAGGTGTTTATGATAATTCTTATATGAGGATATTCTAGAATAACGTATTCTAGAATTTTCATATTAAGAAAATCATGGTAAACTAGAGATTTCTGTTTTGGGTTCTTTCAGATCTCTTATAGAGGTAAGCCTCTATAGTTAATTATATCTTAAACAATTCTCGATTGTTTAAGAAAACTTCTGATTAATGTTAATCATTTGTTTTCTAAAAGATTTATTTTAAGGAGAGATGTACCCACTATCACTCCTAAATGTCGTTATATCATGTTATTGAATACTTTAGGTATTATGTCTAACTCTAAAGGTTTTGGTTTTGTTGTCATGTCGTTGTTGTGTTGAAAAGTTTCAGGTTATATGTCTAACCTAAAAGTTTTGTTTTGTTTTCAATGTTGTTGTCTTGTTGAAAAGTTTCAGGTTATATGTCTAACCTAAAAGTTTTGTTTTGTTTTGTTGCTAATGGCGTTGTTTTGTTGAAAAGTTTCAGGTTATATGTCTAACCTAAAAGTTTTGTTTTGTTTTGTTGTCGATATTCCGTCGTCGATGTCCTGCAAAACGAGTTAGCACACCCTATAACATGCAAAGAAAATCTAAACGGAATTTCTTGTCTTCATCCTGCAAAGAAAATATTGTCGAAATAATGTCGCGAGAATATTTTTTTGAATGTCGAGTTATTTTGAAATGTCGACTTCATGTTAATCATGTTGTTTTATTTTTGAAATGTCAAATTTTCGTTGATTATGTCAACATCAGATTTATGTCGGTTATGTCGATTTTGGTTTAAAATGTCGAATTTATGTCGATTATGTCGATATTTGTTTGAAATGTCAAATTTATGTCGATTTTGTCAATTAAACGTTTGGAATGTCAAATTTATGTCGGTTTTGTCGATTAAATGTTCGGAATGTCAAATTTATGTTGATTATGTCGATTTGAGTTCAATTTTATCGATTTAAGTTCAATTTGGGTTGAACCTAAGATTTATGTCGATTTAGGTTCAATTTGGGTTGAATCTAAAGTTTAGGTTAACTTGAGTTCAAGTTAGGTTGAACTTAAGTTAGGTTATGTTTAGGTTAGGTTCAATGTTTGTTGAACCTAAAGTTTAGGTTAACATGAGTTCATGTTAGGTTGAACTCAAGTTAGGTTATGTTTATGTTAGGTTCAATATGGGTTGAACCTAAGGTTTAGGTTAACTTGAGTTCAAGTTGGACTCAAGTTAGGTTAGGTTTAAATTAGGTTCAATGTGGGTTGAACCTAAAGTTTGGGTTAACTTGAGTTCAAGTTGGATTGAACTCGAGTTAGGTTATGTTTGAGTTTAAGTTAGGTTCAATGTGGATTGAACCTAAAGTTTAGGTTTACTTGAGTTCGAGTTGGATTGGACTCGAGTTAGGTTATTTTTGGCTAAGTTTGGTTTAACTTGAGTCTAAAATGGGTTAGACTTAAGTTTGGTTTGATTTTGACTTAGGTTCATGTCAGGTTGAACCTAAGTTTGGTTTGACTTAAGTCTAATGTAGGTTAGACTTAAGTTAGGTTTAGGTTTAATTTAGGTTCAATGTTTGTTGAACCTAAGTTTGGTTTGACTTAAGTCTAATGTAGGTTAGACTTAAGTTAGATTTAGGTTTGATTTAGGTTCAATGTGGGTTAAACCTAAGTTTGGTTTGACTTAAGTCTAATGTAGGTTAGACTTAAGCTAGGTTTAGGTTTGATTTAGGTTCGATGTGGGTTGAACCTAAGTTTGGTTTGACTTAAGTCTAATGTAGATTAGGCTTAAGTTAGGTTTAAGTTTGGTTTAGGTTCAATGTGGGTTGAACCTAAGTTTGGTTTGACTTAAGTCTAATACAGGTTAGACTTAAGATAAGTTTAAGTTTAATTTAGGTTCAATGTGGGTTGAACCTAAGTTTGGTTTGACTTAAGTCTAATGTAGGTTAGACTGAAGTTAGATTTAGGTTTGGTTTAGGTTCAATGTGGGTTGAACCTAAGTTTGGTTTTACTTAAGTCTAATACAGGTTAGACTTAAGTTAGGTTTAAGTTTAATTTAGGTTCGATGTGGGTTGAACCTAAGTTTGGTTTAAGTTTGATTTAGGTTCAATGTGGGTTGAACCTAAGTTTGGTTTGACTTAAGTCTAATGTAGGTTAGACTTAAGTTAGGTTTAAGTTTGATTTAGGTTCAATGTGGGTTGAACCTAAGTTTGGTTTGACTTAAGTCTAATGTAGATTAGGCTTAAGTTAGGTTTAGGTTTGATTTAGGTTCATGTCAGGTTGAACCTAAGTTTGGTTTGACTTAAGTCTAATGTAGAGTTAGACTTAAGCTAGGTTTAAGTTTGATTTAGGTTCAATGTGGGTTGAACCTAAGTTTGGTTTGACTTAAGTCTAATGTAGATTAGGCTTAAGTTAGGTTTAGGTTTGATTTAGGTTCATGTCAGGTCGAACCTAAGTTTGGTTTGACTTAAGTCTAATGTAGGTTAGACTTAAGCTAGGTTTAAGTTTGACTTAGGTTCTTGTCAGGTTGAACCTAAGTTTGGTTTAACTTAAGTTTAATATGGGTTAGACTTAAGTTTGGTTCAAGTTTGACTTAGGTTCATGTCAGGTTGAACCTAAGTTTGGTTTTGGTTTAGGTTCAAGTTGAGTTGAACCTAAGGTTTATGTTTGGACTTAAGTTTGACTTAGATCTAACTAAGTTTGGTTTGACATAAGTCTAAATGGGTTAGACTTAAGTCAGGTTTGATTTTTGTTAAACCTTGGTTAATTAAGGCTTAATGGTTTAATTAGGTCAGGGTTAGACTCTAATTAGGGTTTAAGTTTGATTAAACCTTAGTTAGTTAAGGTTTAATGGTTTAATTAGGTCTAAGGGTTAGACCTAATTAGGGTTTAGGTATGATTAAGCCTTAGTTAGTTAAGGTTTAATGGTTTAATTAGGTCTAAGGGTTAGACCTAATTAGGGTTTAAGTTTGATTAAACCTTAGTTAGTTAAGGCTTAATGATTTAATTAGGTCAAGGGTTAGACTCAATTAGGGTTTAAGTTTGATTAAACCTTAGTTAGTTAAGGCTTAATGATTTAATTAGGTCTAAGGGTTAGACCTAATTAGGGTTTAAGTTTGATTAAACCTTAGTTAGTTAAGGTTTAATGGTTTTAATTAGGTCTAAGGGTTAGACCTAATTAGGGTTTAGGTTTTATTAAACCTTAGTTAGTTAAGGTTTAATGGTTTAATTAGGTCTAAGGGTTAGACCTAATTAGGGTTTGAGTTTGATTAAACCTTAGTTAGTTAAGGTTTAATGGTTTAATTAGGTCTAAGGGTTAGACCTAGTTAGGGTTTAGGTTTGATTAAACCTTAGTTAGTTAAGGTTTAATGGTTTAATTAGGTTTAAGGGTTAGACCTAATTAGGGTTTAAGTTATGATTAAACCTTAGTTAGTTAATGTTTAATGGTTTAATTAGGTCTAAGGGTTAGAACTAATTAGGGTTTAAGTTATGATTAAACCTTAGTTAGTTAAGGTTTAATGATTTAATTAGGTCTAAGGGTTAGACCTAATTAGGGTTTAGGTTTGAGTAAACCATAGTTAGTTAAGGCTTAAAGGTTTAATTAGGTCTAAGGGTTAGACCTAATTAGGATTTAGATTTTATTAAACCTTAGTTAGTTAAGGTTTAATGGTTTAATTAGGTCTAAGGGTTAGACTTAATTAGGGTTTAAGTTTGATTAAACCTTAGTTAGTTAAGGTTTAATGGTTTAATTAGGTCTAAGGGTTAGACCTAATTAGGGTTTATGTTTAATTAAACCTTATGTTTAAGGAGGTTAATTAAGTTTAGTATGTCTTTAAACCTAATTAAGGGTGTTTAGTTTTAATTAATTAAGTTTAATATGTCCTTAAACTTAATTAAAAAAAAATTTAATTTTTATTAAACCTAATTTATGTAAGGTTTAATGGGTTAATTAAGTTTAGTGTGTCTTTAAACTTAATTAAAAAGAGTTTAATTTTTATTAAACCTAATTTAGGTAAGGTTTAATGGGTTAATTAAGTTTAGTGTGTCTTTAAACTTAATTAAAAGGAGTTTAATTTTTATTAAACCTAATTTAGGTAAGGTTTAATGGATTAAATGTCATTTTAAACCCTAATTGAATCTAATCTTGTCATTTTAAACTCAAGTGAGGTTTATTATTAGCCTATCATAGACTAAAGCCATTTTCAAAGTTTTTGTTGATTAAAATAATTTAAATTCATAAAGGGTCATTTTGGGATTAAAATTATTTAATTAATAAATGATTTTATCCCTAAATTTCAAAATGTCATTCAAAATTGTTTTCATGACTTAGAAATATTTTCCTAGGGTTATTATCTGTTGCCCTATCATTCCTAGTCATTTGTATTTTTATTTTCTTAATTTTAAAATTTTTATAATTATTATTTGAAATAATTATAAAGAAACTTGAAAATTCAAGAAAACTATCCTAGACATGTTTTCTGTCCTTAGAAAAATTATGGAAGGTCCCTAAGAACATAAAGATAAATGCCTCAAAGTTTCATAATTTTTTGATTTGTAAATAATTTTTAATAATTAAAATACTCCAGAGAGTATTTAATTAATTAAAAATTAAATACTGAGAATAAAATTATGATTTTGCTCTCATAATTTTCTCCTCTTCAAGAGCTTTCCAGAGGTATTTTTATTTTAATTTTAGGACCTCTGGTTAAAACGATATGAATTTTTGAAGTTTTAAGGGTTAAAATGAATTTTTCTTTTTTTTTTAATTTTGCGCCGCCAAAACGCTCCGAGGACGACACGCGTCCTCGGCAGCGTCGAAGAAGCGGGAAGATCCCGTGCAAGCAGCCGAACAGCGGATACCATGGGCGCAGATCAGCGCCGTCCATCCCACAGGCGCGGGATCGGACGACTGAGAAAATTCGGAATTTAATTCCAAAAATTCCGAAACCATTAAACTTCAAATGTTAATATCTCACTCATTTCTTGACAAAATTGAGTGATTTTTTTTAAAATGCTCATCTGGATGAGAAGTATCTATCCATACGGTGATGATACACTTTTGCGCTAGTATAGCACATGATTTATCAAAAACATGATTTATTTTGCAAAGATAAATTCCATACCTTGGCCACAAGTGGATCAAGTCAGATCAGACCCTATGGTTGTCTTCTTGGACCCCAAGAGAAGATTGTGGAAGCAGCAATTTGTTCCAGAAGTTGTGGTTGGAGAGGAATTTGGGAATTGGTCCTGATTTAGGCTGATTTTGAAAATGGCTCAAATTGGCCCAAATGGGTTAGATCTATGGCTGGGTTTCACTCCTAAAAGATAGTGGGGACTCTTAGGAAGAACTTTTATGTTGAGAGCAGGAGGATTTGGGCAGCCTATAGGTCTCACTAAATATTTTCTTCGTCCTTAGCTAGTTTCGGCCAAGGGCTCTATTTATAGCCAAATGATGGAGTTGGCTTGCCTTAGGCTGTTCTTGGGCATTACTTATCTCCCCTACATGCTGATTGGGTGATCAATTGGCAGGAGATAAGCTTAGATTTTTCTCTCTAAGTATTTCATGATGAATTTCATCTCTTTGCCTCTTGTCCATTGGCCATTGTGGGAGGTGAATGGTGAGGTATTGCAAGGCTTGCTAAGGAGCTTACAACTCAATCCATGAGCTTAGGAAGTGATGACACATAACCTAGCCTATGGCCTAGCCTTCATGATTTCCATTTACCATGGTAAAGAGAGGTTACATGTGAGGTTTTCTCCTCATTGTGTGGCTTGGGTGGTGGTCATTTTGGCCCTATGTTGGCCGGCCACCTTAAGGAGGGAATGAGGGAGGTGATGACACCTCATTCCATGCATAACCATGGGGGTTAAGCCATGGATGATGGGCTTTAGGATGGGCTTTAGGATGGGCTTTAGGATGGGCTTTAGGATGGGCTTTAAAATGAACTTTAAAATAGACTTTTTATATGTTAAAGAGGCTTTTAAAATGAATTAGCCCAATTAAATATGAAGAGCCCACTTGTATTTTCATCCCTCCCTTTAATTTCCATTTTAATTAATTTTTTTTATTAATTAAAATTGGTGGAAATTATTTGATTAATCAATTTACTAATTGAAAATGATTTCAAATTAATTAATTGATTATTTTTGTCATTTTTATCTATTTTGATTAAAATAGATGAGTGTTGACCAATTTTGACTTGGGTTGACCCAAGTTAGCCCAAATTGATCAAATTTACTTTAAGATGTCCAATGTCTGTGATTTTGTCATTGTGGTGTTTTAAATGTGTTAGTGGGTGAAAAAGTTGATTTATGGGTCAACAGGACTGGTCATTAGGTCTGGTCTGACCAATTTGACCAAAGTTGACTTTTTAGGCCATAGGGGTGACCTATGGGGTCAACAGTGTAGGTCACTAAGTCTGGTTTGACCAATTTGACTAGAGTTGACTTTTTAGGTCATAGGGTTGACCTATGGGGTCAACGAGTGTGGGTCACTAGGTGCAGTTTGACAATTTGACCAAAGTTGACTTTTCGAGTCGAAAGGTTGACCTATGGGGTCAACAGGGTAGGTCATTAGGTCCGGTTTGACCAATTTGACCAAAGTTGACTTTTTAGGTCATAAGGGTGACTATGGGTCAACGAGTGTAGGTCACTAAGTACGGTTTGACTAATTTGACCGAGTTGACTTTTTGGTCATAGGGTTGACCTATGGGGTCAACGATGTAGATCGTTGGGTGCGGTTTGACCAGTTTGACCAAAGTTGACTTTTTAGGTCAAAAGGTTGACTTATAGGGTCAACAGGGTAGCTCATTAGTGTCCGGTTTGACCAATTTGACCAAAGTTGACTTTTTAGGTCATAAGGGTGCCTATGGGGTCAACAGTGTAGGTCATTAGGTCTGGTTTGACCAATTTGACCAGAGTTGACTTTTTGGGTCATAGGGTTGACCTATGGGGTCAACAGTGTAGGTCACTAGGTTGGGTTTGACCAGTTTGACCAAAGTTGACTTTTTAGGTCATAGGGGTGGCCTATGGGGTCAACAGAGTAGGTCATTAGATCTGGTTTGACCAGTTTGACCAAAGTTGACTTTTTAGGTCATAAGGGTGACCTATGGGGTCAACAGTGTAGGTCATTAGATCTGGTTTGACCAGTTTGACCAAAGTTGACTTTTTAGGTCATAAGGGTGACTGTGGGGTCAACGAGTGTAGGTCATTAAGTGCGGTTTGACCAGTTTGACCAATGTTGACTTTTTAGGTCAAAAGGGTGACCTATGGGGTCAACAGTGTAGGTCATTAGGTCTGGTTTGACCAGTTTGACCAAAGTTGACTTTTTAGGTCATAAGGGTGACCTATGGGGTCAACAGTGTAGGTCATTAGGTCTGGTTTGACCAGTTTGACCAATGTTGACTTTTTAGGTCAAAAGGTTGACCTATGGGGTCAACAGTGTAGGTCATTAGATCTGGTTTGACCAATTTGACCAATGTTGACTTTTTAGGTCATAAGGTATTGACCCATTGTAAAATGAGGTCAACACTAACCCGCTTAAAATGACAGGAATCTTACTCATATTCCTTCCAAATATGAAATCAAGGAAATCATTGACAATATGGAAGATGGTAAAGTGGCTGGCCCGGATGATTTCACCGTTGAATTCTATAAGCATAGTTGGGATATTATTAACCCTGAATTGGTTATGCTATTCATGATTTCTTCAGGGGAATTAATCTGCTTAAGTACTTTAAAACTTTCATTATTGTTTTGATCCCTAAATAAAATAATGCTAGTTGTTGGGAAAATTTTAGATATATTAGTCTTAATACTCTAGTTTTTAAAATTATCTCTAGGAATTTGGTTAAAAGACTTCAACCTATGCTTCATAATCTTATTAGTTTGAATCAAACTGCTTTATTAGTGGGAGAAATATCTATGATAATGTCTTAAATGTCCAGGATATGCTTTTTGATTTGAATAAAAAAGTTAATGGTGAGAATGTGATTTTTAAGATGGATATCAAAAAGGCTTTTGATACTATCAGATGAGAGTTTATTCTTGATTTTTTTCATGCTACAGGTTTTCATGATGATTTTTATAAAATTATTTGAAGACTTCTTAAGAATAATTTTTATGCTATTTTGATTAATAGTAAGACTCGTGGTTTTTTTAAAGCATCTAGAGGTATTAAGCAAGGTGATCCACTCTCACCTTATCTTTTCATTATTGCTTTTGATTACTTATCTAAGTGTAGTAATAGGTTTTCTCTAAATACCCAAGCATATATTATCTTCATAAATGTATGTTTAGTATTTCTCATTTATGTTTTGCTGATGATTTAATTATTTTTACCAATGCTAATAAAAGACCTATAAAAAAAGTTTGGAAGGAAATTAGTTTCTTTTAAAAAATTTCAGGTATGTTCTTTAACACTTCTAAATGTCATAGTTATTGTTTTAAACATGTTTCTGCTGCTAAAAAGAATTGAACGATTGATCATACTAAATGTAATAAGGCTAATCTGCTTTTAGTATATTGGGTTCCACTTTAGGTAAAAGCAATAAAAGAAATGCTCTTTTTACAAGCTTATTTGATAAAATTAAAAATCATATCCTTACTTGGGAAAATAAGTTTCTATCTTTTGGGGGTAGAATTACTTTACTTAAAAGTATCCCAACTTCTTTGCCTCTTTATGCTATGTAAATCGTGAAGATGCCTTTAGGCTTTGTTAATAAATTGGAAATGTTATTTAAAAAATTTCTTTGGAACAACAATGGTAAGCATACCATTCACTGGAAGAGTTGGAATAAGCTTTGTAAGCTATTGAATAAAGGTGGTCTTGGTTTCAGGAGATTATCTGATATCATTCAAACTTGCTATATGAAATTCTGGTATAGATTTAGACAAATGAATTCTATTTGGGCTTCCTTTATGTCTGCTAAATACTATAATAATATGCATCCTTTTGCAATCACTCATTCTAGATTTGATTCCCACATTTGGAAAGGTATGCTCAAAGTCTCTCAATTAACGAAGAATCTTATTAATTGGGACATTGGTAATGGTGATGTTTCATTTTAGTATGATGATTGGTTAGGGAAGGGTACTCTTATGGATTACTATGGTGATCCACTAGATATTAATATTAAAGTTAATGACATTTGGCATGATAATAGATGTAATATTGATAAGTTAAAAAAGGTGCTTCGTTATGATAATTTTAAATTTATTTCTAATATTCCTATCATAATGGGGAATAAGGATACTTATAAGATTAAATGCAATATTGGAGATACCATGGCTAATACTTTTGCTAATTCTTTTCAATCATTTTAAAGTATCGACCTAAAATGAAATTGGAATACTTGGGTGAAATCGTCCTAATCTTTCTTTATGTGGAGGTTTTTTTATAAGCTATTGCCTACTGATGATATCCTTAAGCTTAAAGGCCTTAGGATTCTTTTATGTTTACTTTATAGAGATGAAGAAGAATCTATTAATCATTTTTTTATTGCGTTTAGGTTTGTTGACCAAATTTGGAAGAAAGTTTATAACCTCTTTAATAAAAGCTGGAGAGTTGGTAACTATAATAATATTGTTGATATTTATGGGTGTGGAATTCATTGAGCTTGCTTTTTTGTCTAGTATTCATTTTGTTGTTTTCTGGTTCATCTGGTTTACTCGTAACACTATCAAGTTTCAAAATGAAATACCAAATGTAAACTATACATTTGGTATGATCAATAATTACCTTTATAATAGCCTTACTTTTAATGGTAATATAGGGAAGAAGAATGATATATTAAAAAATGTTTTTGTTTATTTTAAGATAGATAACTCTGTTCCTGTTAATCGGAATATTTTTGTTACTTTGTTTAAACCTTATGCCCATTATATCAAAATTAATGTTGATGGTAGTTGGAAAACTAATAAAGCTGGTGTTGGTGGTGTTTGCAAAGGCTTTTTAGGTTTGGTACTTGTTGGTTTGCTACAGTTGCAATTCCTATTTCACCTTTAGTGGTTGAAGCAGATGTTGTGGTCTTTGGTCTTATGATAACCAAGAAATATGATTGTAAATATATAATTATAGAGATAGATTCATTATTACTTTAGAATTTCTGCAGGTTAAGGAATGAACATCATTGCAGCTTTTGATATTCAGGTAAAGAGAATTGCTGAGTTAACAAAGGATTTATGCATCTGTTGGACTCACACTAGAAGAGAAGGTAATATAGTTGCTAATTGGGTTGCTGAACTGATTAGTTTTCTTACACCTGCTGTAATCTTTAAGCATGTTTCTCTAACATTTAATCAACCTGCTTATTTGGATTCATTTTAGAGTTTGTTTTTGTTATTTTTGTTTTTCTAGGTTCATAGGTGGGGTCGAGTTATATTTTGTTTTTTCCTCAGGGAGAGGAAGCCTTAGGTTTTCTTTTTTGTGTGAGTTGTATAAGTGTGTAGTAGATTCCCCTTGCCTTTTGTTGTAATCTTTTTGTGTGAAATAAAATTTCCTACAGGGTTTACAAAAAAAATCAAGTTGATTAATCCTATATGGAGAGCAAGCAAACATTTCCTAAAGTATAACATATGATAATGTTGTTAAATATATGAAAATTTTGAATTTAAAATAACTTGAATTTGAAATTCAAAAGAGATCTATATTTGAAAACATTTTGAAATTGTAATGAATACTTTTAAAAAATAAATGCGTGAGATTTAAAAAGTTATGATGAAGAATATATTAGAGAAAAATATTCAAAATTGAATTATGAATTATATACATTGGGAAAATTCACATGTCATAAATTAATTAAATAATTTAAAGTAAATTAAGCGAGTTTAAGTATACAAATTTAAGCCATGTAATAATTTTAATGATGAAATTATCGAGAGAAAAAGTTCATACTAATAATACTTCAAAAGAATAATCCACATGAGTTGTTAATTTTGCAATTAAATAATTAATTAATTGATATGATGAGGATAATGTATCAAAATATAACTAATTGATAAAGTTAACTTATTATCAAATGTATAATGTATGAATTTAAAAGTAATTAACAAAAAATATATAATGATAAAATGATTTAATTAGATGAAATAAAAATAAATCTAACATTTAAATATGTTAAAAAAATGACAAAAGATATGAAATGATTTTGCAAATATTTTTATTTTGTAATTTTTTTGGTCAATTTATGCTAGATTAATACATCACATTAGAACACACGAACTCATTTCTGATTGATAGACTAGGTTAACTGAGTTGAGCTTGGTGTTCTACCTAAAGTATTTGCAATATAATCATTAGTATAATTCACACATACATTTTTTTCGTCAAAATCTAAATGCCACAACATATGACTCATGAGACTAACAAAAAGAGTTATATGCTATGATATTTTGAATTTTAATGATAGCAAATATATGTGTGGAAGATGCTAATAATTACATTATAAGTTAAGATATAACACCAAATTTAGCTTAGGGCTCGTTTGGGAGAGCTTTTAGGCTGCGGCGCGGTCATTTGTTGCGGTTTTTTTGGCAAAATTTTCTATTTGGTTCGTAACAGCGCGGCATAGCTCCGACGAAGCGGGCCGCGACATTAACCTTGCGGCCCCGCTTTTGCCCCAATACTTTTACCCTTTATCTCGCATCTTTCTCCTTTACCCTAGCTGCTTCCCCGCTGCTTCCCTCCCGAATCCCCTTCGCCTTCTTCTTTCGTAGCCCTTCGATCGACCGATCTCAGGTACGACGAACTATTTTCTTCTTGTAATTACAGATATGAGGAAGGTTATATGTTTTTGTGGCCTTGATGTTTTCTCCTCATCTCTTTCCCGTTTCTGCCATTTTTATTTTTTTCTCCTTTTCTGTGGTGGATTTGTAGCTTCACGAAGGTAGCAATGGTATTAGTGATTTGCATTTTTTGCTCTGGCTGCTTAGAAGTTGGCAACACAAATTCTCAATTTTTTGCGTTTTTTTGCTCTTTTTCTGTGGTGGATTTCGGTGCTTAGCTAGAAGTTTGGCTACTTAACTAGAAAGTTTGGAACATGAATACTGTCCTCTTTTCCCAAACGAAACCCTAGATTTGAGATCAAATTGGCATTGTCCATCCAAGTTGTAGATCTTGCACCCATATATGCATGTATGCAGAGTTTCATTAGATTGTTTTTTGGTTGAAGATTTGCAAGCACATGCTCATGCAAGATTGGGGTTTGACTTTCGAGCTCAGTCTTACCCCAATCTAAAGACAATTCCTAGAGGTTTCTCTTTTCACATAATAATTTCCTCTTTTCTGTGGTGGATCGACATGCTTAGCTAGAAATTTGGTTTTATGCAGTTCACTGACAAACTTAAGACAATTTATGCAGTTCAATGAGATCCGTCCACATGCACAATTACCCAAAAATCAAATAATTTACTAACCTTTTGAAGAGATATTTGGAGATACCGTACCGCATATAAAGTTTAAGATTAATAGAGAGATACCAAATTGTTTAGTTTACAGAGAATACAATCGTCTATATTTGTGGAATTGAACCCGATTTCGAGGAGAAGTTAGACCGGATGTTCGAGGGTGTTGTTGTAACGGGGAAATATGCATGCGCCCCCAACGAGATAGGATTTGGTGATACGCACGACAATGTTGCTGTCAGCTTATCAGCTGATTCACCTGAATTTCCCAACCCAGGTCCCACTGAGAATCAGTCCACAAATCACTCGAAGCGATCTCAGTTCGAGAGTAGAAAGAAGGGTGGAGTTGCTTCTATCAAAAAGCAAATATCATGCCTAATGGATTCTTCTGATGATGCCCCCCATAAAGTGTAGAAAACCTCAATTAACGAGGTTGTGGCAATTATAGAGCAGAATCATGATATTGCAGAGGATAATGAGCTTTACTATTTTACTGTGTAGCTGCTTCAAGATTCAGTGCTGAGAGATTTTTTCACAGCAATTGCCAAAGAGCGAAGGGTGTCGTATCTATGATATTTTTATGATCGCAGGAACATTTGATTGGAGTTTTTAAAGTATTTGCTATATGCTTATATGAACAGTTGATGAGATGACATGGTTATTTGAACTGTTATTGATTAAGACTTTTGAAAACTACGTAAACCTGATCTACAATAAAAGTTGCTTAGAACTCCATAACTCTGATCTAAATTGAATGCTTGTGTTTTGACTTATTACGGGTTAAATAATGTAGTTCTCTTCTTAGTGATGATTAGTTTAATAATTTAGTTTTCTTTGGCAAAACATGTACAATAAAATCATTATGGACCCAGAGCAAGTATGTGGTAGAAGGAGAAACACAACAATCAACTTGCTTGTAAAGTACTACAACACATATATTGACTGTTCTCCATGTTGCACATCATCACATTTTGGAGACAAATGGGTTGTGGAAATGCTTGCTGGGCATCCCACAAGATTCCACATGTTCCGCATGACATATGAGGTTTTTTACAGATCTTTTACCAGAACTCATTGGATCTCAAGGCCTTCATGGGTCATTGAGGACGACTGATTGTGAGGTGTTGGCGATTACTTTTATATAGTATCACAGAACGAGTCAATGATTGACACGATGGAATGCTTCCAACATTCATCAGAGACGATTAGCATGTACTTCTCAGTGGGTTTGAGTGCTTTGGTGAGCCTCGCCAAACAATAATAAAACCAATTGATCCAACGTTCTCACGAACTCCAACAGAGATTCGACACGATCCACGCTCCACTCCATTCTTCAAGGTACTGATTGAATTTTATAATATTGAATTTTCAGTATGAATGCCGACCATTAATTACTAAAGCTACATGTTTAAGATTGCATCGGCATGATAGTTGGAACATATGTTGATGCATGAGTTTGAAATGATGAGAAAGTTGCATTTATTGGACGTAGTGGAACCCCAATGCAAAATTCCATGGCAGTTTGCAACTTTAATATGTGTTTTGTATTTGTCACACCTGGTTGGGAGGTTAGTGCTCATGACAACAGGATTTTCAAGTGTGCCACATGGAATCCACATTACAGCTTTCCCCATTCCCTGCAAGGTATGTTGCGTCATGAAAGCTTTATTGTATTTTCTTTATATTTCATAATGATGGTTCAACACCTTATAGGAAAGTATTATTTGGTGGATGCTGGTTATCCGTTGCAATGAGGGTATCTCAAATCCTGCCCTTATACCAGATATCATATACCTGATTTTGAACGAGCAAATAATGTTATGCGAAGCAGAAAAGAGGTGTTTAACAAAAGACATTCCTCTTTGAGAGGCGTCATCGATAGAACATTTGGCGTCTTAAAGAAGAAATTGGTGATATTACACGATATGCCTCCTTACCCGTTTCCAAAACAAGTGCAAATTGTGATGTTACCCTTTCTCATGTTCCATATGACCTCTCATTGATGCATTATGGCTGCAATTTAATGTTCTTACATTAATAAAAATTTATGATTTCCCTTACGAGTAACTAATATTCGTTCTTATTTTCTCCTTGTTGCAGTCCGAAATGTGAGCTCAAGGATTTCCGGGTTTTCTTGTCGAGTCATGTGCCACTGTGGCCTCCAAACATCCCTGCTGACGTCACGTCGGGCGCACAGCTACGACAAACAGTTCTATAGCTGCCCACGAAGCATCACAGAACAGTGCAACTTCTTTCGTTGGGCAGACAGTTCGGTGGATTCCTCCGACGACGATAGTCGGGAATGGAGAGCATCACTAGAGGAAAGTCTAGCCCGAGAGATACACCGTCTGAATATTAAAAATAATATAATCATCCTATTAATCACCAATGTTTTAGACTTTTTTTTACGCTTCTGATACTCTTTGCTACATGGGATGTGTCTTTGTGATTCTGTAATGTTTTTACTTTAAGTTAAGGCTTAAAACTATTTTTAAATGATTATGGACGATTATTTTTTATTCTAATGCAATGGGTATTGACTCATACAGTTTATACAATATTATTTAACAACATTTATATTTATGGATCTAACACATGAACTTTGCATTTTACATTTACACCACACATAATAATATATTTTCAAAAATTTACAATAGTACAATTTTAAATTTCGTATAAAACATTTGCGTTGTAGGATTGAAAAATTAAAGTATATGTTTAAATTTCTTACACAAAATTATATAATAGTTAAATTTATATACTAAATACATAAATTTACTCCATAATTATAATTAATTTTATATATTTACATATATTAATCAACTTAATATATAAATATATAAATTTATGAACATTATTAACAAACAAAGTCAATATGGTCATTTTTCCAAAAATAGCGATTGCACAATTGTTTTCACATAATTGCACTGAACAGCAGTCATACTTCCCGCATAATTGCTTCCCAACAACAGCTTTTTGAGGCAGCGAGCTGCAGCTACGCCAAACAGGGCCTTAGTGAACTAACTTAGTGAATCAATTTAAAAACTATGTTAGATATTTTGGTGTGATTTTTTAATTTTCCATAAATTAATACAAACTTGCTCAATGTAAAAAATATTTACAAATTTATTTCAATTTTTTTTTTCATATTTTATTTGATTTATTTGAATGCTACATTAATTTTTATTTTATCCAATTAAATTGTTCTATCAATAATTATTTTTTAACTTGTGAATTATCCATACATACATATACATATATATATATACATACATATACATATATATATATATATATATATATATATATAATTTCATTAATTAGTCAAATTCATGATACATTTTCCTCGTTATATTAATAAATTCATTATTTAATTGCAATAGCATCAATTCACTCGATTTTTTTTTAATTTGAATTTTTTATCTTCTGAATAATTTCAATGATTAAATGGTGAAAATTATTGCATGACTGAAATTTGCATATCCATGTTGACTTGATTTGATTTAAATTATTTAGTAGTTTTTTCTTCATGTGAATTTTTTCAATTATGCATATATTTCAAATTTAATATTGAATATTTTCATCTAATATATTTTTTATGATAACTTGTCTAATTTCATAATTTTATATTAAAAAATGATTGAATCTTCAAAACTAAGCAAAGATCAATAAGAAAAATTAATTGGAGTTCTGAAGAACTATAAGAAAGCTTTTGGTTGGACTATTGCAGATATAAAAGGAATAAGCCGTTCAATCTGTAAGCATAGGATTTTAATGAAAGAAAATTGTAAACCTACTTATTGAACCTCAAAGAAGATTGAATCCGATTATGAAAGAGGTTGTTAAAAAAAGATTTTAAAATGGTTAGATGCGGAATTATTTATCCTATTTCGGATAGTCGATGAGTAAGTCTCTATTCATTGTGTTCGAAGAAAGGAAGAGTAATCGTACATTGTTAATGATAAAAATGAATTAATCCCTACAACACGAGATTCTTGGATGGCGAATTTGCATTGATTATCGAAAATTAAACAATTCCACTAGAAAGGATCATTTGCCTTTACCTTTCTTGGATCAGATGCTGGATAAATTAGCTGGACAATCATATTTCTATTTTTTGGATGGATATTCTTGTTATCATCGATTACCCGTTGCTCCTGAGGACTAAGAGAAAACAACATTTACAAGTCCTTATGGAACATTTGCCCTTAGAAGAATGCCTTTCGGTTTATGTAATGACCTGCAAATTTTCAGAGATGTATGATGTCAATATTTTGTGATATAATTGAAAAAGGAATTGAAGTATTTATGGACGATTTTTTAGTATTTGGAATTTCTTTGGAGTCTTTCTTGGAAAATATAACAAACGTTTTGAAAATATGTGAAGAAATAAATTTGGTTATAAATTGGGAAAAATGTCAGTTTATGGTCACAGAAGGAATTGTACTTGAACATAAAATTTCACAAAAAAAGATGGAAGTTGATCAGGTAAAAGTGAAAACTATTGCTGAACTTCAACCACCTACTACTGTTACTAATGTGAGAACTTTTCTGGGTCATGCTGGATTTTATGGAAGATATATAAAGGATTTTTCTAAGATTGCTAAACCTCTTTGTCATTTATTAGAAAAGAAGCTAAGTTTGAATTTAATGAAGATTGTCTGAATGCTTTCAATAATCTAAAAGAGAAATTAATCATTGCACCTGTCATTGTTACACCTAATTGGAGTAAACCTTTTGAATTAATTTGTGATGCAGGTGATTATGCAATTGGAGCTGTATTGGGACAAAAATATGAGAAAGTTTTCAAAGTTATATATTATGCTAGCAAAACTCTTAATGAAACTCAAATAAATTACACTACTACTGAGAGAAAGAGCTCTTAGCGATAAGTATATGCCTTTGATAAATTTAGACCTTATCTTCTTGGGACCAAATGTATCGTACATACTGATTATTCTGCTATTATGTATTTAATGTCTAAAAAAATGCTAAACTTAGATTGATAAGATGGTTCTACTTTTATAAGAATTTGATTTTCAAATAGTGGAAAGAAAATGAACTGACAACCAAATTGCTGATCATTTATCAAGAATTAAAAATGATAGTGAGAAGATTACTGAAGAAAATATAAATGAGAAATTCCTTGATGAACAGTTATATGTTATTCAAGGATTACAAAAGCTCTGGTATGCAGATATAGTTAACTATTTGGTTAGCAATATTTTACCGTGTGGATTGAATAACAAATATATTAAGAAATTCAGGAATGACTCTAAATCATATATTTGAGAAGATCCTCATTTATTTAAACTAGGTAGAGATTCTGTGATTCGAAGATGTGTACCTTATAAAGAAACTTTTGCAATTATTCAAAAATATCACGATTTTGAATTTGGAGTAGACTTTGGAGTGGATAAAACTACGTTTAAAATTTTTAATTCTGGATTTTATTGGCCTACATTATTCAAAGATGTTGGACATTATGTGAAAACTTGTGATCGATGTCAAATAATGGGGAATATATCCAGAAAAGATGAAATGCCTCTAAGCTATATATTAGAAATTGAGATTTTTGATGTAATCCACTTTATTACCAGTCTCTTCAGTCTCTTCCCGAATGGGAAATTCCTCTGCTGGGGTTGACTCTTCCTGAGCAACCACCTGCTTTTCTTTATCCTCCGAAGGGTAGAAATTTTCCGCTTCTTAGATTGACTTTAGTTATTTCTTCTGCATCTGGTGCTGAATCTGCCAGTGTCTCCCCTTGAATTAGAACGAATGACTCTTTTGCAGTTGCTTCAGAATTTGATAGCTCTAATTCTTTTGTGATTGGAGTTCCTCAGAATTCACAAATGAACTCGTTGCTTGTTGAACTCTCGTAGCCATCCTTGTGAACGCCTTCTCCTTCGTCGGGGTCATCGAAGTTTAGTATGATTTGAGAATCGTTATTTATATCGAAATCGAGATCCAGATTAGGTTGGTTGTCGTTAGTTACGTAATCGTTAGAAATAGTCAAAATGTAGCCAACACCAAAACTCTTATCATTATAAGATCCCGCCGGGGCGAGCAAATAATCATAAAGAGTCAGAGGTCC
This sequence comes from Papilionanthe hookeriana x Papilionanthe teres, assembly GCA_022702705.1. Lineage (NCBI taxonomy): Eukaryota > Viridiplantae > Streptophyta > Magnoliopsida > Asparagales > Orchidaceae > Papilionanthe > Papilionanthe hookeriana x Papilionanthe teres. Next base: position 31,349,339 of record CM040430.1, on the reverse strand, counting down.
GAGGATTTCTCCCCGAATCGAAACAACCATCGTAGGATAAGCGGCCCACTATCACCCTTCGGAGTCTCGGTCTTCTTTTCTTCCATGATCTTCTCCTTCTTCTAGGGCGGTTCTTCAATCGCAAGCAATAGTACTGACTCGGCAGGTTTCAAACTTTGAGTTGAAGCGCGCACAGAAACGGTCTGGATGTGATCCAAAATTTTCTTCGAAGACTTTGTCCAGACGGTACTCCATCCATCGTTAGTCGTGTACGGGTCTATTGGAACAATAGGATCCGTTGAGATAACATCGACGAAACTTCCTTTTTGGGGTTCCTTCATGTATGCCTTTAGGATCGTTATGTTCCCTTTTCAGAGATTATCATCAAGCCAACTCTTGAAAGTAATGCAATCTTCTATTTTGTGTCTGAGCATCCGGTGGTAGGGATAGTAGTTCGGATGATCCTTCTTGTCGACTTCTTCTGGCCTTTTGGGCTCTAGTAGTTAAAAGTCGGGTGTTTTCATTAAACTGCGGAACATCTTGGCCACTGCCTCAGTCTTGAAAGGGTATTCCTTATTCAAAAGTTCCATCAAAACACGTGGCAGACGAGGTGGCGGTTGATCATGCTGCCATGATTGATAGCTCGGTCGAGGCTGCTAATAACTTTGTTGAGGTTGCTGATAAACTGGTTGCGGTGGTTGATAACTCAGCAGTGGCCGTTCTAACTGTATTTCTAATGGCTGCTTACCTTTATCCACTGCCGAGATGATCCCAGATTTCTTTTCAAATTCTTTTACGGGCTTATGCTTATCGGTCTTGTCAACGAAACTCAGCTGTTTTGCCTCCTCTTGCAAGCTCCCGGCTTTGCTAAGCAATTTCTCGAAAGTCTTGATCGTGAATACTTTAAGAAAAAGTGCTATTGGGGCATGGATACTCTTCAGTAGGATACCAACTGCATGCTGTTCCTGAAGCTGAGGCTCACACTTCATGCTTAAATTCCTCCATCGAAGTATGTAATCCACTAAAGTTTTGTTCGGTTTATGTTGCTCCACCACTAGATCACCGATAATGATGTGGTGCCGAGCCCCGGCAAACCGCTTAAGGAAAAGGTTTTCCAATTCTAAAAAGGTCTTAACCGAACCGTTCAACCATTCTGCATACCAATCGAAGGCAATCCCTGACAGGCTGCTGACGAACTGACGAAAGAGTAAAGCATCGCTCCCACCAGCATTGCAGCAACTAGCACAAAAATGTGCGACATGCTGCATGGGGTTTGCCGTACCATCAAAAGTCTTGAACAAAGGTGGTACGAAGCCTTTCAGGTATTGAATGGCATCAAATTCTTCAGGGTAAGGTCTACCCGTCTGAATAGATGCTCCACTCTTAGACTAAGCTAAGGCTTCTCACACCTGCTGTTCTATCATGTTTTTAATATCTTTTTTGGGAATCATGCTCTCACAGAATCCTTCTTCGGCTGTTCATCTCCATTGACGGACGTGATTTCTTTCCCTCCATCAGAGATATGGATGATCTCTGGGGGTGTTTCTTTCTGAGGTTGAAACTGACTCTAGAGTGTGGCTAAGGCGGCAACCATCTCTTCCATCCTCTTTGCCATCTGAGAAATCGTATCATCTTTCTCTTGAAGACGCGCTCTCATTACTTTTGGTTCATCTCCCTCTGAAGCTGACGGAGCTCCTTGCAAAGCTGACGACACTCGGGTATCGACCATATTGATCTCAGCACATTCTTCATCCATGAATTCTGATGAATCTTCTTCATTTCTCAATTCTTCCCTTCTTTCCCTTGACAACCGTCAGATGTCTGTTCTTAGCTTTCCTATGGCATCCTCTAGTGGTCTCTTCCAAACAGTCTCGCGGTTGTCATGTGATGACTGTTGAACTTCTTTTTCAGGAGTTTCCTTTAATGCGGTAGCACTTTATTCAGATTCAGGTTATCTAACGAGACTCTTCTTTCCAAAACATTGTGTCTGATTTGGTTCAGCAATAATAGGTTGCCACACCATCCTTCTTGCAGTAGAAGGCCTAGGACCAGATGTTCTGTCGGCTGTACGCTGGTAGGTGGTGTCCTCCCTAATATGGTGACCCGATATTACTACAGGCGAACTTCTTTCACTAGCTCGCACTTTCTTCCTTGGTCTCTCTGGAGCAGTGACGGGGTCTACTCGTAGTCCGAGGCGAGATTTAACTGGTACTCGTCCCATTCTTTTCAAAATTTTCTGATACGGGGCACCCTTCTTTCTTAGCTAGCTTCTCCACTACAGCTTGCAGTCGGGTAAGTGGCGTAGTGTTGGCCCTCTTCCTCTTACAGTCACTATAGTATGCAGGTCGGGGTAATGCAGCGGCGATCCTCCAGACATCTTCTTTATCCGATGCAGCAGAGAGAGGGTGAAATCTACTTCCTCTTAACAGCGGTGAAGTTTCAGGAAGTTCTTCTTCCTCCTCAGGAATCTCTTCCAGAAAAGCAACTTCAGCAGCCTTGGCCTTCTCGATCCTGGAGATCTTTTTGCTCCTATTTCTTCTTTGAGTCTGAGTTAGGGGTGTAACTCTTAAACTGGACCCTATCTCAAAAACAGACGGCAATGCAACAAAATCTGCACCCTCCACGGTGTTAGGCCCATCACCGACTTGGACTTCTTTTCCTTTCAATTTGGCAGGAGCTGAGGTCGGTGTAGAGATGACCAAACCGGTGGGGGTAGAGACAACAGTCCTCCTACAAACAGCAGTGTTCCTTTCAGTTGGGACCCTTTGCAGGGGAGGAAATTCTTGAGTCGATTTCAGGTTGAACTCAGTTATAGGCTCCTCAGTTTTCTGTACTTTGTTCGTTAGTGTGAAAAGAGTAACGTCAGCGAACTTAATATCCGTATTGTTGAACCCTTGTCCAAAATGAATGACAGCGTCATTAGGCAGCTCGTCCTTCTAAACAGCCAAGTCTATCCCATTGGTGAAGGAGAAGATGAGCTTTGGTGCGGACATTTTCTGCAGGGTAGATTCTAAGCGTCAGAATAGATTTATGCTTCCTTACGTCGGGATGAAAAAAGAGAGGAAATTCTTTAAAAGAGTCCGAACACATCTCTATTTATCTTTTCATTTTCTCTATAAAGTATTTCAAATTCTCTTTTTTATTTGTGTATTTGTGGCTTAACAGAAAGCTCATTTATTAAAGGGTTTGTTTATTAGAAGGTTTGTTCATTAAGAACGAAACAAATTAAAAGGGGAAAGGTTAAAGGAAAGGTAAGGGCCCCAATCCAGAAATTGGAAAGGAAGAGAGAGTCTCACAAGACTTCTCGACCCGAAGAACCGCTCCTAAGCTAACACCTATTGGGGGTCCACCCCACCTCAAAGAGGTAAAAGGATTCCAGAACCTCTCTGTTTAGGGGTGTCTAAACAGTGGCTCCAAAATCCAAGAGAGTTGACTATACCCGTTCAAGATAGAAATGAACATGGTATTTCAATGGAAGAATGGTAGCTTGGTCCGCTAGAGACATGGACTTGTTACCGATTTATGAAAGCAAAACCATCTGATTAAAATAGAGAGAGGAACTAGTCCCCAGCGGAGTCGCCAGAAATTGTCGGCATATTTTTAGGTTAAATGTCTTTTAAAGGGGGTCGCCTACAGAAGTTGTCAGAGAATTTTAAATTTTAAATTTAATTTAAATATATATATAGTTTAGAAAGTAGCATTTGATTTTGAAAATAATTTTAAGTTTGAAATTTTAAAATATGAAATCAAACCGATATCACATCCCAAATAGTTTATATAAACGAGCACCACACCTCAAACCGTGTATTTATCCCGAAGAATAGACACATTGCTTCATGATGGGTCTCGATTAAATAAACTAGAAAATTTGTGACATCCGTTTGGTCTGCGAACCAATTTTATAAGCTGACAAGTTCCCCTGCTTAATATAAAGGAATTAAGCAGGGTTTATATTACCTGTGTTCTTAAAGTTCCCTATAAGGGCAAGTCCCTATAGTTAATTACATCTTAAATGACTGGAATCACTTAAGAAAACTCTTGATAATGATCAGTGGTTTTGCTCTCAAGAATTTCAAATTTTAAGGTTTTCAAGGGATTGAATTTTGGAATTTCAAAAGGGATTAGCTCAAATTTGGAACAGGTAATTTCATTAGTCCAAAGGAAGAGAAGTAGGAGAAGTTGAGGATCCAAGAAGAATCTTGGTAACTTTTTAAATTATCCTATTGTTTGGCTTCGATTTAAGAGTTTATTTAATGTTGTAATCCTACCAATTTTAATTAATTAGGACTTATATTTGTATGGCATAATCACACAAGTAACCTCGAAGATGTGAGGGTTTATGTCATACCAAACGACAACCTCGGAGTCCTAAGACCGGTTAGGGCTTTGTTTGCATAACATAATTATAAAAATGCTTAACGAAAGTTGAGAATTTATGTTGCACTAGGCAAACTATCTCGAAATCTTATGGCTTTGTTATTTAATGCTAAAGAAAGGTTTTGCTGATGTAGATTCCAGTTTTGCTGATGACGATGGCCGTGCTGCCCACTATGATCCAAGCTCCTTGTTGTTGTAGAGGTTTAGTTTTAGAAAGTGAAAATCAGGAGATGAGAGAAGTGTTTTGGTTTAGAGGTGTCTTAAGGTTCAAATATCTTAATGTTTTAATTAACACAAATCTTAAAGTTGATTATAACAACACCAGTTAAGATCCCACGGTTCCATCATTCCAGCACCGTTATTTTTATCGGATTCACTTAGTCCAAATGTATTTGCTAAACTCAACTGAATAAGTTCCACACTTTCATTTAGACCGTGGGAAATCCTGTTAGCAACACGTACGTTACATCATCCGAGGTATTCCCGATCATTCAACAAGACGTTTTAATTTAGTTGTAGTTGTAGTTTTGTTGTTCTGTTTGTGATTAAACTTTGAGTTGTTTTATATTTTGAATGTTGTGGCGGTGAATTTTATCTTGAGTTGGTTTTAATTTAGTTTTGGATTTTAGTTTTGTGGCTATCCTAAATGTTTCAGTTTTCATGCAGGGTGTCATTCTTATTTATCATGCAAGAAAAGTAAAGTGCAGTACAGGTAAGTGAATTGCAATAAAGTAAAAGCGTACCTGGAGGGTCTTCTCGTCATTCCAAGCTGCACTTAAAACACATGTCAGAGCATTTAAATAATTGTAAGAAATACCTAGGTAAAGCTAAGGGAAGGTTCTGGTTGTCTACCAAAATCCTAATCCTATTGCTAGTCATTTCCTATGACATCTAGGTTCTTGTATTTTATGGATGATTTTCTTCACCAAAGAACAATTAAGTTCGATTGTTTTAATTTCCTTAGACTCCTATGATATCAGAGAAGCCCCAAAACCAATTTGGTGAATTTTTGAAGTGTGTTTTGTGTTTTATAAATTGTTAAAGTTTAAAAATGACCATACAACTTAAATGATCCATTTAGTGGGTTAAATCATTTCCAATTGACTTCAAATTTTTATGTGAGATTCTATGTATCTTAAATGACAGTGGAGAATTGATTTCAAGTGATTTTGATGTGTGGTTACTCGTAATTAATTAGAATTCAATTTTAAGTGTTCAGGCTAATTAGGGTTATTCTTAAGGAATTAAATAAAACCATAACTTTCCTAGGCTCCTCTAGTCATGAGCTACCTCCTCTAATTTTTTTAGAATTTTCTAAGCAACATGCAAATTATTGTAATTAAAATTCTAAAACAGAGACATAAAATTGGAAAATCAATAACTTATCATAGAGATGGCCTCTGGCCTTGGAAAATTCAGGGAATGTTCCCAAAGACAGAGCCTACAAAAGCCCTATGGTCTCATGCCATGGTGAATTATATGCATGAATGGAGAATTGAAATACTTAAAACAGTATTACATTAATTAAAAATAAAATACTTAACAAAACAACTTAATTCTTTTTCCACATTATTCTTCTCCGTTCACTGAGCAAGAGGGTATTTTTCTTTCATTTTTGTGATTTTTTTACACAGAGATATGGATTTTTGAAATTCTGGATATTTAAATAATTCAGAAAATACCTATTTTCCTACTTAACCCAGTCAGTGCTGCGTCATCCTCGTCCGGATCGAAAGCCCATGCGGCGCGCCTCTATTCGATGCCGCCATCCGACTCAGCAGCCACGCATCCCGTATCTTGATCCGGCCCAATCTGGACCGTCCATTCAATACACGCGCGAATGAACGACATCCATTCATCATCCCCGAGTGCCCCATCCCGATAACCGTCCACACTAAAACCTTAAGATCTCGAGCTATAGTTAACCAAATCACATGCGGTTTTCTCCTACATGTTTGTCTAGCCTAAGGCTACACATCCATATGGCTAAAATGCATCGAAATCGACTCAAATTAAATGATGGATCGCTGGAAGCTCAGGCTAAAGAGAAGTCCACATACCTTGGTTCAAGAGGTGAAGCCTCGACTGAATGTGCTCGACACGTTCATTGGAGTTGGAGGAACCTGGGGATGAAGCCTCTGGCCCTAGTGAATTGTCTAAGTGTGATTTCCACCAAGCCCGATTTCAAAGCTTGGCCAATAGGAAGAATGGATGGCCTGGTGAGGGGGCTTTGCTGGGGAACTTCTTCTCTTGGTCTGGTGAAGGTGTAGAGTTAATCAATTTGAAGATTGGCTCACTGTGGTGAAGTGTCCTGTTTTTGGGCTTAAAATTGAGCTTAAAAATTGAGCTCACAGAAAGGGTTTTAGGGCTGGATTTCAGCGGGGATCAAGTTTAGAGAAGAGTGTGGAGTGATTTTGGTAGATTTTTGGTAAGGTTTGGTTTAACACCTTTTTTGGCCGTGAGGTGGTGGTGTTTAAATAGGCATGGATGGAGGGCCTCCTAGGGGGAGTTAGGGCTTGGGATTTGCTGCCTAGGGGAGGAGAAGAACAGCCACAATGGCCATTGACTATGGGACAGCTCAACAGGTGAGTTTTGAATTTTTGAATAAAATGGGTGCTCTCAGCCTGGTGTTTTCTGGCGACTGGGGTGGTGGTCTGGCCAAGGTCAGGTCACCCTCTTGGTCAGGGAGGTCAGGGCTTGATGTTTGTGAGCTCAATTGGCTGATGCCATGTGTAAAGGGGTTGATTTAAAGGGAATGTGGGAAGTGGCTCTTTTTGGGCTTGGCTTGGTCAACTCATGCAAATGGGTTGGGTGCACCCTCCCATGACCTGGTTTTGGATTGAGGGAATCATTTGGGTCAGCTAGGAAAGGGTGGTGAAGTCTCCATCCATGGTGAGGTGGCTAACTTGGATTAGAGTGTAACATGGATGGGGTTAAAAAGTTAAGTGAAGGTTTAAGAAAGAACCTCCTCCTTTTTCCATTAATGGCTTGTTGAGGTGGAAAGATCTCCCATGGCTTCATGTGGCTTGACACAAAGCTCCATGGCTTGCTCATGGCTTGGGAAAAGGTTGGCTCATTTCATGGAAGTAGGTTTTAGAAATTTTGGCATTTTGGTGGAAAATTTTCATGAAGCTTGATTTGGAATGGTTTAATGATGGTTTTGAGACTTAGGGGTGTTTTTGATTAAAGGGATGATGGAAAGGAATGTCATATGTGCTTTGGATTGATTTTGGGCTTTTTGAAATCATTTTGGATGGGCTTTTAAAATGCTTTAAGGGAAGTGGGCTTTTAGGTTTTAAAACAAATTTGTGGATGAAAATTTTGTAAACGATTGGGCCCAATAAGCATTGATGTTAGTTTAAGAATGTGTCATGAAAGGTTTGGAGCCAATTTGGGGCAATTTAGGGTTGAATTGGGTTTAATTTGGGTCTTTTAATAATAGGGTCAAAATGGGTCAAATTGGGCTAATTTGGGCTAAGGTTAGGCTAATGTTGGGTTTGATGTAAAATTAATATTGAAAAATGTTTATGGGGGTATAAAAAAGAGTTTTCAATTTTTTTTGGGTCTTAATTTTAAGATTTGGGCTTGTTTGGGTTCATGGTTGGTTTAGGATAAATTGGGGATTTTTTCATTGGGCTAGGCTTGGGTGGAGTTTGATTCCAAATTTAGGGCAAATTAAGTTATAATTTTGTTTGTGGTGATGTTAGGAAGATTTCAAAACAAATTTGGGGAAGATTGGGTGACATTTGGGTTGAATTTGGGATGGATTGGGTCAATTGGCCATTTTGGGCCTTAAGGGCCCATTTGGGACTTTTTTGATCAAATTGGATTAAATTGACAAAATTAGGGTATGTGACAGTTGGATAAAATGGAATTGGGAATTTTTTGAGATTTTCTAGAATTTTTTGGTAATTTATAAAATTTCTGGATTTTTGGGCCAAAAAGGGTATTTTGGGTATTTGGAGGGTATTGGGGGGTAATTTTGGAAATTTTGGTATATTTAGCCATGGATGATCAATTTGAGTGGTAAGAAATGTTTAGGATTGATTTTTGAGGAATTTTGGGTAATTTAGGCAATTTAGCAAATTTTGGGCAATTTCAAGGGCATTTGGTAGGTTTGGTGGGTTCAGGACCCCGGGGGAAAAAAAATTGAAATTTGGGGAAATTGAAGATTAATTAGTTGTGAGTAAAATGAGACTATTTTGGTTGAGCCATGAAGCCATATTAAGCACACAAGAGCCATGAGAGGACTCATTTTAGGCACTCAATATGTTGTTCCTAACCCTCTTAGCCAGGGGCTTAGGGATTAAGGTCCATCCATATGAGTTTCCTACATGAGTCAGGAAGCCAAGTTGGGCAAGGTTAGTTTTAGGATTTGGAATTTGTGTGAGAGTGTGGTGTGTGCAAGCTTGTCCTCACCAAGACCAGGACATCCAGGGTAATCCTAAGGCCAAAGAGTCCTACAGGAATCTCATCCTTTAAACCTCCACATATTGATTTTAACCCTCCAAGTGGCCTGGGGGTTTACAATCAAACATGTGGGGTTTGAAGGGAGTCAAGAAGTGTTTTGAATTTCTAAGTGGTGGGTCCCACTTCTAGTCCTCTAGGATAGTCGAAGGGAAAACCTATGGCTAGATCCTAAGTACTAAGGAGAGAGATCAGACCTCGCCAAAATTGAGGTCAACAACTCTCTCTTTTTTTATATATATGTTTTCAAATTTGATTTACTAACAATTTTTACTATAGGTAAGCAGTAAGCAGTAATAAAGTAAAGTAAACAGTAATTAAAATTCAATGCAAGTATAAAAGTGACTTTCTCCTTTTCAACTAATCCAAGATTTATGGAATAATTATCTTTTGTAGGGAATTTAAATTATGGTATTGTACAAAATAGAACCAATCCTATTCTTTACCCTTTGGTCTAGGTACAAAAAACATTGACTAATCTATAGATCGGCTCAGGATGTTTTATTAATAGAATGGGTTAAGCTAGGCTCACACTACTAGATGTCTAAGGGTGGCTCTGGTCGGCCCTACCAGTGACCAATTACCTTTCTATAACCAAATTATTAGAATTTAGTCTGTCACTCTAAAAACTAATTAATTTTACGCCCAATAAATAATATATTTCTATTTATTTGCTTTTCACCTTAAATAATCCGCGTATAGCCTGCGATTACCTAAGTATTCATGTGATATCTACTAGTTAAGAATTTATCTCTGGATAGGTCTCAAAATTCTTCAACAGGTTTTAAAAATTTAAATGACCAATTTAACAAGTAAACTAAGATCAGGTATTAATATCATCACAATGTTTTCAAATATTTTAAATTTAATTCTCTACAAAATTTAATTAATTTATAATCTTTTCATAGTTGAAAGGAGAAAGATAACTAAGTACTCAGAACACATTGAAATAACACAACAAAACATATTTATAAAACTTTGAACCAAAGTACAAATACTTATCTGAAGTGTTCCTTCAAGTGGTTTGCAGACTTCTACTGACTCCAAAGTAATGATGAAAGACTCCAACAACAATAACACATAATAAATACTCAAAATAAACTTACTAGATATAAAGTAAAGTGGCACCCTAAGTATGGAAGAGACTAAATAAAACTAAAGAGGGGAGAGAAGATGCTAAAATGGGTATGTGTACTAAGAGGGGGGGGGTTGGTGCGATTTTTTCTATAGAACAGGCTTCTATTTATAGAGCTCTGAATTTGACCAGGGGTTGCTTAAGGAACCTCTTCAAAATTCGTCCAAATTCAATGCATCTTCTAGAAGGTAACTGTCGCGCCTAGGCACCGGGATCTGGCGCTTAAGCGCCGGACTCCGTAACCAGGTCTTTCACACCTGTTCATTTTGGATCTCACCTCTTCGCGATCCAGATCGTTTTCTTGTGTCCAAATACATTGTATCACATGTCCTATATATTAGGAGTAACTTCCAGTCTTCTAGAAGCTCCAATAATCGCTTAACACCGTCAAAATAACTGCCCAAAGTCGTCAAAAATCTTAACATTGTCTGTATCGAACTGGCGCTTAGGCGCCGGATTCTGGTGCCTAGGCGCCAGGCCAATAATTCCAATATTTTACTCCAAAAGCTCCATTTTTGCTCCTTTTTCCTTCTTTTTCTTTCTTGGACTCTTTTTTAATCATCTACATCCAAAAACATGAAAATACCTTTCATTAAAGCATAATATCCTTAAGAATTGAATAATAAATAAGACATAAAAATGGGTATTTTTTAGGTAGATCAAATTCCCCCAAACTTAAACGTTACTTGTCCTCAAGTAACCCTTTTAATTACATAAAATAGATAACATTTTGGAATGAAGTTAAAATATTTAAGATTCCTTATAATTTTTGGTTTTATAAATGCTTTAGCAAATCATTAACCAAATTTCACTAATTAAGTTTAATTTTAAAAATTTAAAAACATTTAACTACCAAAGCATAAGACTTCCAATTTTGCATTTATTTTAAGAATAATTGTAGTTCATCATATTAAGGTCACATAGAGTATTTACAAGAAAAAGATTTTCATGAACTATTTTTCTAGTAAAAATATTTGTACATAGAAATTAAGTTAAAAATGTAATCAGTTTTCTTACTATAAGATAATTCAAGTGAAGCCAATTTTTGATTAGGCATTTCCTTAAGCTTCTCCTTACTTTCTTCTCTTTTTTTGTGGATTGTTTTTCAATCCCTTCTTTTTTTTAAGTGAGGATTACTATTTTTAAATAGCCTGTTAATGATTTTGAATTTCACTATCCTTAACTTATTTTCAAAAACTTATACATTCTTACTTAATAAATATGACATTAATAATTTATTATTTTTCAAAACTTATTTCAATCTTTTCTTTTTCAAGCAATAATATTGATTCCTTAGTATTTCAAAAATACAATTCTCTTTACTATAAGTAGAAAAATTTTGATCTTATTATTCTTTAAGCTAAATAATTCTATTCTTAAAATCAATCAAAATTTTTAAAATTTTAGTTAAGTTTACTAAATTATTTATAAATTCAAAAATTTAGGTAATCTTAAACAGATTTTTCATTCATTATGTTATGTTAATATATTTTTAAAGAAAATATTAGTTCTTTAAGGACACATAATATTTAAATTTGATAAATGTTTTCCCTTCCCCCAAACTTCGACTTTAGTATAAATATGAATCATGAAATTTTCTAAAACATGAGAGAAAGAAATAAACGAGGAATTAATCTAAGTACAATAATGATGTAGTAAGGAAAAAACTAACTTCTACTTCTACACATGCTTCAATATGAATATAACAGAAATGATTAAGCATATATAGAAAAGTTCTGCAGAGTAGGAGTTACTTTCTAAAAAAAATCTTTCTTTCTTTTTTTTTGTTTTTGAACATGCAAATTTACTAACTATTTTTGAACACTAAACAGAAATAAACTTTTATAAAAATTCATTCATATTTCAGTCTTAAACACACATCAGATAATCTAAAAACAGTTTTAACATAAAGAGTTCACATAAACACTAACAAATAACATCACACTTAACAGCATAAGAAACAAGAAATACACTAAAAACAGAATCAACAATCTCCAGAGGTAAGTCAAGCTACTAATCACTGTCTGTAGCTTCATCATCGTCATCACCAAAAGAAAACTCCATATCCTTTGGATCAACATATGGTGAAAATCTGGGACAAGTAGGGAACCGAACATCGTGCTCACCCTTTAGAAATCTCACTAAAGACACAGAATACTCAGCATCGTAATCACTCTTTCTTTGTGTATACTCAGAAAGATGATCGATCTTCTTATCTATAGTATCTACTCTACAATGAGTTAAGAATAACTCATTCTGCTGCTCTATAAACTGATCATGCATGGTTTCCCAAAAAGTAGATGGTGGCTCAGCAGAAGTAGATGGTCTAGAAGTAGAAGCTCTACCTGAAGTAGGTAATGAACCAGAAGGTGCAGTAGAACTTCTACCTCAAAGTCGATCATAGATACTGACACTTTCTCTTCCTATAGGCTTTGTCTACTTGAGCATTTCCTCAGAAAGCTCAACAACTACTCCAGCACTTTGACATAGAGAATAGATCAGAGATGGAAAACCAAGTCCAATAGAAGTGCTTAGAACGAGCGATAGCCTCACGGAATCATAAATAATGCTCCCTACATCAATAGGCTTCTTCTCTTGAATGCAGTAGTTGAGAATAGCTCTATCTTTGGAAACCTCGCTCAGATGATTGGATGGAAGGAGATGAGTAGAAATAAAGTAGTGCCATGCCTTTGAAACACCATTAAGCTTAGAAGATGAAAAATTTACCCTTTTTCTGTTCCGAATCTTCCAGACTCCAGTATTATCAATCAGGTAGGCAATGATCATATCCAAATCTCCCTCAGATGGAGATAATCCAGAGTAATAACACTCTATGTTTGGAGGCAGGCAATAGAAAATATTGATGCGTTCAGGCGTGAATCCTACTCTAACTCCTCAAAGGAAAATCTCGTATTCTTCAGCATCCACAAAATTAGCATAAAACTCTCCAACAACCAGAATAATGGAAAAAAGTAGTGCAATAGCAGAATCGTTGCTAGTTGAGCGCAACGATTGTCTCCTCTATTCTTCCTCAAGGATTATAAAAACTTCGCTCCGAGATAAAGTTCTGAGTCATAGCAAAATCATTGTATCGAAAGTGTGCAACAACAGTGATGAATTTTCTATGATTATAATTTTCTCGTTCCTTTCCTCGCTTAGATTTGGGTGCCATCTAAACGTGAAAGAAAAACACGAAATAAATTCAACGGATCTAGAAAAATAAACTAATTTTAGCTTTTTAAACTTGAAAGAGCTTAAAAATTTCATGGATTTAACCTTAAAAATAAAAAATTTTCTCAAAATTTCAGTTTTTTCTCAATGAGAGCAAAATCCATCGTGATAATAAAAAATAATGAGTTTAGATTGTAGATCTGACCTCAAGATGAAGAAATCAGATGATTTCAAGCTCAAAAACTTGAAAATGCAGCTTGAAATGGGATCTCTAGGGGGTATTTTCGCAAAAACAGTGGAGAAGGAAGCTTAAGATTCAAAAATGGCGTGGGGGTGTTTAAGAAGATGAGTTTTTGGGTTCAGGCCGAACCGGCGCCTAGGCGCCAGACTCGCCTTTCCAGAAATTTGATTTATATTAAATATTTTCCACCAAATCTTATCAAATTTGACTCCTAATTAATCTTATGAGAGTATTAATTCAATTTATATCCTCCAAATATTTTCATAATCAATTTAAAATGATAGTATAGATCCATAAAAATGTATCCAAATTCTTCAAATCCAATCCATAACTTCCATTCTAAATTGAATAAATTTCAGTACAAGACTGTATCAAGGTTCATAGTTTTATAAATAACACAAACAACAACATATTCAAAGCAAACATTCAAATCCAACAACACACATTGAAAAATTAAGCAAACACACAAATTCGATATTTAACACACTAACACAAGACTCGATCACACCTAACAGACATATACGATCTATTTAACACCGATCTTCAATTACCATCTTTTTTGCAATGAAGCTTGCTAGGAACGAAGGGATAGAACACCAACGCCCTTGGAAATTCCAAAGCCGTCTCTTCATCAATCCACTTGTTCTTCATGTATATTTCTACTTGAGTGTCTTGATAGGCCACCATATGGTCAGATTATAGTTTGGTTTGCCATTCCAAGTGTTCGAATTGGTGGTACATCTCATGGAGACGATTACCAGTACTTTGAAGTTCCGCTTCAATCTTATCCAATCAACTAAACATTTTCTCCATACTAACAACAATAAAGCCATTAAAATAAGGCTGAGGATCTTTAGGAGATTTGTCTCTTACCTCATTTCCATGATTTCCTCTATCCATTTCCTCCAAATCCTTCTTAACTCCTCCAAAATGGATTGCTCTAGTCGAAATTAATGTTACTATGGGATTGGGGATGAAGAATAAGCTATATATAAAGAGATTTCGTGTGAAAAACTGAAGAATTTTGGTTTTTCCATGATCTGTAACCGTGGCGCTTAGGCACCGGAATTTGGAGCCTATGCACCGAAACATCGATACAGAGGCCATTCTGGCTCTTAGGCGCCAACTTTTGGCGCCTAGGCTCCGGAACCTCGATCGACTCCGATTCGCCTATCGTCAAATTTTTATAAGTTTCGGTCGTAAAAATAGGTCTAACAAACGGGTATGATCAACTCACAAATATAATTACGAAAAATTTAAATCACAAACAATCACAAACGAAGGTTAACTTGATCTCCTTTTTACTCACATTTGACATGGAGTGGTCCAAGTCCAAATTCTATATACTTCAAGAAAATGTTTAGCTTAAGCCAATACAGACTTGTTAGCCTTCTATTTCCAGAAGTTATATACAAATTTAGTCAAAACCATGGCATAACCGTACAATAATAACTAAACTTATACTAATAAATATGGGTTGCCTCCCATAAAGCGCTTGGTTTAATGTCGCCAGCTCGACCTAATTAATTGAATTAATCAGGTAGACTCAGCTTATAAGCCTCTTTGTAATTTAATTTCATTTCTCTCATATAAGGCTTCAGTCTTAATCAGTTAACTTTAAATTATTTTCCAGTTTTGGGATCTTTAATATCCACAGCTCCATAAGGGTATACTCTCTCAATTATAAATGGTCCCATCTGTCGGCATTATTTTTTAGGTCGTGTGTTTTATTTTGAAAAGTGGTCGCCTAACAGAAGTTGTGCGGCGAATTTTTATTTTAAATTTAATTTAAATATATATAATTTAGAAAGTAGTATTTGATTTTGAAAATAATTTTTAAATTTGAAAGTTTTAAGATATGAGATTAAACCGATCTCACATCCCCAAATAGTTTATATAAACGAGCACGCACCACAAACCGTATATCTATCCCTAAGGATAGACACCTGCTTTGATGGTGGGGCTCGATCAAATAAACTAGAAGTTTTGTGACATCCGTTTGGTTTGCGAACCAATTTTATAAGCCGAACAAATTCCCCTGCTTAATATGAAAGTATCGAAACGGGGTTTATATTACACAGGTTCTTTAAAATTCTCTATAAGGGCAAGCCCCATAGTTAATTACATCTTAAGTGACGGGAATCACCTAAGAAAACTCTCGATAATAACCAATAATTCGCTCTCAAGAATTTCAAAGTTTAAGGTTTTCGAAGATTGAATTTTGGAATTTCGATAGGGAATGGATCAAATTTTGGAACATTTTGTTTTGTGAATCCAAAGGAAGAGAGGTAGGAGAAATCAGCGATTCGAAGTGAACTTCGATAATTTCCCGACTATCTATTGTTTGTCTTGAATTTAGGAAAGTCCTAATGTTTATTTGATATTTCGATCTTGCCGATTTCGATTAATTAGGGCTTATATTTGTATGATAAAATCAAACAAATAGCACAGAAGATGTGAGGGTTTATTGTCGTATCGGACGACTACCTCGGAATCTAAGGCCAGGTTAGGGCTTAATTTGCAATACGAATGCCTAACGAAGAGTTGAGGATTTATGTTGCACTAGAGCGAAGCTACCTCGAAGTCCTATGGCTTGGTTGTTTAATTCTAGGAAAGTTTTCTTGAAGTAGACTCGGAGTTTTCTTGATGACGATGGTCGTCTTGCCCATGCATGCTCAGAGCTCCTTGTTGTTGCGAGAGGTTTAGTTTTAGAAATCATAAATCGGGAGTTGAGAAAAGTGTTTTGGTTTAGAGAAAATCTTAATTTCCAGGTGTTTTTTATGTTTTATTTAAAACAAATCTTAAAGTTGATTATAACGACACCGGTTAAGATCCCGCGGTTCCATCCTTCGGCATCATTATTTTTATCGGATTCACTTAGTCCGGATGAATTTGCTAAACTCAGTTGAATGAGTTCCACACTTTCATTTAGGCCGTGGGAAATCCCGTTAGCAACACGTAGGTTACATCATCGAGGTATTCCCGATCATCCAACGGGACGTTTTAATTTAGTTGTAATTGTAGTTTTGTGTTCGTTTGTGATTAAATTTTGAGTTGTTTTATATTTTGAAATGTTGTGGCGGTGAATTTTATCTTGCGATGACTTTTAACTTAATTTTGGTTTCGAGTTTTAGGGAGCTATCCTAAAGGTGTGGGTTTTCATGCAACGATTGTTTTATCATGCAAGAAAAATAAACGCGATTTGCAATAAAGTAAATTGCGATAATGTAAATTCTTTGGAAAATAAATTGCGGGAAAGTAAATTGCAATAATACAAATGCGTACTGGAGGGTCTTCCCGTCATCCCAATTGCACTTAAAACACAATTAGCATATTTAAGCAAGTTCCTAGGTAAAGCTAAGGGAAAGGTTATGGTTTTCTACCAAATTCCTAATCCTATAGCTAGTCATTTCCTATGACGTCTAGGTTCTTTGTGTTTTGGTTTAAGGACGATTTTCTTCATCGAAGAATAATCGAATTCGATTGTTCTTATAAATGTCCTATCATATTGAGAAAGTGCTTAAGAAGGATCTTAAACATCTTTTCAATATTTGCAGGATTGTTTTAAGTTCGAATGAATTTAATTATACAAATGAATTAATCGTCCAAGAATTTCAAGTTTTGTTAACTTGCTCGAGTGAACTAGGACATTTGAATATCCTATGAGTGAAGTGACACTTCATTTAATGTTTTATTTAGGAGCTATAATAACTAAAGCTTTCGAGGGTAAGTTAGTATTCGAATGATTTGGTTTAAGTTAAAGAGTTTAAATTTGGAATAGTGTTCGAGTTGTTTTTTTTTTAAATTTATTTTCTTTCTGTTTTAGGTGATGTTATATTTAATTGATTTAATTTAATTGAGTTTTAATTTAGTTTAACATAGTTCAATTTAATTTGATTTGGTGTTTAATTAATTTGATTTGATTTAATTTAATTTAATTATTTAATTTAATTTAATTTAATTTAATTGTTTAATTTAATTTAATTTAATTTTAATTATTTAATTTAATTTAATTTAATTGTTTAATTTAATTTAATTTAATTTAATTGTTTAATTTAATTTAATTTAATTTTAATTTAATTTAATTTAATTTAATTTGTCTTAATTTAATTTAATTATTAAATTTAATTTAATTTTAATTTAATTTATCTTTAATTTACTTTATTTTTAATTTTAATTGAAATTTTTGAAAGAGTTTAATAATTTGACTTTAGTTTAATGATTAAGTCTTTTAATATTTTGAATTTGAATTATCATTTTAATTAAGAGTTGAATATTAATGAGATGATTAATTTAGGGATTTTTAAATTAAAGAATAAATCTCTTCCTAATAAATATCCCTTATTTTAATGATTCCGATTTTATTATTCTTCCAAATTTAATCCATTATTTAATTAAAGTTTAATCATTTTGAAATTGTTTAATGGGTTTCTACCCTTTAATTATTTAAATTTCAATCATCCAAATCAGATTAGGATCAAATATTTTACTTGTTAATTTTTATTAAACCTAAAGTTTTAATTAAGGATTAAAGATTTTAATTACTTATTTTACCCTTTAAGCTTAATAATTTCATAACTCACTAAATTAAACTTAAATGAATTTGAAATTTTTATGTAACTTCACTCATATGTCAATAAAGACATGAGAGGAGAAAATGTGATTTTTTTTTCGTATTTAATTTATTTATATAATTATTTTTGGTGGAAAATAGAGATTTTCAAGGAAAATTTGATAACATGACCAAAAGAAAGTTTCTGTCCTTAAGAAAATTAGGGGACATTCCTAATGACCAGAGAAGCACTTGGACCAATTTTGGTGATTTTTTGAATTATATTATTTTTATTATAATTATTTTGAGTTTTGGAGTGTTAATTAATTTAAAAATAAAATAAATGTTGAAAAATGAATTTTATATTTTCAAAAATCTCTCTGATATCAAGGAAACCAGAGAATCAAATTTTGCAATTTTCTGATTTTTCTATGATTTATAATAATTATTTTAGTGAAAATGCTAGAAAATACATTTTTTTTTAATTTTAAAATTACCCTAGGGCTTTAAAATTCAATATCTCACTAAATAGACCTAGGAAAAATGTGGGATTTGTTCCTAAGTGATTAAAATTCAAAATGTGACATTTTGGTGAATTTTATTATTTTTGTGATTTTTATTATTTTTTAATTATTAAAAATATTAAAATATTATTAAAAATTAACTTTTTTAGAAAATTGAAATTTTAATTTTCTTAGGTTCCCCTGATATCAGAGAGGCTCCAAAACCAATTTGGTGAATTTTTGAAAAGTATTTTAAAAGTTATGAATTTTTAAAGTTTAAAATGGCTAAGCGACTTAATCGACCGATTAGTAGGGCTAACCGAGTCCGATTGATTTCAAATTTTTATGGTGGGTTCCTCCGATCCTAAAGGTCAGTGGAGAATTGATTTCAAGTCAATTTGATACACGGTTAACTCTAATTAATTAAAGACCTATTTTGGGTGTTTAAGCCGATTAGAGATACATGTTTTAAATGAACTAAGTCGAAACGTATTTTTCTACGGGTTCTACGGTCATAAGGAACATCACCAAATTTTCCTAGAATTTATTTCACAACATGCTATTTATTGGAATTAAAATACTCGAAACGAGTGACTCGAACTTGAAAAATCAAGAACTCCTCATAGGGATGGCCTCGACTTTGGAAAATTCGGGGAATGTTCCCAAGTCGGAGGCTTGAAAGCCACTATGGTCTCATGCCATGGTGAATTGTATGCATGCATGGAGAATTAAAACAATGCGGAGAGTAAATAAATCATAAAAAATAAAATATTTGATGAAATTAAGTGATTTCTTTTTCACATTATTCTCCTACGTTCATTCGAGCGAGAGGGTATTTTTATTTTATTTTTGTGATTTTTCTACACAAAGATATGGATTTTTGAAGTTTAGGGAATTAAATAAATAAGAAAATACCCTATTTATCTATTTATCCACGCGGCGCCGCGTCGAGCCATCGGCGACTCCGAAGGCGCACGTGTCGCGCTCGTCGATTCGAGCGCCGCCATCGAGTCGGCGGCCCGGGCCCCGCGGTTCTCGTACCGTCTCTCGGTCAGACGCAATCCTGGCCGTCCGTGCGCGCGTGTATCGAATGGACGGCATCCGTTCATCGTCCCCAGTGTTCTCGCCGAGAGCGCGTCCACACTAAATCCCACAGATCTCACTCGATTCTCGATGGATTTTTACGTTCTTATACTACTATGGATTCGTCTCGAAGAGACGAACACATCTATACGGTTAACATGCATTGGAACTAAGGCATTTGAAATAGAGAATCTTCGGAAGCTCGGGATGAAGAGTTAGCTCATACCTTGGCTCGGAGAAGTGTGGCTTCAATCGAGAGTTGTTGCACCTTCGATTGGGTCCTAGCAAGCTCCGGATGAAGTCTCTGAGTGCAGTGAATTGTACTGGATATGATTTCGACCAAGCCCGATCACAAAGCTTGGAGGGCTGGAGCAAGCGGGTGGCTCGGAGATGGGGCTTTTGATGGTGGACACCTTCCCTTGGTACGAGTGAAGGTGTAGAGCCAATCGATTTGGGAATTGGCTCAGCTGTGGAGAAGTGTCCTGGTTTTGGGTGGAATTTCGACTACGAAATTGAGCTTACGAGAGGAGAAATGGCGGGGGATCTCACTGGGGATCAAGTGCTCTAAGAGTGGAGAAGGGTCTGGAACAATTTTGGCAGAGTTTTGGCAAGGTTTGTGCTTGGCTCTTCTTATGGCCGAGAGGGGTGGAGTTTAAATAGAGCTGGCTGGGAGGCCTCCCAGGGGGAGTTAGGGCTTGGGATCAGCTGCTGAGTGAGGAGAAGAACGACCGTGGTGGCCATTGGGCATGGGGCGGCTCGGCGAGGTGGAATTCCAAAGTTGGCTCACATGTGAGCTCTCGGGTGTGGTGTTTTCCGGCGATCCGGGCGGGTGGCCGGCGGGCATGGGTCACCATCTTGACCGGGGAGGTCGGGGGCTTGGCAATGGTGAAGTCGATTGGGTTTGGACATGTGTAAAGTGTTTGAATTAAAATGGAATGGGGAGGGGTCATTTTGGCTTGAAATTGGTCGACCCATTGGTTTGGGTTGGGTTCACCTCCCCATGGGCTGGTCTTGGTGAGATGATCGGCTAGGCTGGGCGGTCGAAGGTGGTGATGTCCTTATCCAGAGAATATTTGGATTAAATCTTGGTTAAGGGGAGACATGCTTAAGGTTAATGACTTTTAGGAGATGGTTAAAGGACCTCCTCTTTTTGCCATTAATGGCATGGTCACATGCCAAACTTTCATGGCTTCATATGGCTTGTGAATGGCTCATCCTTGGCTCCATTTGGCTTGGGAAAAGCTTGGGTCGATTTCATGAAAATGGGTTTTAAGAATTTTGGATGTTTTGATGGAAATTTGTATGAAACTTGATTTGGAATAATTTGATGGTGATTTTAGGACTTAGGTAATGGATTTAATTAAATGGATGACAAATGGAGATGTCATGTGGGCTTTAGGGTAGATTTGGGCTTTTGAATTTTGAAGGAAATGGGCTTTTAGAAAGGTTTAAGGGAAGTGGGCTTTTAAGTTTATGAATGTGTTCATGGATGAAAATTTTTGTAAAAGGTTGGGCCAAATAGTTGTTGGTTTAGCTCATGGATGTGTCATGAGTAACTTGAAGCAAATTTGGGGTAGTTTGGGCTTGAATTGGGTTGGATTTGGATTCTTTTGGTGAATGGGCCAATATAGGTCCAAATGGGCCGAGTTGGGCCAATGTTGGGCTAGGGTTGAAATTTATGTAGAATTATTGTTGAGAAGTGTTTATGGGAGTGTTTCAAAGAGGTTTTGACTTTGGTTGGGCTTTGATTTTTGGGGTTTGGGTTCATTTGGGTTAGGTTTGGGCTTAGGTCGAAAAATGGGCCTTAAGGTCAAAAGTGGAATTGGATCCAAATGTCAATCAAATTGGACTTGGATTTGGTCTAAATTAGTATTAGGAATGTTGAATTGAAGTTTAGAATTGAATTGGACCAAAATTGGGGTCAATTGGATAGGTTTGGTTTGACATTGGGTTCACTTTGGATTAAAATGGGTCGAATTGGGGGTTTTGACAAAAGTAGGGTAAATTGACAAAATTGGCCCATGGTGTAGTTGGACAAAATGAAATTGGAAATATTTGGGATTTTTTGGAATTTTCTGGGAATTTTTTGAATTTTTGGATTTTTAAGCCAAGAAGGGTATTTTGGGTTATTTGGAGGGTATTGGGAGGTTTTCTTGGAATTTTTGGTATTTTTGGGTATGGATGATCAATTTGAGTGATGTGGAGGTGTTTGGGATTGATTTTGGAAAATTTTAGGTAATTTGGAAATTTTGCGAAAATTTGGGTAATTCGAGGGTTTTGGGTAGGTTTAGTAGGTGTAGGGTCCGGGAGTCAAAAATTGAAAATTTGGGAAATTGAAGATTGGGTGAATTTGAGTGGGGTGAAATCATTTTGGTTGAGCCATGAAGCCATTTCAAGCCCATATGAGCCATGAAAGGACTCATTTGAGGCATTATTTATGTTGTTCCTAACCCTCTTAGCCGAGGGCTTGGGGGTTAAGGACCATCCATGTGAATCACCTACATGAGTCGAGGAGGTCAAGTTGGGTATGGGTGTGGTTTTAGGAAGTGTGTGGAAATGTAGTGTGTAAGTGTAGTGTAAGTCGGCCCCTTCACGGACCGGGCCACCGGGGCGGTCCTAAGGCCGAAGAGTCTATAGGAACTCATCCTTTAAACTTCCACATTTGATTTCGACCCTCTAGGTGATTAGGGGTCTATAGTCGAGTTTGTGGAGTTTGCGGGGAGTTTAGAAGTGGTTTGAATTTCTAAAAGGCGGGTCCCAATTCTAGTCCTCTAAGATAGTCGAAGGAAAAGCTAAGGCTAGATCCTAAGCACTAAAAGAAGAAAGGAAGACCTCATCGAAAATGAGGTCGACAAATGGACCCCCGATAGGTGTGGTGAGTGGCGGAGCACACGCGCGTATTGGTGTTGACCGAAGCGATCAACAAAACCAACACGGATGTCCAAGTGACGAACTTAGGACGAAGTAGAAGAGTTTCTGCGGGGAGTGTCGAGTATATCTACGGAGCCGGAGATTCTTGAACTCTCGGCTGGGGAAAGGAAAAGGAGGTAAATCCCAAATCACATGATGCGAGGAATTTCGATTTAGATTTTATTTTGTTTCAATTTATGTTTTGATGTGTGAGTTTAAATTTTAGTTTGGAGTTTCGATTTAGATTGAAGTTTTGTCGAAATTAATTTGAGGGATTTGATTTGAAATGAAAATTAGGATTTTGAGGTTTTAGATGTAACATCTCCGACCTCGAAAGAAAATTGAATTGATTAGATTGAATCGTTGCAATGAGAAGATATCTCGGAGCAAAGTGGTGTTGGATGTAAAATCCTTAACCTCGAGAGTTTGATTTTGATGTGATGTATTTCATTGCGATGGGGAAAAGATCCTAAAGCGATACGGTCTCGGATGTAAAATCCTCGACCCGAAAGGTTGAATTTTGATTTGATGTATTTCGGTGCAATAGGGAAAGAATCCTAAAGCGGTGCGGTCTTGGATGTAAAATCCTTGACCCAAAAGTTTGAATTGATGTATTTCGGTGCAATAGGAAAAGAATCCTAAAGCGGTGCGGTCTTGGATGTAAAATCCTTGACCCAAAAGTTTGAATTGATGTATTTCAGTGCAATAGGGAAAGAATCCTAAAGCAGTGCAGTCTTGGACGTAAAATCCTCGACCCAAAATGTTTGAATTTGATGTATTTCAGTGCAATAGAAAAAAAAATCCTAAAGCAGTGCAGTCTTGGACGTAAAATCCTCGACCCAAAAGGTTTTGAATTTTGGTGTATTTCAGTGCAATAGGAAGAGAATCCTAAAGCGAGTGCGATCTTGGATGTAAAATCCTCGACCCAAAAGTTTTGAATTTTGATGTATTTCGGTGCAATAGGAAGAGAATCCTAAAGCGAGTGCGGTCTTGGATGTAAAATCCTCGACCCAAAAGTTTTGAATTTTGATGTATTTCGGTGCGATAGGAAGAGAATCCTAAAGCGGTGCGATCTTGGATGTAAAATCCTCGACCCAAAAGTTTTGAATTTTGATGTATTTCGGTGCGATAGGAAGAGAATCCTAAAGCGGTGCGGTCTTGGATGTAAAATCCTCGACCCAAAAGTTTTGAATTTTGGTGTATTTCGGTGCTGATAGGAAGAGAATCCCAAAGCGATGCGGTCTTGGATGTAAAATCCTCGACCCAAAAGTTTTGAATTTTGATGTATTTCGGTGCGATAGGAAGAGAATCCTAAAGCGGTGCGAGTCTTGGATGTAAAATCCTCGACCCAAAAGTTTCGAATTTTGGTGTATTTCGAGTGCGAGAGGAAGAGAATCCTAAAGCGGTGCGATCTTGGATGTAAAATCCTCGACCCAAAAGTTTTGAATTTTGGTGTATTTCGGTGCGAGAGGAAGAGAATCCTAAAGCGAGTGCGGTCTTGGATGTAAAATCCTCGACCCAAAAGTTTTGAATTTTGATGTGAGATCTAGAAGATCGGATTTGAGATTTGATAGAGATTGAATTTGAATTTGATTGAGACTTGAAGCTCGGAAAGATTGAATTTGGAAATTTGGAAATTTGGAAGGATGAGTTTGAACTCGATTGAAACTTGATTTAAGATTTGATTTGAAATTTGAAAGATCAAGTTTGAAACTTGATCGAGATTGGATTTGGATTTTGATTGAGAATTTGATTTGAGATTTGGGAAGATCAAATTTGAAATTTGATCGAAGTGGATTTGGAATTTGATTGAGAATTTGATTTTGAAGTTTGGAAGGATGGAATTTGATTTTGAAGTTTGAAAAGATTGAAATTTGATTCGGAATTTGGAAAGATTGAATTTGAGATTTGTGTTGATTTCGTTTATCTTTTAATGGTTCAAATTTTATTTTGTTGTTTATTTAATGTTCATGTGAACTTGGTATTTGTCATTTTTCGATTTTTTTTTTAGAAAGTTTTCTTTTATTCTCTTTTTTTCTTTTACGTTCTTTGTTCGAAGTTCATTTAACTTTAATGGCGTTTCCCGATCAATTTGCACAAAAGAGGTGAAGGCCAAAAACGTGACATGGTCACTTTCATTCCAATCATGTTGAAAATACGTCGTACAACTCGATACGGAATATATTTCATACAATCCATGTAGACTCAAAACGAATTGTGTATGATCTTTGTTGATCCATCAAAAGAATCATCTGTCAAAAATCCATGTCCGAATAGTGAGGTACATGGTCGATAACATCACCTTCCAAGCCATCCTTGGCAAGGATACCGCATGTGGATGTACATTGGAGGTGTGATATTTCCATGTAACTCACGGCTCGTAAGGCCGGAGGTTCTCTAGCTGCGGATGCGGTTGGAAATGGTAAGGTATTTTGCTTGTCGTCCATCCTCCCGAAAGTAGCCGAGATTCGCTCCACTGGCACCCACGGTATGCAATGCTTTGCGATATCCGCTCCGTTACCTTGCAATATCATGACGGAACCCACCGGTAAAGGTATCTTTGCGGCCCTCGGAACTCACCGGGCTCGCTATCCGGAGGTCGGATCCGAACATGATGTTGCACTCATTCAAGAAAGAGGCCGTGTAGAAAGGTCGACGAAGTCGTGGTGATCGATATGTGGGGGTATGCGGTCACCCTGTTTGTAGATGTTGATAATGCGGCTATTGGGTATGCAATCTGCTGGCGGTACCCTCCATGTTATCAATCTTTTTACCATTCTCTTGATAACTAATGGCATCGGATCTACTTGCCCATGACGAAGTATTCCGGTGGGTTTCCTTTTCGTCTTCGAGCAAAGTTGTAGCGACATCCGCATTGTATTGTGATTCTTCCTTTCCACGGCATCCATCTCCGGGGTTTCGAGTATGTGTTTTCCCTCGGGCGGCCTGCTCGGCCCATTCTTTTCGGATCCCGGATACGGTCCACGATTTCTTGTTGTTCATACTGCGAGAATACGTCGGTGTGTAGCTCGAGGCCTTCTAGTATGTTGATTCTTCTTCCTTTAATTCTCTCGAAGTATTCGAAAGTTTTCTTTTCAACATTACGCATCCTCTCCGGCTCGTATTCCGGAATGATGCGAGATGGCGAGGCCTTGTGACATATTGTGGGATATATGGTTCAATCCCTTCACGTTCCCCGCATACCTCGGCTCCTCGGGGATGATGCACGTCGGGACATCCCCGGGGTTGCTTCGCAACAAGGTCATGCACTTGCTTGGTGGTTCTATCCGGTGGCGTGGTAGCCTTCTTTCTTCGATCTTCACGGAGATTTCCACGGTTCTTTCGTTATTGTAGGAGGCTGGCCTCCTTTCTTCGAGTTCCGGTGAACCGGTGTCCTTGAAATGTGTGTCGCGGCATTAGCAATTGTCTCGTCGCGCTGGTCCGCGGCTAGTTTTGTTAACATTTTACGGATGCGGCGATTCTTATTTCTTCGTTGCGTGGTCGCGAGAGTAGCCCTCCGAACTTCTTGAATCTCGCGGCGCGCGGCGGCAAGCCCGCCCTCCGTTGTAGTGACTACGGACTTCATTTTCTTGTCTTCTTCGGTGTTTGCTTTTCTTTTCTTGTTGTTGGATTGGTGGCTTGGGCCACCCACTTTCATCACTTGTACTGCCGGGTAGTTCTTCTCGGTTAGCCGGGACCCGGTCACTTTCCTCGTCTTGTAGGCTGTCGGTGCGAAATGCGAGTCAATCTCGATTATCGCTCCATCTTTCACCCTCTTTTCATCGAGTGCAAGGCTTACGCCATTCTTAAAGTTCAAGACCAACCGCCCGTTCGACATTTCCCTGCGAAAAGACAAGGAAAAGGATCGAGGGGCGTACTAAGAACAAGAACATTAAGAAAATGTTTATTAAAGATACATTTTTTTATTATTCTTATATTTTGAAATTTAACGGGAATGAAGTAGGATAAGATGAGGGAAGAGATTTTGATTTGAAAAAGGAAACAAGGAAAACTTAATTATCATGATTTTATTTATCTTAGCACATTTTATTATTTTTGGGTTCGGACCCGACCACAAGTAATTACTTCACCCGTGTTTCTTAGGGATGAAGAATTCATTCCTTCGAAACATCGGGTAGCGTAATATTTTTTCAAGTATCGTCAGTTGATTGGAAGCATATGTCGTTCTCCCCGGCAATTCACTAGGCTGGTAGGAACCCCACGAGTATCTTGCTTGACCACGAAACGGTCCTTCCCGAGTGGGTTCAAATTTTCCTCCTATCTTGCGGTGTGCGAGAATAGGTCTCTTGAGAACGAGAACTAAATCACCAACTTTGAAGGTTCTTGGGCGGACCGGTTTGTCATGGGCTTGAACCATCTTAGCTTGATATAGTTCTAAATTCTGTTGTCTTGCAAGTCTTTTCCCTTCCAAGCTTTCTAATTCTTCGAGTCGTAATACGGCGTTTTCTTCGTCGTGATCTTATTTGCAATTGCAATTACGAGTGAAGGAAGGCTGAACCTCTAAAGGTAACACTTGCCTCGGACCCATACACCGGAGCGTAAGGTGTAGCTTGAGTAGGGGTTACGAAGGTTGTCCGGTAGGCCCATAAGGCTTCTAACAATTTCTCGTGCCAATTTCTCTTATTATCGTCCAAGGTTTTCTTTAA
This sequence comes from Papilionanthe hookeriana x Papilionanthe teres, assembly GCA_022702705.1. NCBI lineage: Eukaryota > Viridiplantae > Streptophyta > Magnoliopsida > Asparagales > Orchidaceae > Papilionanthe > Papilionanthe hookeriana x Papilionanthe teres. Next base: position 31,322,254 of record CM040430.1, on the reverse strand, counting down.
GATTTGAACGAGAGTTTTATTAAAAGCCTCGGCGAGGCCGTTTGCTCTTGGGTAGTAAATTGTCGAGTATCGCCGATCGATTCTGTGTCTTCGACAAAATTGTTGATTTGTGTGCTTCGAATGCGGCCCGTTATACGAGATGATCTGCCGCGGCACTCCGAAACGGTAGACAACTTGGTTCTTGAAAAGCGTAGCACGTGGTGTGCTTTCACTTCTCTAAGTGGAGCCGCTACGCTCACTTGGAAAAGTAATCATGTAGCTGCAAGAATGAAACGATGTCCTTTTGAAGATGGTGGTTCTATCGGACCCACTATATACGTGCCCCGACATTCGAATGGCCACGACGCAATTGTCGGGTGTAGCACATTTGGAGGTTGGTGTAGAACCACTCCGTGCACTTGGCATTGGTGACGGCTCTTGGCGATTTTCATGCGGTCGGTCATCATCGAGGGCCGGTAGTACCCTAGTCTTTTAATTTTCATTTTCATCTTTGGACCCGGCGGTGAGCGCCACGAGTCACGAATGCACCTCTTTAACAATTTCACGGGCCTCGAACCCGCTTAGGCACCTTAGCCACATTTGATCAAAAGACCTTACGTATAATGTGTTGTTTATTAATGCGTAGGACGGAGTTCTTTTCTTGATACGATGGGCTAGCGACCTATCGTCCGGTAGCTTTCCTGTTTGCGGGTAGTCTATCAATGGCTGTCGCCATGATCTTACGTGTTTTACGTCCTCTTGCAAGCTGATTCTTTTTCTTTTGTCGATTTGTGTATCATGTCTATGTCGAGTCGTGATAGGACCCGACGTCCAGTGAGCTGACACTTCCACTGATTCATCTTGCAAACGAGCAAATTCTTTTGCGAGACGGGCTAAAGCATCTGCTAAAGCATTCTCTTTTCTAGGAATTTTGTAGATTGTCACATTTGGAATGCGTTCCAACAGTTTGTATGGCATCTTGGAAGTATTGTTCGAGTCTTGGTTTAAAAATCCTGTATTGTCCGGTGATCTGTTGAATGATTAACGTGAATCCCGTAGATGTTGATGTCTGTTATCCCCATTTGAATGGTTAATTCCGGTCCCGTTATGAGGGCCTCGTATTACGCTTCGTTGTTTGTACACGGTTCGTCAAGTGGTAGGAGTATCTTAACATCCCCCGCTCGGTGTTATAAAGATTAGCCGATTCTGCCTTACCGGGCACTATCACTTGCGATTCTTCGTCTTTGTGTGTCGAAGATGCTCCGTCGAAATACAATTCCCAACGTCGATCATCGGGGTCTTCTAGGCTCATTATTTGTTCATGCTGCGAGATCGTCATTGAGAGGAGATTCGGCGGCAAAGGGTGTCTTTGCGAGGAAGTACGCTAAGACTTGTCCCTTTACGGCACGCGGAGGCACGAAAGTTATATCGAATTGCAATAATATCATTGACCATCGGCAAGTCTGCCGGAAAGTGTTGGACGAGTCATCGAAGTATTGCAATGGATTAAACTTCGAAATCAAGTTGACCTTATGAGAAAGCATGTAGTGCACGAGCTTTTGAGCGGCGAAGATCGGGGACCAAACAATGCTTTTCAATTGCGGGATACCTTACTTCCGTCGGGAGTAAACGACGGCTTAAGTAGTAAAGAGCATTTTCTTTACCCTCATCATTGACACAGGCTAACGAGGCTCAGAGAGAGTCGTCTAAAGCCGCGGTGTAAAGTATCGACGGTCTACACGAGGCCAGGGCTGCTAAGACGGGAGGTGTCATTAAATATTGTTTAATGTCTTCGAAGGCCTTCGGCATTTCTCTTCCCAAATAAATTTGGCGTCCTTTTTAACTAGTGCGAGAAAGGCCGACACCTACCGACGGGTTTGAGATAAAGCGTCGAAGATATGCCGAGCTTCCCTTGAAAAGATCGTAGTTGTTTTAAGGTTTTGGGAGGCGGCATTTCTAAGATGGCTTTAATCTTCTCCGGATCGATTTCAATTCCACGATGTCGGACAACGAATCCTAAGAATTTCCGGAGGTGACGCCGAAGGCGCATTTAAGGGATTCATCTTAAGGTTAAATTGTCTTAATCGTTCGAAAACAATTCTCGAATCATACGAGTGGTTTTCCTTTACTTTGCTTTTGATGACGACATCGTCCACGTAGCACTCGACTTGATTGTGGATGAGATCATCAAAAATTCTTGTCATTGCTCTTTGGTAAGTTGCTCCTGCGTTCTTCGGTCCGAATGGCATCACTTTGTGTAGCAAAATACTCCGATCGGCGTTACGAATGCTTGTAAGCTTTTCATCTTCGGAGCCATTTTTATCTGGTTGTATCACGAAGATCCATCCATGAATGAGAAAATTTCATGTGTCGAAGCAATATCGATCATCGATTCCGGAATCGGTAGAGGGAATTCATCTTTTGGACATGCCTTGTTTAAATCTGCGAAGTCCACACAAATTCGATACGACCATTCTTCTTTCGGCGGCACCACGTTGGCTAACCGAGTCGGGTATTGTTCTTCACGGACAAATTTAGCGTCTATTAGCTTTTTAACTTCGGCTATGACTTGTTGTTCGATTTCCGGACGCATTCTTACGGGACCTTGTCGGTTCGGAACGAAGTAGGATCCACTCCTAACTTATGGACTGCAACCTTTGGGGCTAATCCTGGCATTTCATCGTAGTTCCAAGCAAAACAGTCCTTAAATTCCATTAACAATTTGATTATTTCTTCGGAGTCTTCTTTATTGAGTAAGGAGCTAACAAAGGTAGGTCTAGGCTCTTCGCTAGTACCCAAGTTAACTTCCATTAACTCATCTATTGTAGATTTGATTTCTTCTTCGAATTCTGGTGGAGCGTCTCCGATTTGTAAATCTTCGAGTTTGTACGTAGTTTCCATGCGAGTTTTCATTGGATTTGCAAGTGACAACCAAGCAAAATTCGGTATCGTCAGCTGACCCTACTTGTGCCGAATCCGAGTCCATACTTTGAATTGGGAGGACGGCGGAGTTATTCCATAACTTTTCAAAATGTTGTGATTGGCCTTTTGTCCATTGTCGAGGTAAGAAACCACGTTGAATTAAATTTTGAACACGGGGAGAGTACCACCCAAAAGGTAATTCCATTAATTCGATGAAGTGACATCTTCGAATTGTACATTATTTTCGAGTTTTGGAGGAAGAAGCACCACGGTAGAATTTGATCGGCTTTGCACCGTCACTACGTACCTCTTTGACCTCCATACCCTCGATCTTATTAGAATGGATCGGAGTTAGGGTCATAGTATGTACGTAGTGGTTAATCTTCTCGTACATTGATTTGTATTCTTCGTTCTTTTCATCTTCGAGGGAGATCTTGTATTGCGGCTTCTTTCGACTTATTGTTGCTTGCTTCTTGCTTGATTTCTTTTTCTTCTTCGAACTATCATCCCGATCAACATTGATGGTTGGTTTCTTACGTCCGATTGTCCTAGTGTCTCTACCACGGCCTCGTCCCCGGCCTCGACCTCGGATGCGAGTTGTGGAGAAACCTTCACCATCTCGCCGGAAGGGAGTGGTGAGTGGCTGTTGGACTAGAACTTCGAGGTTCTTCGTTGTCCTGAACTTTCTTTGCTTCATTTGTTATGGTATCTCTGGAGAAGATTGTTTTCTTTGGCGGTACATAATAAGTTGCATCTTCATGGATTCCAATTTCATGTACGGAGAATGGTTGTAAGTCTCCTTTGATGCCTTTGTTCCCTCCATCGTAATATTTGATGCATCGATGCGAGAGATGATGGTACCATCCTGTTTTCATGTATCCATGGTCGGCCTGATAGAGCGTTGAACGACGTTTCGAATCGATTATATGAAATTTTGCGGTTGTCTTTGCTAAATCACCGGTCTTCATCGGTAGCGTTATTGACCGAGGGCTCTTTCTCCTTTACGGTTGAATCCTCTTAATAACATTTTGTCGGCCTCGAGCTCACGAGCATCAATTTCCAAGTATGCTAGTGTTCGAAGACTCATTATATTGATTGATGCTCCTGGATCCACCAATACTGCGGAGAGCGTAAACTTCCCGATTGTAAGCGAAATGTACAACGGTCGGTTGTGATCTGCGTCCCAAGTAGTAGGTCATTGTACGTGAAGGTAACACCTCGTTGTTCCTTTAACGAGCAAACCTCATCCAAGGAATCTCCGGCCATTTGAGCTAAGCGAATTTCCGGATCAAGTAAGGCCTTGATCGAGCTTCTCTCATCTCCTTTGATAAGATGAGAGCATCGTAAATGCTCGGTTTGGCGGTAGTTTCCTAAGATGGGCTAGCACGTTGTAGTCCACTTTGTTCTCCATGCGTCTCGGCTTCTTCTCGAATGGGTATTTCTTCTGCTGGGGTTGGTTCTTCTTGAACAACCACACGCTTTCCTTTGTCTTTTGGACCCATTCTTGGAGGTAGAACTTTTCCACTTCTTAGGTTGACTTCGTAATTTCTTCGAATCTAGTGTTGAGTTTGTCGGTGTCTCCTCTCGAATCGGAATGAGCGGCTCTTACGGATTATCTTCCAAATCCGAAGGCTCTAACTCTATTATAGCTTGGAGCTCCTCGAAACTCACGAGATAGATCCGTTGCTTGTTGAACTCTCGTAGCCTCCTTGATGGATGCCTTCTTCGTCATTTTGATCGTCGAGATCTTGTATGATTTGAGAATTGTTGTTGGTATCGAAATCGACGCCCGGATTGTCGCTAGTTACGTAATCGTTAGAAACGGTCAAACGTAGCCAACGCCATCACCCTTATCATTATATGATCCCACCGAAGTGAGCGAGATAATCATACAAAATCGGAGGTTCGAGGGATTTCTCCCCGAATCGGAAACAACTATCCTAGGATAAGCGGCCCCTAGTCCAGCCTTAGGAGTCTCGGTCCCCTCTTCTTCGTCGATTTTCTTCTTCTCTTCGATTGTCTCTGTCGAGGTGGTTCTTCTATCGCAAGTGATGAGTACCGGTTTAACGGGTCTCGAACTACGAATTGAAGCTCGCACCGAAGCGGTTCGGATGTTGTCTAAAATCTTCTTCGAAGATCTCGTCGAGGCGGTAGTCCATCCATCGTTGGTTGCATAGGGATCTATCGGAATGACGGGATCGGTTGAGATAACATTGACGGAACCTCCTTTACGGGGTTCCTTCATGTACTCCTTCGGGATTGTTATATTTCCTTTCCGAAGGTTGTCGTTGAGCCTGACTTTTGAAGGTAATGCGGTCTTCTATCTTGTGCCCGAAGCATTCGATGGTAGGGGCAAAAGTTGGGATCACCTTTCTTGTTGACTTCCTGCGGTCTTTTGGGCTACTGGCAGTTGGAAATCCGGAGTTTTCATTAAGCTACGGAACATCTTTAGTGCTTGCTTCATTTTTGAACGGATATTCTCGCTCGAAGCTCCCTCGATGTACGTTGCGGACGAGACGGTTGTTCATCTTGCGGAGACGATCGATAGCTGGACCGGGGTTCTTGGTAATTTTGTTGTGGTTCTTTGCGGCCGTTCGGTGGTATTTGCATCGGTTGTTTGCCTTTGTCAGCTGCTGCAGCGACCCCGGATTTCTTTTCGAAAGTCTTCACCGGCTACGCTGTCAGTCTTGTCGGCAAAACTTAGTGCTTCGCCTCTTCTTGCAAGCTTCCGGCCTTGCTTAACAACTTCTCAAAAGTCTTAATAGTGAATCCCTTGAGGAGAAGTGCTTTATCGGGCCGTGAATGCTTTTAAGCGAGATGCTCGTTGCATGTTGTTCTTGCGGTTGTGGTTCACACTTCATACTTAAATTTCTCCATCGAAGTATGTAATCCACTAGAGTTTCATTCGGCCTTTGTTTCTCTACCACTAAATCACCTATAGTGATGTAGTGCTGAGCTCACGGCAAATCGCTTAATAAAGAGGCTCTCTAGCTACGAGAATGTCTTTACTGGATCCGTTGGGTAATTCGCATACCGGTCGAAGGCGATTCTCGACGGACTGCTAACGAAGCTGTCGGAAGAGTAGCGCATCGCTCCCGCCGGCATTGCAACAGGCGGCACGAAAGTGTGCAACATCTTATCGGGGGTTCCGGTTCGTCGAAGGTCTTAAACGAGAGGTGGTACGAAGCCCTTTGGGTATTGGACGGCGTCGAATTCTTCGGGTAAGGTCTGCCGTCCGAATAGATGTCCCGTTCTTCGATTGTGCTAGGGCTTCTCGCACTGTCTGTTCTACCAAGTTCTTGATATCCTTTTCGGGGATCATACTTTGTGTTGTATCCTTTTTGTTGGTCATCCCCATTGACGGATGTAATCTCCTTTCCTCAGTCTACGATGTGAATGACTTACGGGGTGTCTCTACTATGTGGTTGTACTTGACTTTGGAGAGTGGCTAGAGCTACGGCCATCTCTTCCATCCTCTTCGCCATTTGAGCGATCGTGTCGTCCTTTTCTGAAGGCTGTCTCTTCATCGGTTCCGGCTCCTCTCTTCTGCGAGCTGCGGGAGCACCTTGAGAAGATGATGAAGCTCGTGTCTCAACCATGTTGATTTACGCATATTCGTTGTCCATGAATTCCGATGAGTCGATCTCATCTCCGAACTTTTCTTCTCTTTCTTTTGCCAACCGTCGGATGTCGGTTCTCGGCTTTTCCATGGCATCTTCTAGCGGAGCTTTACGTGTATCTTTGCGGTTGTCATGCGATGGTTGCGGGTCCTTTTTCACGAGTCCCCTTCATCGCGGTAGCACTTTCTTCGATTCCGGCCTCTGGCGAGACTTTCTTTCTCGAGGCTGCTTGTTTCGGTCTCGAGCTGCCCGTAGTGGGACGCCACACCATCCTTCTAGCGGCGGAAGGTCTATGACCGGATGGTCTATCGGCCGAATGCTTGGAAGGTGGTATCCTCCTGATCTGTCAACCACGATACTACGACGGGCGGGCTAGCCTTCATTCTCTTGCTTGGCTTTTCTATCATGACGGCGGGTTCTACTCGGGGCCCGAGACGGGATTTGACCGGCACCCGCCCTATCCTTCGTAGAATTTCCGACACGGGGCGAGTTTTCCTTCTTCGCTAGCTTTTCTACCAAAGTTTGCGGTCGAGCGAAACGACGTAGTTCCGGTTCTTTTCTTGCGGCTATCGTTGTAGTATGCGGGCCGTGGTAATGTGGCGACAATCTTTCGAACATTCTCCTCATCCTCCGCGGCGGAGAGGGGATGGAACACTGCTTCCTCCCAAAAGTGGTATGTAGTCGAGCGGTGGTGTATATTCGGTAACGGTGTATATTCGGCAACTGCGGAATTTCCTCCAGGAAGGCAATCTCGGCGGCTACGGCTTCCACGGCGATCCTTCTATTTCTATTTCTTCTTTGGGTCTTTGTCGGCGAAGGAATCTTCGAGCTGGACCCGATTTCGAAGACGAAGGTCTTACGGGAAGATCCGTACCCTCCGCGGTAACGGGTTTATCATAGTTACGGATTCCTTTCCCCTTTGATTTGGCGAAGTCGGGGTAGGTGCGAAACAACTAGACCGGTGGGGGTAGTGAGAACGGTCCTCCTGCGGACGGCGGTACTCCTCCTAGTCGGGACCCTTTGCGGGGAGGAAACTCTTGGGTCGACCTGAGGTTGAACTCGAGCGGTGATTCCTTAGCTTCGGATACCTTGTTCGTCGGTGCGAAGAGGGAGACGTCGGTGACTTTGACGTTCGTGTTTTCAAATCCTGTCCGAATCGGATGACCCCATTGTCGGGCGGTTCATCCTTATAGACGGCGAAGTCCGGTCCGTTGGTGAAGGAGAAAATCGGTTTCGGGGCTTCCATTTCTGCGAGGTAGATTACGGTTGTCGGTCCCGAGTTATGCTTCTTTTCTTTAGGACGAAAAGGAATTGAAAAGAGTCCGAACTCATTCTTTGTTCATGTATTTATAAAAAAGAATCATTTGTTAAAAGAATCACTTATTAGAGGGTTTGTTTATTTAGAACGGAATGTTCGAAAGGTGTAGAGAAGGTAAGGAATCCGATTCGGAAAGGAAAAGAAAGTCTTAAGCAAGACTTCCCGACTCGAAGGATCACTCCTAAACTAACACCTATTGGGGGTCCACCCCACCTCGAAATGAGGTAAAAGGATCTCGGAACCTCTCGTTTAGGGGTGTCTAAACGGTGGCTCCTAAATCCGAGAGAATGTTGGCTATACTTGTTCAAGATAGAAATGAACATAGTATTCCAACGGAAAGAAGGGTAGTTTGATCCATTAGGGACATGGATACACTACCGATTTTTGAAAGCGAGATTATTTGATTATAATGGAGAGAGGAATCATCCCAGTGAGTCGCCGAAATTGTCGGCATTATTTTTTAGGTCGTGTGTTTTATTTTGAAAAGTGGTCACCTAACAGAAGTTGTGCGGCGAATTTTTATTTTAAATTTAATTTAAATATATATAATTTAGAAAGTAGTATTTGATTTTGAAAATAATTTTTAAATTTGAAAGTTTTAAGATATGAGATTAAACCGATCTCACATCCCCAAATAGTTTATATAAACGAGCACCGCACCACAAGCCGTATATCTATCCCTAAGGATAGACACCTTGCTTGATGGTGGGGCTCGATCAAATAAATTAGAAGTTTTGTGACATCCGTTTGGTTTGCGAACCAATTTTATAAGCCGACAAATTCCCTGCTTAATATGAAAGTATCAAACGGGGTTTATATTACACAGGTTCTTTAAAATTCCCTATAAGGGCAAGCCCCTATAGTTAATTACATCTTAAGTGACGGGAATCACCTAAGAAAACTCTCGATAATAACTCAATAATTCGCTCTCAAGAATTTCAAAGTTTAAGGTTTTCGAAAATTGAATTTTGGAATTTCGATAGGGAATGGATCAAATTTTGGAACATTTTGTTTTGTGAATCCAAAGGAAGAGAGGTAGGAGAAATCAACGATTCGAAGTGAACTTCGATAATTTCCCGACTATCCTATTGTTTGTCTTGAATTTAGGAAAGTCCTAATGTTTATTTGATATTTCGATCTTGCCAATTTCAATTAATTAGGGCTTATATTTGTATGATAAAATCAAACAAATAGCTCTAGAAGATGTGAGGGTTTATTGTCGTATCGGACGACTACCTCGGAATCCTAAGACCGGTTAGGGCTTAATTTGCAATGCAAATGCCTAACGAAGAGTTGAGGATTTATGTTGCACTAGGCAAGCTACCTCGAAGTCCTATGGCTTGGTTGTTTAATTCTAGGAAAGTTTTCGTTGAAGTAGACTCGGGTTTTGCTTGATGACGATGGTCGTCTTGCCCACCATGCTCCGAGCTCCTTGTTGTTGCAGAGGTTTAGTTTTAGAAATCATAAATCGGGAGTTGAGAAAAGTGTTTTGGTTTAGAGAAAATCTTAATTTCCAGGTGTTTTTTATGTTTTATTTAAAACAAATCTTAAAGTTGATTATAACGACACCGGTTAAGATCCCACGGTTCCATCCTTCGGCATCATTATTTTTATCGGATTCACTTAGTCCGGATGAATTTGCTAAACTCAGTTGAATGAGTTCCACACTTTCAATTAGACCGTGGGAAATCCGGTTAGCAACACGTAGGTTACATCATCCGAGGTATTCCCGATCATCCAACAGGACGTTTTAATTTAGTTGTAATTGTAGTTTTGTGTTATGTTTGTGATTAAATTTTGAGTTGTTTTATATTTTGAAATGTTGTGGCGGTGAATTTTATCTTGCAATGACTTTTAACTTAATTTTGGTTTCAGTTTTAGGGGCTATCCTAAAGGTGTGGGTTTTCATGCAACGAGTTGTTTTATCATGCGAGAAAAATAAACACGGTTGCAATAAAGTAAATTGCGATAATGTAAATTGTTTGGAAAATAAATTGCGGGAAAGTAAATTGCAATAATACAAATGCGTACACGGAGGGTCTTCCCGTCATCCCAAATCGCACTTAAAACACGATTAGCATATTTAAGCAAGTTCCTAGGTAAAGCTAAGGGAAAGGTTATGGTTTTCTACCAAATTCCTAATACTATAGCTAGTCATTTCCTATGACGTCTAGGTTCTTTGTGTTTTGGTTTAAGGACGATTTTCTTCATCAAAGAATAATCAAATTCAATTGTTATTATAAATGTCCTATCATATTGAGAAAGTGCTTAAGAAGGATCTTAAACATCTTTTCGATATTTCAGGATTGTTTTAAGTTCGAATGAATTTAATTATACAAATGAATTAATCGTCCAAGAATTTCAAGTTTTGTTAACTTGCTTCGGTGAACTAGGACATTTGAATATCCTATGAGTGAAGTGACACTTCATTTAATGTTTTATTTAGGAGCTATAATAACTAAAGCTTTCGAGGGTAAGTTAGTATTCAAATGATTTGGTTTAAGTTAAAGAGTTTAAATTTGGAATAGTGTTCAAGTTGTTTTTTTTTTTAAATTTATTTTCTTTCTGTTTTAGGTGATGTTATATTTAATTTAATTTAATTGAGTTTTAATTTAGTTTAACATAGTTCAATTTAATTTGATTTGGTGTTTAATTAATTTGATTTGATTTAATTTAATTTAATTATTTAATTTAATTTAATTTAATTTAATTGTTTAATTTAATTTAATTTAATTTTAATTATTTAATTTAATTTAATTTAATTGTTTAATTTAATTTAATTTAATTTTAATTTAATTTAATTTAATTTAATTTAATTGTTTAATTTAATTTAATTTAATTTTAATTTAATTTAATTTAATTTAATTTGTCTTAATTTAATTTAATTATTAAATTTAATTTAATTTTAATTTAATTTATCTTTAATTTACTTTATTTTTAATTTTAATTGAAATTTTTGAAAGAGTTTAATAATTTGACTTTAGTTTAATGATTAAGTCTTTTAATATTTTGAATTTGAATTATCATTTTAATTAAGAGTTGAATATTAATGAGATGATTAATTTAGGGATTTTTAAATTAAAGAATAAATCTCTTCCTAATAAATATCCCTTATTTTAATGATTCCAATTTTATTATTCTTCCAAATTTAATCCATTATTTAATTAAAGTTTAATCATTTTGAAATTGTTTAATGGGTTTCTACCCTTTAATTATTTAAATTTCAATCATCCAAATCAGATTAGGATCAAATATTTTACTTGTTAATTTTTATTAAACCTAAAGTTTTAATTAAGGATTAAAGATTTTAATTACTATTTTACCCTTTAAGCTTAATAATTTCATAACTCACTAAATTAAACTTAAATGAATTTGAAATTTTTATGTAACTTCACTCATATGTCAATAAAGACATGAGAGGAGAAAATGTGATTTTTTTTCTGTATTTAATTTATTTATATAATTATTTTTGGTGGAAAATAGAGATTTTCAAGGAAAATTTGATAACATGACCAAAGAAAGTTTTTGTCCTTAAGAAAATTAGGGGACATTCCTAATGACCAGAGAAGCACTTGGACCAATTTTGGTGATTTTTTGAATTATATTATTTTTATTATAATTATTTTGAGTTTTGGAGTGTTAATTAATTTAAAAATAAAATAAATGTTGAAAAATGAATTTTATATTTTTCAAAAATCTCTCTGATATCAAGGAAACCAGAGAATCAAATTTTGCAATTTTCTGATTTTTCTATGATTTATAATAATTATTTTAGTGAAAATGCTAGAAAATACATTTTTTTTTAATTTTAAAATTACCCTAGGGCTTTAAAATTCAATATCTCACTAAATAGACCTAGGAAAAATGTGGGATTTGTTCCTAAGTGATTAAAATTCAAAATGTGACATTTTGGTGAATTTTATTATTTTTGTGATTTTTATTATTTTTTAATTATTAAAAATATTAAAATATTATTAAAAATTAACTTTTTTAGAAAATTGAAATTTTAATTTTCTTAGGTTCCCCTGATATCGAGAGAGGCTCCAAAACCAATTTGGTGAATTTTTGAAAAGTATTTTAAAAGTTATGAATTTTTAAAGTTTAAAATGGCTAAGCGACTTAATCAACCCGATTAGTAGGGCTAACCAAGTCCAATTGATTTCAAATTTTTATGGTGGGTTCCTCTGATCCTAAAGGTCAGTGGAGAATTGATTTCAAGTCAATTTGATACATGGTTAACTCTAATTAATTAAAGACCTATTTTGGGTGTTTAAGCCAGATTAGGGACTGTTTTAAATGAACTAAGTCGAAACCTATTTTTCCTAGGGTTCTCTGCGGTCATAAGGAACATCACCAAATTTTCCTAGAATTTATTTCACAACATGCTATTTACTGGAATTAAAATACTCAAAACAGTGACCTGAACTTGAAAAATCAAGAACTCCTCATAGGGATGGCCTCGACTTTGGAAAATTCGGGGAATGTTCCCAAGTTCAGAGGCTTCAAAAGCCCTATGGTCTCATGCCATGGTGAATTGTATGCATGCATGGAGAATTAAAACAATGCAGAGAGTAAATAAATCATAAAAAATAAAATATTTGATGAAATTAAGTGATTTCTTTTTCACATTATTCTCCTCTCGTTCACTGAGCGAGAGGGTATTTTTATTTTATTTTTGTGATTTTTCTACACAAAGATATGGATTTTTGAAGTTTAGGGAATTAAATAAATAAGAAAATACCCTATTTATCTATTTATCCACGCGGCGCCGCGTGAAACATCGGCGGCTCCGAAGGGGTACGTGTCGCGCTGTGATTGGCGCCGCCATCGCGAGTCGACGGCCGGGCCCCGCGGTTCTCGCACCGTTTCCTGGTCCGACGCAATCCCGGCCGTCCGTGCGCGCGTGTATCGAATGGACGGCATCCGTTCATCGTCCCCAAGTGTTCTCGCCCGAGAGCCGTCCACACTAAATCCACTAAGATCTCACTCGATTTTCAATGGATTTTTACTTTCTTATACTCTATGGATTCGTCTCGAAGAGACGAACACATCTATACGGTTAACATGCATTGGAACTAAGGCATTTGAAATAGAGAATCTTCAGAAGCTCGGGATGAAGAGTTAGCTCATACCTTGGCTCGAGAGAAGTGTGGCTTCAATCCGAGAGTTGTTGCACCTTCGATTGGGTCCTAGCAAGCTCCGAGATGAAGTCTCCGGTGCAGTGAATTGTCCGGATATGATTTCGACCAAGCCCGATCACAAAGCTTGGAGGTCGGAGCAACCTGGGTGGCCTGGAGATGGGGCTTTTGATGGTGGACACCTTCCCTTGGTGCAGTGAAGGTGTAGAGCCAATCAATTTGGGAATTGGCTCATCGTGGAGAAGTGTCCTGGTTTTGGGTGGAATTTCGACTCCGAAATTGAGCTTACGGAGGAGAAATGGCAGGGGGATCTCACTGGGGATCAAGTGCTCTAAGAGTGGAGAAGGTGCGGAACAATTTTGGCGAGTTTTGGCAAGGTTTGTGCTTGGCTCTTCTTATGGCCGAGAGGGGTGGAGTTTAAATAGAAGTGGTCGGGAGGCCTCCGGAGGGAGTTAGGGCTTGGGATCGCAGCTTGCTCGGTGAGGAGAAGAACAGCCATGGTGGCCATTGGGCATGGGGCGGCTCGAGCGAGGTGGAATTCCAAAGTTGGCTCACATGCGAGCTCTCGGGTGTGGTGTTTTCCGGCGATCCGGGCGGTCGGCCGGCGGGCATGGGTCACCATCTTGACCGGGGAGGTCGGGGCTTGGCAATGGTGAAGTCGGTGGGTTTGGACATGTGTAAAGTGTTTGAATTAAAATGGAATGGGGAGGGGGTCATTTTGGCTTGAAATTGGTCAACCCATTGGTTTGGGTTGGGTTCACCTCCCCATGGCTGGTCTTGGGCTGAGAAGATCGGCTAGGCTAGCTGGTCGAGAGGTGGTGATGTCCTTATCCAAGAATATTTGGATTAAATCTTGGTTAAGGGGAGACATGCTTAAGGTTAATGACTTTTAGGAGATGGTTAAAGGACCTCCTCCTTTTGCCATTAATGGCATGGTCACATGCCAAACTTTCATGGCTTCATATGGCTTGTGAATGGCTCATCCTTGGCTCCATTTGGCTTGGGAAAAGCTTGGGTCAATTTCATGAAAATGGGTTTTAAGAATTTTGGATGTTTTGATGGAAATTTGTATGAAACTTGATTTGGAATAATTTGATGGTGATTTTAGGACTTAGGTAATGGATTTAATTAAATGGATGACAAATGGAGATGTCATGTGGGCTTTAGGGTAGATTTGGGCTTTTGAATTTTGAAGGAAATGGGCTTTTAGAAAGGTTTAAGGGAAGTGGGCTTTTAAGTTTATGAATGTGTTCATGGATGAAAATTTTTGTAAAAGGTTGGGCCAAATAGTTGTTGGTTTAGCTCATGGATGTGTCATGAGTAACTTGAAGCAAATTTGGGGTAGTTTGGGCTTGAATTGGGTTGGATTTGGATTCTTTTGGTGAATGGGCCAATATAGGTCCAAATGGGCCAAGTTGGGCCAATGTTGGGCTAGGGTTGAAATTTATGTAGAATTATTGTTGAGAAGTGTTTATGGGAGTGTTTCAAAGAGGTTTTGACTTTGGTTGGGCTTTGATTTTGGGGTTTGGGTTCATTTGGGTTAGGTTTGGGCTTAGGTCGAAAAATGGGCCTTAAGGTCAAAAGTGGAATTGGATCCAAATGTCAATCAAATTGGACTTGGATTTGGTCTAAATTATTATTAGGAATGTTGAATTGAAGTTTAGAATTGAATTGGACCAAAATTGGGGTCAATTGGATAGGTTTGGTTTGACATTGGGTTCACTTTGGATTAAAATGGGTCAAATTGGGGGTTTTGACAAAAGTAGGGTAAATTGACAAAATTGGCCCATGGTGTAGTTGGACAAAATGAAATTGGGAATATTTGGGATTTTCTGAAATTTTCTGGGAATTTTTTGAATTTTTGGATTTTTAAGCCAAGAAGGGTATTTTGGGTTATTTGGAGGGTATTGGGAGGTTTTCTTGGAATTTTTGGTATTTTTGGGTATGGATGATCAATTTGAGTGATGTGGAGGTGTTTGGGATTGATTTTGGAAAATTTTAGGTAATTTGGAAATTTTGCAAAAATTTTGGTAATTTCAAGGGTTTTGGGTAGGTTTAGTAGGTGTAGGGTCCGGGGGTCAAAAATTGAAAATTTGGGAAATTGAAGATTGGGTGAATTTGAGTGGGGTGAAATCATTTTGGTTGAGCCATGAAGCCATTTCAAGCCCATATGAGCCATGAAAGGACTCATTTGAGGCATTCAACTATGTTGTTCCTAACCTCTTAGCCGAGGGCTTAGGGGTTAAGGACCATCCATGTGAATCACCTACATGAGTCGGGAGGTCAAGTTGGGTATGGGTGTGGTTTTAGGAAGTGTGTGGAAATGTAGTGTGTAAGTGTAGTGTAAGTCAGCCCCTTCACTGGACCGGGCCACCTGGGCGGTCCTAAGGCCAAAGAGTCCTATAGGAACTCATCCTTTAAACTTCCACATTTGATTTCAACCCTCACAGGTGATTAGGGGTCTATAGTCAAGTTTGTGGAGTTTGCAGGGAGTTTAGAAGTGGTTTGAATTTCTAAAAGGCGGGTCCCAATTCTAGTCCTCTAAGATAGTCAAAGGAAAAGCCTAAGGCTAGATCCTAAGCACTAAAAAGAAGAAAGGAAGACCTCATCAAAAATGAGGTCAACACCATCCTAGATTTTAATTTTCCAAAAAAAAGTTTTAAATGAGCATTAAATAATAATACTTCTTGTCCAGGCTCGAATATTTTCCTTGAAATCATTTTGTCATGCAATTTCTTCATTCTTTCCTTATAAATTCTTGCATTTTCATAAGACTCATTTCTTATCTCTTCCATTTCATTCAGTTGTAATAATCATTTTTCTCCTACAGTATTCAAATTATAATTGAACTGCTTTATCGCCCAATAGCTTTATGTTCAAGTTCAATAGGTAAGTGATAATGTTTAACATAAATTAACCGATAAGGTGACATTCCGATAGGTGTCTTATAAGCTATTCTATAAGCCCATAATGCAGAATCAAGTCTATCAACCCAGTCTGTTCCTTTAGGATTAATAGTCTTTTCTAATATTCTTTTAATTTCTCTGTTTGACACTTCAGCCATTCTACTTGTTTGAGGATGATACGCAGTTGCAATTCTATGTTTAATTTCTAATTTTTCCAGCAATGATTGAATTCTTATATTTCTGAAATGACTTCCCCCATCTGTGATAATTATTCTGGGGATTCCAAATCTTGTAAAAATCATTTTCTTTAAAAATTTCAAAACACTTTTGGAATCAAAGTTAGGTACAGCTACAGCTTCGATCTACTTTGAAACATAATCAACTGCTAATAAAATATAAATTTTTCCAGATGATGGTATGAAAGGTCCCACAAAGTCTAAACCCCACACATCAAAAATTTCTATTTCTAATATAAAGTTTAGAGGCATTTCATCTTTTCTGGATGTATTTCCCATTCTTTGACATCAATCACAAGTTTTCACATAATGTCCAACATCTTTAAATAAAGTAGGCCAATAAAATCCAGACTTTAAAATTTTAAAAGCAGTTTTATCAACTCCAAAGTGTCCTCCAAATTCAGAATCGTGACATTTTTGAATAATTGCAAAAGTTTCTTCATAAGGTACATGACCCGATATAAATATATGCGTACTAAAATCTTCTTCCCCGGCAACGGTACCAAAAGCTTGACCCAAAGTCCTCTGAAGATCAGCGTACTAATTAATGATTTCAAAAATATATGTTATAAATAATAATAACAACTAGTGTATATAAATATAATTTTATGGAAAATATTTTACACACTAGGGGTTCTACGCAAGTATACGTATCGTTTTAAGTAATATAAGGCTTTAAAACAAAGACCCCAGTATCGATCCTACGAGGAGAGAGTTATAGATCTTTAAATATTTTTATTTTAAAGTATTTCTTTTATAATTAAAAATAAAATATCTTTAATTTACTAGATGCAATAATAAAACATAAATAAAATAATTGATGTAAATAGTAATAAGAAAGAAACTTTCTCCCTTTCAATTAATCCAAGATTTTCTAAGATAATGATAATATTCGTGGAGAATATAAATTTATGGTATTGTGCCAAATAGAAGCATTCATATTCTTTACCCTTTGATCCAGTGTAAAGAACATTAGGCTAACCCATAGATCGAGTCCGGATGTATTGTTAGTAGAATGTGTTAATCTGAGCTCACACTACTTAGATGTCCAAGGTGGCTATGGTCGGCCCTACTAGTGACCCTTTCCTTTTCTATAAACCAAATCACAAGAATTTAGTCTGTCATTCTAAAACCTTATCAATTCTACGCCCATTTATAATATCTTCCTATTTATTTGCACTTCACCTTGAATAACCCGCACAAGGCCTTCGACTACCCAAGGATTCATGTGATATCTACAAGTTAAGAATTCATCTCCTACTAGGTCTCAAAACTCTTCAACAAGTTTTAATAATTTAAATGACCAATTTAAATAGTAGATTAAGAACCAGTATTAATATCATCATAATGTTTTGAAAATATATGATTTTTAATTCTCCGACGATTATTGTATTATCTTATTTATCTTTTTATAATTTAAAGGAGAAAGTAAAGTAACTACTCAGAACACATTGAAATTAAATAACTAAACATAATAAATAAACTTTGAATCAAAATAAAAATACTTATCTTAGATGTTTCTCCTACTGAACTTCTAATTCCTACTAACTCCACAACGTGATGAACTACAGATGCACCAACTCTTTCAAACTCTGAATACAAACTCTAAAATAAACTCACTAATTTATGAAGGAAAGTAAAAAGGTGGCCCTAATATGATCTCTCTAATTCTCTCACTAGATAGGATTCTAGATAGGGAGGGTAGATGGGGCATTTTTCTTTGAAAGAATACCCTCCTATTTATAGGCTTCAAGGGTTGCTTCTAGGCACCTCTTCAAAATGTGTCCACATTCAATGAATCTTCTAGAAGGTGAGTCTAGCGCCTAGGCGCCGGACACCGCATCCAGTTCTTCGCACCTCTTCACTTTGGATCACACCTCTTCGCGATTAAAACCATTTTGAAGCGTCCAAATACATTGTATCACATGTCCTATAAACTAGGAACAACTGCCAGTCTTCTAGAAGGTCCAATAACCGCTCACATCGTCAAAATAACCGCCCAAAAGTCGTCAAATACTTAACAGTTTTCTGTATCTAGCTGGCACCTAGGCGCCGGACTCTGGCGCCTAGGCTCCAGGCTAGTAATTTCAATTTTGCATTTTGGCTCTATTTTTGCTCCTTTTTGCTCCTTTTTCATATTTTTCTCCTTCTTGAACATTTTTGTATCACCTACATCCAAAAACACAAAGATACCTTTCATTAAAGCATAATATTCTTAAAATTTAATAAAAATCAAGGCATAAAAATAGGTATTTTTTTCTTGAATCAAAATCCCCCAAACTTAAATGTTACTAGTCCTCAAGTAACCATTTTTACTATATAAAATGTATAACATTTGAAATATAAAGGTAAATATTTAAGAATCCTTATGATTTTTGCTTTTATAAAGGCTTTAATAAATCATTAACCAAATTTCACTAAATAAGTTTAATTTTAAGAATTTAAAGAATATTCTAACTACGAAATCATAAGACTTCAAAAATTTTTCATTCACTTCGAAAATAATTGTAGTTTATTATATTAAGATCATATAAATTATTCACAAGAAAAAAAACTTAATGAAATTCTTTTCTAATAAAAATACATGCATAACAAGTAAGTAATAAATGTAATTAGTTTTCTTTTTATAAGTTAATTCAAGTGAAGCCAATTTTTGATTAGGCATTTCCTCAAGCTTCTCCTCTCTTTTTCTCTTTTCTTTTTTTTTATATTCCCTTTTTTTTAAAGAGAGGATTACTGTATTTGGATAGCCTGTTAATGGTTTTGAACTTCACCATCCTTAACTTATATTTTCAAAATTATACATTTTCACTTAATTATTATAACTGTTGACCTCATTTTTGATGAGGTCTCTTCTTTTCTCACTCCTTAGTGTTTAGGATCTAGCCATAGGCTTTTCCTTTGACTAATCTTAGAGGAATAGAAATAGAACCCACCATTTAGAAATTTAAACACTTCTTAACTCCCTGCAAACCCCACAAACTTGATTGTAGACTCCTAATCACCTAGAGGGTTGAAATCAAATGTGGAGGTTTAAAGGATGAGTTCCCTATAGGACCTTTTTGGCCTTAGGAATACCCTGGGTGGCCAGGTCTGGTGAGGGTTGACTTGCACATACACTACACTATCACACACATTCCAAGTCCTAAAACCACACTCTCACCCAACTTGACTTCCTGACTCATGTAAGTAATTCATATGGATGGTCCTTAACCCCTAAGCCCTTGGCTAAGAGGGTTAGGAACAACACAGTGAATGCCTCAAATGAGACCTCTCATGGCTCATATGAGCTTAATATGGCTTCATGGCTCAACCAAAGTGATTCCATTCTACTCACATTCAATCAATCTTCATTTTCCTAAAATTTCTATTTTTGACCCCCGGGGCAACGGACCAACCAAACCTACAAATGACCTTGGAGCTACCCAAAATTAGCAAAATTACCTAAATTACCCAAAATTCCTTAAAATCAGTCCTAAACATTTGCCCCCACTCAAATTGATCATCCATAGCCAAAAATACTAAAAATTCCAAAAGTACCCCCCAATACCCTCCAAATACCCAAAATGCCCTTTTACCCTAAGAAATCAAAAAATTTAGAAAATTCCCAAAAAATTCAAGAAAATCATAAATATTCCCAATTTAATTTTGTTCAACTACAACATGGGCTAATTTTGCCAATTTACCCCACTTTTACATAAACCCCCAATTTGACCCATTTCAAACCCAAGTGAACCCAATGTCAAACCAAACCACCTCAATTGACCTCAATTTTGATCCAATTCAATTCTAAACTTTAATTCAACATCCCCAATATCAATTTAGACCAAATCTAATTCCAATTTGATTGAAATTTGAGCCCAATTTCAATTTGAAGCCTAAGGCCCAATTTTGGCCCATGACATAAACCTAGCTCAAACCTAACCCAATTCAACCCCAATTCGCCCCAAATCTTTTCTAAAACCTTCCTAACACCCCCATAAACAAAAACACTAACTTGGTTTGCCCAAAATTTGAACCTAAGCTCCACCCAAACCTAACCCAAAACCAAAATCCCTTAAATTGACCTAAGCCCAAACCTAACCCAAATGGGCCCAAATCCCAAAATTAGAGCCCAACCAATGTTGAAAACTCTTTGTGACACTCCCATGAACATTTCTCAACATTAATTTTACATCAAATCCAAATTTAGCCCAACCTTATCCCAAGTTAGCCCAATTTGGCCCACTTTGGCCCATTTAACTAAAAAGCCCAAATTCAACCCAATTCTACTCCAAATTACACCAAATTGATTCCTAACCATTCATGAAACATCCCTAAACCAATTGCAACATTTATTTAACATGGTCCTTCAAAAAATTTTCATCTAAAAGCCCATCATAAAGTCCAAAATCTCACTTCCCTAAACCATCTTGAAAGCCCATCCAAAGTGAAATCTAAAAGCCCAAACCCATTCCAAAGCCCACATGACAATTCCTTCTCATCATCCCTTTAATTGGAATCAATTCCTAAGTCCCAAATCAATCATCAAATCAACCTAAATCAAGCACCAACTAAATTTTTCACTAAATTGCCAAAATCTCCAAATTCCTTTTTCATATACATGACTCCACTTTTCCTAAGCCAAGGATGAGCAAAATGGAGCCACATGCAAGCCGTGGACAAGCCACATGAAGCCATGGGGGGTTTGACTCTTCACCAAGCCATTAATGGCAAGAAGAGGGAGTCCTTTCCTAAGCCTTCCTTAAGCCATTTTAACCTCTTTAATGCAACACCATAACCCAAAATGAACTTAAACTATTTTGATGGGGACTTCACCACTCCATGGCAGCTGACCCAACTGATCCCCTTGGCCCAAAATCGGACCATGGGGAGGTGAACCAAGCCCGAATACATGGGTTGACACATGTGAACCCAAAATCACTCTTCTCCCTTTACCACTTAAATCCAACCCTTTACACTTGGCATTGGACAATTGCTTGCACAAACCTCCAGCACTGGTCCTCCTGACCTTGAGGGTAACCGGACCCTAGCCGGCCAGCCACCACAGCCGTCGGAAACCACCAGGCCGAGAGCAACCATGTGAGCCAATTTTTTGAATTTCTCCTTGCTGAGTTTTTCCAGCCCAATTGAACACCATGGCTGTTCTTCCCTTGTCCTAAGTAGCTGATCCAAGCCTTCAAACCCCCCTGTGAAGCCCTCCAGCCATGCCTATTTAAACACCACCACCTCTCGGCCAAATAAGGAGTTGAACCAAACCTTAAGGAAACTCTGCCAAAATTGCTCCAGGACCTTCTCCTAACCCAGAGCAGTTGATCCCCAGTGTTCCTTTGCCCTAATCCCCATTGACAGAGCTCAATTTCTGAGTTGAAAATCCACCCAAAAATAGGACACTTCACCACAGTGAGCCAATCTCCAAATTGATTGGTCCTACACCTTCACCAGACCAAGAGGAGAAGTTCCCCAGTAAAAGACCCCTCACCAGGCCAGCCATTGCTTCTAGCCTCCAAGCTTTGTGATAGGGCTTGGTCACTTTCATACCTAGACAATTCCCTAGAGCCAGAGACTTTATTCGGAGCTTGCCTGGACCCAATCGAAGGTGACACAACTCTCAGATCAAAGCTTCACTTCTCGGAGCAAAGGTATGAACTCACTCTTCCTCCCAAGCTTCCAGTGATTCTCCATTTTGTTTAAGTTAATTTTATAGCCTATAAACCTTATGGATGTGTTTATCTCTTCAAGACGAATCCATAGAGCATAAGAACACGAAAATCCATTGAGAAACGAGTGAGATCTTAGGGTTTTAGTGTGGACGGTCACGGGTGCACACCAGTTGTAGACGATGACCGGGAGCCGTTGGATCGCGCGTGTATCGAGCAGACGGTTCAGATTGCGCCAGATCAGGGAATGATATGTGAACAGCGGGCCCCCGGAACGCTGAGTCGGATGGTGACGTCGAATGGGAATGCGCCGCGTGGACTTTCGGAGCTGCCGATGTTGCGCTGGCGCCGCGTGGATAAGTAGATAAATGGGGTATTTTTGAATTATTTAAATGTCCATAACTTCAAAAATTCATATCTTTGCATAGAAAAATCACAAAAATAAAATAAAAATACCCTCTTGCTCAGTGAATAGAGGAGAATAATGTGGAAAAGAAATCAAGTTAATTGGATGAGTATTTTATTTTTAATAATGTATTTACTGTTTTCAGTATTTTAATTCTTCATTTGCATAGACAATTCACCATGGCATGAGACCATAGGGCTTTTGAAGCCTCTGATCTTGGGAATATTCCCTGAATTTTTTAAGGTCAGAGCCATCTCTGTGGAAAGTTATTGAATTTTTAATTTCATGTCACTATTTTAGGTATTTTAATTCCAATAATTAACATGTTGTGAAATAAATTCTAGAAAAATTTGGTGATGTTCCTTAGGACCAGAGAACCCTATGAAAAATATATTTTGAATTAATTCATTCATAATAACCTTAATTGGCCTAAACCCCTCAAATTGAATTTGAATTAATTAGGGATAACCACACATCAAATTGACTTGAAAAAAATTCTCCATTACTCTTCAGGGTCAGAGGAACCTTACATAAAATTTTGAAACCAATTGGACTTGATTAACCCCACCAAATGGATTGGTTAAGCCTCATATGTAAAATGGAACTTTAAAAATTCATAACTCAAAAAATACATTTCAAAAAATTCACCAAATTGATTTTGGGACTTCTCTGATATCAGAGGAGTCTAAGAAAAATAAAATTGGAATTTTCTAAAAATTTTCATTTTTAAGCATATTTTAATATTTTAATAATTAAAAAATAATAAAAATCACAAAAATAATAAAAATCATAAAAATATCATATTTGGTCCCCTAATCACTTAGGAACCAATCAAATATTTTTCTTAAGTCTCTAGGTTAAGATATTTAATTTTAAAGCCTTAAAACAATTTTTAAATTAAAAAAATGTATTTTCTAGCCTTCCCCACTAAATTAATTCTAATAAATCAAAGAAGAATCATAAAAATATAAAATTTATGTCTCTGACATTCTTGATATCAGAGAGATTTTTGAAAAATATAAAATCCATTTTTTAACTTTTATTTTTTTTAAAATTAATTAATACTCTAAAACTGAAAATAATTATAATAAATAAAATATAATTCAAAAAATCACCAAAATTGGTCCAAGTGGTCCTCTGGTCATTAGGAACATCCCATAATTTTCTTAAGGACAGAAAATTTACCTTGGTCATGTTGTTGAATTTTCTTTGAAAAACCTTATTTTCTACTAAAAATAATTATATAAATAAATTAAATTCAGAAAAATCACATTTTCTCCTCTAATGTCTTAATTGACATGTGAGTGAGGTGACATAAAAATTTCAAATTCATTTGAGCTCAATTTAGTGAGTTATGAAATAAATAAGCTTAAAAGGGCATAAAGGTAATTAAAAATTTTAACCCTTAATTAAAACTTTAGGTTTAATCAAAATGGGGGGGCGGTAAAATATTTGATTTTAATTTTCACTTGGATGATTGAAACTTAGGAAAATTAAGGGGTAGGAACCCATTAAACACTTTGAAGATATCAAAAAATGAAACTTTAATTAATTAAATAATTTAAATTTTGGAAAGAATATATTTTAATTTGGATCATTAAAATAGGGATATTATTAAGAGGACATTTATTCTTTAATTTAAAAATCCCTAAATGAGTCACTTTAACAATTTTTAATTCTTAATAAAAAAAATTAAAATAATAATTTAAATTAATAATTAAAACTAAAATTAAAATTAAATTAAATTTAAAATCAAATTAAAATTAAAGTTAAACTAAAACTAACAATTAAAATTAAAATTAAAATCAAAATTGAAATCAAATTAAATACAATTAAATTAAAATTAAATTAAATAAAATAAAATTAAATTAAATTAAAATTAAATTAAAATTAAATTAAATTAAAATTAAAATAAAATAAAATAAAATAAAATAAAATAAAATAAAATAAAATAAAATAAAATAAAATAAAATAAAATAAAATAAAATAAAATAAAATAAAATAAAATAAAATAAAATTAAATTAAATAAAAAATTAAATTAATTTAAAATTAAATTAAATTAAAAATTAAAACTAAAATTAAAATTAAATTAAATTTAAAAATCAAATTAAAATTAAATAAAATTAAATAAAATTAAAATTAAAATTAATATCAAATTGAATTAAATTAAATTAAAATCATTTAACAACAAACCTAAATGAAATCATTAAAAATTAAATCTAAAATAATTTGAACACTATTCCAAACTTAAAATTATTAATTAAAACCTCATAATTAAATTAAAACACTTTAAACCATTAACTTAAACTTTCAATTAATTTGATTAAAATTCGCAACAAATCAACTTGCCCTTAAAGGCTTTAATTGTTATAACTCTTAAATAGAGTATTAAGTGAAATGTCACTTCACACATAAGATATTCAAACATCCTAGTTCACTGAGCAAGAAACAAAACAAAAATACAAATCATTGGATGATCAATTCATCCGTACAATAAAAATTCATTTGGACTTAAAACAATCCCAGAAGTATTGAAAAGATGTTTAGGACTCGTCCTAAACACTTCCTCAATATGACGGGATGTTTTGGAAGAACAACTGAATTTTATTGTTCTTTGATGAAGAAAATCATCCTTAAACTAAACCAAGAACCTAGACGTCATAGGAAATGACTAGTCATAGGATTAAGATTTTGGTAGATAACCAAAACCCTTTCCCTTAGTTTTACCTAGGTATTACTTACAAAAATATGTTTAAATGCCTTAACATGTGTTTTATGTGCAGCTTAGGATGACGGGAAGACCCTCCAGGTACGCTTTTATTTAATTGCAATTTACTTTATTGCAATTTACTTACATGCACTGTACTTTACTTTTCTTGCATGATAAATAAAACTGTTGCATGAAAACCAAAACTTTAAGGATAGTCCCTAAACTGAAACCAAAACTAAATTAAAAGTCATTGCAAGATAAAATTCACCGTCACAACATTCTAAAATATAAAACAACTCAAAATTTAATCACAAACAGAACAACAAAACTACAATCGCAACTAAATTAAAATGTCTCATTAAATGATCGGGAATACCTCGATGATGTAACCCACGTGTTGCTTACGCGGATTTCCGCACGTCTAAATGAAAGTGTGGAACTCATTCAGTTGAGTTTAGCAAATTCATCTGGACTAAGTGAATTCAATGAAAATAACGGTGTCGGGATGACAAAACCGTGGGATCTTAATCGGTTCTGTTTAACCAACTTTAAGATTTGTTTAATTAAAAAATTAAAAAAAACACTTGGACCTCAAGATTTCTTTAAACCAAAACACTTCTCTCATCTCCTGATTTATGACTTATAAAACTAAACCTCTGCAACAATATGGAGCTTGGAGCACAGTGGGCAGCACGGCTATCGTCATCAGCAAAACTCAGATCTACTTCAGCAAAACCTTTCTTAGAATTAAATAACCAAGCCATAGGATTTCGAGGAAGTTTGCTTAGTGCAACATAAATCCTCAACACTTTCCGTTAGGCATTTGCATGATCATGTCATGTAAATTAAGCCCTAACCGGTCTTAAGACTCCGAGGTAGTCGTTCGGTACGATATAAACCCTCACATCTTCGAGGCTATTTGTACGATTATGTCATACTAATATAAGTCCTAATTAATTAAAATTGGCAGGATTACAACATTAAATGATATTCTCAAATTCAAACCAAACAATAGGATAGTTTGGGAAGTTGCCAAGATTCTTCTTGGATCCTCAGCTTCTTCTACTTCTCTTTCTTTGGACTCCTGAAAATAACTGTTCCAAATTTGATCCATTCCCTAGTAAAATTTCCAAAACTCAATCATTTGAAAACCTTAAACTTTGAAATTCTTGAGAGCAAAACCACTGATCATTATCGAGAGTTTTCTTAAATGATTCTCGTCATTTAAGATGTAATTAACTATGAGGGCTTGCCCTTATAGGGAACTTTAAGAACCTGAGGTAATATAAACCCCGCTTAATTCATTTATATTAAGCAGGGGAACTTGTCGGCTTATAAAATTGGTTCACAGACCAAACGGATGTCACAGATCTCCTAGTTTATTTAATCGAGCCCCATCACCAAGCAGTGTGTATATTCTTCGGGATAGATACACGGTTTGTGGTGCGGTGCTCGTTTATATAAACTATTTGGGATGTGAGGTCAGTTTGAATTCATATCTTAAAATTTTTAAATTTAAAATTATTTTCAAAATCAAATACTACTTTCTAAATTATACATATATATTTAAATTAAATTTTAAATTTAAAATTCACCGACAATTTTTGTTAGGCGACCCATTTTTAAAATACAACACATAACTTAAAAGTAAGCCATACAATAACATAAATAGATTTCAAAAAGAATTTCAATATATTCTTTTTCGAGTTATAATTTTTGATTTATTAATACTTCTAAAATTCAATTATCTCTATTATGAATAGAAAAATTTCTTAATCTTATTCTTCTTTAAGTTGAATAATTCTATTCTTAAAATCAATCAAAGTTATTAGAATTTTTGATTAAGTCCACTAAATTATTTATAATTTCAAAAATTTAAATGATCTTAAATAGATTCTTCATTCCTCATGTTATGTTAAAAAAATTTTATTTTAAGAAAATATTAGTTCTTAAAGGACAAATAAAATTTAAATTTGAATGTATTTTCCCTTTCCCCCAAACTTAAGTTTTGGTCTATCATGAAAATTTTTTTTTAATGCATGAGAGAAAGAAAAACATAATTTTAAAAAGGAATTTTTATAAGTATGTAAAAAAAAAATTCTAGAAAAAAAAATTTACTTCTACACATGCTTTTATGAATAATACTGAAATAATGAAGCAGGTATAAAAGTAAGCGAGTGCTCATTAGTAATTAAATTAAATGACTATACTACTTATAATAACAGAAATAGAACAACAATACTAACTACTAAACAAGTAGGTCGAAACGTAAATAAACGTAAATTTATCCAAATTTCAATCTTAAACACAATACAAAATATACTCTAACAACAGTCTTAACACCCAACAATCCACACAAAGTAGATAAACAAATCTAAACTAGCAAACAACAAACAACAATCTATACTAGCAAACAAACTAAACTAACACCAGACTTAGCACAATTCAGAGGTAAATCAGGCCACTAATCACCGTGCACGTAGCCTCAGCATCGTCATCATCACCAAAAGAAAAGTCAACATCCTTAGGATCAACATATGGTGAGAAACTGGGAAAGGTAGGGAACTGAATATCAGCTCTCCCTTCAAGAATCTAACGAGAGCTTCATCATACTCAGCATCG
Organism: Papilionanthe hookeriana x Papilionanthe teres; assembly: GCA_022702705.1. Taxonomy (NCBI): domain Eukaryota; kingdom Viridiplantae; phylum Streptophyta; class Magnoliopsida; order Asparagales; family Orchidaceae; genus Papilionanthe; species Papilionanthe hookeriana x Papilionanthe teres. The sequence continues at coordinate 31,294,736 of CM040430.1, read as the reverse complement.
TAACTACTCTTCCTCTGGGTATACTCATATAAATGATCAATTTTCTTATCAATAGAATCAATTCTGCAGTGAGTTTGAAATAACTCATGATGCTTCGCTCCGGAAATCGATCATGCATCGATTCCCAAAAACTAGATGGTGGCTCAGCAGTAGAAGTAGAAGGTCTGGAAGTAGAAGGTCTACCTGAAGTGTGTGCAGAAGTAGAAGGAGTAGTTGATCTCTTCCCTCGAAGATGATCATATATACTAACACTCGCCTGCCCAAATGGCTTGGTAGACTTCAGCTTCTCAGAAATATCAACAATGACTCCATTGCAAACACATAAAGAATAGATCAAAGATGGGAATCCCAGTTCCACAGAAGTGCTGGATCTAGCAGTAGACTCCACAGAATCATAAATGATACTGCCGATATCTATCGGCTTCCTCTCCTGAATGCAGTAGTTTAAGATAGCTCGATCTCTGGTAACTTCACTCAGGTGGTTGGAAGGTAGAAGTCTAGCAGAAATAAAATAATGCCAAGCCTTTGAAATACCATTTAACTTGGAAGATTTGAAATTTACCTGTTTTTCATTCTGGATCTTCCAGGCTCCAGTGCCGTCAGTCAAATAAGCAATAATCATCTCAAGATCTCCCTCAGATGGAGATAATCCAGAATAGTGGCACTCGATGGTAGGTGGCAGTCCATAAAACACATTGATCCTCTCCGGAGTAAATCCTACTCCAATACCTCTGACGAAGACTTCGTAGTCTTTCGCATCTAAAAAGTTAGCATAAAATTTGCGAACGACTGGAATAACAGCAACATCAGTGAAATAACAGAATCGTTGCCAGTTGTGCGCAACGATTGTGTTCTCGATCATTTCACTCGGATTGTAAAAGCTTCGCTCCGAGATAAACTTTCTCGATGTCGCAAATTTGTGATATCAAAAATGCACTGCTGCAGTCGCAAACTTGCTATTGTCAAAATTTTCTCGTCCCTTCCCTCGCTTAGATTTCGGTGCCATCTAAACATGAAAGAAAACAAGAACAAATTTAGGAATCAAATATTTAAACTCTTTTTAAGTTTAAAAAACTTAAAATAAGTTTAAAAATCCAAATAGAATATCTAAAAATCAAAATTTTTCTCAAAATTTCAGTTTTTAGCAAAACATAGGAAAAAATATGGTGAAAATCGAAAATAAATGGATTAGAGTGTAGATCTGAACTTGAGACGAAGAAATCAAGTGATTTCACGCCCTAATACTTGATGTTTTGACCTCAAAATGGATCTAAGAGGTGTATTTTCGTGAAAATGGGGAAGGAGATGAAGCTTAGGCGTCATCCATTACTAATGGGGTTTATATGGTGTTTTTCGGGTAGCAGGCCGAACCGGCGCTTAGGCGTCGAATTCTGGTGCCTAGGCGCCAGACTCGCCTTTCACAAAAATCACTCTAAAAATTTTATTTTCCACCAAAATTCATAAATTCAACTTCCAATTACTCATATTAGAGTAGGGCTTCAGTTTCTAACTTCCAAAATATTTTCCAAAAATTTTAAAAATTAAATATTAAATCCACCAATCAAACACAAGGTTTAAATCAAACTCATCTAATTTCCATTTATAATCTTCAATATTGGCTCAATACACTTCAGATAAGTATAATATAATGATTCAAGTACTAACACACAATCAAACAACACAATTTGAAAATAAATACAACACACATTGAACATGAAAGCAAATCCACAAACAACACAATCGATTCACTGAATCGATACAACGACTCACTAGATAAAACACGATCTCACCAAATCACTATCTAATTTCCATTATCTTGGCAAGGAAAACTATTCAACCCACTTGGGAAGAACACTAATGCTCTCGGAAAATTCGTAGTCGTTTTCTCATCGATCCACTTGTTCTTCGCATACATCTCCACCTGAGCATCTTGATAAGCCGCTAGATGATCAAATTGGAGTTTCGCTTGCCATTCCAGATGTTCAATCTGATGATACATCTCATGAAGGCTATATCCAATACTCTTGAAATCTGCTTCAAATTTATCAAGACGACTAGAAATTTTCTCCAAACTTACAGCGATGAAACCATTGAAGTAGGGTTGAGGATCTTTTAGACCTTTGTCTCTAGCCTCTTCTCCAAGATTTCTCCTCTCCATTTCTTCAAAAATCCTCTATAATCTCTCAAGAATGGAGTGTATGGGTCGAAATATTGATTGCATAGGGATTGGGGACGAAGATGGGTTAATTTAAAGGTGAAAATTGTGTGAAAAACTGAAAGTTTTCGGTTTTTACACGACGCAGTAACCGTGGTGCTTAGACGCCAAATTTGGCGCCTAGGCGCCGGACCCATCGACACATAGCTTATTCTGGCGCCTAGGCGCCTGAACCATGTTCGACTGCGTTTCGCCTAACGTCAAATTTCAAGGTTTCGTTCTCCAAAAATAGGTAAATTCTAATGATAAGATCGGGACAATCTCAATAACACAATTATACATAATTTCAATGAAGGTTAAGTTGATCTCCTTTTTACTCACATATGAAATGGAGTGATCCAAAGTCCAAACTTTATATACTTCAAGATAATTTTTAATTTTCTGAAGTTATATAAAATTAGTCAAGACCGAGGCATAACCTTACATTAAAAATGTAAAAACACACTAAAAATAAAAATCTATGGGTTGCCTCCCATTAAGCGCTTGGTTTAACGTCGTCGACCCGGCCTAAGTAATTCTTTAATCGAGTTGACTTAATTCATAAGCCTCTTTAAAAATCTTTTTAATGTCTCCCAAATAAGGCTTTAATCTTAATCCATTAACTTAAAAATTTTTTCCCTTTTTGGGGTCTTTAATATCCACAGCTTCATATAGGTATACTTTTTCAATTATACATGGTCCTATCCATTTTGATCTCAATTTTCTAGGAAAAAGTCTTAAACGAGTATTAAATAGTAATACTTCTTGTCCAGGCTCAAATATTTTTCCTGAAATCTTTTTATCATGTAATACCTTCATTTTCTCTTTATAAATTTTTGCATTATCATATGATTCATTTCTTAATTCATCGATCTCATTTAATTGCAATAATCGTTTTTCTCCTGCAGTATTCAAATCAAAATTAAACTCCTTTATTGCCCAATAAGCTTTATGTTCAAGTTCAACAGGTAAGTGACAGTGTTTTCCAAAAAACTAACCAGTAAGGTGACATTCCGATTGGTGTCTTATAAGCTGTTCTATAAGCCCATAATGCGAATCAAGTCTATCAACCCAATCGGTTCTTTTAGGATTAACGAGCCTTCTCTAATTTTTTTTTAATTTCTCTATTTGATACTTCGACCATTCCACTTGTTTTGTGGGTGATATGCGATTGCAATTTTATGTTTGATTCCAAATTTTTGTAGTAATGATTGAATTCTTATATTTCTAAAATGACTTCCACCATCTATGATAATTACCTTAGGCATTCCAAATCTTGAAAAAGTCATCTTCTTTAAAAATTTAGATACACTTTTGGAGTCACAGTTAGGCAAAGCTACAGCTTCAATCCACTTTGAAACATAATCAACTGCTAATAAAATATAAATTTTTCCAGATGATGGTACAAATGGTCCCATAAAGTCTAAACCCATATATAAAAAATTTCAACTTCCAATATATAGTTTAAAGGCATTTCATCTTTCTTGGATATATTTCCCATTCTTTGACATCGATCACATGTTTTAACATAATGTCTCACATGTTTGAATAAAGTAGGCCAAAAAAATCCTAAATTTTAAATTTTAAATGCAGTTTTATCTATTCCAAAGTGTCCTCCAAAATCATAATCATGATATTTTTGAATAATAGCAAAAGTTTCTTCATAAGGTACGCATCTTCAAATTATAGAATCTCTTCCTAATTTAAATAAATGAGGATCTTCCCAAATATAATATTTAGCGTCATTTTTAAATTTCTTAATAAAATTTTCATCCAATCCATAAGGTAGAATACTGCTAACTAAATAGTTAACTATATCCGCATACCAAGGTGTTTGGTATCCTTGAATAACATATAAATGTTCATCAGGAAATTTCTCATTTATGTTCTCTTCAGTAATAACATCATTCTTAATTCTAGATAAATGATCATCAATTTGGTTGTCCGTTCCTTTTCTATCCACTATTTGAAAATCAAATTCTTGTAGAAGTAAAACCCATCTTATTAGTCTAGGTTTAACATCTTTTTTTGACATTAGATATTTAATAGCAGAATGATTAGTATTAACTATGCATTTAGTACCAAGAAGATAAGGTCTAAATTTATCAAAGGCATATACTATAGCTAGAAGCTCTTTCTCAGTAGTAGTGCAATTTCTTTGAGTTTCAGTAAGAGTTTTATTAGCATAATATATAACTTTAAAAATTTTCTCATATTTTTGTCCCAATACAGACACCAATTGCAAAATCACTTGCATCGCACATTAATTCAAAAGATTTATTCCAATTAGGTGCAACAATGATAGGTGCGATTATTAATTTTTCTTTTAAAATATTAAAAGCATTAACATAGTCTTTGTTAAATTCAAATTTAGCATATTTTTCTAATAAATGACAAAGAGGTTTAGCAATTTTAGAAAAATCCTTTATATATCTTCAATAAAATCACACATGACCTGGAAAACTTCTCACATCGATAATGATAGTAGGTGATTGTAATTCAAAGAATAATTTTAACTTTTTCTTGATCTACTTCCATCCCTTTTTGTGAAATCTTGTGAACAAGTACAATGCCTTCTGTGACCATGAATTGACATTTTTCCCAGTTAAGAACTAAGTTTGTTTATTCACATCTTTTCATAATTTTGGAAATATTTTCCAAACAAGATTAAAAAGAAGTTCCAAAAACGGAAAAATCGTCCATGAATATTTCAATTCATTTGTCAATCAAATCACAAAATATTGACATCATACATCTTTGAAAAGTTGCATTACATAAACCAAAAGACATTCTTCTAAAGGCAAATGTTCCATAAGGACTTGTAAATGTTGTTTTCTCTTGGTCCTCAGGAGCGACAGGTAATTGATGATAACCAGAATAGCCATCCAGAAAACAGAAATATGAGTGTCCAGCTAATTTATCAAACATTTGATCCAAGAAAGGTAAAAGAAAATGATCCTTTCTAGTGGCGTCATTTAATTTCCTATAATCAATGAAAATTCACCATCCAGTGACTTGTCTTGTAGGAATTAGTTCATTTTTATCATTGACAATGACAGTTACTCCTCCTTTCTTTGGAACACAATGAATAGGTCTTACCCATTGGCTATCCGAAATAGGATAAATAATACCAGCATCTAACCATTTAACAATTTCTTTTTTAACAACCTCTTTCATGATAGGATTTTATCTTCTTTGTGGTTCAATAGTAGGTTTAAAATTTTCTTCCATTAAAATTCTATACATACAAATGGACAGGCTTATTCCTTTTATGTCAGCAATTGTCCAACCAAATGCTTTCTTATAATTCTTTAACACTCCTATCAATTTTTCTTCTTGATCTTTACTTAGCTCGAAGAAATAATAACGAGTAAAGTTAATGAATTTCCCGAAATGCATACTTTAAATGTGAAGGTAACATTTTTAATTCCAGTTTAGGGGCTTTTTTAATTGAGGGTAAAAGTATATCATTTTGAGTTATGTCCAAAGTTTCCAAATTTTCTTTAATATAATGAGTTTCTTCTTCTTTTAGTTCTTCATCTTCATCGGTTAATAATTCAAAATTTTCTTCAGAAATGACTTTACATTTTCCTTGATAATGTTTCTCAATTAAATAATCAATTATATCCATTCGATAACATTTTTCTTTGTTAGAGTACTTCATTGATTTAAGGACATTGAATTTAATCTCTTGATCATTAACTCTCATGGTTAATTCTCCTTTTTGCACATCAATCATAGCTCGTCCGGTCGCTAGAAAAGGTCTCCCTAAAATAATAGGTATTTCTTTATCTTCTTCCATATCAAGTACAATGAAATCTACAGGGAAGATAAATTTATCTACTTGAACAAGAACATCCTCTATAACTCCTTTAGGGTAAGTGATAGATCTATCAGCTAACTGAAGGGTTATAGTGGTGGGAGTAATCTCTCCTAAATTCAACCTTCGAAAAATAGAAAATGGCATGAGATTAATACTTGCTCCTAAATTGCATAAAGCTTTTCCACAAAACTTTTCTCCAATAGCACAAGGTATAGTAAAACTTCCAGGATCTTTAAGTTTTTGAGGTAATTTCTTTTTAATTATTGCACTACATTCTTCACTTAATGCAACAGTTTTAAAAGCTTCAAATATTTGTTTCTTACTTAAATATCTTTCATAAATTTTGCATAAGTTGGCATCTGTTCCAAAGCTTCAACAAAAGGTATGTTTATAGTAAGTTTCTTAAAAATTTCAAAGAACTTAGAAAATTGATGATCAAGCTTCTGCTATTTAAGTCTTTGAGGAAAAGGTGGTGGTAGTTTTTCAACTTCCATATTAATAGAAATATCAGTTTGACCTTTATTAGGAGAAGGAGTTTCTTTAGATTTTTCAATCTCTTCGACCTCAGTCTCATTTTCAATTTCATTCTGCATTCTTTCTTTTAATTCCTTTCCACTTTTAAGTTGTACAGTTTTAACATGTTCATGTTCTTTTCCAGTTTCTTTTGGATTGATTTCAACATTATTAGGAAGTGTTCCTGGGGGTCTATAATTAATTAAATTAGCGATTTGTCCCATTTGATTCTCAATATTACGAATATCAGTGTTTTGATTTTGTAATTGATTACTTAGTTGTAAAATTAGTTGTAAAATTAATTCTTCTATAGATAAATTTTTCTGTTGATTGTTAAATCCAGGTGGTTTATAGTTTGAATTAACTTGATTATTCCAATTTTCAGTGAGATGAGATTGATTATTACCCCATTGTTGTGAATTATTCCAGTTAAAATTAGGATAATTTTTCCATCCAGAATTATAATAATTTGAATAAGGATTATTTTTACTAGCAATAGCTTGTAAAGTTTCAATTGTTTGAGAATCTTCAATGTTAGCAGAATTATTATGTGATATATTAATAACAAAACTATCTAATTTCTTAGAAATTGCTGCTACTTGTGAAGCTAATATAGAAAAGGCTTCATTATCATGAATACTTGCCATTCTTTTAGGATTAATCCTTTCAGAAGGCTATTGAAAATTATTATTAGCCATTTCTTCAATTAAAGTGTAAGCTTCTTTAAATGATTTAGACATTAAAGAAGCTCCAGCAGCAACATCAATAATTGATTTTAAAGATCTAATTAATCCATTATAAAATGTTTGAATAATTAACCAATCAGGTAAAGCATGATGAGGACATTTTCTTAATAGTTCTTTAAATCTTTCCCAAGTTTCATAAATTGTCTCCCCGTCAAATTGACTAAATGAAGTAATATCATTTCTTAATTTAGCGAGTTTTAGAAGGAGGAAAATACTTAGCAAGGAATTTTTGTGCCATTTCAGCCCATGTTTTAATAAAACACATGTTGCTAATGAGTTCAGCCACATCTTTGATTTATCTCTTAAAGAAAAAGGAAAGAGTCTAAGCCTAATAGCATCATCAGAAACATTGTTATATTTAAAGGTAGCACAAAGTTCTAAAAAACTAGCAAGGTGTAAATTTGGATCCTCATTTGGTGTTCCACCAAATTGATTGTTTTGAACCATTTGAATAATAAACGGTTTAAGCTCAAAAGAATTAGCATCTACAGTGGGTATTTGAATACTACTATGAAGTTCATCAACTGTAGGGTTAGCATAATCCCTTAATGGTTTATAAACATTTTGATCATTAATTTCAATTGGATTTTGTAAATTGTTATGTAAATTAGTCATTTCTTGAAATTTTTGAATTTGTTTTCCTTTTTTAATTCTTCTAACAGTTCTTTCTAATTCAGAATCTAAAGGAAATAACCCTTCAGATCCAAAACTACGCATAAAAAGTCAATTAGCAAGAATTAAAAATTATTATTATATATATTTACTTTTTTGTTTTTTTTATTTTTTAATAAAGAAAATGAATAAAATAAAATAAAATAAAATACTTAAAATCTAAAAGTTTTCCTCTGCTCTTCCCGACAACGGTGCCAAAACTTGACCCGATATAAATATATGCGTACTAAAATCTTCTTCCCCGGCAACGGTGCCAAAAGCTTGACCCAAAGTCCTCTGAAGATCAACGTACTAATAATGCTTTCAGAAATATATGTTATAAATAATAATAGCTACTAGTGCATATAAATATAACTTTATGGAAAATATTTTACACACTAGGGGTTCTACGCAACTATACGTATCGTTTCAAGTAATATAGGGCTTTGAAACAAAGACCCCAATATCGATCCCACGAGGAGAGAGTTATAGATCTTTAAATATTTTTATTTTAAAGTATTTCTTTTATAATAAAAAGAAAATATCTTTAATTTACTAGATGCAATAATAAAACATAAATAAAATAATTGATGTAAATAACAATAAGAAAACAAGTTTCTCCCTTTCAATTAATCCAAGATTTTCTAAGATAATGACAATATTCGTGGAGAATATAAATTTATGGTATTGTGCCAAATAAAAGCATTCATATTCTTGACCCTTTGATCGAGATGCAAAGAAAATTGGCTAGCCTATAGATCAGGTCCGGATGTATTGTTAGTAGAATGGGTTAATCTAGGCTCACACTACTAGATGTCCAAGGGTGGCTATGGTAGACCCTACTAGTGACCCTTTCCTTTTCTATAAACCAAATCACAAGAATTTAGTTTGTTACTCTAAACACTTATCAATTCTACGCACATTATATAATATCTTCCTATTTATTTGGACTTCACCTTGAATAACCCGCACAAGACCTTCGACTACCCAAGGATTCATGTGATATCTACAAGTTAAGAATTCATCTCCTACTAGGTCTCAAAACTCTTCAACAGGTTTTAACAATTTAAATTGCCAATTTAAATAATAAATTAAGAACTGGTATTAATATCATCATAATGTTTTGAAAATATATAATTTTTAATTCTGCGACGATTATTGTATTATCTTATTTATCTTTTCATAATTGAAAGGAGAAAGTAAAGTAACTACTCAGAACACATTGAAATTAAATAACAAAAAATAATAAATAAACTTTGAATCAAAATAAAAATACTTATCTTAGATGTTTCTCCTACTGAACTTTTGATTCCTACTGATTCCACAGCGTGATGAACTACAGATGCACCAACTCTTTCAAACTCTGAATACAAACTCTAAAATAAACTCACTAATTTATGAAGGAAAGTAAAAAGGTGTCCCTAATATGATCTCTCTAATTCTCTCTCTAGATAGGATTCTAGATGGGGAGGGTAGATGGGGCGTTTTTCTTTGAAGGAATACCCTCCTATTTATAGGCTTTAAGGGTTGCTTCTAGGCACCTCTTCAAAATGTATCCACATTCAATGAATCTTCTAGAAGGTATGTCTGGTGCCTAGGCGCTGGACACCACGTCCAGTTCTTTGCACCACTTCACTTTGGATTGCACCTCTTCACAATTAAAACTGTTTTGAAGCGTCCAAATACATTGTATCACATGTCCTATAAACCAGGAACAACTGCCAGTCTTTTAGAAGGTCTAATAGCCGCTCACACCGTCAAAATAACCGCCCAAAAGTCGTCAAAAACTTAACAGTTTTCTGTATCGAGCTGGCGCTTAGGCGCCGGACTCTAGCGCCTAGGCGCCAGGCCATTAATTTCGAAAATTTTGCATTTTGGCTCTATTTTTGCTCCTTTTTGCTCTTTTTTGCTCCTTTTTCATATTTTTTTCCTTCTTAAACCTTTTTGTATCACCTACATCCAAAAACACAAAAATACCTTTCATTAAAGCATAATATCCTTAAATTTTAATAAAAATCAAGGCATAAAAATATGTATTTGTTTCTTGGATTAGTACACATCTCCGAATCACATAATCTCTTCCTATTTTTAAAAAAATGAGGATCTTCCCAAATATATGATTTACAATCATTCTTGAATTTCTTAATGTATTTACTATTCATCCCATAAGGTAAAATATTGCTAACCAAGTAGTTAACTATATCTGCATACCAAGGCATTTGTAATCCTTGAATGACATATAACTGTTCATCCGGGAATTTCTCATTTATATTTTCTTCATAAATCTCCTCATTGTTATTTTTGATTCTTGATAAATGATCAGCAATTTGGTTGTCAGTCCCTTTTTTGTTTACAATTTCAAAATCAAATTCTTGTAAGAGTAAAAAACATCTGATCAATCTTGGTTTAACATCCTTTTTAGATATTAAATACTCAATAGCAGAATGATCAGTATATACGATACATTTTGTTCCAATAAGATATTGTCTAAATTTATCAAAGGCATATACTATTGCTAAAAGCTCTTTTTCAGTAGTAGTGTAATTTATTTGAGTTTCATTAAGAGTTTTACTAGCATAGTATATAACTTTGAAAATTTTCTCATATTTTTGTCCTAATACAGCTCCGATTACATAATCACTTGCATCACACATTAATTCAAAAGGTTTATTCTAATCAGGTGCAACAATGACAGGTGCAGTGATTAATTTTTCTTTCAGAATATTTAACGCATTCAGACAATCTTCATTAAATTGAAATTTAGCTTCTTTTTCCAATAAATGAAAAAGAGGTTTAGCAATTTTAGAAAAATCCTTTATATATCTCCTATAAAATCCAGCATGACTCAGGAAACTTCTCACATTAGTAACGATAGTAGGTGGTTAAAGTTTAGCAATAATATTCACTTTTGCCTGATCAACTTCCATCCCTATTTGTGAAACTTTATGTCCAAGTTCAATTCCTTCTGTGACCATAAACTGACATTTTTCTAGTTTTGAACTAAATTTGTTTCTTCACATCTCTTTGTTATATATTCCAAGCAAGATTTAAAAGAAGTTCCAAAAACTGAAAAATCGCCTATAAGTACTTCAATTCCTTTATTAATCAAATCACAGAATATTGACATCATACATCTTTGAAAAGTTGCAGGTGCATTGCATAAACCGAAAGACATTCTTCTAAAGGCAATAAGGACTTGTAAATATTGTATTTTCTTGATCCTCAGGAGCACGGGTAATTGATGATAACCAGAATATCCATTCAGAAAACAAAAATATGAGTGTCTAGCTAGTTTATCCAGCATTTGATTCAAGAAAGGTAAAGGAAAATGATCTTTTCTAGTGGAGTTATTTAATTTTTGATAGTCAATGCAAATACGCCATCCAGTAACTTGTTTGTTAGGATTAATTCATTTTTTTCATTAACAATGATAGTTACTCCTCCTTTCTTCGGAACAAAATGAATAGGACTCGCCCATTGGCTATCCGGAATAGGATAAATAATTCCAGCATCTAACCATTTCAAAATCTCATTTTTGACAACCTCTTTCATAATTGGATTTAGTCTTCTTTGAGGTTCAATAGTGGCTTTAAAATTTTCTTCCATTAAAATCCTATGCATACAGATTGAAGGGCATATTCCTTTTATATCTATAATAGTCCATCCAAAAGCTTTCTTATAATTCTTCAGAACTTCTATTAATTTCTCTTCTTGATCTTTGCTTAATTCTAAAGATATAATTACAGGTAAAGTTAATGAATTTCCAAGAAATGCATACTTTAAATGTGTATGTAACATTTTTAATTCCAGTTCAAGGGCTTTTTCAATTGAGGGTAAAAGTATATCATTTTTAGTTGTGTCTAAAATTTCCCAATTTTCATGAATATAATGAGTTTCTTCAGATAAATTTTCTTCATTTAATGACTCATTATATAAAATAGATTCTTTATCTTTATCATCAGAAATGACCTTACATTTTTCTTGATAATGCTTTTTAATTATATAATAAAAAATATCCATCCGATAGCATTTTTCTTTATTAAGATACCTCATTGATTTCAGAACATTGAATGTTATCTCTTGATCATTAACTCTCATCGTTAATTCTCCTTTTTGCACATCAATCATAGCTCGACCGGTAGCTAGAAGAGATCTTCCTAAAATGAAAGGTATTTCTTTATCTTCTTCCAAATCTAGAACAATGAAATCCATAGGGAAGATAAATTTATCTACCTTAACAAGAACATCCTCTATAACTCCTTTAGGTTAAGTGATCGATCGATCACCTAACTGTAGAGTTATAGTGGTAGGAGAAATCTCTCCAAAATCTAACCTTCGAAAGATTGAAAATGCATGAGATTAATACTAGCTCCTAAATCACATAAGGCTTTTCCATAGAATTTTTCTCCAATAGCACATGGTATAGTGAAACTTCCAGGATATTTAAGTTTCTGAGGTAATTTTTTCTGAATTATTGCACTACATTCTTCACTTAATGCAATAGTTTCATAAGCTTCAATTTTTCTCTTCTTGCTTAAAATATCCTTCATAAATTTTGCATAGCTTGGCATTTGCTCCAAAGCTTCAGCAAAAGGAATGCTGATGGTAAGTTTCTTAAAAATTTCAAAGAACATAGAAAATTGATGGTCAAGCTTCTGCTGTTTAAGTCTTTGAGGAAAAGGTGGTAGTGGTCTTTCAACTTCCACTTCAATAGGTTCAATAGTCTGATCTTTACTTGGAGAAGGGTGTCTTTAGGTTTTTCAATCTCTTCAACTTCTTTCTCTTTTTCAATCTCATTCCGTGTTTTCTCTTTTAATTCCTTTACACTTCTGAGTTGTACAGCTTTTGCTTGTTAATATTCTTTTCCAGATCCTTTAGGATTAATTTCGACATTGCTAGGCAGTGTTCCTTGAGGTCTATAATTAATGAAACCCATCTGATTCTCAATATTATGAATAGCAGTGTTTTGACTTTATAGCTGATTACTTAATTGCAAGATCAATTCTTCTACAAACAACTTTTTCTGCTGATTGTTATAACCAGGAGGATTAGTTGGTCTATAGTTTGAATTTCCTTGATTGTTCCAATTTGGATTAACTTGATGTCTATTACTCCAATTAAAATTAGGATGATTTTTCCAACCAGGATTATAATAATTAGAATATGGGTTATTAGTTTTACTAGCAATAGCTTGTAAAGTTTCCATTGTTTGAGAATCATCAGAATTTGCAAAATTGTCATTACTTACATCCGATATATTAATAGCAAAATTATCTAATTTCTTAGATATCACAGCCACTTGTGAAGCTAAAATAGAAAAGGCTTCATTATCTTGAATTATGGCCATTCTTTTAGGATTAACCCTCTCAGAAGGCCATTGAAAATTATTATTAGCCATTTCTTTAATTAAGGTGTAGGCTTCTTTAAATGTCTTAGCCATTAAAGAACCATAAGCAGCAGCATCAATAATAGATCTAAGTGATCCAATAAGTCCATTATAAAATGTTTGAATAATTAACCAATCTGGTAAAGCATGATAAGGACTTTTTCTTAATAGCTCTTTAATTCTTTCCCAAGCTTCATAAATTGTTTCTCCATCAAATTGCATAAATGAAGTAATATCATTTCTCAATTTAGCAGTTTTAGAAGGAGGAAAATATTTAGCAAGGAATTTTTGTGCCATATCATCCCATGTTTTAATAGAACAAGTTGCTAATGAATTAAGCCACATCTTTGCTTTATCTTTTAAGGAAAAAGGAAAGAGTCTAAGCCTAATAACATCATCAGAAATATTATCATATTTAAAGGTAGCACAAAGTTCTAAAAAACTAGCAATGTGTAAATTTGGATCTTCATTAGGTGTTCCTCCAAATTGATTATTTTAAACCATTTGAATAATAGAAGGTTTAAGCTCAAAAGAATTAGCATCTACAGCTGGAATTTGAATACTGACATGAAGTTCATCAGCTGTAGGGTTTGCATATTCCCTTAATGGTTTATAAATATTTTGTTCAATAATTTCAATTGGATTTTGATTATTGTTATATAAGTTAGCCATTTCTTGATGTTTTGAAATTTGTTTTCCTTTTTTAATTCTTTTTATTGTTCTTTCTAATTCAAAACCAAAAGGTAGTAATCCTTCAGATCCAGAACTACGTAAAATTTAAAAAACATTTTTGTTTAGTTTTTATTATATTATTTTTATTTTTATTTTTTTTCTTTTTCCTTTTTATATATTTTCTTATTCTATCCCCGGCAACAGCGCTAAAAACTTGATGCGATGCAACTTTATATATGCTTTAAAATATAAGAATTTGATACCACTTTTTAAAATATTTAACTCCTGGCAAATGACTTCAAAAACTTGATGCGCGAGGTTCACTTTTATTAATTTATATTTAGATTTTAGAATAATTATTGTAAAAGTCACAATTTTAAACGCAAGTATACATATCGTTCAAGTAATACAGGGCTCTAGTGGAGTCCTAGTTATTGATCCTACAGAGATAGTAAATTTATAAAAAGTAAGAAATGTAAGAAATATTTTGGAATTTTTAAATTAAATGCAATTTATATATACTCTCCTCTTTTATATATGTTTTCAAATTTGATTTACTAACAATTTTTACTATAAGTAATTAAGCAGTAATAAAGTAAAGTAAGTAGTAATTAAAATTCAATGCAAGTATAAAAATGACTTTCTCCTTTTCAACTAAGCCAAGATTTATGGAATAAATATCTTTTGTAGGAAATTTAGATTATGGTATTGTGTCAAATAGAAGCATTCCTATTTTTTACCCTTTGGTCCAGGTGTAAAGAACATTGACTAATCTATAGATTGGCTCAGAATGTTTTATTAGTAGAATGAGTTAATCTAGGCTCACACTACTAGATGTCCAAGGGTGGCTATGGTCGGCCTTACCAGTGACCCGTTACCTTTCTATAAACCAAATGATTAGAATTTAGTCTGTCACTCTAAAAACTAATTAATTTTACGCCCAATAAATAATATCTTTCTATTTATTTGCACTTCACCTTAAATAATCCGCCTATAGCTTGTGATTACCTAAGGATTCATGTGATATCTACTAGTTAAGAATTTATCTTCGGATAGGTCTCAAAATACTTCAACAGGTTTTAACAATTTAAATGGCCAATTTTAAAAGTAAACTAAGATCATGTATTAATATTATCACAATGCTTTAAAATATTTTAAATTTAATTCTCTACAAAATTTAATTAATTTGTAATTTTTTCATAGTTGAAAGGAGAAAGATAACTAACTACTCAGAACACATTGAAATAACACAATAAAATATATTTATAAAACTTTGAACCAAAGTACAAATACTTATCTGAAGTGTTCCTTCAAATGATCCGCTGACCTCTACTGGCTCTAAAGCAATGATGAAAGACTCCAACTGCAATAACAAACAATAAATACTCAAAATAAACTCACTAGATACAAAGTAAAGTGGCACCCTATGTATGGAAGAGATTAAATAAAACTAAAAAGGGGTGAGAAGATGCTAAAATGGGTATGTGTACTAAGAGGGGGGAGGGGGTTTGGTGCGATTTTTTCTGTAGAATGGGCTCCTATTTATAGAGCTCTGAATTTGACCAGGGGTTGCTTAAGGCACCTCTTCAAAATTCGTCCAAATTCAATGCATCTTCTAGAAGGTAACTGTCGTGCCTAGGCATCGGGATCTGACACCTAAGCACCAGACTCTGTGACTAGGTCTTTCACACCTCTTCACTTTTGATCACACCTCTTCACGATCCAGACCGTTTCCTTGTGTCCAAATACATTGTATCACATGTTCTATATATTAGGAGTAACTTCCAGTCTTCTAGAAGCTCCAATAATCGCTTAAGACCATCAAAATAACTGCACAAGGTCATTAAAAATCTTGACAGCGTCTGTATAGAACTGGCGCTTAGGCGCCGGATTCTGGCTCCTAGGCGCCGGATTCTAGTGCCTAGGCGCTAGGCTAAAAATTCCAATATTTTTCTCCATAAGCTCCATTTTTGCTCCTTCTGCTCCTTTTTTTCTTTCTTGGACTCTTTTTTAATCATCTACATCCATAAACATGAAAATATCTTTCATTAAAGCATAATATCCTTAAGAATTAAATAATAAATAAGGCATAAAAATGGGTATTTTTTAGGTAGATCAGGCGCCAGATTGTGTGATGCAAGAGATTATGCAATTAGAGTCGTATTTGGACAAAAAATGTGAGAAAATTTTTAAAGCTATATATTATGCTAGTAAAACTCTTAATGAAACTCAAATAAATTACACTACTACTGAGAAAGAGCTCTTAGCAATAGTATATGCTTTTGATAAATTTAGACCTTATCTTCTTGGGACCAAATGTATCATACATACTAATCATTCCGCTATTAAGTATTTAATGTTTAAGAAAGATGTTAAACCTAGATTGATAAGATGGGTTCTACTTTTACAAGAATGTGATTTTCAAATAGTGGACAGAAAAGGAACTGACAACCGAATTGCTGATCATTTATCAAGAATTAAAAATGATAGAGAGAAGATTACGGAAGAAAACATAAATGAGAAATTCCCTGATGAACAATTATATGTTATTCAAGAATTACAAACGCCTTAGTATGCATATATAGTTAATTATTTGGTTAGAAATATTTTACCGTATGGATTGAATAACAAATATATTAAGAAATTCAAGAATGATTCTAAATCATAAATTTGGGAAGTTCCTCATTTAGTTAAACTTGGCAGAGATTCAGTGATTCAAAGATGTGTACCTTATGAATAAACTTTTACAATTATTCAAGAATGTCACGATTCTGAATTTGGAGGACACTTTAGAGTGGATAAAACTACGTTTAAAATTTTAAATTCTGGATTTTATTGGTCTACATTATTCAAAGATGTTGGATATTATGTGAAAACTTGTGATCGATGTCAAAGAATGGAGAATATATCCAGAAAAAATGAAATGCCTCTAAGCTATATATTAGAAATTGAGATTTTTGATGTATGAGGTTTAGACTTTATGAGACATTTTATACCATCATTTGGAAAGATTTATATTTTATTACCAGTTGATTATGTTTCAAAGTGGATTGAAGCTGTAGCTTTACCTAACTGTGATTCCAAAAGTGTTTCAAATTTTTTTTTAAAAATGATTTTTTCAAGATTTGGAATGCCGAGGGTAATTATCATAGATGGGGGAAGTCATTTTAGAAATGTAAGAATTCAATCATTACTGAAAAAATTTAGAATTAAACATAGGATTGCAACTGCTTATCACCCACAAACAAGTGGAATGGCTGAAGTATCAAACAACGAAATTAAAAGAATATTAGAGAAGACTGTTATTCCTAAAAGAACTGACTGGTTTGATAGACTTGATTCTGCATTATGGGCTTATAGAGCTGCTTATAAGACACCTATCGAAATGTCACCTTATCGGTTAGTTTATGGTAAACATTATCACTTACCTATTGAACTGGAACATAAAGCTTACTGAGCGATAAAGGAGTTTAATTATGATTTGAACGCTACAGGAGAGAAACAACTATTACAACTGAATGAAATGGAAGAGATAAGAAACGAGTCCTATGAAAATGCAAAGATTTATAAGGAAAAAATGAAGAAATTGCATGATAAAAAGATTTCAAGAAAAATATTTGAGCCTGGATAAGAAGTATTATTATTTAATACTCTTTTAAAACTTTTTCCTAGAAAATTTAGATCTAAATGGATGGGACCATTTATAATTGAGAAAGAATACCCTTATGGAGCTGTGGATATTTAAGATCTTAAGACGAGAAAAATATTTAAAGTTAACGGATTAAGACCGAAGCCTTATATGGGAGAAATGAAATTGATTTACAAGGAGGCTTACGAGCCGAGTCTACCCGATTAAAATAACTGATTAGGTCAGGCTGACGACATTAAACCAAGCGATTTGTGGGAGGCAACCCATATATTATCATTGTGATTGTTTATGAATTGAATTTATCTCAATTGATATGTGTGTGTTGATCACACCATTTTAAAAGAGCTATTTTAAGACAAAAACTTTGTTAATTTGATGATAGACAAAATGGAATCGAACATGGTTCCGGCGCCTAGGCGCTCAAACATAGCGCCTAAGCGCCAGCATAACCTGTGTATCGATGGTCCGACGCTTAGGTTCCGGATTGTGTGATGTAAGTGATTATGGAATTGGAGCTGTGTTGAGACAAAAATATGTGAAAATTTTAAAAGTTATATATTATGCTAGCAAAACTCTTATTGAAACTCAAATAAATTACACTACTACTGAAAAATAGCTCTTAGCAATAGTATATGCCTTTGATAAATTTATACCTTATTTTCTTGGGACCAAATGTATCGTACATACTGATCATTCCACTATTAAGTATTTAATGTATATAAAAGATGCTAAACCTTGATTGATAATATGTGTTCTACTTTTACAAGAATTTAATTTTCAAATAGTGGACAGAAAAGGAACTGACAACCAAATTGTTGATCATTTATTAAGAATTAAATTGAAAGTGAGAAGATTACTGAAAAAAACATAAATGAGAAATTCCCTGATGAACAGTTACATGTTATTCAAGGATTACAAATGCCTTGGTATGTAGATATAGTTAACTATTTGGTTAGAAATATTTTACCGGATGGATTGAATAGCAAATATATTGAGAAATTTAAGAATGATTCTAAATCATATATTTGGGAAGATCCTCATTTATTTAAACTAGGCAGAGATTCTGTGATTCGAAGATGTGTACCTTATGAAGAAACTTTTGCAATTATTCAAAAATGTCACGATTCTGAATTTGGAGGACATTTTGGAGTGGATAAAACTGAATTAAAATTTTAAATTCTGGATTTTATTGGCCTACATTATTCAAAGATGTTGGATAATATGTGAAAACTTGTGATCGATGTCAAAGAATGGGGAATATATCCAGAAAAAGATGAAATGCTTCTAAGCTATATATTAGAAATTGCGATTTTTGATGTATAGGGTTTAGAATTTATGAGACCTTTTATACCATCATCTGGAAAGATTTATATTTTATTAGCAGTTCATTATGTTCAAAGTGGATTGAAGCTGTAGCTTTACCTAGCTGTGATTCCAAAAGTGTTTTGAAAATTTTAAAGAAAATGATTTTTACAAGATTTGAAATACCGAGGGTAATTATCACAAATGGGGGAAGTTATTTCAGAAATGTAAGAATTCAATCATTACTCGAAAAATTCAGAAATAAACATAAAATTGCAACTGCTTATCACCCTCAAACAAATGAAATAGCTGAAGATCAAACAGAGAAATTAAAAGAATATTAGAGAAGACTTTTAATCCTAAAAGAACTGACTGGGTTGATAGACTTGATTCTGCATTACGGGCTTATAGAACTGCTTATAAGACACCTATCAGAATGTCACCTTATATGTTAGTTTGTGGTAAACATTGTCACTTACCTGTTGAAATGCAACATAAAGCTTACTGGGCGATAAAGGAGTTCAATTATGATTTGAATGTTGCAGGAGAGAAACGACTGTTACAACTGAATGAAATGGAAGAGATAAGAAATGAGTCCTATGAAAATGCAAAGATTTACAAAGAAAAATGAAGAAATTGCATGATAAAAAGATTTTAAGAAAAATATTTGAGCTTGGACGAGAAGTATTATTATTTAATACTCGTTTAAGACTTTTTCCTGAAAAATTAAGATCTAAATGGATGGGACAATTTATAATTGAGAAAGTATATCCTTATGGAGTTGTGGATGTTAAAGATCCCAAGATGGGAAAAATATTTAAAGTTAACGGATTAAGACTGAAGCCTTATATAGGAGAAATGAAACCGATTGACAAGGAGGCTTACGAGCTGGTCTACCCGATTAAAATAACTGATTTGGTCAGGCTGACGACTTTAAACCATGTACTTTGTGGGAGGCAACCCATATATTATCATTGTGATTGTTTTTGAATTGAATTTATCTCAATTGATATGTGTGTTGATCACACCATTTTAAAAGACCTTTTTTAAGACAAAAACTTTGTAAATTTGAAGATAGGCGAAACGGAGTCGAACATGGTTCTGGCACCTAGGCGCCCAAACTTGGTGCCTAAGCGCCAGCATAACCTGTGTATCGATGGTCAGGCGCCTAGGCGCCAGATTTCGGAGCCTAAGCGCCCCAGTTACTGGTTCGTGCAAAAAGAAAAAATCTTCAGTTTTTCACACGAATTCTTCCAATAAACTACCCTATATTCATCCCTAATCCCTAAGCAACCCTATTTTCGTCCAACATAACTTATTTTGGAAGAGAAAGGAGAAGTTTGGAAGCAATGGAGAGAGGAAATCATGGAAATGAGTTAAGAGATAAGTCTTCTAAAGATCCTCAGTCATCTAGATAAGATTGAGGCGGAATTGCTAAGTGTTGGAAATCGTCTACATGAGCTGTATCACCAAATCAAGCACTTGGAATGGCAGACGAAGCTTCAATTCGATCATATGATGGCCTTTGAAGCTTCTCAAGTGACGATGTATGCGAAGAACAAATGGATTGATGAGAAGACTGACCCATTTTTAATATGTTTGCAATTTTTAAGTTTAATAGTAACGGTGCCAAAAACTTGATCCCGCTTTAAATATATATATATAATTTAATGATGGAATGTATAATATGGATTCTACGCAAGTATACGTATCGTATCAAGTAATACAGGGCTCTAGTGGAGTCCTGGTTATCGATCCCACATGGAAGTTTTTAAGAAATTTGTATCAGCTAAATTTAAAGGAATTACTTACTAATATAGTAAACGGAAATTTAAAGTAACTACAGCAACTAAATGTAAACTAATGCTTGAAATAAAGTTGATTTAAATAATTCAGAAAAAGTATACTTCTCCTTGTTTTTAGAAAATTAAGTGAATGATGAATTTAAATAGAATTCTTGAATTGTATTGTGACAAATAGGAGCATTCCTATTCTTTACCCTTTGGTCCACGTGCAAAGAACATTGACTAATCATATGTTTGATTACAGAATCTGCGGCTAGGCTGGGAGGATACTGGCTGCCACTTAAGAGCTCCCACGTTACCCTCACCTGAGGGCTAACATCTACACTTCAGCTCTCAAACAATAGGACCAAATTGAATATTTTAGTACGTCACACTAAAATGTCCAATTCTACGTCCGATAATTAATATTTCCCTATTTATTTACACCCTCCTTCCAAGGTTTTTGACTTCCCTGAATATTGGATGTAATTTTTACTATAGTTGATAATTCAACATATTTTAACAACTCAATTGGCCAGATTGAAAGTAAATTAAGTTTTAAGTAAAAATTATCACAATTTATTTATTTATTTTAATATATTAGGTACTGCTATTTAATTTCATCAATCTGCATAATTTTCATAAACAAGGAGAAAGACTAAGAAAACTACTCAGAATGGATGAAAATAAAACAAAGCATGGATTTCATTTAAACTTAACAACAACAATAAACAAAGATACTTATCTTAATTTTCTCCCCAAGCAGACTCCTTGAAGTTCCTTTGATTTTTCCTTCTAGTACAGCAAACTTCTAAATAGCACTCAAATAAACTAAAAAAACTCACTAATGATAAACAATAGACACACTTAAGACACCAAAAAGAGACTCAGACTCTCTAAAATAGACACACCTAGACACTAGAATTCGGCCTCTATTTATAGAGGTAGGCAAAGGTCCAAGGGGTGCTTAAATACCTCTTCAAAAAGTGTCTAGGTTCAAAGTATTTGCATTTTGAGCTCGTCTCGCCGTCGGTGGGAAACGACCTCGCCGTCGGCGGGGCTTCTAGAAGGTCTTCAAACCGCGCTATCTCACTGTCGGCGGGCTCGGGCTCGCTGTCGGCGAGGTAGTTATAATTCCTTCAAAAATTCTCCTCATGATCTCGCCGTCGGCGGCCTCGATCTCGCTGTCGGCGACTTAGTTCAATTTGCATGAATTTCTTCCTTTTTGATCCAAATTCGCTCCATTTCATGATTTTTGCTTTAATCACTTATAAATCTTCATTCCTACAGTAAAATAAAGAAAATACCTTTCTTTAAAGTGCAATTTCATCAAAAATAGATAAGAATTTCTTAATGAATTTTTACGTGATCAAAATTCCCAAACTTAATTATTACTTGTCCTCGAAGTAATTTTAATATTAAATAAAAATAATGATTTCTATAATAGAATTTTTCAATTCGGATAATATGAATTAAATTTAAATAACATTATAATAAAGTTAAATATAAATATTTCTGAGTAATTAAATTAACTTTATAGATATAAGATTATTTAGTTATCAGGTCTAAGATTTCTAGTTCTCTATTTATTTTAGGAATGACTATATTTAAAAAGAGTAAATTACTTAAGATATTTATATGATAGGAAGTTCAAGATAACACTATTTAGTAAAATACTAATCCATAAATATAAGTTTAGAAATATAATTAAGTTTTACTCTTTAGGTTGATTCTATTGAAGCCAATTTTTGATAAGGCAACTCCTCAAGCTTCTCCTCACTTTATATTTTTCTTTTCTTTTCTTTTCTTTTTGGATTGATTTTCAATCCTTTTTCTTCTTTTTCTTTTTCAAGTGAGGATTACTATATCTGGATAGCCTGTTAATAATTTTGAACTTCAATTTCTCTTCCTAAATTTGAAACTTAAAATATTTCCTTGCTTATATATATTTCATAGCCTTTACTTCATTTAGTTTCTATCCTTTCTTTTTCACTTAAATACATAAGAATTTTCAATTTTTAGAATACAGTTTTCCTTACTTTAAATAATTTACTATATTCTTATTCCTTTTAACCAAATATCTTATTCCATTAATTAATTGAATTACTAGAAACATTTTATTTAACTTTCTATAATAATTAAATAAAGTAATTCATGTTTATTGAATTGGAAAACTACTATAGAAAATCATTTGATAATAATTTTTGAAAATAGAAATTGAGAAAAATTTTAATAATTAAATTTGTATTTTTACCTTCCCCCAAACTTAAATTTTTCTATCTATACTAAATAGTGAAAAAGGGAAAGTATATAGTAAAATTCATCATACCTTTGAGTTTTAGGTATTTCTTTTCTTTGAAATTTTTGCAGGCTTTTTCATTACTTACAGAACCTGTACTGTTAGTATTCTTCCACATATAGTATTTAAAAGAAAGTGCAGAGATGAAATTTTTAAAATAAGTATCAAACATAACAAATGAAAACTTAATCTATTACTACACATACAATTAACTAATTTATTTTAAAACATATTAAAACAATCTAAACAATGTTAACATTCATAACTTATAAAAACTTAAACTAACATCCTATATATATAAAAAATTGCAAACTAATTTAACACACATAAGAAGTCTAATATCATAGCATAAGCAAATATACCAACATCCATAGTCTCTAGAAAGTATAGAATAATTACATCCAAAACAATAAAGTTTCCCAAAATAACAAAATATTTAAACAAACTGAATAAACTAAACAAAGGCTCTAATCTTCTGCATCAAAATCCCAAGCTATGTCATCTCCCTGATCTCCAGGCTGAGAAGGCTGAGCGGGCTGGTACTGTGAATAGCGGGGGCACTCAGGAAAAACAAAATCTAAATCACCACTCCTATATCGACGTTCAGCCTCATAGTATGCAATTTCGTACTCTGAATGTCGCTGGAGATATTCGGTATCATAATCGTGTCTTCTTTCCAAACCTCCGATCCTTTGGTCTATATGCTCAAATCTTCTTTCTATATTTTCTCCAAATAACTCAAAACTCTTTCTACTCAGGGTTAATTCATTCATCAGATCTTCAAGGGTAGGAGTGGTGTACTGAGGGGGTTCATAACTAGTAGAGGGTATATCTCTACTTGAAGAAGGTACCTAATCCCTTGTCCCAGATCTCCATCCTTCATGGGATTCATATTTCTTTATATTAGCCTGAGTAAGGGGTTTCATAAGTTCAATCCATTCCTCATCATCTCTTGCCTCTACCCCAGATAATTGACAGAGTGCATAGATAAGACCAGGATGTCCTAGTCCTCCTCCACTTTCATTTCTAGCGGTGGCTAATATATTATTATAAATAACATTTCCCACATTAATACTCTTCTGGTTATGAATACGTAAATTCGGAAGCTGTTTCATCTCTTGTTACCTCACTATGGTGGTAAGTAGGTAACAAAGTAGAACAAATAAAATAATGCCAGGCTTTAGATGTTGCATTTAGCATAGAAAGAGGGAAGTTTACCCGTTCCCGCTGCTTTATCTTCCAGAATCCTTTCCCATCAGTGAGAAAGTCGATCACCTCTTCCAGTGGTCCTTCCATAGTTCCAAAAGTTTCATACTCGCTGGTGTAGGTGTCTCGGCAACTATTTTCGGGTTGTGTGTTGTGTTTTGAAGAGGGGTCGCCTACAGAAATTGTCGGCGAATTTTAATTTAATTTAAATAAATAATTTGAAAAAATAATATTTGATTTTGAAAATAATTTTAAATTTGAAGGTTTTAAGATATGAGATTAAACCGATCTCACATCCCAAATAGTTTATATAAACGAGCACCGCACCACAAACTGTGTATCTATCCCTAAGGATGGACACATCGCTTGATGGTGCGACTCGATTAAATAAACTAGAAGATTTGTGACATCCATTTGGTCTGCGAACCAATTTTATAAGCCGACAAATTCCCCGCTTAATATGAAAACATTAAACAGGGTTTATATTACTCGGGTTCTTTAAAATTCCATATAAGGGCAAGCCCCTATAGTTAATTACATCTTAAGTGACGGGAATCACCTAAGAAAACTCTCGATAATAATCAATAATTCTGCTCTCAAGAATTTCAAAGTTTAGGTTTTTAAAGGATTGAATTTTGGAATTCCAATAGGGAATGGATCAAATTTGGAACATTTTGTTTTGGGAATCCAAAGGAAGAAAAGTAGGAGAAATCACAGATTCGAAGCGAACTTCGGTAATTTCCCGACTATCCTATTGTTTGGCTTGAGTTTAGGAAAGTCCTAATATTTATTTAAATGTTTTGATCTTGCCAATTTTAATTAATTAGGGCTTATATTTATATGACGAATCATACAAATAGCCTCGAAGATGTGAGGGTTTATGTCGTATCGGACGACTACCTCGGAATCCTAAAACCGGTTAGGGCTTAATTTACATGACCTGATCATGCAAATGCCTAACAAAGATTGAGGGTTTATGTTGCACTAGGCAAACTACCTCGAAGTCCTATGGCTTGGTTATTTTAATTCTAAGAAAGTTTTGCTGATGTAGATTCAAGTTTTGCTGACGACGATGGCCGTGCTGCCCACCATGCTCCGAGCTCCTTGTTGTTGCAGAGGTTCAATTTTAGAAATCATAGATCAGGGGATGAGAAAAGTGTTTTGGTTTAGAGAAAGTCTTAATTTCCAAGTGTTTTTGTGTTTTAATTAAAACAAGTCTTAAAGTTGATTATAACGACACCGGTTAAGATCCCACGGTTCCATCCTTCCGCATCATTATTTTATCGGATTCACTTAGTCCGGATGAATTTGCTAAACTCAACTCGAATGAGTTCCACACTTTCATTTAGACCGTGGGAAATCCCGTTAGCAACACGTAGGTTACATCATCCGAGGTATTCCCGATCATCCAACAGGACGTTTTAATTTAATTGTAATTGTAGTTTTGTGTTCGTTTGTGATTAAATTTTGAGTTGTTTTATATTTTGAAATGTTGTGGCGGTGAATTTTATCTTGCAATGACTTTTAACTTAATTTTGGTTTCAGCTTTTAGGGTCTCATCCTAAAGGTGTGAGTTTTCATGCAACAGTTGTTTATCATGCAAGAAAAGTAAGTGCAATGCAGTTAAATAAATTGCAAGAAGGTAAATTGCAAGAAAGTAGATTGCAAGAAAGTAGATTGCAATAAAATAAAAGCGTACTTGGAGGGTCTTCCCGTCATCCCAAGCTGCACTTAAAACACAATTAGAATATTTAAACAAGTTCCTAGGTAAAGCTAGGGAAGGGTTATGGTTTTCTACCAAATTCCTAATCCTATAGCTAGTCATTTCCTATGACGTCTAGATTCTTTGTGTTTTGGTTTAAGGATGATTTTCTTCATCAAAGAACAATTAAGTCCAATTGTTCTTATAAATGTCCTATCATATTGAGAAAGTGCTTAAGAATAATCTTAAACATCTTTTCAATATTTCTAGGATTGTTTTAAGTCCAAATGAGTTAAATTATACAAGCCGAATTAATCGTCCGAGAATTCAAGTTTTGTTGTTATCTTACTCGATGAACTAGGACATTTGAATATCCTATAAGTGAAGTAATATTTCATTTAATGTTCTGTTTAGGAGTTATAATAACCAAAGCTTTCGAGGGTAAATTAGTATTCAAATGATTTGATTTAAGTTAATGGGTTTAAATTTGGAATAGTGTTCAAGTTGCTTTATATTTAATTTCTTTCTGTTTTAGGTGATGTTATTTAATTCAATTTAATTTAATTTAATTTAATTGAGTTTTAATTTAATTTAATTCAGTTTAGTTTGATTTGATGTTACATTAAATTAATTTGATTTGATTTAGTTTTAATTTAATTTGATTTAATTTAATTTAATTTAATCTAATTTAAGTTATTTAATTTAATTTAATTTGTTTATTTAATTTAATTTAATTTAATCTTTAATTTAATTTTTAATTTAATTCAACTTTTAATTTCAATTTAATTTAATTTAATTTAATTTAATTTAATTTACTTAATTTAATTTTTAGTTTAATTTTATTTTTAATTTAATTGAAATTTTTTTTTTTAAAAGAGTTTAATAATTTAATTTTAGTTTAATGATTAAGTCTTTTAATGTTTTGAATTTAAGTTATCATTTTAATTAAGAATTGAATATTAATGAGATAATTAATTTAGGGATTTTTAAATTAAAGAATGAATCTCCTCCTAATAATATCCCTATTTTAATAATTCCAATTTTATTATTCTTCCAAATTTAATCAATTATTTAATTAAGGTTTAATCATTTTAAATTGCTTAATGGGTTTCTGGCCTTTAATTATTTAAATTTCAATCATCCAAATCAGATTAGGATCAAATATTTAACTTTTTAATTTTTTTTTATTAAACCTAAAGTTTTAATTATGGATTAAAAATTTTAATTACCACTTTACCCTTTAAGCTTAATAATTTCATAACTCACTAAATTGAACTCAAATGAACTTGAAATTTTTATGTGACTTCACTCATATGTCAATAAAGACATGAGAGGAGAAAATGTGATTTTTCTGTATTTAATTTATTTATATAATTATTTTTGGTGAAAAATAGAGATTTCAAAGGAAAATTTAATAACATGACCAAGGGAAAGTTTCTATTCTTAAGAAAATTAGGGGATATTCCTAATGACTAGAGGACCACTTGGACTAATTTTGGTGATTTTTTGAATTATATTATTTTTATTATAATTATTTTAAGTTTTGGAGTGTTAATTAATTTAAAAATAAAATAAATGTTGAAAAATGAATTTTATTTTTTTCAAAAATCTCTCTGATATCAAGGAAATCAGAGAAGCAAATTTTGCAATTTTCTGATTTTTCTATGATTTATTATAATTATTTTAATGAAAAAGCTAGAAAATATATTTTTTTAATTTTAAAATTACCTTAAAGCTTTAAAATTTAATATCTCGCTAAATGGACCTAAGAAAAATATGGGGTTTGTTCCTAAGTGATTAAAATTCAAAATTTGACATTTTGGTGAATTTTATTATTTTTGTGATTTTTATTATTTTTTAATTATTAAAAATATTAAAATATTATTAAAAATCAACTTTTTTAGAAAATTGAAATTTTAATTTTTCTAGATTTCCCTAATACCAGAGAGGCTCCAAAACCAATTTGGTGAATTTTTGAAAGATATTTTGAAAGTTATGAATTTTTAAAGTTTAAAATGACTAAGTGGCTTAATCAACCCAATTAGTGGGGCTAACCAAGTCCAATTGACCTCAAATTTTTATGGTGGGTTTCTCTGATCCTAAAGGTCAGTGGAGAATTGATTTCAAGTCAATTTGATGTATGGTTAACTCTAATTAATTAGAGACCTATTTTGAGTGTTTAAGCCAATTAGGGTTGTTTTAAATGAACTAACTCAAAACGTATTTTTCCTAGGGTTCTCTGGTCATAAGGAACATCATCAAATTTTCCTATAATTTATTTCACAACATGCTATTTATTGGAATTAAAATACTCAAAACAGTAACATGAACTTGAAAAATCAATAACTCTTCAAAGGGATGGCCTCTGACTTTGGAAAATTCAGGGAATGTTCCCAAATTCAGAGGCTTCAAAAGCCCTATGGTCTCATGCCATGGTGAATTGTATACATGCATGGAGAATTAAAAGTATGTAGAGAGTAAATAAATTATAAAAAATAAAATACTTGATGAAATTAAATGATTTCTTTTCCACATTATTCTCCTCTGTTCACTGAGCAAGAGGGTATTTTTATTTTATTTTTCTGATTTTTCTACACAAAGTTATGAATTTTTGAAGTTTAGGGAATTAAATAAATAGAAAATACCTCTAATTTTCTATTTATCCACGCGGCGCCAACTCATCCTCGGCATCTCCGAACGCACACGCTCCGGGCCTCGCGGTTCTTGTACCGTCTCCTGGTCCGACGCCATCTGAGCCGTCCGTCCGCGCGTGTATTGAATGGACGGCATCCGTTCATCGTCCCCGAGCGTCCTCACCCGAGAGCCGTCCACACTAAATCCCTAAGATCTCACTCGATACTCGATGGATTTTCATGTTCTTATGCTCTATGGATTCGTCTTGAAGAGACGAACACATCTATATGGTTATCATGCATTGAAATTAAAGCATTTGAAATGGGGAATCTCCAGAAGCTCGGGATGAAGAATTAGCTCATACCTTTGCTCAGAGAAGTGTGGCTTCAATCTGAGAGTTGTTGCACCTTTGATTGGATCCCAGCAAGCTCCAGATGAAGTCTCTTGGTCCGATGAATTGTCTAGATGTGATTTCGACCAAGCCCGATCCACAAAGCTTGGAGGTCTGGAGCAACCTGGGTGGCTCTGGAGATGGGGCTTTTGTTGGTGGACACCTTCCCTCGGTCCGGTGAAGGTGTAGGACCAATCAATTTGAGGATTGGTCCACTGTGGAGAAGTGTCCTGGTTTTGGGTGGAATTTCAACTGCGAAATTGAGCTCACGAGAGAAGAAATGGCAGGGGGATCTCATCGGGGATCGAAGTGCTCGTGTATGGGGAGGAGTACGGAACAATTTTGTCGAGTTTCCTTAAGGTTTGTTTCAGCACCTCTCATGGCCGAGAGGGGTGGTGTTTAAATAGGAGAGGGTGGAGGGCCTCCCGGGAGAGTTAGGGCTTGGGATCAGCTGCTCTTGGCAAGAGAAGAACAGCTCCAATGGCCAGCTGGGGATGGGGCGGCTCGGCGGTGAGAATTCCAAGTTGGGCTCACATGTGAGCTCTCGGCCATGGTGTTTTCAAGCGGCCTGGTGGCCGGCCGGCCAGGCATGGGTCACCCTCAAGGTCAGGTGGGTCAGGGCTGGGACTTGGTGCAAGTAATTGGCAATTGCCATGTGTAAAGAGCTTGGATTGAAATGGAATGGGGGAAGACCATTTTGGGTTCAAATGAGTCAACCCATGGTTTTGGGCTAGGTTCACCACCCAAGGCCTGGTCTTGGGCTGAAAAAGATCACTTGGGTCGGCCAAGAGAGAATGGTGTGGTCTCCATCCATGATGAGGTGGCTAAGCATGGTTTAGTGTGTGACATGCTTAAGGTAAAAAAGGGTTTAAGGAGGATTAGTAAAGGGGCCCCTCCTTTTGCCATTAATGGCTTGATCACATGTCAAGCCTTCCATGGCTTCATGTGGCTTGTCCATGGCTTGCATGGCTCACCTTTGGCTTGGGAAAAGGTTTGGTCGATTTCATGAAAATGGATTTTAGGAATTTTTGGTAATTTGATGGAAATTTGTATGAAACTTGATTTGGAATAATTTGATGGTGAATTTAGGACTTAGGTAATGGCTTTAATTAAGTGGATGTCAAATGGAGATGTCATGTGGGCTTTAGGGTAGATTTTGGGCTTTTGAATTTGAAGGAAGTGGGCTCTTAGGAAAGTTTAAGGGAAATGGGCTTTTTGATTTTAGGATGGGCATTTGGGTAAATATTTTGTGAAGAACTTTGTCAAATAAATGTCATAATTGGTTTAGGGATGTTCTATGAAGGGCTTGGAGTCAATTTGGTGTGATTTGTAGTTGAATTGGTTTGAATTTGGGTTTATTTGGTAAGTGGGCCTATATGGGTCCAAGTGGGCCAAGTTGGGCTAATGTTGGGCTAGGGTTGAAATTGATGTAAAATCAATGTTGAGAAATGTTTATGGGAGTGTTTCAAAGAGGTTTTGGCTTTGGTTGGGCTTTGATTTTGGGGTTTGGGCTCATTTGGGTTAGGTTTGGGTTTAGGTCGAAAATGGGCCTTTTAGCTTTGGGTTGAATTTGAGTGGGGTTTGGGTCTAAATTTTGGGCAAATCATGTTAGTGTTTTGTTTGTGGGAATGTTAAGGAAGATTTAGAAAAGGTTTGGGGTTAATTGGAGTTGAATTGGGTGAGTTTGGGTTAGGTTTGGGTCATGGGTCAAAATTGGGCTTTAAGGCCAAAAGTGAAATTGGATCCAAATGTCAATCAAATTGGACTTGGATTTGGTCTCAGATTGGTATTGGGGATGTTGCATTGAAGTTTAGAATTGAATTGGACCAAAATTGGGGTCAATTGGGTAGGTTTGGTTTAACATTGGGTTCACTTTGGGTTAAAATGGGTCAAATTGGGGGTTTTGACAAAAGTGGGGTAAATTGACAAAGTTGGCCCATGGTGTAGTTGAACAAAATGAAATTGGGAATATTTGGGATTTTCTGGAATTTTCTGGGAATTTTCTGAATTTTTAGGATTTTGGGTCAAGAGGGGTATTTTGGGTATTTGGAGGGTATTGGGAGGTTTTCTTGGAATTTTTGGTATTTTTGGGTATGGATGATCAATTTAAGTAATGTGGAAATGTTTGGGAATGATTTTGGAGAATTTTGGGTAATTTGGAAATTTTTGAGAAATTTGGGTGATTTGAGGGTTTTGGGTAAGTTAAGCGGGTGTAGGGTCCAGGGGTCAAAAATTGAAAATTTGGGAAATTGAAGATTGGGTGGATGTAAGTGGAAAGAAGTCATTTTGGTTGAGCCATGAAGCCATATCAAGCCCATATGAGCCATGAAGGGACTCATTTGAGGCATTCACTTATGTTGTTCCTAACCCTCTTACTCAAGGGCTCAGGGGTTAAGGACCATCCATGTGAATCACCTACATGAGTCAGGAGGTCAAGTTAGGTATGGGTGTAGTTTTAGGAAGTGTGTGAAAGTGTAGTGTATAAGTGTAGTGTGTGTGTAAGTCAGCCCCTCACCAGACCAGGCCACCCAGGGCAGTCCTAAGGCCAGAGAGTCCTATAGGAACTCATCCTTTAAACTTCCACATTTGATTTCAACCCTCTAGGTGATTAGGGGTCTATAGTCAAGTTTGTGGAGTTTGCGGGGAGTTAAGAAGTGGTTTGAATTTCTAAAAGGTGGGTCCCGATTCTAGTCCTTTAAGATAGTCAAAGGAAAAGCCTAAGGCTAGATCCTAAGTACTAAAGAGAAGAAGAGAAGACCTCATCAAAAATGAGGTCAACAAGGTGTCTCTAACCTCGTAATAAGCATTTATTCTAGCAGCATTGAATTCCACAAAAAATCCTCTAATCTTAACCGGTGCATCTTCAGCCTGTGTTAAGTTTGCATAAAATTCTTTCACTACTTCCACAGCAGCTCTGTTGGTTACGTAACAGAAGTTTTCCCATCCTCGTTCCTTAATTATTCGCTCAACTTCTCCTCCTGGATTCTTGAAAACTCGATCTTGAATGCATTTTCTTGATTGGATATTTTGAAAATATCAATTTTGTGCTCTTGCATTTATTAATCGGGTTTCGTCATAATCTATCCGTCGCTTTTGTCGTGGAGCCATTTCTCGATCTGTGAAATTTGCAAAAATCTTAACTAAACTCCAAAATATTACTAAGAAGGCTTCCTACAACATCTAAAATCCATTTAAATCTATTTCCATGAAATTCTTCCAAGTATTTTCTTCACATTTCGGATTTTTTCAAAATTCTCCAATGTAGAAGAAATCCATGGTGAAAATCAAAAATGTTTTCATAGGAGTGAAGCTCTTACCAAGGGAAGATGAAATCCGGTGTCAAAAAGTGTTGAAATCGCCTTAAATCCGAGATCTCTCAAGCCCTAGGTCGGTTTTTTCGAAATTTTGAGGAATCGGATGATGAATAGTGTCGGTTGACCGGTCAAATATAGGTCTATTCACGATCTTGCTGTCGGCAAGATTTTTCTCGCCGTCGGCGAGCTAATTAATTTGATAAGGCAAAAGTTTCGGGAAAAATCCGCCGTCGGTGAGCTCGGTCTCGCTGTTAGCGGGTTTTCTCGCTGTTGTCGAGATAATTCTCGCCGTCGGCGAGATCCCAAAATTTTTAAAATTTTAAAATTCGTTAATCATTTTCAACCTCGATTTGCCTTTAATCAATTTTTCAATCACTTAATTTAATAATAGTTTGAAGATTAGATACTTATACTCACAAAAAGTTCACACAACACAAACAATATAACTTTATATATGAAATCCATGAGACTTACAAATTCTACACTAACAACTTAACAACATACTTAACTTAAATGTTCAAATCCATAATACTCAGCATCGCAATCCACACCATAACACTCTAAATGATGAGACATAACATAAAATCTCATCAATTCTGAGATAATCAAATCAAATTTCGACTCATAATAAAACTTAAATCCAAATCAACACATATATACACAAATATTTAACATAAAATAGAAATCTTTCCCACTCTTCAGTGTCTGAACTAACATATTCTCTGATATTCCCGATGCGACGCAGGTGCACAAATAAATTGTAGAAAGGCCTAAAAGGAAATTCTACAGTAGATTCTTCATTAATCTATCCTTTCCGTCTTAGTAAATGAATAAAACTGACCTCCAGATGTCCAGTATGATCAAAGTGCTCCTTCTTCCTCCAGTCAATGTGATCAAACATATCAGAGATATTGTCGATGGAATTCATCACATTTTGCAATTCTTTCTCCAATCCTTTAATCTTCTTCAGAATGAAATTAGTTTTATCAGTAAAGGGCCTTGCTAAAGGATTGTTCTGTGATGCTCTATCAGAAATAATGGTAATCTCATCATTGTTATCCAAAGTTGGAAACATATCAGTAGGATCCAGTGGTTTCCATGGTAAAAGTACTTTTTCCCAAGCCTCATAAGAAACTTGGTACTGACTGCATAAAGCAAATATAGTCGATGGGTGTCCAAGTCCATGCACTGACCCAAGCACAATCAATCTCAATGCAGATTTTACTATTATTGATCCAACATCGATAGGTAGTCCAGTTTGAATACAATAGTTTAAAATAGCGCATTCCTTTGAAACTTTATTTACCCTCATAATAGGTAATAATTTTGATGATATAAAGAAATGCCAATGCTTCGAGACGGTGGTTAAGAAGTGATGCGAAAAAGCCGACATACCGTCTTCGCATAACTCCCAATCATCAGGTTCGTCGGTTAGGTATTTATAGATCTCGTTCATATTGTATCTTGAAGGCTCAAAGTTGGAATACTGACAAACAGAGGTATTTTCTATAGAAAATAATTCATTTACCCTTGAAGGAGTAAATGCTACCCATCTTCCTCTGACGTAGACATTTCCATTGTTGATCGCATGTAAATTAGAGTAAAACTCTTTAACTACTGGAATAACTACATCGGATGTCGTATAACAAAATACCTCCCAATGCCGCTGTGCGATCATTTCTTCAATTTTTGTAGTGGAATTCTCTACTCCTCTGTTGACAAATCCTCTTTCTTTAATAAGTCTTTTCTTCATCAAACCTTTGTTGAAGATACGTCGCGCCTCCGAACTGACGAATTTTCTTCAGTTGAAAACTTCAGTTTTTGTGGTTTCTAAGAGTTTGGTGGCCATTTCGGATTGAAAGGATTGGTCTCTAGTCGTTCCTAAGGAAGAAAATAGTGTAAATTTGAATTAGGGAATATTTCCTACGAAGAAATGGCCTACATCCGTCCAAAACCGCACGAAAAATCTTTAAGAAACTAAAATTTCAACTACCTCGTCGACGAGCTAATTATAGAACTGACTCAAGTCATGGCACACGATCTCGCTGTCAGCGGGCTCGGGCTCGCTGTCAGCGAGATTCGTAAAAATCGCCCAATTTCGCTCTGGTTCGAATATTTTCTGATCTCATCATATAGGTTCAAATTTCTGATGATTTTAATTAAAAAAATTGAGTAGTAAGATTTATTTTAATAATATAGACTCTCTAATTTGTAGATAATTAAAATAAAAGACTACTATGGGTTGCCTCCCATAAAGTGCTTGGTTTAACGTCGTCAGCCCGACCTAATTTAGTTAGTAATCAGGTTGACTAAGCATTAAAACCTCTTTAAAATTTGGTCTTCTACCTTCGAAATATGGTTTTAATCTATGTCCGTTTACCTTAAATTTATGTCATGTTTTTGGATCTTCAACTTCTATAGTTCCATATGAAAATATTTGAGTTATGGTGAAAGGTCCTAACCATCGAGATTTCAATTTCCCAGGAAATAATTTCAATCTAGTATTATAAAGCAAAACTTCTTGTCCTGGTTCAAAATTTCTCTGATTAATCTTCCGATCATGCCATAATTTCATTCTTTCTTTATAAATCCCATCATAATCATATGATTCGTTTCTTAATTCTTCCAATTCATTTAATTGCAATAATCTCTTCTCACCAGCTTCTTTCATATTATAATTAAATTCTTTAATCGCCCAATATGCTTTATGTTCTAATTCAATTGGTAAGTGACAAGTTTTTCCATATATAAGCCTATAAGGAGTCATTCCAATCGGAGTTTTATAAGCGATCCTGTATGCCCATAATGCGATGTCTAGTCTTATAGACCGTCCTAATCTATTAGGGTTTACTGATTTTTCTAATATACGCTTAATCTCTCGGTTGCAAACTTCAGCTAATCCACTAGTTTGTGGAAGATAAGCAGTTGATATCTTATGCATAATATTATATTTTTCTACTAGTTTGTGAATATATTTGTTTCTAAAATTAGTCTCGCCGTCAGTGATAATCTCTCTCGGCATTCTAAATCTAGTAAAAATGTTTTTCATTAAAAATTTTGAAACACTTTTAGCATCACACCTAGGTAAAGCTTGTGCTTCGATCCATTTGGAAACATAATCAACAACTACTAATATATATGAGTTTCCAAATGAAGGACTAAAAGGTCCAATGAAATCTAATCCCCAAACATCAAAAATTTCAACATCTAATATAAAATTCAGAGGCATTTCATTTTTTCACGATATGTTTCCTACTCTTTGGCATTTATCGCAGGTTTTTATATATCTATATACATCTCTAAATAGAGTAGCCGATAGAATCCATATTCTAGAATTTTATATGCAGTTTTATCTGTCCCAAAATGTCCTCCAAAATCAGAGTCATGACATTTTTGAATGATTGGTTCAGTTTCTTCATAAGGCACGCATCTTCTAATAATTAGATCCTTACATTGCTTATATAAGTATGGTTCATCCCAAAAGTATGTTTTAGTATCATGAATGAATTTTTTCTGTTGTTGCAAAGTTAACATAGGTGGTAAAATGTCACTTACAATATAATTTACTATATCTGCGTACCAAGGTATTTTCCACTCATTTATATTATAAAGTTGTTCATCAGGAAAACTGTCTAAAATTTCATTATCAGAATCAGATAATTCATGATTTTCTAATCTTGATAAATGATCTGCAATTTGATTATCAATTCCTTTTTATTAATGATCTCAAAATCAAATTCTTGCATTAATAATATCCATCTGATTAATTTTGGTTTAGAATCTTTCTTTTGCATTAAATATTTTATAGCAGAGTGATCAGTATGTACAATACATTTAGTTCCTATTAAATAATGCCGAAATTTATTAAAAGCATATACAACTGCTAATAATTCTCTTTCAGTAACTGTATAATTTATTTCAACATCATTTAGAGTTTTACTAGCATAGTATATAACTTTGAAAATCTTATCATATCTTTGTCCAAGAATTGCTCCTATAGCATAATCACTAGCATCACACATAAGCTCAAATGGTTTCTCCCAATTAGATGAAACTATTATAGGTGCTGTAATTAATTTATCTTTTAATAATTCAAAAGCATTCAGGCATTCAGTTGTAAATTCAAATTTCTTGTCCTTTTCAAGAAGTAGGCATAGAGGTTTAGTAATTTTTGAAATATCTTTAATATAACGTCTGTAGAATCCAGCATGTCCAAGAAAACTTCTTACCCTTTTCGCCGCAGTTCGAGGTGGTAATTTAGCTATAACTTGAATTTTTACAGGGTCTACTTCCATGCCTTTTTCCGAAATTTTATGTCCTAATACAATGCCGCCTGTAACCATAAATTGACATTTCTCCCAATTATGAACTAAATTAGTTTTCTCACATACTTCAAATACTTTTTCAAGATGATTTAAGCATGTGTCAAATGTTGTTCCAAATACAGAGAAATCATCCATAAATACTTCTATTCCATTATCAATTAATTTACTAAATATAGACATCATACATCTTTGGAATGTTGCAGGTGAATTACATAATCCAAAAGGCATTCTTCGAAAAGCGAAAGTTCCATAAGGTCTATTAAATGTAGTTTTCTCTTGCTCCTTGGGAGCAATTTGTATTTGATGATAACCTGTATATCCATCTAAGAAATAAAAATATTTATGTCCGGCTAATCTATCTAACATCTGGTCTAGAAATGGTAAAGGGAAGTGATCTTTCCTGGTGGTTGTGTTTAATTTTCTATAATCAATACATATTCGCCATCCAGTAACTTGTCTTATAGGGATAAGATCATTATTTTCATTAGCTTTGACGGTCGCCCCTCCTTTTTAGGTACACAGTGAATTGGGCTTACCCAAGCACTGTCAGAAATAGGATATATAATACCATTATCTAACCATTTAAAAATTTCCTTTTTAACTACTTCTTTCATTATTGGATTTAATCTCCTTTGCGGATCTGCTTTAGGTTTATGTTCATTATCTAAAATAATTACGTGCATACAAATTGAAGGACTAATTCCTTTAATATCTCGCTAAAGTCCAACAAAAAATTTTCTTATATTTGTTTAATGTATCTAAAAGTTTTTGTTCTTGAGATTCATTTAATTCGGATGAAATAATAATCGGTAGAGTTGAAAAATTACCTAAGTAAGCATATTTTAAATGATTAGGTAACATTTTTAACTCAAGTTCAGGAGGTTTAATAATTGATGGAACTATATTTTTTTCAGTGTTTTCTGTATTATCCAAAAATTCAAATTTCTCTTAAATATAATCTAGTTCTTCATTTATCTCAGATTTTTCAATTAATTCAATATTTTCTTTTTCTAATTTTTCTGCATAATATTCCTTAAAATATTCTTTTTGTAAATGATCGATTACTTCCATTCGAAAACACTCATCTTCTTTTTCTAGTGCAGGATATTTCATTGATTTAGCAATCTTAAAAGTAAATTTTTGGTCATTTACCCTCATAGTTAATTCTCCTTTCTGAACATCAATCATAGCTTTTCCAGTGGCTAAAAATGGTCTTCCTAAAATCATAGAAATTTTTTTATCTTCTTCCATATATAAAATAATAAAATCTACAGGGAAGATAAATTTGTCCACTTTTACTAATACATCTTCAATAACTCCCTTAGGATATGTAACAGAACGATCGAGCTAAGCGAAGAGTTACTGAAGTAGGTGAAATTTCTCCCAATCCTAATCTTTTAAAAATTGATAGAGGCATTAGATTGATGCTTGCTCCTAAGTCACACAAAGCTTTTCCATAGAATTTTTCTCCGATAAGCGCAGGGTATAGTGAAACTACCAGGATCTTTTAATTTTTTAGGAAGTTTTTTCTGAATAATAGCACTACAATCTTCACTAAGTGCGACCATTTGATTATCGGTAAATTTTCTTTTTTTATTTAGAATATCTTTCATGAATTTTACATAGTTTGGCATCTATTATAAAGCTTCTACGAAAGGAATATTTATCGTTAATTTCTTTAAAATTTCAAGGAATTTAGCAAATTGTTTATCTTTTTTATGTTGAATTAGTCATTGAGGAAATGGTGGTGGAGGTTTTTCAACAGAAATTTTCATAGGTAAAGGATTTTCTAAGTTTGGATCTTGTTTATTCTTTTCCTTTTCAATTTCCACTTCCTCTTTTTGACTTTCAAGTTCTTTCTGAATTTGAGGTTCTAATTCTTTTCCACTTCGAAATTGTATCGCTTTAATTTGTTCATTTCCCTTGTCTTCGGGATTTATTTCCACATTACTAGGAAATGTACTAGGTATTCTATTATTAAGTGCAGTAGCGATATTTCCAAGTTGAGTTTCAATATTTTTGATAGCTGTTCCTTGATTTTGTAAATGTTGACCCATATTTAATATTAATTCTTCTATAGATAATTTCTTGTCTTTAAATTGTAGGTTATTAAATCTAGGTGGATAATTAGGTTTATAATTAGAATTTTCTTGATTAGATGGATTTTCTAAATGTTGTGTTATGTTATTCATCCATGATTGATTAGTTGTGTTATTATTCCAATTAAAATTAGGATGATTTTTCCATCCAGGATTATAATAATTCGCATAAAGATTATTGGGTCTGTTGTTAATTGCATTTATAGTTTCATATTGAGATTGGGATTCTATAAGTTGTCCAAATAAATTTTCTTCTGATATATTTGGAGAGTAATTCATTCCAAAATGATCTAATTTTTTAGATAAAGCAGCGATTTACGAAACTAACATAGATATTGCATCATTTTCATGAATACTAAGTTATTTTTTCGGATTCATTCTATCAATGAAGCCATTGAAAATTATTGGTTGCCATTTCTTTGATTAGTGCATAGGCTTTATCAAATGGTTTTGACATTAATGATCCTCCAGCAGCAGCATCGATGATTGATCTTAAAGATCCTACTAATTCATTATAGAAAGTTTGGATAATTAACCAATCTGGTAACGCATGATGTGGGCATTTCCTAAGAAGTTCTTTAAATCTCTCCCAAGCTTCATATATTGACTCTCCATCAAACTGACTAAAAGAAGTTATATCATTTCTAAGCTTAGTAGTTTTAGATGGTGGAAAATATTTGGATAGAATTTTTTGTGATAATTTTCCCCAAGTTTTAATAGATCCAGGTGCTAACGAATTTAACCACATTTTAGCCTTATCCCTTAAAGAAAAAGGAAAAAGTCTAAGTCTAATAGCATCGTTAGATACTCCTTCATATTTGAAAGTAGCACATAGTTCTAAAAAACTAGCAAGATGTAAATTAGGATCTTCGAGTAGGTGAACCACTAAATTGATTATTTTGTACCATTTGGATAATTGCGGGTTTAAGTTCGAATGAATTAGCGAGCTACATCAGGGTTTTGAATAGTTAAATGAATTTCATCTAATGTAGGGTTGGCATAATCTCGTAATGGTCTTGGTTGATTGATATTTTCATTTTCAGGAATATTTGCCATTTGTGTTAAATTTATAATTTCTCTTTTTTTGTTTTCTAATTCTTTTAATTGTACGCTCTAATTCTGAATCGTAAGGTATTAAGTTTTTGTTTCCAAATTTTCGCATACAATTTTATAAAACAAAGTAGTCTGTTACTCTAGTAAATAATTTCTTTACTTCCCCGGCAACGACGCCAAAAACTTGACCCACTTTTAATATGTTTGCAATTTTTAAGTTTAATAGTAAATGTGCCAAAAACTTGATCCCGCTTTAAATATATATATATAATTTAATGATTGAATGTATAATGTGGATTCTACGCAAGTATACATATCGTATCAAGTAATACAGAGCTCTAGGAGTCCTGGTTATCAATCCCACAGGGAAGTTTTTAACAGATTTGTATCAGCTAAATTTAAAGGAATTACTTACTAATATAGTAAACAGAAATTTAAAGTAACTACATCAACTAAATGTAAACTAATGCTTGAAATAAAGTTGATTTAAATAATTCAGAAAAAGTATCCTTCTCCTTGTTTTTAGAAAATTAAGTGAATGATGAATTTAAATAGAATTCTTGAATTGTATTGTGACAAATAGAGCATTCCTATTCTTTACCCTTTGGTCCAGGTGCGAAGAACATTGACTAATCCTATGTTTGATTATCGAATCTGCGGTAAGCTTGGGAGGATACTGGTCGCCACTTAAGAGCTCCCACGTTCCCTCACACCGAGGGCTAACATCTACACTTCAGCTCTCAAACAATAGGACCAAATTGAATATTTTAGTCCGTCACACTAAAATGTCCAATTCTACGTCCGATAATTAATAATTCCTATTTATTTGCACCCTCCTTCCAAGATTTTTGACTTCCCTGAATATTGGATGTAATTTTTACTATAGTTGATAATTCAACATATTTTAACAACTCAATTGGCCAGATTGAAAGTAAATTAAGTTTTAAGTAAAAATTATCACAATTTATTTATTTATTTTAATATATTAGGTACTTCTATTTAATTTCATCAATCCGTATAATTTTCATAAACAAGGAGAAAGACTAAGAAAACTACTAAGAATGCATGGAAATAAAATAAAGCATGGATTTCATTTAAAGTTAACAACAACAATAAACAAAGATACTTATCTTAATTTTCTCCCCAAGCAGACTCCTTGAAGTTCCTTTGACTTTTCCTTCTAGTACAGTGAACTTCTAAATAATACTCAAATAAATTAAAAAACTCACTAATGATAAATAATAGACACACTTAAGACACCAAAAAGAGACTCAGACTCTCTAAAATAGACACACCTAGACACTAGAATTTAGCCTCTATTTATAGAGGTAGGCAAAGGTCCAAGGGGTGCTTAAACACCTCTTCAAAAGTGTCCAGGTTCAAAGTATTTGCATTTTGAACTGTCTCGCCGTCGGCGGGAAACGACCTCGCCGTCAGCGGGGCTTCTAGAAGGTCTTCAAACCGCGCTATCTCGCTGTCGGAGGGCTCGGGCTCGCTTTCGGCGAGGTAGTTATAATTCCTTCAGAAATTCTCCTCATGATCTCGCCGTCGGCGGCCTCGATCTCGCCGTCAATGACTTAGTTCAATTTTCATGAATTTCTTCCTTTTTGATCCAAATTTGCTCCATTTCATGCTTTTTGCTTTAATCACTTATAAATCTTCATTCCTGCAGTAAAATAAAGAAAATACCTTTCTTTAAAGTGCAATTTCATCAAAAATAGATAAGAATTTCTTAATAAATTTTTCTGTGATCAAAGACAACTTTGGAATTTCCAGGGGTGTTAGTTT
Organism: Papilionanthe hookeriana x Papilionanthe teres; assembly: GCA_022702705.1. Lineage (NCBI taxonomy): Eukaryota > Viridiplantae > Streptophyta > Magnoliopsida > Asparagales > Orchidaceae > Papilionanthe > Papilionanthe hookeriana x Papilionanthe teres. Next base: position 31,253,205 of record CM040430.1, on the reverse strand, counting down.
TCTACCCATGCGGACCTAACAATCTTCATTGCAAGAGGGATGGATATTCAAAGTTTGGAGAAGAATAGATTGTTGGTGTGTTCTAGGGGTGATCGAGTCATGTTTTAGTAAGTCAAATATTTAGTTTGTGTGTTTGCTTTCATTATTCAAAGTGTGTTGTTTGATTGTGAATTTGCTTTGAAATAGTGATGTTTGTGTTGTTTATTAAGTGTTGAACCTTGTTAGAATACTTTTTTGTAATTTCTTGAGCTTGGAATGGAAAATTTGAAATGGAATTGGAAGAGTTAGATTATATCTTGTGTTTGAATGTTGGATCTATTTTATCATTTAAATTGTTTGTGGAAATGTTTGGAAGTTAGAAATTGGAGTAATACTCTCATGTGAGTAATTAGAAGTCGAATTTGTTAAGTTTTGGTGGAAAATACCATTTTTTAATCAAATTTTTGGGTAGGCGAGTCTGGCGCCTAGGCGCCGGTTCGGCCTGAACCCAAAATTTGGGCTTTTAAACCCACCGATGCCATTAACGATGCTTAGGCTCCTTCTTCCTCCATTTTTCGTGAAATACAAACATAGGGATCCATTTTTAGGTCAATTTTTTGAGTTTTTATGCTTGGAATCACTCGATTTCATCATGTTGAGGTCAGATCTACCTTCTAATCCATTTATTTTTGATTTTCACCATGGATTTTTCAACTTTTGAGAAAAACCGAAAATTTAGAAAAATTTTTGATATTTGGACTTTAATCCATGGATTTGAAGCTTTATTTAAGATTTTAAAGCTTAAATAAGTTTATTCTTTTGATCCTTCAATTTATTTTGTGTTTTATTTCTCTTACGTTTAGATGGCTCTAAAATCTAAGCGAGGGAAAGAACAAGAAAATTTTGATCGCAGCAAATCCACTATTGCCGCAGTGTATTTTCGTTACAATGACTTTGCTAGGACGAGAAAATTTATCTCAGAGAGGAGTTTCTACAATCCTGGTAGAATGATTAAAGATACAATCATTGCACTAAACTGGCAACGATTCTGGTACTTCACTACTGTTGCTGTGATCCCTGTCGTCAGGGAATTTTATGCTAATTTTATGGATGCCGAAGATTACGAGATCTTCATGAGAGGAGTTGGAGTAGGATTTACTCCTGAAAGAATCAACAATATTTATGGCCAGCCACCGAATATTGAGTGCTACTATTCTGGATTATCTCAATCTGAGGGAGATTTGAAGATGATTATCATATTTGACTGATGGTACTGGAGCGTGGAAGATCCGGAACGAGAAACAGGTAAATTTTTCATCTTCTAAGTTAAATGGTGTTTCTAAGGCATGACATTACTTTATTTCTGCTCGTCTCCTTCCATCCAACCATTTGAGTGAGATCACAAAGGACAGAGCTATCCTCAACTACTGCATACAAGAGAGGAAGCCAATTGATGTCAGGAGTACTATTTATGATTCTGTAGAGGCCACTGCTCGTTCCAGCACTTCTGTGGGATTGGGATTCCCATCTCTGATTTATTCTCTTTGCGAAAGTGCTGGAGTTGCTGAGCTTTCTGAGGAGAAACTCAAGTCTACCAAGCCCATTTGATGGGACAGTGTTAATATTTATGATTGACTTCGAAGTAAGAGTTCTACCGCACCCTCTAGTTCATTACCTACTTCAGGTAGACCTTCTACATCTAGACCCTCTACTTCTGCTGCTGAGCCACCATCTAGCTCTTGGGAAAATATGCATGATAAATTTATAGAGCAGCAGAATATGTTAATTTTAACCCAGTGTAGAGTGGATATAATATATTTGAAAGTGGATCATCTTTTTGAGTACACCCAGAGGAAGAGTGATTTTGATGCAGAGTATTCTGAGACTCTTGTTAGATTCCTTAAGGGTGATCATTTAGTTCAGTTCCAGACCTGCCCTCGATTCTCACCATATGATTATCGCCAGAATAATAATGTAGATTTTTCTTTTGATGATGATGAGGATGAGGAGACTGCTAGTGATGAGTAGATTTCTAGGATTGAGTAGTTGTGTTATTTATGTTATGTTTTGTTAGTGTGTTAGTTTTGGATGTTTGTGATGATTTGTTTTTATGTTTGATGCACTGTTGATGTTAGTGAACTTCTGATGTTTAGAGTGTATTGATTCTGAGACGCTTATTGTTCTAATGATGATTGTTGGATTGTTAGAGTAATGAGATGTTTTGTTTCTGTTTTAGTACAGTGATCAATACACCTATTTAGTTTAGTTTTTTTTGTCTAATTAAAAAAAAATTGTAGAAATTGATCTTGCTTACTAAAATTTTTCTATATATGCTTTAACATTTCTTTTATATTCATAAAAATGCATGTGTAAAAATAAAATTTTCTTTTCTAGATTATTTTTCAAATACTTAGAAAAGTTCCTGGTGGAAATATGCTATTGTTTCTCCCATGCTTTAGAAGTTTTCATGATTCATGTTTATACCAAAACTGACGTTTGGGGGAAGGGAAAATACTTTTAAATTTAAATATTATTTGTCCTTAATTACTACTATTTTCTTTAAAAATATTAACATAACATAAGGAATGAAAAATTTATTTAAGATTTCTTAAATTTTTGAATTTATAAATAATTTAGTAAACTTAACTAACATTTTAATAATTTTGATTGATTTTAAGAATAAAATTATTTAAGTTAAAGAATAATAAGATTAAAATTTTTTCTATTTATGGTAAAGAGAATTGTATTTTTGAAATACTAAGGAATCAATATTATTACTTGAAAAAGAAAAGATTGAAATAATTTTTGAAAAATACTTATTAGGAATTTTATATTTATTAAGTTAAAATATATAAGTTTTTAAATATAAGTTAAGGATAGTGAAGTTCAAAATCATTAACAGGCTATCCAGATATAGTAATCCCCACAAATTATAAAAAAAGAAAAAGAAAAAAAAGAGAAGAAAAGAAAAAAAAAGAAAAGAGCAAAAAAAAGAAATGTTTGGAGAAGCTTGAGGAAATGCCTAATCAAAAATTGGCTTCACTTGAATTTCTTATAAGAATAAAACTAATTACATTTTTAACTTAATTTTTATGTACAAGCATCCTTACTAGAAAAGTTTTCATGAAAGTCTTTTTTCTTGTAAATTGTCTATGTGACCTTAATATGATAAATTACAATGGTTCTTGAAATAAATGAAAAATTTAAAGTCTTATGATTTGGTAGTTAAGTATTCTTTAAATTCTTAAAATTAACCTTAATTAGTGAAATTTGGTTAATGATTTGCTAGAGCATTTATAAAACCAAAAATTACAAGGAATCTTAAATATTTTAACTTCATTCAAGATGTTATACATTTTATGTAATAAAAAGAGTTACTTGAGGACAAGTAACATTTAAGTTTGAGGTAATTTGATCCACTTAAAAAGTACCTATTTTTATGTCTTATTTATGATTCAATTTTTAAGGATATTATGCTTTAATGAAAGGTATTTTTATGTTTTTGGATATAGGTGATGAAAAAAAGAGTTCAAGAAGGAAAAAGTAGCAAAAAGGAGCAAAAATAGAGCTAAAAAGCAAAGTTGCCAATATTATAGGTCTGGCGTCTAGGCGCCAGAATCCGGCGCCTAGGTGCCAGAATCCGGTGCCTAGGCACCAGTTCAATACTGAAGCAGTTAAGATTTTTGAAAACTTTAGGAAGTTATTTTAACGGTATCAAGCAGTTATCAGACCTTTTAGAAGACTGGAAGTTACTACTAATACATAGTACATGTGATATAATTCATCTGGACACAGGAAAACAATTTTAATCACGAAGAGGTGCGATCCAAAGTGAACGGGTTCGAAGATCTGGTCACAGAGTCCGGCGCCCAAGCGCCAGATCGCGGCGCCTAGGCTCCACAGTTACTTTCTAAAAGATTCATTGAATTTGGATGAATTTTGAAGAGGTGCCTTGAGCAACCCCTGGTCATTTTTGAAGCTCTATAAATAGGAGACATTTCTATAGAAAGGAGAGCTCTCCCGCACTCGAAAATAGTTTTAGAGAGCCCCCAAATATTCTTCTTAAGTATTTAGTGAGTTTATTTTAGTTACCTTGAGTTTTACTACTCAATTCCTTGAGTAGTAAGTGAGAGTTTGAAAGAGTTGGTGCTGTTGAAGTCTTGCATTTTGCATTGGAGTCAGTAGGAGTCAAATGATCACTTGAAGGACATTTCAGATAAGTATTTGTAACTTGTTTCAAAGTTTTATAAATATGTTTTATTGTGTGAATTCAATGTGTTCTGAGTAGTTACTTTTTTTCTCCTTTCAACCATGAAAAGATAATAAAGATAATTTGATTTCGTTGGAGAAGTTAAACTTAATATTAAAAATTATTGTGATGATATTCATACCTGATGTTAATTTAATTTTTAATTTTTCCAATTGAATTGTTAAAATCTGTTGAAGAATTCTGAGATCTATCCGGAGATGAGTTCTTAACTAGTAGATATCACATGAATCATTGGGTAATCGAAGGCCATGTGCGGGTTAATCAAAGTGAAGTGCAAATAAATAGGAAAATATTATTTATTGGGTGTAGAATTAATTAGTTTTTAGAGTGACATACTAAATTCTATTAATTTGGTTTATAGAAAGGGAACGGGTCACTAGTTGGGCCGACCATAGCCACCCTTGGACATCTAGAAGTGTAAGTCTAGATTAACCCATTCTACTAATAATACATCCTAATTCAATCTATAGATTAGCCAATGTCCTTTATACTATAGAGCAAAGGTAAAGAATATGAATGCTTCTATTTGGTACAATACCATAATTTCAAGTTCTCCACGAATGATAGTTTTTCTAAAAAATCTTGGATTGGTTGAAAAGGAGAAAGTTGTTTTATTTATTCTTGCATTAACCTTATATCTAGTAGAAATTTCATAAAACTTAAAATCTAATTTTTTAAAAGAAATAAAAGTTATAATTACTTTTAATTTGAAAATCTATTAATTTCTAAAATTAATATTCTCTGTGGGATCGATAAACGGGACTCCACTAGTGCCCTGTATTACTTGAGCGATACATATACTTGCATTTGAAATTATGACTTTACGAAATTATTATAAATATATAAATATAGGTTCATAAATTCTTGCATATAAAAATGTTTCCACCACCAGGTTACTCCCAACTATGAAAGAAAGTTAAGTGACAAAAGAAAGTGCAATATTGAACTATTTTATTCAAACAGGAAGACCTATCGATATTGGCACTATAATTGTGTTGGAATTGATTGTTCATGGATCTAAATATTGGATTGGTAATCCTTCAATCATATTTCTTCTTTGCAGTTAGTCATAAGTGCGATATGAAAGCTGGGAAAATGTGCTTATTCTTTGGAAGCCCCTGGACCCTGCTAACCTATTTAAGTGTAAAGCAATTGAAGATGAGAATGATATGAGCATTATTGCAGATCAACCATCTCAGAGTTCACAACCTATTCAACAATATCATTCTGAAAGTTCACTAGTGATTTTGAAGAAGATCAAAAAATTGGAGAAAGAGGTACATAATTTGATGAATGCTATTAACAATATTTCTGGATTTTTTAATCACCTTGATTGGATGAAGAAAAAGCAATTTGATCACACAAGATGAATTGAAAATAGTTTGGTAAATTTGATGAAGAAGAAATGTGTGATTGCAGAGGATTTAACTAATGAATTCCCTTATCGTCCCTTTTATAATTTGTTCGTGCATCGTCAATCCATGGGAGATATCAGAGGAGATGATGGTTTTGAGACTGTTGATGAATCTACCTTATATTTAGTATTTGGTATTTATATTTTATTGTGCTTTGGTGTTCTTTGTAGTTGGTTCGATTGACTATATAATTTGTGTTTGGACTTATTATGCTTAGAATTTGTGTTTATGTTTAGTATTCAGCGTTAGAGTATTGTAGTGTGTTTTCGATGTTGAATCTTTATGTTAGATGGCTTGAAGAACTTATTTTGTAAGTGCTTGAATATGTATGTTGTAATGTGGATTTTATATATTAAAGTGATGTTTTGTGTTGTTTGTGTAAAATTGATGTTAGTTACTTGCTTAATTGATGAAATATATGCTTAAAAAGGCTGATTATATGATGACGTAACTTAGAAACGATCGAAATCACAAAAATTTTACGGACTCAGAATTTGACTGGCATCGACGGTGCCCAAATATAGAGAGTTTGGGCATTTTATTTAAATAGAGCACCGACGACGCCCTATCCAGCACCGACAATGCCCGAACCGAGAAACTGCCCAGATTTTCTTAAAATTACAATTTTTGCCCTGGGACCCGCCATTTTTGCTCTTTCTATCATCTTCAACCTCAAGCTAAAGCTGAATAGGGATCTAGGGCTTGCTAGATTGCGGATTTAAAGTGATTTCAAGGCTTTAAAAGTGTAGATCTTATCTTCTCTTGAGCTCTAACCTAAACTAAATATTTTTTATTTTTACCATGGAAATCTCCCACATTATGTAGATCCGAAATTTGGAATTTTTGATGATGCTTTGAGATTATCCATGGTGATAGAAGTTCTTACTTAATAAGATTTGCTTTTGGAGTCTTCTACATTGTGATTTTGGAATTTATTGGATTTTTCTTGCATATTTTTAGAAAATTTTGATATGGCTCTAAAGACATGTAAAGGGAAGAGGAAATCAAATTTTGATGAGGATAGATTTGTGAATGTTGAAGCATAATTTCATTTTAATTCGGCCCTTTACAATAATAAGAGTATTTAAGATCGAGCTTCTAAAATACCTGGTCGAATGGTAGAACAGTTATTTGCTGATAAAAATGGGAGATATTTTGTTATTTTGCTGCCGATGCAATCATGGGTATAGTTCAAGAATTTTATGTAAATTTACCATGAACTGAAAGTGAATATGTGCTTGTGCGAGGGAAGATGGTATAATTTACCCCTGATCGTATTGATGATTTTTACCAGTTAGGTAGAACACAGTATCGTGAATATGAGAATTTTGGAACTATGGATGCTTGACCGAATGAAGTGATTTCTTCTCTTACTGATGGAAAAGGAGAATGGAAGATAAAGCAAAGACAAAGGATCAACTTCCCTGCTGCCATATTGAATGTTGCATCTAAGGCCTGACATTATTTTATCTCAGCAAGATCATTACCTTCTTATCATCACGGTGAAGTTAATAGAGACAGAGCTATTTTGAACTACTGCATTCAGAACACGAAAATGATAGATATTGGGGTTATTATCTATAAGATTATCCAGACTATTGCAAGAGGGGAAACCACTGGTGGATTAGGACATCTTGCCATGATTCATGTATTATGTGTACAGTCAGGAGTGGAATTTGATAGCAATGAGGAGATAGTCCATCCATTGAGGCCAATTACCAGGGCTAATATTCGTACTTATGAGGCTCATGTGGGATGGAGAGGAGGAAGTAGGAGTATTGATATACCTTTTGTTAGCCAGGATATACCTATTAGGCACTTACTTTGTCTGATGTTATAGAGCAGTTAAGGATTCAGAATGCTAGTATTGAGAGAATCTATAGCAAAGTTGATGGATTAGAAGCCCGGAACAACGTTAATGATGATTATCAGAGGAGGAGAGTTGATTATGACATAGTCTTTCGTGATGCTCTGGTAAGATTCATGAGGGGAGACACTGGAGTGATATTTCCTACTTGCCCCAGCTATGTTCCTTACCGACCTGATTATGCAGATGAGGCTGAAGAAGTTGCTGATGATGATTGGTAGTTATGTGATTTTTGTTTTCATTTGTGTTGTGTAGTACTTTTATGTGTTAGTTATTTTTTTCTCTATGTCGTTGTAACATGTGATTGTATTTGTGTTAGTAGTGAAAATGCAAATAAGTCTGTGTTATCTGTTTAGTAATTTGGATTGAGACTGTGATGCTTATGTTGAATGTTTAAAGTTTAAGTCTTTAATATTTCGTCACCCTACAAATTTTCATATATTATATATAGCACTGTTTCTAACTGTTTGATACTTGCTAGCTTAATTTTTTGATTAATGCCAGCATAGCTTCAGAAGATTTCAGAATCCCAACACAAAAAATTAGTTTTCTTTCTGTTTTACTCCTTACCTTTGCAAATTTATATGTAATGAAAAACTTAAGTTTGGTGGGAGTAGAATATTAACTTTTATTTTTTCTCATTGAATATATTATCAAAAATTATTAACACTTTTAGTAGTTGAGCCTAACTTTAGATAACTAATATTTTTATTTCATTTAAATATCATAGTGGATTTGAATGAAAGTTTTCAGTGATAAATGTTAACTTTATGGGGTTAAGATATTTAGTATAAGAGGATTGGACTATAGTAAACTATTTAAATTAAAGGAAACTATATTTTTGAAATGTTATGAGATTTAGAGATTTATGTGAGAAGAAATGATTGTGACTCTATGATGAATCATAAAGCTAATATATATTTATAAAGTAAAGAGGTGTGTCAAGTTCCAACTTTAGGAAGAGGAGAGTGAAGTTCAAAATTATTAAAGGCTATCCATATATAGTAATCCTCACATGAAAAAGAAAATAAAAAAGAGAAAGGATTGAGAAACAATCCCCAAAAAAAGAGAAAAATAAAATAAAAAGTAAAGAAAAGAAAATATATGTGAGGAGAAGCTTGAGGAGATGCCTAATAAAAAATTGGCTTCACTCAAATCAACTTAAAGGAAGAGCTCAGTTACATTTCTGAATTTGTATTTTAAGTATTAGCCTATTTTCTATTAGAGTTTTCATGAGTTTCTTTTTTATATATTCCTTCAAAACACCCTTAATGTGACAAATTATGATTATTCTTGAAATGAATATGAAACTAGAACTCTTAGACTTGACTACTAAATGTTCTTATACCTGTAATTTTAACCTGAGTTACTGAATATCTTTCTAAGAATCTTACTATTATATTCATTTAAATAAAAAATTTTAGTATTCTTTAAGTGAAAGTTCATTACTATGACTTATATTTTTATGGAGTAAAAGGATTACTTGAGGACAAGTAATGGTTAAGTTTGAGGGATTTTGATGCACCAAAAGTATGTTAGTTTTCATATATATAAATTGTCATCATTTTTGGTGATATTTCACTTTAAAGGAGGGTGTTTTTCATGTTTTGCTGCTGGTATGGTGATTTTAGGTGTTTGGAGCAAAAGGAAGCTAAAAGGAAAAAAATTGGAGCAAAAAGAGGCAAAATGAAGAAATCAGCTTACTGGTGTCGACGACGCCCAATTTCAGAGAGTTCAAAATTCTTATGGTAGACCAGCACCGATTGTGCCATATCCAGCGCCTACGATGCCCTATCTAGCGCCGACGACCCTAAGTCGGTGTAGGCCAAATTCATTGCATTTGGACGATTTTTGAAGGGATGCTTGAGGAAACTCTTGCGAAATTTGTTTCTAAACTATTTCAAACAAATTTGGATGCCAAGAAGAAGAGAGAAGAGGGAGAGGAGTCTTTTGGGTGTGAGTAAAGTGTGTTAGGGTTTTGGAGAGTGAGTGTGTTAGTGTGTTGAAGTGTATAAAAGTCTTGTTTTGTGAGGGATTCTTCTCTAAAGAGTGTAGGAGGAGAAAAGTGAGTTTCCTTCTTCCTTACTATTCTAGGGAGGGAATTGAGTGTTGTTGTGAAAAGATAAAAGGATTCAAAGGAACTTCAAGAGATATGCTCAGGTAAGAAATTGAGATAAGTTGTATTTACTTTTTGTGGTTTGTATGAATTTACTTTTATATATCAAATCCAAGTTTTGTCATATTTTCCTCATGAATTATGAGTAATTCATTTATCTTTCTCCTTGGAATGAGATGTGGTGAAGTGGTAATGTAGATTTGATGTGCCATTTAAATATTAAGAAATTGTGATGATTTTTACTTTGTACTTCATTTACTTTTTGATCTGACCAATTAAATTATTAAAACTTGTTGTGAAACATTCAGTCTAAGAGGACTATGTGTTCTACAATAAAAGTGGAGAATTAATTCAATATCCATGAATGAGTTACGTAGTTCATGGGGGTTGAGTGCAAATAAATAGGGAAATGTGGTTTGATGGGCATCAAATTGGAGATTTTAGGGTGATAGGCTGAAATCCCCAATTTGGTCCTAGAGTTTGGTAACTAAAGCTAGGGTTAGCTTTCAGGTGAAAGGAAGTGGGAGCTCTGAAGTGACAGCCAGTATCCTCCTAGGCTAACCATGGATTTAGGGATTAAGCTTATGATTTGCCAATGCTCTTTACATAACTCTAAATAGGGGGTACTCTAAAACGGGTAAAGAATATGAATACTCCTATTTGGCACAATACAAAATTTTATTAATTTATATCATTCACTCATCCTAGTATCATTGTAAGGGGAAAAATGCCTTTTCCATATTTGATCCTTTCGATACAAAACTTTGTCTGTGTTAGTTAATTTTATTTAGAAACTTAGAAAGTAACTTTAGTTAATTTAGCTTTTAGCAATCGCTACAGTAGTAACTTTAATATTTCCTAAACTTGAATTGTGAATTGAGTATTAGATTTCATTGTTATACTCTACTTTGAGTAGTTTCAACCCTCCTTGTAGGATCGATAACCAGGACTCCACTAGAGCCTTGTATTACTTAAACGATACGTATAATTACGTATACGAGTGACTGCTTAATTATTAAATTGATCTTACTGTGAAACTGAACTGAAACTACCTATTGAATATTAATGCTTATAGCAGCACCAGTCAGGTATCTTCATTTAGTGGTAGCCACAGGAAACGTCTAGAATGCTCATCTCCGAGTGTTTGACTATTGAATCAAACTGTGCATCAATCCTTGGTGGGGGTAGCTATCCGTCGGGCAAGCAAAATTCAGATTGGTTAAGTCGACACATATCCTCAACTTGTCATTGGCCTTCTACACCATGGCTACATTCGAGACCAAGGAAGAGTATTATACCTCCAAAATGTAGCAAACTTCCTTGAGCTTTAGCATCTCTTTCAAGATCAGTCTCACCAGCATTATAGCCGAGGACTTGATCTTCCATTTCATTATTAAATGCTGATTGATGTTCAATTGATGACAGGTGAAATTGAACGATATTCTAGGCATCTCCACCACTGAACAAGAGAAGATGCTCCCATATTCATGAAGAGTTTTGATAAGCAAGTCCTCGCTAATTAAGAAACACTTACTGGGCTCCCTTAAGTTTTTGGTAATTTCAGGATGGTCTCATTAGCCTAGAAACACCCTTCCATTTGGTACTATAGATTGAGCGGCTTCTGCTCCACACTACCTATCATTTGAAGGTAATAGGTCAGAAACTACTCTAAGTTTCCCCGAATGGGGATGAGTTTGCCATCACCCGAGAAAATTCAATGCTACATGATATGTAGAGACCATAACCTTTTAGTCATTTAATAGTGGGCCACAAATGATGGCATTGTATGTAAGTGGATAATCTACCCTTAGGAAGTCCTCAACATGCGTGAATTGTTTTTCACTCTCTCACAAGGTGACTACCAGCACTATAACTCTAAGAGCTTTTTTCTCTCACTAGAGAATCCAAAGAGTGGGCTATTTGGTGCTGTCAATCGATTGATTGGAAGGTTCAATTTATTGAACATTGCTTTGAACAGGATGTTCACTAAACTGCTAATGGTGACTAAGGTTCTACTAATATGTTAGTCGTTGATAATGGCTTTAATGATGATGAAATCGTTGTAAGGGGTTCCCCTTGGGAGGTAGATTAGTGTTAGTGAATGTGACCACTGGATAGGTGTTGCACCAAAGAACAAAGGCAGTTGTGCACAGGTTCCCCATTCAGAACCTGTTTTGGCTGGTGTGTCTAATGGGTTCTTTGACTCCACCAAAAATTGTCGGAACAAATCCAAAAATGTGTGTGACATTTGTCCTTACAGGTTCATCTGAGGTTTATTTGACAGGAGCCATTCCATGCCTTTGTATCACCGCTTTGGGTGACACAAATGCTTTGAGCTTCCTTGATCTTATCAGTTCCTTAACCATACTTTGGAGGTATCTGTACTCCTCTTTGTCATGACCATGGTCTTGATGGTAATTACAGTACTTCTTATAGTCCCAGAGAAGTTCCTTGACCCTCATGGGGGTTGCTTTTTTGATGTGCTCTTTGTTTGGATTTTATATTAGCTTTAACATCAGAGGCGTGGTCCTTGGCACCTCATGTTCGTTCCTTGGTCACTCGGAACAGTGAGATGGCCACTTGTCGGTATACCTCTGCTGCCACCACAATGGTCATTTTTGTTAGTCCCTCTATTCTCCATGGGTGGCAAACTATCTTCACACCAATGATGGAAGGGTGAAAACTGACCATCCTTCGGTCTCCACCCATTGTTCTTCTGAGCTCTCTTATGAGGGTGATAGTTATGTGATTCTACCTTATGATATACGGGGTTAGATAATGTGAATGTTGGCCAGTTCCAACAATTTAGACAGAGTCTTTGGATGTTGCATGTCTAGAGCGCATCAAAATCGCTCTCCCTTTAGTCCTTGGAATACAATTGCATGTGATACTTTGGGTTATAAGTTCCACACCTCTAGTATCTCCTTCTAGAATTACATTATGTAAGTGCAGGCTCTTATGCTACATATGTCTAATCCACCACACGGCTTGTGAAATTTTTCATGGCTTATGTACGTTGGCAAATTGTGCCACAAACAATCTCTTAAAATCAACAAAAGAGGTGATCACCCCGGCGGTCGGCGGGTAACCCATTAAATCAAATAAGAGCTGATTCTATCACCGTGGTGAATAAATGACGACACTTCAACACGTCACTAATCCTTAGCAAAAAAAAAAAAAGATGATTTGAACGATGCAATGTGGCCAGTCAGATCAGGTCGATTGTCAAGGGACAAATCTTGAGCTTCTATGGGATTCAGTGACTTAGATCTGTCAGGAGGATACAATCTCTGGTTGACAAAGGGCCTCCATGCACTACCTTGGTACTTAGAGTCTCCTCTTTCTTCAAGGGCGAAGGTTGCAATTCGGTTGTTGGGAGCTGACCCTTGTTCTAGGAGATTCAATTATTGGGGGGTGGGGGGGGGGTACGGGGTTGCTCTATTCCTCACGTTACTACTTCTCTGATGTCCCCCATCAACAGGCCCATTTGCTGTTGCACAAACTTTTGAGCGCACTCCATATTCTCAATGTCTCTCTTGCGAGCTTCTTCACTTAGTAGTGCTTCTTTTCTTATTGTTGGCATGTTTTATGCTCAATGCACTTTTTAGTAGAGCGTAGGATAGGAGAGAGAAGGAGAGAGAGAGAGTAGTAGAGTGGAAATGAGACTATAAATTATAATAGCCTGAATGATTCATTAGTCCTTTACTGTAGAAATGAACTCTTTATTTATAGGTGAAAGAGTATAAAACGTACAATTACCTTCTTGCCTCTATTTGAATAAGGACGCCATGTAGTATTTTGGTTGTAATTAAATAAATGAATAAATAAATAAATGAAAAGTCTCTCGTTTCGCTGTCACGTCATTCGTGCGCCTAAGGTCAGTGTCCCTTCAGTCAACTAAGTTCACCTGGTCAATTTAGATGACTAAGGTATATGGGCGACTCTCAAGTGCTGGTCAGTTGATCGACAATGAGAAGGACAATCAATCAGTAAATAATCTTGGCCTGACTTGAGGGCTTTTCTAAGGTGACTCGTGTTATTTTAAGGAGTGGCAGATCTCTTTCTTGGTTGGGCAGGTCCTGATCTTTTACTTGAGGGGCTTTCAATTGGTAGGTTTTGGACGCGAGTTCATGGAGGCTGTGGTTAGGTAGTGGATCACTTGGGCTTACAATGATGCGACTTGACCTTTTGCTGGCCAGCATTCACCGCACAGGTTTTCACTCCATAGGATCTCCTTGAGATTCATGCTGTCGTATTTTATTTACAATATATATTTAATATTTTTATATTAATAAATTCTAATAAAAATATTTTTAAAATTGTAATACAAATTGATGGAACTTTAGAAATAGCCTATTTGTGCCCTCTTGTTAAAAATTCTGACTTCACCACTAATACTTACTATTTTTTTTTCATTAATATATCATTTTGACAATGGGTAGAAGCAGAAAGAAGATCATACAATCATAATCGCTCATTAGATAAATCTCATAAAAAGAAAAATTCAAAACAAAAAATAAATAAAACTTGAGAAAACAACTTTTCCTCCTGCAGTAATTTACAGAATGCCTGGAGGCAGAGCCTTCGAATTGGCAACTACTTCTCCACGCACAGCAAATGAGGAAATATCCTTTATGTGAATGTCCTGAGCCTTTGGAAGGAATGAAGGAGCAGAGACTGAGTTCTTCTTCTTTAATCGCTCTGCATTAACTTCCATGGGAAGTGGAACTCTCTCAACTATTTGCTTTCGAAGTATGTCGTGTAATCTCCGGTAGAGCTTCTGCTTCACCGCCTCAAACGCCCTATCAAGGTTATCAATCTGCAGTTCATATACCACTTCATTATACATATTATTTTCATCAACTAATATCAAAACATTCTAATCATATACTTAGTTTTCATTTGTAATAAATTAGAAATATATATATACATTTACATATGAAAAACAGAATCTATAGTTTATGTTCTGCAACATACCTGTTCTGTAGCATTAACGTTGTACATGAAGAGCCCGTAGTATAAATCAAAGCTGTCGCTGACGGTATTCTCAGTCTGGCATACGAAATAAACATCATAACTAATTAATGAATCTGTATTTATATATATATATATATATATATATATATATATATATATATATATATATATATATATATATATAATAATTTAATGGCTACTTATAATGAATTTCGTAGATGCTTACAAGCTTCAAGAGGGTCTCATATCCCTTGGTGTTTATGGGCGTGGACTCCAAATTTAATTGGGATAGGATTCTGCGTCGAACAAGAAATAAAGGGTAAACGGCTAAATCTCACAAATTTATTAACTTATCAAACATTGGATTCTCTCATATTGCTCTGCATCAATCAGTCTCATGTGTGCATTTAAACAGCTGAGACAGAAAAGCTACCACCAGTACTACAATGTTGTAGACAACTGTCAACTTACCTTCCAATAGTATGAGTTATGAACTGGCTACCCGCAGCATGTCGGTCATGTTCCTCACATGACATTTCTACCATTCTACAGCCCTGTACAAAATTTACAATTCTACTTTTGTTTCTCCCCAACAGAAAGGTGTATATATATATAGATGATCAACAAATTTCTAAGGAATAATTTGTTATAACACTCAAATAATACTAACCTCATGCTGGAAGATGCTTAAGAAACGTTGGCAGTTTAAAGTCTGCAAGCTATCACCAATGACACGGACGCGGTCGAACACAAATGGCAGTCCGGCCCAACCATCTTTGCCGCTCTCTGGACCAAACATGGGATGAGTGCAAACTATACCAAACTCTGGAGGAAGAACCTTCGGAGCATTAAAAATAATAATAATAAAAAGTGTCAGCATTATTAATTAATGATTAATTTTGATTAATAAGCAATTATAAGTATTTATACGTGCCTCAAGGAAGAGATTTTTAGGGAACTGCTTTACTGATAAAACATCGACAAATATTGTATCTGGTTTAAGCTTATGAAAGGGAATTGTGCGGACGATTTTCTCTGTGGATAGGATTGAGCTGCATATTAACATGATATCTGGCTTTTCCTCACACATAGCATCCATGCTTCTGAAACCAAACAAATTTCACACAAAATATGTTAAGTCAACATGAATCATTGATACAATTTAACTAAAATGGGGAATTTACATACATACCACTCAATTCCAATGTATTATGCTCTATTTTTTAGTTCATACCAACCCAATCTTTCATATCACAACAAAAATATTATTTATTTAACCTTTAATAAGAGAAGTATATGTTGTCATGCATCTGCAAAATAATATATATGTAAAATTTGACGCTCAGGTGTTAGGTATGTATTAAGAATTATGTGGCAAAATGTTTCTTTGGAAAACGCAACTTAAAAAATGTTTCTTTGGGACCTAAACTTATTTTTCACGGAAAATGGTCGTTTACGCGGAAAATAGTTGCTTATTGTGTTGACTGCAGTATATTTTGTAAGAAAGTAAAATAAATATTTATCGGGTAATTGTTTATAAAAAAGAAACTTAGATGCAGATCACACAGTTATTATTTATTTATAGATTTTGCATCTAAACTTTTTTTTATTGTTTTTTTATATTTATGCCATTTTATTTTAAAAAAATAATAAAAATTATATTTTTGAAAGATTTGAGGTTTATTAATATAAAAATTAAATTTTAGAATTGTACGGTGTTCATGTAAACCTAACCTCTTGTCTATTTCAGAGAGAGAGAGAGAGAGAGAGAGAGAGAGAGAGAGAGAGAGAGAGAGAGAGAGTGATGAGGACTTGAATTGAAACGGCTAGCAACCATTTATATCATGAAGTAAATTATTTAAAAAAAAAGACATTTTGATTGTTTATACCTGAAAAAGTGGATTCCATTAAGTTTGCAGTAATCGGTGTAGTCGGATCTTGAAGTGGCCAAGATTTGATGGCCTTGCCGCTTCAGACCCTGAGCTATGAACTGTCCGAAGTTTCCGAAACCAACGATTCCGATTCTCAAAGGACCTTCTTCATCCATATTCATCAATGGTGCTTCCAGATTTACAGCGCACATGCTCCTGTTCATGAAACTTCGCTGAAGAGCAGAACTTTGGAGGTGAAAGCCCAATTTGGCTGCTGTGGTTTGATGAATTCTTTTCAGTGAAGGAGAGGAGTGATGGTGCTGCTTGTACTGGGAAGGGAAGCTTTCTGTGTCTTTAGAGGTATGGAGGCTGGTTTTGGCCGGAAGGATATGGAGAAATAATGAAGAAGAAGAAGAAGCCATTGATTTCTTCTGTGTTTTAACCAGGAAGACGGGATGCTTGTTTTATTTAAAAGCATGGCATTCTGATTTCAAATATTTATTTAGCCGATGAAGTTGGTAAAGAAACAGAAGAGGCCAAAAGGCACGTTTTTTTGTCCTCTGGAATGCTGTTTGGTTGGTGAAAGAGGTGTTCGATTTGACCAAAATTCATATTTTGAACTGCGGAGTATTAATTTTAACTCTGGAATGAATGATATTAGTTTGCATAATACTTATAAATTTTCAAAGAGAAATTAAACTCTATTTTGAATATTAGTCATACTAATGTTCTGATTGAATTTGAACACGATTAGATAATGACATATAACAGACCGTATTTTTTCAGCTTTATCATTAATTGATACAACAGAGTGCAATTGTGAACGCATAAAAAAATTAATTATAAGATAAAGAACAATAGTTTCTAAACTATATGACTTAACGATCATGATACAAAGGCTTATAAGGCGAACCATTAACATTAGATTTAAAATATACTAAAATACAGTAGCAATAATCTGTTATTGCTATTCTTATGATCAATAATAAATAAAAGAGATATACCAAATAGTCATATAATAATAAAGTTGATAACAAAATTGATACATCTGAACTTGTTGACGGTTAGATTAACTTCAGAATTTTATTGCTGTTAAACTCTTTTATTTGATATATGTAAATATCTTAAAAAGCAAATTTTAAAATAACATTGAAACTAATTCTTTTAGAAGGTAAAACTGAACATAAACTAGCATAATTTACATATGAGAAAGTGAATGTGTAAATTTTTGAAGATCATTAGGATTCTAATCATTCTTATATATATATATAACATAATAGTGAGTTTATTTGTGATTACAAGCTTACTGGCCACTGACCACCAAATCAAGTATTATTTTCTTATAAGATCACAATTCCTAGTGATCTTCAAATCTAAGGATCACGAAAGATAATTCTTGAGCCCAACCAAGATCACGAGACTAGTGTTCAACCTAGTTTGACCAAGTGATTGTTTAAAGACCTAATTAACCAATCCCCAACCAAATTAGTCAAATTGCACTCCAATACGGTCCCAAATGAAGTTAATGCACCTATGATAAAATTTGAAATCATCCAAGCTCTCTTAAAGGCTTGTTCAAGCCCCTTTGATTAAGCGGCTCTTTAAAAGTCATTGAAGTCAAATTTAAATTTTCAAATAAAAGAGTAAGTTTCAATTGGTCATAAGAGATCTTAGGAACGATAAGAGATCTTAGGAACAGAATGAACTCTTCTTAAAGTTTCAAAATCTAAGATAAACTCTAGGCAAGTTTGGATCCTTGAATCACAATAAGCCGTGAAAGCCATATAAAGTCAAATGGACTGAAAAATAATCCAAATTAAGTTATTATGCAAGGATCCTCCTTAAGTCTTACTATAGCCAATTGAAATCAATTTTAAGCCTTTTGGAGCCATTCTTCTAAATTTTAGAGGGTTGTATTTTTAAATTTAATTTTAGTATAATTTCTCAAAATATTTCTTAATAATATACCTAAATAGAAGCTACAACCCATCATTTGATGCATGTTGCTATCAGAACCATCAACATTTTATGGAGAAGATTAAGTATATTCAACCCAATTTGCCTACACTAGCCTATCATATTAATAATCTAGACTTAAAGCTCAATTCCATACCAATATTGGTTTTCTCTTCTTTGCCAAATTTTGACAAATACTTGCCTATTTAATTGATGAAAATAGTGAAGACTTACTGCACAATCTTCAATATTTTTTCTCAATTTTTCTCCATAAAAAGCTATTTTGAGCATTATGTAGCCACTGATAAGATTAACCCAAATATATATTATTTAGGTTATAGGAAGATTATTTCCACCATAAATATTCAGAACTTCTCTTAAATGGTTTAATTTATTCCTCAAACTAAAAATGATTCCACGTTTTTGCCTTGATGTGTTTTCTACCACACAACTTAATTTTTTTTTAATCAAGACATGTTATGTGGACAATGCATACATTGATATTAGTAATATTCTTTACCATATTAAAATGCCTTCACCATAAATCAACATCACTTGCAACCAACTACCTCTAATCATGCTTATCTAATGAATACCAATTGACAAGTGATCATGTCCAAGTTATCCTCTTGGATATTTTCCTTTGATGCTGCCAAATTAAATCTCATGTATTACTAACACGAGTCAATTTTATGTGATTTGACCTACATATTACTAATCAATTTACTTATTATTTTGCCTCGTTTATCATAATTTTATACTTGTGTAAGGTTCTTTATACTGCTTTGCAGGTTATAAGTGTCAAACACATAAAATAGAGTTAAAACATGTGAAAATAGTGTTGCTTGGCTTAGTCACGCTTGATCTGGACATGACAAAACCAGAATTGGCATGACCACAACAGTTTTGAATGTGAACATGCTGGTTTTAGGCGCGGTCACACTGCTGAACCCCTCAAGCCCTTTTTGGAAGGAATTTTCATGCTAATTTTTACTAGTTTTTTAAATGAGGAAGATGGGGAATGAATAGAAGCTCTCTTTTGGAAGTGGAGAGATTTCAAGATAGCTAGAGAGCTGAAAGAGAGGAATTTGGAGAGTTTTCTCCTCAAGTTTCTCTTCCTCTCTTGGATTTGAGTTTCTTAAGGCTTTTCCTACCTATTGATTTGTATTTTCTTACATGTTTTGATAGCAATTTTATATGAGAGAAGAGTTCGCTACTGTGGAAGTGGGACAATTTATTTTGTAAGTTTTTAACTTTCAAATTTACTTACAACAATGATTTCGATAGAATATTTGTCTAGTTTTCCTTCTTACAATACATAGCTATATTTCCTTTCATGCCTCTGTGATTCATTGTATGTGATTTTCATGACTTTTTTGGATAATTACTTTTACTGTATAATTTTCATGACAAATCAAGGCTTTTTATTGTTTTCATAACAATAGATTTTCATTTATAGGCCAATTAGAATTTTAACATATTTCATGATTTTTATCTCTTATTCGTTGTGTAGAGAAATGAAATGGTTAACCATAAAATTTGGCCAATAATATACATATTTTATTTATCTTTTGAACCTAGAGAGAGAATTAGAACAAATTTACGAGAAGTCATGAAGATTGAGGAAGCCCCAACTATATGGATTTTAGCCTTATTTTGACCCAAGCATAGGCATAAGGAGGACTTTCTATCTCTGTTATCAACTATCACTTAGGGAAAAGTCTAGAAAAAAATAACCAACTACCACATCATCTAAATCACAGTGGCACAAGCCTCACATATCTTGAAGAACTGTAAGATTTCTCTATAGTTGTTTTCTATATTTTCTCGCCTCGTTATCTTTTGTTTTCACTTTTATGTAGTATTTTAAAAAGCCACCTCTATTTTGTGAGCATGCTAAACTAAGTTAAATCTGTAGTAAACTAGTGATTCACCCTCCAAAATAAATCTTAACACTTTTCTTATGGGATTGATATGTTGCAGTGTTTAACTACAATATTGCTTGAGATGTATACTTGTGTGATTTGGATGACTTGCTTCACAACAAATTTTTATGCTATCAAGTTTTTGGAGCTATTGCTGGGGAAGGGCGTTAAAAAAATTGTGTTTAGGAGAATTGTAGTAGAAGTGCTGAAAATCTTAGTTTAGTATATCTTTCTTTCTATTTTTATTATTATTTTTTATTATTTCTCTTATTACACTTGTAATATTACTTATGTTTTCTTGTAGGTGATGATAATTTTGAAGGATGAAAAAAAAATCTTACCATTCAGAATGGCAAACCCTCAACAAAACTAATTAAAACTTTTTCTGGAATATATTGATACACCTAAAATATATATCATTTATGTACACATTTTTATACCTATTTTTGAGCATATTGTGCTTTAATGGAAGGTATTTGTGTCCTTTTCTTTCAGGTATAATTAAATGAATGAATATGGTGGAAGGAGTGAAAAAGGATCAAATTTGGAGCAAAAATGAAGAAGGTGTAAAAATGAACTGTGGCACCTAAGAGAGACGCTTAAGCACCAGGAAACAGAGAAGTTCGTGCCTAAGCACTAAAGACCTTGCGCTTACGCGCCAGGTAGTTTATTATGAAAATTCAAGGAATTTTGAACAAATTTTGAAGGGGTGTATGAAGCAAATCTTGGTGAAAATGTGGATTACATTTAAGGGCACAAAAATACATTGAAAGGACTCTTAAAAAGAGGAAACTCTTGAAAAATTCATTGAATGTGGACACATTTTGAAGAGACAATAAAGTACCTTTTGAAAAACTATAAAAAGGAGGACTTGGATTGAAGGTTGAGGAGAGAAAAAGAGAAGACTTAGGACACTTTTAGAGAGAAGAAAGTAAGGAGTTGTAAGATTTTTATTTAGGGCATCTTCTTACTTTTCTCATTACTAGTGAAGGAGAAAGTGATTAGATAGTTCAAAGTAAAAATCCATTGTACTTTTTTAGTGAAACAGAGAAATTTTAACCCTATAAGGTTGGGCGACTAGACCTAGGGAGGATTGTAAAAGAAAGGAAGAGATTCAAGGGAATTTCAAGAGTCTGGTGGAGAGGAATTTGAGATAAGTTCTTATCTTTGTGACTTCATTTAGTTTTAATTTAGATTTCAGGTGTTTTTACATGATTATTACTTTTAAAATTAATTGTTGTTGTGTTTTCTCCATGAATTTTGAATAATTTTCTTTATCTTTTTCCTTAAAATGATAAGTAATTAAGTGTTGGATGGATGTTGTGTGAAGTATTGATCTATAATGCTGGAATAAGTTGTGATGATTTAATCCTTGTACTTCATTTACTTCTTGATTTGGCCAATTAAATTGTTAATATTTGTTGTGAGAACATGTAAGATATGTGATATTATTTTCTCAGCAAACTAATGGTAAAATCACATGAGATTGTATGGATTAGAATGTAATTCATATGCTTGAGTGCAAATAAATAGGGAAATAAACTATGAAGGGTGTAGAGTTAGTGGTCTTTAGAGTGAAAGACTAAAGCCTCCAATTTGGTTTGTTGTTTTAGGTCTTGATACGAGATGTTAACCTCTAGGTGGAGGGTGACCGACAGACTGCTGACTTAAAGTAATATTCAAAAGTATTTTCAATGTAGTTATAATGTATAATCAGCTTAATAAAAAAAATAGCCAGTCCATATGCAAGTATATGTATCGCTCAAGTAATACAGAGCTCTAGCGCATAAAGAGCATTGGCTAATCCTAAGTTTAGTCCCCAAATCCGTGGTTAGGCTGGGAGGATACTGGCTCTCAATTCAGAGCTCCCACTTCCCTTCGCCTGGAGGCTAACTCTCTCTTTAGTTTCCAAACACTAGGATCAAATTGGGGATTTTAGTCTATCACCCTAAAATCTCCAATTCTACGTCCAATAATTCCCTATCTATTTGCACCCAACCCCCATGAACTTCATCACTCATTCATGAACATTGAATGTAATCTATACTTTTGTTGTAGAAAGAATAACCCTTTCGGAGCATATGTTTTACAGCATATTATAACAATTCAATTAGTCAGATCAAAAAGTAAATGAAGAACGATGTGAAAAATGATCACAATTTCTTATCTTTCATATGGCACATCCAATCTAAACCATCACTTCACCACTTATCTTTGTAAGGAGAAGGACAAAAAATTCTACTTAGAATTCATGTGGAAGATAAAAACAAAACAAAGATTATATATATAAAAGAAAAGTCATACAAATCATGAAAAATTAATATAACTTATCTTAATTTCTACCCCAAGCAAATCCCTTAAAGTTCCTTTGAATCTCCTTCTCTCTTAATAGCAACACACAATTCTCTCTTGGAATAATAGATAAGAAGCAATCTCTCACTTTTTCTCTCCTCATACAACACTTTTGAGAAGAATCCCTCACAAAATAACACTTAACATCGAACACTAGACTCTAAACTCTCTAAAAACTTCCTCTTTACTCACACACACAAAACTCTCTAACTCCAACACACACCACTCTCTAAAACCTTTCAAAAAAACCAAGAATCCCTTTCATTTTGGCGCCCAAAACAAGTTAAAATTGTCCAATAATGAATTTCCCATAAGTTGTTTCAAGAATCCCTCCAAAAGTCATCCAAATACTTTGAATTTGACCTCTACTGAAATTGGGCGCCTTCGGAACTGGATAGGGCGCCATTAGCGCCCTATTGCATGATTTAATTCTAAATTCTTTGGAAAAACTCAGCGTTGGCGCTAGTTTGGGTGCCTTCGGTGCTGGTTTAGGCGCCGTCGGTGTCTGAACTTTAAATTCCTGATTTTTGCCTTTTTTCGCTCCAAATTTGTTCCTTTTCACTTATTTTTGCTCCATTTGCCTAAAATCATCATACCTGCAGTAAAACATGAATAATACCTTCCATTAAAGTGCAATATCACCAAAAAAGAGTACCAACTGTATATGAAAAATCCAATATATTTTTACTGCATTAGAGGGAGAAGAGGGAACTCCAGAGTGAGAGCTAGTATCTTCCCTACCTAGGCCGTCTTTAGGACTATTCAAACTTTAGTTTAGTCAATGTTCTTTATAACATCTCTAGTAAGGGTAAAAAAATAATATTGCTTCTATTTGACACAACATATTTAAGTAAGCCTAAAGAAAATGATAATATGAATGAATTGACAATAAACCTACTTAATCAATTAGAAAGCCAAACTATAGCATTAAGGAACATAGAAAATCAAATTGAGAAGTTAGTTAGCCTAATATCTTAATGAATTTCAGGGGTAGTGGAAAGCCATAAATTTGAATTTAAAAATGTGGTCTTTAATGACAGTTTGAGCTAGAGCATTTGGTGGGACAATGACCAAGGTAGAATTTGCTCATTTTTTTGGAAGGCACCCCTTTGAATTATAGTGGATTTAGTTGATTCTATATGACCACCTATAGAAGTGTCCCAAGGGAAAGAGTTTGAAGATAGCCAAAGGTAGAAGAGTAATCCAATAGAGTTAAATTCCAAGCCTAAAAACCTATGGCCAATCCAACAAAAGATTAATGAGATCATGAATTATCTTTCAGGAACCCATTTCCTACAACTTACGAGGAAAACACTGATACACAAATAAAGTAATTAGTTTGGAGTATTACAAATTTAGAAAATACAGTTAGGAATGATAGTTTGAATAGAATCCCTACACCCCCTCAAGTAGTCTGCTATTGAACTAAGATGACAAAATTACAAGAAGAATTAAATTTTGAGGATTTAGTAAAAACAACAAGATTGAAAAAATTTTTGGGTGATTAATCGGGGTTTAATAAATTAAAATTTTGATTCTAGAAGAATTATTTTTCTTTAGGCTGAGGATGTTGAACCAAACGCTATCTTAGGAGGCAACCCAGGTGTTATGAGTTGAGCATGTTTTTATTTTTTGCATGTGTTTCAAAATTTATTTTAAATTGTTTTGAAATTTGCTTGAAATTTAATTTAAAAATTGTTTTAAATTTTCACTTGGATTAGTTGTGAGTATTGCTCCTCTTTAGAGCAGTTAGTCCTAGATGGAGGGGTAGGTGCCGAGAACCTCAATTTTGCTTCTGCTATACTTCTGTATTGCTTATGATTTATTGTGAAATACATATTTGCATTTATAAGATTCTTGTAATTGCTTATGTATTTACCCTTTCCTGCACTTACTTATTGTGTCTAAGTTTACTTTTATGTGCATGTTACATATGTTATACAAAAAGCAAGTTTATGGAGAAGATATTTACCTTTTTGTGAGTTTGATAGTAGTTCACATAACTCAATAAAAAAATCAAAGTAACTCCTGCTAGGAATTCTGATTAATTCAACATGCTTATTAAAATCTTTTTAAAAGAGGATAAATATCATTTAGGAAAAATTAACTTTAATTTATTAATAATGATATTATAGAACTTAAAAAATTTTGAGTAGCAATTACAAAAGTGTAATTAAAATATTTTATAGAAAACCAAAGATGTTTTATCTCTTTTTTACTTCTTTGTTAGCTAGTTTGGTTTTGTCTTAACTTTTAACTGAAAAATAAAAAAAAGGAGTTACATTAAACAATCTTTTTTGAGATTTAAGAAAAAAAAGTTTCCTAACCAGATATAGTAATTCAGAAAAAAAATAGAAAAATAAAAAAAAAAGAGAAGGGAAAAAAAGAAAAAAGATGAAAAAGTAAGACTTAAAAGTGAAAAGTCTTGAGAAGAAGTTTGAGGTTAAGATGAAAATTAAAAGAAAGAAAACTGGGAAGCTAGCTAGTTGAACTTAAGTAATATGAATTTTTCATGATTCTTTATTTAAAACCATCTAATTTATCTTTAAGAAAATATTAAGTAAGATTAGGTTGACTAGTTTCACTAAAATTGCTTTAAGATATTTGATGTTAGTGACAATATTTAACGATGCTAATTCAAGAATCCTTGGGATTTCCCTTGGCCACAACAAAGGGAATTCAAGAAAAAACTAAGTTATTAAACATTAAGAATAATTGGCCCTAAAATGAAACTTGAACACTTTTATTTAACTTTCATAACGAAGTTGAATAGTTTTAGAATCCTATAGGAGTACCTTTTATGGGAGTATTCGAGGGCAAGTAATGAAGTATGCTTGTGGGTATTAACATGCATCTTTTTGTACAATTTTACTTGCATGTTACCATTTTTTTTACCTATTATTTTACATTATTTATAATAATTTTGTGCTTATTGAGGATTCTTTATGCACTTTTATAACTAATAGATGTCAAACATGATATGAGAAATAGTGTTGTTTTCCATAGTCACACTTGATTTGGGCATGGCCACACAAGATATGGGCATGACCACGCTAGTTCCGAGCACGACAATGCTAGTTTTAGGCGTGGCCACATCACCAAACTGACAAAGCCCATTTTGGAAGATATTTGCATGTCAATTTTTGCTGGATCTTTAAAATAAAAAGCTAGTGCATGAATAGGAGCTTTGTTTTAGAGTAGGAGAAATGTGGAGATGGTTAGAGAGTAGAAAGAGAGAGTTTTGGAGAGTTTCCTCCTTAATTTTCTTTTCCTTGTTTGGGATTGAGGTCTAAAAGGCTTTTCTACCTATTAGTTTGTATTTTATTACATGTTTTAAGAGGATTTTTTTATGAGAGAGGAGTATATAGTTGTAGAAGAGGGAACAAATTGTTTAACAAGTTTTTATTTTTCTGTTTTACTTGAAACAATGATTTCGATGGAATTTTTTTTCTATTGTTCATTCTAACATGCATAGCTAAATTTCTTTTCGCGCCTCTGTGACTCATGACATGTGATTCTTGTGATTTTCTTGGGTGATTAATTTCCCTAGCATTTTCCTTAGGAATTAGAGTTTTTCTTTGTTGTGTTAACCTTAGCGTTTGCTTTACTCCTGATATAACCAAGTAGATGATAATATATTCCATGATATGTGACTCCTGCCCATTGCTCAGAGGAACAAAATAGTTAATCTCAAAATCTATGTAAAAATAAGCATATTTTATCAAGGTTTTGCAACTTAGAAAAGGGATCAGAACAAATCTGTGGGATGTGAAGGGGTATGAGGAAGCCTCAACTTCATGATTCTAGCCATCTTTTAACCTAGGCATAAGCATAAGGAGGTTTTCTATCTCTATTGATAACAATCATGTAAGAGAAAGTATAGGAAAATAACGAACCACTACACTACGTATATCATTTGGGCACAAGCCTCACATATCTTGAATAACTATAAGATTATTCTACTGTTTTTTTTTATATTTTTCCACTTCATTATCTTTCGTTTTTTTCCTTTGAGTGGGATTTTAGAAGACCACCTCTCATTTGTGATCATGCTAAAATTGGTTTAGAAGTGTATTAAAATAGAGATTCACCCTCCAAAATTTTTTTTAACACTTTATCATGAGATTAATACGCGATACACTTTAACCACATTTACTAGTTGACACGTATTCTTGCATGATTTAACTGACTGACTTCACCATAACTTTTTGTGTCGTCACTTACATATCATTATCCACCATTGCACTTCCTCAACATTTGATATACTTCAAAAAAGTTTTTCCTTATCCCTCTCAAAGGATCTTCTACACAACCCCTTCGAGATTAACTTAAGCATTATAATTATGTATTCTAATATATATATTAGTGTACATGGTTATCCATCTAATTTTTAATGGGTTCTTTTGTATATTTGATTTTATTATATGTATTCAAAATAAATTTCTTAATAGTATATTTAAATGGGAACTGTAACACATTATTATTTCATCATGTTTCTTTCAAAACCATCAACATTCTAAGGAAAATAACTATGATAAGGCCAATTTTTCATCACTAGCCTTAAAAAGAATGCAACACCAACTTTTGCTTACCCTTTTATTCAAACTATTTTTAAATATATGAATCTTTAATTGACAAAATTGGAGAGGATTTACCAAGAAATCCTTACCAACTTTTCCCATTTATGGTCCATAAAAATCTAGTTAGATCATTATATTGCCACTAATAAGATTAACTCAAACAAATATAATGCTAGTTTCATTTGATTATTCCCAATGCATACAATCAAATCTTTCTCTTACAAGGTTTATTTATTTCTCAAACCATAAGTGATTCCACTTTTTTTCCATGTATTTTCCATCACCACAACTCTATTTTGCTAATCAAGCAATATCATATGGAACATGCTTTCAACAAGTAACATCAATAATAGTAATAATCACTACCAAATTAAAATGCCTTTCACCATAAAGCATCTCTCATGCATGGATCAAACTAGTTCTAATCATGCTTATCCAATACTACTTATTAAAATGTGATAATGTCCAAGTTGTCCAACAGGATAATTAGATTACGCAAGCATGTGAATTCAAATTTTGTCTAAATCATTCATTATGGTTGTATATGAATCTAACATTAAATTTTTCTTAATTATTTGATTTTATGCATAATTTATGTTTAAGAAAAGTAACAAGAATAGAATTTTGTTAGATGAGATCTTTGAATTGGTAGACCCTATCCTTAATTTATTATATTCATGGCTTATATGTGTTAAAATTGAATGTTGATTGGATAAACAATTGACATTTTAAGCTAAAGAAATTTTAAATAATAAATAATAATGTAGTTTTGTTATTAAATTAATGCACAAAAGCTTTGGTTGATTTGATTTGATGGCAGGAAATTAATGTCATCTATCTTTTATTTTACCACTCGTCACCAATTAGAATAATAATAATAATAATAATAATAATAATAATAATAATAATAATAATAATAATAATAATAATAAGTATGATGACAATACAAAATGGTTCCCATAACCATCCACTTGATGATAAAATCATTCATCTCTAAGCCAATTCTATAAGATAATTTTTTTTTCTATTTTCATGAACTATTCATGTTTTTTTCTTCTTGTACTTGTAAAGAGAGCTTACTTAAAACTATTGACATAACTTTTTGATTGTGCTAAAAAATGTTATATAGTAGAAGTTACATAAATCATCATAATATCGCTTTATTGACCTCAGTTTTGGTGATGTCTAACTCCTCCTCCATAGGACTTCTTATTGACTATCCTAGAAGACTAGTGATGGGACCCACCCCAATTAGAGGCTCAAACCACTTCTTGACTCGTTTGTGAAGTCTCACATGGGTGGTATCAAGCCTCAACTCTTGTTTAAGATGGTTAGGACCAACAAATGGATACTAAAGAATGAGTTCCTATAGGATCATAAGGCCTTAAGGACCAAATCCATCATACCCCTTACCATCACCACTTCACATAAACTAAAATCGTACTCCTCACACATTCACATCACCACATCTACCATACCCTTTTAAACACATCACATCACCACACCCCACACTCCATCACTACCTTCAAACCCCTAATTCACCCAAAATACAAAACATTACCAAATTTACCCAAGTTTTCCCAAGATTCCAAATTTCACCCAAAGTACCCAAAATTTTACCAAAATTACTGAAATTCCCAAAAATTAACAAAATTCCACAAAATTACCAAAAATTCTCAAATAGCTTTAATTCCACCAAAGTCCACCCAAATCCACCAAACACTAAATTCAAACCCAATTCCACAAAAATTCAAATTCAAACCAAAATCTATTCAAATTCAAGTTCAAACCAACCTAAATGCACCCAAAACTTAAAATCCACCTAAGTTTGAGTCCACATGCCAAGCCCCGAACTCACCAAGCCTAAGCTTTAAATTCCACCATGACAAATTCAAAACATTATTAAACTCATCATGAAAAATTTTCACACCAATAAACCCAAATTAAAAATACAAATCCAAGCCCAAACCAACATACCTTAAACCACTTTAAATGCCCACTAACCTAACTTTCAAATTAATTTAAAATAAAAAACACACATGATAATATCATCCCCCACATCAAATTTAACCAGACATATGGTAGAAAAATTTCATGATTAATTTTGCTTAACTTGGAATACATGGAAATGTTTCAAGAGCTTAAATCCACACCCTTCGTTCTTTAGTGCAAGCAATGTAGGCCAGCATAAGCCTTAGGGCTTCATCCAAGCCATGGGGAAGCCAGGGAGCCATGCATGAGCCTCGTGTGAGCCACCATGCCACTTATGGATAAAGGAGAACCCACTTCCCACACTTTCCAAGAGCACTTAACCATGCTCATGTATCACTCTAACACATTATTAAGCCCTAATCCCCATGATTGGGACTTGACCATCCAAGCTCCCATGCTGGCCACTAAGTAAGCCTTCATGGGGACTGACCCAAGCCTACTTCCATGAGTCAAACCCATGGTTGACCCAAAAGTATCCCAATTCCATTCCACTTCAATTCAACCTATGTACACTTGACACAACCCAATTAGATTCACCATTGTACACCACTGAGCCCCCACATTAAGACGGTGACCACCCAAGCTCCACCACCCCATCATGGCCAATGGCGAGCCCAAAACCTGTAAGCCTCCCAAAGGGGGTGATGCACAAAAAATATGTTTGATTTTTCACCTATATTTTATGCTTGATTTTGGTGATGGGTATTTTCATGTTTTGTTGCAGGTATGTTGAGTTTTGGCATTTGGAGCAAAAAGGAAGCAAAAAGGAAGAAATTTAGAGTCAAATGAGGCAAATTTTGGAAATTGCTTTGGCGCCGACGGTGCCAGGATGGGTGCCGATGGTGCCAGTATCCAAAAAGGAGTAGAATTCCAAACTATGCTCTAGCACCGACAACGCCAGAGTGGGTGCTGATGGTGCCATTTGATAGAGCCCGGGCACCAATGGTGCCCAATTACATTTTCGAAGGCTCCTATGGCAGTGACTTACAAATTTTTAACAGATTGAATGTATTGGAATGATTTTTTGGAAGGTTTCTTGAGGTATATCTTGGGAAATTCATCCGTACACTACATTAAAGGGCTTAAATGCCAGAAAGAAGTGTTTGTGTGATTGATCCATGAAAAAAATACCCATTTTTATGCTTTGATTTTTATCAAATTTTTAAGAATATTATGCTTTTATGAAAGGTATTATTGTGTTTTTGGATATAGGTGATGGAAAAATGTTCAAGAAGAGAAAAAAGTGAAAAAGGAGCAAAAAGGAGCAAAAAGGAACAAAAATAGAGCCAAAATGCAAAATTTTCGAAATTATTAGTCTAGCGCATAGGCGCCAGAATCCGGCGCCTAAGCGCCAGAATCCGGCGCCTAAGCGCCAGGTCGATACGGGATCTGTCAAGATTTTTAACGACTTTTAGACGGTTATTTTGACGGTGTTAGTGGTTATTGGACCTTCTAGAAGACTGACAATTATTCCTGGTTTATAGGACATGTCATACAATGTATTTGGATGCTTGGAAACGGTTTTAATCGCGAAGAGGTGTGATCTAAAGTGAAGAGGTGCAAAGAACTGGACGCAGAGTCCGGCGCCTAGGCGCTAGACACACATTCTAGAAGATTCATTGAATGTGGACACATTTTGAAGAGGTGCCTCAAGGCAACCCTTGAAGCCTATAAATAGGAGGGTACTCCTTCAGAGAAAAATGCCCCCATACGCCCCCATACGCCCCCATACGCCCCCATACATTCCCCTATCTAGAGCCCCATCTAGAGGGAGAATTAGAGAAATACTTTAGGGCCACTTTTATTAATTAGTGAGTTTATTTAGTGTGTGTATTGAGAGTTTAAAGAGTCGGTGCTTTTGAAGTTTATTTGCTTTGGAGTCAGAAGAATTCAGAGGTTCAGTAGAAGAAACACTTGAGATAAGTATTTGTAATTTTATTCAAAGTTTTATTATCATGTTTTGTTGTTTAAATTCAATGTGTTATGAGTAGTTAGTTTAATTTCTCCTTTCAATTATGAAAAGATAAATAAGATAATATAAAATTCGATGGAAAATTAAAAACTATTTATATTTTAAAACATTGTGATGGTATTAATACCGGATCTTCATTTACTTTACAAATTGATCACTTGTATTGTTAAAATCTGTTGAAGAGTTTTGATACCTAGAAGGAGATGAATTCTTAACTAGTAGATATCACATGAATCCTTGGGTAGTCGAAGGCCTTGTGCGGGTTATTCAAGGTGAAGTGTAAATAAATAGGAAGATATTATATAATGGGTGTAGAATTAATAAGTTTTTAGAGTGACAGACTAAATTCTTGTGATTTGGTTTATAGAGAAGGAAATGGTCACTAGTAGGGCCGACCATAGCCACCCTTGGACATCTTGTAGTGTGAGCCTAGATTAGCCCATTCTACTAACAATACATCCGGACCTGATCTATAGGCTAGCCAATATTCGTTACACCTGGATCAAAGGGTAAATAATATGAATGCTTCTATTTGGCACAATACCATTAATTTATATTCTCCACGAATATTATCATTATCTTAGAAAATCTTGGATTAAATGAAAGGAAGAAAGTTGTGTTCTTATTGCTATTTACACCAATCATTTCATTACTGCTTTATTATTACATCTTTCATTACTGCTTTATTATTGCATCTAGTAAATTAAAAATATCAAACTTTTAAACTATAAAAGAAATACATTAAAATAAAATTAAAATATTTAAAAATCCATAACTCACTCCTCGTGGGATCGATATCTGGGTCTTTGTTTCAAAGCCCTATATTACTTGATACGATATGTATACTTGCGTAGTACTCTCTAGTGTGTAAAATATTTTCAATAAAATTATATTTGTATACACTAGTTGCTATTATTATCTATTACATATATTTGAAAGCATTAATTATTATATTTGTCATCGAGTGGATTGCTCGGTCAAGTTTTCGGCTCCGTTGCCGGCGATCGAATTTTTAGTACGCATATATATATATATATATATATATATATATATATATATATATATATATATATATATATGGCAAAATATATATATTTTTATTGAATAATGGAGGTCTTAAAACATCCGACATGAGGAATGGCCAATAAGTCCCCATGTAAAAGAGTTCTAAAAAAGAAAAAGAAGAAGACAAAAATTCTGAAGAAGAGCTTCGAGTTGCAAATTGTTTCCTTCCTAGAAGAAGCTCTCTTGCCAACCAATTTGCAGGTTGGTTACCCTCTCTATTAATATGACTCCATATAACAACTAGCCTGGAGGATAACTTAAAGATCATATTAACCCAAGTAAGAATGTGCCATGGAACAAGCAACTTCATTCAACAACATCTTTACTAAAAGCAATGAATCCATCTCCATATGAATATAATTATGCTTATTAATAAAGGCAGCTTTGAGACCCCAATAAGCAGCAATAACTTCAGTTTCAAGACTGTTATCTGCCATCACAGGAGCAGAGAGAAACCAATTACAATTACCAATATGATCCCTGCAAATGGCCCCAATTCCAGCACCAATCGAAGAAAAACTCCCATCGAATTGATTTTAACCCAAGGAGCCTTAGGTAATCTCCAAATAACAAGCTTGACCTTGTTAATAACAGGAATTTGTCGAGAATTAATTATTTGTCTAGCCTTATGAACATAAATTAAACAATTCCCGATAATATGTCGGATGTAGCAATCCTTGTTGTTGAAAATAGCATCATTCCTTCCCATCCATATAAACCAGAAGATAATAAGAGGAATGTAATAATCAATAGAATCCTTCCAATCATGCCAACATAACTCAATACTAAGCCATGAAAAAAATTTGGGAGAAAGCCCAAGATTATCCAAAACAGATTTCCATACCTCTTGAACAACAAGGCACCTTATAAATATGTGAGGAATGGATTCTTCATCAGCATGACAAAATTGACAAATCGAAGGTCCACGAATTCCCTTAAGTTTTAGAATGTCATCTCGTTGGAAGAAACTTCCCGAAAAGTCTCCAACGAAAAAAGATATGGAAGGTGTTAAGAATTTATTCCATAGCTTCTTCCCCAATCATTAGTAGAACAAATACCTCTAAATAGAAAATTAGACAAGCTTTGATTAGGTGGAATCTTTGTAACCAATTTATCTCTTTTGGCTGATTGAATAGGAATATTCAAAATCTTTTTGGGTTGCGTAATCAACACAGACTACTAAGCTTAGCAGTATCCCATTCTGAATTGGTCCAAAGAATCAGCTACTTTTTGAATGGGATGATGAATGGAATGTTGAATATTAAGATCAATCAGAGACTCATTAAAAATCTACTTATCCCTCCAAAAATGAATTTGCCCATCCCCAAGCTCCCATACAAAAAGTTGTTCAGCTGCTTCTCTAACTTTCGACAATTGCTTCCAGTGATTTGAATCCCCATTCTTCAATTGTACTTCGAGTAGGATGAATATTAGAACAAGTACTTCCCATGCAAAAACTTAGACCATAAGGAGTTCTTGGCTCTAAAGTTAATCCATTGCTTGCAATAAAAGGAAAAGCCGATTTGCCGAAAACTCTTAAAACCCAACCCACCACTAGCGATAGGTTTACAAACTTTATCCCAATTGGTCCAATGCATTTGTCTATGATGACCTTCCCAAAGAAACTTATTAAATATAATGGACAGTAATTTTTGTGTGCTTTTCTTCATCTTGATCATTTGAAGAATATAGAGAGGATAAGTAGTTAAAATACTCTTGAGAAGAGTGATTCTACTACCATTTGATAGAAATGAATTTGTCCAACATTGAATTTGAGCAGAAATTTTAGATACCACATCATCATAGTGGGAATGTCTAAGTTTACCTTTGATTAAAGGAAAACCCAAATACTTAAGAGGATATTTAGCCTCCCTAAATCCAATGAAATCTGCTATCCACTTTTTAGTATTAACATTGAATTTAGAACTAAACAAAAAATGACACTTGGACTTGTTAAAAGTCATACCGAGACCTCTTCAAAATCACCCAAAACCTTCATTAAACTTCTTATGGAGTTTTTACTACCATTCCGGAAAACTATGACATCATCAGCAAATGCAAGGTGGGAAATCGATTGAGTGGATCCGTGTTGAAACCGGGTATAAGGATGAGTGATCTGAACATTATTAAGAAGCTTGGAAAGGTAATCAAAAGCCAATATGAAAATATAAGGAGAAAGGGGGTCTCCTTGTTTAATGCCTCTACCTGCTTGAAAAAACCCATTACTCTCACCATTAATGAGAACACTATAATAATTATTGCTTAACCACCTTGAAATGAGTCCACAACAGCACTGAATCGAATCCTTTAGCATAAAGCACTTTAAGAATAAAGGACCAACTTATAGTATCAAAAGCCTTAGAAAGATCCAATTTAAAAATCGGATTAGAACCCCTACAAGGCTTATCAATATCGGTAAGCATTTCTTGAGCTAACAATATATTTTCACTAATACTTCTTCCTTTAACAAATGCTGATTGATTTTCGGAGATTAAAGTATCCATAAGAGGCTGAATTCTAGCCACAAGAAGCTTGTCGATGATTTTTGAAAAGGTTGAAGTGATACTAATAGGTCTAAAGTCTTGCCAACAATCCTTCTTTTTATCCTTTGGTATGAGAATAATTGAAGAGGATACAAAATACTTAGGGAGATCCATGCCCCGAAAGAAAAGCTTAATAGCCTCAACAATATCCATCCCGATAATCGCGCGAATTTCTTGTAGAAATCGGGAGTAAACCCATCCGGACCAAATTGTCTTGTTACTCGTCCAAAGAATTAATGGAAGATAAAATTTCATCCTCATTAGGTATTCCGGATAGATTTAATTCCCTAGCCAACCGCAAATCAGCTTGCATGAGATTAATAGAAAAGATATCGTAGTTGGTATCTTGATAAGAGAAAAGGTTTTGAAAATATTGAACAAGCATCATCCCCAATTTCCCGAGAAGTAGAAAGCCGCAATTATTAGAAGATTTAATTCTTTGAATTGTATTAATGGATCTTCTATGCTTAATAATAGCATGAAAAAATTTTGAATTCCTATCTCCATGAAGTAAATGGTTAACTCGTCGCTTCTGTTTAAGAAAGAGCTCTTCCCGTAAGCAATGCGGTATCGCAATGAAAACATTAGCCTCCAGCAGATCTTTATCGGTTTTCCTCCCGACTTCCACTTCAATTTCAACTCGGGCCACCAAATTTTCTCGCTTTTTGAATATTATATGTAAGGTTCCCAAATTCAGTCCAATTCCAATTAATTAAAGCCTTAGCAACCGACTTATGGAGTTGCCATAACTTCAATAAAGGATTAGCGAGTAGAATAATTAGATGGAAGAATCCAATTATGCTTAACAACTTGATAACAAGTAGGGTGAGTAGACCATACATTTAAGTATCCGAAAGCATGATGTTTAGTATTAATAAAATGAGAGAATTGAACAAGCAAGGGAGCATGATCCGAACCAAGTCTAGCTAAGTGCTTAACTTTGGAAAGACTAAACATATCAATCCAAAGTTGATTAGTAAAGATTCTATCCAACCTTTCATAAAGAGAACCTCTTCTCCAAGTGAATGGAGAACCTTCAAACCCAATATCAAATAGATTAGCAACACTAACTTGGTTAGTAAAATTTAGCATATCTTGAAGATTAGGATTCCTTCCTCCTTTCTTTTCACTAGGGTGCAAAATGCAGTTAAAATCACCCCCACTATCCAGCCTTCAACCATATTCTGACCAATATCCTTTAAATGAGACCAAAGTTCAGATCTACCAGCAATAGTAGAAGAAGCATAAACAAAAGTAGCAAATCCTTTGAACTGATCAAGCTCAAAATGTAGGTGTAAGAATTGAGGATTATCAATAAGAATATCAACTCTCAACTCCTTCCTACTAAAAAGCCAGATCTTATTAGTAGAATTGTAGGCAAAAAGAAAAACCAGTAAAACCTCCTTAAAAATCTATCAAAGTTCTTTTTCACCAAAGGTTCAAGAAGAACAATGACCCAAAATTTATGAACCCTGTTGAGACTTAAAATTCTCGCTAAGGGAGCCAGTGGTTTGCCACTCCCCTAACATTCCAACATAAAAAATTAATCATGAGTAGATCTACTTCCTCTAGTAAGCCTAGAAAAAGTAGCAAGTATTAGAGGGATAATATTAGATACCGATAATTGCTTTAATTCCTTCTTCTTCTTTGAATTTTGCACCATCCAATCTTCTTTCAAATCAGTATTGACAACATTCAACTGATCGAAGAATTAGAATCCAAGTTCCGTGAAGAATTCCGAAATATAGGATAGTTAATAATAGCGGGTGAAACCTCCTTAGCCTGATAAGAAGATAATTCTGCTCTGATAACAACTTCATTCCCAATCCCATCAACAGTAATTGAACTTTCAGAATTTAAATTACCAGATACTTCATTAACAGCAACAACATTACCAGAATAAAGATTATTAGCAGCAATAGCATTTCCGAGAATAGCTAGATCCAAATCCTTATCTAATACATCAATAGCATTTGTAATGATAGAACCGAATTGAGTGTACAATCAATAAGAGGATTCTCGACAGGAATATTAGGATCGAACCATCAACGTAAACTGGATCGACCTAGGTTGTTGTTGTTCAAGGTAGAACAATTGTTTTTAGCAGATGCATTAGTCAAAGTTTCAACAGGTTCAATAGCAAAGCAGAGAAATCTTGAATCACATTTGGAGTTGTCCGAACCACAATAGGAGTCCCCTTAACAATATCAGGATTAAGGGTGACAGAATCAAGATTCTGCCCTCTTTGTGTATCGACAATCGGTTCCAAACCTTTATATTTAGATGGCATAAGATTAGGATGAATTCTATAACAACCTTCCTTAGTATGACCAAACATTTTACAATGATTGCAATAAAAAGGTCTATGTTCCATTACAATAGATTGCCAATATCCATTATGTGGAGACCCCAGCCAAATTTCATCAACATCTTGAAGTGTAATATCTCTTTCAACAAGGATTCTTGCCAAGGAAGGTCTGGACAGATTAAAGGTAGGCAGATCTAATTTAAGTGGTTTTCCCAAAGCAGTACCGATTGCATAAAGGACTCGATGATTAAAGAACTGCAGTTTGAGATTAGGAATCTTAAACCATACTGGAATAATAGGTGCTTCCCGATTAGAATCAAATTCGGGAGACCATTTCAAGATTTTCATGTAAATACCCTCCACGATAATAAACTTCTTGGAAAATAAATTTGCATAATCCTCTTCATTAGAAAGTTTAATCATGATATGCCTACCATCAAAAAGACCCACTTTCCAAATACCAGTAAGCTTCAAATCTTCAAAGCATTTTCTAATTCTTTCCAATTTAGGATGTCCATATTGGAATTTCCCAACAAGTGTAAACTTATGTGCATCAGCCAGGGAAGCCAATTCAGTTTCAGAGAAGATCAAAGCAGGTTTTCCACCTTTCTTGATAATTGGCTTAATGAAAGAACATCCACTTTTACCTGAAACAGCATCATGGTAGAGTTGGGGAAAGACAAGCTTATCAGAATCGACCAAATTCGAGCCCACCACATCCACAAAGGAAGCCTTTCCAGCAGAATTCTGTACAGCCATCCGAAAACAAAACAAGAACAGATTCAAGGAATTCAAAGGAATTGAATTCACCCAAATCAGAATTTAAAAAGAACAAGCCCGGGAAACAAAAATTGGAAAAGATCCAATTTA
Organism: Papilionanthe hookeriana x Papilionanthe teres; assembly: GCA_022702705.1. Taxonomy (NCBI): domain Eukaryota; kingdom Viridiplantae; phylum Streptophyta; class Magnoliopsida; order Asparagales; family Orchidaceae; genus Papilionanthe; species Papilionanthe hookeriana x Papilionanthe teres. The sequence continues at coordinate 31,215,147 of CM040430.1, read as the reverse complement.
GAAGCCAGGGAACACCAGCAAAACATCCAATTCAGGGAACAAGAAACAATCTAAAGCCTGAAGAACTTGAAGAAATCAAAGCAAACTTCAAGAATCCCTCCTAAAATCCGGAGCTTCTCTCTCAAGTATTTGGCGCCGTTGCCGGGGAGGAGCTGAGTAGATTTTAAATATTTTTATTTTATTCATTTTCTTTTATTGTCAAAAATATAAAATACCAAAAATTATATATATATATATATAATAAAATAAAAAAAATTTATTTTATAAGTAGAGATTTTATTTCTTGTTAATTTACTTTTTATGTGTAGTGCTGGATCTGAAGGATTATTACCTTTAGATTATGAATTAGAAAGAACTATGAAAAAGAATTGAAAAAGGAAAAAAAAACTAAAAAAATTCAAGAGATGGCTGATTTACATAACAGTTTACAAAATCCAATTGAAATTAATGAACAAAATGTTTACAAACCATTAAGGGATTATGCTAACCCTACAGTTGATGAACTTAATCGTAGTATTGAAATACCTACTATAGATGCTAATTCTTTTGAGCTTAAACCATCTATCATTCAAATGGTTCAAAATAATAAATTTGGAGGAACACCAAATGAGGATCCAAATTTACACCTTGCTAGTTTTTTAGAACTTTGTGCTACCTTTAAATATAACAATGTTTCGATGATGCTTATTAGACTTAGACTCTTTCCTTTTTCTTTAAGAGATAAAGCAAAGATGTGGTTGAACTTATTAGCAACAGGTTCTATTAAAACATGGGTCGAAATGACACAAAAATTCCTTGCTAAATATTTTCCTTCTTCTAAAACTCGCTAAATTAAGAAATGATATTACTTCATTTAGTCAATTTGACGGGTAGACAATTTATGAAACTTGGGAAAGATTTAAAGAACTATTAAGAAAATGTCCTCATCATACTTTACATGATTGGTTAATTATTCAAACATTTTATAATGGTTTAATTGGATCACTAAAATCAATTATTGATGCTGCTGCTAGAGGTTCTTTAATGTCTAAATCATTTAAAGAAGCTTATACTTTAATTGAAGAAATGGCTAATAATAATTTTCAATGGCCTTCTGAAAGGATTAATCCTAAAAGAATGTCAAGTATTCAAGATAACGAAGCCTTTTCTATCTTAGCTTCACAAGTAGCTACAATATCTAAGAAATTAGATAATTTTGCCATCAACATATCACATAACAACTCATCTAATATTGAAGATTCTCAAACTATTGAAACTTTACAAGTTATTTCTAGTAAAAATAATTTGTATTCAAACTATTATAATCTTGGATGGAAAAATCACCCTAATTTTAACTGGAATAATCAATAACAACAATGGGGTAATAATCAATCCCATCCAACTGGAAATTGGAATAATCAAGTAAATTCAAATTATAAACCACCCGGATTTAATAATCAACGTAAAAAGTTATCAATAGAAGAATTAATTTTACAAATGAGTAATCAATTACAAAATCAAAATACTGCTATTCGTAATATTGAGAATCAAATGGGACAAATCGCTAATTTAATTAATTACAGACCTCCTGGAACACTTCCTAATAATGTTGAAATTAATTCAAAAGAAACTGAAAAAGAACATGAACATGTTAAAGCTGTACAACTTAGAAGTGGAAAGGAATTAAAAGAAAGAATGCAGAATGAAATTGAAAAAGAGATTTGTAGGCATATTTTTTTTTATAGGTTGTGTGTTTTATTTTGAAAAGGGGGTCGCCTAACAGAAATTGTGCGGCGAATTTTTAATTTAATTTAAATAAATAATTTGAAAAAGTAGTATTTGATTTTGAAAATAATTTTAGATTTGAAGATTTTTAAGATATGAAATCAAACCGATCTCACATCCCAAATAGTTTATATAAACGAGCACCGCACCACAAACCGTGTATCTATCCCGAAGAATAGGCACACTATTTGACGATGGGGCTCGATTAAATAAACTAGAAGACTTGTGACATCCGTTTGGTCTGCGAACCAATTTTATAAGCCGACAAATTCCCCTGCTTGATTTGAAAACATCAAACAGAGGTTTATATTACTCAGGTTCTTTAAAATTCCCTATAAGGGCAAGCCCCTATAGTTAATTACATCTTAAGTGACAGGAATCACCTAAGAAAACTCTCGATAATAATCAGTAGTTCTGCTCTCAAGAATTTCAAAGTTTAAGTTTTCAAGGGATTGAGTTTTAGAATTTCAATGGGGAATGGATCAAATTTGGAAGATTTTATTTTGGGAATTCAAAGGAAGAAAAGTAGGAGAAATTACAGATTCGAAGGGAACTTCGGTAATTTCCCGACTATCCTATTGTTTGGCTTAGATTTAGGAAAGTCCTAATGTTTATTTAATGTTTTGATCTTGCCAATTTTAATTAATTAGGACTTATATTTGTATGATAAAATCACACAAATAGCCTCGAAGATGTGAGGGTTTATGTCGTATCGGACGACTACCTCGGAATCCTAAACCGGTTAGGGCTTAATTTGCAATGCAAATGCCTAACAAAAGGTTGAGGATTTATGTTGCACTAGGCAAACTACCTCGAAATCCTATGGCTTTGTTATTTAATTCTAGGAAGGGTTTTGCTGATGTAGATTCAAGTTTTGCTGACGACGATGGCCGTGCTGCCCATCATGCTCCGAGCTTCTTGTTGTTGCAGCGGTTTAGTTATAGAAGTCATAAATCAGGAGATGAGGAAAGTGTTTTGGTTTAGAGAAAAATCTTAATTTCCAAGTGTTTTTAACATTTTAATTAAAACAAATTTTAAAGTTGATTATAACGACACCGGTTAAGATCCCACGGTTCCATCCTTCCGGCATCGTTATTTTTATCGGATTCACTTAGTCCAGATGAATTTGCTAAACTCAACTAAATGAGTTCCACACTTTTATTTATACCGTGGGAAATCCCGTTAGCAACACGTAGGTTACATCATCCGAGGTATTCCCGATCATCCAACAAGATGTTTTAATTTAGTTGTAATTGTAGTTTTGTGTTCTGTTTGTGATTAATCTTTGAGTTGTTTTATATTTTGAAATGTTGTGGCGGAGAATTTTATCTTGTAATGATTTTTAATTTAGTTTTGGTTTCAGTTTTAGGGGCTATCCTAAAGGTGTGGGTTCTCATGCAACAGTTGTTTATCATGCAAGAAAAAGTAAGTGCGATGCGATTAAAGAAATTGCAATAATGTAAATTGCAATAAAATAAAAGCGTACCTGGAGGGTCTTCCCGTCATCCCAAGCTGCACTTAAAACACAATTAGAATATTTAAACAAGTTCCTAGGTAAAGCTAAGGGAAGGGTTATGGTTCTCTACCAAATTCCTAATTCTATAGCTAGTCATTTCCTATGATGTCTAGGTTCTTGTGTTTTGGTTCGAGGACGATTTTCTTCATCAAAGAATAATTAAGTTCAATTGTTCTTATAAGTATCCTATCATATTGAGGAAGTGCTTAAGAAGAATCTTAAACATCTTTTCAATATTGATAGGATTGTTTTAAGTCCAAATGAATTTAATCATACAAATGAATTAATCGTCCGGGGATTCAAGTTTTGTTATCTTGCTCAGTGAACTAGGACATTTGAATATCCTATAAGTGAAATAGCTTTTCATTTAACGTTCTGTTTAGGAGTTATGATAACCAAAGCTCTCGAGGGCAAATTGGTGTCCAAATGGTTTATGATTTAGTTTAACTTCAATTAACGGGTTTAAATTTGGAATAGTGTTCAAGTTGCTTTTATATTTAATTTCTTTATGTCTTAGGTGATTCAATTCAATTTAATTTAACTTTAATTTAATTTGATTTGGTTTAGCTTCAATTTTAATTTAATTTTGGTTTTTTTGATTTTAATTTTAATTTTAATTTTAATTTTAATTTTATTTTTATTTAATTTAATTTAATTTAATTTAATATGTTTTAATTTAATTTAATTTAATTTAATTTAATTTATTTATTTATTGTATTTTTTTAATTTAATTTTGTTTAATTTAATTTAATTAATTTGATTTAATTTAATTTAATTTATTTAATTTGTTTGATTTAATTTAATTTAATCTTTAATTTTATTTTATTTTTAATTTTAGTTTAATTGAAAATTTAAAAAAAAGTTTAATAATTTAACTTTTTAATTTAATTTTAATGATAAAGTCCTTTAACATTTTAAAACTTAAATTTGAATTATCATTTTAATTAGGAATTAAATATTATTGAGATGATTAATTTAGGGATTTTTAAATTAAAGAATAAATCTCTTCCTAATAATGTCCCTATTTTAATAATTCCAATTTTATTATTCTTCCAAATTTAATCAATTATTTAATTAAGGTTTATTTCAATTATTTTAAATTGTTTAGTAGGTTTCTACCCTTTAATTATTTAAATTTCAATCATCCAAATCAGATTAAGATCAAATATTTTTACTTGTTAATTTTATTAAACCTAAAGTTTTAATTAAGGGTTAAAATTTTAATTATCATTTTTGCCCTTCAAGCTTAATAATTTCATAACTCACTAAATTGAGCTTAAATGAACTTGAAATTTTTATGTGACTTCACTCATATGCCAATAAAGACATGAGAGGAGAAAATGTGATTTTTCTGTATTTAATTTATTTATGTAATTATTTTTGGTGGAAAATAGGAATTTCCAAGGAAAATTTAATAATATGACCAAGGGAAAGTTTCTGTCCTTAAGAAAATTATGGGACATTCCTATTGACCAGAGGACCACTTGGCCCAATTTTGGTGATTTTTTGAATTATATTATTTTTATTATAATTATTTTAAGTTTTAGAGTATTAATTAATTTAAAAATAAAATAAAGGATGAAAAATAAATTTTATATTTTTCAAAAATCTCTCTGATATCAAGGAAATCAGAGAATCAATTTTTACAATTTTCTGATTTTTCTTTGATTTATTATAATTATTTTAGTGAAAATGCTAGAAAATACCTTTTTTAATTTTAAAATTACCCTAGGGCTTTAAAATTTAATATCTCATTAAATATACCTAAGAAAAATATGGGATTTGTTCCTAAGTGATTAAAATTCAAAATGTAACATTTTGGTGAATTTTATTATTTTTGTGATTTTTATTATTTTTTAATTATCAAAATATTAAAATAATACAAAAAATCAACTTTTTTAGAAAATTACAATTTTATTTTTCTTAAATTCCCCTGATATCAGAGAGGCTCCAAAACTAATTTGGTGAATTTTTGAAAAGTATTTTGAAAGTTATGAATTTTTAAAGTTTAAATTGGCTAAATGGTTTAATCAACCCATTTAGTAGGGCTAACCAAGTCCAATTGACTTGAAATTTTTATGGTGGGTTCCTCTAATCCCAAAGGTCAGTGGAGAATTAATTTTAAGTTAATTTGATGTATGATTAGCTCTAATTAATTAAGGAGCTAGTTTGGGTGTTTAGGCCAATTAGGGTTATTCCAAATGGATTGATTCAAAACCTATTTTTCCTAGGGTCCTCTGGTCATAAGAAACATCACCAAATTTTCCTAGAATTTATTTCACAACATGCTAATTATTGGAATTAAAATACTCAAAACAGTAACATGAATTTGAAAAATCAATAACTTCTCATAGGGATGGCCTCTGACTTTGGAAAATTCAGGGAATGTTTCAAAATTCAGAGGCTTCAAAAGCCCTATGGTCTCATGTCATGGTGAATTTCCTATATGCATGTAGAATTAAAACAATGCAGAGGGTAAATAAATTATTAAAAATAAAATACTTGATGAAATTAAATGATTTCTTTTCCACATTATTCTCCTCTGTTCACTGAGCAAGAGGGTATTTTTATTTTATTTTTATGATTTTCCTACACAAAGTTATGGATTTTTGAAGTTTAGGGAATTAAATAAATAGAAAAATACCCTAATTTTATATTTATCCACGCGGCGCCGCGTCAACCTCGGCAGCTCCGAAACGCCGCGTGGCGCTCTCCGATTCGACGCCGCCATCTGACTCAGCGCTGCGGGCCCCGTTGTGTCGTTCCATCTCCTGATCCGGCGAGATCCTGGCCGTCCGTCTGCGCATGTATTAAATGAACGACATCCGTTCATCGTCCCCAAGCGTCCTCACCCGAGAGCCGTCCACACTAAATCCCTAATATCTCACTCAATACTCAATGGATTTTCATGTTCTTATGCTCTATGGATTCGTCTTGAAGAGACGAATACATCTATACGGTGATCATGCATTGAAATTAAAGCATTTGAAATGGAGAATCTCCGAAGCTCGGGATGAAGAATTAGCTCATACCTTTGCTCGGAGAAGTGTGGCTTCAATCCGAGGGTTGTGTCACCTTCGATTGGATCCCGACAAGCTCCGCGATGAAGTCCTCGGCTCGGTGAATTGCTCAGGTAGGATTTCGTCCACGATCAATCACAAAACTTGGAGGCTGGAGCAACCGGGTGGCTCGGAGATGGGGCTTTCGGTGGGGAACTTCTCCTCTTGGTCCAGTGAAGGTGTAGGACCAGTCAATTTGAGGATTAGCTCACCGTGGCAAAGTGTCCTGGTTTTGGGTGAAATTTCGCTTGAGAAATCGGATTCGTTGGTGGGGATTAGGGCAAATTGACACTGGGGATCAACTGCTCTAAGGATGGAGAAGGGTTTGGAACAATTTTGGCAGAGTTTCGGCAAGGTTTGTGCAACTCTCCTCTCATGGCCGTGAGGGGGTCGGGTTTAAATAGAGGTGGATGGAGGGCCTCACAGGGATGGCCAAGGGTTAGGATCAGCTGCTCTGGGCATGGGAAGAACTGCCATGGTGGCCATTGGGCATGGGCCAGCTCAGCAAGGTGGAATTCCAAAGTTTGGCTCCTCCCAAGGTCTCGGCCATGGTGTTTTTCGGCGACCAGGCGGCTGGCCGTGCAGGCATGGGTCACCCTCGGGTCCAGTGGGTCGGAGTCGGAGGTTTGTGCAATCAATCGGCCATGGACATGTGTAAAGGGTTTGAATCAAAAGGGTATGGGGAGAGGCTCATTTTGGGTCCAAATGGGTCAACCCACCATTTTGGGTTTGGTGCACCCTTCCATGGTTGATTTGGGCTGAGGGAGGATCAGGTGAATCAGCTTGAAAAGGGTAGAGAAGTCACTATCCATGAATATTTTGATTAATCATGGATTAAGGTGAAGCATTAAAAGGGTTAAAACCTTTTTAAGGGGGCTTAAAAGAGGCTCCTCCTTTTGCCATTAATGGCTTGATCACATGCCAAACCTTCCATGGCTTCATGTGGCTTGTCCATGGCTTGCATGTGGCTTAATGGCTTGTCTTTGGCTTAGGGAAAAGCTTGGTCAATTTCATGAAAATGGAATTTGGAAATTTTGATAATTTAGGGGTGATTTGATGGGATTTGGCATATGACTTGATTTGGAACCATTTGATGATTGATTTGAACTTAGGGAATGGCTTTGATTAAATGGATGTCAAATGGAAATGTCATGTGGGCTTTAGTGGTAGATTTTGGGCTCTTTGAAATGGTTTTAGATGGGCTTTTAAAGTGATTTATGGAAGTGGGTTTTTTTTTATTTTAGGATGAGAATTTTGCAAAGGATTGGATCCAATAAGTGTTGAATTTAGTTTAAGAATGTTTCATGAATGATTTGGAATAAATTTGGTGTGACTTGGAATTGAATTGGTTTGAATTTGGGCCTCTTTGGTAAATGGCTCAATGTAGGTCAAGTTGGGCTAATTTGGGCCAATGTTGTGCTAGGGTTGAAATTGATGTAAAATTAATGTTGGGAGATGCTTATGGGAGTGTTTCAAAGAGGTTTTGGCTTTGGTTGGGTTTTGATTTTTGGTTTTGGGCTTATTTGGGTTAGGTTAGGTTTTAGGTCAAAATTGGGCCTTTTAGCTTTGGGTTGAATTTGAGTGGGGTTTGGGCCTAAATTTTGGGCAAATCATGTTAGTGTTTTGCTTGTAGGGATGTTAAGGAAGGTTTAGAAAAGATTTGGGGTTAATTGGAGTTGAATTGGGTGAGTTTGGGTTACGTTTGGGTCATGGGTCCAAATTGGGCTTTAAGGCCCAAAGTGAAATTGTATCCAAATGTCAATCAAATTCGACTTGGATTTGATCTAGATTGGTGTTGGGAATGTTGAATTGAAGTTTATAATTGAATTGGACCAGAATTTGGGTCAATTGGGTAGGTTTGGTTTGACATTGGGTTCACTTAGGGTTAAAATGGGTCAAATTGGGGGTTTTGACAAAAGTAGGGTAAATTGACAAAATTGGCCCATGGTGTAGTTAAACAAAATAAAATTGGGAATATTTGGGATTTTCTGGAATTTTCTAGGAATTTTCTGAATTTTTGGATTTTTGGGTCAAGGGGGGTATTTTGGGTATTTGGAGGGTATTGGGAGGTATTTTTGGAATTCTTGGTATTTTTGGGTATGGATGATCAATTTGAGTGATGTGGAAATGTTTGGGATTGGTTTTGAGGAATTTTGGGTGATTTGGAAATTTTGCAAAAATTTGGGTAATTTCAAGGGTATTGGGTAGGCTAAGCGGGTGTAGGGTCCCGGGGGTCAAAAATTGAAAATTTGGAAAATTGAAGATTGGATGAATATAAGTGAAATGAAATCATTTTGGTTGAGCCATGAAGCCATATCAAGCCCACATGAGCCATGAAGGGACTCATTTGAGGCATCCATTATGTTGTTCCTAACCCTCTTAGCCAAGGGCTTAGGGGTTCAGGACCATCCATGTGAATCACCTACTTGAGTCAGGAGGTCAAGTTGAGTATAGGTGTGTGAAAGTGTAGTGTATAAATGTAGTGTGTGTGTAAGTCAGCCCCTTCACCAGACCAGGCCACCCAGGGTAGTCCTAAGGCCAAAGAGTCCTATAAGAACCCATCCTTTAAACTTCCACATTTGATTTCAACCCTCTAGGTGATTAGGGGTCTATAGTCAAGTTTGTAGAGTTTGCAGGGAGTTAAGAAGTGGTTTGAATTTCTAAGTGGTGGGTCCCAATTCTAGTTCTCTAAGATAGTCAAAGGAAAAGCCTAAGGCTAGATCCTAAGTACTAAAAAGAAGAAGAGAAGACCTCATCAAAAATGAGGTCAACAAGATTGAGGTTGAAGAGATTGAAAAACCTAAAGAAACTCCTTCTCCTAATCAAGATTAAACTAATATTTCTATTAATGTGGAAGTTGAAAAACCACCACCACCTTTTCCTCAAAGATTAAAACGACAGAAGTGTTGACCTCATTTTTGGTGAGGTCTTTTCTTCTCTCCTTAGTGCTTAGGATCTAGCCTTAGGCTTTCCCTTTGACTATCTTAGAGGACTAGAAATGGGACCCACCACTTAGAAATTTAAACACCTCTTAACTCCCTGCAAACCCCATAAGTTTGATTTTAAACCCATAATTCACTTGGAGGGTTAAGATCAAATGTGGAGGTTTAAAGGATGAGTTCCCTGGTCTGGTGAGGGTTGCCCTGCACACATTACACTTTCACACACATTACAAATCCTAAAACCATTCATACCTAGCTTGACTTCCTGACTCATGTAGGTAATTCATATGGATGGTCCCCAAACCCTAAGCCCTTGGCTAAGAGGGTTAGGAACAACATAGTGAATACCTCCTCTCATGGCTCTTATGGGCTCGATATGGCTTCATGGCTCAACCAAAGTGATTCCATTCTACTCAAATTTGATCAATCTTCATTTTTCCAAAATTTAAATTTTTGACCCCCGGGGCCCTACACCATAAGCCAATTTTGTCAATTTAACCTACTTTTACCAAAACCCCTAATTTGACCCATTCTTAACCCAAGTAGACCCAATGTCAAACCAAATTAACCCAATTGACCTCAATGTTGATCCAATCCAATTCTAAAATTCAATTCAATATCCCCAATATCAATTTAGTCCAAATCCAAGCCCAATTTGATTGACATTTAGATCCAATTCCAATTTGAAGCCTAAGGCCCAATTTTGGCCCATGACCTAAACCTAGCCCAAACTAACCCAATTCAACTCCAATTAACCCCAAATCTTTTCATAAACCTTCCTAATATACCCACAAACAAAACAATAACAAGATTTTCCCCAAATTTGAACCTAAACTCCACCCAAACCTAACCCAAAACCAAAATCCCCATTTTTGGCCTAAACCCAAACCTAACCCAAATGGGCCCAAATCCCAAAATCAAAGCCTAACCAAAGTTGAAAACTCTTTGTAACACTCCCATAAACATTTCTCAACATTAATTTTACATCAAATCCAACCTTAGCCCAACCTTAGCCCAAATTAGCCCAATTTGACCCACTTTGGCCCCTTTACCAAAAAAGCCCAAATTAAATCCAATTCCACTTTAAATGACACCAAACCTTTTCTAAAATGTTCATGGCACATCCCTAAGCTAAACCCAACACTTGTTTTGCCAAATCCTTCACAAAATTTCCATCCACTAATTTGTTTTAAAACCTAAAAGCCCACTTCCCTTAAAACACTTTTAAAACCCACCCAAAATGATTTCAAAAAGCCCAAAATCAATCCAAAGCCCACATGACATTTCTTTCTATCATCCCTTTAATCAAAATCACCCCTAAGTTTCAAAATCATCATTAAACCATTCCAAATCAAGCTTCATGAAAATTTTCCACCAAAATACCAAAATTCCTAAAATCTACTTCCATGAAATTGACCAAGCCTTGCCCTAAGCCACATGGAGCCATTGAGCCATGCATAAGCCATATGCAAGCCATGGGAGCCACTTTCCACCTCGCCAAGCCATTAATGGCAAAAGGAGGAGGCTCTTTCTTAATCCTTCATTAATCTTTTTAACCTCATTTATGCTACACTCTAAACCAAGTTTAGCCACATCACCATGGATGGAGACTTCACCACCCCTTCCTAGCTGATCCAAATGATTTCCTCAGCCCAAAACCAAGCATGGAGGGTGCACTCAACCCATTTACATGACTTAACCAAATTAGACCCAAAAGAGCCAATTCCCCCATGCCATTTAAATCCACTCCTTTACACATGTCAAACCCCAATTGAATTCACAAACCTCAAGCCCTGACCACACTGAGTCAGATGGTGACCTGACCCTGGTCGAACCACCACCCCAGTCGCCGGAAACCACCAGGCCGAGAGCCTTAATTTGATTCAAAAATTCAAAATGAATTGGCTGAGCTGTCCCAACCTAAATGGCCATTGTGGCTGTTCTTCTCCTCCCCAAGGCAGCTAATCCCAAGCCTCAAACCCCCCTGGGAAGCCCTCCAGCCATGTCTATTTAAACCCACCATCCTCTCGGCCAAACAAAGGTGATGAACCAGACTTAAACAAAACTCTACCAAAATTGCTCCAGGACCTTCTCCTCACCTAAAGCACTTGATCCCCATTGGATTCCAGCCCCAATTTCCCCCAGCTGAGATTAATTTCTAAGTTCAAATTCAAGCCCAAAACCAGGACATTTCCAAAACCTCCACCAAATCCAAATTAAACTCACCCACACCTGCACAGGACCAAGAGAAGGAGTTCCCCAGTGAAAGCCCCCTCTCCAGGCCACCCATTTGCTCTAGCCTCCAAGATTTGAAATCGGCTGTGGAAACTTTCATACCTAGAAAATTCCCCAGAGCCAGAGACTTCATCTGGAGCTTCCTTGGGTGCAATTGAAGGTGACACAACTCTCTGATTGAAGCTACACTTCTCAGAGCAAAGTTATGGATCATTCCTTCCTCCTGAGCTTCCAGTGATTCTCCATTTTGATTTACTTAATTTCATAGCATGTAACCTGTATGGCTGTGTTCGTCTCTTCAAGATGAATCCATAGAGCATAAGAACACGAAAATCAGTTGAGAAATGAGAGAGTTCTTAGGGTTTTAGTGTGGACGGTCACGGGTGCACACCAGTCGTAGACGATGACCAGACGCCATCCGATCGAGCGTGTATCAAGTGGACGGTCCAGATTGCGCCGGACCAGAGAATGTTACATGAACCGCGGGCCCCTGGAGCGCTGAGTCAGATGGCGGAGTCGAATGGGAGCGTGACACGTGGGCTTTCGGAGCTGCCGAGGATGAGTCGGCGCTGTATGAATAAGTAGGAAAATATGGATTTTTTGATTTATTTAAATACCCAGAACTTAGAAAATCCATATCTTTGTGTAAGAAAATCATAAAAATAAACTAAAAATACCCTCTTGCTCATTGAACAGAGGAAAATAATGTGGAAAAGAAATCAAGTTATTTTGTTGAGTATTTTATTTTTAATTAATTATTTACTCATTTCAGCATTTTGATTCTCCATTTCCATATACAATTCACCATGGCATGAGACCATAGGGCTTTTGAAGCCTCTGATCTTGGGAACATTCCTTGAATTTTTCAAGGTCAGATGCCATCTCTATGGAAAATTATGTATTTTTCAAGTTTATATCACTATTTTTGGTATTTTAATTCCAATAATTAGCATATTACTTAGAAAATTCTAGGAAAATTTGGTGAAGTTCCTTAGGACCAGAGGACCTTAGGATAATTATGGTTAGGCTTAATTCATTAAGAATAACCCTAATTGGCCTAATTACTCAAAATTGAATTTTAATTGATTAGGATTAGCCACACATTAAAATAATTTGAAATCAATTCTTCATTGATCTTTAAGATATAGAGAACCTTACATAAAAATTTGAGGTCAATTGGAAATGATTAGCCCCACTAAATGAATTAATTAAGCCACATGATCAAAATTAAACTTTAAAAATTCATAACTCCGAAAATACATTTCAAAAAAATCACCAAATTGGTTTTGTGGGCTCTCTGGTATCAGATGAGTCTATAAAAATTAAAATTGCAATTTTCTAAATTTTTTTATTTTTAATCATATTTTAATATTTTAAATAATTAAAAAATAATAAAAATCATAAAAATATTAAAAAACATAAAAATATTAAAAATCATAAAAATGTCATATTTTGACTCCTAATCATTTAGGAATAAATCAAATATTTTTCCCAAGCCTCAAAGTAAAGATATTGAATTTTAAATGCTTAAAATAATTTTTAATATTAAAAAATGTATTTTCCAATCTTTTCACTAAATTAATTCCAATAAATCAAAGAAAAATAAGAAAATTGTAAAATTTGTTTCTCTAAACTCCTTGAGGTTAGAGAGATTTAAGAAAAAATATAAAATCTATTTTTCAACTTTAATTTTATTTCATAATTAATTAATACTCTAAAACTCAAAATAATTATAATAATAAAATATAATTAAAAAATCACCAAAATTGGTTCAAGTGGTCCTCTGGTCATTAGGAACATCTCATAATTTTTTTCAGGACAGAAACCTTTCTTTTTGGTCATGTTGTTGAATTTTCCTTGAAATCCCTTATTTTTCACTAGAAATAATTATATAAATAAATTAAATTCAGAAAAATCACATTTTCTCCTCTAATGTCTTAATTGACATGTGAGTGAGGTGACATAAAAATTTCAAGCTCATTTGAACTCAATTTAGTGAGTTATGAAATAAATAAGCCTAAAAGGGCATAAAGGTAATTAAAGAATTTAAACCCCTTTATTAAAATTCTTGGTTTAATTAAAATGGAGGGTGAAATATTTGATTTTATCTTTCTTGGGTGATTGAAACTTTGGGAAATTAAAAGGGTAAGAACCCATTAATCACTTTTAATAAACCAAAAATGAAACTTTGATTATTTAAACAGTTTAAATTTTGGAAGATTAATGAAAATTTGAATTATTAAAAATAAGAATATAACTTGAGAGGATATTAATCCTTTAATAAAAAAATCCCTAAATAAATCACTTCAACAATATTTAACTTTTAATTAAGATTAAAATGATAATCCAAACTAAGTAAATTAAAAATTAAAATTAAATGACCATTAAATTAAAGAAAAGTTCAAAACATTAAATAATTTAATAATTAAATTAAATTAAACTAAATTAAATTAAGTAAAAATTAAATTAAAATTAAAATTAAATCAAATTAACATTTTAAAAATTAAGTTAAGCTAAATTAAAAAAAATATTTAAATTAAATTAAATTAAATTAAATCAAATTTAAATTAAATTAAGTTAACATCATTCAATAATAAAAGTGAAACAAATTTAAAATATTAAGATCACCTAAAGTATAAAGATTTAAACCAAAAATAATTTGAACTCTATTCCAAACTTAAAATTATTAATTTAAATCTCATAATTAAATTAAATCACTTCAAACCATTAACTCAAACTTCAAATTAAGAATAACTAAAATTCTCATTAAACCAACTTGCCCCTAAAGACTTTAGCTCTTAAATAGAGTATTAAGTGAGATGTCACTTCATTCATCAGGTAATCAAATGCCCAAGTTCACTAAGCAAGAGACAAAGCTTAACTAAACTCCCGGATGATTAATTCACCTGTGTAACTAAATTTACTTGGACTCAAAATAATCTCAGAAGTATTGAAAAGATGTTTAGGACTCATCCTAAGAACGTCCTCAATATTATGAGATGTTTTAGAAGAACAATTGAACTTAATTATTCTTTGGTGAAGAAAATCTTCCTTAAACAAAATACAAGAACCTAGACGTCATAGGAGATGACTAGCAATAGGATTAGGAATTTTGTAGACAACCAGAACCTTCCCTTAGCTTTACCTAGGTACTTGTTGAAATATTTAAATGCCTTAGCATGTGTTTTAAGTGCAGCTTGGGATGACGTGAAGACCCTCCAGGTACGCTTTTATTTTATTGCAATTTACTTTATTGAAATTTACTTACATGCACTACACTTTTCTTTTTCTTGCATGTTAAACAAGATTGTTGCATGATGTCGGCGAATTTTTTTAATTTAATTTAAATAAATAATTTTGAAAAGTAGTATTTGATTTTGAAAATAATTTTAAATTTGAAGGTTTTAAGATATGAGATTAAACCGATCTCACATCCCAAATAGTTTATATAAACGAGCACCGCACCACAAACCGTGTATCTATCCCTAAGGATAGACACACCGCTTGACGGTGGGGCTCGATTAAATAAACTAGAAGATTTGTGACATCCGTTTGGTCCGCGAACCAATTTTATAAGCCGACAAATTCCCTCGCTTAATATGAAAGCATTAAACAGGGTTTATATTACTCGGGTTCTTTTAAAATTCCCTATAAGGGCAAGCCCCTATAGTTAATTACATCTTAAGTGATGGGAATCACCTAAGAAAACTCTCGATAATAATCAATAATTCGCTCTCAAGGATTTCAAAGTTTAAGTTTTCGAGGGATTGAATTTTGGAATTTCAATAGGGAATGGATCAAATTTAGAACATTTTGTTTTGGGAATCCAAAGGAAGAAAAGTAGGAGAAATCACGCATTCGAAGCGAACTTCGGTAATTTCCCGACTATCCTATTGTTTGGCTTGAGTTTAGGAAAGTCCTAATATTTATTTAAATGTTTTGATCTTGTCAATTTTAATTAATTAGGGCTTATATTTGTATGATAAAATCAAACAAATAGCCTCGAAGATGTGAGGGTTTATTGTCGTACCGGACGACTATCTTGGAATCCTAAGACCGGTTAGGGCTTAATTTGCAATGCAAATGCCTAACGAAAGGTTGAGGATTTATGTTGCACTAGGCAAACTACCTCGAAGTCCTATAGCTTGGTTATTTTAATTCTAAGAAAGTTTTATTGAAGTAGACTCGAGTTTTCATCGATGACGATGGCCGTGCCGCCCACCATGCTCCGAGCTCCTTGTTGTCGCAGAGGTTTAGTTTTAGAAATCATAAATCGGGGATGAGAAAAGTGTTTTGGTTTAGAGAAAATCTTAATTTCCAAGTGTTTTCAATATTTTAATTAAAACAAATCTTAAAGTTGATTATAACGACACCGGTTAAGATCCCACGGTTCCATCCTTCCGGCATCATTATTTTTATCGGATTCATTTAGTCCGGATGAATTTGCTAAACTCAATTGAATGAGTTCCACACTTTCATTTAGACCGTGGGAAATCCCGTTAGCAACACGTAGGTTACATCAACCGAGGTATTCCCGATCATCCAACAAGACGTTTTAATTTAGTTGTAATTGTAGTTTTGTGTTACGTTTGTGATTAAATTTTGAGTTGTTTTATATTTTGAAATGTTGTGGCGGTGAATTTTATCTTGCAATGAATTTTAACTTAGTTTTGGTTTCGGTTTAGGGACTATCCTAAAGGTGTGGGTTTTCATGCAACAGTTGTTTATCATGCAAGAAAAGTAAGTGCAATGCGATTAAATAAATTGCAATAATGTAAATTGCAAGAAAGTAAATTGCAATAACATAACAGCGTACCTGGAGGGTCTTCCCGTCATCTCAAGCTGCACTTAAAACACAATTAGAATACTTAAACAAGTTCCTAGGTAAAGCTAAGGGAAGGGTTATGGTTTTTTACCAAGTTCCTAATCCTATAGCTTAGTCATCTACTTATGACGTCTAGGTTCTTTGTGTTTTGGTTTGAGGACGATTTTCTTCATCGAAGAACAATTAAGTCCAATTTTTCTTATAAATGTCCTATCATATTGAGGAAGTGCTTAAGAATAATCTTAAACATCTTTTCAATATTTCTGGGATTATTTTAAGTCCAAATGAATTTAATTATATAAATGGATTAATCGTCCAGGGATTCAAGTTTTGTTAACTTGCTCGAGTGAACTAGGACATTTGAATATCCTATAAATGAAGTAACATTTCATTTAATATTACGTTTAGGAGTTATGATAACTAAAGTTTTTGAGGGTAAATTGGTGTTCAAATGGTTTGATTTAAGTTAATGGGTTTAAATTTGGAATAGTGTTCAAGTTGCTTTATATTTAATTTCTTTCGTTTTAGGTGATGTTATTTAATTCAATTTAATTTAATTTAATTTAATTTAATTGAGTTTTAATTCTATTTAATTCAATTTAATTCAATTTAGTTTGATTTGATGTTACATTAAATTAATTTGATTTGATTTAATTTTAATTTAATTTGATTTAATTTAATTTAATTTAATTTAATTTAATTTTAATTCATTTAATTTAATTTAATTTGTTTATTTAATTTATTTTAATTTTATTTATTTAATTTAATTTAATTTAATTTAAGTTATTTAATTTAATTTAATTTAATTTTAATTTAATTTTAATTTAATCTTTAATTTAATTCAACTTTTAATTTTAATTTAATTTAATTTAATTTAATCCAATTTAATTCACTTAATTTAATTTAATTTTTAATTTAATTTTATTTTTAATTTTAATTGAAATTTTTGAAAGAGTTTAATAATTTGATTTTAGTTTAATGATTAAGTCTTTTAATATATTTTAAATTTGAGTTATCATTTTAATTAAGAATTGAATATTAATGAGATAATTAATTTAGGGATTTTTAAATTAAAGAATAAATCTCTTCCTAAAAATATCCCTATTTTAATAATTCCAATTTTATTATTCTTCCAAATTTAATCAATTATTTAATTAAGGTTTAATTATTTTAAAATTATTTAATGGGTTTCTACCCTTTAATTATTTAAATTTCAATCATCCAAATCAAATTAGGATCAAATATTTTACTTATTACTTTTTTTTATTAAACCTAAAGTTTTAATTAAGGATTAAAAATTTTAATTACCACTTTACCCTTTAAGCTTAATAATTTTATAACTCTCTAAATTGAACTCAAATGAACTTGAAATTTTTATGTGACTTCACTCATATGTCAATAAAGACATGAGAGGAGAAAATGTGATTTTTCTGTATTTATTTTATTTATATAATTATTTTTGGTAGAAAATAGAGATTTCCAAGAAAAATTTAATAACATGACCAAGGGAAAGTTTCTGTCCTTAAGAAAATTAGGGGACATTCCTAATGACCAGAGGACCACTTGGACTAATTTTGGTGATTTTTTGAATTATATTATTTTTATTATAATTATTTTAAGTTTTGGAGTGTTAATTAATTTAAAAATAAAATAATTGTTGAAAAATAAATTTTATATTTTTCAAAAATCTCCCTGATATCAAGAAAATCAGAGAATCAAATTTTACAATTTTCTGATTTTTCTATGATTTATTATAATTATTTTAGTGAAAATGCTAAAAAATAAATTTTTTTAATTTTAAATTTACCCTAGAGCTTTAAAATTTAATATCTCACTAAATAGACCTAAGAAAAATATGGGGTTTGTTCCTAAGTGATTAAAATTCAAAATGTGACATTTTGGTGAATTTTATTATTTTTGTGATTTTTATTATTTTTTAATTATTAAAATATTAAAATAATATTAAAAAAATCAAATTTTTTAGAAAATTGAAATTTTAATTTTGTAAAATTCCCCTAATATCAGAGAGGCTCCAAAACCAATTTGGTGAATTTTTGAAAGGTATTTTGAAAGTTATGAATTTTTAAAGTTTAAAATGACTAAGTGGCTTAATCGACCCAATTAGTGGGGCTAACCAAGTCCAATTGACCTCAAATTTTTATGGTGGGTTCCTCCGATCCCGAAGGTCAGTGGAGAATTGATTTCAAGTCAATTTGATGTATGGTTAGCTCTAATTAATTAGAGACCTATTTTGAGTGTTTAAGCCAATTAGGGTTGTGTTAAATGAACTAACTCAAAACCTATTTTTCCTAAGGTTCTCCGGTCATAAGGAACATCATCAAATTTTCCTAGAATTTATTTCACAACATGCTATTTATTGGAATTAAAATACTTAAAACGAGTAACATGAATTTGAAAAATCAAAAACTCTTCATAGGGATGGCCTCGACTTTGGAAAATTCGAGGAATGTTCCCAAATTCGGAGGCTTCAAAAGCCCTATGGTCTCATGCCATGGTGAATTGTATACATGCATGGAGAATTAAAAATATGCAGAGAGTGAATAAATTATTAAAAATAAAATACTTCGATGAAATTAAGTAATTTCTTTTCCACATTATTCTCCTCCGTTCACCGAGCAAGAGGGTATTTTTATTTTATTTTTATGATTTTTCTACACAAAGTTATGAATTTTTGAAGTTTAGGGAATTAAATAAATCAAAAAATTCCCTAATTTTCTATTTATCCACGCGGCGCCGCGTCAACCTCGGCAGCTCCGAAACGCCGCGTGGCGCGCTCTCATTCGAAGCCGCCATCTGACTCAGCGCTCCCGGGGCCCGCTGTATCATTCCGTCTTCTGATCCGACGCGATCCTGACCGTCCGTCCGCGCGTGTATTAAATGAACGGCATCCGTTCATCGTCCCCAAGTGTCCTCACCCGAGAGCCGTCCACACTAAATCCCTAATATCTCACTCGATACTCAATGGATTTTCATGTTCTTATGTTTCATGGATTCGTCTCGAAGAGACGAACACATCTATACGGTTATCATGCATTTAAATTAAAGCATTTGAAATGGAGAATCTCCGAAGCTCGGGATGAAGAATTAGCTCATACCTCTGCTCGCGAGAAGTGTGGCTTCAATCCGAGAGTTGTTGCACCTTCGATTGGATCCTAGCAAGCTCCGCATGAAGTCTCCCGGTCCGGTGAATTGTGCTAGGTTGGATTTCGACCACGCCCGATCACAAAGCTTGGAGGCTGGAGCAACCGGGAGGCCCGGAGATGGGGCTTTTGCTTGGTGGACATCTTCCCCCGGTCCGGTGAAGGTGTAGAACCAATCAATTTGGGGATTGGTTCACCGTGGAGAAGTGTCCCGGTTTTGGGTGGAATTTCGGTTGAGAAATCGGGTTTGTCAGTGGGGATCGGGGCAAATCGACACCTGGGATCAACCGCTCTAAGGGTGGAGAAGGTTTGGAACAATTTTGCGCGAGTTTCGGCAAGGTTTGTGCAACTCTCCTCTCATGGCCGTGAGGGGGTCGAGTTTAAATAGAGGTGGTCGGAGAGCCTCCTGTGGATGGCCAAGGGTTAGGATCAGCTGCTCCGGTCATGGAAAGAACAGCCATGGTGGCCATTGGGCATGGGACGACTCGACAAGGTGGAATTCCAAAGTTTGGCTCCTCCCAAGGTCTCGGCCATGGTGTTTTCCGGCGATCCAGGCGGTGGCCGACAGATATGGGTCACCTTCAGGGTCGGGGAGTCCGGGGCTCGAAGTTGGTGAAGTCAATCGGAGTTTGACATGTGTAAAGGCTTTGAATTAAAATGGAATGGAGAAGGGGTCATTTTGGCTTCAATTTGGTCAACCCATTGGTTTGGGCTGGGTGCACCTCCCCATGGCCCGATTTTGGGCTGAGAGGATCGGCTGGGTCGGCCAAGAGAGAATGGTGTGGTCTCTATCCATGATGAGGTGGCTAAACATGGTTTAGAGTGTGTCATGGATAAGGTTAAAAAAGCTTAATGAAAGATTAGGAAAGGAGCCCCTCCTTTTACCATTAATGGCATGGTCACATGCCAAACTTTCATGGCTCCATATGGCTTGTGAATGGCTCACCTTGGCTCCATTTGGCTTCGGGAAAAGCTTGGGTCAATTTCATAAAAAGGGATTTAAGAAAACTTTTATATTTTGATGGGAATTTGTATGGGGCTTGATTTGGAATTGTTTAATTGATGACTTTGAAACTTAGGGGCAATTTTGATTAAATGGATGATGAGGGGAAGTGTCATGTGGGCTTTAGATGAATTTGAGCTTTTGAATTTGAAGGAAGTGGGCTTTTAGGAAAGTTTAAGGGGAATGGGCTTTTTGATTTTAGGATGGGCATTTGGGTGAAGATTTTGTGAAGGACCTTGTCAAATAAGTGTTATAATTGGTTTAGGGATGTTCTATGAAGGGCTTCAAGTCAATTTGGTGTGATTTGGGGTTGAATTGGTTTGAATTTGGATTTATTTGGTAAGTGGGCCTATGTAGGTCAAATTGGGCTAACTTGGGCCAATGTTGGGCTAGGTTTGAAATTGATGTAAAATTAATGTTGAGAAATATTTATGGGAGTGTTTCAAAGAGGTTTTGACTTTGGTTGGGCTTTGATTTTGGGGTTTGGGCTCATTTGGGCTAGGTTTAGGTTTAGGTCAAAAATGGGCCTTTTAACCTTGAGTTGAATTTGAGTGGGGTTTGGGTCTAAATTTTGGGCAAATCATGTTAGTGTTTTATTTGTGGGAATGTTAAGGAAGATTTAGAAAAGATTTGGGGTTAATTGGAGTTGAATTGGGTGAATTTGGGTTAAGTTTGGGTCATGGGTCCAAATCGGGCTTTAAGGCCAAAAGTGAAATTGGATCCAAATGTCAATCAAATTGGACTTGAATTTGGTCTAGATTGGTGTCGGGAATGTTGAATTGAAGTTTAGAACTGAATTGGACCGAATTTGGGTCAATTGGGTAGGTTTGGTTTGACATCGGGTTCACTTAGTGGTTAAAATGGGTCAAATTGGGGGTTTTGAAAAAAATAGGGTAAATTGACAAAATTAGCCCATGGTGTAGTTGGACAAAATGAAATTGGGAATATTTGGGATTTTCTGGGAATTTTCTGAATTTTTGGATTTTTTGGCCAAGAGGGGTATTTTGGGTATTTGGAGGGTATCGGGAGGTATTTTTGGAATTTTTGGTATTTTTGGGTATGGATGATCAATTTGAGTAATGTGGAAATGTTTAAGATCAATTTTGAGGAATTTTGGGTGATTTAGGAAATTTTGAAAAATTTGGGTAATTTCGAGGGTTTTGGGTAAGCTAGGCGGGTGTAGGGTCCCGGGGTCAAAAATCGAAAATTTGGGAAATTGAAGATTGGGTGGATGTAAGTGGAATGAAATCATTTTGGTTGAGCCATGAAGCCATATCAAGCCCATATGAGCCATGAAGGGACCCATTTGAGGCATTCACTATGTTGTTCCTAACCCTCTTAGCCGAGGGCTTAGGGGTTAAGGACCATCCATGCGAATCACCTACATGAGTCGGGAGGTCGAGTTGGGTATGGGTGTGTTTTAGGAAATGTGTGAAAGTGTAGTGTATAAGTGTAGTGTGTGTGTAAGTCAGCCCCTTCACTGCACTGGGCCACCTGTGGGCGGTCCTAAGGCCAAAGAGTCCTATAGGAACTCATCCTTAAACTTCCACATTTGATTTCAACCCTCTAGGTGATTAGGGGTCTACGATCAAGTTTGTGGAGTTTGCGAGGAGTTAAGAAGTGGTTTGAATTTCTAAAAGGTGGGTCGCAATTCTAGTCCTCTAAGATAGTCAAAGGAAAAGCCTAAGGCTAGATCCTAAGCACTAAAAAGAAGAAGAGAAGACCTCATCAAAAATGAGGTCAACAAATGGACCCCAATAGTTGTGGTGAGTCGACGGAGCACACCGCGCGTATTGGTGTTTACCGAAGCGATCAACAAAACCAACACAAACATCCAAGTGACAAACTTAGGACAAAGCAAAAGAATTTCCACTGGGAGTATCGGGTATGTTCCAAAAACTGGAGATACCCGAACTCTCGCTGGGGAAAGGAAAAGGAGGTGAATCCCAAATCACATGACCTGGGAGAATTCCAATTTAGATTTTATTTTGTTTCAATTTAAATTTTGATGTGTGAGCTTGGATTTTAGTTTGGAGTTTTAATTTAGATTGAAGTTTTGTCAAAATTAATTTGAGGGATTTGATTTGAAATGAAAATTGGAATTCTGAGGTTTTAGATGTAACATCTTCAACCTCGAAAGAAAATTGAATTGATCGTATTGAATCATTGCAATGAGGAGAGATCTCGGAGCAATGCGGTATTGGATGTAAAATCCTTAACCCCAAGAGTTTGATTTTGATGTATTTCATTGCTTTGTAGGGAAAGAATCCTAAAGCAGGTGCGATCTTGGATGTAAAATCCTCGACCCAAAAAGTTTGATTTTGATGTATTTCGGTGCAGTAGGAAAGAGTCCTAAAGCAAGCGGCCTTGGATGTAAAATCCTCGACCCAAAAATTTGAATTTGATGTATTTCGAAGTGCAATAGGGAAAGAATCCTAAAGCAAGTGCAGTCTTGGATGTAAAATCCTCGACCCAAAAAGTTTGAATTTGATGTATTTCAAAGTGCAATAGGGAAAGAATCCTAAAGCAGATGCAGTCTTGGATGTAAAATCCTCGACCCAAAAATTTGAATTTGATGTATTTCGAAGGCAATAGGAAAGAATCCTAAAGCAATAGCGATCTTGGATGTAAAATCCTCGACCCAAAAATTTTGAATATGATGTATTTCAGTGCAATAGGGAAAGAATCCTAAAGCAGTGCAGTCTTGGATGTAAAATCCTCGACCCAAAAGTTTGAATTTGATGTATATTTGAGATCTGGATGAAATTGAATTTGAATTTGATTGATATTTGAGATCTGGAAAGATTGAATTTGAGATTTGGAAGGATGAGTTTGAACTCGGTTGAGATTTGATTTAAGATTTGATTTGAAATTTGGAAGATCAAATTTGAAATTTGATCGAGATTGGATTTGGAATCTGGAAAGATTGAATTTGAAATTTGGAAGGATGAGTTTGAACTCGATTGAAATTTGATTTAAGATTTGATTTGAAATTTGGAAGATCAAATTTGAAATTTGATCGAGATTGGATTCGAAATCTAATTGAGAATTTGATTTGAGATTTGATTTAACACTTATGTTGATTTTGTTTATCTTTTAATGATTCAAATTTTACTTTATTGTTTATTTAATGTTCATGTGAATTTGGTGTTCGTCATTTTTAGATTTTTTTTAGGAAAGTTTTCTTTTATTCTTCTTTTTTTTTTCTTTTCTGTTCTTTGTTCGAAGTTCATTTAACTTTAATGGCGTTTCCCAGTCAATTTGCACAAAAGAGGTGAAGGCCAAAAATGTGACATGGTCACTTTCATTCCAATCATGTCGAAGATACATCATACAACTCGATCCGGAATACATTTCATACAATCCATGTAGACTCAAAACGGACTATGTATGATCTTTGTCGATTCATCAAAAAGCATCCGTCAAAAAATCCATGTCCGAATAAGTGGGGTACACGGTCAATAACATCACCTTCCAAGCCATCCTCGGCAAGGATGCCGTATGGATGTACATCGGAGGTGTGATATTTTCCATGTAACTCACGACTCGTAAGGCCGGAGGCTCTCTAGCTCCGGGTCGGGCCGGAAATGGTAAGGTGTCTTCCTCGTCGTCCATCCTTCCGAAAGTAACCGAGATCCGCTTCACCGGTACTCCCGGTATGCAATGCTTAGCGATATCTCGCTCCGTTGCCCTTCAGCATCTCGACGGAACCTACCGGTAAAGGTATCTTCACCGGCCCTCGGAACTCACTCCGGGCTCGCTATCCGGAGGTCGATCCGAACATGATGTTACACTCGTTCGAGAAAGAGACTCGTGCGTAAAGGTCCGACAAAGTCGTGGTGGTCTATATGCGGGGTATGCAGCCACCTCGTTTGTAGATGTTGATAATGCAACTATTGGGTATGCAATCCGCCGGCGATACCCTCCATGTTATCAATCTCTTTACCATTCTCTTGATGACTAATGGCATCGGATCCACTCGCCCAAGACGGAGTATTCCCGTGGGTTTCCCTTCCCGTCTTCAAGCAAAGTCGTAGCAGCATCCGCATTGTATTGTGATTCTTCCCTTCCCCGGCATCCATCTCCGGGTTCGAGTATGTGTTTTCCCTCAGGCGGCCTGCTCAACCCATCCTTTTCAAATCTCGGATGCAATCCACGATTTGCTGTTGTTCATACTCTGAGAATACGTCTGTATGTAGCTCGAGGCCCTCTAGTATATTGATTCTTCTACCTTTAATTCTCTCGAAGTATTCAAAGGTTTTCTTTTCAACATTCCGCATTCTCTCCAGCTCGTATTCCGAATGATCCGCGGATGGCGAGGCTCGGTGACATATTGTGGGATATACGGTTCAATCCCTTCACGTTCTCCTCGCATACCTCGGCTCCTCGTGGATGATGCCCGTCGGGACATCCCCCGGGGTTGCTTCGCAACAAGGTCATGCATCACCGGTGGTTCTATCCGGTGGCGTGGTGGCCTTCTTTTTCCGGTCTTTGTGAGATTTCCCCGGTCCTTTACGTTATCCTAGAGCCGGCCTCATTTCTTCGTGTTCCCGGTGAACCGGTGTCCTCGAAGTGTATGTACCGACATTAGCAACCGTCTCGTCGCGCCGGTCCGCGGCTAGTTTTGTTAACATCTTACTGGATACGGCGATTCTTATTTCTTCGTTGCGTTGTCGTGAGAGTAGCTCTTCGAACTTCTTGAATCTCCGCGGGCGCGGCGCCGACAAGCTCGCCCTCCGCCGTAGCCACTACGGACTTCATTTTCTTATCTTCTTCGTTGTTTGCCTTTCTTTTCTTGCTACTGGATTGGTGGCTTGGGCCACCCACTTTCATCACCGTCCGCCCGGGCAGCTTCTTCTCGGTCAACCGGGACCCGGCCACTTTCCTCATATCGTAGGCCCGCCGGTGCGAAATCCGAGTCAATCTCGATTATCGCTCCATCTTTCACCCTCTTTTAATCGAGTGCAAGGCTTACGCCATTCTTAAAGTTCGAGACCAACCGCCCGTTCGACATTTCCCCGCGAAAAGACAAGGAAAAGGATCGTGGGTCGTACTAAGAACAAGAACATTAAGAAAACGTTTATTAAAGACATTTTTTTTTCTCTTATATTTTAAAATTTAACGAGAATGAAGCGGGATAAGATCGTGAAAGAGATTTTGATTTGGAAAAGAAAACAAGGAAAACTTTATTATCACGATTTTATTTATTTTAGCACATTTTATTATTTTTTGGGTTCGGACCCAATCATAAGTAATTACTTCGCCCGTGTTTCTTAGGGATGAAGAATTCATTCCTTCAAAACATCGTGTAGCAGTAATACTTTTTCAAGTATCGTCCGCCGATCGGAAGCATATGTCGTTCTCCCCGGCAATTCACTAACCGGTAGGAACCTCCCGAGTATACCGCTTCAACCACAAACGGCCCTTCCCAAGTGGGTTCAAATTTTCCTCCTATCTTACGGTGTGCAAGGATAGGTCTCTCGAGAACAAGAACTAAGTCACCAACTTTCAAGGCTCTCGGCGGACCCGCCTTGTCATGGGCTTGAACCATCTTAGCTTGGTATAGTTCTAAATTCTGCTGCGCTGCAAGTCTTTTCCCTTCCAAGCTTTCTAATTCTTCTAGTCGTAATTTGGCGTTTTCTTCTGTCGTGATCTTGTTCGCAACTGCAATTCTGAGTGAAGGAAGCTGAACCTCTAAAGGTAACACTGCCTCGGACCCATACACCGCAGCATAAGGTGTAGCTTCGAGTAGGAGTTCTAAAGGTTGTCCGGTAGGCCCATAAGGCTTCTAACAACTTCTCGTGCCAATTTTCTTATTATCGTCCAAAGTTTTCTTTAAGATTTGAACGAGAGTTTTATTAAAAGCCTTAGCGAGGCCGTTTGCTCTCGGGTAGTAAATTGTCGAGTATCGCCGCCGATTCCGTGTCTCCCGACAAAATTGTTGATTTGCGTGCTTCGAATGCCGACCCATTATCCGAGATGATCCCTGCGCGGCACTCCGAAACGGTAGACAACTCGGTTCTCGAAAACCGTAGCACGTGGTGTGCTTTCACTTCTCAAGTGGAACCGCCTCCGCCCACTTGGAAAAGTAATCAGTAGCCGCAAGAATGAAGCGATGTCCTTTTGAAGATGGTGGTTCTATCGGACCCACTATATCCGTGCCCCAACATTCAAATGGCCACGACGCAATTGTCGGATGTAGCACATTTGGAGGTTGGTGTAGAACCACTCCGTGCACTCGGCATTGGTGACGCCTCCCGGCGATCTTCATGCAGATCGGTCATCATCGAGGGCCGTAGTACCCTAGTCTTTTAATTTTCATTTTCATCTTCGGACCCGACCGGTGAGCGCCATGCAGTCCCGAATGCACCTCCTTAACAATTTCACGGCCTCGGACCCGCTTAGGCACCTTAGCCACATTCGATCAAAAGACCTTCCGTACAATGTGTTGTTTATTAATGCGTAAGACGAGTTCTTTTCTGATCCGATGGGCTAGCGACCTATCGTCCGGTAGCTTTCCCGTTTGCAGTAGTCTATCAATGGTTGTCGCCAATCTTCTCGTTTTTTCCGTCACCGCTCGCAACCGATTCTTCTTCTTTTTCCGATTAGTGTATTGTGTCTATGTCGAGCCGTGATAGGACTCGACGTCCGCGAACCGACACTTCCATCGATTCATCTTGCAAACAGGCAAATTCTTTTGCGAGACAGGCTAAAGCATTTTCTTTTCTGGGAATTTTGTAGATCGTTACATTTGGAATCTGTTCCAACAACTGTATGGCATACTGGAAGTATTGCTCGAGTCTTGGCTTTAAAATTCTGTATTGTCCTACGATCCGTCGAATGATTAACTCGCGAATCCCCGTAGATGTTGATGTCTGTTATCCCCATTTGAATAGTTAATTCCAGTCCCGTTATGAGGGCTTCATATTCTCGCTTCGTTGTTTGTACATGGTTCCGTTAAGTGGTAGGAATATCTTAACATCCCCTCGCTCCGTGTTATAAAGATTAGCCCGATTCCCGCCTTACCGGCACTATCACTTGCGATTCTTCGTCTTTGTATGTCGAAGATGCTCCGTCGAAATATAATTCCCAACGTCGATCATCGTGGTCTTCTAGATTCATTATTTGTTCATCCGGCAAGTCGTCATCGAGAGGAGATTCGCCGCAAAGGGTGTGTCGCGAGGAAGTCCGCTAAGACTTGTCCCTTTACAGCACGAAGAGGCACGAAAGTTATATCGAATTGCAATAATATCATTAACCATCCGGCAAGTCCGCCGGAAAGTGTTGGACGACTCATCAAGTATTGCAATGGATTAAATTTCGAGATCGAGTTGACTTTATGAGAAAGCATGTAGTGCCCGAGCTTTTGAGCGGCAAAGATCGTGGCCAAACAATGCTTTTCAATTGCGGGATACCTTACTTCCGTCGGAAGTAAACGACGACTTAAGTAGTAAAGAGCATTTTCTTTACCCTCATCATCGACTCAGCCAACAGGGCTCCGAGAGAGTCGTCTAAAGCCGCGGTGTAAAGTATCGCCGGTCTACCCGAGACTGGGGCTGCTAAGACAGGAGGTGTCATTAAATATTGTTTAATGTCCTCGAAGGCCTTCCGGCATTTCTCTTCCCAAATAAATTTGGCGTCCTTTTTAACTAGTGCCGAGAAAGGCCGACACGTACTCGACGAGTTCGAGATAAAGCGTCGAAGATATGCCGCCTTCCTCGAAAAGATCGTAGTTGTTTTAAGGTTTTGGGAGGCGGCATTTCTAAGATAGCTTTAATCTTTTCCGGGTCGATTTCAATTCCACGATGTCTGACAACGAATCCTAAGAATTTCCCGGAGGTGACGCCGAAGGCGCATTTTAAGGGATTCATCTTAAGGTTAAATTGTCTTAATCATTCGAAAACAATTCTCAAATCATACAGGTGGTTTTCCTTTATTTTGATTTTGATGACCACATCGTCCACGTAGCATTCGACTTGATTGTGGATGAGATCATCAAAGATTCTTGTCATTGCTCTTTGGTAGGTCGCTCCCGCGTTCTTCGGTCCGAATGGCATTACCGTGTAGCAAAATACTCCGATCGGCGTCCCGAATGCCGTAAGCTTTTCATCTTCCGGAGCCATTTTTATCTGGTTGTATCCTGAAGATCCATCCATGAACGAGAATATTTCATGTGTTGAAGCAATGTCGATCATTAGTTCCGGGATCGGTAGAGGGAATTCATCCTTTGGACATGCCTTGTTCAAATCTCTGAAGTCCACACAAATTCTGATCTGACCATTCTTCTTTCGATCGGTACCACATTGAGCTAACCAAGCTCGGGTATTGTTCTTCACGGACAAATTTGGCGTCTATTAGCTTTTTAACTTCGGCTATGACTTGTTGTTCGATTTCTAGACGCATTCTTCCGGGACCTTGTCCGACCGGGACGAAGTAGGATCCACTCCTAGCTTATGGACCGCAACCTCCGGAGCTAATCCCGGCATCTCATCATAGTTCCAAGCAAAACAAGCCTTTAAATTCCATTAATAATTTGATTATTTCTTCGGAGTCTTCTTTATTGAGTAAGGAGCTAACAAAGGTAGGTCTAGGCTCTTCGCTAGTGCCTAAGTTAACTTCCGTTAACTCATCTATTGTAGATTTAATCTCTTCTTCGAATTCTGGTGGAGTGTCTCCAATTTTGTACATCTTCGAGTTCGTCTGTAGTTTCCATGCAGTTTTCATTGGACTCGCAAGTGACAACCAAGCAAAATTCAGTATCGTCAACTGACCCTACTGTGCCGAATCCGAGACCATGCTTTGAATCGGGTGGACGACCGAATTATTCCATAATTTTTCAAAATGTTGTGATCGGCCTTTTGTCCATTATCGAGGTAAGAAACCACGTTGAATTAAATTTCGGACACGTGGAGAGTACCACTCAAAAGGTAATTCCATTAATTCGATGAAGTGACATCTTCGAATTGTACATTATTTTCGCTTTGGAGGAAGAAGCACCACTGTAGAATTTGATCGGCCTTGCACCGTCGTTACGTACCTCTTTGACCACCATACCCTCGATCTTGTTAGAATGGATCGGGGTTAGGGTCATAGTATGTACGTAGTGGTTAATCTTCTCGTACATTGATTTGTATTCTTCGTTCTTCTCATCTTCGAGAGAGATCTTGAATTGCGGCTTCTTCCGACTTATTGTCGCTCGCTTCTTGCTTGCTTTCTTTTCTTCTTCGTAACTATCTTCCCAATCAACATCGATGGCCGGTTTCCTCCGTCCAATCGCACTAACGTCTCTACCACGGCCTCGTCCCCGGCCTCGACCTCGGATGCGAGTTGTGGAGAAACCTTCACCATCTCGCCGAAGGGAGTGGTGAGTGATCGTTGGACTAGAACTTCGGGTTCTTCGTTGTCCCGAACTTTCTTCGCCTCATTTGTTACGGTATCTCTCGGAGAAGATTGTTTTCTTGCGGTGCATAATAAGCCGCGTCTTCATGGATTCCAATTTCATGTACGGAGAATGGTTGTAAGTCACCTTTGATGCACTGTTCCCCTCCATCGTAGTATTTGATGCACTGATGTAGAGATGATGGTACCATCCTGTTTTCATGTATCCATGGTCAGCCCAGTAGAGCGTTGAACGATATTTCTGAATCGATTATGTGAAATTTTGCGGTTGTCTTTGCCAAGTCACCGGTCTTCATTAGTAGCGTTATTGACCCGAGGGCTCTTTCTCCTTTCTGGTTGAATCCTCTTAATAACATTTTGTCGGCCTCGAGCTCACGAGCATCAATTTCCAAATATGCTAGTGTTCGAAGACTCATTATATCGATTGATGCTCCCGGATCTACCAATACTCCGGAGAGCGTAAACTTCCCAATTGTGAATCGAAATGTACAATGGTCGGTTGTGATCCGCCGTCCCAAGTAGTAGGTCATCGTCCGTGAAGGTAACGCCTCGTCGTTCCTTTAACGAGCAAACCTCATCTAAGGAATCTCCGGCCATTCGAGCTAAGCAAATTTTCGGATCAAGTAAGGCCTCGATCGAGCTTCTCTCATCTCCTTTCGATAAGATGAGAGCGTCATAAATGCTCGCTTGGCCGGTAGTTTCCTAAGATGGGCTAGCACGTTGTAATCCACTTTATTCCCATGTGTCTCAGCTTCTTCTCGAATGGGTATTTCTTCTGCGCGGTTGGTTCTTCTTGAACAACCACCGCTTCCTTTGTCTTTTGGACCCATTCTCGGAGGTAGAACTTTTCCACTTCTCAAGTTGACTTCGTAATTTCTTCGAATCTAGCGTTGAGCTTGCTCGGTGTCTCCTCCCGGATCGGAATGACGAGCTCTTCCGGATTACCCTCGAATCCGAAGGCTCTAACTCTATCGCGATCGGAGCTCCTCGAAATTCGTAAATAGATTCGTTGCTCGTTGAGCTCTCGTAGCCTCCTTGATGGATGTCTTCTTTGTTATTTTGCTCGTCGAGATCGTGTATGATTCGAGAATTGTCGTTGGTATCGAAATCGATGTCCGGATTGTCGCTAGTTACTTAATCGTTAGAAACGATCAAAACGTAGCCAACGCCATCACCCTTATCATTATATGATCCCACCGAAGTGAGCAGATAATCATACAAAATCGGAGGTTCGAGGGATTTCTCCCCCGAATCGGAAACAACTATCCTAGGATAAGCGCCCCTAGTCTAGCCTTAGGAGTCTCGGTCCTCTCTTCTTCGTCGATTTTCTTCTTCTCTTCAATCGTCTCCTGTCGAGGTGGTTCTTCTATCGCAAGTGATAGTACCGGCTAACGTGTCTCGAACTCGAATCGAAGCTCGCACCGAGGCGGTTCGTGATGCTCGTCTAAAATCTTCTTCGAAGACCTCGTCCGAGGCGGTAGTCCATCCATCGTCGACCGTGTAGGGATCTATCGGAATGATGGGATGAGTTGAGATAACATTGACGGAACCTCCTTTCTGGGGTTCCTTCATGTATTCCTTCGGGATTGTTATATTCCCTTTCCGAAGGTTATCGTTGAGCCAACTTTTAAAGGTAATGCAATCTTCTATCTTGTGCCCAAGCATCCGGTGGTAGGGGCAAAAGTTGGGATCACCTTTCTTGTTGACTTCCTCTCGGTCTTTTAGGCTCCGGCACTGGAAATCGGAGTCTTCATCGACTACGGAACATTTTCAGTATCGCTTCATTCTTGAACGGATATTCCCCGCTCGAAGCTCCCTCAATGTACGTTGCGGACGAGGCGGTTGTTCATATCGCGGAGATGACCGATAGTCGGGCCGGGGTTGCCGGTAATCTCGTTGTGGTTGTCGCGGCCGTTCGCGTGGTATTTGCATCGGCTGCTCGCCTTTGTCAACTCGCCGCAACGATCCCGGATTTCTTTTCGAAGGTCTTCACCGCTTCCGCTTATCCGTCTTGTCGGCGAAACTTAATTGCTTCGCCTCTCCTTGCAAGCTTCCGGCCTTGCTTAACAACTTCTCGAAAGTCTTAATAGTGAATCCTTCGAGGAGAAGTGCTATCGGGCCGTGAATGCTTTTAAGCAAGATGCCGACCGCATGTTGTTCTTGTAGTTGTGGTTCACACTTCATGCTTAAGTTCCTCCATCGAAGTATGTAATCCACCAAAGTTTCGTTCGGCCTTTGTTTCTCTACCACTAAATCACCTATAGTGATGTGGTGTCGAGCTCCGACGAATCGCTCGATGAAGAGGTTCTCTAGCTCGAGAACGTCTTCACCGAACCGTTTGGTAATCTCGCATACCCGCCGAAGGCAATTCCCGACGCATCGCCGACAACCGTCGGAAAAGTAATGCATCGCTCCCTCCGCATTACAACAACTCGGCACGAAAGTGTGCAACATGCCGTCTGGGGTTCCTGGCTCCGTCGAAGGTCTCGAACGCAGGTGGTACGAAGCCTTTCGGTATCGGACAGTCGTCGAATTCTTCCGGGTAAGGTCTACCCTTCCGAATGGATGTCCCGCTCTTCGATCGTGCTAAGGCTTCTCGCACTCGCTATTCCACCAAGTTCTTGATATCCTTTTCGGGAATCATACTTCGTGTTGTATCCTTTTCGCCTGATCATCCCCGTTGATGGATGTAATCTCCTTTCCTCCATCTACAATGTGAATGACCTCTCGGGGGTGTCTCTCTTGTGGTCGTATTCGACTCCGGAGAGTGGCCGCAGCTACGGCCATCTCTTCCATCCTTTTCGCCTTTCGAGCGATCGTGTCGTCTTTTCCCCGAAGCCGCCTTCTCATCCGTTCGGCTCCTCTCTTTCGCGGCCGCAGGAGCACCTTGCGAAGCCGATGAAGCTCGTGTCTCAACCATGTTGATTTCTGTATATTCGTCGTCCATGAATTCCGATGAATCAATCTCATCTCCGAACTTTTCTTCTCTTTCTTTTGCCAATCGTCGGATATCGGTCCTCAACTTTTCCATGGCATCTTCTAGCGGGGCTTTCTGTGTGTCATTGCGGCTTGTCGTGCGATAGCCGCCGGGTCCCCTTTTCACGAGTCCCCTTTATCGCAAAGAGCACTTTCTTCGCATTCCAGCCTCCCGGCGAGACTTTCTTTCTCGGGCCGTTGTTTCGATCTTAATCGCCAGCAGTGGGACGCCATACCATCCTTCTAGCAACAGAAGGTCTAGGACCGCATGGTCCGTCGCCAAATGCTCGGAAGGTGGTATCCTCCCTAATCCGTAATCCCGAGATGACGACGGGCGGACTAGCCTTCATAATTTTACTTGGCTTTTCCGTCATGATGGCGGGTTCTACTCGGGGCCCAAGACGGGATTTGATCGGCACCCGCCCTATCCTTCGTAGAATCTCCGATACTGGGCGGGTTTTCCTTCTTTGCTAACTTTTCTACCAAAGTTTGCAGTCGAGCAAACGGCGTAGTTCTAGTCCTTTTCTTGCGGCTATCGTTGTAATATGCGGGCCGAGGTAATGTGGCAGCAATCTTGCAAACATTCTCCTCATCCTCTGCGGCGGAGAGGGGATGGAACCTGCTTCCTCCCAAGAGTGGTATGTATTCAGGCAGTGGTGTATATTCTGGCAGCAGTGTATATTCTGGCAACGGTGTATATTCCGCATTCGGAATTTCCTCTAGGAAAGCAATTTCGGCAGCTCCGCTTCTCTGGCGATCCTTCTACTTCGTTTCTTCTTTGGGTCCTTGTCGCTGACGGAATCCTTGAACCGGACCCGATTTCGAAAACGAAGGTCTTACAGAAGATCCGTACCCTCCACGCGTAACAGTGTTTACCATAGTTCCGGATTTCTTTCCCCTTTGATTCGGCGTAAGTCGGGGTAGGTGCGAAACAACTAGACCAGGTGGGGGTAGTAAGAATGAGCCTGCCCTGCGGACGGCAAGTATTCCTCCTAGTCGGGATCCTTTGCAGGGAGGAAACTCTCGGGTCGACCTAAGGTCGAACTCGAGCGGCGGCTCCTCATCTTCGGATACCTTGTTCGTCGAGTGCAAAGAGGGAGACGTCGGTGATCTCGACATTCGTGTTTTCAAATCCTTGTCCGAATCGGATGATCCCATTGTCGGGCGGCTTCATCCTTATAGCACGGCGAAGTCCAATCCATTGGTGAAGGAGAAAACCGCTTTGGGGCTTCCATTTCTCGAGGTAGATTCTGGTTGTCAGTCCCAAGTTATGCTTCTTTTCTTTAAGACGAAAAGAAAAGAATTGAAAAGAGTCTGAACACATTCTTGTTCATGTATTTATAAGAAGGAATCATTTGTTAAAAGAATCACTTATTAGAGGGTTCGTTTATTTAGAACGGAATGTTCAAAGATGTAGAGAAGGTAAGGAATCCGATTCAGAGTTGGAAAGGAAAAGAGAGTCTTAAGCAAGACTTCTCGACTCGAAGGATCATTCCTAAACTAACACCTATCGAGGTCCACCCCACCTCGTAAATGAGGTAAAGGATCTCGAACCTCTCTCGTTTAGGGTGTCTAAACAAAGGGTTCCTAAATCCGAGAATGTTGGCTATACTTGTTCACGGTAGAAATGAACATAGTATTCCAACGGAAAGAATGGTAGTTTGATCCACTAAGGACATGGATGCACTACCGATTTTTGAAAGCAGAATTATTTGATTATAATGGAGAGAGGAATAGTCCCCAGCGGAGTCGCCAGAAGTTGTCGGCGAATTTTTTTTTAATTTAATTTAAATAAATAATTTTGAAAAGTAGTATTTGATTTTGAAAATAATTTTAAATTTGAAGGTTTTAAGATATGAGATTAAACCGATCTCACATCCCAATTAGTTTATATAAACGAGCACCGCACCACAAACCGTGTATCTATCCCTAAGAATAGTACACATCGCTCGACGGTGGGGCTCGATTAAATAAACTAGAAGATTTGTGACATCCGTTTGGTCCGCAAACCAATTTTATAAGCCGACAAATTCCCCGCTTAATATGAAAGCATTAAACGTGGTTTATATTACTCGGGTTCTTTTAAAATTCCCTATAAGGGCAAGCCCCTATAGTTAATTGCATCTTAAGTGATGAGAATCACCTAAGAAAACTCTCGATAATAATCAATAATCTCGCTCTCAAGGATTTCAAAGTTTAAGTTTTCAAGGGATTGAATTTTGGAATTTCAATAGGGAATGGATCAAATTTGGAACATTTTGTTTTGGGAATCCAAAGGAAGAAAAGTAGGAGAAATCACAGATTCGAAGCGAACTTCGGTAATTTCCCGACTATCCTATTGTTTGGCTTGAGTTTAGGAAAGTCCTAATATTTATTTAAATGTTTTGATCTTGTCAATTTTAATTAATTAGGGCTTATATTTGTATGATAAAATCAAACAAATAAACTTCGAAGATGTGAGGGTTTATTGTCGTATCGGACGACTACCTCGGAATCCTAAGACCGGTTAGGGCTTAATTTGCAATGCAAATTCCTAACGAAATGTTGAGGATTTATGTTGCACTAGGCAAACTACCTCGAAGTCCTATGGCGTGGTTATTTTAATTCTAAGAAAGTTTTGCTGAAGTAGACTCAGGTTTTGCTGATGACGATGGCCGTGCTGCCCACCATGCTCCGAGCTCCTTGTTGTCGCAGAGGTTTAGTTTTAGAAGTCATAAATTAGGGGATGAGAAAAGTGTTTTGGTTTAGAGAAAATCTTAATTTCCAAGTGTTTTCAATATTTTAATTAAAACAAATCTTAAAGTTGATTATAACGACACCGGTTAAGATCCCACGGCTCCATCCTTCCGGCATCATTATTTTTATCGGATTCACTTAGTCCAGTATGAATTTGCTAAACTCAACCGAATGAGTTCCACACTTTCATTTAGACCGTGGGAAATCCCGTTAGCAACATGTAGGTTACATCATCCGAGGTATTTCCGATCATCCAACAAGACGTTTTAATTTAGTTGTAATTGTAGTTTTGTGTTCTGTTTGTGATTAAATTTTGAGTTGTTTTATATTTTGAAATGTTGTGGCGGTGAATTTTATCTTGCAATGACTTTTAACTTAGTTTTGGTTTCAGCTTTTAGGACTATCCTAAAGGTGTGGGTTTTCATGCAACGATTGTTTATCATGCAAGAAAAGTAAGTGCAATGCGATTAAATAAATTGCAATAATGTAAATTGCAAGAAAGTAAATTACAATAACATAACAATGCATCCGGGAGGGTCTTCCCGTCATCCCAAGCCGCACTTAAAACACAATTAGAATACTTAAACAAGTTCCTAGTAAAGCTAAGGGAAGGGTTATGGTTTTCTACCAAGTTCCTAATCCTATACTTAGTCATCTCCTATGACGTCTAGGTTCTTTGTGTTTTGGTTTGAGGACGATTTTTTCATCAAAGAACAATTAAGTCCAATTGTTCTTATAAATGTCCTATCATATCGAGGAAGTGCTTAAGAATAATCTTAAACATCTTTTCAATATTTCTAGGATTGTTTTAAGTCCAAATGAATTTAATTATATAAATGGATTAATCGTCCGGGATTCAAGTTTTGTTAACTCGTTCGATGAACTGTGACATTTGAATATCCTATAAATGAAGTAACATTTCATTTAATATTCTCGTTTAGGAGTTATGATAACTAAAGCTTTTGAGGGTAAATTGGTGTTCAAATGGTTTGATTTAAGTTAATGGGTTTAAATTTGGAATAAGTGTTCAAGTTGCTTTATATTTAATTTCTTTCTGTTTTAGGTGATGTTATTTAATTCAATTTAATTTAATTTAATTTAATTTAATTGAGTTTTAATTCTATTTAATTCAATTTAATTCAATTTAGTTTGATTTGATGTTACATTAAATTAATTTGATTTGATTTAATTTTAATTTAATTTGATTTAATTTAATTTAATTTAATTTAATTCAATTTAATTTAATTTAATTTTAATTCATTTAATTTAATTTAATTTGTTTATTTAATTTATTTTAATTTTATTTATTTAATTTAATTTAATTTAATTTAAGTTATTTAATTTAATTTAATTTGTTTATTTAATTTAATTTTAATTTAATCTTTAATTTAATTCAACTTTTAATTTTAATTTAATTTAATTTAATTTAATCCAATTTAATTTACTTAATTTAATTTAATTTTTAATTTAATTTTATTTTTAATTTTAATTGAAATTTTTGAAAGAGTTTAATAATTTGATTTTAGTTTAATGATTAAGTGTTTTAATATATTTTAAATTTGAGTTATCATTTTAATTAAGAATTGAATATTAATGAGATAATTAATTTAGGGATTTTTAAATTAAAGAATAAATCTCTTCCTAAATATATCCCTATTTTAATAATTCCAATTTTATTATTCTTCCAAATTTAATCAATTATTTAATTAAGATTTAATTATTTTAAAATTGTTTAATGGGTTTCTACCCTTTAATTATTTAAATTTCAATCATCCAAATCAAATTAGGATCAAATATTTTACTTATTAATTTTTTTTATTAAACCTAAAGTTTTAATTAAGGATTAAAAATTTTAATTACCACTTTACCCTTTAAGCTTAATAATTTCATAACTCACTAAATTGAACTCAAATGAACTTGAAATTTTTATGTTACTTCACTCATATGTCAATAATGACATGAGAGGAGAAAATGTGATTTTTCTGTATTTAATTTATTTATATAATTATTTTTGGTAGAAAATAGAGATTTCCAAGGAAAATTTAATAACATGACCAAGGGAAAGTTTCTGTCCTTAAGAAAATTAGGGGACATTCCTAATGACCGAGAGAACCACTTGGACTATTTTTGGTGATTTTTTGAATTATATTATTTTTATTATAATTATTTTAAATTTTGGAGTGTTAATTAATTTAAAAATAAAATAAATGTTGAAAAATAAATTTTATATTTTTCAAAAATCTCTCTGATATCAAGGAAATCAGAGAATCAAATTTTACAATTTTCTTATTTTTCTATGATTTATTATAATTATTTTAGTGAAAATGCTAAAAAATACATTTTTTTAATTTTAAAATTACCCTAATATCTCACTAAATAGACCTAAGAAAAATATGGGGTTTGTTCCTAAGTGATTAAAATTCAAAATGTGACATTTTGGTGAATTTTATTATTTTTGTGATTTTTATTATTTTTTAATTATTAAAATATTAAAATAATATTAAAAAAATCAACTTTTTTAGAATATTGAAATTTTAATTTTCCTAAATTCCCCTAATATCAGAGAGGCTCCAAAACTAATTTGGTGAATTTTTTAAAAGTATTTTGAAAGTTATGAATTTTTAAAGTTTAAAATGACTAAGTGGCTTAATCAACCCAATTAGTGGGGCTAACCAAGTACAATTGACCTCAAATTTTTATGGTGGGTTCCTCTGATCCTGAAGGTCAGTGGAGAATTGATTTCAAGTCAATTTGATGTATGGTTAGCTCTAATTAATTAGAGACTTATTTTGAGTGTTTAAGCCAATTAGGGTTGTTTTAAATGAACTAACTCAAAACCTTTTTTTCCTAGGGTTCTCTGGTCATAAGGAACATCATCAAATTTTCCTAGAATTTATTTCACAACATGCTATTTATTGGAATTAAAATACTCAAAACAGTAACATGAATTTGAAAAATCAATAACTCTTCATAGGGATGGCTCTCGACTTTGGAAAATTCGTGGAATGTTCCCAAATTTAGTAGGCTTCAAAAGCCCTATGGTCTCATGCCATGGTGAATTGTATACATGCATGGAGAATTAAAAATATGCAGAGAGTGAATAAATTATTAAAAATAAAATACTTAATGAAATTAAGTAATTTCTTTTCCACATTATTCTCCTCTCGTTCACTCGAGCAAGAGGGTATTTTTATTTTATTTTTATGATTTTTCTACACAAAGTTATGAATTTTTGAAGTTTAGGGAATTAAATAAATCAAAAAATACCCTAATTTTCTATTTATCCACGCGGCGCCGCGTCAACCTCGGCAGCTCCGAAACGAAGCGTGGCGCGCTCTCATTCGACGCCGCCATCTGACTCAGCGCTCCCGGGGCCCGCTGTATCGTTCCGTCTTCTGATCCGACGTGATCCTGACCGTCCGTCCGCGCGTGTATTAAATGAACGGCATCCGTTCATCATCCCCAAGTGTCCTCACCCGAGAGCCGTCCACACAAAATCCCTAATATCTCACTCGATACTCAATGGATTTTCATGTTCTTATGCTTCTACGGATTCGTCTTCAAGAGACGAACACATCTATACGGTTATCATGCATTGAAATTAAAGCATTTGAAATGGAGAATCTCCGAAGCTCGGGATGAAGAATTAGCTCATACCTTTGCTCGCAGAAGTGTGGCTTCAATCCGAGAGTTGTTGCACCTTCGATTGGATCCTAGCGAAGCTCCGGATGAAGTCTCCCGGTCTCGGTGAATTGTCTAGGTTGGATTTCGACCACGCCCGATCACAAAGCTTGGAGGCCGGAGCAACCGGGAGGCTCCGAAGATGGGGCTTTTGCTCGGTGGACACCTTCCCTCGGTCCGGTGAAGGTGTAGAACCAATCAATTTGGGGATTGGTTCACTGTGGAGAAGTGTCCTGGTTTTGGGTGGAATTTCAGTCGAGAAATTGGGTTTTGTCAGTGGGGATTAGGGCAAATTGACACTGGGGATCAACCGCTCTAAGGGTGGAGAAGGTTTGGAACAATTTTGGCAGAGTTTCGGCAAGGTTTGTGCAACTCTCCTCTCATGGCCGCGAGGGGGTCAGGTTTAAATAGAGGTGGCCGGAGAGCCTCCCGTGGATGGCCAAGGGTCGGGATCGACTGCTCCGGTCATGGGAAGAACGAGCCATGGTGGCCATTGGGCATGGGGCAGCCCAGCAAGGTGGAATTCCAAAGTTCGGCTCCTCCCAAGGTCTCGGCCATGGTGTTTTCCAGCGATCCGAGCGACTGGCTCGGCAGGCATGGGTCACCTTCGTGGTCGTGGAGTCCGTGGCTTGAAGTTGGTGAAGTCAATCGGAGTTTGACATGTGTAAAGGCTTTGAATTAAAATGGAATGGAGAAGGGGTCATTTTGGCTTCAATTTGGTCAACCCATTGGTTCTGGGTTGGGTGCACCTCCCCATGGCCTCGATTTTGGGCCGAGAGGATCAGTTGGGTCAGCCAAGAGAGAATGGTGTGGTCTCTATCCATGATTAGGTGGCTAAACATGGTTTAGAGTGTGTCATGGATAAGGTTAAAAAAGATTAATGAAAAATTAGGAAAGGAGCCCCTCCTTTTACCATTAATGTCATGGTCACATGCCAAACTTTCATGGCTCCATATGGCTTGTGAATGGCTCACCTCGGCTCCATTTGGCTTGGGAAAAGCTTCGAGTCAATTTCATAAAAAGGGATTTAAGAAAACTTTAATATTTTGATGGGAATTTGTATGGGGCTTGATTTGGAATTGTTTAATTGATGACTTTGAAACTTAGGGGCAATTTTAATTAAATGGATGATGAGGGGAAGTGCCATGTGGGCTTTAGATGAATTTGAGCTTTTGAATTTGAAGGAAGTGGGTTTTAGGAAAGTTTAAGGGGAATGGGCTTTTTGATTTTAGGATGGGCATTTGGGTGAAGATTTTGTGAAGAACCTTGTCAAATAAGTGTTATAATTGGTTTAGGGATGTTCTATGAAGGGCTTGGAGTCAATTTGGTGTGATTTGGGGTCGAATTGGTTCGAATTTGGATTTATTCGGTAAGTGGGCCTATGTAGGTCAAATTGGGCTAACTTGGGCCAATGTTGGGCTAGGGTTGAAATTGATGTAAAATTAATGTTGAGAAATATTTATGGGAGTGTTTCAAAGAGGTTTTGACTTTGGTTGGGCTTTGATTTTGGGGTTTGGGCTCATTCTGGGTTAGGTTCTGGGTTTAGGTCAAAAATGGGCCTTTTAGCCTTGGGTTGAATTTGAGTGGGGTTTGGGTCT
Organism: Papilionanthe hookeriana x Papilionanthe teres; assembly: GCA_022702705.1. NCBI lineage: Eukaryota > Viridiplantae > Streptophyta > Magnoliopsida > Asparagales > Orchidaceae > Papilionanthe > Papilionanthe hookeriana x Papilionanthe teres. The sequence continues at coordinate 31,174,252 of CM040430.1, read as the reverse complement.
AAATTTTGGGCAAATCATGTTAGTGTTTTATTTGTGGGAATGTTAAGGAAGATTTAGAAAAGATTTGGGGTTAATTGGAGTTGAATTGGGTGAATTTGGGTTAAGTTTGGGTCATGGGTCCAAATTGGGCTTTGAGGCCAAAAGTGAAATTGGATCCAAATGTCAATCAAATTTTGAATTTGGTCTAGATTGGTGTTGGGAATGTTGAATTGAAGTTTAGAACTGAATTGGACCAGAATTTGGGTCAATTGGGTAGGTTTGGTTTGACATCGGGTTCACTTAGTGGTTAAAATGGGTCAAATTGGGGTTTTGACAAAAGTAGGGTAAATTGACAAAGTTGGCCCATGGTGTAGTTGGACAAAATGAAATTGAGAATATTTGGGATTTTCTGGATTTTTCTGGGAATTTTCTGAATTTTTGGATTTTTTGCCAAGAGGGGTATTTTGGGTATTTGGAGGGTATTGGGAGGTATTTTTGGAATTTTTGGTATTTTTGGGTATGGATGATCAATTTGAGTAATGTGGAAATGTTTAAGATCAATTTTGAGGAATTTTGGGTGATTTAGGAAATTTTGAAAAATTTGGTAATTTCAGGTTTTGGGTAGTTAGGCGGGCGTAGGGTCCCGGGGTCAAAAATCGAAAATTTGGGAAATTGAAGATCGGGTGGATGTAAGTGGAATGAAATCATTTTGGTTGAGCCATGAAGCCATATCAAGCCCATATGAGCCATGAAGGGACCCATTTGAGGCATTCACTATGTTGTTCTTAACCCTCTTAGCCAAGGGCTTAGGGGTTAAGGACCATCCATGTGAATCACCTACATGAGTCAGGAGGTCAAGTTGGGTATGGGTGTGTTTTAGGAAATGTGTGAAAGTGTAGTGTATAAGTGTAGTGTGTGTGTAAGTCAGCCCCTTCACTGCACTGTGCCACCTGTAGGCGGTCCTAAGGCCAAAGAGTCCTATGGAACTCATCCTTAAACTTCCACATTCGATTTCAACCCTCTAGGTGATTAGGGGTCTACAGTCAAGTTTGTGGAGTTTGCAGGGAGTTAAGAAGTGGTTTGAATTTCTAAAAGGTGGGTCCCAATTCTAGTCCTCTAAGATAGTCAAAGGAAAAGCCTAAGGCTAGATCCTAAGCACTAAAAAGAAGAAGAGAAGACCTCATCAATAATGAGGTCAACACATGAAAACTGAAACCTTTAGGATAGTCACAAAACAGAAACCCAAAACTAAATTAAAAGTCACCACAAGATAAAATTCACCGCCACAACATTCCAAAACATAAAACAACTCAAAATTTAATCACAAACAGAACAACAAAACTACAATTATAACTAAATTAAAACGTCTCGTTGAATGATCGGGAATACCTCGGATGATGTAACCCACGTGTTGCTAACGGGATTTCCACGAGTCTAAATGAAAGTGTGGAACTCATTTAGTTGAGTTTAGCGAAATTCATCCGGACTAAGTGAATTCGATGAAAATAATGGTGTCGGGATGACGGAACCAGTGGGATCTTAATCGGCTTGTTTAAACAACTTTAAGATTTGTTTTAATTAAAATATTAAAAATATTTGGACTTTAAGATTTCTAAACCAAAACACTTCTCTCATATCTTGATTTTCACCTTCTAAAACTAAATCTTCTGCAACAACAAGGAGCTCAGAGCATAGTGGGCAGCACGGCCATCGTCATCAGCAAAACTTGAATCTACATCAGCTAAACTTTCCTTAGAATTAAACAATCAAGCCAAAGGACTTCGAGGTAGTTTGACTAGTGCAACATAAATCCTCAACTCTTCGTTAGGCATTTGCATGATCATGTCATGTAAATTAAGCCCTAACTGATCTTAGGACTCTGAGGTAGTCGTTCGGTACGACATAAACCCTCATATCTTCCAGGCTATTTGTATGATCATGTCATACAAATATAAGTCCTAATTAATTAAAATTGGCAGGATTGAATCATTAAATAATCTCCCAAATCTAAACCAAATAATAGGATAGTTTGGAAGTTGCCAAGATTCTTCTGGGATCCTCAATTTCTCCTACTTCTCTTCCATTGGACTCTTGAAATAAACTGTTCCAAGTTTGAGCTAATCTCTTTTGAAATTTCCAAAATCCAATTCATTTGATACCTTAAACTTTTAAATTCTTGAGAGCAAAACAACTGATCATTATCGAGAGTTTTCTTAAGTGATTCCTGTCATTTAGGATGTAATTAACTATAGGGGCTTGCCCTTATAGGGAACTTTAAGAACCCAGGTAATATTAACCCTGTTTAATTCTTTATATTAAACAGGGGAACTTGTCTGCTTATAAAGTTGGCTCGCAGACCAAACGGATGTCAAAAATCTTCTAGTGTATTTAACCGAGCCTCATCATCAAGCAGTGTGTCTATTCTTCGGGATAGATATACAGTTTGTGGTTCAGTGCTCGTTTATATAAACTATTTGGGATGTGATATCAGTTTGATTTCATATCTTAAAATTTTCAAATTTAAAAATTATTTTCAAAATCAAATACTACTTTCTAAATTATATATATATTTAAATTAAATTTAAAATCTAAAAAATTCGCCGACAACTTCTGTAGGCGATCCCTTTTCAAAACACATAACCTAAAAATATGCCGACAGCTTCTGGCGACTCCACTGGGGAATAGTTCCTCTCTCCATTTTGATTAGATGGTTTTGCTTTCATAAATCGATAGTGAGTCCATATCCCTAGTGGACCAAAACTATCATTCTTCAGTTGGCATACTACGTTCATTTCTATCTTGAACGGGTATAGTCAACTTCTCTCGGATTTAGGAGCCACTGTTCAAACACCCCTAAACAGAGAGGTTCCAAAATCCTTTTACCTCTTTTCTGAGGTGGGGTGGACCCCCAATAGGTGTTAGCTTAGGAGCGGTCCTTCTGATTGAGAAGTCTTACGAGACTTTCTCTTTCTTTCCAATTCTGAATCGGATCCTTTACCTTTTCTATACCTTTAAACATTCCGTTCCTAATAAAAAAATCCTCTAATAAACAACTCTTTTAATAAACAAATTCATTTAAATTATAAATACATTAAGATAAACGAAAATGTATTCGAACTCTTTCTTTTTCTTCCTAAGTTTTGCGACAAAAGGAAGCATAATTCGGGACTAATACTCAGAATCTACCCTGCAGAAAATAAATGCGCCAAAGTTAATTTTCTCCTTCAGCAATGGAATGGACTTCGCCGTATATAAGGATGAGCTGCTTGACAATGGGATCATCCATTTTGGACAAGGATTCGATAATACAGATATCAAGTTCACTGACGTCACTCTCTTCGCACTAATGGACAAAGTGCCAGAAACTAAAGAGCCCATAATTGAGTTCAACTTGAAGTCGACTCAAGGATTCCCTCCCCTGCAAAGGGTTCCAGCTGAAAGAAGTACTGCTGTTCGTAGGAGGACTGTTGTCTCTACCCCCACCGATCTAGTCATCTCTCGCACCTACCCCGGCTTCGCCAAACTAAAGGGGAAGGAAATCCAAGTCCGTGATGAGCTCTGTCACCGTGGAGGGTACAAGTTTTGCTACAATACCATTTGTTTTCGAGATTGGGTCCAGTTCAAGAGTTACACCCCTAACTCGGACTCAAAGGAGAAATAGAAGCAAAAATATTGCCAAGATCGAGAAAGCCAAAGCTGCTGAAGTTGCTTTTCTAGAGTAAATTCCTAAGGAAAGAGAAGAACTGCCTGAGTATATACCTCTGTTGGAAGGAAGTAGGTTTCACCCCCCCTTTGCTGCATCAGATGAAGAAGATGTCCGAAGGATTGCCGCTACACTACCCCGACCTGCATACTATAGTAACTACAAAAGAAAAAAGGTTAAGACTACGCCATTCGCTCGGCTACAAGCTGTGATAGAAAAATTGGCAAAGAAAGAAAGATGCCCCGTGTCAGAAATCCTAAAAAGAATGGGACGAGTGCCAGCTAGATCCCGCCTCGGACCACGAGTAGAGCCTGTCATGGCCATAGAGAAGCCAAGGAAGAAAATGAGAGCTAGTTCACCTGTTGTTGTGTTGGGCCATCATATTAGGGAGGACACCACCTACCAACATATAGCCGACAGACCTTCCGGTCCTAGGCCTTCTGCTGCAAGAAGGATGGTGTGGCGACCTATTATTACCAAGCCGAGACCAACACAACATCTTGAGAAGAAAAGTCTCATCAAAGAGCCTGAATCAGAAGGAAGTGCTACTGCGATAAAAGAAACTCTCGAAAAAGAAGTTCAACAGCCATCACATGACAATCGCGATTCCATCTGGAAGAGACCCCTCGAGGATGCTATAGGAAACCTAAGGATTCTGCACAGAGCATGATTCTTGAAAAGGACATTAAAAACATGGTAGAACAGCAGGTACGAGAAGCCCTAGCACAATCTAAGAGTGGAGCATCTGTTCAGACGGGTAGACCTTACCCCGAAGAGTTTGATGCAGTCCAATACCCGAATGGCTTCGTACAACCTCTGTTTAAGACTTTTGATGGAACAAGAAACCCCCAGCAGCATGTCCCACATTTTCGTGCTAGTTTCTACAATGCCGGTGGGAGTGACGCCTTACTCTTTCGTTAATTCGTCAGCAGTTTGTTAGGGATTGCCTTCGACTGGTATGTAGAATTGCCAAATGGTTTAATTAAGACCTTCGCATAATTAGAAAACCTTTTCGTTAAGCGGTTTGCCGGGGCTCTGCACCACATCACCATCGGTGATCTAGTGTTGGAGCACCAGAAACCGAACGAGACTTTAGTGGATTACATACTTCGATGGAGAAATTTAAGTCTGAAGTGTGAACCACAACTTCAGGAACAACATGCAGTCGACATCTTGCTTAAAAGCATCCATGGCCCGATAACACTTCTCCTTAAAGGATTTACAATTAAGACTTTCAAGAAGCTACTTAGCAAGGCCGGGAGCTTGCAGGAGGAAACAAAGCAGCTAAGTTTCGTGGACAAGAACGATAAGCAGAAGCCGGTGCAAACATTCAAAAAGAAGTCTGGAATCGTCGCGGCAGTAGATAAGGGCAAACAGCCAGTGTAGATACAGCCAGAGTGACCACAACCTAGTTATCAACCACCGCAATGTACCTACGAACAACCTCAGCATGGTTATCAACAACCTCGACCGAGCTATCAGTCGCCTCAGCATTATGAACAATCGTCTTGTCCACAACATACCCTGAAAGATTTTCTGAACAAGGAATATCCATTCAAAACTGAAGCAGTAGCGAAGATGTTCTGCAGTTTAATGAAGACACCTGATTTTCAGCTACCAGAGCCCAAAAGGCCAGAAGAAGTCAATAAGAAAGATCATCCAAACTATTGCCCTTACCACCGGATGCTCGGGCATAAGATAGAGGATTGCATCACTTTCAAGAGTTGGCTTGACAACAATCTCCGAAAAGGGAACATAACGATCCCGAAGGAATACATGAAGGAACCCCAAAAGGGAGGTTCCGTCAATGTTATTTCAACGGATCCCATTGTTCCGATAGACCCTTACACAACCCAGGATGGATGGAGTACCGTCTGGACAAAGTCTTCAAAGAAAATCTTAGATCACATCCAAACCGCTTCGATGCGTTCTTTAACTCAAAGTTTGAAACCTGCCGAGCCGGCACTATCACTTGCGATTGAAGAACCGCCCCCGAAGGAAGAGAAGATCGTAGAAGAGAAGAAAACCGAGGCTCCGAAGGGTAGACTAGGGGCTGCTTATCCTAGGATGGTTTTTTCTGATTCGGGGGAGAAATCCCTCGAACCCCTAACTCTGTATCATTATTTGCTCGCCCCGGTGGGATCTTATAATGATAAGAGTTTTGGCGTTGGCCACGTTTTAACTATTTCTAACGATTACGTAACTAACGAAAACCAACCTAATCCAGATCTTGATTCCGATATAAATAACGATTCTCAAATCATACTAAACCTCGATGACCACGACGAAGAAGACGTTCATAAGGATGTCTATGAGAGCTCAACAAGAAACGAGTCTATTTGCAAATTTCGAGGAGCTCCAATCGCGATAGAATTGGAGTTATCGGATTCCGAAGCAACGCCAGAAGAGCCAGTCATTCCAATTCAAGAGGATACACCGGCAGATTCAACACCGTATTCAGAAGAAATAACTGAAGTAAATTTAAGAAATGGAAAAGTTCTACCTCCGAGAATGGGTCCAAAGGATAAAGGAAACAGGTGGTTGCTCAGGAAGAGCCAACCCTAGCAGAGGAACTGCCCATTCGGGAAGAAACCGAGAAACATGGTAATAAAGTGGACTATAATGTGCTAGCCCAGCTTAGGAAGCTACCAGCCAAACTAAGCATATACGACGCTCTGATTCTATCAAAGGAGATGAGGGAAGCTCTGATCAAGGCTCTACTTGATCCAAAATTTTTTTTAGCTCAAATGGCCGGTAATTCCTTCGACGAGGTTTGCTTGTTAAAAGAACATCAAGGTGTTACCTTCAAGGACCATGATTTACTACTCGGAACGGCTGATCACAATCGACCGTTGTACATTTCAGTCACTATTGGAAAGTTTACGCTCTCCAGGGTGTTAATTGATCCAGGAGCATCAATTAACATAATGAGCCTTCAAACGTTAGCATATTTGGAAATTGATGCTCGCGACCTCGAAGCAGACAAGATGTTATTAAGAGGGTTCAATCAGAAAGGAGAAAGAGCCCTTGGATCGATAACACTATTAATGAAGACCGGTGATTTGGCAAAGACAACCGCAAAATTCCACATAATCGATTCCGAGACATCGTTCAATGCTCTACTGGGTCGGCCATGGATCCATGAAAATCGGATGGTACCGTCATCTCTACAGCAGTGCATAAAGTATTACGATGGAGGAGAACAGTGTATCAAAGGTTACTTGCAACCATTCTCCTTACACGAGATCGGAATTCATGAAGATGCAGCTTACTACGCGCCTCTGAAGAAAATAATCTTTTCCAGAAACGCCGTACCAAATGAAGCAAAAGAAGTGCAAGACGATAAAGAACCAGAGATTCTAGTTCAACAATTACTCACCACTCCCTTACGGCGAGATGGTGAAGGTTTCTCCAGAACTCGCACCCGAGGTCGAGGCCGGGGACAAGGTCGTGGAAGAGACATTTGAACAGTTGGACAGAAGAAACTAGTCATCACCGTTGATTGGGAAACTAGTTCCGAAGAAGAGGAAATCATTAAGGAAGTAGCAACAGTAAATCAAAAGAAACCTCAGTTCAAGATCTCTCTCAAAGATGAAAAGAATGAAGAATACAAATCAATGTATGAGAAGATTAACCATTATGTACACACTATGACCCTGACCCCGATCCATTCTAATAAGATCGTTGGTATGGTGGTCAAGGAAGCGCATGGTGGTGGTGCTAAGTCGATCAAGTTTTACCGTGGTGCTTCTTCTTCCAATACTAAAAATGATGTACAATTTGAAGATGTTACTTCTTCTGAATTAATGGAACTGCCTTTTGAGTGGTACTCTCCCTGTGTTCAAAATTTAATTCAATCGGTGTCTTACCTAAACGATGGACAAAAGGTCAATCACAACACTTTGAAAAATTATGGAACAATGCCGTCGGCCTCCCAATTCAAAACATGGTCTCGGATTCGGCACAAGAGGATCGACTGACGATACGGGATTTTGCTTGGTTGTCACTTGCAAGCCTAATGAAGACTGCTTGGAAGCTTCAGAAGATCTCGAAGATCTACCAATCGGAGATGCTCCGCCATAATTTGAAGAAGAAATTAAATCTACAATAGATGAGTTAATGGAAGTTAACTTAGGTACTAGCGAAGAGCCTAGGCCGACCTTTGTTAGCTCCTTACTCAATAAAGAAGACTCCGAAGAGATTATTAAGCTATTGATGGAATTCAAGGACTGTTTTGCTTGGAGTTATGATGCAATGCCAGGATTAGCTCCAGAAGTCGCAGTTCACAGATTAGGAGTGGATCCTACGGCCGTTCCAGTTAGACAAGCTTTGAGAAGAAAGCGTCTAGAGATTGAACAACAAGTAATATAAGAAGTTAAGAAGCTAATAGACGCTAAATTTGTCCTTGAAGAACAATACCCGACTTTGTTAGCCAATGTGGTACCGATTAGAAAGAAGAATGGTTAGATCCGAATCTGCGTGGATTTTAGAGATTTAAATAAAGCATGTCCAAAGGACAAATTCCCTCTAACAATTCTAGAATTGATGATCGACATTGCTTCAACACATGAAATCTTTTCTTTCATGGATGGATCTTCGGGATACAACCAAATAAAGATGGCACCAGAAGATGAATAGCTTACAGCCTTTAGAATGCCGATCGGGGTATACTGCTACACAGTGATGCCGTTTGGATTAAAGAACGCAGGAGCAACTTATCAAAGAGCAATGACAAGAATTTTTGATGATCTCATTCACAACCAAGTCGAGTACTACGTAGATGATGTGGTCATGAAAAGCAAACTAAAAGAGGATCACTTGTATGATTTGAGAATTGTTTTCGAGTGATTAAGACAATTTAACCTTAAGATGAATCCCTTGAAATGCGCCTTCTGTGTCATCTCTGGGAAATTCTTAGGATTTGTTGTTCGACATCGTGGAATTGAAATCGATCCGGAGAAGATTAAAGCTATCTTAGAAATGCCACCTCCTAAAACCTTGAAACAACTACGATCCTTTCAAGGAAAGTTGGCATATCTTCGACGCTTTATCTCGAACTTGTCAGGAAGGTGTTAGCCTTTTTCTTCTTTGGTTAAGAAGGATGCCAAGTTTACTTGGGACTCCAAATGTCAACAGGCCTTAGATTAACCTAAACAGTATTTAATGACACCTCCTGTCTTAGCAGCCCCAGTCTCAGGTAGACCGTTGATACTTCATACCACAGCTTTAGACTACTCTCTCGGAGCCCTGCTAGCCCAGGTCAACGACGAGGGAAAAGAAAATGCGCTCTACTACTTAAGCCGTCGTCTAATTCCGACGGAAGTAAAGTATCCTCCTATTGAAAAGCACTGTTTGGCCCTGATCTTCGCCGCACAGAAGCTCAAGCATTACATGCTTTCTCATAAGGTCAACCTTATTTTGAAGTTTAATCCGTTGCAATATTTGATGACCCGATCGACGCTTTCTGGCAGACTTGCCAAGCGGTCAATGATACTATTGCAATTCGATATAACTTTCGTTCCTCTTCATGCCGTAAAGGGGCAAGTCCTAGCAGACTTCCTTGCAAAGACACCCTTTACCGGCAGAATCACCTCTTAAATACGACTTGCCAGATGAGCAGATAATGAGCCTAGAAGACCCTGATGATAAGTGTTGGGAACTGTACTTCGATGGAGCATCCTCAGCACAGAAAGATAAAGAATCGCAAACGATAGTGCCCGGTAAGGCAGGAATCAGACTAATCTTTATAACATCGGAGCATGGAATGTTAAGATACTCTCGGAAGTATTGAAAAGATGTTTAGGACTCGTCCTAAGAACTTCCTCAATATTATGAGATGTTTTAGAAGAACAATTGAACTTAATTATTCTTTAGTGAAGAAAATCTTCCTTAAACAAAATACAAGAACCTAGACGTCATAGGAGATGCTAGCAATAGGATTAGGAATTTGGTAGACAACTAGAAGCTTCCCTTAGCTTTACCTAGGTACTTGTTGAAATATTTAAATGCCTTAACATGTGTTTTAAGTGCAGCTTGGGATGACGGGAAGACCCTCCAGGTACGCTTTTATTTTATTGCAATTTACTTACATGCACTCGCACTTTACTTTTTCTTGCATGTTAAACAAGATTGTTGCATGAAAACTGAAACCTTTAGGATAGTCACAAAACGGAAACCCAAAACTAAATTAAAAGTCACCACAAGATAAAATTCATTGCCACATGTTGACCTCATTTTTGATGAGGTCTTCCCTTCTTCTGTTTAGTGCTTAGGATCTAGCCTTAGGCTTTTCCTTTGACTATCTTAGAGGACTAGAATTGGGACCCGCCTTTTAGAAATTCAAACCACTTCTAAACTCCCTGCAAACTCCACAAACTTGACTATAGACCCCTAATCACCTAGAGGGTTGAAATCAAATGTGGAAGTTTAAAGGATGAGTTCCTATAGGACTCTTTGGCCTTAGGACTGCCCTGGGTGGCCTGGTCTGGTGAAGGGGCTGATATACACTACACTTACACACTACGTTTCCACACACTTCCTAAAACCACACCCATACTCAACTTGACCTCCTGACTCATGTAGGTGATTCACATGGATGGTCCTTAACCCCTAAGCCCTTGCAGCAAGGGTTAGGAACAACATAAATGAATGCCTCAAATGAGTCCTTTCATGGCTCATATGGGCTTGAAATGGCTTCATGGCTCAACCAAAATGATTTCACCCCACCCAAATTCACCCGATCTTCAATTTCCCAAATTTTCTATTTTTTGACCCCGGGACCCTACACCTACTAAACCTACCCAAAACCTCGAATTACCCAAATTTTTGCAAAATCTCCAAATTACCTAAAATTTTCCAAAATCAATCCCAAACACCTCCACATCACTCAAATTGATCATCCATACCCAAAAATACCAAAAATTCCAAGAAACCCCCCCAATACCCTCCAAATACCCAAAATACCCTTCTTGGCCTAAAAATCCAAAAATTCAGAAAATTCCCAGAAAATTTCAGGAAATCCCAAATATTCCCAATTTCATTTTGTCCAACTACACCATGGGCCAATTTTGTCAATTTACCCTACTTTTGTCAAAACCCCCAAATCGACCCATTTTAACCCAAAGTGGACCCAATGTCAAACCAAACATACCCAATTGACCCCAATTTTGGTCCAATTCAATTCTAAACTTCAATTCAACATTCCCAATACCAATTTAGACCAAATCCAAGTCCAATTTGATTGACATTTGGATCCACTTTCACTTTGGGCCTTAAAGCCCAAATTTGGACCCATGACCCAAACTTAGCCCAAACTAACCCAATTCAACTCCAATTAACCCCAAATCTTTTCTAAACCTTCCTTAACATCCTCATAAACAAAACACTAACATGATTTGCCCAAGATTTTGACCCAAACCCCACTCAAATTCAACCCAAAATCAAAAAGCCTAATTTCGACCTAAACCCAAATCTAACCCAAATAGGCCCAAACCCCAAAATTAAAACCCAACCAAAGCCAAAACCTTTTGAAACACTCCCATAAACATTTCTTAATATTTATTTTACATCAATTTCAACCCTAGCCCAACATTGGCCCAAGTTAGCCCAATTCGACCTACATTGGCCCATTCACCAAAAGAATTCAAATCCAACCCAATTCAAGTCCAAACTACCCCAAATTTGCTTCAAGTCGCTCATGACACATCCATGAGCTAAACCCAATAATTATTTGGCCCAACCTCTTTACAAAATTTCATCCCAAAATCCATTTTAAAATTCAAGAGCCCACTTTCCTAATCCATCTTAAAAGCCCATCTAAAACCCTTTCAAAAAAGCCCAAAATTCTTTCAAGGCCCATATGACATTTCCCCTCATCATACTTTCAATTAAAATCATCCCTAAGTTCTAAATTCATCATCAAATAATTCCAAATCAAGCCTCATGCCAAATCACCCCTAAATACCAAAATTTTCCTTAAATCCATTTCCATGAAATCGACTTTACTTTTCCCAAGCCAAATGGAGCCATGGAGCCATGCATAAGCCATATGCAAGCCATGAGAGCCTCTTTACATGTCACCATGCCATTTTGGGCAAAAGGAGGAGGCTCTTTCCTTAACTCCTAAAGGTGGTTAACCACTTACATGATTCCACTAAACCATGCTTAAGCCTAATCGTACTTGGATCGCGACTCGACCCCACTAATCAAGCCGATCCAAATCACTTTCTCCTCAGCCTAAACCAGGCCTTGGGTGGTGCACCTAGCCCAAATGGGTGGGTTGACCCATTTAGGTCCAAATCTAGCCATGCCCCATTCCACTTTGGATCAAAGCCTTTACACATGTCCATGGCCAATTGATCGCACAAACCTCCAGCCTCGACCCACCCGACCTCGAGGGTGACCCATGCTCGGCCGGCCGGCCACCGAGCCGCCGGAAAACACCATGGCCGAGAGCTCACATGTGAGCCAACATTGAAATTCTCACTTCGCCGAGCCGCCCCATCCCTAGTGGTCACCATGGCCGATCTTCTCCTCACTGCAGCAGCTCGATCCCAAGCCCTAACTCTCCCCGGAGGCCCCCACCAGCCTCTATTTAAACTCCACCCTCTCGGCCACGAGGAGAGCCAAGCACAAACCTCGCCGAAACTCGCCAAAATTGTTCCAAACCCTTCACCATCCTTAGAGCAGCTTGATTCCCAGATGTCAATTTGCCCTAATCCCCACCAACAGAGCCCAATTTCTCAACTAAAATTCCACCCAAAACCAGGACACTTTGCCACAGTGGAGCCAATCCTCAAATCGACCGGTCCTACACCTTCACCGGACCAAGAGGAGAAGTTTCCCACCGAAAGCCCCATCTCCAGAGCCACCTGGCTTGCTCCAAACTCTCCAAGCTTTGTGATCGGCTGTGGTCACTTTCATAGCTAGCAATTCACCGCACCGGGAGACTTCATCCGGAGCTTGCGGACCCAATCGAAGGTGCAACAACTCTCGGATCAAGCCACACTTCTCCGAGCTAAGGTATGAGTTAACTATCCATCCCGAGCTTCCGGAGATTCTCCATTTCAAATGCCTTAGTTTCAATGCATGTTAGCCGTATAGATGTGTTCGTCTCTTCAAGACGAATCCATAGAGTATAAGAACATGAAAATCCATCGAGAATCGAGCGAGATCTGTGGATTTAGTGTGGACGGCTCTCGGCGAGAACACTGGGGACGATGAACGGATGCCGTCCATTCGATACACGCGCGCACGGACGGCCAGATCATGCGTCGGACCAGAGACGGTACGAGAACCGCGGGGCCCGGCCGCCGACTCGGGTGGCGGCGTCGAATGGGAGCGCGACGCGTGTGCGTTCGGAGTCGCCGAGGCTGACGCGGCGCCGCGTGGATAAATAGAAAATTAGGGTATTTTCTTATTTATTTAATTCCCTAAACTTCAAAAATCCATATCTTTGTGTAGAAAAATCACAAAAATAAAATAAAAATACCCTCTCGCTCAGATGAATCGTAGGAGAATAATGTGGAAAAGAAATCATTTAATTTAATTAAGTATTTTATTTTTTATGATTTATTTACTCTCTGCATACATTTAATTCTCCATGCATGCATACAATTCACCATGGCATGAGACCATAGGGCTTGAAGCCTCCGAACTTGGGAACATTCCCCGAATTTTCCAAGGTCGTAGGCCACCTCTGTGAAAAGTTATTTATTTTTCAAATGCATGTTGTCTGTTTTGAGTATTTTAATTCCAAAAATTAGCATGTTGCGAAATAAATTCTAGAAATATTTGGTGATGTTCCTTATGACCGGAGAACCCTAGGAAAAATAGGACTTGAGTTAATTCACTCGCATTAACCCTAATCGGCTTAAACACCCAAAATAGGTCTTTAATTAATTAGAGTTAACCAGGCATCAAATTGACTTGAAATCAATTCTCCACTGACCTTTAGGATCAGAGGAATCCACCATAAAAATTTGAAGTCAATTGGACTTGGTTAGCCCCACTAATTGGGTTGATTAAGCCACTTAGCCATTTTAAACTTTAAAAATTCATAACTTTTAAAATACTTTTTAAAAATTCACCAAATTGGTTTTGGAGCCTCTCCGATATCAGGGAACCTAAGAAAATTAAAATTTCAATTTTCTAAAAAAGTTGATTTTTAATAATATTTTAATATTTTTAATAATTAAAAAATAATAAAAATCACAAAAATAATAAAGTTCACCAAAATGTCACATTTTGAATTTTAATCACTTAGGAACAAATCCCACATTTTTCCTAAGTCTATTTAGTGAGATATTAAATTTTAAAGCCCTAGGGTAATTTTAAAATTAAAAAAAATGTATTTTCTAGCATTTTCACTAAAATAATTATTATAAATCATAGAAAAATCAGAAAATTGCAAAATTTGATTCTCTGGTTTCCTTGATATCAGAGAGATTTTTGAAAAATATAAAATCCATTTTTCAACATTTATCTTATTTTTAAATTAATTAACACTCCAAAACTCAAAATAATTATAATAAAAATAATATAATTCAAAAAATCACCAAAATTGGTCCAAGTGCTTCTCTGGTCATTAGGAATGTCCCCTAATTTTCTTAAGGACAGAAACTTTTCCCTTGGTCATGTTATCAAATTTTCCTTGAAAATCTCTATTTTCCACCAAAAATAATTATATAAATAAATTAAATACAGAAAAATCACATTTTCTCCTCTCATGTCTTTATTGACATATGAGTAAAGTCACATAAAAATTTCAAGTTCATTTGAGTTCAATTTAGTGAGTTATGAAATTATTAAGCTTAAAGGGTAAAATGGTAATTAAAATCTTTAATCCTTAATTAAAACTTTAGGTTTAATAAAAAATCAACAAGTAAAATATTTGATCCTAATCTGATTTGGATGATTGAAATTTAAATAATTAAAGGGTAGAAACCCATTAAATAATTTTAAAATGATTAAACTTTAATTAAATAATGGATTAAATTTGGAAGAATAATAAAATCGGAATCATTAAAATAAGGGATATTTATTAGGAAGAGATTTATTCTTTAATTTAAAAATCCCTAAATTAATTATATCAACTAATACTCAATGTTTAATTAAAATGATAACTCAAATTTAAAATATTAAAAGACTTAATTTCAATTAAAATTAAAAATAAAGTAAATTAAAGATAAATTAAATTAAGATTAAATTTAAAAATTAAATTAAATTAAATTAAATAATTAAATTAAATTAAATTAATTAAAATTAAATTAAATTAAATTAAATAATTAAATTAAATTAAATTAAATAATTAAATTAAATTAAATTAAAAAAATTAAATTAAATTAAATTAAATAATTAAATTAAATTAAATTAAACAATTAAATTAAATTAATTAAAATTAAATTAAATTAAATTAAACAATTAAATTAAATTAAATTAAATAATTAAAATTAAATTAAATTAAATTAAATAATTAAATTAAAGTTAAATCAAATCAAATTAATTAAACATCAAATCAAATTAAATTAAATTAAATTAAATATAAAGCAACTTGAACACTATTCCAAATTTAAACCCTTTAACTTAAATCAAATCATTTGAATACTAATTTACCCTTGAAAGCTTTGATTATTGTAACTCCTAAATGAAACATTAAATGGAGTGTTACTTTACTCATAGTGATATTCAAATGTCCTAGTTCACTCGAGCAAGTTAACAAGACTTGAAAACCTCTGGACGATCGATTCATTTATATAATTAAATTCATTTGGATTTAAAATAATTCTAGAAATATTGAAAAGATGTTTAAGATCCTTCTTAAGCACTTCCTCAATATGATAGGATATTTATAAGAACAATCGAATTTGATTATTCTTCGATGAAGAAAATCGTCCTTAAACCAAAACCCAAAGAACCTAGACGTCATAGGAGATGACTAGCTATAGGATTAGGAATTTGGTAGAAAACCATAACCTTTCCCCTAACTTTACCTAGGAACTTGTTTAAATATTCTAATTGTGTTTTAAGTGCAACTTGGGATGACGGGAAGACCCTCCGTGCACGCTTTTATTTTATTGCAATTTACTTTCTTGCAATTTACTTTATTGCAAATGCGTTTTACTTTTCTCGCATGATAAAACAACCGTTGCATGAAAACCCACACCTTTAGGATAGTCCCTAAAACTAAAACCAAAACTAAGTTAAAAGTCATTGCAAGATAAAATTCACCGCCACAACATTTCAAAAGATAAAACAACTCAAAATTTAATCACAAACGTAACACAAAACTACAATTGCAACTAAATTAAAACGTCCTCGTTGGATGATCGGGAATACCTCGGATGATGTAACCTACGTGTTGCTAACGGGATTTCCACGTTCTAAATGAAAGTGTGGAACTCATTCAGTTGAGTTTAGCAAATTCATCTGGACTAAGTGAATCCAATAAAAATAACGATGCCGAAGGATGGAACCGTGGGATCTTAACCGGTGTCGTTATAATCAACTTTAAGATTTGTTTTAATTAAAACACAAAAAACACTTGGAAATTAAGATTTTCTCTAAACCAAAACACTTCTCTCATCCCCTGATTTATGATTTCTAAAACTAAACCTCTGCAACAACAAGGAGCTCGGAGCATGGTGGGCAGCACGACCATCGTCATCAGCAAAACCTGAGTCTACATCAGCTAAACATTTCTTAGAATTAAATAACTAAACCATAGGACTTCGAGGTAGCTTGCCTAGTGCAACATAAATCCTCAACTCTTTGTTAGGCATTTGCATTGCAAATTAAGCCCTAACCGGTCTTAGGATTCCGAGGTAGTCGTCCGATACGACATAAACCCTCACATCTTCGAGGCTATTTGTTTGATTTTATCATACAAATATAAGCCCTAATTAATTAAAATTGGCAAGATTGAAATACTAAATAAACATTAGGACTTTCCTAAATTCAAGCCAAACGATAGGATAGTCGGGAAATTATCGAAGTTCACTTCGAATCGTTGATTTCTCCTACCTTTCTTCCTTTGGATTCACAAAACAAAATGTTCCAAAAATTTGATCCATTCCCTATCGAAACTCCAAAGTTCAATCTTCGAAAACCTTAAACTTTGAAATTCTCGAGAGCGTAATCATTGATTATTATCGAGAGTTTTCTTAGGTGATTCCCGTCACTTAAGATGTAATTAACTATAGGGGCTTGCCCTTATAGGAATTTTAAAGAACCTGTGTAATATAAACCCCGTTTAATGTTTTCATATTAAGCAGGGAAACTTGTCGGCTTATAAAATTGGTTCACGTACCAAACGGATGTCACTAATCTTCTAGTTTATTTAATCAAGCCCCACCATCAAGCAGTGGTGTCTATCCTTAGGGATAGGTACACACGCTTGTGGTGCGGTGCTCGTTTATATAAACTATTCGGGATGTGAGGTCGGTTTAATCTCATATCTTAAAACTTTCAAATTTAAAAATTATTTTTAAAATCAAATACTACTTTTCAAATTATTTATTTAAATTAAATTAAAATTCGCCGACAGTATTCGTTAGGCGACCCCTCTTCAAAATAAAACACGACCTAAAAAAATAATAAAAAAAAATAAGCCGCACGAGATGTGAGATCGGTTTAATTTCATATCTTAAAATTTTCAAATTTAAAAATTATTTTCAAAATCAAATACTACTTTTCAAATTATTTATTTTAATTAAATTAAAAATATGCCGACAGGATTTCTGGCGACTCCGCTGGGGAAAATTCCTCTCTCCATTATAATCAAATAATTCTGCTTTCAAAAATCGGTAGTGTATCCATGTCCCTAATGGATCAAACTACCCTTCTTTCCGTTGGAATACTATGTTCATTTCTATCTTGAACAAGTATAGCCAACATTCTCTCGGATTTAGGAGCCACTCGTTTAGACACCCCTAAACGAGAGGTTCCGAGATCCTTTTACCTCATTTCCGAGGTGGGGTGGACCCCCAATAGGTGTTAGTTTAGGAGTGATCCTTCGAGTCTGGGAAGTCTTGCTTAAGACTTTCTTTTCCTTTCTTGAATCGGATTCCTTACCTTCTCTACACCTTCGAACGTTCCGTTCTAAATAAACAAACCCTCTAATAAGTGATTCTTTTAACGAATGATAAATACATGAACAAAGAATGAGTTCGGACTCTTTTCAATTCCTTTCTTTTCGAGCAATACGTAACTGAAACGAAGCATTAC